>JAECWU010000166.1:1286954-2573908 GCA_018150985.1 Chymomyza costata
TTTAATATTTATGCAATATTTTTACCTATAGGTACAAAGGGTATACTAGATTTGTGCAATGTATGTAACGGCAAGAAGGAGGCGTGGCAGACCCCAAGTCCTTTATACCAAAATGCTTATCATAACCTCGGGTAGCGAGCCAAATTTGCCGAATAAAATATCTTTTGGAGGTTTTAAGCAATTTGTCGGAATTAATTGCAATGTGGTGGTACAGGGTATCCCAAAGTCGTCTGCGACCGACTTTAACGTACGCAATCTTTATACCCTGTACCTATAGGTACAAAGGGTATACTAGATTTGTGCAATGTATGTAACGGCAAGAAGGAGGCGTGGCAGACCCCAAGTCCTTTATACCAAAATGCTTATCATAACCTCGGGTAGCGATTGAGCCATGTCCGTCTGTCCGTCCGTCTGTCCGTCTGTCCGTCCGTCTGTCCGTCTGTCCGTCCGTCCGTCTGTCCGTCTGTATGAACACCTAGATCTCGGAGACTATAAGAGCTGGAGATATGAAACTTTACCAGCTGGTGCGCATATTTCCTCAGAAGATCAAGTTTGTTGAATCATGTCAATATCTTTCCCCGTTCCCCCGTAGCAGAGTTTCGCGGTTTTTAGCTAAACCGTTTAATATTTTAATCTGAAACTTAACAGAGCGATGCGTTGTGGTTACATGCATCTGTGTGTCAAAAATAAACAAAATCGGACAATTACAACAAAAGTTATAGTCTAAAATGTAAAAATTGCACCTCCCTTGCCAATAAACAGCGATAACATTTGACTCTACGTAATAAGAGTAACAAATGACCTAGAACCACCAATTTCGGTAAGCTGATTCATGTGCTGCTAATAAACAAATCCACATCCAAATTTTATCAATGCAACCCCCCACCCCCCGCAATCGATTTACCGTGTTTTCTCCCACACCCTTCAACACATCGCCTTGAAACTTACCCCATATACTTTAAATAACTCCTTTGACATAAATTTCGATTTTCATCAAAAACGGTTAAAATTTGTGGAACTTATAGGTATCAATATCGTTTTGCACCAACAAAAAAATTTCCCAATTGGAAATTTTAGTAAGAATATGCAGGAATAAACCTTTTTTTGAGAAAAAAGGTACAGGGTATTCCACTGTCGGGCACCGCCTCGACTGTATTACATTTTTTTTTATTATTTCTGATATTTTTTTAAATTTTCCCTTTTTATTGTCAGGAAAAAGTTGTATTTTTCAGTTAATTTTATTTATTTATTTAATAAAGATTTAGAAGGTTTACAAAAACTTTTTCAGTACTATTTTGTGGTTTTGCTCTGCTCAAACAAAAAGATTGCGTCACGTGCATTTGATCGGGTACCAACAGACTCATTTTTGCAGGGTGAAATAAAAAGGTGGTAGCAAGAGTGCCTAGGCATTCGTGAATTCATCGTTACTTACATATTTAATTAATTCAAATATATTAAATAATAAAATAACTTAAGAGCTAGAGTACTAGCAACAGTGGCCTCATAACTTGCAGTTAATAATGACAACGCACTGACCTAAAGTCTGTTTGTTTTGTTTCGGCTAAAAATGTCTTGTTGTGTGCGCACGATGCGAAACAGTTCAGCATAATGATAGCTAAATATTCTTCTTCGTATTTTTTGCCTCTTATGCATGCATTTGTAAGTGTAAATGCAAACGCAATAGCAAAGTGTCATAGCAGCCACATATTAAAAAAAGGGTATGAATTCTCTGAAACGATAAATTTACAAATTTGGCTGCGGCTGAATTTGTGAACATAGCCGACAGCCAACAACGAAGCTTAGAACCGAGTTCAATTGTAAAAAAACGAGAATTCTATGTGCTATTTTTAGATTTTCCTTTTTAACTCTCTCTGCTCGCCCGCACCATGGCATTTGGGTTACACTTCTTAGAGTTTATAATGTCTTCGGGCTGCCGGCCTTGGCTAACAAGCGCTGAACTGAATTTGCTCGGGATTCAAATCAAATGTATTTCTGTACCATCATTTTTGACTTATTTCTTCTCTATTTAAATTAGTATGCAATTTATTTTTTGTAATCTAAAAAAACAACAACTAATCATTTAAATGACAGTTTTAGGGAAAACAAATGTAAATATGTAAACATATCTAGATTTTTTGTTTTAATTTAGTTAATTATAAAATAAAGTTAATTATGTAAACTGATTTGATGCAACAATGTTTAAAAAATAAAACGAAAAATGTTTTTTTTTTGTATGTTAAAAGATCACAAAAATCATAAAGTTGTAAAATATTTCATTAAATACTGCCTGTTCACAAATACTCAAACGTGCATGAAAAGCAAAACGTATTTGGCTCGACTGCAATGCCTGTATTCGATTTTGTCAACGCTTTATGTTTAGGTAATGCTTCGCTATTGCTGATTGTTATTTACTACAGAAAACATAGAGATTGAGCTGGAAAAAGATACTTAGTAGCAACTATCATCAGATTGTTTAGGACCCTAATTAAGCCTTAAACAGAGTTTTCAAGCGGCATGTTGCCCTTTCCCGCCTAAAAGTGGGTGGTGTGATTTGCATTTTGCATTAATATTTTTTTTTTGCTATTAAAGTTAGATTCATGTTTTTGTAATCAAAAATCATTGGCAGTAAAATCTAGCATTTTTCAAATAAAACTTAAATCAAGGTGATTGATTAATTGGTTCAAGCACAATGATTATGGCTTCTTTTTATTTATATTGCAGTCAGGGTCTAGGCGTTACATTCTAGATTTATATAAAATACTTATCATAACCTAGGGTAGGGATTGAACTAAAATGTTCCTAGGTCTGTGCATAAACAAACATCAAAACAAAAGCAGCAAGAATTTTTGTTCTTTCCTTTTAGAAATTATTTTTTTATTGTCAAGAAAAAATGAGTCTTTTATCACTTTTCTACAATAAATAGTTTTACAGGAATCGAACAAATAAGCCCATTGCAAACGCCACTTTTGTTCTACGCCGCCTATATGCGCCATGCGTGACACCAAAGCAAACAGCCGCCGGCAAAATATCGGCTCCTTTGCTTTGTGAGATTGTAGGCGATTGGAGTCAAAATTTAATTTGGCGTCGTTAAAAACTAAACTAAAACAATTCTATGAAGTAAAAATACTTTTAGGTATGAAAGCAAAATAATATTTAGACACATTGTATTATTTTCTATGATGTAACACTTTACCTTAAAATTATTTTAAGATATGCTGATTCAAATAAAAATTATAAGGTAAATAATAGAAGGCTTCTTTTTATTTATTTAGTAGTCAGGGTCAAGGAGATATATAATAGATTTTTATAATTAAACGCTTATCATAACCTAGGGTAGCAATTGAACTAAAACGTTTCTATTTCTAAGTCAATCATAAACATCAAAGCAAAAGCAGCCAGAGCCAATGCTTGCCTTTTTGGTTTGATAGAGCCTAAGTCCCCGCAACACACAACACAAAACAAAACGAGCCAATGCTTGCCTTTGCTTTTGCTTTTACCGAGCCCAAGTCACGCAGAAACGTCACAACACAACGCAGACAGAACCAGTGTTCATATAGGTGCTTTGCTTTTGCCGAGCCCAAGTCAATGCAGAAACATCAACACAAAGCACATTTTGTGTTTGATTTTGGTTTTGCGCAAACCGAGCCCAAGTCCACGCATAATCTTTCAACGGGAAAAAAAGCTCGGAGAGAATTTTCGCCTCTGTATTTGGTACTCTCTGAAAATACGCTGCAACAAAAAGATATGATATATAATCCAAAGTATCCCTGAAAGTTAATTTGGAGTTTCGTATTTATAAACGATCACTACATCAGATAGATCAGTTTTCACCAATATAGTTGATATCCATTAGGGCAATCGCTAGATTTTCTTATGAAGCTTGTGTTGGTTAAAGTATATAAAAAGTTGCGGTGTGCAGTCTGGAAAGATTTATGTAGGTACACGAATTATACTCAACAGCCCGTCTTTGATACCATTTTCATAGCACACAAATTTTTTCCATTTAAAAAGTTGCATTGTCGAAATTGATTTAAAAATGTTAGTAAAATATTTCTATGAATTATTTATAGAAATGTGTGCTTTTAAAAAAACGTCGAAAGTTTTTCCAATACATTGTTATTCTATACTAATCTTTGGCTGTCTGCCAACCCACTCACGTGTGCGTGCTTCAGTTTGTATGTTGCTGTCTTTACTTTCGTTGTCGCTTTGTTTTTTTCCAAACGCGCCATTTGTAATTTTAATTGAAGGTCATTCTGTTTTTGTTGGTAGTCCAATAAAGTGGGTTGGTGCTCAATCTCTTGCTGCGTTTTCAAAAAGTCAATTTCCATTTGCAGCTTTTGTAATTTAGTCGACTTCTTTGAATTCTTTGATCCTGATGTTGATTTATTTTCAATGGCTAATGAACGCGAAGTCACTGTTTGCAAACTGTTTGTCGAACTGTGGCACGTTCTCATTGCCAATTTCATTTTCTATACTTTTGCTTATGTCTCAGCTTTTTCAATTTTCTTTTTGTTACTGCGTGTTACTGGCATTATCGCTATCTACGACCCAGATATTTTTATGCAGAACAATTAATTATTTTTTTAGTTTGTTTTCAAATTCAACGTCGCTTGTCTTTATGTATGTATGTATATGCCCAAATTTTATGTACCTGGCATCACATACACACAAATAAGCATTTGTACAGTCCACCCAAATGTGTATCATAAGTACATACATACGTACGTGCGTCAGCATACATACATACATATTAGAGGTCTGCATGAACGCATTCAAAACGGCGAATGAATAACTCAGCCTTAAAAGCTATGCATAGTTTTTAGTACCCATTTGAATGAATATAAGTGTAGTAGGCTCTACTACCAACAGATCCCCTGCAGTACTGCGCACTAGTTCGGAAGTGCTGAAATGGGCACCCACCAGCAGACCACCACTACCCACCTTACAACCCACCACCAATGTAATGCTTCATTTCGTTTTTTGCACAGAATGTCCTAGGACATGGGGACCGGCGACACCACATCGTTTACCTCATGGGTAGTCCAAATGGGTACCCATGTGGTGGGTAGTGCAAATGGGGACCCATTTGGTGCCTAGAGCAAAGGTTACCCAATTGTTTAATTCGCTCCCTATGCTGCTGAGCCACACAAAATAAAAACAATTTGAAATTCTTTTAATTTTTTTGAATAATAATTTATTTTATAAATAACTTAAATCATAAATTATTTATTACTATGGGTGCTACATTTTTTACGCCGGTTTTTGATTTTACAGATCCAGTGCATCTAGAAAGATAATATTTAAATATATTAAAGCAAATGTTGATAAATACAAAACTAAAAAAAAATTAAACTTACCAAGTGATTCAACATTAAAATGTATTAAATTTTTACAAGTGCTTTTAGGTGCTGGAGTATAAAACATGAACTATTATTATTAAATATATTTATTGTTTTAAAGAAACCTTATCTGATACTTACAGCTGATAGGTAATGCAGCACGCTTAGTTTTTTGTGTATTCATCTTACGAACATGCCTTTTGCTATTAATTTTCATATATGGACATTATATTATTGACTTGGTTTTTATTTTATTTATTTGGTATTTCACAATTTAGTTTTATACCTTTGCTTACACAATTTTAAATATGTGCACTTTTTATTTTGTCTGCTATTTAATTGTAAGTTGTTGCAATTTTCGCCGCGGCGTTACCAGCAGTTGTCACTTACAAGAGTCAGAACCAAAACTAAAGAATATTCCAGCAATACAAAACACGCGAGCATGCTGGACAAGACAAAACATGTTCTCCTTTGTCTTCCCAGCCGAAAAACAACAAAAATCTATTTTACTTCGGTCTTTCTCTCTAACAAAAGTAAGCGGAGCAAATCTATTTTTGTCCGGTGGTTCGGCGTTCGCTTACCTGCGAACTAGTACATTGGGTGGTGGGCATAGGGTTACAAAAGTAGACGGGACTAAGTTCATTTTTTCTGTTTTGCTATCTCGACGTTCGTTCTTCGAAGGACTAGTTCGTTGGATACCCATACGCGGACCATCCAAGTAGGTAGTTCGAACCTTGCAATCGCCACCATCAGTACTGCAGGGATACTATAGTTTATAAGAACTCCCACAAAGCTTACACCTACACCTACACCTTATAAGAACCAACGTAAAGCTTAAGCGCGGACACCAACCTTACGAGCTTTCACATAAGCACACGCTCAGACTGCATACACAAAAGATCAAGGAGTCAGTCGATGATTGCTCGTGGCCTGAAGCAGTGTGGTGTGCGTGTGCGTAATTAAATAGTCAAAGCAATAGTTAGAACCAATCAATTGTAAAACTAACAAATAGACTCGCCTCCTTAAATTGAAAGCAATAGACATTTATATAAAACCAATTAATAAACTCGCCTCCTAATAAGTGAATAGTGTGCTCACGCAAGCATGGGTTCCAAAATTGTGGGTGAAGTACTTTTATGGTGTACCATAGTGAGTACACTACTATACTCTAGTAAAATACGTATGAAAAAAAAGAAAGAGAGCAGACAGCAGAGAGCGCGAGAGCAGCGATCGCGAGCGTAATGAAACGGTTAAAATTAAATAAATGACATAGTAAATGCAGCAGGCATGAGCGAGAAAGCATAAATATTTTCTTGGTCGAATTGGGGTGGCTTGCGTGCTTGTTACGAGCAGAGTAAAAAGGAAAATGTATACTCTTTCGAAGTAAGGTAACTGGTAGGACACTTGTTAGTCGTGTTTACATTCACACTAAGAATTGTATGTATAAAATGCGAAGAAGGGTACTTCTCTATCGACTTTCAATCTGTTCAACAATTCTGACAGGGTACACACAAAAACGCAAATACGTTTTATGTTGTATGTTCTTTGGTTTAACACATAATTTTTTAATATTTGAATAAATATTATTGAACAAATTTTTTGCTTCAATTTAACCCTAGTGAGATAACGTTATTTTCTACCCCTGAAAAGATAAGCATACGTCTGAATGACGTATCTTCTTTTTGTGTCAATCTGTTCAACAATTTTCTGACAGGGTACACACAAAAACGCAAATATGTTTTATGTTGTATGTTCTTTGGTTTAACACATAATTTTTTAATATTTGAATAAATATTATTGAACAAATTTTTTGCTTCAATTTAAAGTAATAGATTAGTTTGAAAAAAAATTATGGTTACACATTATTATTTGCTTTATTGATTTGCAAAATATTTAAAAGAAAAAAAGTCCCATAATTAAAAAAAAATAAAAGTATTACATATATACACGCAAACAAATAAGCCAACCCCTAATTTTTTAGCTCTCAATCAATTTAATGCCAATTTAACTGCCTAAGCCAATTTACTACAACAAATATACACAGTTTCCAAAATGTTCATTGCGCCGGCTTTGTTTTCTCTGCTTTGCATTGCTATGCATGTATGCTCGTTTTGTACACTACTATACTCAGTGTTCTCATAACATTTTGCCTGTGCTTATGTTAAAAAGACAGCATACATAAATATTCACTTCTGTGGGTAAAAATGGGATACTGTTCATTTGAATAGGGTATTTGTGAGTACCGCATAGTATTATATAGTACTATGTGAGTTGAAGTGAATGTAGCCATGCAGACCTCTAATACATATATACACTTGTGGTGAAATTCCAAGAATTTTTAATGGCCGCTGCTTCTCCAACGTGCCGTTCTGTTATGCTCGAAGGACCATTTGTTGTTGGTCAAAGGAGCTTTGTTGGATTTTACCTGTAATAATATAAACCATTTTATTTAGTTAAGCAAATCTATCGCGTCTAGGGTTTGCAATCCCGTGTTATATTTTCTGTTGAGCTAACAATTCAATTCAATTTATTACAAATTTATAATGTTACAGAGAGTGTGTTGTGTATAATTTGATAATGCTTAGAGTTCAGGCTATTAGTGCCTTTTCTACTTAAATATTAACATTGTTGGTATAATATTGTTAGTTAAGATTGTATTATATTTATTGTTAGTTGTGGAGAAAATTACAAAAAAACCACTTTGAAAAAAAAAAATAAAAAATGTTTATGTACAAAAACTGGAGGATGGAGCCGTTCGCAAAAGTGCATGCTAATGCGGAAAATTTCTGATCGCCACTCACTTGGGAGTGGCCAGAAATGATTCTTTTGTTGAACGGTTCAAGCAGCTCACAAACTTCCGACTCTGGTGTCAAGTATCCTCTGGGTAGCCCCTGAACAACCGTTTTGTGGAGCTAGCTAATTGTGAGAAGGCGAATCATGGCCTCCTTGCCGGAAAAAAAGGTTCTGCAGCGGGCTAATAACCCACTCAGGTAAAAAACAACATATTACAGAAACATCGACAAACGCCTCGGATAGAACCTCCCCCCCTTCGTTGACGACTTATGGCTTTAAACAACGGTTTACGATTGGAACATGGAATGTAAGGACGCTCTCTGAAGAATCGAGACTTAACCAGGTTTTAAATGAGATGTGTGCTTATAAATTGGACATTCTTGGGCTTGGCGAGATACGCTGGCTAAACAGCGGATCAAAACTCTTACCTCGGGGTTACAAATTCCTTTTTTCCGGAAACTCCACTATGAGAAGAAACGGTGTTGGCTTAATCTTATCACCCAAAGCGAGCCAGGCCATATTGGCTCACAATGCAGTTTCTGACCGGATTATCACGATTAGAGTCAAATCAAAATTTCGGAACATCTCAGTAGTCCAATGCTACGCGCCTACGGAACCAGATGATGACGACGCAAAAGAAGCCTTTTATCTACAATTGGATGCAGTAACTAGCTTGTTACCGACCGGTGATATCAAACTGTTCATCGGAGACTTTAATGCCAAAGTTGGGAACAACAACAATGGAGTAGCGGCAATTATGGGCTCCCAGGGTCTTGGTTGCACTACTAATAATAATGGCGACAGGTTAGTTGATTTCTGTGCAAGAAATCATCTCATCATTGGAGGAACAATGTTCCCACACAAAAACATACACAAATACACATGGGAATCGCCTGATGGCTGCACTAGGAACCAAATTGACCACATCCTTATAAGCAAGCTGTTTCGGGGGTCACTTATGGATGTCAGAAACAGACGCGGTGCTGACATGGAGAGTGACCATATGTTACTTGTGGCAACATTACGACAACGCCCGGCAGCAACTGGCAACAAATGTCCAAGGTACACAAAATTTAATCTTTCCAAGTTGCGTGATCCAGCGGTTGTCGCTGAATACAATGCTGTTCTGGCCAACAAATTGGGTGACAACGGAACAAATACATGGGAAGACATCACAGTAGCTTGCAAGGAGAGTGCAGAAACCGTATTGGGTAGCGTTCGCAGTGTAAACAAGTCCTGGGTAAAGGAAGCGACTTGGCTAGAAATTCGCACTAGGCGGCAACTCCGGCATATCTACCTACATGCAAAAGTGCCGGCGGATAAAGAACGTGCTCGTCAGAATTATCGCCAGTCAATCAATTGTGCCAGTGATGACACAAATGAGCCCATGGCTTTAATTGGTGTCCGTCGAAATCCTAGGAGAGATATACCCACCGACCCTCCAACGTATGATGAAATCCTGCTGACTCTGACAATGCTGAAAAACGGAAAGGCTGCGGGCCCGGACAACATGCCCGCGGAGTTACTGAGATACGGAGCAATTTCTGTTGCAAGAGCAATTACCCCCTTAAAAAAAACTGCGTGGCTTAACAATTGTCTCCCGTCTGACTGGAAGAAGGGTGTAGTTGTAACGCTTCCCAAACGCGGGGATCTTAGTCATTGCAAAAATTGGAGAGGCATAACCTTGTTGAACGCAATAATTAAGGTAATGGCCACTTTACTGTTAAATCGAATCTCACCCATACTGGAGTCTATTTTGCGGAAAGAGCAAGCAGGCTTTAGGCCAGGTCGCTCCTGTGTCGACCACATAAACACATTGCGCGTTATTATTGAACAAAGTGCAGAGTATAACACCAGTCTTTATTTGCTATTCGTCGATTTCGAACGGGCCTTCGACACAGTTAATAGAGACAGGCTGTGGAATGCGCTTCTATGCAAAGGTATCCCTGAGAAAATAGTCGGTCTCATACGCGAACTTTACACAAACTCTGAGTGCACAGTCCGTTTTTGTGGAAATGAAAGCCAACCATTTACAACCACAGCGGGGGTGAGGCAGGGCTGCGTATTATCACCAACATTGTTCCTTATCGTCCTGGACACCGTCTTGGAGGCGACTAGCCTCGAAGCGCCGATAGGGATCCGCTGGGGCTTACACGAATATCATGGTGACATCGACTATGCAGACGATATATGCTTCATGGCGCACAGCTTTGATCATATTAAAGCCAAGCTGGAGAGATTAGTACTAAACGCAAATAGCGTTGGCCTGCGCATAAATGTAAAGAAAACCAAGCTTATGCGTATTGGTACAGTTAACACCACTCCACTGGTTGTCGAAGGCGAAGTCATCGAAAACGTGGAGAGTTTTGAATATCTTGGCAGCAAAATTACCAAAAACGGCGGCTCCGATGCAGATATTGGTGACCGTATTAACAAAGCACGAGTTGCATTCCTCGCATTGCATAAGATATGGCGATCGCGCTCCATTTCACATCGGACCAAATTGCGAATCTTTAATTGCAGCGTTAAATCCGTACTTTTGTACGGTTGTACAACCTGGAGCCTCACGCAGCTTACCATTGGAAAGTTGCAGACTTTCATAAACCGCTGTTTAAGAAAAATCTGGCGTATATTTTGGCCAAATCAAATAACAAATGAAGACCTCCTTTCGCAATCGAACGCCGTCCCAGTTCAGCTAGAGATACGGAGACGCAAATGGACATGGATTGGTCATGTTTTACGCCGGCCTACCGGTGACATTGCACGATCAGTCCTAGATTGGAACCCGCAAGGGCAGCGTGGTCGTGGTCGCCCAAGAAATACCTGGATTCGGTGCACAAAACAGGAAATAAATCTGGCCCACATCTCGTGGATTCAAGCAAAAACCCTAGCTAGAAACAGAGGAAGATGGAAAGAGATTGTCGATGCCCTATGTTCACTATGAATGTTTTTGCTTAAGTTATTGTTATTATTTATTTATTACCAGTAACTTCTAGCAAAATAAAGGACATATATATATGTACAAAAACTTACAAAAACTACCTTACAAACTATAATGACCGAGCTAACTCAATAATATGGGAGTACGGGGAGTTTAAACATCTTACATGAAAGTTATAGGATAAACGAGCAAGTCTATCCGCTACCATTTCAATATTAGCCTGTTTGTGTAAATTGGACGTTGGATAGAACCAGGGTAATCTAAAAATCATTTTTAATATTTTGTTTTGTGATATTTGGAGTTTTTTAAGATGACATTTAGCTACATCTGACCAGACTGGTGCAGCATATGAAACTACGGCTTGAAAAATAGATCTATATAAATACAATTTGTTTTCCACACTTAATCGGGAGTTTCTATTAATAAATGGATACAATACGCAAGTCAGAGTATTTAAACTTTTTTCCGTCGCGTTAACGTGGTGTTTGTGTAAAAGCTTTTTGTCTAGATTCATACCCAAATATTTAACATTCGATTCCCATTTCACATCAACATTACCTAGCTTGATGGTGTCCCTAGGTAGATATATGTCTTTCCGTTTCCTGGTAAAAAATATTGCCTGTGTTTTCTCAGAGTTTACAAGGATTTTCCACTTCGAGAAATACCTAACTAACGACTCAAAGCCTAATTGTAAACTGTCAGTAATTTTATTAGGAAGAGTTCCTGAACAGAGAATTGCCGTATCGTCGGCAAATATTGATGAAGTACAACCTGGTACAGTGGGAAAATCTGATGTGAATATGTTGTAGAGAATTGGGGATAGACATGATCCCTGTGGGCACCCAGCTTTAATGCTTATATTCGCTGATTTTGATTTGCCTATATAGACAGAGAAATTTCGTCCTGTTGAGAAGTTCAATCTGTTCATTTTGAAAATAAGTCCCTCATGCCAGACAGAATCGAAAGCGGCTTTTATGTCTAACAAAACCATGCCAGTGGACTTTGATTGACTAAAGTTGTTTTTAACCAGATTCTTTATTCTGACAAGTGGGTGAATTGTGCAATGATACCGGCGAAATCCAAATTGCTGAGGAGGGAGTAAGTCTCTATCTTCTAAAATCTGGGTAAGTTTCTCTTTTACGACTTTTTCGAGAATTTTACCAATTGATGATAGTAAGCTTATAGGGCGATAGGAGGCAGGTGAATCAGCCGGCTTATTTGGTTTCTTTATTGGAATAACCTTTTATGATTTCCATGCCGTGGGGAAATAAGCATGCTTTAAGCACTCGTTGATAATGCAAGTAAGCAATCGTATTGCGTAATTTGGAAGCTTTTTAAGGCATATATTATCAATATGATCAAGACCAGGGGCCTTTTTAGTTTTAAGACTTTTAATAATGCTTTTAATGTAAGTACAACTAACAAAATGGTTTTGCCCGGGATCGTGTGTCGTTTCAGCAAGATTAGATATGCAATTTCTCACATCTGCCGTGGTTTGAGGGTCGCTAAGGTCAACGGTAATGGTATGGTTTTTCTCAAAATGTTGCGCAAGAGCCCCGGTTTTCTCTTCCTCAGTTGAGTAACGTATTGCGTTATCAAGCAGTGTAGGAATATTCGTATGTTTCTTCTTAATGACTTTTTTTGATTTCCAAAAGGGAGAAGAACCTTTATCTAGTGAGGAGAGGAGATTATTCCAAGAAATATTTCTAAACTTCGAGATCTCTTTAGCAATAATAAGGTTCAGTCTTTTAAATTGTGCATGAACAGCTAAATTTCTATACCTTTGCCAGTGTCGACGAAGGATATTTCTACGTTTAATAAGCGATTGAATGTCTCTTGGCAGCGATTTAGGAGAGAATCTGGTTCTAACCTTCGGTATGCTGTAGTTTTTAGCTTCTCTAATGGCATTAGATAAAGCTTCAATCATATTGTCTATATCATCCGCATTTCGAATAGTACTAGGATCAAAGTGTTGGAGTCTTTGACGTATATAATACGAGTAAACCGACCAGTTGGCATTTTTAATAACGTAATGGAATGTGTTGACAATTTCCGGCCGATTTAACAGAAATGTTTGGACTGGAAGGTGATCCGAGCTAAGGTCATTAATAACATAAGCTTGAGTAAAAAATTGGGGAGAATTGGATAGGAATACATCTAGCGTAGAACCTTGCCCACGTGTACTAGCAGGGATGTAGGTGTGGTCCCCTGGATAGTTCATGTTGAAGTCGCGCGTGTCTATCTTTTCTTTTAGCAAGTTACCCCAGTTGTTAGCACGACAACAGCCCCAAGACTGATGCCGACAGTTAAAATCTCCCCCTACTACATATATCTCACTTCTACTGGTCAGTTTATGGATATCCGCTTTAAATCTCTGTTGTTTGAATGTGTCTGAACGACTTTCTGGAAAATAACATGGGTGTTCCTGCGGCGTTTGTAACTTTTACGCCTATGGCTTCAATGACTTCAGTATTTGGTAGAGGAAGCAGACTATGAGAGATATTTTTTTTTATTAGAATTGCCACCCCTCCTCCCATATTATCTTGGCGGTCATTCCGATAACAATGATAGTTACAAAATTTTATTGAAACATCGCTTTTAAGCCAAGTTTCGGAAAGTAGGCAAATGTCAATATTTTTACTACGAAGAAAATCATTCAATTCATCTTTTTTATTTCGAACGCCTCTAGCGTTCCAAGTTACTATAGAAATTTGATCAGACATTATGTTAGAAATTTAAGAGCTAGGGAAGTTACTACCTCCAACTGGTCTGCTTTTGATTTACAATTTTTCAGGTTTTTAATCAACTCAAATGTTATATTTTTTATTTCTACGATTGAAAAAAGGTCATCACTCCTGTTTTGAGAGTAATTCGGTGCAGGCCAAATTGGAGTTTCTGGAGCTACAACGTGTTCCTGAAGCTTTGGAAAAGCGCTTAGACTGCTTAAATGTGGACTTGTTGCATACTGCCTGACTTTAGGTGCAGTAAACTTATTTTGGTTTCTTTCTCTTAATGTAAGATAACTTATCCTGTTAGGACAGTCACGAGAGCTGGATTTGTGCGGGCCGTTGCAGTTAGCGCATTTTATTGTCGAATTTTCCGGGCACTCAGTCGTCTTGTGGCTTCCGGCACAGTTTGCGCAATAAGATTTAACAGCGCAGTGGCTTGAACCATGCCCAAACATTTGGCAGTTATAACACTGCGTGATTTTGTTACTCCTTTGCTTCTGGTGCTCCCACTTGACCCTGACGTACTCGATGACAGAGTAGTTACGCTTAAGCTCAGCAAGAGTGATGGTTTTGTTAACAAAGTAAACCACATAGATGATGAAATTACTCTTGTTAGCCCTTTTCCTGATAACACATTTGACGTCTGTGCATTTCAAACCCATGCTGTTTAATTGGGTTTTGACCTCTTCTGGCTGGTTACTGTCCAGTCCAATAAGCAGTGCTTTGAACGGCTTTTCGGTTTTTCTGGCATAGGAGAAAAATTCGTGTTTGCCTTGCAGATACTTACAAGCTTTCTGATAATCGTCATCATTATCGCAGTGTAGTTTAACTCCAATAGAAATTTTCCTTATTGAGTAGTTCTTAACATTTAATGTTTTGCAAATTTCATGTATCTGTTGTGTTGAACATTTAATTACCGTAATTGGTGGAACGTACATTTTAGTTTTATTAACAATTGGATCAGTTTCATTGTCATTTTCACTATCCGATATAATATTATCGGCAATAGTTTGTAGCGGTGAATAATAGTTGCTATCAGAGGTTTTCCTTTGACCTGTGTCTATTTTAAGAAATTTTTTTGCAATACGCGGCGACATATTGTTGCCGCTTTTGCTTACTGCTCTTTTTATATTGCTTATTTTTGTTTTACAATTTTGTTCTAGAAGGTTCTGACGTTTCGGAGACAGGGCTGTTATAGTTTGTCAGCGAAGTCTCAAAAATTGTGTGGAGTCACTGCACTGGCACTGTTTTAGATGTTTTGTTTATTTTGTTTATTTTGATCAAAATATATATAAATATATAACCACACGTATTAACTGTTACGAATGCGATGTTGCCACGAAGGTGGACTTGTCCATAGATTTTATAAATTTTATTTTAACTTTTATATTAGCACACGATAAATTGTGTGACCGTACGCGTCGTATTGCCACCTTGAAATTGTTATTTTTGCTAGCTTTGTTTTTACATCGGGTTATTACATGAACTAAAGCAGTGTATTAAATATAAATAACAAAGGCAATTAGTTGATTTATGTGCGATTTATTACTAATTATATGAACGTTTATGCAGCGATATATGTATATATGTATAAGTATTAAGTTTTAGAGAAGGTGCGTTGAGGAATGATAAGCGACGAAAGATTACTGATCTGCATTTGCAAACCATTAGGTAGATTAGCCGCCGAAATGTAAAGCGACAAAAGAGAGAGGTCGGCGTTGCAGCCGATGCATGCGATGCGCTTGCGCGAAAGCTTACATAGTTTAAGAGAGGTTAGCAATAGAGTTCTCTTGCCGCGCAGGGCAAGTTACAAAAGAAAAGTATTATTTATGCATGATAGCTGCTGGATACCCCCCCGTTGGAAGCGTAGCTTTCAACAAAATCCATTTGGGAAAGCAGATATAGGTATTTAGTTGAAGGATCTTTGGCTAAATCCAGCACTAGTTGTAAAGACGTTGCAGACGGGCTGAGCTGGCCTTGGAGTGTGACATTTGCTACACCGCTGCAGGGGATATGGATATTCCTCTCGCCTCCGATGATAAGTTTTCTGTTGCCTTGTTGCCATGCGCTGTCCACCAGGATTGATTAAGAATGCGCTAAGATCACCTGTTAGCAGTGAGGACCCAGAAGAACTAGGACGACTACCAGACACAACCCATCCAAGGCGCGTGTTCTGTAGAAGTGGCAGACCGGGGCGCAGTTTAATTTGGCCAACGCAGAGCAACTCGTAAAATAAGCTTGCCCCAATAAGCAAGTCAAAAGGTTGAGGTTTGAAGAACGATGGATCGGCTGGACGAACGTTGGCAGGAATGTTCCAGTTTGTAATGTTCACAGCGTGCCTTGGCTGCCGGTCTGCTAATGTTGGTGCTGCTGTGATGCTGTTAGAGTATCCAGATACCTGTGAATGCAAGGAAAATGTTACTGAAGTACTCTCAGTAGGAAATTGTGAATCTCCTAAGCCTGAGACGATGGTGGAGGACTTAGATTTCTTCAATTTCAGCTTGTTAGCGAAGCGTGATGTCATCAACTGCAGCTGAGACCCACAATCCAATAAGGCACGACATGGTACAAGTTTTCCTGAGTGATCTTTTATAAGCACGATAGCAGTAGCCAACAGCTCAGCGTTACTATTGTAATTTTGAGCCACAAGAGAGGTAACAGTGTGCTGAGATGCGTTTTGAGCTGAACCAAGTGATTGAGTAGGTGGCTGCATTAAAGATGAATCATGGTGTTGATGTATATCATTGTTACGTAAATGGAGCAAAGTGTGATGCTTAGATCCACATTTGCGGCAACTTCCAGAGTTGCATGCTGATAGACGATGGCCTTTTTTTAAACAGTTGAGGCATAATGACCGCAATTTTGCCTCCTCAAGGCGTAAAGCAGGGGATAAATTCCCAAATTGTGGGCAATAGTTAATGGTGTGGCATTCGGCGTCAGCAGAGTTAGATATAACGGAAGAGGACTGCCTTCTTGTTTTTACAGTTTTTTTGATATGAGCACTAGATGAGTAATTAGCCATAGAAAAGTCCACAGTCTCCAGAGTTCTGCATCGCTGTTCCAAAAAATTGGCAAACTGATCCAAAGAAGGTATTTGATTTGCAAACGTTGGCTCCTCCAGTCTTTCTTCCCACTTAGCTTGTGATGCGTGATCCAATTTCTGTAGAAGCACCTGTGTGATTATGCATCCAGCGATTTGCTCAATGTTACCCAAAGTTTTGAGTGCTCGAATATGTGCATTGAATTTGTCAGACAGTTCTCTCAGCATACTAGCAGAACCATCTGATACCTCCTTGAGCCTCAAAATTACGGTTATCAAATCGTTTTTGTAAAATATCTAATGCGACGGTATAGTTAGCCTCAGAAATTTCCAGCGATCGCACAGCATCCAGCGCGGAACCTTGCAAACAGGAACGCAGATGCTGCATCTTTTGTTGTTTTCTATAATAGTGGTGAACATGGAGTAGAAATCTGCCCAGCTGGTGTAGCCGCCGCTAAACGTAGGCAATTTAATGGTTGGCAGTGTTGGCGCAGATCGTGGTTTATATACAGGAACGGCTGTTGAGTCTCGTAAAGTTGAGCACAATTGCATTTGAGAACCGTTTTTCGCGATTAGTACCCGAATTGACGTTTCGACTGCCACGCATAATTCGTCAAAATCTTCGCGTAGTTGGCTACCGATTTCATCAAAATCCATTTCTTCGAGGTTGTTATGCGCTAAATCAAATGCAGACTGTAGTTTTTCAATTTGTTTTAAACGTACGTTTAGCGCATGTATGTCCAAAGCGCTTAAAAACTCACTCGATAGGGTATTGCTTAAGGCCTGTAAACTATTGTACACAGCACTCACTTTGCGCTTCAAAAATAATACCCTATTTGCCCTTTGATCGGCTGATGTAATTTCACTTTCAGAAGGCATAGTTAAAGAATATGTAAAACGCAATAACCGCTAAATCGCAATAAGAAAAGACCGCGAAAGTATATAAGCAAAAGCTTTTGTGTATATACGTTTATATGTTTGTGCGCGTATGTATGTATGTTATGTAGCTAATGAAAAGCTATGCGCTTATGTATGTTTGATTATGTGTCTTAACTTGCACTTTGACACTGCAACAGTTTAATACCGATTTAAAAACTTTATGAATTTGTTATATTACGATATGAAATAATTTAGTAAGGTTTAAATTATCCCGATTTTTATTTATTTTAATATAGTTTGATATAATTTAATCACGTCGGGGTCACCAAAATGTTGAGCTAACAATATTTTTTGCTAGCTTTGTTTTTACATCGGGTTATTACATAAACTAAAGCAGTGTATTAAATATAAATAACAAAGGCAATTAGTTGATTTATGTGTGATTTATTACTAATTATATGAACGTTTATGCAGCGATAAATGTATATATGTATAAGTATTAAGTTTTAGAGAAGGTGCGTTGAGGAATGATAAGCGACGAAAGATTACTGATCTGCATTTGCAAACCATTAGGTAGATTAGCCGCCGAAATGTAAAGCGACAAAAGAGAGAGGTCGGCGTTGCAGCCGACGCATGCGATGCGCTTGCGCGAAAGCTTAGATAGTTTAAGAGAGGTTAGCAATAGAGTTCTCTTGCCGCGCAGGGCAAGTTACAAAAGAAAAGTATTATTTATGCATGATAGCTGCTGGACCAAACATTTTCAATCCCGGGATTTCGGGATTACATTATCCAAATCCCGGGGCTGCAAACCCTAATCGTATCTTACTTCATTCACTGCGCGGCAACGACTCGGCGTCCAATCGAAAAATATATGTATACTCAAAGAATCGATATTCGAGATACTTTCTTAATTTTTAAATTCAAATTAATGTTTTAGTTCACAACAGTCGTATTACAGCTCCTGCTGTCAAAAGTACTTTATTTTATTGACTTTTTCAGCGCGTGTACCTAGCATCTTCTAATTATTTTTTTTGTTTATTGCAATTTTCATATGCGTAATCATATATAGTTGATACTTTTCTATTTATTTATTTATTTATTTTTTATTTTTTATTGGAATAACATTATTATTAAACAATAGTGTAATATATACAATTTAGTGTTTAGGAGTCTTATACCTGTTCAACTATAACATAACAATAAATATAAAATTAAATCTAAATAAAATGCCAAAAATTATGATGGAGGAAAAATGCCAAAAAACCCATATGAACTGATAACTAAAACTAAAACTTAAAAACTAACTTAACCTAAAAGCCTGGAGCAAGTTCCCGGATATGATCGAAGTCTGATGTTAAACACCTATCATAAAATTTACAACTAGCTTTTTTCGATTTTATCTGCAACAAGATCAACATTACCAAGGCTGTGTAAGCGTTGAGTTGCGAAATCCCGTGGCAAATTATACACTAGTTTTAAAATCTTGTTCTGACAGACTTGCAGTTTTTTTAAGTGACTCTTGGCAGTTTTCCCCCATACTGGACAGCCGTAATAAATAACTGCGAAGAAAATTAGTTTCATGATCAGTACTTTATTATCTAAACTTAATAAGGAATTTCGGCTTAAAAACGGGTACAGTGTTCTGGAAAGAATGTTGATCTTATTGGTAACATAAGCTACATGATCCTTAAAAGTTAATTTAGGATCAAGGACAATGCCTAAGTATTTAACTTTTTGTTCCCAATCTATACTTTCATTATTAAAAGTTAAAAAAGACTGAGGTAGATAGTCTCGTTTTCTTCTTCTACTAAAGTAAATAGCCTGTGTTTTGGTGGTATTAACAAGAATATTCCATTTCCTAAAGTAACTCAGCGAAATGTTAAATGCCTGTTGAAGATTGTTAATGATAATTTGGGGAGACTGATCTGAGGTTAAAATTGCAGTATCGTCAGCAAAAATGGATGCTGTGCATGCGTATGGCTCAGGAAAATCAGATGTGTACAAATTGTACAATATAGGGGAAAGACAAGAACCTTGAGGACAGCCAGCTGGAATACTTATACAGTCGGAGGAACTTTTGCTCATGTGTACTCTAAAGGATCTATTAGTAAGGAAGCTTTGAATTAATTTTATTAAACGAAGTGGAAAATTATAGTTGTACATTTTGTAAATTAAAGCATTATGCCAGACGGAATCAAAGGCAGCTTTAATGTCAAGCAATAACATTCCTGTCGATTTTCTAGAAGCGAAATTGGTTTTAACAAGATTTCGAATTTTAGTCAGAGGATGTAGGGTACTGCGATTCTTTCGAAAACCGAACTGAAAAGCAGGAAGAATTTGACTATCATCAATAAAATTATTAAGCTCTTCCTTCATAATTTTCTCCAGAATTTTACTTAGGCATGACAATAAGCTTATTGGTCGATAAGAAAGGGGATCATAAGCAGGTTTGTTGGGTTTTTTGATAGGAATGGTTTTGGATTGCTTCCAAATATTTGGAAAGTACCCAAAGAGAAAGCAAGCGTTAAGAATAGTTGTAAAAAACTGCAGACCAACTCTTGGTAGATGTTTAAGAACATTGTTATTTATACCATCAATACCTGGAGCTTTTCTTGCTTTTAAGTTTTTTATGATATTGCGTACCCTTTCTGTTGTGACATTAATTTCGCTAGTACGTGGTAAGGCAAAGAACGTTAGGCGCTGCATCCACCTCACTTACCGTTGTTGTATCACTAAGGTTGTTAGAAAAGCAATGATTTAATGCAAACTTAGCAGCTCAAAGATCGCATTTTTCTCTATTTGTGATGAAACGTTGACTGCCCTCTTTCAACGTTGGGACATTTTTGCTCTTTTCTCTTATGATTTTATATTTTACCTAATAATTATTGCAACACCACCACCCCTAGCTTCGTCGCGATCATTTCTATATACTTTAAATTCTCTATGTTTGATAGAGTGTGCACTTTGCAACCAGGTTTCAGTTAATAAGCAAACCTGAACATTATTAGTTAACAGAAAGTTAAACAGTTCTTCTTTTTTGTTACGAACGCCTCTGGCGTTCCATGTTACAATTTTGATGCTGTTATCCATTATGATAAAAATTTAAAAATTAGTAATAACCTGGAACTGATCAGTTTTGTTGCAGCCCTTTAACCCCTTAATTAGATCTAAGGTAATATTTTTCATTTCTTCTATGGGGCCATACCCAAATTACGTGACCCGTTTAGGGGGGGGGAGGGGGTTTTGAAAATACCACGCTTGGTCACTCGACCGGGGGGGGTCTAAGTTTTTGTCACGTAGTCCAATGACCTTTTTTTTTTTACACATATCCCTTCCACAAGTAATTTTTTTCTATGTTTTTTGGTTTGTTCGACCGTTTTAATTGTTATTCATTTTTTTAAATGAAGGACCACGTGACAATTAGAGGGGGAGGGGGTGTCTTGGCATATACTACGGTTGGTCACCGGTGGGGGGGGGGGGGGTTCAAAAATAGTGAAAATCGGGTCACGTAATTTGGGTATGGCCCCTAAGCTAAACAGGTCACTACTAGCGTTTACTCCTTGATTAGAGTTGATGTTTGGAAATCGCCAAGTGTCGTTGATCATCTTTGGACTTTGATTACGTGTATTTGGAAAAGCTTCATTGTAGTTTTTCGATTGACGATTTGAAACGGTAGCTCCTTTTTTAATGATGGCTTACGCATCCGTTCTCTCAGCCTGATATAGTCTTGTCTGATTGGACAGTCAAAGGAGTTAGACTTATGTGTTCCTCTGCAATTAGTACATTTGACAACATTTGAGTCACAATCAGCCGTCAAATGGTTTCCGGCACAAATGGCACAATAAGTTTTGACCTTGCATCGACTGGAGCCATGACCAAACATTTGGCAGTTGTAGCACTGAGTAATCTTATTGTTGTTTTGGCGTTGAAATTCCCAGCGCACCCTAATGTGATCCATAACGGAATGATGCTGCTTCAGATCCTTCATCGTGATTGATTGGCGTTCAAAATAAACCACGTAAAAAACATGGGAATAATTGTTAGTAGTGGATTTTTCTACCAACTTGACGTCAAGACATTTTAGACCCATTCTTATAAGTTGCTTTTTCACGTCGTTCGTGTCAGTTTTATCCAAACCAAAAAGGAGCGCTTTGTAAGGTTTCTCACTTTTCGTGGCGTAAGTAAAAAACTCATAATGATTGCCTAATTTGTCAGTCATCACGTCAAAATCATTTCTGTTATTACAACAAAGTTTTAGACCAACAGATGTTTTACGTACGGAAAATCCTTGATTTTATTATCATTACACAGTTTATGTATTTGTTCCAATTTGCATTTAAGAACTGTTACATACACTCTTGTAGCCTTTTTGACCACAAATTCCACTTCTTCTGCAGTTTGCAGTGGACTAAAAAAGTTATTATTGTTTATGTTATTCATTGTTTTTAGTCTTTTATCTGTTTCGCTTGACCGCAAAGCGGTCGAAGCCGAGGTTTTACGAACTCGTTTAATTCGCACACTCGGATAAGTCAAAGTGAATGACAGCGGAGTCTCAAAATTTTTCAGTTGCCACCAAATAGCTTGTACTTAGTTAGTTTATATAGAAATTGTATATAAATAAGTACATTCGCACACGGAAAACGATTATAATTTGCCACAGTCGCGGTCTTGTCCATTAAACGTTAAATTTAACTTTTTTTTTTTTTTCACGCACGAGAAAAATTTTGACAGCCGTACACGTGTTAGCCCTGCCAACTATTGATACTTTTCTAATTAACTTTAAAGTTATTTAGATTTCGCCGATTATACCGATTATTTTCGATATTTAGATTAGAGTGTTGCAGAACTCTTCATCGCAGTTCTCGATGTTTGCGATCTTATTGGTATCGCCACCCGCTTTGGTAAGGCTGAACGACACGGCAGCCATTCTTTTCTTTTGCCGACGCCGACAAGTGCACTACCGCAGTTGCAAGCCAGAGAAAAAAAATATTAATCAAGTTTTTATTATAAACATATCAGCCATCCAGGCTCAACAAAGGCGTAAAATTATATTTAACCCCCAAGCTAGGAGCTGGCGGTTAACGTTTTTAGTTTCATTGGAATTTTATGCAATTTAAGTCAAATTGTATCAGCAGGTACGAAAATATTTCAAGTAGGGAATTTTGCCCAATTTTCACCTATTAGCAGGGCTTATCGTACTAAAGAGGCCGTGCTTCGGCCATCCAATCCCCCGCATAAAACCACCCATAGCCGGGTAAGAGAATTTTTCAGGATCAGTTTTGAAATAAAAACACCGCTGCTGTGACCGGTTTAAAACACGTAGTATACTTCATAGTATTACAATATTTTGGTACTTAGATACTACATAAGTGATTTGCGCCAACACTTAAAAACCACGTTAATTTGCATTAATTGCCGAGTTTTGTAGTAATATTTTAATGTTGTAAGGGAGCAACCGATCATAAGTCATTTGACAAAATTAAGTAAAACCATACGTATGTAATTTCCACATTTTTATATCACTTTCTAAAGTTTTGGTTAGTTTAAGTCCTGTATTAGTTAAACTTACAAAAACATGAAGTAGTTTGCTTTTTTCTTGAATATATTTACATGAATTATAATGAATATTAATATGAATTTGTACTAATTTATTGAGAGGGCTCCACAGTGGTTCAGCTTGTATGGAGCCGCGGCCAAAAATACTTCTAGTGGTGATATCGTTATGAAATTTGTACCAAAAATCTAGAAAAATTATCTAAACATATAATAAAAAAATTGGGCAAATCGTACGACTATATCCTATATCTCCCATAAAAACGATCGGAACAAATTTTGAACATACATTCAGTAGAGATTTTAGTTCAATTTATTTTGATTATACATATTATTTTACTGTTAATTTTTATATGTAATATTTTATGAAATAATAATAACAAATTGAATGCACTAATTAATAACTTTGATTTTTTTGTACAAGCCAATTTTCTTTGCCCAGTAATAAAGGGGTCTGAGCTTACGAGCAATCTATTTATTAAATCGGTATTTGTAGCTACACGTGACATTTTTCTTGTGTGCTGCTCTCTAAATTTTGTAATATCCTTGTTTTTAGATTCTGCAGCTTCTTCAGACAACTCTCCTATCGAAACTAGCGCGAAACTTATTATTTCGGGGGCATGAACTAAGACTTTTTGGACCGATGGTGGAAGGTAGTACCATGGGTACAATTTTATTTGATCTTTTGCTATGTCAAGTGCATAATCTTGGAATTTTTCAACATTAATTCGATAGCCAGATGCCATGCATTAAAGTGATGTTGAACACCTGATTAAAACGTTTTCATCCAGTTCCGAAATTTCTGCAGATAGTTTTGTATTGCCAAAAAATCTTCTTGCAGTATTACCGTCGTTTGAAGTTCCACTTCCTCTACTTTTCGGTTTGTCAACTATTCATCCCATTTTTGCACGGAAGTCTTTTTGAAGATCCTTTTTTCTTTTCATAACGGCAAGTATTCCTTTTGAGGTACAAATTCGCCAACTTTTCAGATGCAATTTGTATGACACATGTAAAAAATATTCAAAAAACCGAATATATGAATGCAACGGAGACAACCCAAACTCATAACGTGTTTTATCAACCTTTTTTTTTAAGCACTTTTTCAAATTATTTATTTTTGATGGCAAACAACAGCACAATAGGCAAACAAAAATTGAGTTTGCCGACTAAGACGGCGTTAGTAAAATTACGATTCTACACACATCTGCAAATTTCTGCAGGTAAATTTAACACATATATTACCTTAAAACTAAGACAAATATAGTGACACACAAACCAATTGTGGAATTTTGTGGGATCACAACTAAAACTTCAACTAAACATAAAAAAGACGTTCACAAAATACACAAAAAAGGTTAATTCCATTATATTAATTTTACAAGAAGAATATCACAAATAAGATAATTTTTAATATCTGAATTTACAGTAAATACCTTCAACTTCACAATTCATTTTAAATTATTTATATTGGGACACTCTGCCAAACGTTTGACCAATTTGAAGTTCTATTGTGCTTTGACAAAAAGCATACCAAGCGCAGCAATGTTGCAAAAATGAACACGTGTTCATGCTTTGATTGCTATTGTTAGAAAGTCCCGTTAGATTTCCAGAAAAAACTGGTATGCCATTAAAAAGTTTGGACATTTTAGAGTCAATTGGTTTCTTTTTTGTTAAAATGTTTTGTGGTCATTTTTTTGATTTATGTCCTATGGACGGAACCACTGTGGGCTCCAATGATAAAGATTTAGCACCCATTATAAGGGTAGATGCAAGGATATTGTTTAGTTTTTGCATTTACAGGTAGGGCGGGTATAGACGAAGAACCCTAACATCATTGTTCTTCGAGGTATATGGACAGACCTCTCTTCTTCTGGATATTTCCTCTGTAGCTTTCTTCTTCTCTGTCTACCTTTTTTAGTTGTGTGACAGGGCAGCGAACTAGGACGCTAGGACCCTGAGCTAGGCCGACCCTGTAGGCAGAGTACGCGTCCAGTAGCTGCACACTAGGCCATGTCCGTTACAAATATTTAAGAGTTGTTCTGCGAAACGTTCTGCAGAAGCATAATTTTGTAATTGTACACGCATGCTGGTGTTCAAAGTTAATTTACGTACGTGTATCCATAATAGTGATGACTTGGTACATGCATTCAGTTCATCGGCAGGAGTTGACCGTGGTATGACGGGCAGAGTTTGACGAAAGTCACCTGATGGCAAAATGATTGCATTGATTGTAGTTTCAGTGCTGAATGTACTGTTCTACCACCAAGAAGCATTTGCCAATGCAATATCATTTTGAGATCGTATGGTTGCCTATATCAATGAAATAACTAATGTTTTTCCTGTTCCACCTGGTGCATCTAGAAAATACAATCCACCGCTTTGATTTTGTGTTGCCTGTATAATTGTATCGTATACATGTTTTTGTTGTGTTAGCAATCTCGGAATATTTGACTGAAACAATGTATCTAATTCATTGATATCCAAAACTTTGTACTCGTTGCAAATCACGATTGTAAATGTCGTACACTGATCGATTAGGTGCTACTATTCCCAATTGCATAAGTAATTTGTTCACGATTTATCAATAACAATCTGCATTATTCGGATGAACAGTATATACACGACTTAAAGCATAAGATGAAAATAAATTTGTGTGGTTCGCAACTGCTTTGCCTTGTTTCCGTCGTTGAAATTTTTTTGATAATGCATTCCAAGTAAAATACGTCGGTACTTCGGGATAATGTGATGTTTTTGCGAATTGATCATTTTGGCACAGCGAGAAAAATGCAGTTAGTGTTGTGGATGGTGGTTCTGCTGCTCGTTGTCATGCATTTTCAGTTGCAAAATACACACGTTGTCTATTTTCTATATGTACTGCTAAATGAAATACCGTTGCTGCTAATATAGCGTCCCATTTGATATTGGTTGATTTCATCGACATTTTGGGCTTTATTTGCAATTCCAAAAATGGCCATATCGCTGCCTTTGTTGACATATTTGCAAATGTATTTAATCGATTTAACCGAATTGCAATACTCAACATTGATGTGTTTTTTATACGTTTGTGACAGTAGTGGTGAGTAAGGTACGACCCAACGATTGTCGACTTCAATTGCATTGTTTCTTACTTTCAAAACTATGGATCTACCATGGTCCTCAGTTGCCCGACGACGATATTGTGGATAACCATCATTGTCAGTAATAGTTTCAGCAAGTAAATCTCTTGGATATCGTTTCGTGCATTTTCCATTGGACATGCATGGTGAATTGTAGTTTAAAACACCACATGGACCATGAATCATATTTTTGGTAAAGACTTCAAATGAGATCGGATCGACTTCTGGATCTGGTATTTCTGCTGAAATAATTTGATCAATTTGATCTGGCGTAATTTTATCGACATTACATGTGAAGGTGATGAACAAATCGGGACGACTATATGAGCAAACAAATGTCATTGCATCTTGTGCGTATTCATGCATGTGCCGTGGACTGACTGTGAATATGGCCGGTAATATTACCATTCTTCCCATTTCATTGACATTGCCATCATTATTGACGGCATCACGTAAATGGATGTACTATGCTGAACGCATCTATGATTGATTAAATCGGATATAAAGTAGTTGTTCGCGTAATTTACAATTAAAGTAGGAAGCCGTTTTAGGTTTAGTTAACAAGCTTTATTTAAGTATAAATATTTAAGTTCGTGGTGAATATTAGTGCAAGTATTGCACACGACAACTTGCTGGTGGAGCGAGCTTGGCTTAGTAAGAGTAGTAATGAGAGTAATTTTATGTTTTTAATTATGTGCCTGCATAGGCCTAACATAACATATTTGCTGCAAGCGAGCGTGAGAGAGTTTAACATAACGTGAATTTAACATATTTTTATAAAGCTAACATTATTTATCTTATTAGAACTAAGGACTCATGCTGCGCCCACTAAGTTGCACAAGAGCTGATCACGACCCCGCTCAGCTTATGCTTTAGTTATGCTATGCTAAGCTGAGTGCATTAGATTTAGTTCTCAACAATCATTTAATGTAAGCACACCCGTGCACGCGTATCCTCGTTTTGCTACATTTCTAACATTAAACATATAATTGCATATGTACATACACTATTAATACAACGAATAAAGACAAACACCTACAATTTCAACCACTACAACAACAACACTTACTACTGGGCAAGGGTCAAATAGAGGACCAGGAAAGACAACTACATACAACGGTAGCCACCATGGAATCCTCCCCGTCTCAACATTTGGTCTTTCGAGCCGGATATTGCTCGACCCCACTCCAAGCTTCGGTGGATTTCTACCTCCAAGTTTTCCTTATTTGGTTTCACGTATGTATGCAGTGTTTTTATACCCTGTACCGTGTGGTACAAAGGGTATATTGTGTTTGTGCAAGCCGAAAATGTATGTAACGTACAGAAGGAGACGTCGGAGACCCCCCAAAGTTACCTAAAGTATGATCAGAGTGACTAGAGAAGTCGATATACCCATGTCCGTCTGTCCATATGAACGCCTAGATCTCAGAGACGGTAAGAGCTAGAGCAACCAAACTTTCAGATTAGATCCCTTATTAATCCATAGGAGACAAGTTTATTTTATTTTTTTGATATCGGGATTACATTATATTGCTCCCATTGGGGTGTTTCAGAGGACCTCGAAAAAAAGCAAAAGTTTTAGATGGATAATTCGATATCATAACCAAATTTGGCAATCGGAAGTTTTTTAGAGACCCCCAGCACTGTACCAAATTTTATCCAAATCGGTTAACTATATTATATAGCTCCCATAGGATCGATCGGTCGAAAAAATGTTTTTTGTACAAAATTCTTTGTGTTTCGTTTGTTTGTGAAGATATTGTAACCAAATTTGGCGTTGAGAAGTTTTTTTAGAGTTCCCAAGCACTGTAGGATTAAAATCGGTTGACAATATCATATAGCTCCCATAGGAACGATCGGTCAAAAAAACGCTTTTTTTACAAAATTCGTTGTGTTTAGTTTGTTTGTGAAGATACCGTAACCAAATTTGGCATTAAGAAGTTTTTTAGAGTACCCAAGCACTGCACCAAGTTTGATCAAAATCGGTTGACTATATCATATAGCTCCCATAGGAACGATCGGTCAAAAAAACGTTCTTTTTTACAAAATTCGTTGTGTTTCGTTTGGTTTTTAAGATATCGGAACCAAATATGGAAGTCGGAAGTTTTTTATAGTTTCCAATCAGTGTACTAAATTTGATCAAAATTGGTTGACTATATCATATAGTCCCCATAGGACCGATCGGTCAAAATTCGACTGATTTCTGTTTGTTTATAAAAATATCGTATCTTTTGGAGGTCTTAAGCAATATTTCGGACTTAATTGCAATGTGGTGGTACAGGGTATCCCAAAGTCGTCTGCGCCCGACTTTAACGTACGCCATCTTTTTATCTAAAATAATATCCAAGTGTGCAGTGTGTGCAGTGAAATAATATCACCTCCAAACAAATTATTAAAACTGCAAGACATTTTGTCCAATTCCACATATTTACAATATAACTTTAATCTTTCAATCAAACAACGCCGCAGTTGTTTATTTTCGTGACACTAACATAAGTCATTCCAAATAGCTTACTGCACTTTGTACATACACCATCACAAGCTTCGCAAAGTAGTGATAAATTATTAGCACAAAACTCCAAAATAACTTTCAAAGATACTTTGGAGTGGGTATCACATCTTTTGTTGCGGCATTTTTGAGATACGAGATCTTTTTGTTGCAATGTTTTTTTTTTTTGGAGAAAAGAACACTAACACCAAAACTTACATTTTGATGCTTTTTTTGGTGGGATTTATATATTGCTGCACATTGTAATTGTGTGCCAGTTCCATAAACATGAGGCTTTGGCGCCTAGTTTTTTTGAACGATCGGTCCTATGGGTGCTATATGAAAAAGTAAACCGATTTTGATCAAATTTGGTACAGATCTTAAGAACTTGGTTACGATATCTTTATAAACAAACGAATTATCCATCTAAAACTTCAGTTATACAAAAATTTAGTTTTTCTCCTTTTTACAAAAATTCCCGTTAATTCAAAAATTTGCATTTTCTTTGTAATCGATCAAACTTTACGAGCCATTAATAAAACTGCATGAAAATTTTGTTGAAAATTTGTAAATTTACCTTCGAACTCAATTTTTTTCAAAAATTTGCTAAAAATTACGAAAAATTTCATATGGATTAATAACGACCAAAACGTAAATTTGACATAAATATGTTCCAAGTATAATTGATAGATAATTCAATTATCTACACTTGGGAGGAAAAATATTCAAAATCAGTTTAGTGCAACCAGAGATATTTGCTTTTAAAAAGACGAACTTTTTTTTCGTTTGGAAAAGTGTTTTTGTCGAAACACCTCGAAATCCGTTCCATGAAAAATGTTTGGACTTAATTTTCGGATTAAGTGTGCCATTTTACTGCGGTAACGAATAAAACATTTAGAGGATTCATTTTGCTGCATATATTAAAATATTACACAATTAATTTTAGTAAAAAAATTTAACTGTAACACAATTTTACACTCTACAATTTTAGAATTAGTTAGCTAAAGGCCCTGGTAGCCATGGCTTTTTTTCGTAATTGTTAGTTTATATCTTTTAAGTGTAAACTAGCTTTAAATAAATAAAAACAAATGCTACCAAAAAAAAATATTGTTAGTTCAAAATACATCTTATATTTTCCTAACGAGGATAACTACCCATCTACTTACACATGCATAATATCGCGTACTCTATTCCAATGGCGTTCACGCATGCAAGGGTTTTTTAAGGCAGCAATTAAGGGAAGAGTTCGCCGAAAACTCTCAATATTTTTTATGGTTGTTTCCAGCATATCCCAATGTCGATCGTAGAATTTTTTGCTTAAAGCACTGAACTTTTTAAACAGCGTAAGCGCTGTATCCTCCATTTCTCCAATGTCAATCATCCAAAAATTACCTTTGCGCCATGCTTCCCAGAGATTTTGCCAATCCAGGATTAAAACCCAAATGCTTTTTGCAATTTTTACTTCAGTGTCTAATTTTCGAAGTTCCAAGTTCTCTGGCTGGTTAATGTTAAATACGGCTAAATCTCGTATTAAACTTTGTTCGAACTTGAAACAATCATCTGCTTTTAATGTTATTATCTTAAGATATTTGAGAGCAATTTTTGGATTTCTGAAAAAAAAGAAAATCATATAAGAAATGTTACTATTTTATTATATTACATATTAGCTGCTGTTGGTAGTTTTAAGTGAAAGTCATTTAGGAACTCCTTTATTATTAATTTAAACTTCTCAGCTTGGTGTAACAAGGTTTTTTTAAATTCCTCTCGCTTGTTATCGAGCATCTCATCTGCCTCCCTTAACTTTTTAAGGTAGTGTTGCCATGATTCCTCAAGGTCAGAAACCTGCTGACGCGTTTCCTCGCTCATATTTACCAAGCACTTATCCAAAACTATAAAAATTTCCATCATTGGAGGAAAAGTGGCCTGCTTTAAAGGTATTTCATTTGTCAAGCGTTCGAAAAGATGTTGGGCAGCAGTGGATGCTTTGAGTGTTCGTGGTATCATCATAATTTTCTTTTCATTACGTCGCATATATCGATAAATACCTACAACATTTGAAAAAATAAATTATTTTCTATAAAATGAAGAAAATTATAGCCTTTTTATAATTTTGGAGCATCTTAATACTTGAGTTACTAGTAAATGGATGCACTATTATGATTTAGTTGGACATTTATGAGCGCGCACATGTTTCTATATGTTTACTTGTATATATTTAACGGAATTCGAAAGATGTAATTTCAATTTATGTTGTTATAATTAAACGTGTTCGTGTATAAATATGACAGCATAAGTTGCGATTAAATACGTTGAGTTTCATTATTTTATACGCCGCACTGTGGGCCCAGATTTTCATATTTTGGCCAAAATACTGTCATTTCCATAATAATTATACCCTGTACCGTATGGTACAAAGGGTATATTGTGTTTGTGCAAGCCGAAAATGTATGTAACGTACAGAAGGAGACGTCGGAGACCCCCCAAAGTTACCTAAAGTATGATCAGAGTGACTAGAGAAGTCGATATACCCATGTCCGTCTGTCCATATGAACGCCTAGATCTCAGAGATGGTAAGAGCTAGAGCAACCAAACTTTCAGATTAGATCCCTTATTAATCCATAGGAGACAAGTTTATTTTATTTTTTTGATATCGGGATTACATTATATTGCTCCCATTGGGGTGTTTCAGAGGACCTCGAAAAAAAGCAAAAGTTTTAGATGGATAATTCGATATCATAACCAAATTCGGCAATCGGAAGTTTTTTAGAGACCCCCAGCACTGTACTAAATTTTATCAAAATCGGTTGACTATATCATACAGCTCCCATAGGATCGATCGCTCGAAAAAATGTTTTTTGTAAAAAATTCGTTGTGTTTCGTTTGTTTGTGAAGATATTGTAACCAAATTTGGCGTTAAGTTTTTAGAGTTCCCAAGCACTGTAGGATCAAAATCGGTTGACTATCATATAGCTCCCATAGGGATCGGTCAAAAAAACGCTTTTTTTACAAAATTCGTTGTGTTTAGTTTGTTTGTGAAGATACCGTAACCAAATTTGGCATTAAGAAGTTTTTTTAGAGTACCCAAGCACTGCACCAAGTTTGCTCAAAATCGGTTGACTATATCATATAGTTCCCATAGGAACGATCGGTCAAAAAAAGTTTTTTTTTACAAAATTCGTTGCGTTTCGTTTGGTTATGAAGATATCGGAACCAAATATGGCAGTCGGAAGTTTTTTATAGTTTCCAATCAGTGTAATAAATTTGATTAAAATTGGTTGACTATATCATATAGTCCCCATAGGACCGATCGGTCAAAAAAATTGTTTGGTGCAAAATTCGACTGATTTCTGTTTGTTTATGAAAATATCGTACCTTTTGGAGGTCTTAAGCAATATTTCGGACTTAATTGCAATGTGGTGGTACAGGGTATCCCAAATTCGTCTGCGCCCGACTTTAACGTACGCCATCTTTTTATCTAAAAGTCTGCGAAAGTTCAAAACCTATGCTATTCATACTTCGTTCATAATTTTTGCAACACATGACCAAAAGTATAAAGAATCTCCCTGTCCACGTAAAATGGCTAAAAATCTGCGAAAGTTCAAAACCTATGCTATTCATACTTCGTTCATCATTTTTGCAACACATGACCAAAAGTATAAAGAATCTCCCTGTCCACGTAAAATGGGAAAAAATTTGCGAAAGTTCAAATCGGGATTACATTATATAGATCCCATAGGGGTGTTTCAGAGGACTTCGAAAAAAAGCAAAAGTTTTAGATGGATAATTCGTTTGTTTATAAAGATATCATAATCAAATTTGGCAATCGGAAGTTTTTTAGAGACCCCCTGCACTGTGCTAAATTTTATCAAAATCGGTTGACTATATCATATAGCTCCCATAGGATCGATCGGTCGAAAAAATGTTTTTTGTACAAAATTCGTTGTGATTCGTTTGTTTGTGAAGATACCGTAACCAAATTTGGCAAGAGGAAGTTTTTTAGAGTTCCCAAGCACTGTAGCAAATTGTATCAAAATCGGTTGACTATATCATATAGTCCCCATAGGAACGATCGGTCAAAAACGCGTTGTTTTTTTTACAAAATTCGTTGTGTTTCGTTTGGTTTTAAAGATATCGGAACCAAATATGGAAGTCGGAAGTTTTTTATAGTTTCCAATCAGTGTACTAAATTTGATCAAAATCGGTTGACTATATCATATAGTCCCCATAGGACCGATCGGTCAAAAAAATTGTTTGGTGCAAAATTCGACTGATTTCTGTTTGTTTATGAAAATATCGTATCTTTTGGAGGTCTTAAGCAATATTTCGGACTTAATTGCAATGTGGTGGTACAGGGTATCCCAAAGTCGTCTGCGCCCGACTTTAACGTACGCCATCTTTTTTTAAAAGTGATGAAATTTTACACACGTGTTTCTAAATGATTGAACTATTTTTTTGAATTTCTTAGCTGCCTAAAAGTATGCTTTAAAACCCATTTTTTCAAAGGTTGTACTAAAATGTATAATTGGAAAATTTTATAGCATACTTTCAAAGATGCTAATCAATAAATGTAAAAATGACAATTTTGATGAAAATACTTAAAAATGAAAAAAGATTTTTGAAAATTTTTTCTAAAATTAAAATAGCATGCAAAAAAAAATTATGACAGTTAAAAACCAGATGGATTGGTGATGTTCAATATTTCAATATTCAATATTTTGTGTATAACCTATTTTTTCAATGTATGAGGAGAGGTAGATAACCTCTATGAAATATGGTCCATAAATAACGTAATAAAATTTAATACTAGATAACATTTAGTTTAACGTATACACCTACATATATCTTAAACTAAATTTTAATTTGCTTTATTTTTTTCTTGCACAAAATCTAGAAAGTAAGCACATGCACCTTTATATTTTATGCCCTAGTATTTAAGTAAATGTAGTAAATATGAATTTTAACTAAGTTTTGCTTTTCCGACACCATGCCTAGCTACTATTTGGGCCCTTGACCAGCAGTAGGTTTTTTTTGGGATCACGTACTTTAGGCAAACAGTGATCATGGCAGGATGGGCCTCCTATAATCTTTTGTTCCTCTGGGTACTTTTCTTTGTTTTCTGATTTTCGTTTCCCTTGAGTTTTAGTTTTCCCCTATCCTTCCCTTTTCCTTACAAATGTACGCGAGTTTTTGAAGTAAAACTTTTAAGGCGGCATTTCTATGGGAGTAACTTTGAAATTTTGTTAGCCGAAAAAAACGTTAGCTGCTTTTGATTTTCTCTTTCGCATTCATGGTATAATAAGTAAGGTAGAGTAAAATTGCCTCACTCGAGGCCATAAATTTTGTGAGAGCAAAGAAATGTGAGAGAGAGAAGCAACACACAAGCTGACGCATACAATACATACAATAAAAAACTCGCGCAGCAACAGCCGACATAACCTACCTCAAAAATATAGCCCCAGCAAAGAGAACGTTGCGACAGTCTTACTTACCATGGCCTTACTTATTATACCATGTTTCGCATTGACGAATTGCGGCGCTGACGTTGTGTTGGTGGTCATGACTTCGACTCTTGTTGAGAGAGCGAGCCGTGGTCATGGAAAGAGAGGGAAGTAAAGCAGCCGCGGCTGGTCAGCTAAAGCACGCAGCACATGAGTATTTGTGCCAACGAAAGAATTGTTTTGTATGCATGGCATGAATACCATGGTAGAATTCTACCATGCGTGAATACAACAAAGCGACATATGGGCATTTCCCAGGTTGCGTAGTTTACATTCGCGCGAGTTATGAGTTGTGGTCCAGCGTTTGGGAGCCTTTTGTTATTTTAACATATGCCCAGTAAATAAATGCTGATGTTATATGTTTTTGCTTCAGTTTTTAATCAACCTTGTTTTATTTCTAGTTTTTTTGGCAATAGTTTAGTGAGACAATTAATTATAATATATAATTGGAATGTTGCTGTTGATGACCACGCCACGGAAACCAAAACCAAAGTAAAGTAAGTGCAGTTGGCACCGCCATAGCCCGGTAACTACAGCCAACTTCACTTCGTATTTTGCACATGCTTTTTGTAGACGAGGATGCATGCAAGTCTAATTCATTGTTGCCGTCCTTGTCACATTTTGTCGTCACCTGCTGCTTTGCCGTGGTTTTCTCGCTTGACCATGGGTGGCGTTTGGTCTGCGATGTAGGGGTGCCATATCATGTATGGTAACTCCTCCCCTCCGAGAATGAAGCGATGGCCATAGGGATAGTGTGTCCAGAGCGACATATGGCACTTTGCTCTTCGGACTCCAAGGCTATGTTAATTGTTTTTTGGTTGAAAAAATATAATGTTTGATGCGAATATATGCTGGATGTCTCCGGTATCCACCCCTCAAACATTGGTGATATTTGCACCACATCTGATCTCGAATTGACCGCATTCCGGTGTCTCATACAATCATTTCCTCTATTTGAATACATCGATTATCAAAAAAAACAACTTATATACTGTCTTATCGGTTAATACATGTTTAAACGTAACGACTAAACTTAGTTTGGTTTTTAATTTATATATCTTTTTTCAAAAAAACAGGTATTCATTGTCATTTTTTACTGTAGAAATGTATACTTAAACTTAACTTCGTTATACAATATTCGAATGTCTTGTTTCTTTAGCGTCTCTGATATTCCATTGGTATCGAATTCGGATAATATAAGCTTCGCAATTATAATTAATTTTGCTAGAAACTTGTTTTTGTTATGTTGCTTAACTATTCGTTTAGAACATCTAACTTCTGTCCAAGGGCAAGGGTAGTTCTGTAATAATTGTTTTTATGCGTGTTAGTTAGTTTTTTCGTTCTTGTACAGGTGTGGTTGTTTGTTAAATGTCTTCTTTTTCTTAATTTTTGATTTGTGTATTTTTTGGTTTTTTTTTAGTCGTCAATGTAGGTCCTGAGTCTTGAAGGACTGTATGCTTTGAAAAACGGGGAGTGACTTTATTTCTTCTGTTCTCCCTTCTAAATACAATTTCCTGATTTGTAACCTTTTCGGGCTGAGTCCTGTATCTATTCAGTTTCTCTATCTTGGACTTTTTGAGCTCTGACATCCGCTGTTGTAACTCCGGATACACTTTTTGCCTAAAAGCATTTAGTTGTGAAAGGTACTCGTGCTGATTATCGTAGTCGACTTGTGAACTAAACGAATGTGTTCTTCCAGTAAAGATTTCATAAGGTGTGTGTTGGTGTGCCGAGTGTATGGCGTTGTTGTAAGTTATGAACGTTTCTGTCAAAATTTGGTCGTGATCAATATTTATCTTTTCCTTTTTCTTTTTCTCCAAAATGATTCTATAAATTTCGGTCAGAGTGGAATGCAACCTTTCTACAGGAGCATTACTTGAAGATTGTTGAAAGGAAGTTGTATGTAACAATATCTGATATTGTTTGCAGAAATCTTTGAAAATCGCGGCGGAATACTCCGCTCCTTGATCGCACACTATTTTCTTGGGAATCCCAAAGTTTTGCATGAACTGTTGTAATGCTTTTATTACGTTTAAGCTATCTCTGTAAGGAATCGTGAATCCCGCAGCGAACTTTGAAAACTTATCAATAATTGTAACCACATATTTCCCGTTTATGGTGTATAAGTCAGTATGCAAAATTTGCATTGGTTCACCTGGTGTTTCCGTTTCTTGGAAAACTAACTTAGGCGGATGCCTATCGTATTTTAAAATGTTGCACACGTCACAATTATTGATTGAGTGACTTTAGCTTTAATATTTGGGAAGTAATACAGTCTTTTTAACTGTTGAGTTACTTTGTCTATCCCCCTATGGTTAGTCCGTTCGTGTTGTTCCCTGATTTGTTTTTCCTGCGTTTCCGTATCTAACAGGTCTGTTAATATGGTAGTACATCTAACAATCTTGTAAATATTCCCGTGGGCAAAGTATTTCGAATAACATGTTTGTATCGTTTTAAATATTTCATCTGGTGCATATACTGCACATGTCTTGTTTGGCTTGAGAATTTTCTTTAGAACTTTCGCTAAGTTGTCTTCGTCGAATTTATGATTTGCGACTATCCGTCTAATTTTATTTTTAAACGGGGTAGTTACCGTATTCTGTGGTGAGTTTTCGTATCTAAAAATTATTTGGATATTGTGCTCGTTTATCGATCTTTCTGAAATTGGGATATAGTCATTTCTGTCTTCCCAATTGCTATGTATAGTATCCCCTGCTATCCCTGCTTTTGATTCCTTGTCGTTGATATTAACATCGACTTGAATCCTACTAAGGGCATCTGCCACTACATTTTGAGAACCTTTCTTATATATGACTTCGTAGTCGTACTCTAACAACTGGAGTTTCCAACGTACTAACTTGGAGTTGGGTTCTTTGAAACTCATAAGCCAGGTCAATGGCCTATGATCCGTTACTATCTTAAATTTTTGCCCGAATAAGTAGGGCCTAAAGTATTTGATTGCCCAAATAATTGCTAACATCTCCTTTTCCACTGTTGAGTAGTTCTGTTCCGTGTCGGACAGTGTTCTACTCGCAAACGATACTGGCTTGTCCTTACCCAAAGGACCTTGTGACAACACTGCTCCTAGTGCCACGTTGCTTGCATCTGTGGTCAAGATAAATTGTTTGGTAAAATCTGGGTACTGAAGTAGCGGGTCATTACAAAGAAGTGTTTTGCATAACTCGAATGCTTTAATATACTCCTGACCTATCCCCACTGCTTTCTTGCCTTTTAACTGGTGTGTCAATGGTTTTGTTATTTTTGCGAAGTCTTTTATGAATTTCCTATAGTACCCCACCCCAATAATCCTAGGAATGATTTTATTTCTTTTCTAGTTTTGGGCATTGGAAACTCATAATATCCTCCTTCTGCCGTAAACGCGGTCTTTGGTATGTCTTCTGGGGACATTTCTATCTGATGGTATCCACTGGCTAAATCTAATGCTGTGAAGTATCTAGCTCTCCCTATTTTATCCAGTACGTCGTTGATTACTGGCATGGGGTATTTGTCTTTAATTGTTTTTTCGTTAAGTTTTCTAAAGTCGACCACTAATCTCCATTTCTTTTCCCCCGAAGCGTCTGGCTGTTTTGGTACAAGCCAAACTGGAGCGCTCCAAGGTGAATGACTGTTCCTGATAATATTTTGCTCTAATAGCTTGTCAATCTGTGCCCGAACTTCCTTTCTTTCAAAATGCCCATATCTGAAAGGTTTGGTATATAGGGGAATATCATCCGCTGTTGGGATGTTATGTTAAATCAAGTTAGTAAATGTGAGTTTTTCATCCTTATTGTAAAACAAAGACGGAAATTTTAGACAAAGCTTTTTGAGTTCATATTTCTCCTCGGCGTTTAAATGTTCTGTCCGCAATTGCTTTAAGATTTCCTCGTTATTTTTGTGAAACTCCTCTTTGTATTCTAAAAATTGATTTCACTAAAATCCTCCTCCTCCCAAAGCTCCACTACCAATGGGGAATCTAAATATAATTTTTGTTGAGCGTCCGAATAGTTTGATACCTCCATATAACTCATGTTATTTACAGACTTGTACAGCCCTTCGGAAATAATAATATTTTCAGCTACCTCTATTTGGTCGCAAAGAATGTACCATGCTTAATGTTTACCGGCAGTACTACTATCGTTCTTGTATTTGATTCTAATATAAACAGTTCCGAAGTATGATTGGATCGGATATTAATCGGTAAGTTGGCTTGCGACGTTTCTAATGTTAGGGATTGTAGATCTATCTTAGTCTTTAATTGTCGTAAAATATCCATGCCAAAAAGGCCATAAAAAAAATCGTGAAATTTAAACAATAAAAATGTGAATTTCCCATCCGTTTGGAACTCTTGAAAGATTGGTAATTTAACTTTTTCCTTTAATGCATGTATATTTAGTACTGTTTTGATTACGGTCGGTTCGCTTAATTGAATTCTATTACTTTTTGTTGTGAATTGTGGGTCTAAAAATGAGTCTGATGCCCCAGTATCAATTAAAAATCTCAAGGATCTTCCGAATGGAGATTCTATAAAGACATAGGGTAATTTAGATCCATGCTTATTAACGTCTATATATCCTGTCTGGGTTCTGAGGCGGGTACGCGAAAATTTGTCGTTTCAGTCCAACCTTGCTTTTGGGGTTGCGATTGTTCTTTAGTTGGTTCGTTTTGTTCAATGTTGTACAGTCTTCCTTGCGTCTCTGAATTTCCACTACGTTGAGATTGTCTCGATTCTGTTTCTGATTTTGGCATAATTGCCAACCTATTTGCTCTCGGTGTGGTGTTTGGGTTGTAGTACCGAGAAGACCCGTTCCAATTATCTGGTCTCCTAGGTATTTCTGGTTGTTTGTAATTTCGGCCCTCGTAATTAACCCGATTGGGTCTCTCATAGCGGACAACATTGTTTGATTGATACGGACTGTAGTTATTTCTATATCGATTTCCTGTATAGTTTGTTGGTCTTGAATATCTCTCGTTCTGTCTATTATGAGCGACCACTGCTCTTTAGAACTCCTGTCTTTTGATCCGTTCCTGGTAATAAATTTCCCTTTCCTTAATGGCTGCTTCATAAGCTTCTTTTAAGGATGTTGGCTTTAACGACCTAACGGAGCTACCTAATGGTCCCTTTATACCACTTGCAAAGGTGGATAGGCAAGTTTTTTCATACGCTGTTTTTTTTTGCTTTAGCCACGGTTATTTCTTTTTCAGTTGCGTCAACTAAATTGAATAGTGCCGACCTGATCTCAACAATTTTCTCATAAAGATGAGATACCGTCATTTCCCTCTGAGTCAGTAAATGCAAGTCATATAATAATGATGATTCCTCCCGCTTATCCGAGAAACTTGCAATTAATTAATTTTTAATTTCGTCCCAATTTAGTGGGACGCCAGCCGCAAGTAAGGCTTCATTGGCTTTTCCCTCGATTTTATTACGGATAGCCCTAAGTAACATTTTCCCGTACGGGGTCTGATCAGTTCCCCTAATCAACAAAAGAATCTCCTCTACATTGTTAATAAACCGTTAAGAGTTTTTGCATTCCCCTCATAAGGTGGAAGAAAACGGATGGCATCCGGAATTCTAAGTGAGTCAAATACTTCCTGTGGGTTGAGTAACGCTTGATGAGTTGGTGGAGTCGCTCGGCCAGACGCCATTTCTTGGGAGTTATCACTAACGTTTTCAATCTGTTCTGTGTGTCTTTTGTAGATTTGTCCCTAATATCGGACAAGCTAGCATTAATTTTAGTCTTACTTCAGGTAATTGTTGGTTTTACTAAATTTGACATCAATATTTGTGTATTGTATTTAAGATTTATATAGATAACGCTTTGTATTAATTGGAAACTTTTCTGTGTATATGAAGTGTTTATAGGTATTGTGTGTTAACTTAACTATATGTGTTTGTTTACGCTTAACTCTGTGTTTCTTCTTATATTGTATATTATATCCCACCAAAAAACATTTTCATGTAAAATGTTGCCAAGACGAGAACATATAACTCGCACTGTTAAAAAGTTATCAGATCTCATATAGAGCCAAGCTTCTAACTCTACACGCCCTAACTCTACAAGGCCTAACTTCACAAACTCTACACCTTAGTCAAAATATGTGGCTTGGCCGTTCGTTACAAGAACTATTGTATAACAGAAAAGTAATGAACAGTGAATTAATTTTTCACCTTACGCCTATGTGAATGTAGCGAAATGGCCAAGCGACATATTTTGACTAAGGTGTAGAGTTTGTGAAGTTAGGCCTTGTAGAGTTAGGGCGTGTAGAGTTAGAAGCTTGGCTCTATATGAGATCTGATAACTTTTTAACAGTGCGAGTTATATGTTCTCGTCTTGGCAACATTTTACATGAAAATGTTTTTTGGTGGGATTTCATTTCTTTTTGTAAGTTGCTTGTAACAAATTTTTTTATATTTCTTTTAAATTTTTATTTTTCTTTATTTTTTGTTTTTATTTTTTTTAATAATAATTTATAATAACAAGGAGCCTCTATATATGTATATATGTATATATCTGGGGGCATCAACTTTCAGTTCAGATTACCCCTCTAGCGCAGTGGTCGGCACGGCCCTATCTGTGGCGCAAAGGCTAAGGCGACGTTAACACACTTCATGTGTTATACACAAAACGCATGCATATGTGCGTGCTTTTTGTACTACTAAAATTATCTCTGCCGAAGTGACGTATTGCGACGCTGACGTTGCTTGACGTCAACAACAACAACAAGAGCCGAAGCCACGCACCATCAACTGCGTGTTTTTTGCTTAGCAACGTACAATACATACGCAAAAAAATGTGAGTGTATTTTGTGTCGACCACTGCTCTAGCGTCAAAATTGAAAATTGCAGGTCTCATACAAACTTGCATCCCCAAGTTTAAGGGGTTGGGGGATGAAAGTTACCAGTTTTTTTGTTGTTTGTGTGCTAATACTAGCTTACATACAAAATTTCAGCTTTCTAGGACATTGGGAAATACCTAAGAATTTTGATGATCATCAGTGACGAAATCAACGTTTTTAGATGTCAATAAAATCTAAAGTACAGGAGCTATGCAATTAAAACTTTATACGTTTAATAAGTCCGCTATTGACAACATATCCCGAAAATTTTGTTGATCTAGCATAATCCTAACCAAAGTTATAAGGGCTCAAAAAAACGACGAAGCGTTTCGAGAAAAGGTAGGTAGTGCCCTTACGCTTCGCTTCGCTTGGCTCGTCTTGGCGGGGGCACTACCGTGCCACCAGATGTGTTTTATTTTTATGATATGTGTAGTTGCTATATGTATATGTATTTGGTGGTGTGTATGGTATTATGTTTTTACTTAATTCTATGAGTATGTATACTTTTAACTTCGTGTTTATTTTTATATGTTATATAGTAAGGCCTTTTATATTTATGATTTGTGTAGTTACTATATGTATGGTGCAAATATGTCTCTCTCGTGACGGTAAGTAGTTTAATATAAAATTCTGTAAATAAAAAGGACTTTAGTATTTTTTTTTTATATTTCAAAATTTCATTGTTCTTCATAGAATGGTGTTGTAGTGGTATATCAGGCATAAAATTTTAAATTTCCTCATAATATCTATAATATTTTATTATAATATTTATATATATATACATATGGTATATATATACCTACTTGTATAATTGTATTAATAATTTTTTTTTTATTCGATTATTTATTTTATAGTGTGCTGTGTTGCACTGTGCTGTGGTGCCCGGACCTTTTATTTAATTTCAATTTAAATTTTATTTTTTTTTATTTTAATGCCGGGAACCGACGGTCGACAAGTTTCAGTGACCTCTTCGAACTGTTTAGTTCGCGTCCAACAAGTCTTCCGACGGTGTCTGTTTTTTTTTTGTGTGCTGTGGTGCACGGACCTTTTATTTCATTTCAATTTAATTATACTATCTCAATGCCGGTAACCGACGGTCGAAAAGTTTCAGTGACCTCTTCGAACCGTTTAGTTCGCGTCCAACAAGTCTTCCGACGGTGTCCGGCCCTAACTCCACATGTTATCACGACCGGTGCGATACGTCGTTTCACCCTAATGCTTGTTTCTATGATTTCCAACAATGTTTTTTTTTTTTTTGAAACCCTTAAACATGCTGGGCTGAACAACGAAAGCATCGGCCGTAGGGAGGGTAAACATCGGAGAAACACTTCTATAAATTTCCGTTGTTTTTTTTTTTTATATATATATATAAAAATTCAATCATTTCTTTATCGTCATAATGCAAAAAATTATATCTTTAGCTATTTTTCAATGTGTCGCAATAAGCAATCAATAACGATTATGTGCAAATTTGTACATATGCATGTACATACATATATATTCACAGATACACTTGTTTCCTTCACCATGCTCGTAGGCGTTGTTCTTTTTTTTTTATTTGTATATATAAAACCCCTTCCATATAATTTGTTGTTTTTTAACTTACAATTAAAATACGGTCATTAAAATCCTTTAGGTTCTAACTCCGATCTGGAGTGTAAATCGACTGCGCCAGTTATGAGTTGTGGTCCAGTGTTTGGGAGCCTTTTGTTATTTTAACATATGCCCAGTAAATAAATGCTGATGTTATATGTTTTTGCTTCAGTTTTTAATCAACCTTGTTTTATTTCTAGTTTTTTTGGCAAAAGTTTAGTAAGACAATTAATTATAATATATAATTGGAATGTTGCTGCTGATGACCACGCCACGGAAACCAAAACCAAAGTAAAGTAAGTGAAGTTGGCACCGCCATAGCCCGGTAACTACAGCCAACTTCACTTCGTATTTTGCACATGCTTTTTGTAGACGAGGATGCATGCAAGTCTAATTCATTGTTGCCGTCCTTGTCACATTTTGTCGTCACCTGCTGCTTTGCCGTGGTTTTCTCGCTTGACCATGGGTGGCGTTTGGTCTGCGATGTAGGGGTGCCATATCATGTATGGTAACTCGCGCATATTTTTTAATACCATCGGCGCTGTGAATGAGATATATCCATACAACTTTCAGTTTTTTCAAATGACGTTTAAACCTTTACTTAACTATTTTCATACCCTGTACCGTATGGTACAAAGGGTATATTGTATTTGTGCAAGCCGAAAATGTATGTAACGTACAGAAGGAGACGTCGGAGATCCCCCAAAGTTACCTAAAGATGATCAGAGTGACTAGAAAAGTCGATATACCATGTCCGTCTGTCCGTCTGTCCGTATGAACGCCTAGATCTCAGAGATGGTAAGAGCTAGAGCAACCAAACTTTCAGATTAGATCCCTTGTTAATCCATAGGAGACAAGTTTATTTTATTTTTTTGATATCGGGATTACATTATATAGCTCCCATAGGGGTGTTTCAGAGGACCTCGAAATAAAGCAAAAGTTTTAGATGGATAATTCGTTTGTTTATGAAGATATCATAACCAAATTTGGTAATCGGAAGTTTTTTAGAGACCCCCAGCACTTTACCAAATTTTATCAAAATCGGTTGACTATATCATATAGCTCCCATAGGATCGATCGGTCGAAAAAATGTTTTTTGTACAAAATTCGTTGTGATTCGTTTGTTTGTGAAGATACCGTAACCAAATTCGGCAAGAGGAGTTTTTTAGAGTTCCCATGCACTGTTCCAAATTTGATCAAAATCGGTTGACTATATCATATAGCTCCCATAGGACCAATCGGTCAAAAAATCGTATTTTCTACAAAATTCGTTGCGTTTCGTTTGTTTGTAAAGATATTGTTAGCAAATTTGGCATTAAGAAGTTTTTAAGAGTACCCAAGCACTGCACCAAGTTTGATCAAAATCGGTTGACTAGGAACGATCGGCCAAAAAAACCGTTTTTTTACAAAATTCGTTGTGTTTCGTTTGGTTTTGAAGATATCGGAACCAAATATGGAAGTCGGAAGTTTTTTATAGTTTCCAATCAGTGTACTAAATTTGATCAAAATCGGTTGACTATATCATATAGTCCCCCCCATAGGACCGATCGGTCAAAAAAATTTTGGTGCAAAATTCGACTGATTTCTGTGTGCTTATGAAAATATCGTATCTTTTGGAGGTCTTGAGCAATATTTCGGACTTAATTGCAATGTGGTGGTACAGGGTATCCCAAAGCCGTCTGCGCCCGACTTTAACGTACGCCATCTTTAGAAGAGGAGTTATTCGTGTCTAAAGTGCCGTTGCGTACGTTACAAAAAACGGAAGTAGTTTTGGAGGTTAACGTGCATTTGGGCCATTCTCAGCGAATTTTGCGTAGTAACCAAAAAAATCAAATTATGAAAAAGAACGAAGAATAATTGAGTATTTCAAAATAGGTCAGTTGAAGACTATATGTGTTCAGGTTCATCCAACATTTCAAAATCCATCGTTGCGCACGTTGCGTTGCGTACGTTACATTTTTTTCCTGCTATAAAACAAAGATGGAGTACGTTTTAGTCGGGCGGAGACGACTTTAAGATAGCGTGTTCAATCGCATTGCAATCAAATCCGGTTCATTGCTTAGTTACTCAAAAAAAATTTTTGATTGCCAACTTGGTTACGATACGATATAAAAGCTAAATCAAAAAAATTAATTTTGCACCAAAAATGTTTTTTTTACTTATCATTCCTATTGCGACTATAAATATAGTCTAGCGATTTTGGTAAAATTTGGTATAGTGCTTGTGCACTGTAAAAAACTACCAAACGCCAAATTTGGTGACGATAACTTCATAACCAAATGAAATACCCCTCTAGCGCAGTGGTCGGCACGGCCCTATCTCTGGCGCATAGGCTAAGGCGACGTCGACACACTTCATGTGTTATACACAAAACGCATTCATATGTGCTTTATTGTTTTATTACGTAGAAAAAAATTTTTATTTTGCGTTGTCTGGTGCTGCCCTTTTCTACCGTCCATTTACAGTGCTTATTAATTAAAAATTATATTTTATTTTTGTCGTCTCTACAATCAACAAAGAACAATTCGGGAGTCGTAGTGTGGCAAAGGTGAACGATATGTTGATTTATTTGTAATTTTTCTGGTTATTTCTTAAAGCAATTGTGAAAAATAAAATGTCCGAATTTAGATTTCAATGAAAAATAATTAATTAATTATTAAAAATAATTTTCAGCCTTCTGTGGGAAATAAAAGGACCTATGCTTACTCTCTCAATCATTAACTGCATCAGATGTGCACACACAAGAATACATGTAAATTCAAGTGGTAGTGTTTGTGTATGCATGCGGTAAGACCCTTCAACAAATAAGGAGTCGATAGCCAAATACTCTTTTCGCATTTTTCACACGCATTTGTTAGTGTGAAGGCAAACGTGGTTAAAAAGTGTCTTAGCAGGCACATTCTGTATGAACACCTAGATCTCGGAGACTATAAGAGCTAGAGATACGAAACTTTACCAGCTGATGCGCATATTTCCTCAGAAGATCAAATTTGTTGAATCATGTCAATATCTTTCCCCGTTCCCCCGTAGCAGAGTTTCGCGGTTTTTAGCTAAACCGTTTAATATTTTAATCTGAAACTTAACAGAGCGATGCGTTGTGGTAACATGCATCTGTGTGTCAAAAATAAACAAAATCGAACAATTACAACAAAAGTTATATTCTAAAATGTAAAAATTTCACCTCCCCTTGCCTATAAACTGCGTCAATATTTGACTCTACGTAATAATAGTAACAAATGACCTAGAACCACCAATTTTGATAAGCTGATTCTAGTGCCTTATTAGAGGCAAAATCCACATCCAAATTTTATCAATGCAGCCCCCCACCGCCCGCAATCGATTTACCGTGTTTTCTCCCACACCCTTCAACATATCCCCTTGAAACTTACACCATATACTTTAAATAACTCCCTTGATTTTCGATTTTCATCAAAATCGGTTAAAATTTGCGGAACTTATAGGTATCAATATCGTTTTGCACCAACAAAAAAATGTTCCAATTGGAAATTCTTAGTAAGAATATGCAGGAATAAATCTTTTTTTGAAAAAAAAAGGTACAGGGTATTACACTGTCGGGCACTGCCTCGACTGTATTACATTTTTTTTCTTTGATATTAATACAAGTGGTGAGCGTGGTGACCGATAAGAAACAAAATTTTTTTCTTTTCAAATGAGAAGTTAATATTGTTTAAAATATTTTTATTATCTTACAATACATGTAGGTTATTCAGGAATTTTTATCATTGAAACTATAGGTTTGTGGTAACTGACATAAGAAACATAAGTTTGAGACTTGATATCCTCTAAATATCTGGGGAATACCGCGTCAATGGTGGTCTCATATTTTGTTGTGGATTCTTGTGGATTATTATTTTCAAATTCAATTTTTCCGAAAGAAAAGTTGTCAACCGCTCTGATTTTTTTTCAGTGGAGTTGATGTTGAAATCGCCAGCCATGATAAGTGGAAATTTATTACCATTTGTAACCAGTATTTTCGACCCTTCTTCAGTGTACTCCAGTAAAGCGCGATGAATATTATACACGCACACCCACAAAACGCTACGGCGTAAAAGCAACAACAAAAACAACTACAGCTAATACCTATAAAACAGCAAAAATAACAACAAGAGCAAGCAAATCAAATCTGGTGGCACGGCAGTGCCCCGCCAAGACGAGCCAAGCGAAGCAAAGCCTAAGGGCACTACCTACCTTTTCTCGAAGCGCTTCGTCGTTTTTTTGAGCCATTATAACTTTGGTTAGGATTATGCTAGATCAACAAAATTTTCGGGATATGTTGTCAATAGCGGACTTATTAAACGTATAAAGTTTTAATTGCATATCTCCCATACTTTAGATTTTATTGATACCTAAAAACGCTGATTTCGTCACTGATGATCATCAAAATTCTTAGGTATTTCCCAATGTCCTAGAAAGCTGAAATTTTGTATGTAAGCTAGTATTAGCACACAAACAACAAAAAAATTATAAAACTTGTAACTTTCATCCCCCAACCCCTTAAACTAGGTGATGCAAGTTTGTATGAGACCTGCAATTTTCAATTTTGACGCTAGAGCAGTGGTCGTCACAAAATACACTCACATTTTTTTTTGCGTATGTATTGTACGTTGCTTAGCAACAAACACGCAGTTGATGGTGCGTAGCTTCGGCTCTTGTTGTTGTTGTTGACGTCAAGCAACGTCAGCGTCGCAATACGTCACTGCGGCAGAGAAAATTTTAGTAGTACAAAAAGCACGCACATATGCATGCGTTTTGTGTATAACACATGACGTGTGTCGACGTCGCCTTAGCCTATGCGCCAGAGATAGGGCCGTGCCGACCACTGCGCTAGAGGGGTAATCTGAACTGAAACTTCATGCCCCCAGATATATACGTATATACATATATATAGAGGCTCCTTGTTATTATAAATTATTATTAAAAAATATAAAAAAAAATAAAAATTAAAAAAAAAAAAAAAAATTTGTTACAAACAACTTACAAAAAGAAATGAAATCCCACCAAAAAACATTTTCATGTAAAATGTTGCCAAGACGAGAACATATAACTCGCACTGTCAAAAAGTTATCAGATCTCATATAGAGCCAAGCTTCTAACTCTACACGCCCTAACTCTACAAGGCCTAACTTCACAAACTCTACACCTTAGTCAAAATATGTGGCTTGGCCGTTCGTTACAAGAACTATTGTATAACAGAAAAGTAATGAACAGTGAATTAATTTTTCACCTTACGCCTATGTGAATGTAGCGAAATGGCCAAGCCACATATTTTGACTAAGGTGTAGAGTTTGTGAAGTTAGGCCTTGTAGAGTTAGGGCGTGTAGAGTTAGAAGCTTGGCTCTATATGAGATCTGATAACTTTTTGACAGTGCGAGTTATATGTTCTCGTCTTGGCAACATTTTACATGAAAATGTTTTTTTGGGATAAAATTGTCAGCGAGTACGAAAACTCACACAGAAAAGCGTGACACCAAAGCCAACGTCAACACTAACGTCAACAGCGACGTCGACAGCATTGCCAACATTGTGCGCCGCTCTCTTTAGCTTGCCCACTGCGCTGCAAACATGCGTACAGCGCTACGTGCTCGTGTGCGTGTGTGTGTGTGTGGGGTGTTAGGTTTTTTTTCGTTACGGAATTTCTTGATTCGGTCGCCGCGATCAAAGCCCAAGAAAGAAGCTACGCAATAGCTTAAAATCAAAAAAACTATAATAAGTTGTTTTGTCAAAAGGATTTTAATTTAAAAAATCAACCTGTCTCGAACAAGTTCTTTTGCCAAATTTTTTTATATAAGAAAAAGTAAATATCGTATCTTATGTCGAAATAAGTTCTTTTGCCAAAATAAAAATTGAGGAATTTTTCAACTTTTGCATTCGACAAGTTCTTTTGAAATAAGATTTTTTAAAAAGCGTTTTTGGAAAAAAATAAGAAGCTTAAAGCGAAATAAGTTCTTTAGTCAAATGGACGTTATATTGATTTTTTGAAAAAAGGCCATCTTATTGTAGTTGTTTTAAGTTGTTTTGTCATACGCAATTGGACAAAAAAACGAGATAAGTTGATTTGACGTACTCAATAAGTTTTGACCCAAAACGCCTAGAAATATGATGAAAGATGATCACATCGGAAGGTATATATGTGTTATTTACACTAAAAAAATGAGTATTTATGCTCTATGCCCAAAAGAGTGTTGTAAAAAGCGCCAATATTTAGGAGGCGGATGATACTATATTGATATTGTATCCTAGTATTATTTAATTATCTAGTGTGTTGGGAACATAAAAAAAAATAAAAGTTTTCCATAATTTTAGTTGTATTCCAAATCGTCTGTTGTGTACATCATAAATTAATTGTTAATAACTTTAAAATACAATTTTTCTTGTAAATTGTTGTTTCATAAAATTCATTCAAATAAAATGTCGAAGCAAAATTCCGAAAGTCTAGCAAATGGCAACAATTCATTGGCCAACGATGTATGGAGTAGGGAGTCGGATGGCGACGAGAGCATGGACACGGTGGAGGAGGGTTGCTTTATCAACATCCATATTGTGCGGCTTAGACAACGCCGGACAACAACACTGGAACTATCTGAGTGCCGGCAACAGATGTAAGTTGCAACAATATCGGGAAAATATAATGTAATATGTAACATGTTTCTTCCTAACACTTCGGACGCATGCGGCGTTCTATCCAACTCCTCTCAAGCTGGCTTCTCGGTGCAACATTCGATGCAACAATCACTTCGTCTTTTGGATAGCAGCACTTTAAGACAGAAATATCGGGTTTCAATAGTTATACTTACTTACAACAAAAATCCTGGAAAATTTTTTTATCTAGAGATAAGTTGTTTTGTCAAATTTTCTAAGCTAACTGTATTTTCATTTGTATATAATAAAATATAAATACAAATTTTAATATATTATTTACATTGTTCACATTGACAAGTTTGCATATTTGATGTCACTCTCACGTTTTATCTCAGCTAAGGAGTGGAAATAGTATGACATTCATACTGTTTGCTTTGCGCTGAGCCCCTTAAAAAAGTCGTACCAAAAGCAGAGTAAACAAAATTCACGTGCAGTACAAGCACGCGTTCCTTCACTTTCATAATTATTATAATAATTGATTATTAAGAAACCGTTTGAACTTCAAAGAAATGTTAAGACGGCTAAACTAAATAAATAAAAACAGCGTAGAAAAATAAGTTGGGCGAAAAGTTTTACTTCTAACGCGTGCTCGTGATTTTTTTTTTTATTAGTTTATGTGTAGCGCTGCTAGCATATTGTATTTTCGAGTCAACTCAGAACCTATCTCACCTACCGACTAAGAAGAAGCCGGAACCAGCGCGAGCACCGAAAACGCAATGACCCTCACCAGCTCGATATTCTCCTTTAACGTAATATGCTACACCGTTTGGCCAACTCTTCTGTAATAAAGGAAATTTCTGAACATGAATCAAGTAATTCACGAGCTTGTGCATATTTATCTTTAACTAGTACTAATGCAGTTGGTATCATAGCACGCCTTGTTCTTGTGACCAATGATGTAGCTACTTGCTGTTGTTTCCGTTGATCATATTGTGGCTGCGGTGGATTTTCCTATGGTGCAAACCTGTGTATGCATGAGTGATGTGCTCGTTTGCACACTCTGCAGCGCGAAGTTGATTTACATTGTTTCCAGGCATGTCCTAGACGTAAGCAGTACCGACAAAGTTGTGATTGCTTTACATAATTTGATCTTTCTTCAAATGGAAGAGCTCGGACGGTATGCACAGCTCGCCTGTGTATTAATGAATGTCTTTCCTTGCGATATCCCAAGATAGCATTGTTTCATAGTCTTGTTTTGAATCATATGCTATCTTCGCGCTTGTATCTAATTTTGATAGAACAAGTTCAATGATTATGCGGTTACATCAGCCTCTGATCCTAATGAGAGAAGCGAACTACGGATGGCTGATACAGTGTCAAGAATCGTTCTAAGTGATTTTAAGATATTGGTTCTATGTTGAAAATATTCTTGATGTGTTCTAAAAAGATCAAAACCCTTTGGATAATTCTCCTCAGTAACATTAAATGACTCAATAGCGCTACGTGCTGGTCCAGACAAGCAGCTTATCAGATAATTAAACTTGTCGACCACTGGAATTGACGGGTCCTCACGCACCATGTTGACAAATGATGACATAAAACGCTTATACTCGCCATAGTTTCCGTCAAACGTTGGTAGCTTTAACGACGGAAGGCGAGTAGATTGCTTTATAATTGTAGTTGCATACAAGAAACTGGGTTGTTCTTCGATATGCTCACGCTTGGTCCTTAATCTTTTAAGTAATGGTGATTTAAGCCGGGAATTCGCATACACCGTTTTCGTTGACGAAAACGAAAACTGAAAAACGTTGTTGTACGGTGCCGGTTCGTTGCAGTTTCGTTGCTATTTCGTTGCTATTTCGTTGCTATTTCGTTGCTATTCCGTTGCTGTTTCGTTTTACGTTTTCGTTGCTGGCAAAGCCTCATGCAACAGAAAAATTTATTGCAAATTTTGTCTTCAGTCTATAATAGAATTTTGTACATTGCTGTTGCGAATGAAAGTGTTCCTGAATAAAAATATGAATTATAGTGCTGAGGAGATTGACGATGCAAATCGTCGCATAGCCGCATATAATAGGGCTCAGCAGCAATACGAAGACGACATTTTATTATTTGTATTTTCATTAAAAACAAAAAAGAAGAGGCAAAAGGTTCATACAATGTACAAACAGCGGTCCCAAGAAGGTGCTCATTCTGTTTTGGTTGATCGATATTTGATGGATGATGATACCAAATTCAAAGAATATTTTCGATTGAGTCCTGAACTTTTTGCCTCTGTTCTTGAATCAATGAAATGTGACAACCTGGAATAGGAATCCAATGTCGCCAAGACAAAAGCTTTGTATTACTTTGAGGTAATTATACCCTGTACCGTATGGTACAAAGGGTATATTGTGTTTGTGCAAGCCGAAAATGTATGTAACGTACAGAAGGAGACGTCGGAGACCCCCCAAAGTTACCTAAAGTATGATCAGTGTGACTCGAGAAGTCGATATACCCATGTCCGTCTGTCCGTCTGTCCGTATGAACGCCTAGATCTCAGAGATGGTAAGAGCTAGAGCAACCAAACTTTCAGATAAGATCCCTTATTAATCCATAGGAGACAAGTTTATTTTATTTTTTTGATATCGGGGTTACATTATATAGCTCCCATAGGGGTGTTTCAGAGGACCTCGAAAAAAAGCAAAAGTTTTAGATGGATAATTCGTTTGTTTATGAAGATATCATAACCAAATTTGGCAACCGGAAGTTTTTTAGAGACCCCCAACACTGTACCAAATTTTATCAAATCGGTTGACTATATCATATAGCTCCCATAGGATCGATCGGTCGAAAAAATGTTTTTTTGTACAAAATTCGTTGTGTTTCGTTTGTTTGTGAAGATATCGTAACCAAATTTGGCGTTTAGAAGTTTTTTTAGAGTTCCCAACACTGCAGCAAATTTGATCAAAATCGGATGACTAAATCATATAGCTCCCATAGGACCAATCGGTCAAAAAAACGTGTTTTGTGCAAAATTCGTTGTGATTCGTTTGTTTGTGAAGATACCGTAACCAAATTTGGCGTTAAGAAGTTTTTTAGAGCTCCCAAGCACTGTTCCAAATTTGATCAAAATCGGTTGACTATATCATATAGCTCCCATAGGACCAATCGGTTAAAAAATCGTTTTTTGTACAAAATTCGTTGCGTTTCGTTTGTTTGTAAAGATATTGTTGGCAAATTTGGCATTAAGAAGTCTATTAGAGTACCCAAGCACTGTAGCAAATTTGATCAAAATCGGTTGCCTATATTATATAGCTCCCATAGGAACAGTCGGTCAAAAAAACGCTTTTTATACCCTGTACCGTATGGTACAAAGGGTATATTGTGTTTGTGCAAGCCGAAAATGTATGTAACGTACAGAAGGAGACGTCGGAGACCCCCCAAAGTTACCTAAAGTATGATCAGTGTGACTCGAGAAGTCGATATACCCATGTCCGTCTGTCCGTCTGTCCGTCTGTCCGTCTGTCCGTCTCTCCGTATGAACGCCTAGATCTCAGAGATGGTAAGAGCTAGAGCAACCAAACTTCCAGATAAGATCCCTTGTTAATCCATAGGAGACAAGTTTATTTTATTTTTTTGATATCGGGATTACATAATATAGCTCCCATAGGGGTGTTTCAGAGGACCTCGAAAAAAAGCAAAAGTTTTAGATGGATAATTCGTTTGTTTATGAAGATATCATAACAAAATCTGGCAGTTTTTTAGAGATCCCCAACACTGTAGCAAATTTTATCAAAATTGGTTGACTATATCATATAGCTCCCATAGGATCGATCGGTCGAAAAAATGTTTTTTTTACAAAATTCGGTGTGTTTCGTTTGGTTTTGAAGATATCGGAACCAAATTCGGCAAGAGGAAGTTTTTTAGAGTTCCCAAGCAATGTTACAAATTTAATCAAAATCGGTTGACTATATCATATAGCTCCCATAGGAACGATCCTTTAAAAAAAACGCTTTTTGTACAAAACTCGTTGCGTTCCGTTTGTTTTTAAAGATATTGTTAGCAAATTTGGCATTAAGAAGTTTTTTAGCGTACCCAAGCACTGCACCAAGTTTGATCAAAATCGGTTGACTATATCATATAGCTCCCCTCTTTTTTTACAAAATTCGTTGTGTTTCGTTTGGTTTTGAAGATATCGGAACCAAATTTGGCTGTCGGGAGTTTTTTATAGTTCCCAATCAGTGTACTAAATTTGATCAAAATCGGTTGACTATATCATATAGTCCCCATAGGACCGATCGGTCAAAAAAATTGTTTGGTGCAAAATTCGACTGATTTCTTTTTTTTTATGAAAATATCGTAACCAAATTTGCCGAATAAAATATCTTTTGGAGGTTTTAAGAAATGTGTCGGACTTAATTGCAATGTGGTGGTACAGGGTATCCCAAAGTCGTCTGCGCCCGACTTTAACGTACGCCATCTTTTTTTACAGAATTCGTTGTGTTTCGTTAGACTTTGAAGATTTCGGAACCAAATTTGGCAGTCGGAAGTTTTTTATAGTTTTCAATCAGTTTACTAAATTTGATCAAAATCGGTTGACTATATCATATAGTCCCCATAGGACCGATCGGTCAAAAAAATTGTTTGGTGCAAAATTCGACTGATTTCTTTTTTTTGAATTTGCCGAATAAAATATCTTTTGGAGGTTTTAAGCATTGTGTCGGACTTAATTGCAATGTGGTGGTACAGGGTATCCCAAAGTCGTCTGCGCCCGACTTTAACGTACGCCATCTTTTTTATACCCTGTACCGTATGGTACAAAGGGTATATTGTGTTTGTGCAAGCCGAAAATGTATGTAACGTACAGAAGGAGACGTCGGAGACCCCCCAAAGTTACTTAAAGTATGATCAGTGTGACTCGAGAAGTCGATATACCCATGTCCGTCTGTCCGTCTGTCCGTATGAACGCCTAGATCTCAGAGATGGTAAGAGCTAGAGCAACCAAACTTTCAGATAAGATCCCTTATTAATCCATAGGAGACAAGTTTATTTTATTTTTTTGATATCGGGGTTACATTATATAGCTCCCATAGGGGTGTTTCAGAGGACCTCGAAAAAATGCAAAAGTTTTAGATGGATAATTCGTTTGTTTATGAAGATATCATAAGCAAATTTGGCAATCGGAAGTTTTTTAGAGACCCCCAGCACTGTACCAAATTTTATCAAAATCGGTTGACTATATCATATAGCTCCCATAGGACCAATCGGTCAAAAAAACGTGTTTTGTGCGAAATTCGTTGTAATTTGTTTATTTGTGAAGATACCGTAACCAAATTTGGCATTAAAAAGTTTTTTAGAGTTGCCAAGTACTGTTCCAAATTTGATCAAAATCGGTTGACTATATCATATAGCTCCCATAGAACCAATCGGTCAAAAAATCGTTTTTTGTACAAAATTCGTGGCCTTTCGTTTGTTTGTAAAGATATTGTTGGCAAATTTGGCATTAAGAAGTTTTTTAGAGTACCCAAGCACTGCACTAAGTTTGATCAAAATCGGTTGACTATATCATATAACTCCCATAGGAACGATCGGTCAAAAAAACGCTGTTTTTACAAAATTCGTTGTGTTTCGTTCGGTTTTGAAGATATCGGAGCCAAATTTGGCAGTCGGAAGTCTTTTATAGTTCCCAAACAGTGAACTAAATTTGATCATAATCGGTTGACTATATCATATAGTCCCCCATAGGACCGATCGGACAAAAAAATTTGTTGGTGCAAAATTCGACTGATTTCTTTTTTTATACCCTGTACCGTATGGTACAAAGGGTATATTGTGTTTGTGCAAGCCGAAAATGTATGTAACGTACAAAAGGAGACGTCGGAGACCCCCAAAGTTACCTAAAGTATGATCAGTGTGACTCGAGAAGTCGATATACCCATGTCCGTCTGTCCGTCTGTCTGTCTGTCCGTCTGTCCGTCTGTCCGTATGAACGCCTAGATCTCAGAGATGGTAAGAGCTAGAGCAACCAAACTTTCAGATGAGATCCCTTGTTAATCCATAGGAGACAAGTTTATTTTATTTTTTTGATATCGGGATTACATAATATAGCTCCCATAGGGGTGTTTCAGAGGACCTCGAAAAAAAGAAAACGTTTTAGATGGATAATTCGTTTGTTTATAAAGATATCATAACCAAATCTGGCAGTCGGAAGTTTTTTAGAGATCCCCAGCACTGTAGCAAATTTTATCAAAATCGGTTGACTATATCATATAGCTCCCATAGGATCGATCGGTCGAAAAAATGTTTTTTTTACAAAATTCGTTGTGTTTCGTTTGGTTTTGATAATATCGGAACCAAATTTGGCAATAGGAAGTTTTTTAGAGTTCTCAAGCACTGTTACAAATTTGATCAAAATCGGTTGACTATATCATATAGCTCCCATAGGACCAATCGGTCAAAAAATCGTTTTTTCTACAAAATTCGTTGCGTTTCGTTTGTTTGTAAAGATATTGTTAACAAATTTGGCATTAAGAAGTTTTTTAGAGTACCCAAGCACTGCACCAAGTTTGATCAAAATCGGTTGGCTATATCATATAGCTCCAATAGGAACAATTGGTCAAAAAAACGCTTTTTTTACAAAATTTGTTGTGTTTCGTTTGGTTTTGAAGATATCGGAACCAAATTTGGCTGTCGGGAGTTTTTTATAGTTCCCAATCAGTGTACTAAATTTGATCAAAATTGGTTGACTATATCATATAGTCCCCATAGGACCGATCGGTCAAAAAAATTGTTTGGTGCAAAATTCGACTGATTTCTTTTTATACCCTGTACCGTATGGTACAAAGGGTATATTGTGTTTGTGCAAGCCGAAAATGTATGTAACGTACAGAAGGAGACGTCGGAGACCCCCCAAAGTTACCTAAAGTATGATCAGTGTGACTCGAGAAGTCGATATAGCCATGTCCGTCTGTCCGTCTGTCCGTCTGTCTGTCTGTCCGTCTGTCCGTATGAACGCCTAGATCTCAGAGATGGTAAGAGCTAGAGCAACCAAACTTTCAGGTAAGATCCCTTGTTAATCCATAGGAGACAAGTTTATTTTATTTTTTGATATCGGGATTACATAATATAGCTCCCATAGGGGTGTTTCAGAGGACCTCGAAAAAAAGCAAAAGTTTTAGATGGATAATTCGTTTGTTTATGAAGATATCATAACCAAATCTGGCAGTCGGAAGTTTTTTAGAGATCCCCAGCACTGTAGCAAATTTTATCAAAATCGGTTGACTATATCATATAGCTCCCATAGGATCGATCGGTCGAAAAAATGTTTTTTTTACAAAATTCGTTTTGTTTCGTTTGGTTTTGAAGATATCGGAACCAAATTTGGCTTTTGGGAGTTTTTTATAGTTCCCAATCAGTGTACTAAATTTGATCAAAATCGGTTGACTATATCATATAGTCCCCATAGGACCGATCGGTCAAAAAAATTGTTTGGTGCAAAATTCGACTGATTTCTTTTTTTTTTATGAAAATATCGTAACCAAATTTGCCGAATAAAATATCTTTTGGAGGTTTTAAGCAATGTGTCGGACTTAATTGCAATGTGGTGGTACAGGGTATCCCAAAGTCGTCTGCGCCCGACTTTAACGTACGCCATTTTTTTTTATGAAAATATCGTAACCAAATTCGCCGAATAAAATATCTTTTGAAGGTTTTAAGCAATGTGTCGGACTTAATTGCAATGTGGTGGTACAGGGTATCCCAAAGTCGTCTGCGCCCGACTTTAACGTACGCCATCTTTTTTTATGAAAACATCGTAACCAAATTTGCCGAATATAATATCTTTTGGAGGTTTTAAGCAATTTGTCGGAATTAATTGCAATGTGGTGGTACAGGGTATCCCAAAGTCGTCTGCGCCCGACTTTAACGTAAGCCATCTTTTTTTATTAAATATGTATTTATGCAATATTATTAAGAGGAATTTTCATCAGCTTGCGGTGAATACAAAATTTCAGCTTGTGAAAGGAGCTGGTTTTGTTCGGCCAATGAAACTTCTTCTTCATCGACAAGCTGCGATATTTTTAATTTCAACTTTGCGATTGACAATGGTGAAAATGAGCGCATTGTGTCTGCAATTGAATCAAAAAAGCGATCCAAATGGTCCTTTGGAGCAGGCTGCGGTGGCAAAAAGTCCACAGGATTTGGCTTACGAGATGATATAATCTCGTATAAAAGATCAATGGAATTACGTTGTTCAGATTGCCTTTTTTTTTAGTTGGCGGTGGAGCTTCCACATCAATGCCACTACAACCATAAGTATCTGCTCCATCATTGTGTATGGGTTTTTTCGTTGCTAATGTATGTGATTTCGTTTTCGTCGACGAAAACGGTGTATGCGAATACCCGGCTTTAGCTGCTTTGTACACTTCCTCTAGCTCTGAACGTTCACTGTCATTAGGTTCAATATTTTCGATTTGCATCTGAATCTGATTTGCTTGATTGAAATAAGATTCCAAAATTTGAAAGCGACACTCTAGAACAGGGATGTTGAAGAAAATGTATGTAACGTTCAGAAGGAGACGTTGGAGACCCCCAAAGTTACCTAAAGTATGATCAGAGTGACTAGAGAAGTCGATATACCCATGTCCGTCTGTCCGTATGAACGCCTAGATCTCAGAGATGGAAAGAGCTAGAGCAACCAAACTTTCAGATTAGATCCCTTATTAATCCATGGGAGACAAGTTTATTTTATTTTTTTGATATCGGGATTACATTATATAGATCCCATAAGGGTGTTTCAGAGGACCTCGAAAAAGCAAAAGTTTTAGATGGATAATTCGTTTGTTTATAAAGATATCATAATCAAATTTGGCAATCGGAAGTCTTTTAGAGACCCCCTGCACTGTACCAAATTTTATCAAAATCGGTTGACTATATCATATAGCTCCCATAGGATCGATCGGTCGAAAAAATGTTTTTTGTACAAAATGCGTTGTGATTCGTTTGTTTGTGAAGATACCGTAACCAAATTTGGCAAGAGGAAGTTTTTTAGAGTTCCCAAGCACTGTAGCAAATTGTATCAAAATCGGTTGACTATATCATATAGCGGGGTGTAGGGCGGAAGACAGAGATAGCACCTTATTCCTGAGGCAGTTGGGCTACGTATAGCACGTAGTCGCTGAAGGAACCTGGTTCTCGTTTGAAACCTAACTCTTCACCTTTGGCTCCTCGTGCCACACCCTGGTAACCGTGTCAACTCACGGGCCAAACTTGGTGAAGGGTAGCTGCGTGGGCCAACTTGACATATTCGAGTTCTTGGGCTACGCAGTGAATCTGTGCCGTTATGTTGGGACGGTATCAGTAGGGATGGCAGCGGAAGAATCATACTTAATTGGTCAACGGTGGCTCCCAAATATTTCCAAGTTAAATATATCAGCAACGAGCTTAGTCGTTTCCCGGGCAGTGAGTCCTTCTAAGCACCTGCCTTGCGCCTGTAACCATCGCAGGATTCCTCACACAAAGGCCTGAAAAGCAACATGAATTACAACGATACGGAAATGTATACCCCAAAGGGTACCCGCGTTGCGGTTAATCCCCCGCTTCGGCGGCTGGCACACGGATTTTGGGGTGCCAAATTTATGTTCAACTGATGGCTTTACAGCTGAAACCTTAGTAACACATCCGAATCGTACAAATAATACCTTCACTTTCAAACAACGAACAAAAATAGCTTGCTGGAATGTCCGCACAATGTTCGAAGCCGGGCGACTGCTCCAAGTCACCAACGAGTTTTCGCGCCTAAAAATTTCCATCCTAGGGTTAAGCGAGTGCCGGTGGAATGGTACTGGAGAACATCGTCTGGCTTCCGAAGAAAAACTCTTATTTTCTGGGAGAGGCGTGAGCGATCCCCATACAGAAGGTGTGGCTCTTCTGCTAAGCACCGAAGCGAACAAAGCTCTCATGGCCTGGTCCGGAATAAACGAGAGAATAATCACGGCGCGCTTTCGCTCCAGACTGAGAAATATAAGTATAGTCCAGGTCTACGCTCCCACGGAAACCGCTGATCATGAATCCAAAGCCTCCTTCTACAGCTGCTTATCCGGGGTCCTAGCAAAATTGCCAAAGGGAGACATGGTTATATGCATGGGTGACTTGAACGCTAAAGTTGGAGACAACAACAAAGGATTTGAAAGCTCTATGGGAATTCACGGTATTGGCTCACGAAACGAAAATGGATCATTGCTCCTCGAGCTCTGCAGTGCATTCGGTCTTCTTGTTGGAGGCACTCTTTTCCCTCATAAGAAAACGCATAAAACCACATGGATATCACCGGATGGCAGAACCGAAAACCAAATTGACCACTTCTGCGTCAGTAAATCGTGGCGCCACTGCTTAATGGACGTTCGAGTAAGACGCAGTGCCGATGTCGGCTCAGACCATCATCTTCTCCTCGCCACGCTGCAATTGAAAGTGTCCGCCATCCGCGATACCACCAATAGGGCCAGAACCAAGAAGTTTGACGTCGAGAAACTTCATGTAAGAAGCGTTCACGCTGCGTTTAAGAACGTCCTGTCCGAGAAACTCCTAATCAACTTAGTACCGACGAGGACATTGAGACACTGTGGTCGTTTGCTAAAACGACACTCCTTGATACCAGCAACAACATCCTTGGCGTTAAACCAAAAGAGAAAAAAGTGTGGATGAGCACTGATACTTGGAAGCATATTGAAGAGCGCAAAGAAGCCAAACGCACTAGAGACAACACCATAGACCCACTTCTCAGACGCACAGCCATAGGAAAGTACAACGCATAATTTTAGTTGTATTCAAAATCGTCTGTTGTGTACATCATAAATTAATTGTTAATAACTTTAAAATACAATTTTTTTTGTAAATTGTTGTTTCATAAAATTCATTCAAATAAAATGTCGAAGCAAAATTCCGAAAGTCTAGCAAATGGCAACAATTCATTGGCCAACGATGTATGGAGTGGGGAGTCGGATGGCGACGAGAGCATGGACACGGTGGAGGAAGGTTGCTTTATCAACATCCATATTGTGCGGCTTAGACAACGCCGTGAAACACTGGAACTATCTGAGTGCCGGCAACAGATGTAAGTTGCAACAATATCGGGAAAATATAATGTAATATGTAACATGTTTCTTCCTGCCTATGGGCAGCACCCACGTGGAGAAAGTGACCGTTCGGAGGCGATCGGTTTTTAGACCTGGTCGCGCTGATACCAACTCCTCTCAAGCTGGCTGCTCGGTGCAACATTCGATGCTTTTTTTTTAATTATGTGCCTTTTTTTCTTATAAACATTTTGCAAATCAATAAAGGAAATAATAATGTGTAACCATAATTTTTTTTCAAACAAGCAAAAAATTTGTTAAATAATATTTATTCAAATATTAAAAAATTATGTGTTAATCCAAAGAACATAAAACGTATTTGCGTTTTTGTGTGTACGCTGTAAGAATTGATTGAAAGTCGATAGAGAAGTACCCTTTTTCGCCTTCAGGGACGGCGTCACACTTTTTTTCGAGTGGGTAGTAAGAAAGTGATGGGGGGCTTTTATGGATGATGTTTTACAATTTATTTTGATACAGATGAAGGATTAGTACAGGGAAATAATAAAAAAAATTACATTAGTTTAATTTAACCTATTTAAATATAACTTCGTTTCGTAAGGCAAAACATGAAGTTCGTTTTCGATTGCGAACAATTAAAAATTCGATATCAAGCGTATCAATCAAATTCGGATACGTATGTAAAATGGCCACGTGATAGAGTCGATCCTTAACCATGGTAGATCTTAAATAATTTTTAATTCGGCGTAACACAGAAAAACTTCTTTCATTGGAACATGAAGAACCTGGTATCGTCAGAACTAATGTAAGAAAACGAACGAATTCAGGAACGATTTTCAGATAAATTTCCGTTTCTCTAAGAAACTTAAGAATTGTGCTCAAATCTGAAGTTTTTTTACTCTCACGCGCCATTTTCTCCAATAAGAAGTCTTTGGTCAAACGGAATTTTAAATTTCAAACATAGAAAATAGTGAGTATGTACCCACTGGGATGTTTTCCGAGTGGGTACCACTACCCATACTACCCACGTCAACCGCCGGCCCTGTTCGCATTTTATTTATTAGTGTGAATGTTAACACGACTAACAAGAGTCATAGCAGTTACCTTACTTCGAAAGGGTATACATTTTCCTTTTTACTCTGCTCGTAACAAGCACGCAAGCCAACCCAATTCGACCAAGAAAATATTTATGCTTTCTCGCTCATGCCTGCTGCATTGTGAGCACACTATTCACTTATATTCATTCAAATGGGTACTTAAAACCATGGTATAATAACAAGGTAGCGAACGTTGAGACGGCGCTCTCGCGGTTGACATACATATTTCAGTTCAGTATGAAAGTAACTTTGTGTTGAAAAGTTATGCAGCCGCTTGTTGTCGAAATGCCGTCGGCAAAACAGATGCGTGAACAACGGATGCATATAAAAATGTGTATTCTGTTCATTTCATTTTAATGAATTTTTAAAATGACTGCGCACTAATAGTTAGGGTATTCACGCTTTGTGTTGACTTGTTGACTTGCTGACTTGTTGAAAAAGTCAACAGGCCAAAGCGTGAATCCCTCCTGTTGACTTTTTGAGTTGACTTGTTGACTTTTCTTCTTCTTTCCTGTTTTTGTTTACATTTGTAAATCGGTACAAATTGCATTAAAATTCAAAAGGTTCAATTAAAAATGCCAAGTAAAAGAGTAAAATCTATACTAACAGAATCTGTAGCAGAAGTAGCTATGGATTACATAGAGTTGTATTATTTTATTGCTGCAAAAACGATATAATTGCAGAAAAACCGTTTTGTGTTTGTTTACATTTATAAATTGCTGCAAATAATCATCGAAATTTAAAATCTTGAATAAAAAATGACGAGATAGAGCGTAAAATATATATTTATTGAAGCTGTAGCTGAAATGGCTTTGGATGAAATAAATTTTATTGCAGGGAAGTCTGCTAAAACAAATTCATTGCAGAAAAACTAGATTTTGTTTAATACAGAGACAATAGGGTTTCGTGGCGACGTGCAAATTGACGAAGTTCTAGATAATTATCATGAGGACATGAATGCAATTATACTCTCGCATCGCGGCGACCACTTCCACATCCGGAAATCAATTGACTGGTGCCAGAACGTGCTCACTTCCTTCGACGAAACCCGATTTGTTCAAATGCTGAGGTTAACTTCACAATAGTTCCAGCAAATATTTAGCCTAGTACAGACCCTGCATTTTCCAATTCGCATTTTTTTTACTCTTTTATTTGCGATATCTCCAACAACAAGTAATAATGCCTAATTTACTTAATTTCCCACAGCAAAGGCACATTCTTTTTTACTTGCGTTAATACAATTTGATTATTTTAAATTTGGCGCTTTTCTTTTTTTAGCGAGTTTACAGTAACTCGTTGTTTTTCATATCACGAAATGGCTAAAAAATAGCAAATGCGTTAGTGCTGCAAAGGCAGCGAATTAACAAATTGTGCAACACTTTCTCAACAAGTCAACAGCAAAAAGTAGGCTAGGGTCTGGGTTGTTGAAAAGTTGAGTTGAGAGTTGAAACACAGGGTTGCATTTTGCCATACATTTTGTTTTTGTAAAAGTCAACAAGTCAGCAAGTCAACAAGTCAACACAAAGCGTGAATACCCTAAGTGTTTGTTTTTTAGTTGGTTTTGCTAAAATCGACTGAAAAGGAACACATTTGTTACTAGTGCGTTGTCTTTTGTAAATAAAAATATATTAAATGTAATTAAACAAATTTCAGCAAAGCAATATGAATTAAACAAACACATTTTCATATGTTTTGTTTGCCCTCATGCTGTATCACTCTCTCTCACTACTAACAGCACATAAAATGTTTTTTTTTGCTCACACTCACATGCTACTTTGTTATTCTTCATTCCCTTTCGACATGCATACGTCGGAGCGTGACGCTACCTTGTTATTATACCATGCCAAAACACACCCAATACACCCACAACTCCTATAAACCAATCGACATTGGCAAAACCAGCAGAAGCACCACAGAACATTAACACTGTGTCTTCTGTTTGTCATACCTTGGCTTCTGAGACCGAGCAAGTCTTGCTTCCCACTGCAGTTGTTAATATTTTCGGGTTAACTAGCCAGCAAAGACCAGCTCGAGTGCTGTTAGATTCCGGTTCTCAGACGAATTTTATCACTGAAGAGCTAGCCAAGAGTCTGCAATTGGAAAGGCAATGCAGAAAGACAAAAATTTCGGGCATAGGCGAATCAGGCCTGTCCGCCAACCATGTCGTCAAGGCAACAATTGGCTCACGGAGCCAGCCATTCAAAATGGAAACAGAGTTTGTGGTAATCGATACAATATCATCAACTAAGCCAGAGAAAGAACTTCCTTCCAAAACACGGAACTTTCCTAGTAACATCGTCCTAGCAGATCCGTTGTTCTACAAACCACAACGAGTAGATTTACTACTTGGCGCAGGTGCCTTTTTCGAGCTATTGCAAAATGTCCAAATTAAGGACATTGTGTAAAAATTAAATTTATACTCGAAAGTAAAGTAGTAAGGGAAAGGCTTGTAAGTTGGGACGTCTTGTAAGTCGGGACACCTGTTCGATTTTGATGTTCCAGCAAAAAAAAATCCAAAATTCACCCTGTCTTAGATGGCAAATACGCCGTAAACAAATTAAATGTGTTCTTGATGTGAACAAAATATAAAAATTGTTTTTAAAGAAATCGGAAAATAAAATACATTATTTTTGATTGAGCTCAAAAACTGATCAAATCAAAATAAAAAATCAAGGAAAATATATGTGCTGGAACTGAAATTCAATGAACTTTCATAATCAAAAAAGGTTTTCGGACATACAGTGAATACACAAATTTCTTTCAATGCATTCCAAAATGGCTTCAAAAATGTAAGTTGGGACACTTTTTAGCTTGTAAGTTGGCACACATCTATTTTCATATTTTTCCATTGCTATGTTATTTACATGACTTTTTTATTTTAGTGAGTTTTTCTGCCATTTTCGTATATATTTTTTCAATATTTTTCATTACAATTCATTTTTAGTATGTCGACCAAGATTACCCGATTACAAAAATCCACAATTTTGGCTTCTCTGGAAAGTTAAATTCTTCTTGTTTTTTTTAATTCACAGTCAAATTTAAAATCAATTAATTTTCATAAATTTTAGCAATCATGCGTTTTTATTTCAGTTTTCTTAAATTTTCAGCGATTTTTGCAGGTGTCCCAACTTACAAGCCTTTTTTTTGTGGACGTTTTCAAGCTCTTTTGAAAATTGTCTGTAAAATGCCTTTTTTTAAAATTTCAAATAATTTGCTTTTAGTGGATTAAAGCTCTTTCTTTTCTCTGTCCAACGGCATATTTACATTGATTCCTATGTTTAACCTATGTCGAGACATAGCTAAAAAAGCTATGGTGTCTCCTTTCTCTTACTAATATGATTAATTTTTTTAACCAAGCAGGACACTAATGTGTCAATGACTTCAATGTAGGCATCAAAAATTTATTTTCGGACTTGACATTCCTAAAAATATACAAAACAAAAACGATTTAAGTGAAAAAAATTAAGTGTCCACAACTGGTAAAATTAAGTGTCCACAACTGGGAAATGTAGAGTTGTCAAAAAACTACCCGCAATTTTTTTTTCCGCGAACATTTTGATCAAACCTTTATAAAATCACAAAATATATTGAATTTCCTGCATAAATATATATTATACGAACCTTTTTGCAACTTTTCACTTTAATTTATCGCAGCTTGAACACAAACAAAAATTAGGTCACTTTCGATTTTTGCACATGAAAAAATGTGATCACCTGTAGCTGCTAAGCGCATGCGTCGTTTGCTTTGACATTAGCAATAAAACATGGTGCTGACACATTACGCACAAACGGCAATTTAAAGATCAGCTCCATCTCCTCACGTTCAAAAGTTATGGAGGGGTGTCCACAACTGGGTAATGTCCACAACCGGACAACTTCCCCTAAGTAATGTTCTGATCAAATCTTGCTGGATTGTTGGACCTGACATAAGCAATTCATTTAATGCAATGTCTGAAGTTGTCTTGGCGGATGCTTCAAATAGTACGCGAAGTTTTCTAGTAAGACTTTGAGGACGTAGTACGCAATGGTGCGGAAAAAGAAATGTGGCTGGCACAGATCGACATTGTAGATGGGTACATATGACCTTGTGTTACATACTCGTTCATGAACTGTGTATACGACTTTTTTAAGACTGCGTCGCTATTCAGCTTGCGCTCTAATAGAGTAAATAGTTTAAGCGCCATGTCGTATGACTTTCCTAACCCTTGAGGTGATTCCTTAAACGGTAGGCGAGCCTTTATGCGGCCTTGTTGAGAGAGCGACACATTTTTAACGACGTAGTCCTCACACTGCTGTAAGGCTTGGCATATTGGGCACAACGGAATACTTAGCCTCATAAAAAACCCTTCAGTGGTAATTAGAATATCAATTTTATTAGGCATATAAAATTGAGGGTCAGCTGGAACTATGCCGTCAGCAAGTTTCCATTCTGAAATGTCGATTGTCTCATATGTGGTTGTTTGGCTCAAATCGTTTTGATTACAGCAAAGTTAGATGACCACTCAAAGTCAGTTACTTTAGACTTTAGGGTAGCAAAAAAAAAGTTAACCTCCGAGCAATACTCGAAGTGGTGGGAATTATCCCTCTTCTAACGGTGCGCGATGAGAGTGTAACTTGTGGTTGAGTTTGTTGACTGTTCATGGAACCACCATAGTTTGTCAGAGGCGCTCCTCTTGCAGTTTGATTGAAACTGTGCAAGAGCGAGTGATGTGCTGAACGGCATCGAGATTTGGATCCTTAAAAGCGTGATCGTTGCGCAGGCAATTGTAACAAAGGCCTGCTTTTTTAACATGTTATTTTCGTTGGTTCAACTGTAGATTTGCAAAGGAAGAACATTTAAAAATGTAGTGGTTAGATGACTTGCAGTATGTGCAAGTCAAACGATTTGGAATTTGAGACTTGATGTGACGTGTTATCATAAGAAGTGAATTGAGAAATACTCCTAGAAAGACCTTCTAAAAACTGGCAACGGTTGGTCAGAATTTTCGAACACTGATCCCAAGTAATCAACTTTTGAAAAACTTGTTTTTCATTATAGTGCAGTCTAGTTTCTGCATCTACTTTACTAAGCAATATGTGAAATATTATTGCGTTCATTATTTCGTCTGCAGTTCCTAAGGATAGTAGCGAACCTCGTATAGCTGAAGTAGAATCGATTGATTTCTCCAACGACATAGCATCTGGTTTGCTCATGGCTGGCAAATTAAACAGGCTTGATATGTAATCAAGAAATATGAAAACATCATTATCATTGCGATCCTTTAATCGTTTTAAAACCTCCTTGTAGTTCCCTTCAGTTACTTGGTATGCCTGTACTACCTCAAGTGCAGGCCCTGATAAGCAATTAAGTAGATAATTGAACTTATCAATTTGAGAAATTAGTTGATCGTTTGTAAACGCACTCATAAAGCGCTTGTTATTGGCGTAGCTGCAATCAAACTGCGGTAGTTTGAGATTCGGAAAACGTGTATGATGTGTCGATGCTGAACTTAACGTTGTATTTAACAAACTTGTCTCATTTGTGCTACTCCGACGCTTCTTGTTAATCGACGTCATTAATTCGGCCTTTGTATAAATGTAACTCTCCTCGATCTCTGCCCTACCATTGTCAGCATAGTTTAATTCCTCTATTTGTGTCTGAATTTGACAAGCTTGACGAAAATAAGAATCCAAAATTTGAATATTGCATTCAAGTACAGCAATATCTGCACTTTCGGTGTCAACGTTTATTCTAGCATTAAAGGTTTTTATTTTTTTTTTATTACGATTGTTCGTTGCAATTTCGGTTCATTAGGTTGCACTGTACTAGCTTGGACAGTTTGACTCATGATGCACGTGTATATATCAGCAACGATATCAACGTATGAAGACAGCAATAATAGACAACCGAAAAATTCCAAATTCCTAACAGTAAAATACAACAGTAAGCGAACTACAAAAGCGCTTGCCTTGCACTGTTATGTGTAGATGTAAATAAATAAGCATGTGTAAATGTAACTGTTTTTTCACCGTTGACTGCTCGATCAGTGCAAATACATAACCCAAATTGGCGCGCTTGGCCATTGCATGTATATATATTGTAATATTACGTATGTACGAATGTAAGTTGGACAGTGCCATTTTTTTCACATATACTAAATGTATGTATGTATATAAGTTTCAGTTTGGTTATGTACTCACTGCGCGCCCTTGCGTTTATGTACGTATTGGTATGTATAGTTACTGTGTGTGTGAGAGTTTGGTTTGGCACTGGCGTTTTCCCGTGTGAAATCCAGTCCAATGTGATCTCCAAAAGCTCTGTAGCTTGTGGGGGTTTGTCTTATTTCATTTTTATATTTATGCAAAACACTTTGTTGTTGTTGCAACGAGCACAAAATGTAAACAAAGCATAGTTGGCAACGCGCATCATTTTATAGCTGCTGCTGTCCAACTTGCTTTACTTTATTTCCCTTTCAGCGCGTGCACCTAGCATCTTCTAATTATTTTATTTATTGCACTTTTTATATGCGAACGCATATACAGTGTGCCACAAAAGTGATAGTACAGCAGGCGATTTTACACTAAAATACAAATTTCTTCCATATTGTTTAAATTTTCCAAAAACTACTGATGAGGTTTTCTCGTCAAAAAGTTGGAAAACAATTTCGAATTAAAGAAAATGTACTTGGAATTCATGGAAGAGTACCTTTTTTTAGGACACATGTCAGAAACAGACAATAAAATCCCAACAGATCCACACTATTTTATTCCGCATCAGTGTGTTGTGAGACCAGAGAGTACGTCAAGAAGTTGCGGGTAGTCTTTGACGCTTCTTGTCGTACCTCCATTCAAGTTGCGTTGAACGACATTTTCAAGGTTGGACTCAACTGTGCTTTGTTTTCGCCTGCACAAGTACGCTTTAACGGCTGACATTAAGAAAATGTATCGCCAAGTAATGGTACATGAAGCAGATCGAGATTTTCAGCTTGTAGTGTGGAGAAGAGACCCATCTGACTCTTTGATGATATTCAGGTTGAATACCGTCACTTATGGCTCCGCGAATACTCCTTTTCTTGCGATACGGTGGTGACACCCAATAGCTGCTGGTTGCCAAATGAAGATGTCTTCCAATTTAAGGTCGACAACTCATTCGTCGGTCTCCGAGCAACAAAACGGAACATTCTCTCGGTGGAATCTCGTTTATTTGATCCTCTTGGACTGTTGAGCCCCTAGTCGTAAAGGCCTAAGTCCTAATGCAGGAACTTTGGCTATAGAAGCTAGGTTGGGATGAATCCATTCCATTAAGTTTGGAAACCGCTTGGGAAACACTGAAATCAACTCTGATTCAGCTACAAGACATAAAAGTACCACGGTTTGTTTTCACAGTTCCAACGCCATCGATGTAGATACATGGTTTTGCCGACGCCTCTATAAGAGCACATGGCGCCTGCGTTTACATACGCAGTAAGAAGAAGAAGGTTTTCGCATTTCGTTGCTTACAGGTCGGCAAAAATCCTAAAGCTGACCCCTCCACGAGGGTGCCGACTGGTAATGGTACTACAGTGTCCTTTTTGGACGGTACCAGCTAAGATTTTGAGCTAGCTGCTTGCAACTTAGCTCTCATATAGCTTGGTGGCTTGTTTGTTACTCTTTATCATGGCTATGAGGTAAAAAAAAGGGCTGGATCAAGGTGTCACGCGACCCGTGCCGATGATCACCCTGGCTGGGGGCCCTTTTTAAAAATAGCCCATTCAAGAACGGAGCATCCGGATACCTGGCGTACTGCGGATCTCTGCGCAGGTGGACCACCCTTTCCCCGCCACTCGTGGGACCAATTATATCTACAACTCACAATAAAAATAATATTTATTTATTTATTTATATATAGCTTATAAACTATTACAAATAGTATAAAAGCTTTATTTTTTGTAAACGTGTTGGATGAAATTATAACAGACTCAAATGGGCCATAAATAGTTTTGACCCATACAAATCTCCAGGTCCCGATGGGATTATACCAGCCCAGTTGCAACACGGGGGGACCTGGTAGTCCTGTGGCTAAAAGCCATTTTAAATTACATTACTGCGCTAGGCCAAATACTATCTTCATGGCTAACCTCCAAAGTGGTCTTTATACCCAAGGCGGGCAAAACATCACACACAGTCCCAAATGATCTCAGACCAATAAGCTTGTCGTCGTTTCTTTTAAAAACCTTGGAAAGATTTATAGGGTTATACCTGAGAACGTCAATCGACTCCAAACTTTTATCAGAATCGCAACACGCTTATTGCAAGGGTAAATCGACAGAAACCGCACTTCAATCTGTCATATCAAATATAGAAAAATCCTTGCACAACAAGGAATATACTATTGGTGCCTTCCAGGATATAGAAGGTGCTTTCAACTACATCGATCCCAGGGTAATAACGAATGCACTCCTGTGTCTGGAGGTAGATGAATGTCTAGTGAATCTAATCAGCCAGCTGCTACTGAGCAGAACAGTGACTTCTTCACTTGGCAAAACTGAACTTATCCTCTTTTCTAAAAAGTTTAAGATCCCTCATCTATCTCCTCCCAAATTAAATGAATCCGTCTTGTCCTTTAGCGAAAGTGCAAGATACTTGGAACTTATACTAGACAAGAAACTAAGTTGGAATCTAACTATCGCAGACAGAGTACAGAAAGCAAATACATACTGCACTCTTTGCCTGTAAAAGAACAATAGGACACAAATGGGGTATGTCCCCTCATATAGTTCGATGGATTTACACTGCCATAGTTAGGCCCATACTTTTTATGCGGTTTCTGCCTGGTAACCAGCCCTTACCACCAAGTCTAGGCTCAAGGCAACAAATAAGAGAACGGCACAATTATGCATCACAGGTGCCCTTAAATCCACTTCGTGTAAAGCGCTAAACGCCATCACTAATATTTCTCCAATCGTAATGGCAAAAGAAATTGCCACCCTAACAGCGAGACGCCTGAAAGACGCTAAATACTGGGCAGTCTCGGTATATGAGCACTCGTCCATTCTAAAAGAAGACACAAATGTCAATCACAGATTACTGCACACCCTTAGAGCATGTATCAACATCATTCACCACATATATCCCCTCTAGGGAATCGTGGCTGGAAATTCAACCAGGTCACACTGACCGTATTAACATCTTCACAGATGGTTCCAAGCTCAACAACCAAGTTGGGGGGGGTCTACTCTGAGGAACTAAATATTCGGCAGTCTTTCCGACTTCCGAATCATTGTAGCGTTTTTCAAGCGGAGATCCTGGCCATTAACGAGGCTTTCATCTGCTTACGTAATACAGGCCTGGAAACCGGTGCCATAAACATATACTCGGATAGCCAAGCCGGCATCAAGTCACTTCGGGCACTGTCCTCAATTTCGTTCTCAGTCAACAACTGCCGCAGATCTATTCAAGAGATGGCACAGCAGTTCGTTATCAGCCTCATTTTTAGAAGAAACTCCAAGATGCCTGGCCTAAGAATGCTCATTTCGAGCTCACTGAGGAGATGCGCGCGTTGGAAGTGCGCAATACAGCTGTAGTAGAGTGCTCCGATTTACTAGAAATTATTGAAAAATATTCATCGCATGCCAAACTGCAGAGAATCTTTCCCTATGTTTTCCGCTTTATTAGAAAATACAAAAATCATCATCATCAACAATTGGTCACTACAACCGTGGGTCGGTCTTGGCCGCATCCAGAAGCCTTCGCCAGTCGTTTCTGCTTTGCGCGCACTGACGCCAGTTGGAAATATCAAGCCTAGCCAGGTCAATAAATACCTGATCTTTCCAGGTCTCCCTCTACCGCGCCTACCACCAGTGGGCACCGTTTCGAAGGCTTTTTTCGCTTTTTTTTTTTCGCCACATGACCTAGCCAACGCAGTCGCTGCAACTTAATGCGCTTGACTATGTCTATGTCACGGTATAGCTCATACAGCTCGTCGTTCCGTCGTAAACGGTACTCACCATCAACGCTAGAGGGACCAAAGATCTAACGTAACATTTTTCTCTCGAAAGCTCCTTAGACTCGCTCATCATTGCTCGTCATCGTCCATGATTCTACGCCATACATAAGGACGGGTATTATGAGCGTTTTATAAAGAGTTGTTTTCGTCCTGCAAGAGAGGGCTCGACTTCTCAATTGCCTACTTAGCCCAAAGGAATAGCAACTGTTGACAAGAGTAATTCTATGCTTGAACTCAAGGCTGACGTTGTTTTTGGTGGTAATGCTGGCTCCTACTACGAAAGTGTAGTTATCAACAGTTACATGCTGCCCAAGACGCTGAGAAGGCTTCTGTGTCTCGTTCATCGATAGACCCACTCGCCTTGCTTCTTCATTAAGCTTGGAAAATGCAGCACATATGGCGCGGTTGTTGCGACCAATGATGTCGATATCATCGGCATACGCCAGTAGCATGACACTCTTTTGCCCGAATATCGTGCCAGTGCGATGGATTTCTGGCAAAATGTTGAAGAAATTGCACGATAGGATGTCACCGTGTCTGACACCTCTTTTGGTATCAAATGGTTGTGAGAAGCCCTTACCTCTTGGTATCGAGCTGGAAGTGGTTTGTAGCGTCATTCGGTAAAGCCTAATTAACTTTGCAGGGATACCAAATTCAGACATAGCAGCGTACAAGTGACACCTAATAATGCTGTCAATGGCGGCTTTGAAATCGACTAGCAGGTGGTGTGTGTCGATTTGTCTGAAGCCACACTGATAAGGTCCAATCAGTTGGTTGACGGTTGGCTTCAATTTTTCACAGGATACTGGCAAGGACCTTGTATGCGATGTTAAGTAGAGAGATTCCACGGTAGTTGGCGCAGATCGTTGGACGCTTAGATTCCAATCACTCGGCATGCATTCTTCCGACCATATTCTGCATAGGAGCTGGTACATGCGTTTCATGAGCTCCTCGCCGCCAGCCTAAACAGCTCTGCTGATAGGCCATCAGCACCGGCAGCTTTGTTGTTTTTGAGCCGCTGGATGGCTGTTTTGACTTCGTTATAGTCGGGCGGGGAGACGATAATTCCATCGTCAGTGATTGTCTCTTCTTGACCACTTTCCGTGTTGGCTGAACTGCTGTTACCGTTAAGCAGCTTCGAAAAGTGATCTCTCCATACACTAAGCGGGCTTTGGACGTCTGTTACTAGATTAGCGTCTTTGCAGGAACTGGCCCCGGTCTTAAAACCTTGAGTAAGGCGCGTTACTTTTTGATAGAATTTTCGGGCCATATTTCTGTCATGCAACTCTGCAATTTCCTGACACTCGCGCCTCTCCGCATCTCTTTTCTTGCGCCTAAAGATACATTTCTCTGCTCGCCTCTTTTCTTTGTAGCGCTTCACAAGAGTCCGCGTAGCAACTGTTCACAGTGTTGCCTGGTAGGCCGCGTTTTTCTCTGTAGTTGCCGCGCGACACTCGTCATCGTACCAGGAGTTGCGAAGCGGACGACAGGGGCCAATAATGTCATCCGCAGCGGTACGCAACGAGGCGGAAATATTTTTCCACTCCGCGCATATATCGTCGAGTTGAGATTAGTTCTGCGTAAGCAGCTCCGAGAGTCTAGTAGCAAAGTCTCTGGCTGTCTTTTGTGATTGCAGCTTGGTGACGTCGAGCTTTTCAAGCACCTTAGATTGGACGTTTTTTTCGCACAAAGACGCATGCGAACCTTAGCTGCAACAAGGAAGTGATCCGAGTCAATATTGGCTCCCCGAATCGTGCGTACATCTAAGATACTTGAAGAATGCCTTCCGTCAATCACAAAATGGTCGATTTGGTTTCGAGTCAACCGATCTGGAGACAGCCAGGTTGCTTTATGGATGTCAAGATGCTGGAATCTAGTACTACTTATTACCATGTTTCTTGCCGCGGCGAAGTCGATTAGCCTCATGCCGTTGCCGGTGGTTTGCTCGTGTAGGCTAAATTTTCCGACGGTTGGACCAAATACTCCTTCTCTGCCCACCTTGGCATTGAAATCGCCAAGCACGATTTTAACATCGTGGCGGGGGCAGCGATCGCACGCTTCGTCAAGCTGAGCGTAAAAGAGATCCTTGATCCCATCGTCCTTCTCTTCCGTCGGGGCATGCGCGCAAATTAGGCTAAGGTTGAAGAATTTCGCCTTAATACGGATTGTAGCGTCCTCTAACTACAAATCCTACACCGAGTTCACGCTTCGACTCATGGCAACTATAGTAAATATCACAGGACTTACGTTTAGTGCAGCCCTGCCCAATCCATTGTATTTCCTGTATTGCGGTGATGTCAGCCTTGTATTTCTCGAGGACATCAGCCAGTTGGATAGAGGCTCCTGTCCTGTAGAGTGTTCTAACATTCCAGGTACATATCCTTAAATAGTAGTCCTTAAAACGTTTGCGGGTGTCGTCATCAAAATAGGGAGTCCTTATCCGAGGCTTCGTTGATGTTTTCATGGAAAAGTGAATTTTACAAGGTGGGATTCCAGCCCGACGCAAAACCTCAGACCTTGAGGAAGATTTTGTTCGCTGCACACATTAGTTCACTACTCACGGATGTTGGTAGTGATCCAGGGGAGACCACGAGGAGGTCGTGTGTCAACTTGACTAAGATATGCATAAGGATCGCACTGGCATTCTCCAAGTAGAAATGCGATCAGTAGCTTTGCCTTACCTATCTTAGCCCATCACCCATACAAAAATAAAACTGTCTAATTTGACAATGTTCCTACGGCACAAGAGCGCTGAATAAGGCTCAGGGTAATTAAACATACACCGAGCTCGAATGTTTAGCTGTAGTATTGGCGATTAAAAAGTTTCGCATGTACATCGAAAGACACACTTTTAAAGTTGTGACGGATCACGCAAATCTTCGTTGGTTTATGTATCAGTCTGACCTCAGCGGTAGATTGGCACGATGGGCACTTAAGCTACAGGGATTCTGCTTTGAAATAGAAGCTCGCAAACGTAGCGAAAATGTCGTAGCGGATGCTTTGTCTCATTCATCGAGGATGCCGATGAAGTAGCCGCGCTAGAGGTTAGGTTAGGTTAGGGCGGCTGCTGGCTTGAAACCAGCACACTTAGGCCTGAGCTGGCCCGTTGTGACACCGCACGAATCTCTATGCTTCCCGTTGCATTTTTACCCTTCTCCTAATATGGTAAGCTTAAAAGGGGTCCCATCCTGTTGCAGCAATGTAGTTTGCAATCTTTCTCGGACATATGAACTCCAGCCCTGCTAGGTTCTGAAGGAAATAGTAACCCAGGTGCTTTTTCCTGCGTCTGCTAAGAGCTTCGCAGGAGCAGAAGAAGTGCTCTACTGTTTCTATCTCTTCCTCGTATCTGCAGCTTCTGCAAAAGTCATTTAAAGGAACATTACGTCTTGCAGCGTGTGCTCCAACGAGCCAGTGCCCAGTAATCGCTCTAACGACTGCCGAGCACTGTGAACGGTTAAGACTGCAAAGTTTTCTGGAGCGTTTTGCGTCAATAGTTGGCCATATTTGGCGGGTGATCCTACAGTGAGGTGCGTTGTTCCACATACTTTGAGCAAGAAGGCTATACTTTTCCCTAGTATGTAGCTTAGAAGTAGCCATCGGCATACGTATATCCTCCTTATCAGGAAAGAGGGTAGTGGTCGTGCCGTGTCTGGCCAGTTCGTCTGGTATTTCATTACCTTTAATATTCTGGTGCCCTGGCACCCAGATAAGGCTAATAACAAACTGCTGTGCCATCTCTTGAAGATATTTGCGGCAGTTGTTGACTGTCGTCGCATTTGAGGAAAACGTACGAAGTGACTTAATAGCTGCCTGACTATCCGAGTAAATGTTTATTACCCTGTTGTCTGGACTGGCGTTGCGTAAGCAGATTAAAGCCTCGTTGATAGTAAGGACTTCTGCCTGGAAAACACTACAGTGATCCCCTCCCCCGACTTGATTGTTGAGTTTGGAGCCGTCCGTGAAGAAACTAATGGAATCTTTTTGACCCGGCTGATTTCCTATCCACGATTCCCTTGAAGGTATTATGGTAGTAAAAAGGGTTGAGGTGTGTTCCTTAGGGATACAGTAATCGGTAGCTGACACAATAGTGTCTTCTACAAGAATGGACGAGTGCCCATAACCTAAGACTGCCCAGTTTTGAGCATCCTTTAGGCGTCTCGCCGTTGAGGTAGCTAATTCTTTTGCCACTAGAAGGATTGGAGAGATATTGGTGATGGCATTTAGTGCCTCACTTGAAGTAGTTCTAAGGGCACCTGTGATACATAGTTGTGCCATTCTTTGCACCTTATTTAGTTCTTTAAGCTTTGATTTTATGGTAAGGGCTGGCCACCAGGTAGAAACCCCGTACAGCATTATGGGTCTCACTATGGCGGTGTATAGCCATCGAACCACTTGGGGGGACATGCCCCATCTGAGTCCTATTGTTTTTTTGCAGGCAAAAAGTGCTGTATTAGCCTTCTGGACTCTTTCTGAAATATTTTGGTTCCAGCTAAGTTTCCTGTCCAGTATTAGCCCCAAGTTTCTTGCAGTATATTCCTTATAGTGTAAGGATTTTTCTTTATTTGCTATGACAGAATGAAGTGCTGTTTCTGTCGATTTGCCCTTGCTGTACGCGTGTTGCGACCCCGATAATAACTTTGGGTCGATAGACGTTCTAGTGTATAACCCTATCAGCCTTTCCAGAGTTTTTAACAGGAAAGATGACAAGCTTATAGGTCTGAGGTCTTTGGGGACAGTATGTGAGGCTTTACCCGCCTTGGGTATAAATACCACTTTAGACGTTAGCCAAGAAGAAGGTATTTGACCTAACGCAGTGATTTTGATATAAATGGCTTTTAGCCACGAGACTACCAGGTTTCCCCCATTCTGCAGATGGGCGGGTATTAACCCGTCAGGGCCTGGAGATTTGAAGGACTCTGTTATTATCCCATTCAGTACATGTACTGGGAGATAGGAAGGAATACACAATGGTGTATCTGAATTGCTACCCGGAAAGTGTGTGTCCAGAAGTAGCTTTAGAGACTCCTCACTGGAGTCTGTCCAGGAGTCATCTCGCCTCTTAAGATTCCCTAAGTTTGTGGGTGCTTTTGAGAGCACTTTTCGAAGTCTTGCCACTTGTGATGAGGACTCGACTTCGGAGCAGAATTTCCTCCACTCATCCCGCTTTGCCCGCCTTATTAATTTTTTATAGCTAGCTAGGCTTTGTTTGTACTCCAGCCAGCTTTGCTCACAATTTAATCTTTTCGCTTTGTTAAAAAGTGTCCGACAGCTTGCCCTGAGCGTATCTGTTTCAGGTCTCCACCAAGGTGGTTTCCTTTTGCCCCTTGGCTTGCTTATCGGACACGATGATTTATAAGAATCTATGCACGCATCTGTGAAAGTTTTAATAAGATGCTCAAGATCCTCCTTTGAGGAGGGAGTCATCCTAGGTGGGGTCGAAAGGGCATTCGACAGTTTTATTTTATAAGACTTCCAGTTGGTTCTGCGTGGATTTCTGAACGCAACTGGAGTTGGGGAGGATATGGATAATAACGTCTCGATATACCTATGATCTGAAAAAGAGTGCTCTTTAGAGACTCTCCAGCTTATGACTTGGTCATATATGAGATTGGAGATTAAAGTTAGGTCAATGATCTCTTCTCTGTCTCTAATTATAAAAGTTGGGTCACTACCTCTATTACAGATAAGTAAGTTTGTGGAGAGAAGATATTGAAAAAGTAACTCACCCCTCTGGTTTGTGTTGGAGCTCCCCCATTGTCCATGGTGAGCGTTAGCATCGCAACCAATCAGTAGACCAATGCCCAGGTCATCGCTATCTCTGATCAGTTCCTGTAGCTTAAGACCCGGAAGTGGATCCATAATTTCAAAGGCCAGATACGCCGATGTTATTCTTATCGGTTTGCCATGGAGCTCCAGGCATACCGACGTGGTGTCACCATTGCTGTAATTATAGAGCAAAAATACACTAAGGTGCTTTTTGCTAAAATGCAGGTACGACTTTTACCTTCTTTAGGATCCGCAAGCAATCTGTATTGTGATGTGCTGAGCCCGGATACCCTGTTGGATACAATCTAGGGTTCCTGAATCAGCACTATATCGGCTTCGCCTCCTGCCAGGCGAAGCATTAGGGCAGCAGTTGCTGCTTTTCAGTGGTGGAGGTTTATCTGCAAGATTCTTAGAGACATCTTGCGACTTTACTTCCACCACCGTTAAATCCGCTTCCGTGTCATCGCTGATGTTTTCATCAGCGGAGTCAACACCCTCCTGACACAGCGCTTCTAGCCCTCGAACCAAGGACGCATCGGACATCACCGATTCGCAGACCTCGATTTCTGGGTCCTCTGGTTCCTCGATTTCCTCATCGAGAACCTCCTCTATCGCCTCTTGGCTCTCCGTCCGCCTGGCATCCGATATATAGACGCGAATATGCACCGAGCTAAAACCGAAGTTTAGCTCTCCGTGCATCACGTCAATCGGTGCCAGCGACTCTTTGTTGAGGATAAGCAGAATCTTCCTCATGGGGGTCTGCGTATCCTCAACTTTAGCGACCTTCCAATCCGAGGCCGGAAGGTGGGATTTGCACCTCTGCAGCATCTTCAGGATCATCTCCGGGTCCTTAAAGGAAGCCGGAAGCTTTATACAGCTCAGCCGATCGTGTACCTTCGCAGGCTATCACATTCAAGTTGCCCTGGTACCACCCGACATCTTTGCAGATTGGGGGTGGACCGGGCATCGCTTCCAGTGCATCGAAACAGTGGATGGCCAGTGCCGCCTCCACCCATCTCCACTGATTTCTGGGGATTCTGCCGTCGGAATTGCCTTGGTCCAGGACCCCCAAAAGAATCTTTTCTTTCGCTATCTCAGCGAAGCTTCTATTGGCTACCAACCCGTTCGCCCTGACTCTCTTTGGAGCATTAGGGACCGCGAGCTCCTGCGATCGCTGTCGCTTAGGCTGCTTCGTCTCTACTCTCGGCCTTTCCACGACGAAATTGGGCAACACCGCATTAGCCCACTCTACCTTCCTCAGCCAATCGGCCGTCGGGTTCGTGACGCTATTGGTGGCCTGACGCTTCAGGATTTGGGCAGCATTTTTTTCTCCGCATACCTTTCCCTCTTGGCCTTGCTTGTGGAGGGCCTCTCTAGCTCCCCCGCACCCGGCTGAGAGACAGCTGCGCTTAAGGTAGCACCTTGCTGACTGCTCAGGGTGACAGGGGCCTTCGAGGTGCCTTCCTTTGCACATGGCTAAGGGGCGATTGGGCACAGTTGCCTGCTTCTTCGCCGGTGTGGAGCTGACTACCGGTCCGGTGACCTCTGTACTCGAGCTCATAATAATTGGGTTGTTAATTGTAGGGGCAACGCCAGGCCCAGTGACCACTGCGTTTGCCCCCAAAGAAGGACCCTCGGTCCTTTCCGGTTTTTTGAGAGTTCCGGACTCTTTTTGTAAAAGATTTTTATTTAAACAAGACATACTAGGTCCCACGAGTGGCGGAGAAAGGGTGGTCCACCTGCGCAGAGATCCGCAATACGCAGGTAAGGCTAGTTAATCCGGAGGGCGCCAGGTATCCGGATGCTCCGTTTGCGACTGGGCTATTTTTGAAAGGGGCCCCCAGCCAGGTTGATCATCGGCACGGGTCGCGTGACACCTTGATCCAGCCCTTTTTACCTAATAGCCATGATAAGGAGTGACAAACACGCCACCAAGCTATAGAGGAGCTAAGTTGCAAGCAGCTATCTCCAAATCTTAGCTGGTACCGCCCATAAAGGGCACTGTAGTACCATTACCAGTCGACACCCTCGTGGAAGGTTCAGCTATAGGATTTTTGCCAACCAGCCGCGCTAGAACTCGAACTAATTCCCGAAATTGATTTAAAACCCGATGAATTTCAATCAGAAGAGTATTGCATTCTGAGGGACAAATTTACTAAGTCGAATTTGGCAGATTTTTATGTAGTTGGTAGCTACATATACCATCGAATGGGTTTCCTAGGCAGCAGTCAAGGAAAGGGTTGTGGGAAACTGCTAGTTTCTTATGCTTTGCGTAAGAGCGTAATTGGAGCTTCACTTGATCAACCATCTTCCGGTCATTGTGGCATTGCTAAATGTTTAGAACGAATTCGGCGAAACTTTTACTGGCCGAATATGGTTATTGATGTACGAGACTACGTTAGTAAACGTGAGCTATGTCAAACGTAAAAATATCCGACGCATGTACTAAAAACATCAATTGGAAGTCAAGTGACAACCGAAAGGCCTTTCCAAAGGTTATACGCTGATTTTATTGATCCTTTTCGACGTTCTAGAAACGGAAACGTCGGTATCTTTATTGTTCTCGATCATTTCTCAAAATTTTCTGAAGGCAGTTAAAAAGTTTACCACAGAGGTAGCAATAGAACTTTTGAAAGACCAAATTTTTACTTGTTTTGGTGTGTTCCAGAGGTATTAGTTAGCAATAATGGCACTCAATTTAAAAGCCATGATTTTGCTTCATTTCTGTCTAAGCACGGTGTTAAACATACATTTATAGGAGCATATGCGCCGCAGGAAAACGACGCAGAAAGGGTAAACCGTTCAATCAACGCCGCCTTGAGAGCCTACATTCATAAAGACCAGCGCAGTTGGGATGTGTTTCTTAGTAGCATAAATTGCTCCTTGAGGAATTCAATTCTCTTCGGACAAAATATGATAACACATGGTCATGACTGTAGAATTTTGAGAAATTTGGAATTACTTCGCGGGGGCACTGCGAAAGTGGTACGAGCAGACGAATTCTCATTATTCCGAGCCAACATCAATAAGTATTTGAATAAAGCTTACGAAAAGAATAAGCGAACCTAGATTTACGTTCCAGTCCGAGATCCTTTGAGGTAGGACAAGAAGTCATTAAACGAAATTTTTTACTTAGTAATATGGCAAAGAATTTCAATTCTAAATTGGCACCTGTGGGATTAAAGCCCGAGTCAAACAAAAGATAGGTAATTCCCTGTTCTTGTTTGAAGATTTAAATGGCAAAAAGTTAGGATCTTTTCATGTTAAAGACATTTGGGAGTGCAAATGAAAACCCTTTTTCAGCTTTTATATTTGCCATGTTGGCGAAATCAAACCTGTCCTGTGGGGGTTTGTCTCATTTCATTTTTATATTTATGCAAAAAACTCTGTTGTTGATGATACTAGCACAAAATGTAAACAAAGCATAGTTGGCAACGCGCATATGTTACAGCTGCTGCTGTCCAAATTACTTTACACTATTTTCCTTAGCGCGTTTACCTAGCATCTTCTAATTATTTTATTCATTGCACTTTTTATATGCGAAAGCATATATAGTTACCAATTTTCTATTTGTCTATATATTCAATTTAATTGCGCCTATTATTCCGAAGATTGTGCGATATTTCGATTAGAGTGTTGCAAAACTCTTCATCGCAGTTATCGATGTTAGCCAATCTTATTGGTATCGCCACGGCAGCCATTTTTTTCTTTTGCCGACGCCGACAAGTGCAGCGTTGGACACAATGCTGCACTAAATCGATTTTGGGAAAGAAATAAAACCACAGCCCGTGGGCACTTGCTGCAAGCAGATGAATCTCGTGCAGTAACCACGATGAGAATCGGGATGGGCTATGCAGCCAGCGTCAACGTATTAGCAGTTCAGGATGGTAGTTGGGCCTGAACCACAAACGTTTATCACCACAAGCTTAACTATTTTTGACTATTAAGACTCCGTTTTTCGTCGCATCACCTTATTGTTAAGCAACAATACCTTGTTTAAGTTTTTAAATTGTAAAGCTAAGTAGGTAAAGCCTCTGGTATGTATATACACGTGTCATATCAGCATTTTATATATTTCTAACACCATTTGAAACCGCTAAAACAGGACATCAGTCACCAGGCCTGCTGACATCGATGGACCAATTTTTACACTTGTGAGTACGGCACAGCCACAAAGTTCCATAAAAAGAATGAGTCTATATAAAGTGTTGATAAGTTTTGATACATGTGTGCACATACTTGGCCATTGCCAGTTTAAACTTGAAAACCAAGTTCTTTTGCATTAATTGCCGAGTTTTGTAGTAATGTTTTAATGTTGTAAGGGAAGAACTGATCATAAGTCATTTGACAAAATTAAGTAAAACCATACATTTGTAATTTCCATATTTTTAAATCACTTTCTAAAGTTATTGGTTAGTTTAAGTCCTGTTTTAGTTAAACTAACAAAACATGAAGTCGTTTGCTATTTTCTTGAATATATTTACATGAATTATAATGAAGATTAATATGAATTTGTACTAATTTATTGAGAGGGCTCCAATGACAATAAAACAAACTTGCACGTGGCCATCATAAATAGCTATTTTTCGGGAAATCCCTTGGAAGAAATAAGCACTTGTATACAATATTTTTTCTAGAAGTAACAAATGTTCACAGGTACCAAAGGGTGTTTTGCATCCATTGATTAAGTTTAGCAACTTTGCAATTTTTACGCCCCTACCTGCAGGTAAAGAGTTACATTGTAATATCTTTCAATTTTACTTTTAAGTGAAATTATGCGAATTTTATCTATTTTTGGAAGCACATATATTTGTGAATGTGCGTTTTCAAGCTTACAATTAGTTAAAAATAAACTGAGAAATCGATCAACAAAAGAACATTATTAAAACTATCATTAGCTAAAATAAATATTGATATTGAGCAATTTTTAAGTTCTTTATAAGTATACATATGTACCATAACTTATTTTCATTATTTTTTACCACCCTTATAAGAATGCACATACAATTTCTTTCAGTGCACTCAATAAACCGTTATAACTGTTTACTTTAAATGTGTTAGTGTTTTTCTTTATATGTATTGGTTTTTGCTCTTCCATAAGCAGTGTTTGGACATCCCTGACCCAGAGCCTTTCACGCAGTAGAGACAGCAGAATTTTTTGACCGGCATGTAGATTGATTCCGTGCAAAAACTCTACATACAGTTGGGTGAAACGATTATCGTGAGGAACAAGTGCTTGATATTTGGCATCGAAAGATAGACGCGCATTGGCCAATCTACCACCTACTTCATCACGGTAATTGTTTTGTTGTCAATTTGCAATTCTTGCAAAAAGGGTGCGAGGCTTTGCATGCTCGAGTTTAAACTCCTTTGTTTGCGTATTAACGAGATTTCTTCTTCGTATGCTGACTGATTGTTGTGTGACTATTCGCCAAATTGTCGCTGCTCTGTAGTCATGTTACGATTTGGTGATATTCCGTTGAGGTTGCGATAAACGTATGATACAGAGCGTAGTATTTTTATACCCTGTACCGTATGGTACAAAGGGTATATTGTGTTTGTGCAAGCCGAAAATGTATGTAACGTACAGAAGGAGAAGTATACATCGGTTGACTATATCATATAGCTCCCATTGGACCAATCGGTCAAAAAATTGTTTTTTGTAAGAAATTCGTTGCCTTTCGTTTGTTTGTAAGGATATTGTTAGCAAATTTGACATTAAGAAGTTTTTTAGAGTACCCAAGCACTGCACTAAGTTTGATCAAAATCGGTTGACTATATCATATAGCTCCCATAGGAACGATCGGTCAAAAAAACGATGTTTTTACAAAATTCGTTGTGTTTCGTTTGGTTTTGAAGATATCGGAACAAAATTTGGCAGTCGGAAGTCTTTTATAGTTCCCAATCAGTGTACTAAATTTTATCATAATCGGTTGACTATATCATATAGTCCCCATAGGACCGATCGATCAAAAAAATTTGTTGGTGCAAAATTCGACTGATTTCTTTTTTTTTATGAAAACATCGTAACTAAATTTGCCGAATAAAATATCTTTTGGAGGTTTTAAGCAATGTGTCGGAATTAATTGCAATGTGGTGTGTGACTTTAACGTACGCCATCTTTATATAAGACGATGATCGTTGTATAATTTCGTCAACGATGATGTAGACGATGGTGTCTGGCAACAAATTGGCACTGCTCTAACATGTACTTCGATTGGCGGTTGTTCCAGCTCTTTAAGTTGAGGACATGCATCTGATGGGTGTTGTAAAAACTCAGGTCCTTGAAAACACATGCTTGCTTGAAGATCCTTTGCAGTACATCCTCGTGATAGAGTGTCTGCTGCATTTTTTGCAGATGGTACGTGGCGCCAGTCTACATTCGGTATGTTTTCTTGAAGCTCCGATACTAGACTTGCGACGAAGCAATTAAGCTGCGATAAGTGCATTTTAATCCACTGTAGAACTACTTTGGAATCTGTCCAGAAATAGGTGCATTTTAATCCACTGTAGAACTACTTTGGAATCTGTCCAGAAATAGGTTTTGTTAGTATATGGTTCAAGTTCATGTTTAATTTTTCTAAATGTTCTGTCCAACAGCAACTCGGCACATAGCTCTAATCAATGGCGGCTAACAATAAAACACCGTATGAGTTGTGGACTGAATTTAAGCCAGCAGTTAGTCACCTTCGTATTTTTGGATGTTTAGCTGTTTCGCTAGACAAAACGCAGCACAAAAAGTTCCAAGCCAAAGGAAAGGAGTGCATTTTGGTGGGATATGCTACCAAATCAAAAGCGTATCGACTATTCGACAATCGAGTAGAAAAATCATCGAGAGCCGTGATGTAAACTTTGTTGAGTCTTCAATAGAAACGCATAGTGTTAATATAATATATATTTCTATAGAACAAATTAATAATAATCAATTCGCAGATGAGCAACTGAGTACGATTGCAGACACTAAGGTACATAATGAGAGTGGCGACAGCGATGGCGATACGGACAGCGAAGTTAAAAGCGATGATGATACCGTTAGCGTTAACAACCAAGTGGAACCTGAGCCCAGCGAGCCAATTGTACAAAGTGGATCGGGTAGACTGGTGCGTCTAACTGGAAAAGGGTGGCAGCGTAACAAAAAAGAGTCCAAATTGATAAATTTATTAAACTGTGAGTACGTAAATGTGCCGACAACATTAGAAGAAGCTCTAGCAAGTGAGCAATCATCGGAATGGCAAAAGGCCATGTTAGATGAGTATAAAGCACTCGTCTAAAACGATACGTGGGAGCCTGCTGAGTTACCACATAATCAGAAGGCAATCGGATGCAGATGGGTATTTGCACTGAAAAGAGACAGTGGCGGTGCCATCGAACGATATAAGGCCCGGCTGGTGGCAAAAGGATGCGGACAGAGATTTGGCCGGGCCAAAATGAAGTTAATCCAACTGAACCTGAACCACTGCAAGGCGGCCCAAACCATACTTGCACAGACAGTGCGAGATGTTGGAGCAGAAATTGCCATCTTGAGCCAGCCGTATCAGACCAAAGATGAAGGAGTCTGGCTGCAATGCAGCTAACAGAGAGGTGTGCATCCGCTGGATTCGTTAGAGCTAAATACGCTGGCATCCACATTTATAGTTGCTACATCGCCCCTAGCACTGATCTCAATGATTTTGCCGCTATCATTGACAATATGGTAGAGGACGCCCAAAATCGCTCGCCAGTGGTAATTGCAGGTGATTTCAATGCGTGGGCTGTAGACTGGGGAAGCGCTGGGACGACATGCAGAGGCAGGATTTTGCTAGAGGCGTTTGCCGGCCTAAATGTTGTGCTCCTCAACAGCGGCAATGAGCATACATATAGCAAGGCAGGAAGAGGGTCTGTAATGACTTCTACTTAACACAATTACTTAAGGGACATGGCTGCTTTAAGTCCTATTTGCACAAGTTTAAGCATGAGACGGATCCGTTTTGCACACACTGTGCACGGACCACAGAAGACGCTGAACATGTATTTTTTGTCTGTCCAAGATTCTCTGCTGAACGGGAAGAGCTAAGCTTAGGAATTGGGAGGCCATTCATAGTCAATGACTAGATGGATATCCTACTTAGTTCGCAAAACAATTGGTCTGCTATAAGCAACATGGCAGCAGAGATAATCAAATCCTTTCGTCGTGCTGAACGCCAGCGTAACAACTCAAATCATAGATGAGAATCTAGATGCGGCTTTCATGCCTTCTCCCCCTCGAGAAGTAATACTTAGTGGTGGTACCTTGAGAGGGAAGCGGAGAGTAGGTGGTAGGTTTAGTGGGTGAGGTAACACAAGTCTCACACTCTTCAGCTTTTCAAGCTTCCTACACCTATATAAAAAAAAAAAAGAAGAGATATGGTGTTAACTATGAGAAAATGTTTTCTCCCGTAGTTCGATTAGCAACATTACGTATGATGCTAGCGGTAGCGGCTGAACTTCAGCTGCATGTAGATCAACTGGACGTTTCTACGGCATACTAGAAGATGATGTTTATATGAAGCAGCCTGCAATGTTTGAAGATCCGACAGTACGAGTCCTCAAACTAAAGAAGTCACTGTACGGCTTGAAGCAATCTGTTTGAATGTGGAATATAAAGTTGGACAACAAGCTACGGCAAATTGGTTTTGCGGCATGTCCAAGCGAGCCGTGCGTTTATGTAAAGCACAAAGAGGGCCAAATAAACATCATAGCAGTCTATGTTGATGATCTGATGATATGTTCTTCAGATATCGGTGAGTTAGTCGCCATTAAACGCCAAATTTCGAACTCTTTTTCAGATTGTAGACAAAGGTCCCATTCATAATTTTCTTGGTATGAAAATAGAGAGAGAGGGCTCCACAGGGGCGATAACGATTTCCCAGCAGCAGCATGTGTTGCAACTGCTAAAGCGCTACGGCATGGAAGCGTGTCGATCGTCTTCAATCCCATTGATTCCTGGCTATCAGTCCAATTGTGATGAACCAAGCTGCAAGTTAGTGACCAGACCGAGTATCAGTCACTGATAGGTTCAATGATGTATCTTGCTGTTACATCACGTCCCGATATTTTGCATTCTGTGTGCAAGCTATCACAAAGTGTAAAAAATATGACTGATCGATTGACCGGGAACTCAAATAAGAATGACTGTATGCTGCGAATGTTCATTTAATACTAACTTTAGTTTGTACATAGTAATGCTCATTAGAGCGGCTTAGCCTAAGCAAACAAGAGTGTGTGTGTGTGTGAACAGTTAATAGTAACTGGGGTAATTTCATTAGAAGCTGACACATTTTTTATACAAAGAAACACGAACCCACACAAAGAGCATTGGACAGCAGCTAAGCAGGTGTTGAGATACCTGTACACCACATCAAACTTTGGCATTACGTATGCGAAAACTGGTGGCACCGTGAATGGTTATGTCGCCGCAGATTGGGGCGGAGATGCTACGGATCGGAAGTCATACACGGGATTTGCCTTCACCCTGGGAGGCAGCGCATTTTCTTGGGAAAGCAAAAAGCAGTCATCGGTAGCGTTCAGCAGTACCGAAGCCGAATACATGGGGCTATCAGAAGCTGTTAAAGAAGTTGTTTTTATACAAAAATTATGCAAAGAAATGAAGCTATTTAACAATGTAAAATCAATTAATATACATGGCGATAATCTAAGTGCCATTAATTTAGTTTAAAACCCAGTATACCATGCAAGAAGCAAACATATAGACATACGTTATCATTATGTACGCGAAGTCTATAGTAATAATGTTATTGATTTAAAATATTGTTCCACTAATAATATGATGGCGGATGTTTTGACCAAGAATTTATGGAAAGTAAAACATGAAAATTGTATAAGTTTGCTTGGTTTAAAGAAACTGTAAGATTTAATTATTATAAATAGTAAGAACAATACATATGTATTGAGGGGAACTGTTGAAAATACCAAACACATGTATAGTATGTAGCATTATGATAATCGCATGTGTTGGCAGCGCCGCACTCTTAATATTGTGTTATACAATTATTTATAAGTAAAATATAATAATAAACTATGTCTTTTCCGGTTATACAAATGCAAGTGTAAAGACGTGTATTTTCCTAACTCTAACAATAATGAAGATTAATATGAGTTTGTACTAATTTATTGAGAGGGCTTTAATAATAACTATTTAGCACCCATTTATAAGGGTAGATGCAATGATATTGTTTAGTTGTTGCATTTACAGGTAGTACGGGTATAGACGAAGAACCCTAATATCATTGTTCTTCGAGGTATATGGACAGACCTCTCTTCTTTTGGATATTTCCTCTTTAGATTTCTACTTCTATCTTCTTGCAACTCTGTCTACCTTTTTACCTTTTTTTTTAGTTGTGTGACAGGGTAGCGATCTAGGACGCAAAGACCCACCCCATTTTCCCTGAGCTACAAGCTCCTGGCCAAGCGTGACTCCAACGGTGTTTGCATTGTCTAACGACGGCTCCACTGACCAAGTGGAAGTCCTGCGGCACCTTGGCAAAGTAGTCAATAACAGCAACACAGCAACAACAGCGAAGCAAGCAGCTTCTTTTTTATTTACTTAATTTTGATTCAAAATGTAATGGCTGAAATCATAAGTGTTCATAGGAACCAACTTATCTTGCATAAATTGTCCTGTCGTGGTCGCCAAAATGATCCAGACCTAGCTCTGGAGGTCGATTTCCCAAAACGGTTGAATTTTAATGTGTTTGTGAATTAGCGAAACGTGGCTGTGTAGTTTCATTTATGTGCTTTATTTAATGGGCTCTGTGAAGTTGGCACCCCCATGTTCGAATTTTTTGTCGAAATAAACCTTGTTCGTTTGTCAAGTTTAGCCCATGTTTGTCCAGGAATTTTTTTCGTTTGAAAAAAGTTATGCCTAAATCAAAAAAATTTGCGTGAAGTTGGCACCCCCATGTTCGAATTTTTTGTCGAAATAAACCTTGTTCGTTTGTCCAAGGTTAGCCCATGTTTGTCCAGGAATTTTTCTCGTTTGCCCACTTTTTAAAAAAAAGTTATGCCTAAATCAAAAAAATTTGCGTAAAGTTGGCACCCCCATGTTCGAATTTTTTGTCGAAATAAACCTTGTTCGTTTGTCCAAGGTTAGCCCAGGTTTGTCCAGGAATTTTTTTCGTTTGCCCACTTTTTGAAAAAAGTTATGCCTAAATCAAAAAATCTGCGTGAAGTTGGCACCCCCATGTTCGAATTTTTTGTCGAAATAAACCTTGTTCGTTACATACGTGCCCACTGCTGTTACAATCGCGAAAGCAATTTTCGAGAAGGGCAATATAACTCGCACACTGTGTGTTTTTTTTTTTGGTAATTGTCTCAACGATTTTCTTATGCGCCTGTCTGATCAGAGTCCACCGCTGCTTAGCTGTAACATATGTTGGCAGAGTAAAAAATAACCCTATACAATCGCTGGTTGAATTGAAGCACAAGGATAAGTACGCGGGGTACATAAAAAAATTGGAATTGATCGATTTTTTTGCTTTTATTGGTCTCCTATGCAAATGGCATTATTCAAGGATTTTTTAAAAAAGGATTTGGCAATGTCGAAGTTGATGCGACCGGAGGGTTAGTGAAACCAATCGCAAATTTAATAGGACAAAAGTACCCAATTTATCTCTACCAAATGATTATTAAAGGTGAAAATGGTATCCAACCAGTTTTTCAGATGTTATCTTCAAAGCATGACGCGAATTTCATTTCATTTTGGTTGAAAGAAATTTTGAAAGATGGAGCTCCGGTTCCTTCCGGAATTGATTGCGATTATTCGCTGGCACTTCTGAATGCTACGTGTTTGGCATTTAATGAAAGAAATTTAAAATCATACATTCTAAACTACTTTTATTGGCTAAACCACGTGATTCTGCAAAACCATCTAAAATGCTTTATTCGGGTCGACATTGCGCAAAAAAATATAAAAATAGTGTGTAAAAAAAAGCTTTTGAAGGAAAATTATCCAAAGTGTTAAATTTATTTGTGAGGTGCGTTGGTCTCATGTCAACCTGCGAAAAGATACACGATTTCGAACAGTTACTGCATTCAGGTTTTGTTGTTGCCTTGAGCGAACACTCAAGTAAAGACAGTGGCCAGAAAGGTGATATTTGCTATCAGAAACATTCATTATTACTTGACGCATTGAAGACTTTTACAATAAATGCAGAAAATGAAGATTATGACGAATGTACATACAATTATTTAGAAAATATTCTTGAGAATGCTAAAGAAAACGGAATTGGAGAACAAACATCAGAGAGTTTTCAAAAGGAAGACCAATGGGTCGAAAACTTGAATTCTTTTATTGTCCCGAAATCGTTTCCCAATTAGTGAAACTAGGAACACATTTTCCTGTGTGGACGAACGTTATGAGACAGTATTTCCCTAAAGCTCGAAAAGCAGCTTCATCGGCTAGATGCGAGGCCTATTTCAAAGATTTGAAATACTCGGATTTGGGACCAAATTATACGCCGCTTCGAGTTGACAAGTTCGTTGTTAACCATGTGAAATCTATCGAAAGTATTTCAAAATTGGAAGCTGCTAAAAAAAACGTATGAGGGACGAAGCGGATTTAAAGTTGCAGTATCATCTACACTCACAGAAACCGCCAACAAAACCCACGAACCAGCAATTATTGAAATCATTGATATTCCACATAATAAATCGATTGCGAAGGAAATTGTGACTCGTAGAGGAAAATATTTGCGAGATTGTCCAGATATTGAATTGATTTATAATAAACCTCATTTAAAATGCAAAGATGATATTTTATCAATGGCTCCAAATGTGAGTTAATAAAAATGTCGCATGATCGCGTTCAGCTGTACAATACATGTTCGTTCGATTCTTGTTTGGAAATATTTACTAACGCATATTTCAATTATTCGAACTTCAAGCAGTTTATTGATTCGAATGATCAAGTGCCACTCTTTTCCTTCGTGAGGCAGTATGCGAACGGAGACATCAAGCCTGCTCTGTACCGAAAACGCGCTGAGATACTTCGTAGATTTTTTCAAATTAGTAAAAATATCATGAACTGTTTCAAATCGACGTGTACGTTGTTGAAAAAATTACTCTTCAGTTTCCCAAGTGCTGTCAAAAGGGTCGCATGCCCTAAATGCAGTCCCAACCAGCAGATTGACTTGACAGTCATAGAAGTAGACGGTTTTTTAAAAGATGGCGCCCAACTCAAGCAATGTATGACTACATTTTTAGCAGAGATGCTTAATGAAAAAAATGTGTGCCCTCTATGTGGTTTAAATTTTTCAAAATTCGAAGAGAATAATCAATTTATTCTCGTAGACATAACTGTTGTATTAGAAATAAGCAATTTGCAAACAATATTGATAACAGACATTCCGAAAAAAATATCCCTAAGAGAAAAATAATATGTTTTATCAGGATTTATAAGCCGTGAACCACAGCATTTTGTGGCTTTTTGCCATCAAAGTTCAGGGACTTGGTGGCAATACAACGACATGTGCTGCAGAAGATCGTTTGTAAAGGCAAAACAACTCAAAACTCTGCGGAAAGATGTTGAAACGCTTATCTACATAAAATTTTAATTAATAATAATTGTAATATGCAATTTCAAGATAGTTTTAGTTACTTTTATTTTTAATTGAAGAAATTGTTTTTTAGTTTAAATTTTTTTTTATTTGCTTATAATTTTGTGTTTATTAATAGTAATAATACTCATAAATAAAATATTAAAATAATACTTTTTTTTTTGAATAAGTTGAAGTTTTTAAGTTGGTTAAGGATGGACAAATGATAAAAAGGATATTGGACAAATGAGGACTAACCTTGGACAAACAAATAGTTAACTCTAGTGCCAGATTTCGGAAAATCTCTATTTTTGGTAACAAATCTAGTAATTTTTTGGATTTAAGCATAACTTTTTTTCAAAAAGTGGGCAAACGAAAAAATTCCTGGACAAACATGGGCTAACCTTGGACAAACGAACAAGGTTTATTTCGACAAAAAATTCGAACATGGGGGTGCCAACTTAACGCAAGTTTTTGATTTAGGCATAACTTTTTTTCAAAAAGAGGGCAAACGAAAAAAATTCCTGGACAAACATGGGCTAACCTTGGACAAACGAACAAGGTTTATTTCGACAAAAAATTCGAACATGGGGGTGCCAACTTCACGCAAATTTTTTTAATTTAGGCATAATTTTTTTCAAAAAGTGGGCAAACGAAAAAATTCATGGACAAACATGGGCTAACCTTGAACAAACGAACAAGGTTTATTTCGACAAAAAATTCGAACATGGGGGTGCCAACTTCACGCAGATTTTTTGATTTAGGCATAACTTTTTTCAAAAAGAGGGCAAACGAAAAAAATTCCTGGACAAACATAGGCTAACCTTGGACAAACGAACAAGGTTTATTTCGACAAAAAATTCGAACATGGGGGTGTCAACTTCACAGAGCCTATTTAATGAGTGTTCTTTCCTTGACTTCCTTTGTGAGTGATTTCAGTTAAGTTTACATTTTTCTTAAAACTAGGTTACATGTTGTGGGAGGTAACTGTTGCCATTAACATTTTAGTGCTGTTTAAAGACAAGGTGGCAAGAAAACTCCCACCACAACCAGCAATTATATCGATAGAGGGCATTGAGAAGTCCGTAGAGACATCTTCACCTAACAGAGGCGTTTAACGCGTCTTTTAAAACGACAGTCAACAGAAGGAGACACAGGCCACCCTGGTGGAATCCGCGACTGAAGGCACAACGTACCGACCCACAGGATATCTTCAAATTGGCAAAGGAAGCGGATAATAATATTGCATGGGACGAGTACAGGGCAAGACTCCGTAACTTTAAAAAACAAGACCGGCTGGCCAAAAGAGACTCCTAGAGATCCTTCTGCTCCGGCATAGAGAAGGTCACAAAACTGAAAAACTCAGGTTGCTACTCTCGGGTCAACCCGCCATGGCTGGAAACGATATTTAAAGCATGCCTGAGATACGGACACGTTCCGGTTTCCTGGAGGACAGCACGAGCTGTGTTCCTGCCAAAAGCAGGGAAATGCAGTCACGTGCAGCCGAAAGACTACAGGCAAAGAATATAGAACTACATCTCATACAAAAAAAATTTACTATGTGGGAACTGATATTAGTACCCCACATTTGTACATTTGCTTGAACATGAAACTTTGCAGATGCAACGGATGAGCAGGGATGAGCAACACGCTTGCGGCCCGTTAAACTTGTTTATGCGGCCCGCCAAGCATTTCTAAAATTGAATTTATTTTGTCGAAAAAACCACCTAGCAAAAAGAGCGACTTATTTTGGTCACAAAATAACACCACTAACGCGAATATGTAATTATTGTGTACCGAATTGTAACAATATTGCGAACCGAAACCAAATAGATCACGTCGGGGTCACCAAATGTTTAGAGGAGACACTATTTTGTGCCACCTTTGGCCAAATTATAAAAAAGATTTGATTTAAATAATAAAGCCGATATAATTAATACACACGTGTGTCTTTATTGCGTGATCTGTTTGGAGTAATTTTAGAGCTAGCGCAAGCAGCAGCAGCTGCATGAGAAAGCTCGGCTTTAGAAAATGAGTGTAACAAATAAAGAGAATGAGTGCACTCAAGTGTTATGAGTGTTATGTTCTGCTCCCGACAGTGTCTCTAGTAAAAAAATGTGCAATTTATCGAAATTATTATCAAAAATCAGGCAGATAAGTTTAATGAAATGCAAAAAAACTTGGTAAAACAAGAAGCTTTTTTTAAACATTAGTTTATCAAGATTCACCATTGCAAGGAGAATTGAAAACTTGTCAGAGAACATAGCAACAACGCTTCGTGAACGCGTTGCAAAATTCGAATACTGTTCTTTGGCACTTGATGAGAGTTGCGATATTAGCGATATAGCAAAACTGGCTATATTTTTACGTGGTATTGATTTCAAATTTAATATTACCGAAGAATTGTGCTCGCTGATTCCAATGAAAGGGACTACAACCGGCAAGACCTGAACGATGAACTAAGTCTGTGTATACAATTTTTCAACTTTATTAAAAAAGATTATTATCGACAGATGGAGCACGGGAAGGTTATTTCAAGACATTAAGAAGGTCACCGGAGGGGAAATATTCGTTATGTGCAAAAAAATTGAGTTTGCCACATGTCACGGTACCACTAATTAAAGTAATCAATTTTATAAGTTATAAGTGAAGGGATATGTCTTTCGTCATTTTAGTAATAAAGAATGGATGTGCGATTTTGGGTTTCTTATCGACATGACTCAGCATCTCAATGATCTTAATGTGGAACTTCAAGGCAAAGGACAGTTTATTCACAATTTGTATGATAAAATTCAGGACTTTGAGCGCAAATTAAAATTGTGGAAACAGCCTCTTTTGCAGAATATTGTGTCTCACTTTCTAAATGTGAAAACGAAAACGTTACTAATTCTCAAAAATACGCACAACACATAGACATTTTAATCAACGAATTTCAATTACGATTCCAAATGTTCAAAGCTGAGAAGACGCGGTTTCCATGAAAACGTTTTTCTCGCCATTTAATATCGATTTGGAACAGTTCCCGAAGTCTTTCAAATGGAAGTGATACATGAAGAATAATACTGATTTAAAAAAGTATTTTTCGCAGTAAACATCGAAAATTTTTTTAAATCTTATGTGAGCGCTGACAAATTTTCGCTTTTGACGAAAAATGCAAAGCATATGATGTCTCTGTCCGGGAAGTACGTATGTTTGCGAACAATTATTTTCAATCATGAAATTAATCAAAAATGACCACCGATCAAAACTGAGTGATGCACGGTTAGAAAGCTGCGTACGTGAAGGTATCTCATCAACTCCAGCTGGTATTGATCAGCGTGAATCGAAAAAACAATGCTCATTAAAAATTGCAAGTAAATTCGTTTTTCTGTTCTTTTCTTGTTTGTTTTTATACCCTGTACCCTATAGGTATAAAGGGTATACTAGATTTGTGCAATGTATGTAACGGCAAGAAGGAGGCGTGGCAGACAAGTCCTTTATACCAAAATGCTTATCATAACCTCGGGGGCTACCTGACATAACCGCGCCTGCCATAACCGCGAACTATTTTTTTCATAAGCGCGACTTATGAAATATTAGTGAAATAAGCTCGACTCTCTTAATTTTAATTTTGTCGTAAGCGCAACACCGAATTTTTGAAAAAATAGCAGTCGCGGTAATGTCAAAAATTTTCGTTATAAGCGCGACGTCCAAAAATAGAAAAATTTGCGTGTGAATGGAAAGCCACAACAATATCAAAATTTAAATTGGTAGTTCAATGAAGGAAAATCACTTGAAAACGTGATTTGTAATGTTCGCCCTTATAACAAAAAAAATTGTCATAGCCGCGACTCCAAGAAATAATTTTTTCAGCTGTCGCGGTAATGTCATTATACCCTGTACCGTATGGTACAAAGGGTATATTGTGTTTGTGCAAGCCGAAAATGTATGTAACGTACAGAAGGAGACGTCGGAGACCCCCAAAGTTACCTAAAGTATGATCAGTGTGACTCGAGAAGTCGATATACCCATGTCCGTCTGTCCGTCTGTCCGTATGAACGCCTAGATCTCAGAGATGGTAAGAGCTAGAGCAACCAAACTTTCAGATAAGATCCCTTATTAATCCATAGGAGACAAGTTTATTTTATTTTTTTGATATCGGGGTTACATTATATAGCTCCCATAGGGGTGTTTCAGAGGACCTCGAAAAAAAGCAAAAGTTTTAGATGGATAATTCGTTTGTTTATGAAGATATCATAACCAAATTTGGCAACCGGAAGTTTTTTAGAGACCCCCAGCACTGTACCAAATTTTATCAAAATCGGTTGACTATATCATATAGCTCCCATAGGTTCGATCGGTCGAAAAAATGTTTTTTTGTACAAAATTCGTTGTGTTTCGTTTGTTTGTGAAGATATCGTAACCAAATTTGGCGTTTAGAAGTATTTTAGAGTTCCCAAGCACTGCAGCAAATTTGATCAAAATCGGATGACTATATCATATAGCTCCCATAGGACCAATCGGTCAAAAAAACGTGTTTTGTGCAAAATTCGTTGTGATTCGTTTGTTTGTGAAGATACCGTAACCAAATTTGGCATTAAGAAGTTTTTTAGAGCTCCCAAGCACTGTTCCAAATTTGATCAAAATCGGTTGACTATATCATATAGCTCCCATAGGACCAATCGGTCTAAAAATCGTTTTTTGTACAAAATTCGTTGCGTTTCGTTTGTTTGTAAAGATATTGTTGGCAAATTTGGCATTAAGAAGTCTTTTAGAGTACCCAAGCACTGTAGCAAATTTGATCAAAATCGGTTGACTATATTATATAGCTCCCATAGGAACAGTCGGTCAAAAAAACGCTTTTTTTTACAAAATTCATTGCGTTTCGTTTGGTTTTGAAGATATCGGAACCAAATTTGGCAGTCGGAAGTTTTTTATAGTTCCCAATCAGTGTACTAAATTTGATCAAAATCGGTTGACTATATCATATAGTCCCCATAGGACCGATCGGTCAAAAAAATTGTTTGGTGCAAAATTCGACTGATTTCTTTTTTTTTAATTTGCCGAATAAAATATCTTTTGGAGGTTTTAAGCAATGTGTCGGACTTGATTGCAATGTGGTGGTACAGGGTATCCCAAAGTCGTTTGCGCCCGACTTTAACGTACGCCATTTTTTTTTATGAAAATATCGTACCCAAATTTGCCGAATAAAATATCTTTTGGAGGTTTTAAGAAATGTGTCGGACTTAATTGCAATGTGGTGGTACAGGGTATCCCAAAGTCGTCTGCGCCCGACTTTAACGTACGCCATCTTTTTTGTTTGTTATAATAGCGAATGGGCTAAGGAAATGTTCTGTCACAAACGCGTATTCGCGGTTATGACAAAAATAAAAGACGTTCGCGGTATTGTCATTTTTTTTGTCATAACCGCGAATCCCATACAAAACTCAGTTTCGCGCTTATGACAAAAATAGTTCGCGGTTATGGCAGGCGCGGTAATGGCAGTACACCTCTAGTGCAAACCTATGGCTCCCATGGCGCACCTAATACCTGCCATGTAATAGATGCCAGTTGCAATTACAACAAAAAAAACAAAATAAAACTCCCTTCAGCTGTAACAATTGGATGTACATAGATCAGGGAAGCTCTTATGTGCTCTCTTAACGAAGTCTATAGATCTGCAGCCACGAGCTATGCGCCTAACCTAAGCCCAGCAGTTCCCCCGCAATTTTTAACCACGACGGGTCATACGCGCATGCTGTCTAAATTTCGAAATAGTTAATAGCGCATAAAATGGCAGTTTGTCGCGATTCGCTGAAAGACCTTTTTTTTATACCCTGTACCGTATGGTACAAAGGGTATATTGTGTTTGTGCAAGCCGAAAATGTATGTCGTTACATACAGAGGGAGACGTCCCAAAGTTACCTAAAGTATCATTAGAGTGACTAGAAAAGTCGATATACCCATGTCCGTCTGTCCGTATGACCTAGATCTCAGAGATGGTAAGAGCTAGAGCAACCAAACTTTCAGATTAGATCCCTTATTAATCCATAGGAGACAAGTTTATTTTATTTTTTTGATATCGGGATTACATTATATAGCTCCCATAGGGGTGTTTCAGAGGACCTCGAAAAAAAGCCAAAGTTTTAGATAGATAATTCGTTTGTTTATGAAGATATCATAACCAAATTTGACAATCGGAAGTTCTTTAGAAACCCCCAGCACTGTACCAAATTTTATCAAAAGCGGTTGACTATATCATATAGCTCCCACAGGATCGATCGGTCGAAAAAAATGTTTTTTTTTTACTAAATTCGTTGTGTTTCGTTTGTTTGTGAAGATATTGTAACCAAATTTGGCATTAAGAAGTTTTATAGAGTTCTCAAGCACTGTAGCAAATTTGATCAATATCGGTTGACTATATCATATAGCTCCCATAGGATCGAACGGTCGAAAAAATGTTTTTTGTACAAAATTCGTTGTGTTTCGTTTGTTTGTGGAGATATTGTAACCAACTTTGGCATTAAGAAGTTTTTTAGAGTTCCCAAGCACTGTAGCAAATTTGATCAATATCGGTTGACTATATCATACAGCTCCCATAGGATCGATAGGTCGAAAAAATGTTTTTTGTACAAAATTCGTTGTTTCGTTTGTTTGTGAAGATACCGTAACCAAATTTGGCATTAAGAAGTTTTTTTTGGAGTTCCCAAGCACTGTACCAAATTTGATCAAAATCGGTTGACTATATCATATAGCTTTTGGTGCAAAATTCGACTGATTTCTGTTTGTTTATGAAAATATCGTAGCCAAATTTGCCGAATAAAATATCTTTTGGAGGTCTTACCAATATGTCGGACTTAATTGCAATGTGGTGGTACAGGGTATCCCAAAGTCGTCTGCACCCGACTTTAACATACGCCATCTTTTATCTCTTAAGCTTGGCATTATGATTTTTATTACTAAGAGCAAAGATTCACGGTTGGTGATCTTTGAAAATATTTACTCTTGCTTTACCGTAAAGGTATAATCTAAGGCTTTGTAAAGCTCAAACTATTGCCAACATTTCCTTTTCATTAGAGGCATAATTTTCTTTCTGAGGATCACATCCTGGGAGACCAAAGATTCTTTTAATTTTTAAATGCTTCTAGGGCTTCGCCCTTAATATTAATTTTTAATTTATTCGAAACATTTATCCCAACTCTGCCATCTTCTCCTCTCAGCAGAGTAGTTAAGGGCTTTGCGATTTTTGCGAAATCGCGAATGAATCGCCAATCCAAGAAAAGATCTCAACTCTTTGAGATTGGATGGGATTGGAAACTTCGAAACTGTTTTGATTTTATCCTCATTAGTTTTAATTCCGTCGCCGGAAATTGTAAATCCCAGGAAATTAACTTCCTGCTTGAAAAGTTGACATTTGTTTAACTGTAATCTGACATTGGCCCTTTCAAGGTTTTTATGTGATCCGCTTCGTTTTTGGCGAACACAATTATGTCGTCAATGTAGACGTAGCATGAATTTCCGATATGTTCATGCAAAATATCGTCCAATGCTCTCTGAAAGATAGCTGGCGCATTCTTTAGGCCGAATGGAAGTCTAGTAAATTCATTCTTGGCTTCATTAACAGAAAAAGCTGTGTTCTCAATATCCTTTAAACGTATTTTATAAATGTTAGTACACGTTTACAGGTTATGTTTGAATGTTTGTATATCTATCTATATATATAAAAATTAATGTATGTTTGTACGAGACTTATAGAATCCACTTTATTGCAGTCTATGTTCGGTACATACCGAAAAAGATGGCGTACGTTAAAGTCGGGCGCAGACGACTTTGGGATACCCTGTACCACCACATTGCAATTAATTCCCACACATTGCTTAAAACCTCCAAAAGATATTTTATTCGGGAAATTTGGGTACGATATTTTCATAAAAAAAATAAATCAGTCGAATTTTGCACCAAAAAATTTTTTTAACCGATCGGTCCTATGGGGACTATATGATATAGTCAACCGATTTTGATCAAATTGAGTACACTGATTGAGAACTATAAAAAACTTAAGACTGCCAAATTTGGTTCCTATATATTCAAAACCAAACGAAACACAACGAATTTTGTAAAAAAAAGCGTTTTTTTGACCGATCGTTCCTGTAGGAGCTATATGATATAGTCAACCGATTTTGATCAAACTTGGTGCAGTGCTTGGGTACTCTAAAAAACTTCTTAATGCCAAATTTGCTAACAATATCTTTACAAATAAACGAAACGCAACGAATTTTGTAGAAAAAACGATTTTTTGACCGATTGGTCCTATGGGAGCTATATGATATAGTCAACCGATTCTGATCAAATTTGTAACAGAGCTTGGGAACTCTAAAAAACTTCCTCTTGCCGAATTTGGTTCCGATATCTTCAAAACCAAACGAAACACAACGAATTTTGTACAAAAAACATTTTTTCGACCGATCGATCCTATGGGAGCTATATGATATAGTCAACCGATTTTAATAAAATTTGCTACAGTGCTGGGGATATCTAAAAAACTTCCGACTGCTAGATTTGGTTATGATATCTTCATAAACAAACGAATTATCCATCTAAAACTTTTGCTTTTTTTCGAGGTCCTCTGAAACACCCCTATGGGAGCTATATTATGTAATCCCGATATCAAAAAAATAAAATAAACTTGTCTCCTATGGATTAACAAGGGATCTTATCTGAAAGTTTGGTTGCTCTAGCTCTTACCATCTCTGAGATCTAGGCGTTCATACGGACAGACGGACAGACGGACAGACAGACAGACGGACATGGGTATATCGACTTCTCGAGTCACACTGATCATACTTTAGGTAACTTTGGGGGTCTCCGACGTCTCCTTCTGTACGTTACATACATTTTCGGCTTGCACAAACACAATACGTACCATACGGTACAGGGTATAAAAATGTCAAGAAAGAGCGTCAAGTCTATGCTGATTGCTAAGCTGTTGCTCAAAAGGCTCTGAATGAAATCAATTTTATTGAAGGTTCGTCTGCTAAAACAAATTCATTGTGGAAAAACTAACTTTTGTATAATACAGAGACAATGGGTTTGCGTGGCGGCGCACAAATTGATAAAGTTCTAGATAATTATCATGAGGACATGAATGCAATTATACATTTTCACATCCCGAAGTCAATTGACTGGCGCCAGAAAAACAGTTCCAGCATATATTAAGCCTAGTACACCTCCAGCATTTTCTAATTCGCATCTATTTTTACTCTTTTACTTGCGTTAACTGCAACAACAAGTAATTATGTCTAATTCACTTAATTTCGCACAAAAAAGGCACAACCTTTTTATACCCTGTACCTATAGGTACAAAGGGTATACTAGATTTGTGCAATGTATGTAACGGCAAGAAGGAGGCGTGGCAGACCCCAAGTCCTTTATACCAAAATGCTTATCATAACCTCGGGTAGCGATTGAGCCATGTCCGTCTGTCCGTCCGTCCGTCTGTCCGTCTGTATGAACACCTAGATCTCGGAGACTATAAGAACTAGAGATACGAAACTTTACCAGCTGATGCGCATATTTCCTCAGAAGATCAAGTTTGTTGAATCATGTCAATATCTTTCCCCGTTCCCCCGTAGCAGAGTTTCGCGGTGTTTAGCTAAACCACTTAATATTTTAATCTGAATCTTAACAGAGCGATGCGTTGTAGTTACATGCATCTGTGTTTCAAAAATAAACAAAATTGGACAACTACAACAAAATTTATAGTCTAAAATGTACAAATTTCACCTCCCCTTGCCGATAAACTGCGTCAATGTTTGACTCTACGTTATTATAGTAACAAATGACCTAGAACCTCCAATTTTGGTAAGCTGATTCATTTGCCTCTAATGAACAAATCCACATCCAAATTTTATCAATGCAGCCCCCCCCCCCCCCGCAATCGATTTACCGTGTTTTCTCCCACACCCTTCAACATATCCCCTTGAAACTTACCCCATATACTTTAAATAACTCCTTTGACGTAAATTTTCATCAAAATCGGTTCAAATTTGCGGAACTTATAGGTATCAATATCGTTTTGCACCAACAAAAAACTGTTCCAATTGGAAATTCTTAGTAAGAATATGCAGGAATAAAACTTTTTTGGGAGAAAAAAAGGTACAGGGTATTACACTGTCGGGCACCGCCTCGACTGTATTACATTTTTTACTTGCGTTAATACAATTTGATTATTTTAAATATGGCGCTTACTTTTTTCCAACGAGTATACGGTAACTAGTTGCTTTTCATATTGTGCAACACTTTCTCAACAAGTCAACAGCAAAAAGTAGACTAGGGTCTGGGTTGAGGAAAAGTTGAGTTGAGAGTTAAAACACAGGGTTGTATTTTGCCATACATTTTGTTATTGTAAAAGTCCTCAAATCAACACAAAGCGTGAATACCCTAATTGTAAAAAAATCAGATTAAATATATTAAGGTTTAATGAAATGAAAAAAAAAAAATATTATAAATATTAATTTCAATTAATTTTACCACGAGCCTTTCAACAAATTGTCTAAATCTATGTCAACTTCAGTTGTAGACAATACTATTAAAGCTTCAAAATGCACATTTCTTTGCTTGTCCAAATGCAAACTAATTTGCTTCTAATTTTTCGAAGTGTTTCTCAATTCGCAGCTTCAAACTATTTATTAACAAAATCAAATATTAAACAACAATAAAATCTGAATTAAATAGAATTGTCATAAATGTCTTCCAACATATATGGGGTCATACCCAAATTACGTGACCCGTTTAGGGTGGGAGGGGGTCTTGAAAATACCACGCTTGGTCACTCGACCCGGGGGTCACGTAGTCCAATGCCTTTTTATACCCTGTACCTATAGGTACAAAGGGTATACTAGATTTGTGCAATGTATGTAACGGACAGAAGGAGGCGTGGCAGACCCCAAGTCCTTTATACTGAAATGCTTATCATAACCTCGGGTAGCGATTGAGCCGTGTCCGTCTGTCCGTCCGTCCGTCTGTATGAACAACTAGATCTCGGAGACTATAAGAGCTAGAGATACGAAACTTTACCAGCTGATGCGCTTATTTCCTCAGAAGATCAAGTTTGTTGAATCATGTCAATATCTTTCCCCGTTCCCCGTAGCAGAGTTTCGCGGTTTTTAGCTTAGCCGTTTAATATTTTAATCTGAAACTTAACAGAGCGATGCGTTGTGGTTACATGCATCTGTGTGTCAAAAATAAACAAAATCGGACAATTGCAACAAGTTATAGTCTAAAATGTAAAAATTTCACCTCCCCTTGCCTATAAACTGCGTCAATATTTGACTCTACGCAATAATAGTAACAAACGACCTAGAACCACCAATTTTGGTAAGCTGATTTATGTGCCTCTAATGAAAAGATGGCGTACGTTAAAGTCTGGCGCAGACGACTTTGGGATACCCTGTACCACCACATTGCAATTAATTCCGGCACATTGCTTAAAACCTCTAAAAGATATTTTTTTCGGCAAATTTGGTTACGATGTTTTCATAAAAAAAAAGAAATCAGTCGAATTTTGCACCAACAAATTTTTTGACCGATTGGTCCTAGGGGGACTATATGATATAGTCAACCGATTTTGATCAAACTTGGTGCAGTGCTTGGGAACTCTAAAAAACGTCCTCTTGCAAAATTTGGTTACGGTATCTTCACAAACAAACGAAACACAACGAATTTTAAACAAAAAACATTTTTTCGACCGATCGATCCTATGGGAGCTATATGATATAGTCAACCGATTTTGATAAAATTTGCTACAGTGCTGGGGATCTCTAAAAAACTTCCGACTGCTAGATTTGGTTATGATATCTTCATAAACAAACGAATTATCCATCTAAAACTTTTCACTTCTCACTTTTGAATCAGAAGACAATATTGAAAAGATATTCAATATTAAGACAATTCTAAAATGTGTAGTAACAATCGAACCAGTAAAGCACGCTAAACTAATACCACAGTGTAAATCATGCCAAGCCTTCGGGCATACAAAAAATTTCTGTGGAAAACCACCCCGCTGCGTCAAATGTGCTGGAAAGCACAAAACTGAAGAGTGCGCAAAACCAACCACTCAGCAACCGAAATGTTGTAATTGCGGTGAAAACCATCCGGCCAATTATAGAGGATGTGCTGTCGCAAAGGAACTTCAAAAAATAAGAAGCAAAAGCATTGGTAATCCTAATAAAACGCGCGTAGAAAGTGCTGCAAAGATCTCTGCGGCACCCCAAATAAAAAAACTCCACAAGTGGTAGCTAAAACTAATAAACCAACTAGACTTGATAAGCTTGATATTCGCAAGCAGTAAAATCAGCAAACATACCATCGGTGGAGCAAAAAGTCTTAGCTGAGATATTGGCTAAGCTTACTGGACAAGACAAACATAATTCCAAAATTGATAAGCGCTTTGCACAGCTCGAACAACAGATCTCAAAATTATCAAAATGAATAAAGCGCTTAATATTATGCTATGGAATGCCAATGGTCTTCAAAAACAACAAAGAGAACTAGAAGTCGTTCTTAGTCTAAAAAACGTAGATGTGTGCCTAGTAGCAGAAACACATTTTACGAAACATTCGTTTGTTCGTTTCCAGCAATATAACGTTTACCACACATCTCACCCTAGCAATAATGCACGAGGAGGCTCGGGAGTAATTATTAAAAAAACATTAACACAATATGAGGATGTTAAAATATCAACTGAAGAATTCCAGGCTACTTCTGTTACAACGGAAGTAATGAATAAAAAGCTAACATTTGTTGCTGTGTACAGCCCACCAAAACACAAAATAAAGAGCCAGCAATATAAACAACTTCTTAACACATATGCACACAGGCTTATTATGGGTGGTGACTTCAACGCAAAAAATACAATATGGGGTCAAGATTGAAGACAACAAAAGGCAGAGAGCTGCTTAAAGCAGTCGAAGCAACTGGATGCCGCGTAGTGTCTTCAGGAGAACCGACATATTGGCCAACCGATCCAACGAAGATTCCTGACCTAATTGACCTTTATGTGTGCAAAAATATTTCATTGACAAAACTCAAAGCAGAATCTGGATATGAACTCAACTCTGACCATAGTCCTGTATACCTTAAACTCTTCGAAACGACTGTACTTGAAAATCAACCGCTTACCTTATCAAACAATTTAACAGATTGGTCCTTTTACAGGAAAATATTAAACGACAACATGGATCTATCTACAGATATGCTCAGTAGTGATCAAATTGATGAAGAGCTACATGCATTTACAAAACATATACAAATGTCTGCTTGGAGTAGTACTCCTGTAAGAAATTTTAAAATTATTTCCTCATATCCGGATTACATAAGAAATCTTATTACTGAAAAAGAAAGCTAAGGCGAAAATGGCAGCAAACGAGATTCCCTAGGCTCAAAACAAAGCTAAATCAGTTAACAGAGCAATTATCTCATGAAATAAAGAGATTCAAAAACGAAGCATTCCAGAATTATTTGCATAACCTAACATACGACAGCTCAACAAACTATTCGCTTTGGAAATGCACCAAAAAAATGAAAAGGCCACTTCAACAAAACTATCCGTTAAAAAGTCCAGATGGAGTATGGATAAGAGACGACGCAGAAAAAACCGCATTGTTTAGCAGCTAACTTGGCAGACGTCCTTACTACGGCTTGTAAAGTTCCTAGTCTGCCTGACCAATCCATAAATAATGGTCTTGAAGACACTATTACGTCTGTCTCAGAGCTAGAAATAATAGAGGTTATCTACAGGAAATTGAAGCCACGCAAATCACCAGGATATGACCTCATAATTAGCTATTGCTAAATTAGCTCAAATTATCAATGCTGCTTTTAAATTGAAATATGTACCTCTTTCTTGGAAAGTCTCCGAAGTAATAATGATCCTTAAGCCAGGCAAAAACTCAAGCGATGTAAAATCATACAGACCCATATCTCTGCTTCCCATGATGTCAAAAATATTTGAAAAATTGTTAATCAGAAAGATAATGCTAAAAATAGAGCGGAGTAGTCTGATACCAAGTCATCAGTTTGGTTTCAGAGCTAATCACTCTACTATTGACCAGGTTCACCGAATAACCAATATAATTGAAAACTCTCTGGAGAAAAAGGAAGTCTGCTCAATAGTATTTCTTGATGTAGCACAGGCGTTCGATAAGGTTTGGCATGAAGGTCTAATATATAAAATAAAAACTATATTACCGGAAAGTTACTCAGAGTTACTTGAGTCCTATTTGAGCAACAGATTCTTTAGAACTAAACAAGGCAGCAGCTATTCTGAATTATATCCAATAAAGGCTGGTGTCCCCCAAGGCAGCGTACTTGGACCGCTTTTATATATAACTTACGCAAGCGATTTGCCGAGTCCAAGCAACACAAAGATAGCCACCTTCGCAGATGATACCGCTATAATTGCAGAAGGGAAATCCGATTTGGAAACCACAAAAAAGTTACAATCGGGGCTAAATGAAATCACGGCGTGGACTAGAAAATGGGGAATTAAATTGAATAATCTTAAATCTGTGCATGTGGACTTCACAAACAAAAAAATCAGCTATTTGCCGCTATATCTAGACGGTATACAAATTCCCTATTCCGATACAGCGAAATATCTTGGAATGACATTAGACGCCAAGCTCCGGTGGGTTGAGCATGTAAAGAAAAAAAGAAATGAACTCAACCAGAAATTTCACACAATGAAGTGGTTAATTGGGAGAAGGTCCACGCTCTCAATTTCTAACAAAATCATGCTATACAAGCAAATCCTTACGCCTATCTGGTCATATGGAGCCCAACTATGGGGTTGCACTTCAAAAAAATCGGCAGATCATCCAAAGATTTCAAAACATTGTGCTTAGGGCAATCACAAATGCTCCATGGTACGTCCGTGACAGTGACCTGCATAGAGATCTCGATATCTCAACCGTCGATGAAGAGATCACGCGCTGTGCAAAGTTACATCAAAACAGACTCAGCACACACGTCAATGCTGAAGCATCATGTCTTCTTCAGACTGACCAGATAATGCGTAGACTTAAACGCACAAAGCCTGCTGATCTAGTTAATAGATAAAATAACTTATGGTTAGTAATAATGTGTATACACAATATGTAATTATGAAAAAATTTCTTATTAGTTTACATGTACTAGGTGCCATACTTAATTTGTTTCTTTTAGATTGTATAAATTAAAATTGTAAGAAACTAAAATAAAAAAAAAAAAAAAAAAAAAAATCTAAAACTTTTGCTTTTTTTCGAGGTCCTCTGAAACACCCCTATGGGAGCTATATAATGTAATCCCGATATCAAAAAAATAAAATAAACTTGTCTCCTATGGATTAATAAGGGATCTAATCTGAAAGTTTGGTTGCTCTAGCTCTTACCATCTCTGAGATCTAGGCGTTCATACGGACAGACGGACATGGGTATATCGACTTTTCTAGTCACTCTAATGATACTTTAGGTAACTTTGGGACGTCTCCCTCTGTATGTAACGACATACATTTTCGGCTTGCACAAACACAATATACCCTTTGTACCATACGGTACAGGGTATAAAAAAAGGTCTTTCAGCGAATCGCGACAAACTGCCATTTTATGCGCTATTAACTATTTCGAAATTTAGACAGCACGTATGACCCGTCGTGGTTAAAAATTGCGGGGGAACTGCTGGGCTTAGGTTAGGCGCATAGCTCGTGGCTGCAGATCTAAAGACTTCGTTAAGAGAGCACATAAGAGCTTCCCTGATCTATGTACATCCAATTGTTACAGCTGAAGGGAGTTTTATTTTGTTTTTTTGTTGTAATTGCAACTGGCATCTATTACATGGCAGGTATTAGGTGCGCCATGGGAGCCATAGGTTTGCACTAGAGGTGTACTGCCATAACCGCGCCTGCCATAACCGCGAACTATTTTTGTCATAAGCGCGAAACTGAGTTTTGTATGGGATTCCCGGTTATGACAAAAAAAATGACAATACCGCGAACGTCTTTTATTTTTGTCATAACCGCGAATACGCGTTTGTGGCAGAACATTTCCTTAGCCCATTCGCTATTATAACAAACAAAAATGACATTACCGCGACAGCTGAAAAATTATTTTTTGGAGTCGCGGCTATGACAATTTTTTTGTTATAAGGGCGAACATTACAAATCACGTTTTCAAGTGATTTTCCTTCATTGAACTACCAATTTAAATTTTGATATTGTTGTGGCTTTCCATTCACACGCAAATTTTTCTATTTTTGGACGTCGCGCTTATAACGAAAATTTTTGACATTACCGCGACTGCTATTTTTTTCAAAAATTCGGTGTCGCGCTTACGACAAAATTAAAATTAAGAGAGTCGAGATTATTTCACTAATATTAGTAATATAAAATAGTTCGCGGTTATGGCAGGCGCGGTTATGTCAGGTAGCCCCCGAGGTTATGATAAGCATTTTGGTATAAAGGACTTGTCTGCCACGCCTCCTTCTTGCCGTTACATACATTGCACAAATCTAGTATACCCTTTATACCTATAGGGTACAGGGTATAAAAACAAACAAGAAAAGAACAGAAAAACGAATTTACTTGCAATTTTTAATGAGCATTGTTTTTTCGATTCACGCTGATCAATACCAGCTGGAGTTGATGAGATACCTACACGTACGCAGCTTTCTAATCGTGCATCACTCAGTTTTGATCGGTGGTCATTTTTGATTAATTTCATGATTGAAAATAATTGTTCGCAAACATACGTACTTCCGGACAGAGACATCATATGCTTTGCATTTTTCGTCAAAAGCGAAAATTTGTCAGCGCTCACAATTTTTTTTTCTTTCCCCTATGGGTTCCTCACAAAGAGGTGGGGCACTGCGACCAGAAGATCTTTTGTACCATACCCATAAATTAAAGCAAAAGACTTTCCGCTTTCCGCATGAATAGCAGTAGGTCTTTTGTTGGTATTGACCTAAGATGGAAGGGACTAATCCGTTCCTTTCCCAAGTGACAGGCTCTGTCCCATACCAGCGCTGGGCAGTCACAGAGAATATGTCTGGTGGTTTCATCGTCCTCGAGGCAGAGTCTGCACTCTGAAGAGTCCGATAGGCCAATTTTCTGAAGATGGTATCTAACAGTGTGGTGGCCAGATAGGTAAGCTACCAGGAGTTTTAAGTCCTCTCTGCCAAGACCTTTTGTCTTGATCATATCCAGGGGATTGATAAGCGCTTTTGCTTGACGCAACCCCGGTAAGGAGAACCAGTATCTCCTATGTTCACCTGCAGCCCATTTGTTTACCATAGTTTTGATTGTGGACCAACCAATACCACAGAAGGGCGCAGGGGCAGTGGTCAGGGTGGAGGCACCCTGTCGTGCTAGATCGTCAGCGATCGTGTTACCATCCACTCCTGAGTGTCCAGGTACCCAACATAGCACGACTTTGTTCCGGGAGGACAGGGTTTGGAGGTAATTATGGCATTCTTTGACCATCCTGGAGGAGATGCTCCATGATGATAGTGCCCTAATAGCAGCTTGGCTATCTGAGTAGATACAGATGTTTGCTCCCCTAGTTCCCTTACTAAGGATACTATGAGCGCAGATCTCTATGGCATGAATCTCTGCTTGAAAGATGCTGGGCCAGATGCCCATTGCACTAGAGATTCTGGTGTTGGGCCCAACGACTCCAGCACCTACACCCTGCTCAGTTTTGGACCCATCCGTGAACCATTGTTGCCACCGGAGGTTACCACAGGGGCTGCCATCAGCCCAAGTCTCCCGACTTGGGAGAAGAGATCTAAATTTCTTGTTATGAAATAGTTCCGTGATCATAAGATCTGATCTAGAGCAGATGGATACGTCAGGAAGGGAATATATAAGTGCGGCATGACCAGTGTCGCTTGCTAAGAAACCAGATGTGATCTGGATACGCAGTAGACTCTGCATGGCTGACTTTTGGATGAAAATGTGCAGTGGTGTAAGTCCAAGGACCGACTCCATGACAGCTGTTGGACAGGTACGCATAGCTCCCGAGAGAGATAGGCATACTAATCTTTGAAGCTTGCTGCACTTCTTAATGGCCACATTTTGCTGCGTCTTGGGCCACCACACAAGGGCTGCATATGTGACGATAGGCCGTACCATCATACGGTATATCCATTCTATGATATTTGGGCTGAAGCCCCAAGTGTTGCCAAAGAATTTCCTACAAGCCCACATGGCTCGAGTAGCTTTGGAGAGCACTTGTTCTAAGTGGGAGTTCCAGTTGAGTCGCTTGTCTAGGACCACACCTAGATATTTGACCTGTTCTGAAAACTCCACCTCAGTGTTATTTATAACGAGGTTTCGAAGCCTAATGTTGTATCTCTTCGTGAAGGGAACAATCACAGCTTTCAGGGTATTGATGTTAAGCCCTTCGCTTAGACACCAGTTCAGGGTTATCTGAAGAGCATTGTCCATCATCTCTATGATGGTGTTCTCATATTTACCCGTCACTATGATAGCCAGGTCATCTGCGTAGCCAATGACCTTATAACCAAGCACTGTCAGCTTAGTTAACAGTTCATCGATCACGAGAGACCATAGCAGGGGAGATAACACACCTCCTTGTGGACAACCTTTTACAGCTCTTATGCTGACTGCTGTGCCATCTAGAGATGCAGTTATGTCCCTCTGTCGGAGCATGGATTCGATCCATGCGATCACGTGTGGTTCTATGTTTCTACGTGCCAGCGCTCTAGAGATAGAACCAAAGTCAGTGTTGTCGAAAGCTCCTTCGACATCCAGGGAAGGCGCACAAAGCTATGTTCTTGGAGTCAAAAGCGCTTTCAATCTTTCTGACTAGGTGGTGTAAGGCAACCTCTGTTGACTTCCCTTTGGAATAAGCAAACTGCATTGGATGCGAGGCTGTCTCGCTTGCCTCGGCGAGACCCCTTGCCTCGAGCGCCCTTCGGAAGCCGGTCCGCCTTTTCACGGATGCTGGTAGCAGTGACCTGGCCCTTGTGCGTGCCCACCTTAGCTAGCCCAGCAGCTTTGCTAGTTGTGGGTCGCGGGTTGCTGTCAGCATTAAGGGCCGGGTTTTGTGCATTCGTGGACACTGAGGGCACTACAGCTTTCTCATTGTATCCACGGAGGGGGCCACTGGGGTGGTGGTGGAAGCGGTTGCAGGCTGCTCCGTTTGGGAAGGTTCAACAGTCTTAGGGCCACTACCCTTAAGACTAAGCTTAACCTTCCCAAATTGGTAATACACGTGTTCACCCAGTTCCACCAGCTGTTGATAGGATGTTCCATCAACGGCAAAGACGAGGTGCAGAAGTTGACCATGCGTCAGTCTCTGCATTACTCGCCATTGCGCGGTGCAAACTGGATTCTGCGCGTTTATTGCAGCCAGAACCCTATCATTCGTCAGGTTGATGCTATTGGGGAAATAACCTCGAACCACATGTGTTCGGGGAAACTCCTCCTGTGACATCAACCTGATATCTAGAGCCACCTTGCTCTTGATATGGCTGAAATTGTTGCGAACCCACGCAACTGTGGGTTCATTCGCACATATCAGCAACACCCAGTTTGAGCGAAGAACACATCCTTCGAACTGTGGTGTCGCATCACCAGCGAATTCGATTGTGACATCGAGAATAGCCTCTTTAATCCGAGCCATTTGTTCGGAAGTAAGAGCTGCAGCGTTTGAAATGAAACCCAGCTTGATGCCTTTGACTACGCTGCTGTAGGGCATCTTGTTTGACTCGACATGAGCTTGCTTGGGTTTCTTTGTCGCCGTATGTGGCGACTTATCGTCAGATCGGATCCTCTTGACCAGTGTCGCAGGGGTGCCGATCTGGCGGAAGCTAAAGCGTCAGTTCTGGAGAGACCTTTGCCAAGAGCGGCTTTAAAGAGTCTCTTCTCCCGAGAACTGAGCTTTTCAAAGGGAGCATCAGACTCCAGATTGAGGGTCTGGAGTGTGGCACCGATACTGGCACCAGACGACTTCTGCGAGACTACACTCACAGTGTCATCTCCGTCAGAGACCAGGAGTTCTTCCTCGGAGCTCAAGGATGACACCTCGAGCTGCCGATGAAGAAGCAGTGGTCCTTTCGGTTGAAGGTGTACCGGCCGTTCTTGAACAGATTTAAGAGGTTGAACCCGAGTCTCTACCGTATGCCCAACAGCACTACATAGGGGGGTCGCTGGCTGCGGCACATCAGCCATAACGGTACACAGAGAGGTCGCCGTGAAGACTTCCTCTTGGGGTGATGCTTTTAGAGTGTCATCAAACTCATCAGAAGTATTTGATCTATCCACAAAATAAAGTTAATACTCGGGGCGGGGATGTCGCCCACGGGATTGCCCGAGATGCCGTGGGAGGTCAAAGATTAAAACTGGAGGTTGACAGGTATCCAGAGTCCGCATACTAGCGACCGAGCACCCCCTCGGCCATGCATCTATTGGCGTATGATGTTCCACCTTAGATTGGGGTAATTTTTTGAAAGAGTGTTCTTCTCTTCGCCCGACTACAATTAGTCAGCATCCAAGGCATAGACATGACCGTGCCAAGGACCTGCTTCCAGCCGCCCCCACGGAGAGAGTATAGTCGCACTACCAGTAGTGTATCACAATTACGGCGCGTACCACACAAACTGGTTACACGTTGATCCCCTTGTGATACCTATTGGCTGACGGCCCAGCGCTCACATAAGAATTAAAAAAATTTTCGATGTTTACTGCGAAAAATACATTTTTAAATCAGTATTATTCTTCATGTATCACTTCCATTTGAAAGACTTCGGGAACTGTTCCAAATCGATATTAAATGGCGAGAAAAACGTTTTCATGGAAACCGCGTCTTCTCAGCTTTGAACATTTGGAATCGTAATTGAAATTCGTTGATTAAAATGTCTATGTGTTGTGCTTATTTTTGAGAATTAGTAACGTTTTCGTTTTCACATTTAGAAAGTGAGACACAATATTCTGCAAAAGATTACTTTAAAAATCTAGGCCAGACAGCCAAATCGCTGCTGACCTCGGAAACATGAGAGAATTGTATAGGATAACAAAAAACTATGTGCTCAAGTAAAAAGAGCTGCAATAAGCCTATATACGACGATAGTGGTACGAGGATATAAAGAGGAACAAACCACAGCCTGGAAACGGTATTTCGAACAAACTTTGAACGTTGCACATGAGGTTGAAAACGTCGATGTTTCGCTTATACGCAGGCACCTCAATGTAAGCAGAAATATCAACGCTGATGCTCCCACCGTAGAAGAAATCAAAGCTGCGATCACTAAACTTAAAAACGGGAAAGCTGCTGGGTCAGATGGAATTCCTGCAGCGTGCTTTAAAACAGATCCAGATGTGTCAGCAGTACTGCTGCGCCCACTATTCTTACAAATCTTGCAAACTATTTGCAAACTTACAAAAAAGGGAGATCCACGTAGATGTAACAACTGGCGCGGTATCTTAATTACGCAGTCGGTCACAAAAATTTTCAATCAAATGTTGTTGAAAGAATTGCAGATCATCTGCACAAACTTATAAGCAACACCCAAGCAGGCTTTACCCCCGGAAAACCATGCATCGACCACATCAACACGCTCCGCATAATTATAGAGCAATCTGCTTAACTTAACTCGCCATTATTTGTGGTATTTGTTGATTTTGAAAAGGCTTTTGACTCCAGCATTCGTGAAGTCTTATGGAAAGCGCTGGAAGCAAGAGGTATACCATTGAAAACAGTTAACCTGATAAAAAGCAGCTACTCTCATAAACAGAGTTATACACGAAGGAAGGCTTAGTGAGCCTTTCTGTTCTTCAAGCGGTGTGAAGCCAGGCTGCGCATTGTCTGCTTTGTTGTTCATAACAGCACTGGATGTTGTGTTGGAGAGTGTAAATGTTCGGCCAAGTGGACTAAATTTACGTCTCTTCAGTAAGCTAAGCGAGCTCTCTTACGCGGATGATTTCGCACTTTTTGCCAACAACCACAAACTAAGTGCGTTGTCAAGTGCGGCGCAACGTATCGGGCTTAAAATCAACATAAGTAAGACGAAATTTATGCGTATTAAGACAACAAGCCAAACACCGCTCTACGTCAATGAAAACAGCGATCGAGGATGTATGCGAATTTGAATATCTTGGTAGTAGAGTGACAACATCTGGAGGAGTAACCAACGATATCGACAGCCGCATTCGGAAAGCTAGAGCCAGTTTCAGCAGTCTTATGCGAATTTGGAGATGCAGAATACAAAAATTATAGTTTTCAATTCTTGCGTCAAGTGTGTGCTGCTATACGGAAGCGAAACATGGCACTTAACAATGGCGTTAGCTCATAAATTGCAATGCTTTGTCAATAGGTGTCTCCGGTCCATCTTGCGGATATGGTGGCCGAGAGTAATCTCAAATGAAAGTTTGTGGCGTGATCAATTGTTTCATCAATATGTTGTTGACATGTATGCGAAAATAGAAACTGAGCGACTACTTTATATCCGTTGGAATCAATCGAAGCTGCGTTCAGAAAAGTACATCCATTTACGTGATACCGTAAATGATAATGGCAATGCCAATGAAATGGGAATAATGGTAATACTACCGGCCACATTCACAGGCAGTTCATGGCAAATGCATGAATACGCACAAGATGCAATGACATTTGTTCGCTCATATGGTCGTCCTGATTTGTTCATCACTTTCACATTTAATTCCACATGGGAAGAGATCAAAGAATATTTATTAGATACGTTTTCCCGATTCGTCTTGGAATATCACAGATGACGGCAATACCGATGTTAGCAGGATTGCGTATATGAAGGCCTCTCCTGCATCTATTGAGAATGCGAATTTTACAGTCATAATTAAAATCAATAAAATATAATTAATTAAGCCTATATATAATTGAAACATTTTAGTTATACCTATGCATAAAATAACTTTTTTTCTTGTCCTACCTTTGTGGGTTATTGATTTAGCTTTGCTAAATTGATCCATGCACAGATCATTGAGGATGTTGTTTTCAAAAAAGTTGTAACACTCTTTTTGAAACCTTCTCATTTTGATATCAACAAATTTTTTTCCCCTGGTGCAAATCAAAAATCTATTTGTATCTGAAAAGCAAGAAATGTATTTTGTCAAGCCAATATACATAATATAATATTATACAAGATTATTATTCTCGCAAACTGCCGCCAAGGGTACAGAAATAATTTCATGACTGGCGGCGCCTAAGTTTTTTTTTTTCATTGAAATGAATTAATTTATATATTTTATATATTCATATATTCCTTTCAGTTCGAAATCCTTTAAAAGATTAATTAAATTTTTTCGACGGGATCTTTCTCGTTGAAACTTTGTTTACTTTTATCCCGCATTTTACATATGTATATATTATGCACAACACCTTGTTAACAAAAACGCGTCTGCAGTGGATTTGATTACCGCTTGACTGTCAACAAAGATATTTATTCGGTTCTGCTCTAAGGTGAGCGCTAATTCTGCCGTCTTCTTTATGGTGAATACCTCCGCCTGGAAGATGCTGCAGTGGTCTGGCAACTTATAGGACACCTCCGTGGGTGGGTCCTTACAGTATATTGCGGATCCAATGCCAGACTCCATTTTGGATCCGTCTGTGAACATTCTTATCGCTTGTTGGTCCATACCGATTACCAATCCTCTGGTCCCATTAGAGTGAGCGTTCTGGAGAAGTTGTTTACTGGGGTCATATAGTCTGTGCTATTGAATGTCACCCCTTCAACTTTACTGTGCCCGTAGTTCGCAAGGGTCATATTCCCTGCTGCACAAAGACGTTGCGGTGTCTTCTGCGCCAGTAGTTTGGCTTGAACATCTAAGGGGTGTACTCCAAGTATTGCTTCTAGGGCCTTGGTTGGAGTGGACCTTAAAGCCCCCGTTATGCACATCAATGCATGTCGTTGCGACTTTTCCATTTCTTCTTTTCCGCACGACTGAGATGAAGATCCAATGCATTAGTCTTGGTGACAGACCCCACGTGCTACTTAGTATCTTCTGGGATGCATAAAGTGCATTTGTGGCTTTCTTCAACCTTTCCTCAACATTGGGTTTCCAGCTCAGCTTGCTGTCCAGTACTATTCCTAGATATTTCACGCTCATTTTGGGCTTGAGCAGAGTGCCGTTAATCGAAGGCGGAGTCCATCGCGGTATCTTGTATCTCTTGGTGAAGAGAATTAGGTCCGTCTTGTCCGCGTTAATACTGAGTCCGGCTTCTGTAGCCCACATCAGTATTTCTTTTAGCGTAATGCCCATGACCGAGCTATGCGTCGTAGGACATTTGCCCACGATAATTATGGCTATGTCATCCGCATAGGCAGCTATCTTTAGTTTGGGGCCTTCCGTTTAAATCTATGTAGAATGTCGTTTACCATAGATTCCACAATAAGGGCGATAGTACTCCGCCTTGCGGCGTGCCTCTGTGCGCCTCTTTTGTCACTGTCGTGGTTCCCCATTCAGCTCGTATTCTTCTACAGCTCAGTAGGCTTTGTATCCATAAGTATATGGCTTCTTGGGGAGCCTTAGTTCTAAGGCTTCGCAGTATAGCTTCCGTAGATACATTATTAAATGCACCTGAGATGTCTAGGAACGCTCCCAAGGCGTATTCCTTGTGGTGTAGGGCTTTTTCTATGGTGGCTACTAAAGAATGCAGCGCTGTTTTCACCGATTTCCCTTTAGTGTAGGCGTGCTGGTTGGATTCTACAAGTTGGTTCATGCCTTGTCTTATATGTAGATCCAGGAGTTTCTAGAGTTTTGAGCAGGAATGAGGTAAGGCTTATTGGCCTGTAGTCTTTCAGCTGCACGTGACTGCATTTCCCTGCCTTTGGCAAGAACACAACTCGTGCTGTCCTCCAGGAAACCGGAACGTGTCCGTATCTCAAGCAGTTTCTGTGACCTTCTCTATGCCTGAGCAGAAGGATCTCCAGGAGTCTCTCTTGGCTAGCCGGACGTGTTTTTGAAGTCACGGAGTCTTGCCCTGTACTCGTCCCATACAATATCATCATCCGCTTGCTTTGCCAGTTTGAAGATATCGTGTAGGTCAGTACGTTGTTCTTTCAGTCGCGGATTCCACCAGGGTGGCCTGTGTCTCCTTCTGTTTTGCACGACGCGTTAAACGCCTTTGTTACGGACTTCTCAATGTCCTCTATCGATAATATTGCTGGTGGTGGTGGGAGTTTCCTTGCCACCTTGTCTTTAAACATCTCCCAGTTGGTGCTCCGGGGATTCTTGTACTTTTTTTGGTCACTACACACATGAACATCGCCTGAAATTGGATGTACTTGTGGTCAGAGTAGGAGTGTTTGCTAAGAACTTTCCTTTCTGTGACCGCAGTGTTCATACCAAGCGAAAGAGTTAGGTCAATGACAATAGATGAGGTAGGGCCCACATAGATGGGTTTCTCCCCCTGTTGGAGATACTTAGATGATACCCTTGTATGAAGTCTAGCAGTGACTCACCTCTCTCGTTGACGTCCCCTACTGTATGATGGGCGTTTGCGTCAGCGCCGATTACCAGGGGTTGACTCTTCCGGCTTACCTCCTGAACCAGACGCTCCGTCTCTTCCGTTGGTGCCTCCCTGTCGTGCGCCAAGTAGCAGGATGTCATTAAGAGTGGCTCATCCTTTACGCCCTCGACCGCTACCACCGTGAGGTTGTCAGTACTGTAATTAGACATAAGGTAAGCATAGATGCCCTTTCTTACCAGAATTGCAGTTCTTGCAGTTCTTCTCTCGGGAAGAGTACCTTCGCCTTCGGTACCGACGGAATCAACGTTCTGTCGACTTCTTCCAGCTTGGCCCTCTCCCAGGGAGCGTCCATCTTGGCCACAGTGTCGGTGACCCACTTCAGGGTAAGGTCATCTTTGCAGCTCAATATAATACAATATTTATAATATGAAATTTCACATTCTTTCAATTTATACAAAATTTATTTATACACTGATAAAAAAATGTGATACAGTCGAGGCGATGCCCGACAGTGTAATACCCTGTACCTTTTTTTTCTCAAAAAAAGATTTATTCCTGCATATTCTTACTAAGAATTTCCAATTGGAACATTTTTTTGTTGGTGCAAAACGATATTGATACCTATAAGTTCCGCAATATTTAACCGATTTTGATGAAAATCAAAATTTACGTCAAAGGAGTTATTTAAAGTATATGGGGTAAGTTTCAATGGGATATGTTGAAGGGTGTGGGAGAAAACACGGTAAATCGATTGCGGGGGGGGGGGGGGCTGCATTGATAAAATTTGGATGCGGATTTGTTCATTAGAGGCACATGAATCAGCTTACCAAAATTGGTGGTTCTAGGTCATTTGTTACTATTATTGCGTAGAGTCAAATATTGTCGCAGTTTATAGGCAAGGGCGGTGAAATTTTTACATTTTAGACTATAACTTTTGTTGCAATTGTCCGATTTTATTTATTTTTGACACACAGATGCATGTAACCACAACGCATCGCTCTGTTAAGTTTCAGATTAAAATATTAAACGGTTTAGCTAAAAACCGCGAAATTCTGCTACGGGGGAACGGGGAAAGAAAGATATTGACATGATTCAACAAACTTGATCTTCTGAGAAAATATGCGCATCAGCTGGTAAAGTTTCGTATCTCTAGCTCTAATAGTCTCCGAGATCTAGGTGTTCATACAGACGGACAGACGGACGGACAGACGGACGGACAGACGGACATGGCTCAATCGCTACCGGAGGTTATGATAAGCATTTTGGTATAAAGGACTTGGGGTCTGCCACGCCTCCTTCTTGCTGTTACATACATTGCACAAATCTAGTTGACCCTTTGTACCTATAGGTAAAGGGTATAAAAACGATCTGATTTTAAGATTTTTATACCCTGTACCGTATGGTACAAAGGGTATATTGTGTTTGTGCAAGCCGAAAATGTATGTAACGTACAGAAGGAGAAGTCGGAGACCCCCCAAAGTTACCTAAAGTATGATCAGTGTGACTAGAGAAGTCGATATACCCATGTCCGTCTGTCCGTCTGTCCGTCTGTCCGTATGAACGCCTAGATCTCAGAGATGGTAAGAGCTAGAGCAACCAAACTTTCAGATAAGATCCCTTATTAATCCATAGGAGACAAGTTTATTTTATTTTTTTGATATCGGGATTACATTATATAGCTCCCATAGGGGTGTTTCAGAGGACCTCGAAAAAATCAAAAGTTTTAGATGGATAATTCGTTTGTTTATGAAGATATCATAACCAAATTTGGCAATCGGAAGTTTTTTAGAGACCCCCAGCACTGTACCAAATTTTATCAAAATCGGTTGACTATATCATATAGCTCCCATAGGATCGATCGGTCGAAAATTAGTTTTTTGTACAAAATGCGTTGTGTTTCGTTTGGTTTTGAAGATATCGGAACCAAATTCGGCAAGAGGAAGTTTTTTAGAGTTCCCAAGCTCTGTTACAAATTTTATCAAAATCGGTTGACTATATCATATAGCTCCCATAGGATCGATCGGTCGAAAATTAGTTTTTTGTACAAAATGCGTTGTGTTTCGTTTGGTTTTGAAGATACCGTAACCATATTTGGCATTAAGAAGTTTTTTAGAGTTCCCAAGCACTGTAGCAAATTTGATCAAAATCGGTTGACTATATCATATAGCTCCTATAGGACCAATCGGTCAAAAAATCGTGTTTTGTACAAAATTCGTTGTGTTTCGTTTATTTGTGAAGATATTGTAACCAAATTTGGCAATAAGAAGTTTTTTAGAGTTCCCAAGCACTGTACCAAATTTGATCAAAATCGGTTGACTATATCATATAGCTCCCATAGGACCAATCGGTCGAAAAAATCGTGTTTTGTACAAAATTCGTTGTGTTTCGTTTATTTGTGAAGATACCATAACCACATTCGGCATGAAGAAGTTTTTTAGAGTTCCCAAGTACTGTACCAAATTTGATCAAAATCGGTTGACTATATCATATAGCTCCCATAGGACCAATCGGTCAAAAAATGGTGTTTTGTACAAAATTCGTTGTGTTTCGTTTATTTGTGAAGATATTGTAACCAAATTTGGCAATAAGAAGTTTTTTAGAGTTCCCAAGCACTGTACCAAATTTGATCAAAATCGGTTGACTATATCATATAGCTCCCATAGGACCAATCGGTCAAAAAATCGAGTTTTGTACAAAATTCGTTGTATTTTGTTTGTTTGTGAAGATATTGTAACCAAATTTGGCAATTAGAAGTTTTTTAGAGTTCCCAAGCACTGTACCAAATTTGATCAAAATCGGTTGACTATATCATATAGCTCCCATAGGACCAATCGGTCAAAAAATCGAGTTTTGTACAAAATTCGTTGTATTTTGTTTGTTTGTGAAGATATTGTAACCAAATTTGGCACTCGGTCCGAAGAGAGAGGTCCGAAGCACTGTACCAAAGTTGATCAAAATCGGTTGACTATATCATATAGTCGCCATAGGACCGATCGGTCAAAAAAATTTTTGGTGTAAAATTCGACTGATTTCTGTTTATTTATGAAAATATCGTAGCCAAATTTGCCGAATAAATTATATCTTTTGGAGGTCTTAACCAATATGTCGGACTTAATTGCAATGAGGTGGTACAGGGTATCCCAAAGTCGTCTGCGCCCGACTTTAACGTTCGCCATCTTTTTGTTGTCAGTTTAAGAATGCCGTTCTAGATTTAAGATTTTTGCAGTTTAGCTCGAAAAATCTTGATTGTAGAGTTAAATATGATTGTTTTTTTTTTTTTTTTTTTATGTATGTTTATTTTTAACAAACGAGTTGGTATTAAATATGATTGTTTTAAGCCTAAAAAAATTTTGAAATAAGAATCTTTATTCTTAAAATAAGCCGGGAAAAAAGCTAAAATCGTGACCAAAATCTTAATTTCGGATCGTGAACAATCTTGAAACAAGCTTTTTCAGGCTCATTTTAAGAACAAATTGTTGTCATTCCTAGAATGGGTAAACTTGTTTTGAGAGCGAAAAATCTTAAAGTCAAGAATGTTTAAGATTGAAGTAAGCCAAGAAAAATCTAAAATCGTGACCAAAAACTTAATTTCGGATTTCGACCAATCTTGCAATAAGATTGTTAAAATCTTGAAATAAGATTGATAAATTATCATTACAAATAAAGAAAATGCGCTTAAAATGTATTTTAAAATTTTTATTTTTTTTTATGTAACAAACTTTTATAAATACAAACTTACACAAACTTATTATTGCGTTTTAGGGCGAATATATGTTTTACTCTTGTTAATTGGATATAATTGAAGCAGCGGACTGGTAAAGTCTGAAATATTTTATGGATTCATTTCCACTCTCCGTTTCCTTCCTGATACGTTTTCCTGATTCGTCTTGGATGACGGCAATACCGATGTTAGCAGAATTGCGTACATGTAGGTCTCTTTTGGATCTATTGAGAATGAGAATTTTAAAGTCATAATTAAAATCAATAAAATATAATTAATAAAACCTATATATAATTGAAAAATTTTACTTATACCTATGCATAAAAGAATTGTTATTTCTAGTCTTACCTTTGTGGGTTATTGATTTAGCTATGCTAACTTGATCCATGCACAGAGGAGGATGTTGTTTTCAAAAAAGTTGTTACACTCTTTTTGGAACCTTCCCATTTTGATATCAACAAATTTGTTTTCCCCCGGTGCAAAATATCAAAATCTTTTTGTATCTGAAAAGCAAGAAATGTATTTTGTCAAGCCAATATAAATAAAATAATATTAAACAAGATTATTATTCTCGCAAACTGCCGCCAAGTGACAGAAATAATTTCATCACTGGGGTCGTCTAAGTTTGTTTTTTCATTGAAATGAATTAATTTATTCCACTCACCTTTTATATATTCATATATTCCTTCCGTTTCGAAATCCTTTATCTTCATCTTTATGAATTACATTTTTTCGTCGGGATCTTTCTCTTATATTTACTTTAATCCCGCATTTTACATATATATTATGCACAACACCTTGTTAACAAAAACGCGTCTGTACTTGTTGGTGGTATACAGAAAATTGAAGCCATGAATTGAAGCTATCGCCTAATTTTTGGCACGCTTCAAAAACCCAATTTTTGTAACGTGCGAGTGCAAGCGAGACAGCACTCAAAAAGAACACGTACAAATAGTGCGTTTTCATAATGCACACTGGCGCCTCAGCCGAAGCATGTGTTTTGTTTTTGTCTTGTAATCTTAGTACTATGCGAAAATCGTAATTTCAGAAATTTAAATCTTGATTTAAGAAGACTAAGACTTTTTCTTATTTCGAGAATATTTGTTCTTCTTTTAAGATTGAAATTTTTTTACCGCCAAAATCTGAATTTAAGATTTTTTTCATCTTAATTTAATCTTGTTTTAAGAACTCTTTGTCTAAATTTAAGATTTTTCGTCATGATTTTAGAATTTTTGATCTGTAGTGGAGTTCAATATTTTTGTTTCTTAATTCAAGAACTTTAATCTTGATTTAAGATTTTTTGGCCTTGTTCTATGATTTTTTGTGCTACGCGGGAACGGGGAAAGATATTGACATGATTCAACAAACTTGATCTTCTGAGAAAATATGCGCATCAGCTGGTAAAGTTTCGTATCTCCAGCTCTAATAGTCTCCGAGATCTAGGTGTTCATACAGACGGACAGACGGACATGGCTCAATCGCTACCGGAGGTTATGATAAGCATTTTGGTATAAAGGACTTGGGGTCTGCCACGCCTCCTTCTTGCCTTTGCATACATTGCACAAATCTAGTTGACCCTTTGTACCTATAGGTAAAGGGTATAAAAACGATCTGATTTTAAGATTTTTGGTCATAAAATCGTGACCAAATGGTCACGAAAGTAGCGTAAGCTTTTTTTGTTCTTGATTTAAGATTTTTGCAGTTTAGCTCGAAAAATCTTGATTGTAGAGTTAAATATGATTGTTTTAAGCCTAAAAAATCTTGAAATAAGAATCTTTATTCTTAAAATAAGCCGGGAAAAAGCTAAAATCCTGACCAAAATCTTAATTTCGGATCGCTCATTTTAAGAACAAATTGTTGTCATTCCTAGAATGGGTAAACTTGTTTTGAGAGCGAAAAATCTTAAAGTCAAGAATGTTTAAGATTGAAGTAAGCCAAGAAAAAATCTAAAATCGTGACCAAAAACTTAATTTCGGATTTCGACCAATCTTGCAATAAGATTGTTAAAATCTTGAAATAAGATTGATAAATTCTCTTTACAAATAAAGAAAAATGCGCTTAAAATGTATTTTAAAATTTTTATTTTTTTTTATATAACAAACTTTTATAAATACAAACTTACACAAACTTATTATTGCGTTTTAGGGCGAATATATGTTTTACTCTTGTTAATTGGATATAATTGAAGCAGCGGACTGGTAAAGTCTGAGATATTTTATGGATTCATTTCCACTCTCCGTTTCCTTCCTGATACGTTTTCCCGATTCTTCTTGGAATCTCACAGATGACGGCAATACCGATGTTAGCAGAATTGCGTAGATGTAGGTCTCTTTTGGATCTATTGAGAATGAGAATTTTAAAGTCATAATTAAAATCAATAAAATATAATAAATAAAACCTATATATAATTGAAAAATTTTACTTATACCTATGCATAAAAGAATTGTTATTTCTAGTCTTACCTTTGTGGGTTATTGATTTAGCTATGCTAACTTGATCCATGCACAGACAGTGCTTGGGAACTCTAAATAACTTCTTTATGCCAAATTTGGTTACGGTATCTTCACAAACAAACGAAACACAACGAATTTTGCACAAAACACGTTATTTTAACCGATTGGTCCTATGGGAGCTATATGATATAGTCAACCGATTTTGATCAAATTTGCTACAGTTCTTGGGAACTCTAAAAAACTTCTTAGTGCCAAATTTGGTTATGATATCTTCATAAACAAACGAAACAACGAATTTTGTACAAAAAACATTTTTTCGACCGATCGATCCTATGGGAGCTATATGATATAGTCAACCGATTTTGATAAAATTTGGTACAGTGCTGGGGGTCTCTAAAAAACTTCCGATTGCCAAATTTGGTTATGATATCTTCATAAACAAACGAATACTCCATCTAAAACTTTTGCTTTTTTTCGAGGTCCTCTGAAACACCCCTATGGGAGCTATATTATGTAATCCCGATGTCAAAAAAATAAAATAAACTTGTCTCCTATGGATTAACAAGGGATCTAATCTGAAAGTTTGGTTGCTCTAGCTCTTACCATCTCTGAGATCTAGGCGTTCATACGGACAGACGGACATGGGTATATCGACTTTTCTAGTCACTCTGATCATACTTTGGGTAACTTTGGGGGGTCTCCGACGTCTCCTTCTGTACGTTACATACATTTTCGGCTTGCACAAACACAATATACCCTTTGTACCATACGGTACAGGGTATAAAAATGCCTATGAAAATTGGGTGTACATTAGGGTGGAGTGAAAAAATTTTTTTTTCATATTCGTTTCGGAATACGTGTAAAAAAGTTGCTGTTACTGTTCACAAATATTTATACAAAATTTTATTTGGCACATGATAAATTTGAAGGTGCCCCCAACATCACGAACTTTAGAGAAATTCGCAAAATGTTGTCAAAAAACACCAACGTCTAATTGTCGGGAGCAGAACATAAGCCTACAGTTCATGATATATCCCAAAGATTAGCTACGGAAATTTTAGATATCTGGCGAAAAGCGTCGCTTCCTACTGTCAGCTTTATGAGAAAGAAGAAACAAGAAATATCAAGTGAAAATAAATGAATTTGTTACTGAGTCCCAACGGTTATTTGATGTTTGCAGTTGCAAATGCAAAGTAATCTCAGAGTGTAATTGCTCAAAAGACAGCCGTGTTCCCAAGGAAGAAGCATATTTTTTACTTGATCAAAGAACTACAAGAAAAATGATGAAAGGCGCTGTAGATTTGGTTGCGACTGTAAAAAATATAATATGAAAAAATTAAAAAGACAAGAAAAATAATTACTGCGTAACAAAGAGATACTGGATCCTAACCAACCGTCTTGTTCTCGTTCTTTGCCTGATGACTTAAAAACCGAAAGCACCAGTTCAAGCAATAATAGCATAGCTCCTAGTCCTTATCAATCGCCAAAACAAGTAGCTGCTCCGCCACCAAAGAATAAGAGATTAAATTTACCATCTCGCTAGCTCTCGCCTGCGATCGTATATCAGAGACTATTGGTATTATTACATCAAAGGATCCAAGTGCTGTCATTGATCGTTCAAAGTTGCGCCGAGAAAGAACGAAAGTCAGATCAGCATTACACGATGCAGATCGTAATAAAAGTATACGCGGATTTTATTTTGATGGGAAAAAGACTTTGGTTAGTATTCAGAAGGAAGGCAAATTTTATAGAAAAAGAGTAACAGAAGACTATTATGTGATTTGATCAGAGCCAGGAAGTGATTATTTCGGGCATGTTACGTGTGAGTTGGGAACTGCTAAAGGTATTGAAAGTACCATAATAAATCATTTGAGAACAAAATCGGTAGAATTGGATGAAATAGTTGTTAATGGTTGCGATGGTACAGTCGTGAATACAGGTTTCAAAGGAAATATCTTTACGATGTGATGACAGCTATCAGCACTGGCATTTTTCTACCGATCTAGCTAATATTACACCTGGACCACTTAACCAATCTAGATGGCTCACTACAGTGAACAGAATCTTAAGATTATATGCTACTAAAACAGATCCTGAAGAAAATTTAGTGATATTAGCCACTTTCGTAATGAGAGTTTATGGTCCAATGTGGTTCACAATAAAATGTTATCCTTCATGTACAAATGGAGCTAAGCACCTGTGGCAAACAATTACCCTAACTCGATATTTGAATGCGCCTTTGAAGAAAATCCTTGATAAGGTAATCCAACGAAATGGATATTTTGGTTACCCAGAAAATATTCTTATTGCTATGCTTGGAGACGACAGAGAAATCATACGTAAACTAGCATATCAGCGAATTTTAAAAGCAAGAGCAGAGAATACTCTAGGGCTTCGAACATTTAAAGTGTCTGCTTTAAATTTCGATGCTAAAGATTATACCGACTTATTTACGTGGAAAGACTGTAAGATAACTGAGCCACCTCTGACTTCCAATTTATCTGATGAAGCCTTGAAAGAGATTGTCAAAAGCGGTTTGACTACATATCAGAATATTAAAGATTTTCCGTGCCATACCCAAGCCGTAGAGCGCTGTTCAAATTGGTGACCGAAGCTTCAAGTGCAGTTTGTGGAGAAAAAAAACGAGACGGTTTCATAAGGGCAAGACTATTATCACGGCAGCAAATGCCTGATTTTGAAACAAAAAAACAGTTTAATACCAAATAATGTACTTATTTCTGATTTTTTTCATTCCTTGATAATATATATTTTTTTAATTTTTCTTGATTAAAAACATTAATACTAGGCTTTTATTTAACGTATCACAATGTAGTTTGTTTTATAAGGGACAGGAAATCTACTATCATTCAAAATCAGATAAATTTTTTGAAAAATTTAGTATTTTTCTAATTTTCAATTGGGTTGGGGCACCTCATAACATCATCTTTTGTATGATGAATTTACTCATTAAAAGGCAACTTTGTATTGCTATTCCATTAAAAAAAATTTTAAAAAATTTTTGTTCATACACATTCACTCCACCCTAGTGTACATGCAAAACCAAAACGAGTGGAATGATAGTAAGGTGTTCTGGATTTAGACAAAGCAGAACTTCGAAAAGTTATGCTTTGTCGTGTTAAACATTACACACAATGCAAATGTTGGTAAATGACTTTGAAGTCATCAACTTGCATTAAAATGTTATAATTAACCGCATGACCTAAATAATTGTGAAATGCTTATGGAAAAAGTAACATTACAAGAAAAAGAAGGATATAGCAGAAAAGTAACTAAAGACGACTCTGAAGCTGCTGCTCAAAGTAATTTGTTGAATAAAATAAAATAAATAACTTATAAATTTGGCGAAAATTTGTGTGTTATTATTATAAAATTAAAATGCGTACTACAGGCAACTTAGTTGTTACTACGTTTTCATTTTCAAAAGACGGCTGCTGTATGAGTCGCCGCCATTTAAATTTTGCGCCACATAAACAAACAAAAACAACACAGCTGTTTGTGGCCTGAATGAAAACGATTCGAAGTCGATTCGAACTCAGTCGAAATCTAGAACACCATTTGTCGGAATGCACTCGTTATGACTTTTCAAAACGAGTCGAAATCTAGAACAGGCCTGTAAGTCCGACACATTGCTCAAACCCTCAAAGATATTTTATTCGGCAAATTTGGTTTGTTTGTTTAACAAATTCTGTTAAACAAACAGAAATCAGTCGAATTTTGCACCAAAAATTTTTTTGACCGATCGGTCCTATGGGGACTATATGATATTGTCAACCGATTTTGATCAAATTTAGTACACTGATTGGGAACTATAAAAAACTTCCGACTGCCAAATTTGGTTCCGATACCTTCAAAACCAAACGAAACACAACGAATTTTGTAAAAAAATCGTTTTTTTGACCGATTGTTCCTATGGGAGCTATATGATATGTCAACCGATTTTGATCAAATTTGGTGCAATGCTTGGGTACTCTAAAAAACTTCTTGATACCAAATTTGCCAACAATATCTTTACAAAAAAACGAAACGCAACGAATTTTGGACAAAAAACAATTTTTTGACCGATTTTGATCAAATTTAGAACAGTGCTTGGGAACTCTAAAAAACTTCTTAATGCCAAATTTGGTTACGGTATCTTCACAAACAATTGAATCACAACGAATTTTGTACAAAACACGTTTTTTTGACTGATTGGTCCTTTGGGTATGGCCCCTTATGCAAAACAAATTTTGTATTTGAAACAACAGACTGTTGGGATGGGCTATTCACGTCCAACCAACTATCAACCTTAGATTTCACTGAAATGGTAGTGTCTTCAATTCCAAACTGAAAATAAATGTATATAGAAATTAGTAATTTAATTTACTCTCACATCTAAACATAAGATTTACCTTTAGTTTTCTCCAAATAAACAGCTTTTCTCGAAATTCTGCTCTGAGGCCTATTGATGGCACTGCACCAACTAAGTCTTCGTTGTTTAAAAATTGCAGGCGCTCATACGTTATTTGTGCAGCTACACAAAAAAATATACATATATATGTTTGTATGTATATAGTATATACGCCATATTCATATAGTGAATAAAATTATTGATCGCCGAAAAATACTTCGATACTTAAATTTGCAAAACTTAAATTAATATAGCAATAATGCCAGTGCTAATGAAAAAATCACTATTATAATACAATACTAATATATGTACACTTTGTGCGTACATAAATATGTACATATGTTACTACAATATAAAAGTTGCTGGTAAAGATCTGGTTGCCAGTGAAACAAAACGCGGATTCATTTGAGCAATAGTGTGCGCACATGTATACACTAGTAACATACATATACAATATTATAAACATATTCATTATTGTTATATTAATTTCAGTTTTACAAATTTAAGCATCGAAGTATTCTTTGTCGTTCAATATTTTTAGTTACTAATAGTTTAGTGTATAGTATAGCAAAACATACATAAATATATGTACATACCCCAGACAAATAATTATATGTGCATTGCTTCAACTACATTTATTTTTTTGAAAGAAGGCTTAACTTATTAATGTTATATTTTTTTGTTTTAGTGTTTGTTAAGAGCTTTAAAAAAAAATGTAATACAGTCGAGGCGGTGCCCGACAGTGTAATACCCTGTAGCTTTTTTTTTTTCGAAAAAAGTTTTATTCCTGCATATTCTTTCTATGAACTTTTCAATAGGAATATTTTATTTGTTGGTGCAAAACGATATTTATACCTATAAGTTCCGCAAATTTTAACCGATTTTGATGAAAATCAAAATTTACGTCAAAGAAGTTATTTAAAGTATATGAGGAAAGTTGTGGCAGAAAACACGATAAATCGATTGCGGGGGGTGGGGGGCCTGCATTGATACAATTTTGATGTAGATTGGTTCATTTGTGCCACATGAATCAACTTACCAAAAATTGTGATTCTAGTCCATTTGTTACTATAATTACGTAGAGTCAAATATTGACGCAATTTATAGGAAAGGGGTAGTGAAATTTGTACATTTTAGGCTATAACTTTTGTTGTATTTGTCCGATATTGTTTATTTTTGACACACAGATGCATGCAACCACAATGCATTGCTCTGTTAAATTTCAGACTAAAATATTAAACGGTGCAGTCAAAAACCGCGAAACTCTGCTACGGGGAAACGGGGAAAGATATGGACATGATTCAACAAACTTGATCTTCTCAGGAAATATGCGCATCAGCTGGTAAAGTTTCGTATCTCTAGCTCTTATAGTCTCCGAGATCTAGGTGTTCATACAGACAGCCAGACGGACAGACGGACAGACGGACAGACGGACGGACGGACAGACGGACAGACGGACATGGCTCAATCGCTACCCGAGGTTATGCTAAGCATTTTGGTATAAAGGACTTGGGGTCTGCCACGCCTCCTTCTTGCCGTTACATACATTGCACAAATCTAGTATACCCTTTGTACCTATAGGTACAGGGTATAAATATAAATTTAATTTTTCATTAAATTCCTTAATACTAAAAAAAAGGATGCAGATTTTCTCCATAGAAAATAATTATATGTGCATAACTCTATTTTACTTAAATAACTAGTTTAAATTGCCTATTTCCAGAACTTCAAGTAATGAAAGTTAGATATTGTATTTCCATTTACTTTATAAACAAATTTTAGGCTGCGGAAAATTAAGTGTGCGAGAATTTTATAGGGTGAAAATGTGAATTTTGGGCTTAATCCACTACAAGGTCACTTTATGGGTCTTCTTAATAGTCATACTTCGCTATGATAACAAAAATGTTTTTGAATAGCATCTCTAAGATATTTTCAATCAGATTTTGGCCCAAGTTTGTCGTAGGCCACTCCATAAATGCAACATTTTGCACCTTAAAGTATGTGTTGAGGAACGAATGCCGCATTGTGCGCAGTTGGTCGTTGCTGCATATCGATTGCAGCATTCCTCTCATTTTGTTTGTTTCTTTGCAAGTTTTACTAATCGATAGTTTTAAGAGCAAATGTTATCAACATACTAACCATCACCATTCTTGTACAACACATTAATATTAAAGCGACATTGGTTCGCAACACACAATTTTTAATACAGTCCACTGCACGGCTCCGGCTTATTTCTAATCATTTGTTGGTCCTTCGAGCCGGATCAGTGAATACAAGGAATCGAATTTTGTGCTTAATATTCAGTGGTAATTGTTTGCTATGGAACAATTAAAGGCATTGGTTAAGGCTCGTGGCAGACTCAAGGCTTCTATGACGCGCATATTGGCTTGGGCTGAGCGAGATGAACCAACTACACAGGCGGAAGTCACCTCTCGGATGGATCAATTACAAATCATTTGGAAGGAGTTTGTGAAACTTGGCGACTCCATTGCTATTCTCGACGAAGTGGATGGGTATGTGGATCCAGAGGGCGACAATGAAATCTATGAGGAGAAATACTTCAAGGCTTACGGGTTGCTGTTAGAGAAAAATGGCTCTCTACAAAACACAGCAGCAACAACAAACAAAAGGGATGAGAGCAACGGGCTTCATCAAGACAACAGCGCAATTATAAATGTGCTACAACAACAACAACAACTATTCGAGCGTCTGGCTGCAAACCATACAACAACAACACACGAGGTCAAGCGCGATGGCGGCGAAGCGACGCTAGCAATGCAAAACGATTTACCGCGAATTCACATCAAACAGTTTGCTGGCAGCTACACAGAATGGCCAGCATTTCAAGACATTTATGAAAGTACAATTCATAACAAGCAGCATTTGTCAAACACACAGAAATTTCATCATTTGAAAACACTACTTATCGATGAGGCTGCCAACTTATTGCGACATTTGACAGTCACTGATGCAGCTTAAAACACTGCATGGGAGCGTCTTAAGGAAAGATACAATCGGCCACGGCATATCACCTGTTGCGAGAATTCGCTTCTGAAGTTTTTTAGCACTTGCCGCAGTAACAATTTAGATTTATTTTTAAATATTTATTGCTCAAAACGTGTTAACAGAATAAGTGATAGTGCAAGATTATGCGATATGTAGACAAAAAAGTGGATGATAACAAATGCTACCGCAAACAAGACATACGCTTTAAAAAAGTACGTCCTCATCTCCCGCTTAGACGATTGCCACTAGCTGGTCATTTTTGCATGCTGTACTTCGAGCGCTCGCTATGCGTTGCTGCAGTAGCGGGCGTTCGAAGAACAGCATGCACAAAGCGGAGAGAGAACATACGATGCTACGGTTAATTTGGGTGCCGTTACTAGGTTGCTTAGCTGCTGCTTCCAGTCTGATTTAGGCTGGTTCCAAAAATTAGCCGCTTTTTGTTAATTTCAGCAACATTCTCCCCCAGTAAGCAAACGCAGGAGCTTACTTCAGATCATTGCTGACATCAAGAACTGCTAATTTGACGGCTGGGCGGAGTAACATGCCGTTTGAAGTTTGTACTCTTGCTTGTCTGACTTGGCCATCGTCAGCGGTGACCACGTCAATAACTCTTCCTTTCAGCCAGGTATTTCTGCGTTGATTTTCGTCGACTATTAAGACGACATCGCCAACTGTGATTGGCTTGACCTTTTGATACCATTTGCCTCTTCTGGTTATTATAGGTAGAACTTCAATCACCCATCGCTTCGGCGTAGGCACCACCTGTAATTAATTTGGTCAGTTTCGCAGAAATCTTTTGCTCCGTTTGACGAGCCCAATAAAAAGTGATTGGGCGTGATGGCCTCTTGATCCTCGTCATCAAGGGACACAAATGTTAACGGGCGTGAGTTGACCGTCATCTCCACTTGCATGAGAGCCGTACGTAGACTCTCGTCAGTAAACTTTTGATGTGGTGATATACGATAGAGTACAGTTTTTATTGAGCGGACTAGACGCTCCCAGGCGCCTCCCATGTGAGGTGCGGCTGGCGGATTAAATTTCCATTTGATTCCTTTTAGCGCGAGATCATGGTGTATTTTAGCTTCGTCGAGGTTGCATTATTCGCGCAGGAATGCTTCTGCCCCACGGAAGTTGGTTCCGTTATCGCTATAGATTTCTAGCGGTGATCCTCGGCGGGCAATAAAATTTTGCAGGGCCATTAAGCACGAGTCAGTACTTAAATTGTAGGCAATCTCTATGTGAATTGCCCTCATCGTGAGACATGTGATGATCATGCCCCAGCGCTTTAACGCCTGTCGCCCGTGTGTTACAGTAAGCGGTCCAAAATAGTCGACGCCTACGTATGTAAACGGTCGTTGGAATGCTGCCATCCTGGCTCTGGGCAGTGCTGCCATTTGTGGTGGTACTGGTTGAGCCTTTTCGAGCTTACAGTGTTGGCAATTGCGGCGTTCTATTTTAAACAGAGGTCTTAATTTGGGAATGTAGTAACATTGTCTCACCTCATTTATTGCGGTCTCATGATTTACATGATAATATTTTACATGATAGTGGCGTACTATCAATTTTGATACCCAATGTGTTGGTGGTAGTACGACGAGACCCTTGGACATGCCGATGTAGCGCCTTGCTCGGTCGCATACTTTTATTACGGCGTCATCGTCGATGTATAGTTGCAGTCTCCACAGTGGGCTGCTGCGGCAGACTGGATTTCCTTGGCTGATGGCGGCATATTCGTCTGCGAAATTTTCCAGTTGTACTTGTCTGTATATATACATCTGGGCGCTGGTGATGTGATCCACCGTTAGACGAATAGCTCCCACAGTCTTGTTCATTTTGTTTTTAAGTTTTTGCTTATAAAGAAACCAATAAGCGACAGCTTTGACCAGTCGGTTCCAGTCACCGTAGTACTCGTAGTTACACTGTTTGGATACTGCTCTCATATGCAGAAATCTAGGTCTAAGCTCATCGATAATGTCTTCATGGTTTGCAGCTGGTTTTGGCCACTCGGATGGAGCCAGTTTGAGAAAATTGGGCCCGGCGAACCATTGCGTGTATGCATCTGGACCTCGTTGGGATTTTTGTGGCGACGTCAGCCACATTCATATTGCCGGGCACCCATCTCCAGTCATCTTTATTTGTGAGCTCCAGAATTTCGGCTACTCTAAACGTGACGAACTGCTTGTATCTGCGTGGGTCAGCATTGAGCCACGACAGGACTGTTGCTGAGTCCGTCCACATGTGACATTGCTGGAACTGCAACTCGTGTTCCCGTTTGATGGTGTCACATAAACGGGCGCCTGTGACTGCGGCCTGCAGCTCAAGGCCTGGTATGGTAAGTGGATGCAGCGGGGCTACCTTAGATTTGGCTGAAACGAGACGAAGAAAAATTTTATCTTCGAATTGGATTCGAAAGTAAGCAACTGCAGCGTAGGCATCTTCTCCGGCATCGGTAAACACATGAAGTTGTATTTGACAATCTTCTGGCCTGCATTGCATAAAGTAACATCTTGGTATGCTTGTTTCGGCTATAACTGGTAGGTAGGACAGCCAAACGCGCCACCTATCGTTGAGTTCTGTTGTGAGTTCCTCATCCCAGTCAATATTTGTGCGCCAAATATGTTGAAGCAGTATTTTTAAATTTGTCATTAGGCACGACACAAAGCCCATAGGGTCAAAGACTGACATTAGTACTTGTAGGACTTCTCGTTTTGTCGGCACTTGGTTGCTCGAAATAAGGTTGCGCTTAAGTCGAACAAATTTGAGAACATATGTGAATGCATCTTGATTTGGGTTCCATTGCATACCCAAAATTTTCTCGTGAGTGAATTTCGTCGTTGTTGAAAAATCTCTTCTCATTTTGGCATGTATTATTTAGAGCTGCTATGACTTCTTTGGAGTTTGATGACCACTTGTGCATGTGAAATCCGCCTCGTGAGTGAACTTCTTTTACTTCGGTAGCCAAAGCGATTGCTTGCTCTGGCGTGTGGCACGAGTCGATGTAGTCATCTACGTAGTGATACTTGGTGATCGCCTTTGCAGCAGCTGGGAACTCGTTGGTATGCGCAGCAGCATTTTGATCGCGCACATAGTGCGCAATGCAAGGTGAACATGCAGCTCCAAATGTAAGTACGTTGAGCTGATACACATCTACCTGGCCTGTCTCCGGGTCATTCCAGAGAAAGCGTTGAGCTTTAGCGTCTGCTTGGTTTACAGCTATGCGATGAAACATTTCAGCTATGTCTCCGCATACGCCAACTGCTCTCATTCGAAAATTGTACATAATACGCAGCAAAGGTACAAGTAGATCAGGTCCTTTTATCAGGTAATCATTTAGAGATAAACCATCCGATTTGGCTGCTGCGTCCCACACCAATCGCACCTTGTCTGGTTTGTATGGGTTTCGAACTGTGAATGTTGGTAGATACCACGCATCATCTGTGCTGCTTGCTATTGCCTTAGCGCTTAACTTTTCAGCGTATCCTTTGCTGATGAGATTTTTCAATTGAGCATTAAGCTCTGTGGCAAGTTTTGGATTGTTTGCCATTTTTCGTTGAAGACATGTTAGTCTTTTCTTTGCTGTCGGCAGGCTATTTGGAAATTTACGTAGATCATACTTCCATAGCAGACCTACTGTATATTTGTTGCCATCAAAGCTAGTAGTATTTTCTAAAATGCGCAACGCACGTTGCTCATCTGCCGTATGTATGCTCCTTTGAGGGGATGTCGTTTGCTGCCATGAGTTCCTTTACCATCTCATGTAGCCCACGGTCGCAGTGACACTTGTGTAGGTTGACCATTCCTGATCTGTGATGCGAACCGCCGTATAGTGTCCAGCCCAATCTGGTTTTGGCAGCGATTGGTTGTTGCCATTTGCCCTCGCGTACCTTAAGCGAGGCGATTAAATTTGGGTTGTTTATGCCAATAATTATCGTTGGGACTGCCTTAACGTAACTTTGCAAAGGCAGGCCTTTGAGATGCGGATATTTTTGCATTACATGATCCGCCATCATTGTTTCAGCAGACATGCCCAGGCTTTTCACAGTATGAACCTCGTTTATTTTGAACATTTTGGCGCCTGGAGTTCTTGCTGAGATGTGTAGGTTGAGCCGCTTGGATGTGGGCTCAAACCTTTTAACGTCTCCAGTCCAGCTTATGCATAGTGGGCTAGCGACACCTTCTTCGCCTAGCTCCTTGGCCAAGCCCTCCTCTAGGAGTGTTAGAGTTGACCCATCGTCCATGAATGCATAAAGATCAATCGACTTGGACTTGCCATGCAAAGTTACTAGAAGGATACGAAAATAACTGTCATTGACATTAGATGCTAACTTACGATGATTATGAAGAACGCTAGTAGTGACTGGCTCTTGGTGAAGTAGTTTGTGATGCCTTGCTTCACAGCCATTTGTTCCGCATAATGTTTTGCTCCAGCATGCCTGGTTGTGGCGTTTAAGGCATTTGCTGCACAGGTGTTTGGTTTTAACCAAGTTCCATCTAGCAGCTATAGACATTCGCTTGAAGACATCACATCCAGTTATATGGTGCGGGCCGTCACATTCAGGGCAGGATTTAAAGTATTCTCGGTTGTCAATCTCACTAGAGTGAGTATGAAGTTGTCCTGCTCTATGCGTTGGTTTCATGTTGACTTCAGGGGCTGCTCCTGGTGTTGAGACACGACAAGCTGCCTCTGCTAGCTCATAGAGCCAGTCTGCCAAGTTTTGTAAGTTTGGGCACTCGATGTTTTTTGAGTGTATTGCCCAGTTCAGCATCATGTCTGGTCCCATCTTGGTGATGAGCTCTTGTTCAAAGTTGGGTTGTTAAGATGTGCGCTCATGTTACTGGCTCGGATGGTTGCGCACATATTTTTGACGGCAAATGCGAACTCGATTAAAGGTTCTAGTTTGCCTTTTGGTGCCGGCAGTTTTCGAACGTTTTCAATCAAGACTTTTATGATGTGTTCTGGGCGTCCAAAGTACATCTGCAGAGTCCGTATGACATCTGGCAGCATGTCCGGAAACATCAGGCAATCACGCACGGCCTCTAGCGCTTTGCCTTTTAGGCACTTTTGCAGTCGGATCATATTTTCCTCCTTGCTGAAGCCGGCGACTTTAGTGCTGAATTCGTAAGAGCTGAAAAATAGTGGCCACTCCCTTGGGTCACCACTGAACGTAGGTAGATCACGTGGTACTGCTTGTCTGGCTGCAGCTTGTTGGGAAGTTATGGTAAAGTCGTTGCTTAGACCCATTTTTGCCGGTGTGGCGTTGCTGCCGTGCTCTTCAAGCTGCGCATGTGTTGTTGCTGTACGTTGCTGTTCCCAGTCGGTGGTGAGCGCAGGCTCATTTGCTCTTGTCGAATATGCTAATGGCACAGGTGCGCTTAGTAAGGCGTATTTACGGCGCAAAAATTCTTTTTCAATGCACAATTCTTCCTCGAGTTGCTGCAATTTTAGTTGCTGGTTGCAGCGATCCTCTAACTGTGGTACGTCGCACACCAACTCTTCCGTACGGCGGCTTGGGGTCACGTGGGACTCGTTGCCGTCGTCGATGGCCGATGGTGGCCGAGAAGTGAAGTTAGGTGCACCTCCAGTACGCGTAACTTCGTTATGTTGATTGTGGGGATCGCATTCTGTGCACATCCAGGACGTACTAGTGGCATGGTTGTCCACTCCATAGCATGTGCAATGAAATTCGTTGGAACACTTTATGCATTTTAGCATGTGTTCATTGTCGGGCGCGTTACATAACCTACAACTGTGAGTTGGGGCCATTCTGCCAGGCTGTTACGTAATAGTGCACCGCGTGAGTTTGTTTGTGTCGTTTGAGAAATTATGATTTCTGCTGAGTGGCTTTTACTGAAACTGCGATTTGATTGTTGATTTCAAACGGCAGTAATCAATTTGCGCGTAATTTTGTGAAATTTAACACGTGCAAATTAGCAATGTGTCTTAGTATTTTTTTAAAGAAATGTTGCGAGAATTCGCTTCCGAATTTTGAGCACTTGCCGCAGTAACAATTTAGATTTATTTTTAAATATTTATTGCTCAAAACGTGTTAACAGAATAAGTGATAGTGCAAGATTATGTGATATGTAGACAAAAAAAGTGGATGATAACAAATGCTACCGCAAAAAAGATATACGCTTTAAAAAAGTACGTCCTCATCTCCCGCTTAGACGATTGCCACTAGCTGGTCATTTTTGCATGCTGTAATTCGAGCGCTCGCTATGCGTTGCTGCGGGCGTTCGAAGAACAGCATGCACAAAGCGGAGAGAGAACATACGATGCTACGGTTAATTTGGGTGCCGTTACTATGTTGCTTAGCTGCTGCTTCCAGTCTGATTTAGGCTGGTCCCAAAAATTAGCCGCTTTTTGTTAATTTCAGCAACATCACCAATTCATTTTTGGAGCAATTCATGATCTTGCCAACAACTACAAAAATCGATGCATTAATTTTGCGTAAAGTGTCAGACGGCGTAAATGAGATTGTCCGCGGTCTAGATGCAATTGACCAAATGGGACGCGACTGCTGGGTTATATTCTTGACACTTGAGAAACTTGATGCTGACACGCGGCGCAGGTGGATTGAGCGCAGTATGGACAAAGATTCACCTACTCTAGATGAATTCTTTAAATTTTTGGACTGCCGCTGCGAGGAGTTGGAGCTAAGCAAACGCGAACTTATGGCTGGAGGTAAACCAGCAACACAAGGAGACAGACCCAAACGGGTGGCACAATCATTGGTGGCAGTTGAAGGCATCAGCTGCACTAAATGCTATTCTAAAGACCACTCATTGTATGCATGTCAACAATTTTTGGATATGACAGTTGATCAACGACGATCTTTGGTGAAGGACAAATTACTATGCTACAACTGCTTGAAACATGGACATGTGGTCAATAAGTGCAAGTCCAAATATACGTGTAGAGTATGCAAAGGTCATCATCATTCGCTTTTACATAAGCAAGATAGCCAATCACAGGTTATTGGGAATGCCCAAACAGAAGGTGAGGATCAGCGTAACCAAAATGCTCCTCATAACGTTGCGGTGACGCGTGCACATGCACTAGGCACACAAGCAACTCTCTGTGCGCAAGGCACTGCAACACAATCTACGCAAGCCAATGGAGTAAATAGAAGCACATTACCTACCGCCATAGTTAATGTTAAAAACGCAAAAGGAGATTTTATAACTTGCCGCCTTTTATTGGACACTGGCTCAGAAATCTCGTACATATCAGAAAGTTGCCTTAGATCTCTGGGTTTGGCACGTTCACACTCACGACTTTTGGTTACTGGTATGGCATCTGTCAAGGCTGGTACTACAAGGGGAAGCACAACGCTTCATATCAAGTCCCGTATCTCTGAAGATCAGTTGGTTGTTAACGCACACGCTATGACCAAAATAACATCATCTATTGAACGCCATGTCGTTGACGCATCTACACTGCAAGTATTCAATAACCTAAAACTGGCTGATTCACAATTTACAACTAAAACACCAGTGGACATACTGTTGGGTTCCGATTATGTATGGTATACGTTGACTGGAGAGAAAATGCACGACAACAAGGGCAATATTATTGCAATTTCAACTATTTTTGGATAGGTGATAACGTCACTCAATACGTCTCAAAAAAGCAACTCCATAACACTAACTACAACATTGGATATTGACACCTCGCTCCAAAGATTCTGGGAGCTGGAGGATGTTAATATTGCGACCAAGGTGGAACCCGAAGATGAGCAGGTGGAAAAACACTTTCTCACCACGCACACTATAGACGAAAGGGGAAGGTACATTGTGGAACTTCCATTCAACCCTGAAAAGCCCGAATTTGGAGATACTCTACAAGGAGCGCTCAAACGCTTCAAATCTGTAGAACATCGTTTACAGAAAGATGAACAACTGCGCACACAATACATAAACTTCATGCGAGAGTATCGCGATTTGGGGCACATGCGAGAACTGCTTCCGGACGAACTCACCACTGGCCAATATTTCTATCTGCCTCACCACCCTGTGTTGGGTCGAAAACTTAGAGTGGTCTTTGATGGTTCATTTCGCGACGCCAATGGTACGGCATTAAATGATCTTCTCTTTACAGGACCGAGCATTCAGCGCAATTTATTTGCTGTGTGCCTCCGCTTTAGAATGTACAGATTTGTATTCTCAGCGGACATAGTGAAGATGTTTCGTCAAATATGGGTGAGCAATAAGCATCGCAATTTCCAGAGGATTGTTTGGAGAGAGAATCCCTCTGAACAAATCAAGCACTATCAACTTAACACTGTTACATACGGAACCTCATGTGCACCATTTTTGGCAGTTCGAGTGTTGGAGCAACTGGCACACGATCACCAGCATGAGTTCCCAAATGCGGCAAAAATCCTACTGGAGGATTTCTACGTCGATGACGTTCTAACTGGATCAAACACTGAGGATGAGTTACTACGCAACCAAAACGAACTCATACAACTGATGTCCTGCGCTAATTTAGAGCTGGGAAAATGGGTATCCAATACCACACGCTGCAACACCAAAGTTAGTAATCCTATTGCACAACCGACACCAGTAAAGGTTCTTAGACTATACTGGCATCCTGGAGAAGACATCTTAACATACAATGTGGGTCTATCAGCAAATCCTGACTGCACAAAGAGACAAATTCTGTCAGATGTTTCACGTATTTTCGATCCACTTGGGCTTTTGGCTCCCATTGTGGTACAGTTCAAAATTCTGTTCCAAGGGTTATGGCTCCTCAATCTAGGCTGGGATGATCCACTCCCATTCAAACTGGCAGACAATTGGAAGAAATGGCGAGCTGATTTGGACACACTACACCAATTTCAAATACCACGTTTTGTTGTCAACGAGACTAACAACATTGAGCTACATGCATTCTCTGATGCATCTATCAAGGCGTACGCTGCTGTAGTCTACAGCAGAGTAATAAACAATGATGGCTCCGTATCTACGTCCATAATGGCAGCGAAAACAAGGGTGGCTCCGTTAAAGCAACAATCTTTGCCACGTTTGGAACTTTGCGCTGCACTTCTTCTGAGCAAACTCTTACGCTCAATCAAGGCTTCAATAAGTCACAGCAACATTTCTATTTTTGCTTGGTGCGACTCAACAATAGTTCTCTCTTGGTTATCATATGCACCAGCTCAACTAAAAACCTTTGTCGGAAATCGAACCTCCGAAATTCTGGACACTATCCCAAGGCAACATTGGCATCATGTAGACTCCAAGTCAAATCCAGCTGACTGTGCATCCAGAGGCATGTTGGCGGCTGACCTAATCGACTTTCAGTTGTGGTGGAATGGTCCATCATGGCTACAGGATAAGGCTCAACTCTTGGTAAGATTAGACAGCTCAAAAGTCAGTTTATCTCTTGCAGATAAACGCGCACACACAGAAGCTAAAACCAATTGTTTTACTGCACTGGCTAAGGTAACTACAACGCATCCGCTTGATGAAATTATAGAACGAGTTTCATCCTGGCCGAGGCTCATACACACATGGGCATATGTTACACGTTTCATCCAACGCATAAGGGGTGCATCCCAAGTAAAGGGCTCGAAAACTCTTACTTATGACGAAATAAAAGAGGCACGCATTCAGTGCTTACGGCATGCACAGACAAACTTTCACGAAGATTACCAACTGCTTCTCGCCAACAAACCACTACCTAGTCGTTCCCAGCTGGCGAAACTCTCACCAATCATCGACAAGGATAATTTATTACGAGTTGGTGGGCGCTTGCAGTATTCTCAATTATCAACAGAGGCAAAACATCCAATTTTGCTACCCAAGGATCATCGTGCTACAAAGCTTATACTGGAATATGAACACCGAGTGAACCTGCACCCGGGTGTTTCTGCACTTTTCGTTATTGTCAGGCAAAGGTTCTGGATATTTGGCGCACGTAATCTCATCCGAAAAATCACGCACGACTGTCTACCATGTTTTCGACAGAGACAACACACATCGCATCAGCAAATGGCTGATTTACCCAGCATACGTATAACGCAAGCACTTCCATTTGTGAATTCTGGATGTGACTATGCTGGACCGATCGTTATCAAGGATGGCAAATGGCGCAAACCGCGCCTGATCAAAGGCTACATCTGCTTATTTGTTTGTCTAGTGACCTCGGCAATACATCTGGAACTTGCCACCGACCTCAGCACAGAGACCTTTTTGGCGGCTTTGCGGCGTTTTATGTCGTTACGTGGTAAATGTGCCAAAATCTACAGCGACAATGGCACAAACTTTGTTGGGGCCAAACGATCTCTGGACGAGATGCAAAAACTTTTGTCATCACAATCTCACACTAACTTGGTCACACGCACCCTAGCGGATAATGGAATACAATGGGTATTCTTACCGCCGAATGCTCCTCACTGGGGAGGAAAATGGGAGTCGGCTGTTCGATCAGTTAAGCTACACCTCCGAAGAGTTATTGGAAACTCTACTCTTACAATTGAGCAGATGCGAACTTTACTTGCTCAAGTTAGCGCTGTGGTCAACTCTCGCCCACTGTGCTATACTCCAGACAGCGATGTTAACTACCTCTCGCCAGCACACCTTTTGATTGGACGACCTTTCACTACTCTACCGGAAGCCGATCTGGGTCATATTTCTGTCGGCCGATTGGACTATTGGCAGAGCGTCCAGTCCATGTACCAAGGATTCTGGAAACAATGGCATCAAGCTTATATCACAACCTTGCAACAGCGTCCAAAATGGACCACGTCAACAACTAAAATATCAATTGGAGATATTGTTCTGATCAAGGAGTCCAATGCACCGCCAGCTTCGTGGCACATCGCACGCGTCGTTGAGACTTACACTGGAAAGGATCAACTGGTTCGAGCGGTCAGGCTCAGGACCAAATCAGGAGAACTGATCCGGCCTATCACCAAGGTTGCGGTACTGCCCGGTTCAGAAACTGTGTTTCAGGGCGGCCCGGGATGTTGAGGAACGAATGCCGCATTGTGCGCAGTTGGTCGTTGCTGCATATCGATTGCAGCATTCCTCTCGTTTTGTTTGTTTCTTTGCAAGTTTTACTAATCGATAGTTTTAAGAGCAAATGTTATCAACATACTAACCATCACCATTCTTGTACAACACATTGATATTAAAGCGACATTGGTTCGAGCAACACACAATTTTTAATACAGTCCACTGCACGGCTCCGGCTTATTTCTAATCAGTATGATTTTGGAGCTTCTGCTCCGCGATTTAAAGCCTCAGCAGGCTGAAATATCTTCTTGCGGCCGGTAGATCCTTCGTGTGATTTAATATATTCCTGTGCATACAGTAACCAGGTAAAAAACATTTAGGATCCTTTCAAATAACGCTAATCACAGACTGTATTATGAGGGATTTTCCGCAACCAATTTGTTCTTAACATATGTTAAATTTATACCTTATGTAATTCTTGTTAAATACCATCAAAATCGTCCAAATTCGACGTTTTGCATCAAATTCAGTGTTCTTTGATCCCTTTTTATAAATACTTAGAGCAATTATAGATTGTAGTGCTTGTGCTTTGGCATACCATTGATATAACATTGTTTCCGGCCTATGGGACCTTATATTACGATTCGGTCCACCTCACTTTTTTACACTACATGCAGTTTAGTAACAATAAGGATTGATCCAGACCTAGTCTTCTTGAAATTCATCATGTAATAAGTAATTTTAGGAATTGCACCCATACCCTTGTTAATTGAGTAGTTTTCTAGGTTTTTTAAAAAATTTGCGATGTCTAATTGAAATAACAACAATTTTGACTGTTCTAAAGTCTAACAAAAAAGTTTGCTAAAGTCTAACAACAAACGCCCATTATTTTATGGGACAAATGTCCAATGGCCCATAAAAAATCTTTGGAAGCCTTAAATCGAACATTTCAAGATTTTAGACGGAGTGTAAAGCGAGTAAACTTAGCAGAAATTTCTAGTGATTGGCTTCTCGCCGAACAGCAATTCGATTCTGACATAATTGATATTGCTACTAAATTAAACTGCAATGAACTTGCAGAAGATATGGCTAAGACCTATGAGTTGTGGAAAGGCGTGTTACATCGCAAAGTTCAAATTAATGGTAGAAGTCATTGTTTACCGGTTGTGCCGCGTGCATTCAATGGTCAGTAATAAATCAAGTGCATGAATCAATCATGTATTTGGGATGGAAGAAAACGCTTAATAAAGTTTATCAGTATTATTGGTTCGACAAGATGAGTAAATACGTTCGTAAATTCGTTGACAATTGTATAACTTGTAGATCCGCAAAATCCTCTTCGGCAAAAGTTTAAGCAGAGCTTCATCCCATTTCAAAAGTTAATTTTCCTTGGCATACGGTGAATGTAGATATAACTGGTAAATTGAGTGGTAAAAGTGACATGAAAGAGTATGTGATTGTTTTGGTCGATGCCTTTACCAAATTTGTCCACTTGCACCATACTCTTAAATTAGATGCTGAAATCTGTGTGAAGGCTATGAAATCCTTCATTTCCTTTTTTAGAGTACCTAACCGCGTAATTGTTGACCAAGGTAGGTGTTTCGCTAGCTCAAGATTTTCGGAGTTCTGCTCATCACAAAAAATTAAACTTCACTTAATTGCTACTGGAGCGAGACGTGCTAACGGTCAAGCCGAGCGTGTAATGAGCACGTTGAAAAATTTGTTAACTGCTGTTGAATCAAGCCATCGATCATGGTGAGATACAAATTGCACAGTTAGTCGTGCAACTAGAGCAAGTGCTCTTGAGATGCTGATCGGAAAAGAGGCTCGACCACTAGGTTTGATTCCACCATGTGAAACAGAGGTAGAAGTCGATTTGGCAAAAGTTAGAGAACGAGCTACTAAAAGTATGAATTCCCTGGCTTCTTATGATAAAGCTAGATTTGACAAGAATAAAGCAACTGTTGTGAGATATAAAGTTGGTGTTTATGTGCTGCTTAAAAATGAAGAGAGGCATCAGACTAAGTTAGATGCAAAGTTTAGAGGACCATTTTTAGTTGTTGAGGTCTTAGATGGAGACAGGTTTATACTGAAGTCATTGGGAAATAAACGAAGATATAAGTATTGTTATGAAGATATTCGGAAAATGCCAGATGGTCATATACCCAATGAATTAGATATCGAAAATGAAGAGTTGGTTGTGTCTGCCTAAGAGTCCAGTTGCGACTGTGTAATCCGTCACATGTGACGATGAGTTATCCGTCAGATATGACGATGAGTTACCCGACAGGTGGGACGAGGAGTTATCCGTCAGATGTGACGATGTGTTATCCGTCCAGGTGGGACGATGAGTTATCCGTCCAGGGGACGATGAGTTCAATTGGAACGAAAAGATATCCGCTAAGTTTAGCGAAGGCCTTAAAAATGGGCAATGAGAGTATACAGGTGGAAGACCAAAGAATGGTAGGTGTAAAAGATACGAAATGCTGCTAAGAGTTTGTGAACGACATTATATATAGAAGTAACTCAGTAATCGTTGTTATCCTAATAATGCAAATATTTTATTGAAATAAGCAAACATGCAAAATGAGTTTGTATATTGAATTAAAATTTGGAAAGAAAATTTGATTAAAAAGACAAAGAGAAATGTTGTAATAATGACCCGAAAATAAGTTTAATTCAATTTTAATATATAAATGGCACCAAGAAATTTATGACTCTAACATGAACAATAAGAAAAGATGGCGTACGTTAAAGTCGGGCGCAGACGACTTTGGGATACCCTGTACCACCACATTGCAATTAAGTCCGACATATTGCTAAGACCCCCAAGAGATATTTTATTCGGCCAATTTGGCTACGATATTTTCATAAGCAAACAGAAATCAGTCGAATTTGGCACCAAACAATTTTTTTGACCGATCGGTCCTATGGGGACTATATGATAGTGTCAACCGATTTTTATCACATTTGGTACAGTGCTTCGGAACTCCAAAAAACTTCCGTGTGCCAAATTTGGTAACGATAACTTCATAAACAAACGAATCACAACGAAATTTGTACAAAAAACGTTTTTTTGACCGATTGGGCCCATGGGAGCTATATGATATAGTCAACCGATTTTGATCAAATTTGGTACAGTGCTTGGGAACTCTAAAAACCTTCTTAATGCCAAATTTGGTTACGGTATCTTCACAAACAAACGAAACACAACGAATTTTGTACAAAACACGTTTTTTTGACCGATTGGTCCTATGGGAGCTATATGATATAGTCAACCGATATTGATCAAATTTGCTACAGTGCTTGGGAACTCTAAAAAACTTCTTAATGCCAAATTTGGTTACAATATCTTCACAAACAAACGAAACACAACGAATTTTGTACAAAAAACATTTTTTCGACCGATCGATCCTATGGGAGCTATATGATATAGTCAACCGATTTTGATAAAATTTGGTACAGTGCTGGGGGTCTCTAAAAAACTTCCGATTGCCAAATTTGGTTATGATATCTTCATAAACAAACGAATTATCCATCTAAAACTTTTGCTTTTTTTCGAGGTCCTCTGAAACACCCCTATGGGAGCTATATAATGTAATCCCGATATCAAAAAAATAAAATAAACTTGTCTCCTATGAGGGATCTAATCTGAAAGTTTGGTTGCTCTAGCTCTTACCATCTCTGAGATCTAGGCGTTCATACGGACAGACGGACAGACGGTCAGACGGACAGACGGACAGACGGACAGACGGACATGGGTATATCGACTTTTCTAGTCACTCTGATCATACTTTAGGTAACTTTGGGGGGTCTCCGACGTCTCCTTCTGTACGTTACATACATTTTCGGCTTGCACAAACACAATATACCCTTTGTACCATACGGTACAGGGTATAAATATAGAAACTATCGATTATAATAAAGTATAAACACAAGATACATAAGACTTATACGTCTTCTTCTAAGACAATGTTTGGTTTTGGTTGGCTTCAGTATAAGAGATTGTATAAAAGCATAATATAAATGAAGCTTCACATGGCTATGTTAGTTTGCGCGCAAGAGAAGATAGAATTTAAATCAAAGCTTACGCGCAAGAGAAATCCAATTTGCTTAACTAAAGTTAAATTATATGCCTTTCTTAGGCCATTAGTAAAAAGCTCTTAAATAAAAAAAATCTACTACAGCTGATCTAGTGGTGCTCTGTTTAAATTTGTTTTATTTGGTTTTATTCTACTTGCTGTTTTTATTTTTGTTTACGATCTTATGGTCATAAACCAACTAAACGCTGTTGTTGCTCTCCAACGTTGCTTTCTTCTTTGAAGGTGCGCAGCCGTAGTTAATGTTGCTGTGCGCAGCCGCCGTAAGCACTGCTGTAGTTGTTGCTGTTGTTGTAACGCGCTTTTACACTTGTTGGTGTTGTGGTATAGGTATTTAGTCGCCGTTTGTTCCGCTTTACTTGCCGTCGGTGCGAGCACCGCTCTCCAAATGGCTGCCTTAGTGTTGGGCGTCGCTGCCAGTAGTTGTTGTTGCAGTCGCTTCTGCGCTCATTCGCTGAGACAGTTGTCGTTGTTGTTGCGGTTGCAATTACCGTCGGGAAACATTGGTAGTTGTTGGCGGATAGCTGGTGCGCCACGCACGGTTACCCGAAACTGCTCTAAAAACAAATTTCCTTAGATTTTGGTAAAATGTTGCGGCTGTATATTAACCCTATGGACTGCAAACACCACACTCACAAAAATTAGCGAACAAAGACGGCACTTTTTGCAAAATATATACCCATATATATATTTATGCATGTAACAATATATATAAATCATGCACAAAAAAAGATGGCGTACGTTGAAGTCGGGCGCAGACGACTTTGGGATACCCTGTACCACCACATTGCAATTAATTCCGACACATTGCTTAAAACCTTCAAAAGATATTTTATTCGGCAAATTTGGTTACAATGTTTTCATAAAAAAAAAAGAAATCAGTCGAATTTTGCACCAACAAATTTTTTTGACCGATCGATCCTATGGGGACTATATGATATAGTCAACCGATTTTGATCGAATTCAGTACACTGATTGGGAACTATAAAAAACTTAAGACTGCCAAATTTGGTTCCGATATCTTCAAAACCAAACGAAACACAACGAATTTTGTAAAAAAAGCGTTTTTTTGACCGATCGTCCCTATGGAAGCTATATGATATAGTCAACCGATTTTGATCAAACTTGGTGCAGTGCTTGGGTACTCTAAAAAACTTCTTAATGCCAAATTTGCTAGCAATATCTTTACAAACAAACGAAACGCAACGAATTTTGTAGAAAAAACGATTTTTTGGCCGATTGGTCCTATGGGCGCTATATGATATAGTCAACCTATTTTGATCAAATTTGAAACAGTGCTTGGGTACTCTTAAAAACTTCTTAATGCCAAATTTGGTTCCGATATCTTCAAGACCAAACGAAACACAACGAATTTTGTAAAAAAAGCGTTTTTTTGACCGATCGTTCCTATGGGAGCTATATGATATAGTCAACCGATTTTGATCAAACTTGGTGTAGTGCTTGGTAACTCTAAAAAACTTCCTCTTGCCAAATTTGGTTATGGTATCTTTACAAACAAACGAAACACAACGAATTTTAAACAAAAAACATTCTTTCGACCGATCTATCCTATGGGAGCTATGATATAGTCAACCGATTTTGATAAAATTTGGAACAGTGCTGGGGTCTCTAAAAAACTTCCGATTGCCAGATTTGGTTATTATATCTTCATAAACAAACGAATTATCCATCTAAAACTATTGCTTTTTTTCGAGGTCCTCTGAAACACCCCTATGGGAGCTATATAATGTAATCCCGATATCAAAAAAATAAAATAAACTTGTCTCCTATGGATTAATAAGGGATCTTATCTGAAAGTTTGGTTGCTCTAGCTCTTACCATCTCTGAGATCTAGGCGTTCATACGGACAGACGGACAGACAGACAGACGGACAGACGGACATGGGTATATCGACTTCTCGAGTCACACTGATCATACTTTAGGTAACTTTGGGGGTCTCCGACGTCTCCTTCTGTACGTTACATACATTTTCGGCTTGCACAAACACAATATACCCTTTGTACCATACGGTACAGGGTATAAAAACTATATAACACCGCTGCACTCGTGCTCTGCAAAACGATATTGATACCTAAAAGTTCCGCAAATTTTAACCGATTTTGATGAGAACCGAAATTTACGTCAAAGAAGCTATTTAAAGTATATGGGGTAAGTTTCAAGGGGATATGTTGAGGGGTGTGGGAGAAAACACGGTAAATCGATTGCAAGGGTGGGGGGCCCGCATTGATAAAATTTGGATGTGGATTTGTTCATTACAGCTACCTGAATCAGCTTACCAAAATTGGTGATTCTAGTCCATTTGTTACTATAATTACGTACAATCAAATATTGACGCAGTTTATAGGCAAGGGGTGGTGATTTTTGTACATATTAGACTATAACTTTTGTTGTATTTGTCCGATTTTGTTTATTTTTGACACACGGATGCTTGTAACCACAACGCATCGCTCTGTTAAGTTTCAGATTGAAATATCAAACGGTGTAGCTAAAAACCACGAAACTCTGCTACGGGGAAACGGGGAAAAATATGGACATGATTCAACAAACTTGATCTGAGGAAATATGCGCATCAGCTGGTAAAGTTTCGTATCTCTAGTTCTTATAGTCTCCGAGATCTAGCTGATCACACAGAACGCTATTTTCCGCGCTCTTGAAGAAGCGATAAGTAGCTGGTACTCCATTTGCGCCAAAGCATTTGCTGCAATTGGCACACGCGTTACCAGCGACTTAGACGATCGGTGTTTAAATGCGTAACGTCTGGCTCCTCGATCGTGGCGAACGCTGAGCCAATGAGGAAGTGCCCAGGCGTTAATACCTCTAGGTCGTCAGGATTCTCTGAAATGTGAAAAAGAGGTCGTGAGTTTAAAACGGCAGATATCTCGCATACAAGAGTTCGCAGTTTATGGAATGTTAGCACAGTAGTTCCAATGACGCGGTAGAAATGATATTTGGCTGATTTGACGGCAGCCTCCCACAAACCACCAAAATGTGGCGATCGCGGTGTGATAAAGTGCTAAGTCAATGCGCCCTCCAATGGGCCAAAACCTTTGCCTTAAAGCAGCAAGCAAACTCTGCGGCCCAGCGTGTAGAAATTAGTGATGAAAAAACATAACGATCGCACGGGTGATTGGATGATGTTTTGGCAACAGCATTGGGTGCCAGCATCGTAGTCCAGAAATGAATTTTGAAGCCGTCCGCCTACTCGAATTACTCCTTCCGAGTCCATTATAAGATTGAGTGATGCCAGCTTGGTGAGATTTACCTTTTGGTCAGTAATGCTTTATACTCATCAGTGAAATGCACGTGCTGAATGGCTCTGAGCCATCAAAGACAACGCGTAATTTTGTTGTAGTGCTATCCAGTTTGTGGACGCTATGATGTGGCAAGAAGTATTGAGGAAGGCGTGATTGCTTAGATGATAACGACATATGACCTAAGTCTATATATTCTTGAAGAAATGCTGAATATTGCTGCTTCAGCGAGGGATTTTTAGCGAGTTTGTTCTCGAGAGTTTTGAGTCGCCGTAAAGCGCGATCAATATGAGTCTCCGAGGGCATCAAAGTTGATTTTTGCGGGAAGGCGTGCTGAATATTGACCCGATTCAAGGCGCGAGTACCCATTTAGGAACAGCTGCTCGCATAAAGCGTCCTCATCTGAGATAGATGGCGTAGCGCCGAAGCAACTGTCGATTTCCTTCGTGCCGGACAGGCTACCAGACACAATCCAACCGAGCTTGGTTTTTTGGAGCAATGGTGATTGGTTTGCTACGCGAAATTGCCAAAATATAAGGAATGTCAAAAAATAGACTTAATTATAGTGTGGGTTATGACCGCAGCAAAATCATATAGCAATGTTTGTACGATAAGGTTTAAGCTGAAGCTGATTGGCAAAACGAGATGTGATGAAATTTAGCTGTGATGCGGAGTCGATTAATGCATGGCATGGTACCCAGTTGCCCGATCGAGTGCAGTGCAGAAGTAGTGCTTGCAGTGCCCTGATTTGCAATGCTGAAAGCTGTGGCCTTTGTGCAGGCAGTTTATGCAAAGATGCAATCTTTATACCCTGTACCTATAGGTACGAAGGGTATACTAGATTTGTGCAATGCATGTAACGGCAAGAAGGATGCGTGGCACAGCCCAAGTCCTTTATACCAAAATGCTTGTTATCGTAACCTCGTGTAGCGATTGAGCCATGTCCGTCTGTATGAACACCTAGATCGCGGTGACTATGAGAGCTAGAGATACGAAACTTTACCAGCTGATGCTCATATTTCCTCAGCAGATCAAGTTTGTTGAATCATGTCAATATCTATCTCCGTTCCCCCGTAGCAGAGTTTCGCGGTTTTTAGCTAAACCGTTTAATATTTTAATCTGAAACTTAGAGCGATGCGTTGTGGTAACATGCATCTCTGTGTCAAAAATAAACAAAAATCGGACAATTACAACAAAAGTTATAGTCTAAAATGTAAAAATTTCACCTTCCCTTGACTATAAACTGCGTCAATATTTGACTCTACGTAATAATAGTAACAAATGACCTAGAATTACCAATTTTGGTAAGCTGGTTCATGTGCCTCTAATGAACAAATCCACATCCAAATTTTATCAATCAAGGTACAGGGTATTACACTGTCGGGCACCGCCTCGACTGTATTATATTTTTAATTCTTTAAAACGTAGGTTAGAAGACAAGCTTATGAATCGTGTGCACCTTGATATATAATGGTCTTTGGAATCACAAAATGTGCATGCTGCTGAGCTATTATTTGTTACAATAAAAGTGTTACGCTGAGATTTATTTGAGGTTTTGCCCACCTGCTGGCTGGGTGTATGGTTTACCGTAGCGCATTCCAAATTTTCCACACCTCTTCTCTAAAAACGATGACATGTCGTCGCACTTAGGTGACTTATTCGTTGGCAAGGCTTGAGGTGGATGAGCAATCCGTCTGCAAGCTCCTGCGTTGTTGCCATTGTGTACAGTGCACGTAAATGTGAATTTATGTTGTCGCTCAATGCCCGTAAACTGCTAGCAGATCCTTTCTCAACACCTGCGAAACCAAATATAGACCGTAAGTATGCCTGGAAATGAAGAATTTTAATATCAAATCGACTAATTAATAATGTCTTTATCGTAATTCGCTTCAGTTGGCTCAAGCGAACGTATTGTGTCCAACGCGGCGCCGTCCAAACAAGCGCGTAAATGCTGAAACTTTTCCACCTTGCTGAGATCCTCGTCATTACCAATGACTGTGTTGTACATAGCATAAATATCAGGCCAATCTATGTAAGCGCCAGAAAAACGTGGTAGCTGTAACTCCGGCAAGCCAGACTTCCGCACAGGAAACCTAAATGTAATGTTGTGGTCATCAGTGTTGGATTGCATAGAAGTAGAATATGAAACGGCAGCTCTGCGTTCGTTTTCAAGCTCGCAGACGAGCATAGACTTAACTTTCCAGTACATCTGGGAAAAGTCTACTCGTGCTCCGCTATTGAGTTCTGAAAAATCTAGCTTCTCAAGACAAGACAGCGTGCATGCGCTCAGCGCACTCTAAGTTGTTTTTGCTTTAAGAAAGTCAATTGCACTTGAAGGTAGCACATTTTTAACTGCTGATGTTTCAGCGCTGATTGTGTCCGATGTATTTTCAGCCATTATTGAATTTTGTTTAATAAACTGCTTACTGGACAAAAAAATAGTAGTAGCAAAGCCAATAAAGTTTATATAAAACTGAGAGCAATATATTTTGACGAAAGATTTGCACAGTTGCGTAACAGGTCAAAGACCGTGAAGTCTGTTAGATTTGGCGCGTTTATTTTATGCTTGAATGTATGTATGTAATGTACATAAAATGCAAAGCTGTATATGATACGATTTATATATGGTTGTATGTAAGAAATGCGAAGCTGTAGTTTTTACTATGTATGAATGATGATGTACATAACATGCGACATTGTATTAGATGATGTATGTATGATAATGTACATAAACGCGAATTTGATTCTATGATGTATGTATGATAATGTACATGACATGCGGTACAGTTTTAAGTGTTTATATATTAAGCGATCTGGTCCAACAAACTAGTGAGATGGTTCTTTAGGGGCCAAGTTGTAGGCCACCGGACGGGTCGCAGGTTGCGGATAGCGAACGACCTCTTTCCGGGAGGCTGGCTGCGAATAAGCGAGAATTCTTGCAAATAAGCAGTCCCGGACAGGCAGCGGGTGCACAAACGACCGCTGCACTGACGAGGTGTTTGGTTTGCCGCCTACTAAAACATAGCATCACACTGTACCCCAAATCCCACACAACAACCTACCACTCTCCTGTCCCCCCTACATCTCACACCTGGGCTGGGCTAAGGTGTCAACCGAACCGTGCCAAAAGCCGGCCAGGCTGAAGGCCCAGGATCATCAAAATTAGTTCAGTCGCGAACGTGTGGGCTCCGGAAAGTGGCGACCGCCGGTTCTAAGCAGCCTTACCCACACATGCGGATCTCTGTGCGGGTGGACTCTGTAGTAGTGGAACGGCTCGGTTACCAAATGGTATCTTCGGTTCATCGCCCAGTGAATTACCCCTGAGGAGGCCCGTAAAAAGGCCGTGAACACTGGCATCACGCCATTACGCAGCAAGAACTGGCAGTGAAAAGGCACAATAGCACACTGACGCCGCCGGCGGACACCCCTAAGAGGGCGAGCAATAAGGCGGCTCCTGTAGTCACTTCGAGGAGTACGGCCATAGGGAATGTCCCTACATACGCGGCCACCAGCCAACGGAAACCTTCTGCTACTCCAGCTGCTGATGATGAGGAACGACCCTCGACGTCAGCGGCCGCAGCTAACAGAGGGCCTTCGCCAACTGGACAAGCTGTGTGTGAATCCTACGCACACGTGGCACAGGTGGTCAAGATAGCTATCGTGCCCGTAGAATACCCACAGGTAATGCTCACACCTGAGGACGAGACCATAATAGAGGAGGCCATCCAGTTGGAAGTAACCAACGGATGGAGCGCAGCATTGCGCCTAGTAGGCATCCACTTCAAACCGGGATACCTAGTGGTGGACTGCCTGGGCGAGGAGCCAGCTGAGTGCCTCTTCAATATAGCGCCAAGACTATCTCGCTGGAAGGGAGTAGCCTTACAGGCTCGTAACTTAAATCTTGAGGAATGTGTAATGGATGTGGAGGAACTCCTCCAGCAGTCGGAAGAAGAAATAGCCGACGTCACCCTGACGGAAGGCGGCGTATCAGGAGATGCGTCAGGTGGTGTGGGAAATCCCAACCACAAATGACTGCCAATCCCTCTTACCGTTGCACCAAACTAGCCCAAAGGCCTGCACACCGATGACTCAAAGGTAATTTAGGACCAGAGTCACGCCTCACCTCGAGCCTGTATAGTAGTTAGAAAAAGTTAATACAATTCTTTCAGAATTCCTGACGCATGACTGTGTACTAGGGTGGAGTGAAAAAATTTTTTTTTCATATTCGTTTCGGAATACCTTTAAAAAGTTGCTGTTACTGTTCACAAATATGCATACAATATTTTATTTGGCACATGATAAATTTGAAGGTGCCCCCAACATCACGAACTTTAGAGAAATTCGCAAAATGTTGTCAAAAAACACCAACGTCTAATTGTCGGGAGCAGAACATAAGCCGACAGTTCATGATATATCCCAAAGATTGGCTACGTAAATTTTAAATATCTGGCGAAAAGCGTCGCTTCCTACTGTCAGCTTTATGAGAGTACTACAACTTATTCGATCTTACCATGACAAATATAGAAGTTTACTAAAACCTTATCAAGGCCGTCAAACGAACAAGAAATATCAAGTGAAAATAAATGAATTTGTTACTGAGTCCCAACGGTTATTTGATGTTTGCAGTTGCAAATGCAAAGTAATCTCAGAGTGTAATTGCTCAAAAGACAGTCGTGTTGCCAAGGAAGAAGTATATTTTTTACTTGATCAAAGAACTACAAGAAAAATGATGAAAGGCGCTGTAGATTTGGTTGCGACTGTAAAAAATATGAAAAAATTAAAAAGACAAGAAAAATAATTACTGCGTAACAAAGAGATACTGGATCCTAACCAACCGTCTTGTTCTCGTTCTTTGCCTGATGACTTAAAAACCGAAGGCACCAGCTCAAGCCAAAACAAGTAGCTGCTCCGCCACCAAAGAACAAGAGATTAAATTTACCATCAATAGCTCTCGCCTGCGATCGTACTGGAGTCTCTGATGTTGGTATTATTACATCAAAGGATCCAAGTGCTGTCATTGATCGTTCAAAGTTGCGCCGAGAAAGAACGAAAGTCATATCATCGTGTAGTGCAGATCGCAATAAAAGTATACGCGGAATTTATTTTGATGGCAAAAAGACTTTGGTTAGTATTCAGAAGGAAGGCAAATTTTATAGAAAAAGAGTAACAGAAGACCATTATGTGATTTTATCAGAGCCAGGAAGTGATTATTTCGGGCATGTTACGTGTGAGATGGGAACTGCTAAAGGTATTGAAGTACCATAATAAATCATTTGAGAACAAAATCGGTGGAATTGGATGAAATAGTTGTTATTGGTTGCGATGGTACAGTCGTGAATACAGGTTTCAAAGGAAATATCTTTACGAAGTGATGACAGCTATCAGCACTGGCATTTTTCTACCGATCTAGCTAATATTACACCTGGACCACTTAACCAATCTAGATGGCTCACTACAGTGAACAGAATCTTAAGATTATATGCTACTAAAACAGATCCTGAAGAAAATTTAGTGATATTAGCCACTTTCGTAATGAGAGTTTATGGTCCAATGTGATTCACAATAAAATGTTATCCTTCATGTACAAATGGAGTTAAGCACCTGTGGCAAACAATTACCCTAACTCGATATTTGAATGCGCCTTTGAAGAAAATCCTTGATAAGGTAATCCAACGAAATGGATATTTTGGTCACCCAGAAAATATTCTTATTGCTATGCTTGGAGACGACAGAGAAATCATACGTAAACTAGCATATCAGCGAATTTTAAAAGCAAGAGCAGAGAATACTCTAGGGCTTCGAACACATAAAGTGCCTGCTTTAAATTTCGATGCTAAAGATTATACCTACTTAATTACGTGGAAAGACTGTAAGATAACTGAGCCACCTCTGACTTCCAATTTATCTGATGAAGCCTTGAAAGAGATTGTCAAAAGCGGTTTGACTACATATCAGAATATTAAAGATTTTCCGTGCCATACCCAAGCCGTAGAGCGCTGTTCAAATTGGTGACCGAAGCTTCAAGTGCAGTTTGTGGAGAAAAAAAACGAGACGGTTTCATAAGGGCAAGACTATTATCACGGCAGCAAATGCCTGATTTTGAAACAAAAAAACAGTTTAATACCAAATAATGTACTTATTTCTGATTTTTTTCATTCCTTGATAATACATATTTTTTAATTTTTCTTGATTAAAAATGGCGTACGTTAAAGTCGGGCGCAGACGACTTTGGGATACCCTGTACCACCTCATTGCAATTAATTCCGACGAATTGCTTAAAACCTCAAAAAGATATTATATTCGGCAAATTTGAAAGAAAAGAAATCAGTCGAATTTTGCACCAAAATATTTTTTTGACCGATCGGTCCTGTGGGGACTATATGATATAGTCAACCGATTATGATCAAATTTAGTACACTGATTGGGAACTATAAAAGACTTCCGACTGCCAAATTTGGTTCCGATATCTTCAAAACCAAACGAAACACAACGAATTTTGTAAAAACAGCGTTTTTTTGACCGATCGTTCCTATGGGAGCTATATGATATAGTCAACCGATTTTGATCAAACTTAGTGCAGTGCTTGGATACTCTAAAAAACTTCTTAATGCCAAATTTGCTAACAATATCTTTACAAACAAACGAAAGGCAACGAACTTTGTACAAAAAACGATTTTTTGACCGATTGGTCCTATGGGAGCTATATGATATAGTCAACCGATTTTGATCAAATTTGGAACAGTGCTTGGCAGCTCTAAAAAACTTCTTAATGCCAAATTTGGTTACGGTATCTTCACAAATAAACAAATCACAACGAATTTCGCACAAAACACGTTTTTTTGACCGATTGGTCCTATGGGAGCTATATGATATAGTCAACCGATTTTGATCAAATTTGGAACAGTGCTTGGGTACTCTAAAAAACTTCCTCATGCCAAATTTGGTTGCGGTATCTTCACATACAAACGAAACACAACGAATTTTGTCCAAAAAATATTTTTTCGACCGATCGATCCTATGGAAGCTATATGATATAGTCAACCATTTTGATAAAATTTGGTACAGAGCTGGGGGTGTCTAAAAAACTTCCGATTGCCAAATTTGGTTATGATATCTTCATAAACAAACGAATTATCCATCTAAAACTTTTGGTTTTTTTCGAGGTCCTCTGAAACACCCCTATGGGAGCTATATAATGTAACCCCGATATCAAAAAAATAAAATAAACTTGTCTCCTATGGATTAATAAGGGATCTTATCTGAAAGTTTGGTTGCTCTAGCTCTTACCATCTCTGAGATCTAGGCGTTCATACGGACAGACGGACAGACGGACATGGGTATATCGACTTCTCGAGTCACACTGATCATACTTTAGGTAACTTTGGGGGGTCTCCGACGTCTCCTTCTGTACGTTACATACATTTTCGGCTTGCACAAACACAATATACCCTTTGTACCATACGGTACAGGGTATAAAAACATTAATACTACTATCCAGGCTTTTATTTAACGTATCACAATGTAGTTTGTTTTATAAGGGACAGGAAATCTAGAAAAATACTATCATTCAAAATCAGATTAATTTTTTGAAAAATTTAGTATTTTTCTAATTTTCAATTGGGTTGGGGCACCTCATAACATCAAGACAAGTGAACAATCTTTTGTATGCTGAATTTACTCATTAAAAGGCAACTTTGTATTGCTATTCCATTAAAAAAAATTTAAAAATTTTTGTTCATACACATTCACTCCACCCTACTGTGTACCCATCTCTGTCCAAGATATTGGAGCGGTGAGGACAATCGTTATCGCTTCAGCTTATCTAACTGGCGAAGAAATAATTCCACCCGGGGAGATAACCAGTCTCGTCGAACACTGCCACAGACACGGACTGCCGCTGCTTATAGATGCGACGCCAACTCTCACCACATTCTTTTGAGTACCTATTAGAGTTTATCTCTAAAGCGGGTCTAGAAATATATACTGTTGGAAACACTCCGACATTCATAAATAAAATAAGGGAAGAGGTACTTGACCTAACCCTTAAGTCCCTCTCTCATATCAAGGATTGGGGAATGGCACGTTTCTAATGAACAGTCCATGTCAGATCACAGGATCATAAGGTTTAATATTTCGCTAAATATGAACTTTTGTAACTCGCAACCCCAAAAAGACTAATTGGGAAATCTTTAACGCGGATTGGAGCTCGAACTACCCCATCTGGGTGTTACGATACCGAAATACCCATTGGAGTTGGATCAAAGGGTACGTGAAATTAATGAATGTAATGCCACGCCTTTGAAGAAGGCTGTCCTATCAGCCGAGTACGCCGAGAAAGAGACGCTCCATGGTGGAATAAACACCTGGCAGGACTACGTAAGATGAGTCGCTCACTCTTCAATCGTGCCAAACGAACTGGAGACTGGGAAACCTATCTAAATAGTCTCACTCTATACAGTGCGAGTATTAGCTAAGCGGCAGAACTACCGAAATTTCTGTGAGTCTGTAGCCAACACAAACGCTGCGGCCAGACTTCATAAAGCCATGGCGAAGTCAGTACCTGATGTAGTTCCTTTTCAAACGGTGTCCAAGCGTATTACACCAGAAAGGGAGGACTGGAAATTCGCCAAGTCCATTGTCACAAGTGAAAGACGTATGGGCCATAGCCTCGTTCCAGCACTTCAAGTGTCCAGGCCCAGATGGAATGTCTCCATCACTCCTTCAGAACGGTAGGGAATACCTTATACCAAGGCTGGGATGAAGGATGTCACCCATCCAAAGTCCTTTAGACCCATTAGCTTAACATCGTTTTTGTTGAAAATGTTAGAAAAGCTAGTGGACAACAAAATTAGAAATACGCTTCTGAAGCGGAACCCCCTGCACTTTACACAGCACGCGTATAGAGCAGGTCGATCAACAAACACTGCACTCTATCAACTGAGGAATATCCTCAGTAAAGCAGTTGATAATAAGGAAGTCGCAGTATGTGCCTTCCTAGATATTGAGGGTGCTTTTGACAACACATCGCACGATGCCGTTAACAAAGCACTTATAAGAAGGGGCGTTAATGTTACGCTTTCGAGTGGATTCAATCCCTACTCAAGTCAAGGCTAATCATCCGGAGACTCCTCCGTAACTGTCACCACAACTTGTGGCTGCCCACAACGAGGAGTATTATATCCACTACTATGGAGCCTCCTTGTTGATGAACTGCTAGATAGGTTATCGAGCAAAGGAATACATTGTCAAGGTTATTGCAGTAGGCAAATTCGAGAGCACTCTTTGTGACATAGTACAGAGAGGATAAAATAATACATACGATTGGAGCAAGGAAGTAGCTCTCAACCTAAACCCAGCTAAAACCATAGTAGTACCATTTAATAGAAGATATAAACTATGCAACATGCGGAAACTCCGCCTTAAGGGATGTCCTATTCTTTGGAGCAAGGAGGTTAAGTACCTTGGTGTTATATTTGACAGCAAACTTAGGTTCTGCTCTCATATAGAAAACGTGACAAGCAAATGCATTAGAGCTCTCTACAAAGGCAAAGGCCACATAATAAGTGCTAGAGACGCTGACGAGCTGGGAAAACTGGTCCCCTCAATTCTCTTACCCAGAGATGAGATGATCACAGAGTACCACTTTGAAAGGAACTTCAGTACTATTTTGAGCAACAAAGAGAATTGGACAACGCTAGAGGAGATACATCCTATGCTCTCATATAGAAAACGTGACAAATAAGTGCATTAGAGCTCTGTACATGTGTAGAAGGATAGCTGGCAAATCATGGGGTGCAACTCCCAAGATTTTACGCTGGCTATACCTAATGGTCATAAGGCCGATGCTCACTTACGGAGCTATTGCTTGGGGAGCTCGGGTGGAGACTACCTTCGTCCAAAAAGAACTTTAGAAGATACAGAGGCTAGCCTGTGTATGTATGACAGGAGCCATGAGAGCCTGTCCTGCAGCAGCATTGGAAGTCCTCATGGAGCTGACACCACTTCATACTGTTGTAAGGCTTCAAATGAAGGCGACACTATTAAGAATGTCGGCTGAGGGAATTGGCAAAGGCCACATAATAAGTGCTAGAGACGCTCTGGGTACATACACCAGCATATTTCAGGCAGAGTCTCCCTTAGATGGATCCCGTGACACAAGAACATCCCCGGGAATGAAGCAGCTGACGAACTGACGAGAAATGGTGCTGCGAAACCACTAATAGGGCCTGAACCTTACTGTGGCATTGGCAGACACACTACCAAGCAGCTGCTAAGAGATGAGGAAAGGTCCAGTCGGGAAACTGACTGGGCTGGCACGGACGGCTTACGACAGGCCAAGCAACTTCTTGGGTCCTACAGCTTAATTAGGTTCAAGAAAATGTCCCAATTGAAAGAAATCTCTTAGGATACTGACGGGGTTACAAACGGGACATTGCAGACTCAGGAAACACCTGTGTACTATTGGCATCTTAAGTTCAAGCACATGCAGGTTTTGTGAAACCGAGGGGAAAACCTCCCAGCACATACTTGCAGAGTGACAATAGATCCTATGGGTCGCAGTGCAGCTTTTCCAACCATATTATTATTATATTAAGCGAAACCATTTTGTGAAAGCACATGCATATGCCTACATATGTATATGTTTGTAATTTGCACGAATTTTGCAATTTAAGTATGGACTTTGACACCGAATTATGCCAAAAGACGCTGCGAATTGTGGTGAACAGGAGTTATTCCCAGGTTATATGTAGGCTTAGGTAAAAAATTAATATTTTTAAATATACATAACCAAAATTTTGCTATATGCAGAGTTAATTTAATTAAGATTACTTGTTATTTAAATAAATAATTCGATTGTCGCTAACGTATTTCAACTGAACTTTTAGGAAGTATTTTCGTACCAAAAGTCTGGCAGCCCCAAAATTAGACTTGTCAGTATTTTAATACCCGGTGTGAATAGCCTATAATACTACCTTCCAATGTCAAATTGACAAACCAGCAAGAAGCAGAGAACTGCATTTCCGGCCTAATAGTATAATAATATACGAGGAAACTAAACTCGAGCAGACCTTTTTTTGATTTCACGAGGCAGCAGCACTACGTCTACGCCAACACAAAAAATTTTGCCTTCATACATATATACAGATTTATGTATATAGGAAATACTTTCAATTTCGTGTGCAAAATTCCATCAATAGCAATTTAACGTTGAATTCTTTTACCCCGAATTCGTGTGACTCCAGTCACCATCGGAAATATACACCCCTATTGGCCGGGACCCCAAATGTAAGTAGTTTTTCAAATAGTGCAGTGTGCAGTTTTATTCTTGGCGTTCGCCAAATATATCCCCACAATTTGTGCACACAGCATCAGCAGCAGTCAACGACGCATTCAATCGGCAGAGCAGCGCAGCTGCTAGCACACCCGCAACCATCAAAACCAGAGGCGTACCAATAGGGGATCGCCATCTTGCATCTACACCAGTGGTCGGCAAAATATACATATGCATTTTTTTTTGCCGCTGTGACGTATTTCGACGCTGACGTCGCAAAGCAACAGCCACGAAGTTGCTTGTACATGACTTCGGCTCTTGCTTAGAGAGCGTGCTTGCTCTCTCAACGCTAAAGCGCTCCAGCATAAGTATGCCGTCGCTTTTGTGCTGTGTGGCAAAAAACACAAAATCATGAATAGATCGCGCTGCACAAATAAAAAATAAGAAGTAAAGGGACGGCATTGTTTTGCTGAAGCTAATGCTACAGTATAGGACGCTTTTTTTTTGCAGGTAAAGGGTCATTATTTTCATATTGGGCATTGCATCAGCTAAAAATATTAGAAAACATTTTGCTTGCAGCTCTAAAATTTTCTCTATATGTTCAGCTCCTTCTAATTTCTTAAACATATCATGAATTTTATTATAATGCCTTTCAATGTAATACAATTTACTTTGTGAGGCAACATGATGAACGTCACCATCCATATTTTCAATGAAAAAAAGTTCTCCCACTCTTTGAACATTTTTCCCTTTTTAAATTCAATAATTTGCGCAGTGCGATCTAATCATGCAAACAACTAAACATCAAGTGATTTGGTGTTTTTTGCCACACAGCACAAAAGCGACGGGATACTAATGCTGGAGCGCTTTAGCGTTGAGAGAGCAAGCACGCTCTCTAAGCAAGAGCCGAAGTCATGCACAAGCACCTTCGTGTCTGTTGCTTTGCGACAAGAGCATGGCAACGCCAGAGAATTAGCTGAGAGTAGTTCAGTACAAAAATCACACACACATGCATGTGTTTTGTGTACAACACAGTACGTGTGAACTCCAATCCCATGGGATTGGGCCGTGCCGACCACTGATCTACACAAACAGCATAAACGGCATCAACCATAAGTATAAACCTTAAAAACATATAAATAGAAAAAAAGAATTTAAAAAAAATAAAAAAGAAACAGGCAAAACATTGTAAAATCTAAAAAAACATAACAGCAAGTCTATTTTGATAATTTTGTTGTTTTGTTATAATATGTATTAAGAAAAACAAAAAAAAAAACCAAAAAAACAAGAAAGAAAAGCCAAGAGTGCAAAACAGGTCACAATAAATAATAAAATAAAATATTAAAAATCTAGCAACAACAATCAACGTGAGGAAGGCCTTCGCAACGAAATGGATTGTGGGTAAAACCGGGAATTCACATACACCGTTTTTTGTGTTTCAGAGGACCTCGAAAAAAACAAAAGTTTTAGGTGGATAATTCGTTTGTTTACAACTACTTAAGACTAAGGCGGTAAGGGGGTAAGTGGGTGATAGGTTATGGAGTGAGCCACCAGCATCCTTTGGAGCAGGCGGTGAAATATTTTTTATCGATCTCAGTAATACGAGTATCTTTTATTTGTTTGTGTAAGTCTGTTTGTCATTAATGTTTTTTGGTTTGCTCTTCTGTGAATGTGATAAATTATAGGTATGCCAATATTGTCATTAATGTACCCTTTTTCATCGAGGTACATGAAAATTTCAGGGGGGAGAATCCATTTTCTATCGAAAGCTCAAAATATTCCCTACTTTCAAAAAAGGGTGCTCTAATTTCGTTATTTTCTGTTTCATTTAAGCAGCGCAATACGACCGATTATAAAAACGTCAATTCTGCAAATTTAAGCTGTATTATATAGCTTTAGGTTCGAAAAAAAATGGGTGTATGAGCTCTCTGGCGTTGTAAATAGAGACGTGCAGGATCTCAAAATCTTTCGTTCCATCCTCCTGAGTTGTTCCATGTGTGAAGGTGCAATTTTAAACCATATCGGGGAAACGTATGTTATAATGGGCCTTATTAAGGCCAAGTACATGATAATTTTAACGCGTTTCTCTATATACCTGCAAGAGAATAACCTTTGGTAAGCATGCATGCCATGGTAGGTCTTCGAGAGTTGGTAATTTATATGATCATTAAAATATAGAAATTTATCCAATAACACTCCTAAATATTTCACTGTGCTCACCAGTTTCATCAGATCGCCAGCCTCATCGATTTTAATTTGAAATTTTTTCCAATTTTTCCTAATACTGAGACTACATTTTTTAACGGGTGGCCTAAATAAAATGCTTTCACATTTGCTGAAGTTAATAGTAAGATGCCAGTTTTTTGTGTAGTGCACAAGATAATCAACCTCTCTCTGTAGACCGTCATTTATGCCTTGGACTGTATTTTCAGAATGAAATAAGACGATATCGTCGGCAAATGCAATTATATTATCAATTTTATACATTAAATCTAGAATAAAAAGGTTAAACAATGTAGGTGCGTTGACCGTGCCTTGTTGCAAACCATTTAGTATTGAATAGGATTTTGAAACTTTCTTGTATTATGTTTGCCATGCTTGCAAAATGCAAACACAAGGCGAAAGGCGAACAAGACGAAAAGCGAACAAGGCGTAAAGAGAATAAAATCAAATGAACACCTGCATCTTTACTACGCATTGCCTAAAACAGGCGGCTGTCAAACTGTTTTCAAAACTTAGTATTGCTCAACTTGCTGTTGCTGAACTTCTCAGTGCGGGCTTTTTGTTTTTGTTCTTTCGTGCATCGCTTTGTGCTTTGCTCGCCAACGATCTGTTGTTGCGTGCACTAACTTTATAACATTTCCGCGTTAGTTTCACTCTGAGCGTTATTTTGTATATCACTCTGCTGCATTTTTTGAGCATCAACATCGCTTCTGTGTATACAGCCATGAGTGACCCGAAAATGTTGCTATCCTTCATGCAAATGGAGCGGTATTCAAACCGAAGCCTATGTTGCATGTTGGATGTGCGATAATATGGCTTATTTAAAATGTGCCGGTTTGACCGACCGTGTTTATGACTGCATACGAGAGGGCAAAGGACTAAACTGGACCTGCACAACTTGTCGTTCCGCCGAGATAGAAATGAAAGCCTTCATGCCCAAACCAAACTTGGATTTGACGATTTTTATAAGGACTTTCGCTCGCTACAAGATAAGTTTTCATCACTTTCAAGCATCTCTCCTAAGCGCAAAAAGGCCAATTTACCAATAATCGAACCACCATTAACAGTTTCCAATCAAGCCGGGCTGGACTCGCCTATAGCTCCCAGTCCGACTCAGCTAATCCCATTTGCAACACCATCTCAGCTTCCTCAGACGCTGCTGGAGTCACGGCCAATGCTGTCGCTATCGATACTGGAGTCAGTTTGACTGTAGGCTCTCCAGCTCTTACTGTTTCTGAGTCTGAGTCTGCTACTACGGACTGCGCCACTAACATGATGACTGATGCGCCGTCCTCTGTCATAGTTTTGAGTGGAGTCCCAATAACCCTTAACTGCTAGCTCTTCGGATTCTTTCGTTGGAGTAGCACCAAAAAAGGCTAATGCCATTGGCAACCGAAACCAAATCGTTTGCGAGAAGCTTAAGATATCTCCCAAGGAAATTGAAATATTTAAGTTCAATTTTAAGTATAAGCGCGATATATCCTCGTTTAAGATTAGTGTTCCTGAATCTCTCTTTTCTACTATTCTTAATCCTTCTTTCTGGCCTACTCATACTTTAGTGCATGAATTTATTAGAAAAACCAAAAAAGACTAGTGTTTGGCCACAAATAAAAGAACTTGGATTTCCAATTCCAATAACACTCCGATTTCGCAGTTCGGCACTTTATTTGCGACTAATCTTAAAATATATTTTATTTTACATTACCACTTCCCAGCGGCGCAAAACCTCTTGCATTACTTTGTCGACAGTAATGCTCCAAAATCGCTTACAACCTGGCATACTTTGCCATGGGCATGGCCGCTTTGTACGGGCTGTGTCGAAAATCTGCATTACACGTAAACCAAATTGTATACCAGAGCCGAACAGCCTTCGGCTCTCTTACACTTGGTTTACTTTTCAATATACTGCTGAATATGTTAGTAATGCACTTTGTTTACGATTAAATATACTGCTTTTAAAATGGTATATGGGTTGGTAATGTACTTGGTTTACTTTTCAATATACAAATGTAAGAGTAGTATACACATTTGTAATGCACGTACATTACCGTCCATATGAACGAGTAATAAAATAGTAATACAGTAAATTTTATTTTAGTTTAAGGCTAATAGGCAGTAGAGTAAAACCGAAACTTCATATAAAAATCGCTGTCAACATTCTTAGCGTTCTTTGTATATGAAGTTTTTTTTCTTTCAGTTGGTTTTATACTACTGCCTCTTAGTCTTTACTTATTTTATTAATTTTTAATTTTACAATTGTTTTGACATTTGTACATTATTATTATTTTCTTTTAACTTCTCATCAAATTTCCTTTTTGCAATTCGCCCTTTATGGGTTCTAAACGCCTGGCGAATCAATGTTATGTACTGGCGGTGATTGAATCCGTCACATTTTAAACTATTTGTAAAAAATAAATGTATGTATATGTATAAATGTATATGTATGTATATGTATATATATGTATATATGTATGTATATGTATGTTATTACGAACGAATTATACGTTTTATTATTAATGTTACTTATTGTATTGAAAATTTAATAACTTAAGAACACCCGCGTAGGTCCGTAGCTCACTGGAAATGAAAAGCAAGTGACGTGACGCTCTAAAAAACAAATCAAGTGTTTTTTTTGCAAAAAAATTAATAAGCAACAGAAAAAAAACGGCTTGACAGAAGAAATGCCGAAAAATGCTTGTTAGGATGCAAACAAAATAACAAAATTTTGTGTTGCTAGGGGCAGTGCGACTTGCTATTTGTGCATTACTTTTTCCGCAGTTGTAATGCAGATTTTCGGCAGACCACATTCGGCACCGCTTCACTTGCTTGATGAGGGGGAGGCAACAAAGAGAAGGTAAGACGGACTCGTATTTTCTATTTTACAATCTCTCAAACGAAAAGCAGCGCTTGTAAATTACGTTTTCTGCGGAGGTAATGCAGTATTTCGGCAGACCACATTCAGCTCTGCGCCGCTGGGTTCAGTGTGGATTTTGAGAGAAAGAACAATATAAAGAATATGCTCAAAGCGATGTATGTATATAAATGCATAGTGTGAGAGAACGCATAGATTGCAATTACAGTCTATGTCATAAGTTTGTCTACAGTAAATTTTATGTTGAATAAGTTTATAAATGTAATCTTCCCAAACATACTCCGCGCCTTGAAGGGACCGTAGTGCCTTCAATTAATTGTTGGAAATGGTAGAGGAGTGACCTTATGAATTGGCCGCCGAATTACGTTGTTTCTAGTCTGAAGTTCAATGAAACACACATTTCTGTGGTGGCATGTTATTCTCATGAATTAATACAAGCTGATCTTCCTCTATGTTTGATTGAGATTTCAGCCACTTCGAACGTTGCTGTAGGGTGTGCAGATAGTCTCGTCTCCAGATTTCCCAGAAACGCTGCTTAAGGAACGTTATTTGCTGCCATCGTGTTAGATGTGACGCCTTTGTCGCATCCACTTGAGGTTCTGGTAACGCTGCCATCGATGCGCCAATTAAAAGGTGAGCTGGCGTTAACGCTTCGCCATCATTGGGGCTATGGCGCTATCGGGCGAGAATTCAAAATTGCTTCAATTTCGATGACCACAGTCTGGAGCTCCTCGAAGGTAAGGTAAGAGTTGGCCATCAGTTTTATAAGCAGGGATTTCATCGACTTTACAGAGGCCTCCCATAGACCACCAAAATGTGGAGCACGTGGAGGAATGAATTTAAATTCGCAACCGATATCGATGCTGAATTGTTCCGTCGCTGTATAATTTTCCTCAGCCTTCGTCAACCGTCGGCTAGCATAGGCGATGACTCGTTCCTTTTCATCGCTTTCTTGTGTGAGAACGGCTCCTAGCCCGTAGTCGTAGCTTAAATTTGAGATTGAAGTCCGGGCAAGCAAGTACTGGGGCCGTGGTCAAGCTCTCCTTAAGGTCGTACAACGCCGCCCGTTGCTCCTCGTTCCACGCCCATTTTTTTCCTTTCTTCAAAAGTGAGGCCATCGGATGTATCATCGATTGGGTACGAATCGTCGATACCATGATGCCATGCCGATACATTGCCGCAGCTCTTTTAAGCTGGTGGGCGCCTTCAAATTCTGGATGGCCTCTATCTTCGCCAGATCCGTTCGGATTCCCTCGCCGGTCACCACGTGACCAAGGTAGACCAATTCTTTTCGAAAGAATGAGCATTCATTTCTTCCGATTAATCTTCAAATTAGCCTTACGAAGACGATGCAGTACTTCTCGAAGGTTCGCTACGTGCTGCTCCTCCGTTGCGCCTACGACGATTATGTCATCCAGATATGCGAATGCGTACGGCTCCATGTCAGGCCCGATCACCGAATCCAAAGCTCTTTGAAATGTGGTGCTAGCCGAATGCAATCCAAATGGCATCACTCGCATTGCGCAGTTGCTCGAGTATATGGTGGATCCTTGAAACTGGATACGCGTCCGGAACCGAATTTGCATTTAATATCCTGTAGTCAATGCACATTCGCTCGCTTTTTGTCTTTTTTAGGTACCACCACGATCGAGGCGCTATGTGGACTGTGGGAGGGCTCAATGGCATCCGATTTCAGCAGTACATCCACCTGCTCGTTAATGGCAGCTTGCTTTGCAGGGTCTTTCGGGTAACACCTCTGCTTCATGCTTCTTGCCGCAGAAATTCTTTTAACTCTGGTTTAAGGTCGGCGGGCCACGGGGAATCTTCATCATCCACCTCTGCTGCCTAAGCCGTAACCTTTGCGCACTCTTTAATGGTGGTCGGCGTCTTACCGTGGCTCCGGTTTTCCCTTGACGCGGTGACCACGCTTTTATGGACGACCCTCGTCGTGCCACCTGTTGGTTTGCTCCGGGTCCCAGAACTCAGAGCTTCTCGTTTTTCTACCGTGCGGCTTAACTGCTCAGCCTTTGGCTTTTCTGCCTCCATCCTGTTCCTCGTTTGTGCTGGCGAGGGTCTTCATCCGGTAACGCAGCGGAAACCATTGCGCCGCTTCGCCTGTCAGCACCTCTATCATGGCTGCGGGTAGGTCGTTGACGTTGATACGGTACGCTGGTGCTTTATCCTCCAACTCTTCGATGAGCGCGAGTGCGTCTGTGTGCCCGTCGAAGTGTACGCCCCATTTTCGAACCTGATCCGGCACAATTACGTTGTGTCCAGTTGCCTGCGGGGGCGGTAGTCGCGCGCTGGGACTGACCAGTGAGCATCCGATTCCAACTCGGGTCGATATTCGCGATAAGGAAGGCTTAGTTGAATTGGTCGATCAACTGGGTCTGCTGAGGGATGACTGGTACGATGAGTGGGTGTAATTAGGGGAACTGCCAACGATGATTGAGGCAACACGATGCTGCTTACAGGTTTGGGGGACGGTGGCGCGGGGCTCGCGCCTCTGCTGGGCGACACGCTATTGCTCCCTTGCTCTGCCAGCTTGGCACAGCGGGTCTCGTGCTCCGCCAACCTCGTCCAAATGTCTGATGTGTGTTCGCCTTTTGAGACAAACGCTGCCAGCGCCCTTCTTAGCTCATTCACCTTGCCTTCAGTGGGCATGCCCAGTTCAGTGAGGATGATGCATAGCTCCTCTTTTCGTCGATATACAATCCAGCGTACGCCGACGCCTGGGTTCTTAATCTTTCCCACACATTTGGACTCACTCGTATCCTCTGTTTTGTTCTGGGGTACCTGCGTGTCGTCAACTGTGCTTACTGTGCTGTCTTCTGTTTTTGCCTCCATTGTATTTATTGTTGATTTTAAATTTTCCCCTTCAAATGAGCTTTTATTTGATTCTCCTTTAATTTCGATTTGCTTTATTAATTTAATTGATTTAGTTTTATCGGTTAAATTTTTATTTTATTTTAATTAACTTAGTTTTCCTTTCCATTAAAATTTCGATTTGCTTTATTTTAATTTAGTTGATTTTTTTTTTTTTTTTTTTATTCGAAAATATAGTGTATAACTGTTTTCCTTTCGTTTCAGTTTTATTATATTATATTATATTATATTATATTATATTATATTATATTATATTATATTATATTATATTATATTATATTATATTATATTATATTATATTATATTATATTATATTATATTATATTATATTATATTATATTATATTATATTATATTATATTATATTATATTATATTATATTATATTATATTATATTATATTATATTATATTATATTATATTATATTATATTATATTATATTATATTATATTATATTATATTATATTATATTATATTATATTATATTATATTATATTATATTATATTATATTATATTATATTATATTATATTATATTATATTATATTATATTATATTATATTATATTATATTATATTATATTATATTATATTATATTATATTATATTATATTATATTATATTATATTATATTATATTATATTATATTATATTATATTATATTATATTATATTATATTATATTATATTATATTATATTATATTATATTATATTATATTATATTATATTATATTATATTATATTATATTATATTATATTATATTATATTATATTATATTATATTATATTATATTATATTATATTATATTATATTATATTATATTATATTATATTATCACTTCATAAACGAAGCTTAGGCATATGGTAAGCAAACTGCTATGGCACATGAGTGAATTTCTTTTTGCATTATTTACTTGTGGTTGTGTGAAAATGTCTAGTTTTGTGCCAACAAATCATCATTTGCGGGAAGTGTTGATTTTCTTGTTCTGTTCGAAAAAAACGGCAGCTGTAGCGCATCAAGAGCTCCAAAAAGATACTGCTCCAAGCGAAACAACGTGCCGTGATAGGTTCCGTCGCTTCAAAGACGGTGATTTCGATGTTGAAGACCGTCCACGTAAAGGAAGACCCAAAACCTTCGAAGACGCTGAATTGGAGGCATTGCTCGATGAGGATTCGTGCCAAACGCAAGAAGAGCTTGCTTCAGCATTAGGAGTTACCCGCCAAGCCCTTTCCAAGCGATTGCATGCGTTGGGAATGATTCAAAAGCAAGGAACTTGGGTTCCTTATGATTTGAAACCAAGGGACGTTGAGCGTCTTTTTTCGCCTGTGAACAACTGCTCCAGCGAAAATCTTGGGCACTACCCGGTCATGCTTACACGTCGTCGGCTTCGCCGAATATTCACGCTGCGAAGGTAACGCTGTGCATTTGGTGTGACCAGGTCGGTGTTGTTTATTATGAGCTGTTGAAACAAGGCGAAACCATCACTGGGGAACGGTATCGAACTCAATTGATGCGATTGAGCCGAGCACTGCGAGAAAAACGGCCACAATACGAGCAGAGGCACGAAAAAGTGATTTTACTGCATGACAACGCTCGGCCTCACATTGCCAATCCTGTTAAAACTTACTTGGGAACGCTCAAATGGGAAGTCCTACCCCACCCGCTGTATTCCCCAGATATTGCGCCGTCCGATTATTACTGGTTCCGCTCGATGGCACTTGGTCTGGCTGATCAGCAGTTCCACTCATATGAAGATATCGCAAAACGTGTGGATTCGTGGATTGCCTCAAAAGACGAACACTTCTACCGTTGAGGTATTCGAACTCTACCAGAAAGATGGGAAAAAGTTGTAGCTAGCGATGGGCAATACTTTGAATGAGTCATCATTTTTGTACAATAAAGTTACATTTTCATCAAAAAACAAGAACTTAGTTGCGCACCTAATATTATATTTCATTTCATTTCATTTCATTTCATTTCATTTCATTTCAAATTTCATTTCATTTCATTTCAAATTTCATTTCATTTCATTTCAAATTTCATTTCATTTCATTTCAAATTTCATGATTTCATTTCAAATTTCATGATTTCATTTCAAATTTCATGATTTCATTTCAAATTTCATGATTTGATTTGATTTCAAATTTCATGATTTGATTTGATTTCAAATTTCATGATTTGATTTGATTTCAAATTTCATGATTTGATTTGATTTCAAATTTCATGATTTGATTTGATTTCAAATTTCATGATTTGATTTGATTTCAAATTTCATGATTTGATTTGATTTGATTTGATTTGATTTGATTTGATTTGATTTGATTTGATTTGATTTGATTTGATTTGATTTGATTTGATTTGATTTGATTTGATTTGATTTGATTTGATTTGATTTGATTTGATTTGATTTGATTTGATTTGATTTGATTTGATTTGATTTGATTTGATTTGATTTGATTTGATTTGATTTGATTTGATTTGATTTGATTTGATTTGATTTGATTTGATTTGATTTGATTTGATTTGATTTGATTTGATTTGATTTGATTTGATTTGATTTGATTTGATTTGATTTGATTTGATTTGATTTGATTTGATTTGATTTGATTTGATTTGATTTGATTTGATTTGATTTGATTTGATTTGATTTGATTTGATTTGATTTGATTTGATTTGATTTGATTTGATTTGATTTGATTTGATTTGATTTGATTTGATTTGATTTGATTTGATTTGATTTGATTTGATTTGATTTGATTTGATTTGATTTGATTTGATTTGATTTGATTTGATTTGATTTGATTTGATTTGATTTGATTTGATTTGATTTGATTTGATTTGATTTGATTTGATTTGATTTGATTTGATTTGATTTAAAATTTCATGATTTGATTTCAAATTTCATGATTTGATTTCAAATTTCATGAGATTTAAAATTTCATGAGATTTAAAATTTCATGATTTGATTTCAAATTTCATGATTTGATTTCAAATTTCATGATTTGATTTGATTTGATTTCAAATTTCATGATTTGATTTCAAATTTCATGATTTGATTTCAAATTTCATGATTTGATTTCAAATTTCATGATTTGATTTCAAATTTCATGATTTGATTTGATTTGATTTGATTTGATTTGATTTGATTTGATTTGATTTGATTTGATTTGATTTGATTTGATTTGATTTGATTTGATTTGATTTGATTTGATTTGATTTGATTTGATTTGATTTGATTTGATTTGATTTGATTTGATTTGATTTGATTTGATTTGATTTGATTTGATTTGATTTGATTTGATTTGATTTGATTTGATTTGATTTGATTTGATTTGATTTGATTTGATTTGATTTGATTTGATTTGATTTGATTTGATTTGATTTGATTTGATTTGATTTGATTTGATTTGATTTGATTTGATTTGATTTGATTTGATTTGATTTGATTTGATTTGATTTGATTTGATTTGATTTGATTTGATTTGATTTGATTTGATTTGATTTGATTTGATTTGATTTGATTTGATTTGATTTGATTTGATTTGATTTGATTTGATTTGATTTGATTTGATTTGATTTGATTTGATTTGATTTGATTTGATTTGATTTGATTTGATTTGATTTGATTTGATTTGATTTGATTTGATTTGATTTGATTTGATTTGATTTGATTTGATTTGATTTGATTTGATTTGATTTGATTTGATTTGATTTGATTTGATTTGATTTGATTTGATTTGATTTGATTTGATTTGATTTGATTTGATTTGATTTGATTTGATTTGATTTGATTTGATTTGATTTGATTTGATTTGATTTGATTTGATTTGATTTGATTTGATTTGATTTGATTTGATTTGATTTGATTTGATTTGATTTGATTTGATTTGATTTGATTTGATTTGATTTGATTTGATTTGATTTGATTTGATTTGATTTGATTTGATTTGATTTGATTTGATTTGATTTGATTTGATTTGATTTGATTTGATTTGATTTGATTTGATTTGATTTGATTTGATTTGATTTGATTTGATTTGATTTGATTTGATTTGATTTGATTTGATTTGATTTGATTTGATTTGATTTGATTTGATTTGATTTGATTTGATTTGATTTGATTTGATTTGATTTGATTTGATTTGATTTGATTTGATTTGATTTGATTTGATTTGATTTGATTTGATTTGATTTGATTTGATTTGATTTGATTTGATTTGATTTGATTTGATTTGATTTGATTTGATTTGATTTAATTTAATTTAATTTTATTTTATTTTATTTTATTTTATTTTATTTTATTTTATTTTATTTTATTTTATTTTATTTTATTTTATTTTATTTTATTTTATTTTATTTTAACCTCTTAATTTTCTTTTCCACTTTGCCCCCGTTCACTTCGTGGGCTTTCGCACTGTTTTTCTTCCTTGGTTATTTATCAAAACCGTTGTCCACTTGAAATTAAATTTTTATTTAATTCTTTATTTAGTTCACTTTAATTTTGTTCAGTTATGATCAGATTTTATTTCGTTCTATTAACTTTATTTGCTCTTATTTAATTTAATTTTATGCTCTTTAATTTCACTTGACTTAATTTAGTGTTATTTTCGTTGCACTGTCATGTCACTTGATAGCTGTTTAACTCTCTTTATCTTTCAATTTCTTTCTTGTTAACACGTGGCTTTCGCCCACTGTCACTTTTTAGTTTTTTGGCCCACTGTACTTTTGTCTACGGCCGTTACTCGCGATCCGTTATGCGCAGCCCGTTATGTGTGCAAAGCAAAGACACAAAATCACGCTGCTGTGCACACATGTACATTTTTCGCACTCGACTGTACTTTACACGCGGTTACCGCGACGCGCCGTTTTACTTTTTGTCTTTTCTGTCACTTCTTTATGTTCGTTTACAATCTAACTTTTGCTGTGATTTTGCTTGTCTTTTAAATTTCTGCTGCTCCGCTTTGCTTGTTCTTACTATTTTTCTGTATCATTTTTTTTCCAACGTTAAGCCGCTGCTGTACCTATTGCTTTTGGCGAAACTAAATTGCTACTGTACCTCTTTTGTATGTATGTATGCGGCTGGACTATATATGTATGCCCTAACGGGGCTTTAATCCGCTATATACGTTTTTATTGAATATTCAATATAGTGTTGCAAAAAAGCCACAAAGATATTCTATAAGTATTGTGAATGTACTATGGTGAATGGACGCGTGGTGTATATACTGCGTTTCCGTTTCCCTTTTGTTTTCTATTCTGTTTTAAGCATCGTAGTGGCAAGTCGTGCATAGCATAAAATATATTAAAAGAATATTTAAAACTGCAATATATTGTGTTTTCCTTACCGGCAATAACTTTCAACAGGTTATGTGCCCAGTTTACGCTTTATTGCTTTAATAAAAAAATTAAAAATACATTAAATTATAATGGAAAAAGGAAAATGCAACATTAAGCCATTTGATGGCGAAAAATATTCAATCTGGAAGTTTCGAATCAGAGCCTTACTAAATGAAATGGATTTGTTAAAAGTAATTGATGCCGACAAACCAAATGAAGTTACAAGCGAATGGTACAATAAGGATAAATGCGCTAAAAGTATAATAATTGAATATTTAAGTGATTCGTTTCTAAATTTTGCAAATTGTGAGAGCAGTGCCAAACAAATTCTTGGAAATTTAGACGCCATTTATGAGTGAAAAAGTCTGTCCGCAAGCAGTTATTGACCTTGAAATTGAAAGGGGATTGTGCACTGTTGAATTTTTTCAACATGTTCGACGACTTAGTAACCGAGTTGACAGCTGCTGGTGCAAAAATGGATGAAATGGATAAAGTGTCGCATTTGTTATTATCTATGCCAAATAGCTATGATGGTGTAATTACAGCTATTGAAACACTGTCTGAGGACAACTTAACACTTGCTTTTGTTAAGAATCGACTTCTTGATCACGAAATTAAACTAAATAATATGAGCAAAGACACTAGTGCAAAAATATTGCACGCTGTGAATTATAAAAAACAAAATATGATAAATAACAAATATAAAAGTAAAATAAATTTTAATAAAAGTTATAAAAATAAAAATTTTAAGCAAAAGCCATATGTTAACATTAAATGTCATTACTGTGGCAAACTAGGCCACATGAAAAAGGACTGCTATGGATTTAAAAAGTCACTAACTAATAAAGAAAATGATAAACAGGCACAAATGGCAAATGCTCAATCAGAACAAAGAATTGCTTTTATGTTGAAGCGTGAAGTAAACTCCCAAAAACAAGGAAAAGTTTCATTTCTCATAGACTCTGGTGTATCTGATCACATCATTAAAGACGAAAATTTGTTTGTGGACTCAATAAATTTGGAATCACCTGTTAAAATAGCAGTTGCCAAACAAGGCGAGTTCATTGTCGCCAAGAAGATGGATGTTCCAGAAAACTTGCTTTCTGTTAAGAAGATGCATGATGCGGGGATGTCAGTTGAATTTCATCCAGGAGGTGTAAAGATTCACAAAGATGGTCAAGTAATCATGTGTGGTAATTACTTAAACAATGTTCCAATTGTTGATTTTATGGTATGTAAACAAGCAAATATGCTAAATACAAACAAATCTATTAAGTATCAATTGTGGCATGAGAGATTAGGACATTTAAGTAAAGGGAAATTCTTAGAAATAAAAGTAAAAAATATGTTTGATGATGTTAATCTAATTAGCAACGTTGAGCCTAGTAATGAACTATGCGAGGCTTGTATTAATGGAAGACAGGCAAGACTTAAATTAAATAAATTTAAAACCAAAGATTATATAAAGAGACCATTATTTGTTGTACACTCTGATGTGTGCGGTCCAATTACACCAGCTACTTTAGATGGTAAAAACTATTATGTGATATTTGTTGACCAATATACTCATTACTGTGTAACATATTTGATTACACATAAGTCTGATGTTTTTGCAGTTTTTAAAGATTTTGTAGCAAAAAGTGGAGCCCATTTTAATTTGAAATTAGTTCACTTATATATTGATAATGGAAGGGAATATCTTTCAAATGAAATGCGGGAATATTGTGTTCAAAAAGGAATAAGTTATCATCTAACTGTTCCATATACTCCACAATTAAATGGAGTTGCAGAAAGAATGATAAGAACAATTACAGTAAAAGCTCGTACCATGGTTAGTGGAGCAAAATTACAAAAATATTTTTGGGGTGAAGCTGTCTTAACCGCTACCTTCTTAATTAATAGAAGTCCCTGTGTTGCATTGAACAAAAATATGAAAACACCATACGAAATTTGGCATAACAAAAAGCCGAACCTTAGGTATCTCAAGGTTTTCGGGTCAACTGTATATGTACATGATAAGACTAGAAAGAGGAAATTTGATGATAAGTCTTGGAAAGAAATTCTGGTTGGCTACGAGCCAAATGGTTATAAAATATGGGACACGCAATCCCAGAAACTTACAATAGCACGAGATGTTATTGTTGATGAGACAAATATGGTAAATTCTAGGACTGGAATTGATTTCCCGAATGATAGTACGGAATGTATCCTGAATGATAGTAAGGATTGTGCTCAGACTAAAAATACAAAAGGTATCCTGAATGATAGTAAGGATTGTGCTCAGCCTCAAAATTCAAAAGGTATCCTGAATGATAGTAAGGATTGTGCTCAGTCTGAAAATATAAAATCTTTCCTGAATGATAGTAAGGAATGCGGTAATACTAATAACCAGAATGATAGTATGGTATATCTTCAGAAAGAAAGTATGGAGTGTAATCAATCCAATCTTCTGAATGAGAGTAAGAAAGATGGATTGAAAGAAATAAATTCAGATAAGCAATCTAATGATGTTTTGTCTCAAATAAATAAATTTCGTCCAGTCCTAAATAATGTTTTAGAAAAAGAACATTGTGAAATAAGAAAAAGTGAAAGAATTAAGCAAAGGCCGCAGATATCGTATAAAGACTTAATAAATAATTGTGTCATGAATGCATGCACTTTAGATAATAGTATCCTAAAATCGTTTGATGAAATCAAAACAAGAATAGATAGAGCACAGTGGGAAGAAGCAATTAATGATGAGTTAAATTCGCATAATATAAATAAAACTTGGTCCCTTATACAGAAGCCAATTAATAAAAATATAATTGATTGCAGATGGGTCTTTACAATAAAACATAATGAGTTTGGTAAACCAGTATTTGTATCTTACTAGATTAGTTGCACGTGGTTTTACTCAAGAATATTTAGTGGATTATGATGAAACCTTTGCCCCAGTGGCAAGAATTACAAGCTTCAGAATTTTAATGTCTTTCTCACATCAAAACAACCTATTTGTTCATCACATGGATGTTAAAACTGCCTTTTTGAATGGCACTTTAAAAGAGGAAATCTATATGTCAGTTCCTCAGGGTGTACAATGTGAGGATGGTAATGTTTGCAAATTAAATAAAGCTATTTATGGGCTTAAGCAAGCAGCTAGATGCTGGTTCGAAATGTTTGAAAAAGCTTTAAAAGAAATTGGTTTCATTAATTCATCTGTGGACAGATGTATTTATATTCTTGACTATGAAGATATTTTTAAAAATCTATATGTTTTATTGTATGTGGATGACCTGATAATTTCAACGGCTAGTATTGATACTATGAATAATTTTAAATCCTATTTAATAGAAATTAATTATTTCATAGGTATTAAAATAGATAAGAAAGATAATCAGTTACAACTTAGTCAATCTGCATACATCAATGATATATTAAATAAATTTAAAATGGATGAAAGTAAACCTGTAAATTCTCCATTACCAACTAAACTTAATTATGAAGCATTAAATTCAGATGATGTATTTGATGCCCCATGTCGTAGCCTTATTGGATGCTTGATGTATATTATGATATGCACAAGAGAGATCTGAGTGCTGCTGTTAATATTTTAAGCCGATATTCTCATAAAAGTAACATAGAATTGTGGCAATGTTTAAAACGAGTTTTGAGGTATATGAAAGGAACTATTGACCTAAAATTAACTTACACTGTAAACACAAACTATAATCATTTGTTGAATGGATATGTAGACTCTGATTGGGGTGGATGTGAGGATGATAGAAAAAGTACTACAGGGTTTATATTTAAAATGTATGACAATAATTTAATTAGTTGGAATACAAGAAAGCAAAATTCAGTTGCAGCATCATCAACTGAAGCTGAGTATATGGCTGTAAGAGAAGGTTTATGGCTAAAATCCTTATTACAAAGTCTTAAAATTGAATTAAAGGAGCCAATAGAAATTTTTGAAGATAATCAAGGTTGTATTAGCATTGCTAATAATCCCTCATGTCACAAAAGATCAAAACACATTGATATTAAATATCATTTTTCAAGAGAGCAAGTTGAACGTAAACTAATAAATGTTAAGTATATTTCAACAGATAAACAACTGGCAGATTTATTAACAAAACCATTACCTGGACCACGGTTTATTGAACTAAGAAACCAACTTGGATTGCATCATTGAAGGAACTTTATATTATTTTTAAAAATAAGCTAAATATACGCTTATTTGGTTTTAATGAAGGAAATTAATGAATTCTAAACTTATTTTAATTTAAAAAAATTTTATTTTTATGGAAACATATGTATCTTCTGAATATTTGAATTAACTTTTTTTAAGTAATATTGATCTGATTGGGTTTTTCTGGGTTTTCCCCAATCCTTGCAACAAATGTTGGATCACTTATTGTAACTCCCAGAAAATGCTCGACTTGTCTTTATCACTATTGTTATTACTCTTAAACTCTAATATTTTTGTTGTGTCTATGTGTCTTTTTGAGGAGGTGTATTGAATATTCAATATAGTGTTGCAAAAAGCCACAAAGATATTCTATAAGTATTGTGAATGTACTATGGTGAATGGACGCGTGGTGTATATACTGCGTTTCCGTTTCCCTTTTGTTTTCTATTCTTTTTAAGCATCGTAGTGGCAAGTCGTGCATAGCATAAAATATATTAAAAGAATATTTAAAACTGCAACATATTTTGTTTTCCTTACCGGCAATAACTTTCAACAGTTTTAAAAAGATGTTAATATACATATGTATGCCTACTTATGCCTCAGCGTCCCTGCTCGGGCATCATTTGTAAGGAAGTTTCTGGTGCTGTGGTATATCTCAGTCTGCCCCAGGGCCAACTTACAACTAATTTGTAAATTTGCTGAGACACTGGGCAGCGTAGGGGGCCTAGAAACTGTCCTCGCCGTACCTGCATACATACATACGTACCTTTTACTTTTCATTTAGCGCATTTGGCTGGCGTGCTCTCAGCACGAATAACCGACAGTAAGACCTTAGTGGACCACGTCGCTGAGCGAGGCCCTTGCGACCGTATCCGTGCTCGAGGGGGTAGGGAAGTTGTGGTGGCGGGCGAAGCCTACGCGTACCTACAACTGAGCCAGCCTCACCAAAGAGGCGAGACCTGCTTGGTTTCTTATATGCACGCGGTAGGGAAGGGGAGAATAGTGAAAGGCACTAGCACACTCACGTTCGCAACGGCATTCTGTTTCTCACGCGCGTCTTGCACACGGCACCAAATATTTGACGTATTAAAACACTTGCTGATTCGATTCACTTTATAATTTTATTAAGTTTAATCTCTCCTTCTCAACACCCACAACCGTAGACTAACTTAACCTTTAACCGATTTCACCCTAACCTTTCCCTTGGTCTTTGTCTTACTATCTGTTGCTTCGCTGCACGTCTATGTGCTTTGCCGTCTCAAAACTATAACCTCGTGTTTCATTTTTTAATCGCCCACGCCGGCTCATACCGCAGCCTGCCGATATCCGTCTATCGTTATTGCTAATCGAAGGCTATCGGCAGCCTGGGTTGGCAGTCCGACGTGGCGATGTTTAAGCGATCTTCTACTCATCGATATCTTTAGTTTCTTTATTTTCTAACACTTAATCTAATACCAAACTTATAACTATAAGCCGAAAAATCCATAAATTCAACTTATATCTAAATAATATGAAAACCTTACATCTAATAACAATATTTAGTTATTTTTATGTTATGTGTTGGGATGTAATGTAGGCCGCCTCCACGTGGTGCATCCTGGATAACGCTTAATGACCTACCGGCACGACCCTGCTTCCTTCACGGACTTTGATTATCGATTCCATTCTGGCTTAGACTTATTTGTGCTGATGAACGTAACTTCCGGACCTAGTAGCGACGGAGTGAAATCCGAAGTGAACGGCTCCGGTCCAAGGCTGCGTTTGCCCCCCGTCCCGTTAAAACTCTGGCAGGTCTCAAAGTACATGCGACGTTCGTCACCGTTAAGTTGGTGGTGTGGGTTCGGTTGAGCTTACTCCCAATTTGCGCTGGTCTGGCTCTGAGCATCATTACCCATAAGGTATGGTGCCAACCCTCGCATGGCCTCCCTGTTATTCAAAGATAACCATGGGGCTATTTTCATAGCGACCACACACTTACGATCCGAGATAGCGGCTTTGAGCTGGGACTCTTTTCGCATAGACAATTTATTTCCAACACCAAACAAAACCCCAAAAGCACTCAACCCTGGGCACCCGCCAACCCGCTCAGAAGAGGCAGCGGTCCTCGGAGCAACAACCCCCCGCTGCGAAGGGCCCTACGAGGCCAAGACGCGTCCCACCGCTCAACCCCATGAGGCCGTTGAGCGAGATTGTCAAGGAGAGCCTGACATGGGCCGTAGTGTACCTTATCAACGCCGATGGGACCATCTCCTCTGCAAATTGGAGGCTGGTCAAACTCGTAAAGGTCCTCCAGCTTAGCAACAGCGAGTTGTTAACTCAAGATTGGAAAGTCACGCGTGTGAGCGACCCAGTTGCCAACTCCCGCGAGGCCACAATTGTCCTTAATGAACAATCTGCGACACTCATTGAGGCTCGCAAGGGTGTTGTAAACTATGGGTTCGGCTCGATCACCCTTCACTTCTAGCGTAGTGACGGGCCACCACCAAGCGCGGAGCAATCTAGCGCAGAGCCCTCAAGCGCCGAACCGCCAACCACGGAATCGGTCCCCCAGGTGAAGGAAACCGACCGAGGGCTAGTCGAAACCCCCGGTAAAGAATTGGACAATGCAAGCATTTGCTCCTCTGATAGTAAATGAACCGGGCGAAGATTCTATGGACGTGGATGCCACTAGCCTGCCCTCTCTGCTTTCAGATGAGGATGAGGAGGATGAGGCCGATAATACAATCGTACCGTGCGGTTATGCTGAGAGTGGTCCAGATAAACCTCCAGCATTCTAAGGCCACTTCGGCCAACCTGCTCCTTCGGATTTCGGCCCTCAAGGAGGAGCTCTACCTGGTCCAAGAACCTTGGCTCGTTAACGGCAAGGTTTGCGGACCCAAAAACAGCGGCTACAGAATCATCTATGTTGCAAATAAAGATAAACCCAGATCCTGCATTCTAGTAAAAAACCGCATCAACGCTCTTTTACTCACTAATTTTAAGGCTACCGCCATATGGATCGCCTCCTGCTACATGTCTCACGATCATGGTGACAGTCCTCCACAGGACATCATCAGGCAAATGACTCGTGAGGCAAACCAGAAAGGAATCGGTGCTGATGCCTATGCTCACCACGAAATATGGGGAAGCACGGACACCAACATTCGAGGTGAGTGTCTTTTAGACTTTATTCTTGCCCACGACCTAGTTATCGCTAACAGAGGCAACGAGCCCACCTTCCTAACGCAAAGTAGAAGGGGAAGTGCTCGAGGTTACCCTTATCAGCGATAACTTCTCTTATTCAATTGATAATTGGTTTGTTGCCGACGAATGTTCCTTCTCGGATCACCGGTACATCACCTCTAATATAAACGTGGGACTACCACCGAACTCCGATAGTTGTCCCAAACGTTGAAATAGAAGGCACACTGTTTGGGACACCTTCAGGCAGAAGCTGGAGATTAGCCTTCCAATCAGTAAGCAATCATGACATAGATCTGGCTGCCGACACCTTAACGCTAGCCCTGCAAACTGCGGTCATTTTCGCTTGCCCTTCCACAGTCCCCAGAGGCGTTTTTTTTTTTTTTTTTGCGCAGTGAGGCAAGAACCCTCTATAATATGGCGAAAAATCTTAATGATTGGACCCCCTACACAAACAAGCAACGAGAATTAAAATATGCTCTAAGACAGGCCAAACGGTCTGCATGGAGGATTTTCTGTGAAAGCCCTTTCCGGTCTTAATATTGACCCTAATTTAGTAAAATTTATTGAGACGCTCCTAAAATCCAGGACAATCACATCTACTATGGGTGATGCCCATATCCGTAAGCTAGTTAGTCGAGGTACACCTCAAGGAGGCATGCTTCCCCCTCTTATATGGAACCTCGCGGTAAGCTCTATGCTTACCGATCTACAATCAAATGGGAGGTTAAGTATCTCGGTCTCATCATTGACTCTAAGCTGACCTGGAAAGCAAACATTGCCGAGCGCGTGCGGAAAGCGACGTGTGTTTTATACTGCTGCAAAAGAGCAGTAGCTTCCAGATGGGGCCTCAAGCCACAGGTCGTAAATTGGCTGTACACCGCCATCGTGGAACCCCTACTAAGGCCCTATTTCCGTTGCTTTATTGGCTCCCCTCGGGGCTTCTGGTTTGGCAATCCGCCAAGATCGCAGCAACGCGACTCCACACAATTTCCCACTGGCGCTCTCTACCTGGCCACGCCACTATCCTCAACATGGACCCACCAGTCCCCAACTCCATTGACTACATCAACAAATACCCAAGTCTGCACAGGGGTTTTGACTTATAATCGCTCACTCGTGCGCGTTTGCTAACTCGCCCTAAACCAGTTATCCCTGCTCTCTAGGGTACACCTCGTTTGGGTACCCGGACATAGGGACATACCGGGAAACTGTGTGGCGGATGAACTGGCCAAACAAGGCACCTCTCTGCCCGTCGTCTATAAATGCATAGACATCGGCACACCCCTCGCCACAGTCAAACTGGCCATCAAACAGAAATTTTTGGCAAGTGCCCGCACTGCTTGGTCCAATGAGGACTCCTGCCGAAAGTTGCTCACATAAAGTCGCAACTACCTATCGACCACTGTGTCCATTCTAACAGGACCTTATGGGCAGGCATGCCGAAGAATGCGCGCCCTCTTCAACGACTTCTGCCGCAGCTGCGGATCCGAAGAGGAGGAGGAAACCATTCTACACTTTATGTGTCAGTGCCCCTCCCTATCAAGAAGTAGATTAAGGACCCTAGGGTCCCCTTTTCTGAACAGCCTTATTGACCTCTCAAATCTTTGACCCAGGGATATTGCCAGGTTCATTGAACTTTCAGGCTGGATCAGCAATAATATGGTTGAATAGTCGTGCCTGTTCTTCTTCAGAGCTGACCGGGAGCAGACCATGAATGCCTGTATACGCAGTTATAAAGACATCCCTGGTCAACTCTCGAACATTGTGCCTACGTGCGTCTGGGCACGTAACACCTAACCTATGTTATGTGTTTGTTATGTTTTGCTTCCGAAAATTAGTAGGTATTATTAAAATAATACAAGGGTAAATTTCTAACACAATTTATAAAAAATCACATTTGGACAGTGTTGAGCTAACAATATTTTTTGCTAGCATTTGTTTTAAAATCGGGTTAATATTAGAACTTAAACAGTGTATTAAAGGATAAGCGTAGTTAGTTGATTTAGGTGCGATTTATTACAAGTTTCAATGTTTATGCCGCGATATAATGTATTGTGTTAAGGTTATGTATATAAATTATGTATAGTTTCGAAAGAAGGTGCGTAGGTGCGTGTAGGTAAGACTAGCGTCGTGAGATTACTGATCTGCATAAGCAAAGGCGGATTAGCCGCCGATATGTAACGCGACAAATCAGAGAGAGGTCGGCGTTGCAGCCGACGCATGCAATGCGCTTGCGCGAAAGCTTACATAGTTTAAGAGAGGTTAAGAATAGAGTTCTCTTGCCGCGCAGGGCAAGTTACAAAACAAAGAGAAGTATTATTTAAGCATAATAGCTGCTGGACCAAACATACTCCCCCCGTTGGAAGCGTAGCTTTCAACAAAATCCATTTGGGAAAGCAGATGTAGGTATTTGGTTAAAGGATCTTTGGCTAAGTCCAGTACTAGTTGTAAAGACGTTGCAGACGGGCTAAGCTGGCCTTGGAGTGTGACATTTGCTACACCGCTGCAGGGGATATGGATATTCCTTTCGCCTCCGATGATAAGTTTTCTGTTGACTTGTTGCCATGCGCTGTCCACCAGGATTGATTAAGGATGCGCTAGAGAACCTAGTAGAACTAGGACGACCACCAGACACAACCCATCCAAGACGCGTGTTCTGTAGAAGTGGCAGACCGGGGCGCAGTTTAATTTGGCCAACGCAGAGCAACTCGTAGAATAAGCTTGCCCCAATTAGCAAGTCAAAAGGTTGAGGTTTGAAGAACGATGGATCGGCTAGACGAACGTTGGCAGGAATGTTCCAGTTTGTTATGTTCACAGCGCGCCTTGGCTGCCGGTCTGCTAATGTTGGTGCAATCATAGCTGTGATGCTGTTAGAGTATCTGGATACCTGTGAATGTAAGGAAACTGTTACTGAAGTACTCTCAGTAGGAAACTGTGAATCTCCCAAGCCTGAGACGATGGTGGAGGACTTAGATTTCTTCAAGTTCAGCTTGTTGGCGAAGCGTGATGTCATCAAATGCAGCTGAGACCCAGAATCCAATAAGGCACGACATGGTACAAGTTTTCCTGAGTGATCTTTTATAAGTACGATAGCAGTAGCCAACAGCACAGCGTTACTATTGTAATTTTGAGCAACAAGAGAGGTAACAGTGTGCTGAGATGCGTTTTGAGCTGAACCAAGTGTTTGAGTAGGTGGCTGCATTAAAGATGAATCATGGTGTTGATGTATATCATTGTTACGTAAATGGAGCAAAGTGTGATGCTTAGATCCACATTTGCGGCAACTTCCAGAGTTGCATGCTGAAGGACAATGGCCTTTTCTTAAACAGTTGAGGCATAATGACCGCAATTTTGCCTCCTCAAGGCGTAAAGCAGGGGATAAATTTCCAAATTGTGGGCAATAGTTAATGGTGTGGCCATCTTCCTCACAAAATGTGCATTCGGCGTCAGCAGAGTTAGAAATAACGGAAGAGGACTGCCTTTTTGTTTTTACAGTTTTTTGGATATGAGCACTAGATGAGTAATTAGCCATAGAAAAGTCCACAGTCTCCAGAGTTCTGCATCGCTGTTCCAAAAAATTGGCAAACTGTTCCCAAGAAGGTATTTGATTTGCAAACGTTGGCTCCTCCAGTCTTTCTTCCCACTTGTGATGCGTGATCCAATTTCTGTAGAAGCACCTGTGTGATTATGCATCCAGCGATTTGCTCAATGTTACCCAAACTTCTGAGTGCTCGAATATGTGCATTGAATTTGTCAGACAGTTCTCTCAGCATACTAGCAGAACCATCTGATACCTCCTTGAGCCTCAAAATTTCTGTAACGTGTGCCTGAAAAACTAAACGGCGGTTATCAAATCGTTTTTGTAAAATATCTAATGCGACGGTAGTGGTGAACATGGAGTAGAAATCTGCCCAGCTGGTGTAGCCGCCGCTAAACGTAGGCAATTTAATGGTTGGCAGTGTTGGCGCAGATCGTGGCTTATATACAGGAACGGCTGTTGAGTCTTGTAAAGTTGAGCACAATGGCATTTGAGAACCGTTTTTCGCGATTAGTACCCGAATTGACGTTTCGACTGCCACGCATAATTCGTCAAAATCTTCGCGTAGTTGACTACCGATTTCATTAAAATCCATTTCTTCAAGACTATTATGCGCTAAGTCAAATGTACACTGTAGCTTTTCAATTTGTTTTAAACGTACATTTAGCGCTTGTATGTCCAAAGCGTTTAAAAACACACTCGATAGGGTATTGCTTAAGGCCTGTAAGCAATTGTACACGGCACTTACTTTGCGCTTCAAAAATAACACCCTATTTGCATTTTGATCGGCTGATGCAATTTCACTTTCAGAAGGCATAGTTAAAGAATATGTAAAACGCAATAACAGCTCGATCGCAAAAACAAAAGACCGCGAAAGTATATGAGCAAAACTTTTGTGTATATACGTTTATATGTTTTTGCGCGTATATATGTATGTTATGTAGCTATTGAACTGCTATGCGCTTATGTATGTTTGATTACGTATTTTAACTTGCACTTTGACACTGCAACAGTTTAATACCGATTTAAAAACTTTATGAATTTGTAATATTATGATATGAAATAATTTAGTATAGTTTAAATTATCACGATTTTTACTTATTTTAATATAGTTTGATATAATTTAATCACGTCGGGGTCACCAAAATGTTGAGCTAACAATATTTTTTGCTAGCATTTGTTTTAAAATCGGGTTAATATCAGAACTTAAACAGTGTATTAAATGATAAGCGTAGTTAGTTGATTTAGGTGCGATTTATTACAAGTTTCAATGTTTATGCCGCGATATAATGTATTGTGTTAAGGTTATGTATATAAATTATGTATAGTTTCGAAAGAAGGTGCGTAGGTGCGTGTAGGTAAGATTAGCGTCGTGAGATTACTGATCTGCATAACAAACCATTAGGCGGATTAGCCGCCGATATGTAACGCGACAAATCAGAGAGAGGTCGGCGTTGCAGCCGACGCATGCAATGCGCTTGCGCGAAAGCTTACATAGTTTAAGAGAGGTTAAGAATAGAGTTCTCTTGCCGCGCAGGGCAAGTTACAAAACAAAGAGAAGTATTATTTAAGCATAATAGCTGCTGGACCAAACAGACAGGTCACAAAAATACCAAATATTTAAAAATTAGTCTACACCATTTTGTTCCTTTTATCTTTACTATTGTTGTTATTTTAGACGGCATTATTGTTATTCTTATTATTTTTCTTTTACGAAATTAATTTTTAAAATTCTCGACAAAACTTGGTTGCTTGTAACCTCAATAATTTTGACTCAATCTTCGCATATCGGAAATCAACGTAAAGGCCACATAAATACCTTTCGATATTTGTATTGTATGTTGGTAAAACATTTTGTCCACGAGATATTCTCGAATAACTGAGAACAGTACCCAAAAACATTTTTGTCGAATAAATCTCGAAAACGGTTGTTAAGGAAAAAAAAAAATTTAGGCAACTTTCGTATTTATCGACCCAAAATTGTCCTAAAAAACACTTGTATACGATGGTTTATTTTTCGTGTAGTAATAATTACCCGACATAACTTATTTAGTCAGTTGCCCGTAGGCGGAGCATGGGGATCTCAATTAATAACTGTTCGAAGAGAACGTATCATTAGCTATGGAAATACAAATTGTGTCACTAGCTCTATATTGCATTAAGTTTACGCAAAATTAAAAGCTAATAAATAACAATAATTTTTGCAGAAACCCTTCATATTTTACCTCGGATTAGAAACAAAAATTGATCAAGCATCATTTTGATAAGAAGAGCTTGCCACCTTTCTATCCAGTCTAGAATTGTACTTTTAATGTAATTCTGGTTCATTAATATGAAATAAACATGACAAGTAGAATCCACGAATGTAACTTCTTCAGCCAGTCCACTGTAATATTCAATGCTTTTCGCGAATACATCTGCCGTCATTGAAGTTTCTTTAACTCGTTTTATAATCTCACGTTCTGAGGTTTCCCATACAGCGCGGTTGCTGTTCCAAAAGAAAAATAACGGTTAATTTCTTTACGTTGGTAATTTATTTCATCGTCAATGTTCCGTAAAATAAGGAGGCACTCGGTGTCTTCTCGAAAAACATTTGGGAATGGGTGATTTAATTTTACCCTAGGTAGTCGCATTTTGATGCCAATACGAGGAAATTGGCCCAATATATGGTGTATACGATCAGGTAGAGCATTAAGCGTATCACATATTTTGTTGATATCAGGGTTAAGAATAATTTTCCGGTCCCTTATATCCGATTCCATAATTAGAAGTGGGGCAGACCCAAGATCGCTGTTTCTGTTTAGTGTTTTGTAGACCATGGAAAGTGAGTTACGTGCACTTGTCAACCAAGCTATAGCCAACATATTGTCAAAATCATTAACAAAATTGTACCACTGTAAGGCCACCTAAAAATGTAAATTTTAACGACATTAATAAACTCTTAAATAAATATATGTCAGTTAATGTAAATATGCTAAATAAATATAAATGAATGACTAATGTCAATAAATATTTATGGGTCATTCTCTGCCAAACGATTTTGGGCTTTAAATTTTCACGTTGCCATCGACATTTTAAAGCAGTATGGTGTAGAGGTGGGATAGATCGATAGTGCCATCGATAGTATCGATCGTTTTATTTTTCGGATACTATCGATTGTTTTTTTCAGAATATCAATAGTGTACTTTCAGTGAAGCCAGAGGAAATAGTGCGCGTTTTTGCAAAGGTAAGAATAGTATTTATATAATAGAATAAATAAAAATGTTAAATAATAATTGTTTTAAATTTAGATTGGTGGCGTTGTTGTTCATTAAGAAGTCATGGATAAATACTTGAAGCGGCATAGTCCGGTGGGGACTATGCAAAACTATTTGAGTAAATTCGAATTTCTATGAAAATTCATCAGAAAGAAAAACGAAAATCGATGCCGCATTGTGTTTCGTTTGTTTATGAAGTTATTGTAACCAAATTTGGCATTAAGAAGTTTTGTAGAGTACCCAAGCATTGTACAAATTTGGTCAAAATCGGTTGACTATATCATATAACTCCCATATTAACGATCGGTCAAAAAAACATTTTAGGTTCAAAATTATTCGTCTGTTTTTGGTTTTTTATGAAGGTATCGTAACCTAATTTGGCAATCAAATGTCTTTTGGTTTTCTTAAGCTATATACCCGATATTACTGTAAGCAGTGGTACAGGGTATCCCAAAGTCGTCCGCGCCCGACTTTAATGTACGCCATCTTTTTAGTATGTAATTTTAATACAATATCTTTTTATAACGTTTCTGTCTTGCTTTTTACAATATCCTTTTTGTAAATACTAAAAAAGGCCCTACTTGCTCAATGGTATTTGTTTTAAAATTTTCCCTTGTAAGTATGTCATATTTCTCATAGCCCGATAGTTATATCGATACTATCGATGGTTTCAACTATCGAAGTCTAAACTATCGAGTGGCACCACTATCGATATTATCCCACCTCTAGTGCGTACACTGTTTATGTCTCGCTTTACGTTCACCTCTGTAAAGAACTGGCTCTATTTCTCTCATAACAGCGACGAGCAACAAGAGCATTTAAGAAGTCAGCAACGAGTATAAAATTAGATAGAGTTGAACGACTGGCCGTTAGCGTTTACTCGCTGGTTGCCCAGTTGAGCAGTTGAGCAATTATTAGGATTTTGCTCGGGTCAGATAGCAGTTGTATTTTGCATGCGTGCAAAGAGCATGGCAGAAACACCCGAACGCCGTCGTCTGTACTGCTCTAATGCATTAAGTTGTTGTTGGCTGCTGTGTTGCATATTTTGTTTTGGATCTTCATTCATATTTGTTTTTCGCGCAACTAGTAAAGTGTGCGTCTGCATGAATATGGAATCAAAGGGCTGGGGGACATGTGAGGGTTTTTGCGTGTATTTGACCGAAAGGCAATAGTTTTAAGTTTTTTTTGTACGTTGGACAATTTGAATGCTATTCAAAATTAAAATTAATTAAATTAATACAAAGGGTCTAACTGGATAAGGTACCGGAAACTGTACCCAGCGATTTTTGAAAACTAATGATGCAGTTCGATCCATAATCCAAAAAAAAATATTTCACAAAATTTCAGATCTTAAACTTAATGCGTTGCGGCTTAATTTAAAAAAAACGTGTTTTTCGTTTTTATTTAATTATGACTAAACTACTGAATATTTTTGAACCAATTGTTTTTAGATTCTAAGTTGCCAATGGGGCTATTTAAAAAAAAAATTTTCTTATTTGTTTTTAAGTATGTTCTTTAATTATGTCAATCACAATTTTTTTTTTTTAAACACGTTGGTTTATACGCTCTTTATTTTGTGTGAATATGAATCAAATCGATTCGGTGGAACAATGTTAAAAAAAATAAAACAAACATTTTTTAATGTTTTTTTTTTAAATGTATGAAAAATTTTTATTTTTTTTTGTCAAAGATGATAAAAATTATAATATTATACGTTTCTGTAATATTTAATAGAGTACATACTTCTTGTACATATATCACCAAAGAGGCGAGGCCTGCTTGGCCTGCACGCGGTAGGGAAGGGGAGAATAGCGAAAGGCACTAACACACTCGCGTTCGCAACGGCGTTTTGTTTCTCACGCGCGTCTTGCACACGGCACCAAATATTTGACGTATTAAAACACTTGCTGATTCGATTCACTTTATAATTTTATTTAGTTTAATCTCTCCTTCTCAACACCCACAACCGTAGACTAGCCTTACCTTTAACCGATTTCACCCTAACCTTTTCCTTGGTCTTCGTTTTACTATCTGTTGCTCCGCTGCACGTCTATGTGCTTTACCGTCTCAAAACTACAACCTCGTGTTTCATTTTTTAATCGCCCACGCCGGCTCATACCGCAGCCTGCCGATATCCGTCTATCGTTATTGCTGATCGAAGGCTATCGGCAGCCTGGGTTGGCAGTCCGACGTGGCGATGTTTAAGCGACCTTCTACTCATCGATATCTTTAGTTTCTTTATTTTCTAACACTTAATCTAATACCAAACTTATAACTATAAACCATAAAATCCATAAATTCAACTTATATCTAAATAATATGAAAACCTTACATCTAATAACAATTATAATTAATTAATTGTGGCGGAGCTTAGAAGCTTCTTCTTCCGTCTATGGTGTCGTGGTGTTGTTCGTACGTCACCGTCCTGTGGTGACGTCGCTGCTGAGGCTCACGTGGTCGGACTCGGAGCAAGCGGGGCTGTCCTCGGTGTTACCACTTTCATAGTCCTTCAGCTAAGGGCTAGCATCATACTATGGCCCGCCATTCTCGTATCGAGGCGTGGAGCCGCCACTCAAACTCATCCTTCCAGGTGTGTCACCTTCCGAACTCTCGGGGTCCGAGGGGTGGGTGACCTCCTCTTCCGCCACTGCTTCGACGTTGGGCTCACTCCCTCCCTTGGGACTGTCTTCCCTCCGCCGACGTGTCCGAATCGCTAATCATGATGATATCGTCGTTCATCTATAATGGTATAATATCTTAAAGATTACTTCTTAAATAGTTCTCCTTCCTAGTACGGTTGCGGGGTTCTCCTTAAGCCTATGTTTTACAATGCTTTTCTTAAAACTAACAAAATTTACTAATTAGCTGCGCCGACGGGCTGCCTCTCTACCTCGTCACCAGCTTCGTTCTCGTCCTCATGTTGCTCATCGGAGTGGAATGCTTTAAACTGCGCAATGTTGGCTACTCTACGATTTCTTTCGCCTGGCTTCTGCAAACGCACGATGTTAGGGGATACGAACTTGACCACCCGAAACGGTCTATCGTACTTCGGCGCTAGCTTTGCGGCGAAACCGTCTGCTGCTCTCGACAGCCAGTGCTGGCGCAAGAGCACCAGGGAACCCAAGGTCGGCCGTCGTTCTCTTCTGCGCAAATTGAAGCATCGCCTCTGGTCGTTGGATGCCCGTTTTAGATTGCTGCAAACGATCTCGAATAGTTCCTTGAGCCTCTGTGCCTTTGCGGTCGGCGTCTGCGGTATACTAGACGATCCAGGCGTGACTTCTTCATAAAGTGCTGCTGGTAAACGTGGCTCAGTATGCTGGAGAGAAGCCTGTAGAATCGGCTATACTGGAGTTGACCGCTAGTGATATTTCTGGTAGCTGCTCGTCCCACGTATTCTGCTGACCGCCGATAAATTGCGCTATCATCGTCGTAACAGTACGGTTAGTCCTCTCCGTTGGATTTTTCTAAGGACAGTAAGGCGCCGTGTACTGTAACTCGATACCCAAATTTCTAATAAACGTTTTGAAGGTTCGGCTGCTGAATTGCGCTCCGTTATCGCAGACGAACTGTTTGGGCACTCCAAAGCGTGCCAATATGCGTTCCCTGAACGCTTTCTGCAAAGTTGCTGTTGTTGCCCTCCGTAGGGGCACTAGTTCTACCCATTTCGTGAACATATCGTGAAACACCTGTAACATCGTGTTCCCTTGTTTGGACCGTGGAAAAGGTCCCACAAAATCTGCGCACAAAATCGCAAACGGTTCGCTGACTTGCGTCATCAGCATTCTGCCTGACAGCTTTGCCTGTTCGCATTTATGTTTTTGACAGACCTCGCAACACCTCACGTGGCGGCTTGCGTCTCGAAACATACCCGGCCAGTAATAACGTTGTGTGAGTCGGGCAATAGTCTTCCGCACTCCTAAGTGGCCAGCGGTAGGGGCGTCATGGCATTCCTGTAGTACTCGACCTCGGTGGGTAGTGATCCTCGTCATCTGCTCTGAAACCCAAGTTTCGGTATAGTTGGCCATTTTCCAACGTGTAGTCTGGGTATTTTTCCGGCTCTTCGGTCCTCTTTGCAGTCATAGCGGTTATCCATTTGCACCTGCTATCCTCCTCGGTAATTTGCTGCAATCTCTCGAGGGGTTGTCTAGATAATGCATCGGCCTGGAACTGTTGCAACTCTAGGGCCCAACGCGCGACGCGCCCCGAAGCGCTCTCAATAGAGTTCAACCACTTGAGGGCCAAATGATCGGTGATCACCTCGAACCGATACCCTTCCAAATAACACCGCATCTTCCTGATCGCCCACGCGATAGCCAGGCATTCCTTTTCCGTCGCTGTATAATTTTCCTCAGCCTTCGTCAACCGTCGGCTAGCATAGGCGATGACTCGTTCCTTTTCATCGTTTTCTTGTGTGAGAACGGCTCCTAGCCCGTAGTCGTAGCTTAAATTTGAGATTGAAGTCCGGGCAAGCAAGTACAGGGGCCGTGGTCAATCTCTCCTTAAGGTTGTACAACGCCGCCCGTTGCTCCTCGTTCCACGCCCATTTTTTTCCTTTCTTCAAAAGTGAGGCCATCGGATGTATCATCGAGGCAAAGTTGGGTACTAATCGTCGATACCATGATGCCATGCCGATACATTGCCGCAGCTCTTTCAAGTTGGTGGGCGCCTTCAAATTCTGGATGGCCTCTATCTTCGCCAGATCCGTTCGGATTCCCTCGCCGGTCACCACGTGACCAAGGTAGACCAATTCTTTTCGAAAGAATGAGCATTCATTTCTTCCGATTAATCTTCAAATTAGCCTTACGAAGACGATGCAGTACTTCTCGTAGGTTCGTTACGTGCTGCTCCTCCGTTGCGCCTACGACGATTATGTCATCCAGATATGCAAATGCGTACGGCTCCATGTCAGGCCCGATCACCGAATCCAAAGCTCTTTGAAATTTGGCCCGGGCACTGTAAAGTCTGTGTACTCTTTGCTGTCGGCCGCCATCGGGATTTGCCAATACCCATTCTTGAGATCCAATGTAGATATGTATCGAGCGTTGCGCAGTTGCTCGAGTATATGGTTGATCCTTGAAACTGGGTACGCGTCCGGAACCGAATTCGCATTTAATATCCTGTAGTCGATGCACATTCGCTCGCTTTTGTCTTTTTAGGTACCATCACGATCGAGGCGCTATGTGGACTGTGGGATGGCTCAATGGCATCCGATTTCAGCAGTTCATCCACTTGCTCGTTAATGGCAGCTTGCTTTGCAGGGTTTTTCGGGTAATACCTCTGCTTCATGGGTCTGTCGTCCCTCAAAACGATCCTGTGCTCGGCTATATTGTTTAAGCCTCGCATATTTTGAAACGGCGCCAATTCTTGCCGTAGGAATTCTTTTAACTCCGGTTTAAGGTCGGCGGGCCATGGGGAATCGTTATCCACCTCTGCTGCCTGCGCCGTAACCTTTGCGCACTCTATAATGGTGGTCGGCGTCTTACCGTGGCTCCGGTTTTCCCTTGACGCGGTGACCACGCTTTTATGGACGACCCTCGTCGTGCCACCTGTTGGTTTGCTCCGGGTCCCAGAACTCAGAGCTTCTCGTTTTTCTACCGTACGGCTTAACTGCTCAGCCTTTGGCTTTTCTGCCTCCATCCTGTTCCTCGTTTGTGCTGGCGGGCTTAGCGACTCACCCTGTGACGTCTCGGGCCCCAATACGCTTTGTTGTTATCATTTTTATCACAGCACATCCAATTTTTAAAATCTGGTTGATGTAACCATGAATCGCGAAACTTTTGTTTGTAAACTTCCTTTGGCATGTTGCGTGCTGTTTTCAAATGGCGCAATTACAAGTCATAGCCTATTCACACTGGGGCACATTTAACATCTAACATCTTTTGTCGAAGATGTTGCGTATGAATTACACGTTCCGTAAATTTCAACATCATTCCAACATCTTGTGGAAATGTTCCTATTTTATTGCGTCCCGATAAGAAAGTATTCGACTATTTTTCCGTGCACCTCTTTTTTTGTCATTCGCTGGGAAAATTTTAGCACTGTTAACGAAAAAGACTGGCAATTTTTAATTCCAAACAAGGCGCCAAACCTCATATGTTTATGGAACTGGTACACAATTTAAAATGTGCGGCAATATATGGCTAAAAGGGTGAGCCAGCAGGCATTCCAGTCGGCGTTACAAGTTTTATGAGGGAAAAAGTAGAAACCAATTTTACAGATTTATTTTGTATTTATTTATTACATTTTATTTATGTATTTATTACATTTTAATTAACAAAGAAAAATGTGGCTTAAAAAATCAGCATATTGTTTTTTGATTCGACGGTGATTGACATACGAAAATGTATAGCTCAAGGTTTAATTTTGTTAAAAAACTAACTTAATAAATATGGTTGTCAAGAACTTCTGCTACTGCTGATTATATTTTAATGTAGCACCCATCTAATAGCTTATAAGCTTATAAATTTAATAATATTTTTAAACCAGTGGTTTTCAGGCATTGGTGAGGTTCAATGCACTCGAAACACTTAAGCACAACACCAACAAACAAACAAACAGCTCGTGGAGCTGCATATACATACATGTATGTATTTTTTTTTTTTTTTCCATGGTTCGCCATGGGGGATGATAATTTCAAAAATACAAGTGGCCCGTACCACTAAGTATGCACGATTCATACCGTAATCTAACGACATGCCTACGTACTAAACCTCACCCCACACACATCTCTTCACCACCACACCCCGCGGGATCCACCGTCAAGTATTACTTCGCGAGGGGGTTGCCCATTCTAAGGCACAACAGCTTTCTTTTGCATCATCTCAGTTCCTTATGGATGCCTTCGATAAACTGGGTATCACTCCTTGGCTTTCATCTTGGGTGTCCCGCCGTTATCTCTCGCAGCGCCTTAAGTCGCCTTGGACTGCTACGATGATATGGCTCATCCTTTGCCACGTGTGGTTACTTTCCAGCATGTATTCCAACAGGTCCTCCAGGGGTGGAAGTGTGCCCACTATGGTCCTGTACCTCGGGCATTCATATAGGGCGTGCTCCACATCTTCTTTTTGTTGGGACACACAGGACAGAACGGAGTGTCCTCATGCTTAAACCTGTGCAGGTATTCCCTGTAGGCGCCATGACCTGTTAGAAACTGTGTTAGGTGGTAGTTTACCTGTCCTCTACGTCTGCCAATCCATTCAGCCACATTCGGGATCAGCCTGTGCGTCCATCTTCCTTTTATGGATGTATCCCATCTGGCTTGCCAGGCTGCTATCGACGCATCTCTTTGGCTCCTACGCACGTCCGCCATGTTGGTGGAACCCCCAGATGCTGTGCAAAAGTCATATATAGCTTTCATTTCCCTTCCTAAAATATCGACTGGTATCATATTTGCTAATACCAGGGCGGCATCCTCCGAGATTGTCCTGAATCCTGAGACCACTCGTAGGGCGCTCAGCCGATACGGGGCCGCCATTTTCCTCCGGAGCTCCTGGATATCCAAGGCCGCCACCCATACTGGTGCCGCATATAGCAAAATGGAAGTCACCACTCTAGAGAGTAGTAGCAGCTTGCCTGCTTGCTGCTTTGCTACTGGCGTATTCGACATGGGGCCGGAAGTTTAGCCTGTTGTCCAGCATGACTCCTAGGTATCGTAGGTGTGGTTTTGACCGTACCGATACATTGCCGATTTGTATGTTTATAAACTCGAACGTTTTCCTGCTTGAAATTAGCACAGCTTCTGTCTTGTGTCCAGCTAAGTCCAGGCCCGCACCCTCTAGCCATTTGGCGATTACTGCAATCGAGTTGTTAGCCGCTCTCTCTACATCTTGTAGGTGCTTTGCTACCACCACTAGCGCCAGGTCGTCTGCAAATCCAATGAGTTTGCATCCTTGAGAAAGGCCGAGTGTCAAAACTTCGTCATACGCTATGTTCCACAATAGAGGTTCCAGGACCGACCCTTGTGGTACTCCCGCCGATACTTTGTAGCGCTTTGGTCCATCGTCCGTATCGTTAACAAGCACTCTCTCCGACAGGTAGCTGCTGATAATCCTCTGTTAGTATGCAGGCAGTTCTATACGGGCTAGCGTCCTCTCAACTAGCCTCCAGCGCACAGAGTTAAAGGCGTTGCGCACGTCAAGTGTAACCACTGCGCAGTACTCCTTGTCGCCCCATCTCCATCTTTTTTCCTCTATTGCTTTTGACGCAGTGTCCACCACAGCTTTGATTGCGTCTACGGTGGATCGAGTTTTCCGAAAACCGTATTGCGAGCTTGAGAGTGCACCCCTTTCTTCCGAGGCAGCCAGTAGTCTGCTGTAAATGATCCGCTCAAGAGCTTTCCCTGTTAAGTCCAGAAGGCAAATTGGCGTGTTTCGAGAAGGATCGTCTGCTGAACCACCTCCTTTAGGGAGTAGAATTAAATTTTGGACTTTCCACTGTCTTGGAAAGACACCCTCTTGCAGGCATCGCGTGAACATCTCCGCGAAAGCCCGTGGCCTCGTTGAGATAGCTAATTTAAGAGCCATATTTGGGATGCCATCCGGCCCTGGTGTCTTTTTGTCCCCTATTCTTTTGCCAGCTGCTATAACTTCCTCTAGGGTTACTGGGTCAATCCTCTCCGTCCTGGGGTTCACCGTGATCACCTCCAACAGCGTCTCAACAATTCTTCGGAGTGCAATAGGACATGCGACCCTAACCGTTGACAGGCTCCTAATCTTTTTGTGACCACTTTGTAGGCGGTGCCCCATGCATCGGCATTTGAAGCAGTTGGCCTTGCTGCTTCTAATGGCCGCCTTTAGAGCTTGTTTTGCAATTCGGAAGTCTTCGAGCCGCTCCTGGAATTCTGGGCGGTTCCTTGCCCTCTGTGATCGACGTCTGGCCCGTAAGCACGCTTTGCGTAGCTGGCATATGCATCAGTCCACCAGTAGCAGGGCGCGCCCCGTTTTGACGGTTTCCTCGCGTTCTAATCTTAAAGATTATGGCCTGGTGGTCGCTGAACGTGAACTCCTCGCTTACGCTCCATTCCGTTCTCTTGAGTAAGGAGTTACTTAGTATGGTAATGTCTATAAACGAGCCTTTTCCTGCCTTGCGAAACGTTTGCCTTTTACCATCATTGGCTAGGCCTACATCCAATATCATGAGTGTCTCCAGCACGCAGCATCCACTGGCGTTAGTCTCCCGACTGCCCCATTCAACTGCCCAAGCGTTGAAATCGCCTGCGATGACCAGTGGTGTTCTGTATCTCGCATCCGTCGCTATGTCATCCAGCATGACTTTAAATTCGTCCAAGGTCCAGTTCGGGGGTGCGTAGCAGCTGTAGAGCGTGATGCCTCCTATCCTAGCTCTTACGAATCCGTCGTGGCTCGAATCAATGTCCGTCATTGGGGTTGTGCAAAAGGTCCAAATGGCTGCCTTTTGGTTTTTGCTGGCTACCCACAAGTTCCCTCTTATAGGTTTATACGGCTCACTTATTAAGACCACATCTGCCTGTTTGTCCCGCGCCGACTGCATAAGCAAGGAATGTGCAGCCTTGCAGTGATTGAGGTTAAGCTGGATCACTTTCATTTTTGGCTAGAGAGTGCTCTCCTAAAAGTAGGGCAAACGCTACTGCCAGCGATGTGTTTTGCATCTCCGTCTGAATCCTTGCAAAACATACAAAGTGGTTCCTTAACGCAGTTTCTTGCGAAATGGTCCTCCATCCCTTAGCGCCTGCACAAGTTTGAGCGGTCGGTCTCACGCTTGCATTCCCTTGCTTGGTGTCCAAATTCTAGATATCTAAAGCATCTCGTTGGGGCGGGGGCTTTTTCTCTTATCCTGGGGTTTACCCAGCCTACCCTTAGGGATCCTACCTTTAGAGCCTTTTTGGCGCTTTCTGCAGATAATCTTATTGCAGCTATCTGCGTATAACCATAAGCTCTCCGGAGCCTTACGTCCGACGGGGCAACATCCGTTATCTGCATCTGATCCTTTAGCGCGTTACTGACTTCCTCGTTGGTCGTTGCTTCCTCCAGGTCCTTGCATTCTATGGTAATGCGGCGCGTAAGTGTTCTTACTTCCGCCTGTTCGCCAAGTGTCTCGCCAACCATAGCTTGAAATGAGGCGGTATTCTCTCCAGATTTGCCGAGCTCCAACAGAAGTTCACCTTTCTGTTTCCTGCGTACTTTGGAGACCACGTTTCCCAGTCCGTTTAGCTTCTCATCCGATTTGACCTTTCTGAGAATGTCTGCATACGATGCCTCTCCTTTGGCCGAGATGAGGATGGCATCCTGTCTAATTTTTTCTTTGAGCCTTTGGCTTTGGCTTAAGTGGACTCCGGTTTTGCACTCCTGGCGTTTCTTCCCTTTTTGACGACCTCTGTCCATTCGCCGTTCTTCTCGGATTGAGGTGATACCTGTGAGCCAGAGTCTCTTGCTGGTGAGGTGCCAACCAACGGTCGCGGGCTATCGGCGCCTACCCTCTTTCCCCTTTTTGTATTTGGCGCTTGCGCATTTGCCCCCTGCCTTCTCTTCGCTTCTGTCGCCGTCTTGAATATTGGCGAAGTCTGCGACGACTGGTGCGACAGTCTTATAACAGCCTTGGCTCTTTCGTCGTGCATTTGTGTGGCCGTCAGCTCATACATCACTCTGATGCTTTCAATTGAATCGCGCATCGGTTGGTGGATGGAACGCCGTTTGCTATCTTCTAGCACTTCCACCAACTTGGCAATCTATTCTCCTATCCTATCCTAGCTCGTAACCGTTTGCGCCGCCGGTTTGGCTGGCTCTGCTATGGCAGCTTGGCTCCCTCCAGCTGGCGATCTTGCCATCTTGCTGCTCCTAGAGAAAGCGTTCACAGCTGCTTCTTTTCTTGCTCCCCTTTCTGCTACAGCTCCTCCTCCTGGAGTGGTGTCCAGCGTCGTACTCATTCTGCTAGAACGAAAAGCTTCTCCTCAACAGGCTCGCGGAGTCCCTCGAGGGCCAAAGGTTTCCCTCAGGCTTTTTACCGGTGGAGGTTAAGGTGGTTAAACCGCCTCGACTCGGTCGCCAGAGCCCCGTTAAGATGAGCACCGCGCGCCTCGGCGGTGGGGTTGACAGTGGTCTGTTTCGTGACCTTATGCTCTTTTACTCTCCGATTGTGCCTGGGACTCGTCAAGCTACCTTGAAAAATTCTAAATATAAATTACAAATAATTTAGGAATTTATAAATAGAAAAATTTATTTTCGCCACTAGCGGGAATCGAACTCAGGCCCTTTCGCTTTGCAATCAGCGACACTGCCCTTGAGCCATCCAAAGCTAATATGGATTTTCGCACTAAAGTCCAATATATGCTCCAAAGAATGTTCCACTAGCTTGAAAAAATTTTAAATATGAATTGCGAGTAATTTTGAGATGACGGCATATCAATTAAAAATTTATAAATATAAAATTCTATTTTCGCCACTAGCGGGGATCGAACCTAGAGTCAGCGACACTGCCCTTAGGCCATCCAATCTAGTATTGATCTGTACAACAGATCCGTGTATTTCGTTTTCCCAACAGTTTGCTTTGCAAGCGAGGTGGTATAAGTGGGCCTATGGGGACGCCGCCCGTTCACCGACCGTAGCTCAGTGGTATGGTGGTCAACAATCTAGTCAGCGGAACACCCCTATCACCAAATACCAAAGCACTTTCACTCGCTCGCACAACTGACTGTATATAGAAACTGAAAAACTTTTTCCTGCTTTCACTTGTAGAAAGAATACGTGAGACTCCGCTGGCCCCGACGGTGGCCAGAAAAAATAATACAATGTAAATAATAAATCAATTAATCAACGATCGCGAGATTGCGAGAAACAAAAAACACGTCCGTTCTGCTCAAAGTTTCAACTCGAACTCCTACATGTATGTATGTTTATGTATATTTGTGTGTATGTGCGAGTCAGTACCAACTCGTCGTCCGCATTATTATTTCCCATTAATTAATAGTTTCAACACAAATTCACAAAATTCGTCCTTAATAATAGTTAAGGTTGAAAATTAACTCATAAAAGGATTGATATTTTGATTTTAAATAAAATTTTTCATAAATTTTCATAATTAGCTTATTTCACCACCAGCCTTTCAAAATGGCAGCAAGATGGTAGATGTTGTCAGTGTGAATCGCTATTTCACATCTTCAAAAAATCCCATGCGTTCCGCTTAAATGTGCTCATAGCCTTTTCACACTGAGCACATTTAAGCGGAACGCATGGGATTTTTTAAAGATGTGAAATAGCGATTCACACTGACAACATCTAACATCTAACATCTACCATCTTGCTGCCATTTTGAAAGGCTGGCTGGTGGTGAATTAAGGTAATTATGAAAATTTATGAAAAATGTTATTTAAAATCAAAATATCAATCTTTTTATGAGTTAATTTTCAACATTAACTATTATTAAGGACGAGTTTTATGTATTGGTGTTGAAACCATTAATTAATTGGAAATAATAATGCGGACGACGAGCTGGTACTGACTCGCACATACACACAAATATACATATAAATACATAAATATGTATATGCAGCTCCACGAGCTGTTTGTTTGTTTGTTGGTGTTGTGCTAAAGTGTTTCGAGTGCATTGGACCTCACCAACGCCTGAAAGCCACTGACTTAAAAATATTATTAAATTCATAATTTAAGAAATGTATGTGTAGCTTATAAGCTATTTGTTCAATTAGATGGGTGCTACATTAAAGTATATTCACCAGCAGTAGGTTCTTGACCACCATATTTATTAAGTTAGGTTTTTAACAAAATTAAACCTTGAACTACACATTTTCGTACGTCAATCACCGTTGGATCAAAAACAATATGCTGATTTTTTAATGAACCACATTTTTCTTTGTTAATTAAAATGTAATAAATAAAAGTAAAAAATAGATCTGTAAAATTGGTTTCTACTTTTTTCCCTCATCAAACTTGTAGCGCAGGCATTCCAGGCTGGCTCACCCTTTTAGCCATACATTGCCGCACAGTTTAAATTGTGTACCAGTTCCATAAACATATGAGGTTTTGGCGCCTTGTTTGGAATTAAAAATTGCCAGTCTTTTTCGTTGACTGTGTTAACATTTTCCCAGCGAATGACAAAAAAAGAGGTGCACGGAAAAATAGTCGAATACTTTCTTATCGGGACGCAATAAAATAGGAACATTTCCACAAGATGTTGGAATGATGTTGAAACTTACGGAACGGGCAATTCATACGCAACATCTTCGACAAAAGATGTTAGATGTTAAATGTGCCCCAGTGTGAATAGGCTATCAGTGTGAAAAGGCTGACACATGTAATTGATAACGATAACACTCTTAAATTCGATATCAAAGTGTATAAAAGCGATGCGACATGGTTGTAGTTGCATAATATCTATAGTAGCGGTGGGCACTCAGACGGCAGGCGTGCCAAAGAGCTTTCACACATACGAGAAAAGAGCATTTTACCGTAAAAGCTCTCCTCGTACGTGTGAGCTAGAATCTAGCTAGATTTACAATGGATCGTAAAGCAGAGCCACACAGCAAAACACAAAACAATGCGACCACTGCTTGCTTTTGGTTTTTGTTAGTCGTTAAAATGTAAGTGTCCAGCAGGCGTCACTTGCAAACAGTAATAATATGGTAAGAGCAAGTAATATTTTTTTTCAAAATTTTTAGGCGAAATTGCACTCAAATGCACTCACAGATCACATTTGAACAATTTATTTTAAATAAAATGTTGGCCATCCGAAATAAAATTCAATTTCATTATCGAATTTAATGATAACAGCGAATAGATTTCAGCTATGTCGGCATTTTCGAAAGCTCTTTTTTGTTCACGCACACAGGCACAAAAAAATTGCATTAGTTGTTTTGCCCACCGCTGACCTATAGAAATCCATTCAAAAAAAAAAAAAGGCTGAAACAGCTAACTGAAGCAAAAAAAAGGCTAGATTTCCGGATAGGGGCTGTTTCATATTTTTTCCTGGCGGAAGCAGTTGAAAACAGGACAAATCTATCCGGAAAAATGCTAAATTGGCATCACTGATCGTAACTTCGCTATTGTTGTTTCTTTTTTTCGATTGATCCTATGGAAACTCTATGATATAGTCAACCGATTTGGATCAAATTGGGTTTAGTGCTTAGGTACTCTAAAAAACTTCTTAATGACAAATTTGCTAACAATATCTTTACAAACAAACGAAACGCATAGAATTTTGTACAAAAACGATTTTTTGACCGATTGGTCCAATGGGAGCTATATGACATAGTGAACCGATTTTGATCAAATTTGGTTCAGTGCTCGGGGTCTCTAAAAAACTTCCGACTGCCAAATTTGGTTATGATATCTTCATAAACAAACGAATTATCCATCTAAAACTTTTGGTTTTTTTCGAGGTCCTCTGAAACACCCCTATGGGAGCTATATAATGTAACCCCGATATCAAAAAAATAAAATAAACTTGTCTCCTATGGATTAATAAGGGATCTTATCTGAAAGTTTGGTTGCTCTAGCTCTTACCATCTCTGAGATCTAGGCGTTCATACGGACAGACGGACAGACGGACATGGGTATATCGACTTCTCGAGTCACACTGATCATACTTTAGGTAACTTTGGGGGGTCTCCGACGTCTCCTTCTGTACGTTACATACATTTTCGGCTTGCACAAACAAAATATACCCTTTGTACCATACGGTACAGGTAAACTTGTCTCCTATGGATTAATAAGGGATCTAATCTGAAAGTTTGGTTGCTCTAGCTCTTACCATCTCTGAGATCTAGGCGTTCATACGGACAGACGGACATGGGTATATCGACTTTTCGAGTCACACTGATCATACTGTATGTAACTTTGGGGGTCTCCGACGTCTCCTTCTGTACGTTACATACATTTTCGGCTTGCACAAACACAATATACCCTTTGTACCATACGGTACAGGGTATAAAAATTCGAATAGATCGAACGGCGTGCATCCAGCTGTTTTTGAATATCCTCCTTGGCCATGGGTATCTGGTAGTAGGCTCGTACCAAATCCAATGTGGTGAACATGGTCTTTCCATGGAGATTATCGGAAAAATCGTAAAAATATGTGCTATTGGGAAACAGTCGGGCACCGTGATATCGTTCAATTTACAGTAATCACAACAAGCGCGAAAACTATCGTTTCGTTTCGGGACCATGTGCAAAGGGACCATGTGCAAAGTACCATGCTCAACTAAAAATTCATTTCAGCTTTGGCGATTGCTAATTTTTCTCCGGCAAGGCGACGTGGGCGATCAGCTACAGAGTTTCCAGTTGTTTCGATGTGATGCTCTACAACGTGTGCTGTATTTCCACTTTTGTAACTGTGATGAATTGTTTCAACAAAACTCGAAAATCATTGTTATCGTTAATTGTTGAAATTGAGGTGGTCGTTGTATTGAGAACTACACAACAACTAAAAAGTCGGCTCCAAGTATTGACGACTGCAAATCCGCAATGATAAACAGCCATTTAAAGGAGCGTCGAAGGCCAATATCAAGATCTATGGCGTGCACGTAACGGATACCACGGAGCCAGAGTCCACAAGAAAACGTAATTTTGAGATGCGATCGTTGATGTACAAACGTGGCTCGTTGCTTTGCAAAGAACCGTCATGCAGCTGCCGCCAACCAGCGATGTCGACAGCCGTTTTAGTTTGACGACTTCCAATTCGGGCAGCCATAGCGGCATTTGCGTGCGCTGCTGCCAAATTCTTTGTGATACCAGCACAATACGCGCTGGTCTTTTCCGTCGATGCTTGAAGTGCCATCGGAAGCGCGAAAACTTGATCTCGGACGAGATTTCATGTTGAAGCTTGTCAAGCTTTTTAATTGAAGGCTACGTCTGGTGATTTTGGAAAGCGTGATAAGGCTTCGATGCAGCCTGCAGTTTCAGTTTGCTGTTGTACCGGAGATATCATGGACACAGAGCTCGTGTCACATGCTTCCAGCATTTTATCAGCAGTTTTTCTAAGACTGCCAAGATCGTCTCCTTCCACACAGACAGCAACGGGCGAATCGAGTGAGGCATGTAGCTTATGAAAAGTGTGCGATTAACTGGCTCAAATCCAGAATCAGGTGCAAGGCGCTTCATGTTGCTAAAATTTCCGATGGCTTCAGGCCGGTCGTGTCAATCCCCTGCAGCAGGCGTCGCATTTTGTTTTCCGTCGAATTCAGCAAATTTAGTCAGCAAGCGAGTTTTAAGTGCGTTGTAACCATTCGAATTTGGAGGTGCAGCAATTAGGTCCTCGACCACATGAACAACGTCGTCCTCCAAGTGAACCGCCAATATGTCGAAACGGTCGGTGTCATCATTATTATCGCTTCATCGAATTGAACGCTCTAATTGAGCAAACCAAAGCTGTGGGGTTGCTTTGTTAAATTACGGTACATGCACGCGCTGCAAATTTGCACGCGTATTTGTTTGCTGAGTGATTGCTGTATTTATATGCTGCAAATTAACATCCATAGTTTGCATTTGAAGTTTAAGCTCCTCGAGCTGTTTCTCACTACCCTGACTATCCAAAAAGGTGTCCTCGTCGTTGTCTTTATTTTCAGGAATAGTAGATCGCAGCTCGTAGCGCGCAATTTTGTAATTTTAATTTCACAATGTTGCGAAATTATGGTCAACTGCAGTGCCGCAAGGTCGTTGTCGGGTTATACGATATATATATATATGACAAAGTTCTCTTGAGAGTGTAAGACGTGTTTTTTCTGTGCTCTTGCATTTTAATTTATTTTCGGTTTTTATTTTTATTTAAATCTTCCATTATTTGATTTTTTTTTTTTTTTATGTTTATTTTTAACAAACGAGTTTGATAGATACATAAATAGACAAATGTAGCGGTATAACATAGAAAAAACTAATCACAGTCTCTAGTCGAGCACTCGTGACAAAAAAATCTTATTTATAATTCTAATTTTTAAAGATATATAACAATGAAAATAAAATGATTAAAGGATGTACATGAGTGTTTAAGTGTGACGCATAGTAATATTTGTATTATATATATAAAAAAAAAAAACAACTACTTAAGACTAAGGTGGTAAGGGGGTAAGTGGGTGATGGGTTATGGAGTGAGCCACCAGCATCCTTTGGAGCAGGCGATGGAATATTTTTTTATCGATCACAGTATTACGAGTAACGAATCTTTTATTTGTTTGTGTAAGTATGTTTGTCATTAATGTTTTTTGGTTTGCTCTTCTGTGAATGTGATAAATTATAGGTATCCCAATATTGTCATTAATGTACCCTTTTTCATCGAGGTACATGCAAATTTCAGGGGGGAGAATCCATTTTCTATCGAATGCTCAAAATATTCCCTACTTTCAAAAAAGGGTGCTCTAATTTCGTTATTTTCTGTTTCATTTAAGCAGCGCAATACGTGTTTTCTTATTAGACCGATTATAAAAACGTCAATTCTGCAAATTTTAGCTGTATTATATAGCTTTAGGTTCGAAAAAAAATGGATGTATGAGCTCTCTAGCGTTCTAAATAGAGATGTGTAGGATCTCAAAATCTTTTGTTCCATCCTCCTGAGTTTTTCCATGTGTGAAGGTGCAATGTTAAACCATATCGGGGAAGCGTATGTTATAATGGGCCTTATTAAGGCCAAGTACATGATAATTTTAACGCGTTTCTCTATATACCTGCAAGAGAATAACCTTTGGTAAGCAAGCATCATGGTAGGTCTTCGAGAGTTGGTAATTTATATGATCATTAAAATATAGAAATTTATCTAATAACACTCCTAAATATTTCACTGTGCTCACCAGTTTCATCAGATCGCCAGCCTCATTGATTTTAATTCGAAATTTTTTCCAATTTTACCTAATACTGAGACTACATTTTTTAACGGGTGGCCTAAATAAAATGCTTTCACATTTGCTGAAGTTAATAGTAAGATGCCAGTTTTTGCGTAGTGCACAAGACAATCAACCTTTCTCTGTAGACCGTCATTTATGCCTTGGACTGTATTATCAGAATAAAATAAGACGAAATCGTCGGCAAATGCAATTATATTATCAATTTTATACATCAAATCTAGAAAAAAGGTTAAACAATGTAGGTGCGTTGACCGTGCCTTGTTGCAAACCATTTAGTATTAAATAGGATTTTGAACTTAAGGATTGGTTCATTTGGACCTTGAAAGACTTGTTAGACAACATATTGCAAATAAGAAAGATAAGATGAAGGGGGAAGTTAAACCTAATCAATTTGACCAAAAGGCCTTGAATCCAAACACTGTCAAACGCTTTTTAAAGGTCTATGAAACAGGCACCTGTTAAATTTTTTTTGTTCCAGTTCCAATTGATTTCTGAAACGAGGGAAGTAATGGCGTGAACTGTGGAGTGTTTATGTTTGAAACCATACTGTTTGTTACTAATTAAGTTTGTGCCACTAATAAATCTATTTATGTTAATATTTATGATTATAATAGGTCTGAGATTTTTAATATTGTTTTTGTCTCTATTTTTTTTTTGGAATAACGATTAGTTTAGCTGTTTTCCATTGATCGGGGAAGAAAGAATTGTTTAGCATGTTATTGAAAATTGTGCAGTACTCAGAAACTAACTCAAATGTGATATTTTTCACAACTATATTTGGGATTTGATCGCATTCAGGACATCTCGATTTGATGCCAAAAACTGAATTGCTTGATGATCACTGTCATAATCAATAGTATTGAGACAATTTATTGTACCGTTGCTCCTAGGAAGAATCTCGATTCTATGATCTGCTAAGCATATGTCAAGATATGAGTTGGACATTGGAAAGGATGGCCTGTTAGAAGCATATAAAGAGGTTCCTAATTTTAGCGAATTCAACCGTAGCCATTCTCTTAAGGTCTTACCTTTTGCATTTTCGCACATGTTTCCCCAATCGGCGTGTTTGCTGTTAAGATCACCTGCAAGAATATAGTAATGGTTTGGATTTTCTAATTTAAGACACTCGAAGAGAGATGTGAGTTCCGATTTGAACAAATCGCGGTTATTGCCTGCTGGGTAGTATGCAGCTATTATATACAGAAGGTTGTTTGCACCCAATATTGACTTTTAAAATACAGGTCTCTAAATAAAAAAGCTGTCGATTTTGCTATTTGAAAACTTGTTAAATTTGACTTTGTTGCTAATGAGTATGGCGGTGCCACCTCCCCTAATAGAGCATGGTCTGTCCTTTCGGATGAGTGTATAGATAGATTGTGTCTTGGGCTTAATTTAGTTTCATTTAAGAGAAGTAAGTCCGGACTATTGTCCCTTAGGAATTTGTTTAGCTCTAGTCTTCTGCTTATGGATATTAAAGAATTAATATTAAGAGAAATTATGTTTAAAGTGCTATTAGGAGTGTGTAGAGTTTGATGGTTTGAGATCATTCTGAGTCTATAATATTACAAATGGTATCTACTCTTACTGAGTGAAAATCAATTTGGTTTTGAAGATGCGAAATTTGTTTGCTTAGAGCTAGTAAAGAATTTTTGATTTCAAGAAGACATGTATTATTTTGATTATTATTTTTGCTTGTTTATTAGTTTTGTTGTTCCGCCCTATGCTCCTCCTAGGGGCGACTACTCGTAAATGCAACACTAAGCTCTACAGTAGTCTAGGAATACATATATATATATATTAGGTTTGTTGTATAATTAGTGAATTTCGTAATAAACAAAAGATAAATAAACAATTAATTCATACAAATGACTTAAAACTAAGTTCTCATATATGTTGTATAACAAATTTAAGTGATTATTTGAAGTGGGAATATTGGGATTCAACGATGATGGATCTTTCAATATATCGGCATAGCTAGTGTTTGGATTAGTAAAATTATTAAGTGTTTTTGGTGGGTTATTAGATACTTTCTGGGAATTTTGTTTCTTATATCTAATTTTAGCAGCTCTCTATATTTTTCGCATCCCTTGTAAGAAGCTGGATGGAAAAAGCTTTGGCAGTTCCTGCACTGGGGTATTTCAGGTCGACGGAGTGTTTCCCATCTGATGCAGTGCAGAGAGCAGCGTACTCTCAGAACTTATTTGTACGAGAAACATTGGTAGAGTGATATTGCGTTCTCTTGACGTTTTTGTTGAGAATTGAGTAACTTTGATGAAGTTTAGTTTTTCCGATTGGAAGTTGGTGAGCTCATTTAAGATCTCGTTGGTGTCTGAGTCGCCACTAAGGCCTTTCATTCAATAAGTTTTAGTTTTTAAACATTTCGGTGTATAAGAAAAGAACTTTACATTTGCCTTTTCTAAGTAACCACGTACCTTCCTGTAGTCATCAAGATTCGATAGAAAGACGGAAATCTTGTTTTGACCAAGTTCTTTAATTTTAAATTGGGTTATTTTTAAGCCTGCATTTATAAGGTTAATGATTTGACTTGCTTTTATGTTGAAGACATTTATAGGAGGTATGCTTTTGTTGAAGATAGTTTTCGTCTTTTTCGGGTCTGTCTTAGAAGGAGCTGATGTTGGTATCGGTGCTGAAGACAACGTTGCTGAAGAAGTCGTATTTTCTGAAATGACTGCTGATGATGATGATGTCACACATGATGATGTTGATGTCAAGCCTGGTCGTGTGGCTGATGTTACAAATTCTGATGCAAAAGTTTTGGAATGCACGTGAGCTTCAAAGGTTTTAAGCACATCTTAGTCACAGTCATTATCAAGAATCGCATAGTAATTGTTGTTGTTGTTGCGCGCAGATTTGATTTGGGTGGCTTTAGGCGAGCCGAAAAGTTTCCGTTTTCTCACTGAAGCAAGATTATCATCCGACTGCATGTGAGATGAAGATTCGGTGTCATCACAAGCGGAAGCCTTCTGCTGCTCCATTGCAGAGATGGCCGCTAGTGGCAAACACACAGATTTGAATTCCGGTTTAAAGCAGATTTTATTAGATTTATTTTTTTTTTTATAATTTATTTTGTTTTTGTTTAATATTTTGTCAATAATGTGTACACACTTAGAATCTAACAATGTGCAACACAAACAAACTGTGTGTACACACTGCTCAATGAGGAAAAGTGACAGCGGAGTCTCAAAAAAAAAAATTTGCAATGTCACTGCACAACTTTTGGTTTTGATTTTGTCATTTAATTCATTAAATTGATTGTTATCACATAAACACTTATGTCAAAGGGTTAAATATGTATTGCCACGAAAGTGGACTTGTCCATAAATTAAATTATCGCAAAAGTTTAATTTTAAACACACGGAGAATATTTTTATCATTTCCACACGTGTTAGCGCTGCCAACTCCGACGATAAACTCCAGTTCTTGTAATGCTTTATGTTAAAGTGGACTTGTTTTTGCTTCTTGGCAGTGCATTTCATTCCTTTATTACTTTTTATTTGCAACATTAAAATAGCGTCTTTGCTTACGCGGTTTTTTGTTGTTAGTGCTTTTTGTTATTTTATTTTTGTTTTGTGCGTGAGCGAGCTCTCTAATAGTTTTTAAGCGCTCGCTAGTTTATGTGTGTAAGCTTTTTACAGCTACAGCGCGCGCTCAATTTTGTGGTGAGCTTCTTTTGACTTGCGCTCTTCTTTTGGATTTAGTTGTTGCCCTCTCATTTGTTTGTTCTGCATATTTTGTATCCAGTCGAAATTCTTAGATCGCTTTTTTTAATGTCTTGCTGCCTTGATTCTTGCATGAGCAAAGATGTGTTTGATGGGGGTAAGCTTCGTTGCCTAACTTGCTGGTTGTGTGACTGGGCTGACTGGTCGTGACTTTGACAGGTTATATGGTAAGCCCAAGCCAACCTGTGGCGGTACTAGGTGGTCATGCCCCACATGCTTTAAAATGCAAGGAAACTTTTCTCGAATGTACAATCACGTTCGAAATGAGTTTCTCAAGCTTAAAAAGCTGGCTAATCAAATGTCGTCTGAGTTTGATAATGGCGACTTTAATTTTGCCACGCCTCCAAAGCGTTCAGTACCGACGTCTCCCCCTGCCCCTCAATTGCGCCTTCCACTTCCCTCTGCTCCTCCTGTTTCTCCTTTAACTCCAATTCCAGGATCGCCGTTGCTTGCTTCGTTTTCGTCTCCGGCCCCCTTGTCTTGATTCATTAAAGACCAAGCCCTCTACGCCACTGCAATCCTCAAATTATTTGATTGATTTGCCTCCGCCTAGACCTAGTCTTGAAGTAGTCGCGCCGCGTAAACATATTTTTATACCCTGTACCTATAGGTACAAAGGGTATACTAGATTTGTGCAATGTATGTAACGGCAAGAAGGAGGCGTGGCAGACCCCAAGTCCTTTATACCAAAATGCTTATCATAACCTCGGGCAGCGATTGAGCCATGTCCGTCTGTCCGTCCGTCCGTCTGTCCGTCTGTATGAACACCTAGATCTCGGAGACTATAAGAGCTAGAGATACGAAACTTTCCCAGCTGATGCGCATATTTCCTGAGAAGATCAAGTTTGTTGAATCATATCAATATCTTTCCCCGTTCCCCCGTAGCAGAGTTTCGCGGTTTTTAGCTAAACCGTTTAATATTTTTACCTGAAACTTAACAGAGCGATGCGTCGTGGTTACATGCATCTGTGTGTCAAAAATAAACAAAATCGGCCAATTACAACAAAAATTATAGTCTAAAATGTAGAAATTTCACCTCCCCTTGCCCATAAACTGCGTCAATATTTGACTCTACGTTATTATAGTAACAAATGGCCTAAAATCACCAACTTTGGTAAGCTGGTTCATGTGGCTCTAATGAACAAATCCAAATCCAAATTTTATCAATGCAGCCCCCCCCCCCCAATCGATTTATCGTGTTTTCTCCCACACCCTTCAACATATCCCCATGAAAGTTACCCCATATACTTTAAATAACTTCTTTGACGTAAATTTCGATTTTAATCAAAATCGGTTAGAATTTGCGGAACTTACAGGTATAAAAATCGTTTTGCACCAAAAAAAAAGAATGTTCCAATTGGAAAGTTCTTGGAAGGAATACGAAGGAATAACATTTTTTTCTAGAAAAAAGGTACAGGGTATTACACTGTCGGGCACCGTCTCGACTGTATTACATTTTTTTTATATACAATGTAGCTGAACATGTTTTATTATGGAAAATGCATATGGGATTTACCAATTTGTTGAATCTTTGTTGTCAGCAATAAATTTAGAAACTTTTAATGCAATTTTAAGCAATTTCTAGGTGGGCGAGGGGCAAGGATAAGGCAAATTATGGCAAATGGTGAAAGAAAATGAAAAGATAAAAATAATGGTTTTTCTAGCAAAACATTTTTGTATGATATTGTAAAAAAAAAAAAAAAAAGCGTAGAAAATATTTAATACAATGTATACAAAAATATAAATTGTAGCTAAATGGTTTCACGTAAACGAAATTGTTGAGTATTTTTAGTCGAAACTTAAATATAAATCAATAACAACTGAACAAAAATTATTGAAATGTAAACAAAAGACAAACAGAAATATAGCATAATAAATGTAAAGAATTTATGAAAATACATATTACGAATATTTTTTAAATATTTCATGTATGTGAACAAAAACAAGTGAGTTAGATTATGCAATAAATAACAGCAAACACTTGCAAAACGTGCCTAAGAGAAAATTTAAGGGTAAGTGCATGTCTCTTTGCTGTCACTACGCCTAAACAGTTGTGAAATACAAGCAAAGCGCTAAAAAATTGTAAAAGCGCCTTGTATGTTTGTTGTTATTTATTGCTGCTCTAATACACGATATGTAAAGTTGATTGAAAAAACTTTTCTTTTTTTGTTTGGCTTTATACGTTTTTATAAGGCTGCATCATTTAAAACAATTTTTTTTTTTATTATTTATTAAAGCGTTGCAGCTTACAGCTATTGGCTGTCTGTGCTTCCTCGCCGTTTTAAAGCTGCTATATACTTTTTAGTTCTGCTGACAATATTAATTTCATAAAAAAAACATTATTGTTAAACAATTATTTAGTTAAATTTTGCTTTTCAGTTTAGGCCTCTTCCTCTTTGCTAGCCTATTTAAAAAAAAGTATTCAATACATGCTCATAATAAAAATAGCATTTGCCCTTTTGCTCTATGTGTGGTTTCTGTCCGCACTGAGCTGGCCTTGGGACACCTCCGTTATTATTTGAGAGATGTACCGCCCCAGTCAAACTCCCTACCTGGCAATGTCCTTGAATTGGATCATACCTGAGTAATTGGAGTTATATCAAATTCTTAATTTGATAATACATATTAAATGCATTTTCTCATTAAAGAATTTGTTTGCAATTATATAACAAACTCGTGATACTTTGATCAAGAAGCTTGCATCAAAACCCAATACCATAAGATATAATAAATATATCCGTATAATGGCTAAGAATTGATACACGTTCCATTTAATCAAGTAAGTAAGGAAACAATAAGAGTAGTGGTATTTCATTGTCGATATAAAACCGAAGTTAAATATCTCCCACTTATTCTACACCTCTTATGTCTCCTTACATTGCCAGATTAGAGTCAAGCTCAAAAGGGTCTTCTTTCCCCGCTAATTATTCCAAGCCCGTTCCCTTGGCTGTGGTTTCGCTAGATAGTAGATAGGGACAGAGTCTTTGGATCTACGCCAATGTGATTTAACGTGCTATATCACTTAAAAGTCTTAAAAACACGGTGCCCATGCACATGGGTTTGTATTTACGACAAACGGCGGCCCATTGGAAATTCTTCCGCCAGTACCAATCAGAGATACTTCTGCTTGGTCGTAAACTCCACTCTTGGTTTGAGCCGAGGTCTACCTAAAACCTCTGTCGATCTCTGGGTCACGACACCCGGTTGAACTTGACGCAACGCCACGCCAAGCCCGAGAGCTTTACCCGCATTTGGGTAATAAACCACAGCCACCACGATACTCCCCGAGGGGCCGTACCCATCGGTCAGGCACAGTCTTGTTCAAAATTTTCAGAGAAAATTCTGAACAAGGCCGTGGGCTTTCTTGACCGCCCGTGGTACCAGATAACCTCTGGTAAGGTTTTGTGCCATAAGACACTTCCAATTTAAACTCCAAGCAGTTAAGGGTTGGTGACCCAGAAATAAATGTTCTCTAGTATCTTTTGGGGAACCAGCCAGCGTTCTAAAAACCCCTTCTAAGATATTTTGAGAAATTTATATTGGCCATCCTATTCCGAAACCAGTGCACAATAAACACTTGCCTCTTCCTAGGTTGGCCGTCGTCCCTAGATTAGTCGCCTTTTACGACAAGCACAGGGGGGCTGTGATGGTATTCTAGTCCGCCACCACACGGGGAGTAGATAGGGACAGAGTCTTTGGATCTACGCCAATGTGATTTAACGTGCTATATCACTTAAAAGTCTTAAAAACACGGTGCCCATGCACATGGGTTTGTATTTACGACAAACGGCGGCCCTTTGGAAATGCATCCGCCAGTACCAATCAGAGATACTTCTGCTTGGTCGTAAACTCCACTCTTGGTTTGAGCCGAGGTCTACCTAAAACCTCTGTCGATCTCTGGGTCACGACACCCGGTTGAACTTGACGCAACGCCACGCCAAGTCCGAGAGCTTTACCCGCATTTGGGTAATAAACCACAGCCACCACGATACTCCCCGAGGGGCCGTACCCATCGGTCAGGTACAGTCTTGTTCAAAATTTTCAGAGAAAATTCTGAACAAGGCCGTGGGCTTTCCTGACCGCCCGTGGTACCAGATAACCTCTGGTAAGGCTTTGTGCCATAAGACACTTCCAATTTAAACTCCAAGCAGTTAAGGGTTGGTGACCCAGGAATAAATGTTCTCTAGTATCTTTTGGGGAACCAGCCAGCGTTCTAAAACCCCTTCTAAGATATTTTGAGAAATTTATATTGGCCATCCTATTCCGAAACCAGTGCACAATAAACACTTGCCTCTTCCTAGGTTGGCCGTCGTCCCTAGATTAGTCGCCTTTTACGACAAGCACAGGGGGGCTGTGATGGTATTCTAGTCCACCACCACACGGGGAAGTAGATAGGGACAGAGTCTTTGGATCTACGCCAATGTGATTTAACGTGCTATATCACTTAAAAGTCTTAAAAACACGGTGCCCATGCACATGGGTTTGTATTTACGACAAACGGCGGCCCATTGGAAATTCTTCCGCCAGTACCAATCAGAGATACTTCTGCTTGGTCGTAAACTCCACTCTTGGTTTGAGCCGAGGTCTACCTAAAACCTCTGTCGATCTCTGGGTCACGACACCCGGTTGAACTTGACGCAACGCCACGCCAAGCCCGAAAGCTTTACCCGCATTTGGGTAATAAACCACAGCCACCACGATACTCCCCGAGGGGCCGTACCCATCGGTCAGGCACAGTCTTGTTCAAAATTTTCAGAGAAAATTCTGAACAAGGCCGTGGGCTTTCCTGACCGCCCGTGGTACCAGATAACCTCTGGTAAGGCTTTGTGCCATAAGACACTTCCAATTTAAACTCCAAGCAGGAATAAATGTTCTCTAGTATCTTTTGGGGAACCAGCCAGCGTTCTAAAAACCCCTTCTAAGATATTTTGAGAAATTTATATTGGCCATCCTATTCCGAAACCAGTGCACAATAAACACTTGCCTCTTCCTAGGTTGGCCGTCGTCCCTAGATTAGTCGCCTTTTACGACAAGCACAGGGGGGCTGTGATGGTATTCTAGTCCGCCACCACACGGGGAAGTAGATAGGGACAGAGTCTTTGGATCTACGCCAATGTGATTTAACGTGCTTTATCACTTAAAAGTCTTAAAAACACGGTGCCCATGCACATGGGTTTGTATTTACGACAAACGGCGGCCCTTTGGAAATGCATCCGCCAGTACCAATCAGAGATACTTCTGCTTGGTCGTAAACTCCACTCTTGGTTTGAGCCGAGGTCTACCTAAAACCTCTGTCGATCTCTGGGTCACGACACCCGGTTGAACTTGACGCAACGCCACGCCAAGCCCGAGAGCTTTACCCGCATTTGGGTAATAAACCACAGCCACCACGATACTCCCCGAGGGGCCGTACCCATCGGTCAGGCACAGTCTTGTTCAAAATTTTCAGAGAAAATTCTGAACAAGGCCGTGGGCTTTCCTGACCGCCCGTGGTACCAGATAACCTCTGGTAAGGCTTTGTGCCATAAGACACTTCCAATTTAAACTCCAAGCAGTTAAGGGTTGGTGACCCAGGAATAAATGTTCTCTAGTATCTTTTGGGGAACCAGCCAGCGTTCTAAAAACCCCTTCTAAGATATTTTGAGAAATTTATATTGGCCATCCTATTCCGAAACCAGTGCACAATAAACACTTGCCTCTTCCTAGGTTGGCCGTCGTCCCTAGATTAGTCGCCTTTTACGACAAGCACAGGGGGGCTGTGATGGTATTCTAGTCCGCCACCACACGGGGAAGTAGATAGGGACAGAGTCTTTGGATCTACGCCAATGTGATTTAACGTGCTATATCACTTAAAAGTCTTAAAAACACGGTGCCCATGCACAAGGGTTTGTATTTACGACAAACGGCGGCCCATTGGAAATTCTTCCGCCAGTACCAATCAGAGATACTTCTGCTTGGTCGTAAACTCCACTCTTGGTTTGAGCCGAGGTCTACCTAAAACCTCTGTCGATCTCTGGGTCACGACACCCGGTTGAACTTGACGCAACGCCACGCCAAGCCCGAGAGCTTTACCCGCATTTGGGTAATAAACCACAGCCACCACGATACTCCCCGAGGGGCCGTACCCATCGGTCAGGCACAGTCTTGTTCAAAATTTTCAGAGAAAATTCTGAACAAGGCCGTGGGCTTTCCTGACCGCCCGTGGTACCAGATAACCTCTGGTAAGGCTTTGTGCCATAAGACACTTCCAATTTAAACTCCAAGCAGTTAAGGGTTGGTGACCCAGGAATAAATGTTCTCTAGTATCTTTTGGGGAACCAGCCAGCGTTCTAAAAACCCCTTCTAAGATATTTTGAGAAATTTATATTGGCCATCCTATTCCGAAACCAGTGCACAATAAACACTTGCCTCTTCCTAGGTTGGCCGTGTCCCTAGATTAGTCGCCTTTTACGACAAGCACAGGGGGGCTGTGATGGTATTCTAGTCCGCCACCACACGGGGAAGTAGATAGGGACAGTAGGAATCTCGTTAATCCATTCATGCGCGTCACTAATTAGATGACGAGGCATTTGGCTACCTTAAGAGAGTCATAGTTACTCCCGCCGTTGACCCGCGCTTACTTGAATTTCTTCACTTTGACATTCAGAGCACTGGGCAGAAATCACATTGTGTCAACACCCGCTAGGGCCATCACAATGCTTTGTTTTAATTAGACAGTCGGATTCCCCAAGTCCGTGCCAGTTCTGAATTGATTGTTAATTGATAATCGTTATAATTTAAAAGAACTAATTGGTTTAACCCAATTAGTATTCTTAAAAATTTTAGCAAGAAAGTTCCACAATTGGCTACGTAACTACTATCCGGGGAACAAATTACTACCATAAATGATAGAAACTCTATTTACCCAGAACGAGCACATAAACCATGTTATTGTTTCCCAATCAAGCCCGACTATCTCAATCTTCAGAGCCAATCCTTATCCCGAAGTTACGGATCTAATTTGCCGACTTCCCTTACCTACATTATTCTATCGACTAGAGACTCTTCACCTTGGAGACCAGCTGCGGATATTGGTACGGCCTGTTGAGAAGTTTGCGTATCCCCACCATAAATTTTCAAGGTCCGAGGAGAAAATATCGACACAACAGTATATGTCATGCTCTTCTAGCCCATCTACCATATCTCTCTGCGAAAGACTTCCATGGTGGTACGGCTATAAAACAGAAAAGAAAACTCTTCCGATATCTCTCGACGGCTTCTTTATGGTCGTTCCTGTTACCAGTATGAGCACGAGGCCCATATTTAATAACAAACGGATACTCAACAGGTTACGGAATTGGAACCGCCTCGACTGTATTACATTTTTGTATCTGGTCTGGCGGCGGAAACTTCTTGTGAAGATTTAGTATCTTATATGGATATTGGTAACAATCCTAATATATCCATTGAGAAATTTGAATTTCCCCAGCTTCGTGAAATTTCTTTATTCAAAATTTCCGTCCCTATAGGTGATTTTGACAAATTATGTGATCCAAACTTTTGGCCACCACATATAATAGTTCACGAATTTAAATCTATTCAAAAGCCTCGGCCTTCGCCTGTTTCCTTGCGTTCTGCTGTTCCATCTTCTGTACCCGCCCCTATCATTTCAAAAAACTAATTTCTCAGCTCTCTATTAAATATCATATGTTCTTGCCCTTACAGAGACGTGGTTAAACTCTTCAGTATCTGACCACGAAATTCTATCTTCCAACTTTGTAGTATACAGGCTTGATCGCTCTGTCCGCCGTGGTGGTGATGTCCTTATTCATGCAAAACTTTGTTCTAGTTTAGTTTTAAAGTAGATACTTCCTTGGATATTGAATTTATTTGCGTCAAACTAAGTTTGCATAGCTCTTCATGTTTTATAACATGTTCGGACATTCCTCCTTCATCGGATACTGCAATTTATTTGCAACACTTGGCTGCAATTAATTTTGTTCATTCGCTTTTACATAGTCGCGTCAATCTCTTAGTTTTAGGTGATTTTAATCTTCCAACCATCTCATGGGTTTCGTCAGCTTCTTCTAACTCTGTTATTTCATCCTCTTATAACGAATTCCTGGACGGCTTGTTCGATTTACCATTACTGCAAATAAATGCCATCCGAAACTGTTTAAATCGAATCCTTGATTTGGTTTTGGCTAATGATTCTGCTATTGTGTCAGTCTCCAGAGCTTCCCCGTTATCTATTCCTGAGGATTCATATCAACCCACTTTGGATATTGAAATCCTAATTAGTGCGCCTCAATCACATTTTTCTTCTCCTCCTATCGTCCGTCGCCGCTGTTTTCGTAAGGCTAATTTTGCTATGTTAAATGAACTTTTAACCTCCACTGACTGCTTGATGAATTGTGACGACGTCAATGAGGCTGCATTAATTTTCTATGATACGCTAAACATTATATTTGATGCGTGTGTCCCTTCGTCAAATGCGTGTTTTTCGCTTAAACCTCCCTAGTTCACTCGGAATTTGGCACATTTAAAAAATTTAAAATCTAGATATTACACGAAATTTAAAATGACGGGCTCAAATCGTGACTTCTCGAATTATTTGTATGCACGATCTGAATTTATTCTTTTAAATAGAAATTGCTATCAAAATTATTTATCCCGTTACCGTGAACAATTTTCTATTGATCCGAAACAATTCTTTAATTTTGTAAACTCAAAACGTAAATCTGATATATTTTTTTCTACACTCGTGTATAATGGTGACGTAGCCTCGACTGACGCAGGTATTTCTAACTTATTTGCCAGTTTTTTTCAATCTACAAATCTGCAGTCTTACTCTCCTACTTCTTATCCTTTCAATATTTCGTCCGGTAACGTGGACGTAGTTTGTTCCATTTATTAGCAATGATGACCTCAATTCTGGTATTTGCTCACTTAAAATGTCTTATTCGCCTGGTCCCGCATTTGCGCTTTATGTACCCTTGCTGAAATTATTTAATTTGTCACTTGAATCGGAATCTTTCCTTCCCTACTATTTGGAAATCGTCTTTTATTGTCCCACTTCACAAAAAGGGTAATAGATCCGATTTTTCCAATTATCGTGGCATCGCCAAATTGTCATAAATTCCCAAACAGTTTGAAATAATTTTAGTGGCTCATTTGCAGCATCTTTGTAAGTCCCTTTCTCAATTGGATTTATTCTTACCTTGCTGATAGAACCCAAAGAGTTATCTTCCGGTGTTCCGCAAGGTTGTCATCTAGGTCCTGTGATTTTTACACTTTTTATAAATGATCTGCCAAATGTGGTTAATGTGATGATGTTAAACTTTGTTTCTCTTTTAATGGTTCCACGTCGCATCTTTTACTTCTGGATGATTTAAACTCTCTTTATAACTGGTGTTCGATTAACCATTTGAACTTAAACTTTTCTAAATGTATGTTTATGACATTTCATCGACATAAGCCTCACTTGGTTAATTACTTCATAAATGGTTCTCTTCTGGTGCGTATTTCTTTATTTACTGATCTAGGTGCTACTTTTGACCCTAAAATTACCTTCAACACCCATGTTTCTACAGTTGTGAATAAAGCCAGGTGTGTTTTAGGGTACATTAAACGCTGGTCAAAAGAATTTAACGATCCGTATACGACCAAGGTTCTTTATTCTGCTCGCGTTCGACCAGGACTTGAGTACTGTTTCTGTGTTAGGTGCCCCCAATATAAGAAATATCAAGCACGAATCGAACCTGTACAGAAACAGTTTCTCCTGTTTGCTCTTCGTAGCTTAAATTGGGACCCCAATATCAGATTGCTTCCTTATGCCAGTAGACTCCTTCTAATTGATCTTCATTCATTAGAAAATCGTAGAATTTCCCTTAATGCTATTTTTCTGCATAAATTTATAACGGGTTATATTGATTCCCCTTTCCTTCTTCGGCAGCTTTTGTTCAACATTCCTAGACGCTCCTCTAGAAACTTTGTGCCCTTAACTCTACCGAGATGCACTACCAATTATGCCTTTCATGAGCCATTAAGAGTTTAATGTTCAAATGACTTGGGTCGTGTCTTCTCAAGTGAACTTTCTCCTTCTAGTTTAATAAGAGCTGTTTTAAATTTCATTGGCACCACCTAAGATCTCCGGCCACTCTTCCTTCCACAGCTTTCCTGAAGAAAATTTTGCTGACTCATCTTGTTTTGCCACTGACCACATTTGACTGTGGGTAGGGGCATAGCTGGCCCTCTGGCAAATAAAATACCCCCACCGGGTCAGTGGCAAACTACCTAATATTAATTATATTATTTATTATAAGTTTCATTTATTGTTTCTTTTGTATTGTCTTTTTTATGTGTATTAATCAACTGTTTAATTTATATGTTGATCTTCCCAATAAATAAATGTATAGATCACGTCGGGATCACCACTTTAGCAATCAAACGCATTAGTTGCTAATAATAAACTTGACACTTTATATTAAATATGTAGGATATACAAATAATTTATGCGTCGACGTGTGATGTGTTTTAGCGCAAGTCGATAGATAGATAGAGATCACGATGATAGACGCTTCGATAATGACTCGTGCCGATGGCAGCAAAACGAAGAGTTTATCGCACTCTCGGCTATCGGCAATACTACTTCGGTGTTGCCACTTTTTTCCAACTTTTTGTCTTTTTTTAAAAAATTGAGAAAAAGTTGCGAAAATCGACGAATATTTCACTTATTCATAGTTCATAGCATAGCACTGTAACAAATTTTATGAAAATATTTTCCATGGGACCGATCGGTCTAAAAACAGTGTTTTTGTCCAAAATTCGTTTTGTTTCGTTTGCTTATGAAGATTTCGTAACCAAAGTTGGCATTTGGAGTTTCCAAGCACTCTACCAAATTTGATCAAAATCGATTGACTAAATCATATAGCTCCCTAGGGCCGATCGGTCAAAAAACGTTTTTTTACAAAATTCGTTGTGTTTTGTTTCTTTAGAAAGATATCGTAATCAAATCTGTTGTCTGATGGTTTTTTAGCGTTCCCTAGCACTGCAAGACAAAATGTTGGCTATACCATATAGGTGGCCTTCGGTAGCGTACTCGCTTTACAAGTCGAAGGTCGGTGGTTCGAACCCCCGCAGCAGCACTGGTACATTTGCCTAGCACTGGCATCGCTAGATCAACGACGCTAATTGCCCAAGAAAATCTTTATTACATCAAGACACCGCCTTTTGGATTCGGCTATAAGCTAACTGTAGCTCCCTGTTCTCTTTGAGCAGTTATAAATACAGATCCCCTTGCTCCGCCAAGGGCGACTGACAAAAACTGTCAGTCAGGGAATTATTATACCATATAGCCGCCCATAGGACCGATCGATCAAAAACAAACGTGTTTGGTGCAAAATTCGACTGATTTTTGTTTATTTATGCAAATATCGTAACGATATTTTTCTATATTTTTCTATATTTTTCGCATCCTTTGTATGAAGCTGGATGGCCATGTTTTTTGCAGATAGCGCAGAAGAGTTTTTCCTTGTTAGGTGTAGGTCCAGTTGATAGAGTGCAGTTCTCGCTTCGGTGAGCTTCACCGCATTTGACGCATCTTGGGGTAAATTACGGTACATGCAGGCGCTGCAAATTTGCACGCGTATTTGTTTGCTGAGTGATTGCTGTATTTATATGCTGCAAATTAACATCCATAGTTTGCATTTGAAGTTTAAGCTCCTCGAGCTGTTTCTCACTACCCTGACTATCCAAAAAGGTGTCCTCGTCGTTGTCTTTATTTTCAGGAATAGTAGATCGCAGCTCGTAGCGCGCAATTTTGTAATTTTAATTTCACAATGTTGCGAAATTATGGTCAACTGCAGTGCCGCAAGGTCGTTGTCGGGTTATACGATATATATATATATATGAAAAAGTTCTCTTGAGAGTGTAAGACGTGTTTTTTCTGTGCTCTTGTATTTTAATTTATTTTCGGTGTTTATTTTTATTTAAATCTTCCATTATTTGATTTTTTTTTTTTTTTATGTTTATTTTTAACAAACGAGTTTGATAGATACATAAATAGACAAATGTAGCGGTATAACATAGAAAAAACTAATCACAGTCTCTAGTCGAGCACTCGTGACAAAAAAAATCTTATTTATAATTCTAATTTTTAAAGATATATAACAATGAAAATAAAATGATTAAAGGATGTACATGAGTGTTTGAGTGTGACGCATAGTAATATTTGTATTATATATATAAAAAAAAAAAAACAACTACTTAAGACTAAGGTGGTAAGGGGGTAAGTGGGTGATGGGTTATGGAGTGAGCCACCAGCATCCTTTGGAGCAGGCGATGGAATATTTTTTATCGATCACAGTATTACGAGTAACGAATCTTTTATTTGTTTGTGTAAGTATGTTTGTCATTAATGTTTTTTGGTTTGCTCTTCTGTGAATGTGATAAATTATAGGTATCCCAATATTGTCATTAATGTACCCTTTTTCATCGAGGTACATGCAAATTTCAGGGGGAGAATCCATTTTCTATCGAATGCTCAAAATATTCCCTACTTTCAAAAAAGGGTGCTCTAATTTCGTTATTTTCTGTTTCATTTAAGCAGCGCAATACGTGTTTTCTTATTAGACCGATTATAAAAACGTCAATTCTGCAAATTTTAGCTGTATTATATAGCTTTAGGTTCGAAAAAAAATGGATGTATGAGCTCTCTAGCGTTCTAAATAGAGATGTGTAGGATCTCAAAATCTTTCGTTCCATCCTCCTGAGTTTTTCCATGTGTGAAGGTGCAATGTTAAACCATATCGGGGAAGCGTATGTTATAATGGGCCTTATTAAGGCCAAGTACATGATAATTTTAACGCGTTTCTCTATATACCTGCAAGAGAATAACCTTTGGTAAGCGTTCATGCCATGGTAGGTCTTCGAGAGTTGGTAATTTATATGATCATTAAAATATAGAAATTTATCCAATAACACTCCTAAATATTTCACTGTGCTCACCAGTTTCATCAGATCGCCAGCCTCATTGATTTTAATTCGAAATTTTTTCCAATTTTACCTAATACTGAGACTACATTTTTTAACGGGTGGCCTAAATAAAATGCTTTCACATTTGCTGAAGTTAATAGTAAGATGCCAGTTTTTTGCGTAGTGCACAAGACAATCAACCTTTCTCTGTAGACCGTCATTTATGCCTTGGACTGTATTATCAGAATAAAATAAGACGAAATCGTCAGCAAATGCAATTATATTATCAATTTTATACATTAAATCTAGAATAAAAAGGTTAAACAATGTAGGTGCGTTGACCGTGCCTTGTTGCAAACCATTTAGTATTAAATAGGATTTTGAACTTAAGGATTGGTTCATTTGGACCTTGAAAGACTTGTTAGACAACATATTGCAAATAAGAAAGATAAGATGAAGGGGGAAGTTAAACCTAATCAATTTGACCAAAAGGCCTTGAATCCAAACACTGTCAAACGCTTTTTAAAGGTCTATGAAACAGGCACCTGTTAAATTTTTTTGTTCCAGTTCCAATTGATTTCTGAAACGAGGGAAGTAATGGCGTGAACTGTGGAGTGTTTATGTTTGAAACCATACTGTTTGTTACTAATTAAGTTTGTGCCACTAATAAATCTATTTATGTTAATATTTATGATTATAATAGGTCTGAGATTTTTAATATTATTTTTGTCTCTATTTTTTTTTTGGAATAACGATTAGTTTAGCTGTTTTCCATTGATCGGGGAAGAAAGAATTGTTTAGCATGTTATTGAAAATTGTGCAGTACTCAGAAACTAACTCAAATGTGATATTTTTCACAACAATATTTGGGATTTGATCGCATTCAGGACATCTCGATTTGATGCCAAAAACTGAATTGCTTGATGATCACTGTCATAATCAATAGTATTGAGACAATTTATTGTACCGTTGCTCCTAGGAAGAATCTCGATTCTATGATCTGCTAAGCATATGTCAAGATATGAGTTGGACATTGGAAAGGATGGCCTGTTAGAAGCATATAAAGAGGTTCCTAATTTTAGCGAATTCAACCGTAGCCATTCTCTTAAGGTCTTACCTTTTGCATTTTCGCACATGTTTCCCCAATCGGCGTGTTTGCTGTTAAGATCACCTGCAAGAATATAGTAATGGTTTGGATTTTCTAATTTAAGACACTCGAAGAGAGATGTGAGTTCCGATTTGAACAAATCGCGGTTATTGCCTGCTGGGTAGTATGCAGCTATTATATACAGAAGGTTGTTTGCACCCATATTGACTTTTAAAATGCAGGTCTCTAAATAAGAAAAGCTGTCGATTTTGCTATTTGAAAACTTGTTAAATTTGACTTTGTTGCTAATGAGTATGGCGGTGCCACCTCCCCTAATAGAGCATGGTCTGTCCTTTCGGATGAGTGTATAGATAGATTGTGTCTTGGGCTTAATTTAGTTTCATTTAAGAGAAGTAAGTCCGGACTATTGTCCCTTAGGAATTTGTTTAGCTCTAGTCTTCTGCTTATGGATATTAAAGAATTAATATTAAGAGAAATTATGTTTAAAGTGCTATTAGGAGTGTGTAGAGTTTGATGGTTTGAGATCATTCTGAGTCTATAATATTACAAATGGTATCTACACTTTCTGAGTGAAAATCAATTTGGTTTTGAAGATGAGAAATTTGTTTGCTTAGAGCTAGTAAAGAATTTTTGATTTCAAGAAGACATGTATTATTTTGATTATTATTATTTTTTTTTTTTTTTTTGCTTGTTTATTAGGTTTGTTGTTCCGCCCTATGCTCCTCCTAGGGGCGACTACTCGTAAATGCAACACTAAGCTCTACAGTAGTCTAGGAATACATATATATATATATTAGGTTTGTTGTATAATTAGTGAATTTCGTAATAAACAAAAGATAAATAAACAATTAATTCATACAAATGACTTAAAACTAAGTTCTCATATATGTTGTATAACAAATTTAAGTGATTATTTGAAGTGGGAATATTGGGATTCAACGATGATGGATCTTTCAATATATCGGCATAGCTAGTGTTTGGATTAGTAAAATTATTAAGTGTTTTTGGTGGGTTATTAGATACTTTCTGGGAATTTTGTTTCTTATATCTAATTTTAGCAGCTCTCTATATTTTTCGCATCCCTTGTAAGAAGCTGGATGGAAAAAGCTTTGGCAGTTCCTGCACTGGGGTATTTCAGGTCGACGGAGTGTTTCCCATCTGATGCAGTGGTAACGCTGCTCTCAGAACTTATTTGTACGAGAAACATTGGTAGAGTGATATTGCGTTCTCTTGACGTTTTTGTTGAGAATTGAGTAACTTTGATGAAGTTTAGTTTTTCCGATTGGAAGTTGGTGAGCTCATTTAAGATCTCGTTAAATAAGTTTTAATTTTTAAACATTTCGGTGTATAAGAAAAGAACATTACATTTGCCTTTTCTAAGAAGCCACCTATACTTTCCTGTAGTCATCAAGATTCGATAGAAAGACGGAAATCTTGTTTTGACCAAGTTCTTTAATTTTAAATTGGGTTATTTTTACGCCTGCATTTATAAGGTTAATGATTTGACTTGCTTTTTGAAGACATTTATAGGAGGTATGCTTTTGTTGAAGATAGTTTTCGTCTTTTTCGGGTCTGTCTTAGAAGGAGCTGATGTTGGTATCGGTGCTGAAGACAACGTTGCTGAAGAAGTCGTATTTTCTGAAATGACTGCAGATGATGATGATGTCACACATGATGATGTTGATGTCAAGCCTGGTTGTGTGGCTGATGTTACAAATTCTGATGCAAAAGTTTTGGAATGCACGTGAGCTTCAAAGGTTTTAAGCACATCTTAGTCACAGTCATTATCAAGAATCACATAGTAATTGTTGTTGTTGTTGCGCGCAGATTTGATTTGGGTGGCTTTAGGCGAGCCGAAAAGTTTCCGTTTTCTCACTGAAGCAAGATTATCATCTGACTGCATGTGAGATGAAGATTCGGTGTCATCACAAGCGGAAGCCTTCTGCTGCTCCATTGCAGAGATGGCCGCTAGTGGCAAACACACAGATTTGAATTCCGGTTTAAAGCAGATTTTATTAGATTTATTTTTTTTTTTTATAATTTATTTTGTTTTTGTTTAATATTTTGTCAATAATGTATACACACTTAGAATCTAACAATGTGCAACACAAACAAACTGTGTGTACACACTGCTCAATGAGGAAAAGTGACAGCGGAGTCTCAAAAAAAAAATTTGCAATGTCACTGCACAACTTTTGGTTTTGATTTTGCCATTTAATTCATTAAATTGATTGTTATCACATAAACACTTATGTCAAAGGGTTAAATATGTATTGCCACGAAAGTGGACTTGTCCATAAATTAAATTATCGCAAAAGTTTAATTTTAAACACACGGAGAATATTTTTATCATTTCCACACGTGTTAGCGCTGCCAACTCCGACGATAAACTCCAGTTCTTGTAATGCTTTATGTTAAAGTGGACTTGTTTTTGCTTCTTGGCAGTGCATTTCATTCCTTTACTACTTTTTATTTGCAACATTAAAATAGCGTCTTTGCTTACGCGGTTTTTTGTTGTTAGTGCTTTTTGTTATTTTATTTTTGTTTTGTGCGTGAGCGAGCTCTCTAATAGTTTTTAAGCGCTCGCTAGTTTATGTGTGTAAGCTTTTTACAGCTACAGCGCGCTCAATTTTGTGGTGAGCTTCTTTTGACTTGCGCTCTTCTTTTGGATTTAGTTGTTGCCCTCTCATTTGTTTGTTCTGCATATTTTGTATCCAGTCGAAATTCTTAGATCGCTTTTTTAATGTCTTGCTGCCTTGATTCTTGCATGAGCAAAGATGTGTTTGATGGGGGTAAGCTTCGTTGCCTAACTTGCTGGTTGTGTGACAAGGTTATTCATTTAAAGTGTGCCGGGCTGACTGGTCGTGGCTTTGACAGGTTATATGGTAAGCCCAAGCCAACCTGTGGCGGTACTAGGTGGTCATGCCCAACATGCTTTAAAATTCAGAAAACTTTTCTAGAATGTATTATACAATCACGTTCGAAATGAGTTTCTCAAGCTTAAAAAGCTGGCTAATCAAATGTCGTAGAGGGAAGGCAGTAGTTAACAGTCTGACTTCTAGAAAAGCTAAGGTCTTAGCGACTGATTTTTGTTTGTTTATGCAAATATCGTAACGAAATTTGATAAATAAATATCTTTTGGAGTTTTTTAGGAAATATACTGGATTGAATACACCATCTTTGTTTTGGTAAACTGATATAAAAATAAAATCTTAAATCAAGATTTTTGCATTCTTGATTTTAATTCTTAAAATGAGACCAAAAAATCATAGAACAAGGCCAAAAAATCTTGAATCAAGATAAAAGTTCTTGAATTAAGAAACAAAAATATTGAACTCCAATTTAGACAAAGAGTTCTTAAAACAAGATTAAATTAAGATGAAAAAGTCTTAAATTCAGATTTTGGCGGTAAAAAAATTTCAATCTTAAAAGAAGAAAAAATATTCTCTAAATAAGAAAAAAAGTCTTAAAACATAGCCAAACATTCCTAAATTAAGATTTAAAATTCTTAAATTACGATTTTCGCATACTTAGATTACAAGACAAAAACAAAACACATGCTTCGGCTGAGGAACCAGCATTATGAAAACGCACTATTTGTAGGTGTTCTTTTCGAGTGCTGTCTCGCTTGCACTCGCGCGTAACAAGAATTTGGTTTTTGAAGCGTGTCAAAAATTAGGCGATAGCTTCAAATCATGGCTTCAATTTTCTGTATACCACCAACAAGTACAGACGCGTTTTTGTTAACAAGGTGTTGTGCATAATATATATGTAAAATGCGGGATCAAAGTAAATATAAGAGAAAGATCCCGTCGAAAAAATGTAATTCATAAAGATGAAGATAAAGGATTTCGAAACGGAAGGAATATATGAATATATAAAAGGTGAGTGGAATAAATTAATTCATTTCAATGAAAAAAACAAACTTAGACGACCCCAGTGATGAAATTATTTCTGTCACTTGGCGGCAGTTTGCGAGAATTATAATCTTGTTTAATATTATTTTATTTATATTGGCTTGACAAAATACATTTCTTGCTTTTCAGATACAAATAGATTTTGATATTTTGCACCGGGGGAAAACAAATTTGTTGATATCAAAATGGGAAGGTTCCAAAAAGAGTGTAACAACTTTTTTGAAAACAACATCCTCAACGATCTGTGCATGGATCAAGTTAGCATAGCTAAATCAATAAACCACAAAGGTAAGACTAGAAATAACAATTCTTTTATGCATAGGGTATAAGTAAAATTTTTCAATTATATATAGGTTTTATTAATTATATTTTATTGATTTTAATTATGACTTTAAAATTCTCATTCTCAATAGATCCAAAAGAGACCTACATGTACGCAATTCTGCTAACATCGGTATTGCCGTCATCTGTGAGATTCCAAGAAGAATCGGGAAAACGTATCAGGAAGGAAACGGAGAGTGGAAATGAATCCATAAAATATCTCAGACTTTACCAGTCCGCTGCTTCAATTATATCCAATTAACAAGAGTAAAACATATATTCGCCCTAAAACGCAATAATAAGTTTGTGTAAGTTTGTATTTATAAAAGTTTGTTATATAAAAAAAAATAAAAATTTTAAAATACATTTTAAGAGCATTTTTCTTTATTTGTAATGAGAATTTATCAATCTTATTTCAAGATTTTAACAATCTTATTGCAAGATTGGTCGAAATCCGAAATTAAGTTTTTGGTCACGATTTTAGATTTTTTCTTGGCTTACTTCAATCTTAAACATTCTTGACTTTAAGATTTTTCGCTCTCAAAAGAAGTTTACCCATTCTAGGAATGACAACAATTTGTTCTTAAAATGAGCCTGAAAAAGCTTGTTTCAAGATTGTTCACAATCCGAAATTAAGATTTTGGTCACGATTTTAGCTTTTTTCCCGGCTTATTTTAAGAATAAAGATTCTTATTTCAAGATTTTTTTAGGCTTAAAACAATCATATTTAACTCTAAAATCAAGATTTTTCGAGCTAAACTGCAAAAATCTTAAATCAAGAACGGCATTCTTAAACTGACAACAAAAAAAGCTTACGCTACTTTCGTGAGCATTTGGTCACGATTTTATGACCAAAAATCTTAAAATCAGACCGTTATTTTTTATCAGTGTATAAATTAATTTTGTATAAATTGAAAGAATGTAAAATTTCATATAAATATTGTATTATATTGAGCTGCAAAGATGACCTTACCCTGAAGTGGGTCACCGACACTGTGGCCAAGATGGAGGAAGTCGTCAGAACGCTGATTCCGTCGGTACCGAAGGCGAAGGTACTCTTCCCGAGAGAAGAACTGCAATTCTGGTAAGAAAGGGCATCTATGCTTACCTTTTGTCTAATTACAGTACTGACAACCTCACGGTGGTAGCGGTCGAGGGCGTAAAGGATGAGCCACTCTTAATGGCATCCTGCTACTTGGCGCACGACAGGGAGGCACCAACGGAAGAGACGGAGCGTCTGGTTCAGGAGGTAAGCCGGAAGAGGCAACCCCTGGTAATCGGCGCTGACGCAAACGCCCATCATACAGTAGGGGCAGGGACGTCAACGAGAGAGGTGAGTCACTGCTAGACTTCATACAAGGGTATAATCTAAGTATCTCCAACAGGGGGAGAAACCCATCTATGTGGGCCCTACCTCATCTATTGTCATTGACCTAACTCTTTCGCTTGGTATGAACACTGCGGTCACAGAAAGGAAAGTTCTTAGCAAACACTCCTTCTCTGACCACAAGTACATCCAATTTCAGGCGATGTCCTACACGATATCTTCAAACTGGCAAAGCAAGCGGATGATGATATTGTATGGGACGAGTACAGGGCAAGACTCCGTGACTTCAAAAAACACGTCCGGCTAGCCAAGAGAGACTCCTGGAGATCCTTCTGCTCCGGCATAGAGAAAGTCACAGAAACCGCAAGACTCAGGAAGCTACTCTCGAGTCAACCCGCCATACAGAGTCAACTAAAAACGAATGAGGTACATTGGACCGAAAGCAGCAAGGAAGCGACTGACGCTCTGCTAGGCGAGCACTTCCCTGTTGCATGGATACCCTCACACCCGAGTCGCTAACAAATCGCTTCAGTTAACAGGTCAACGTAACTGGGGACGTTATCACACCACTCAAAATCCAGTGGGCCTTAGACTCCTTCGCGAGTTATAAATCCCCTGGCCTAGATGGTGTACTTCCGGCCATGCTACAGACGACTAAAGACAAAGTTACGCCATGGCTGGATACAATATTCAAAGCATGCTTAAGATACGGACACGTTCCGGTTTTCTGGAGGACAGCACGAGTTGTGTTTTTGCCAAAGGCAGGGAAATGCAGTCACGTGCAGCCGAAAGATTACAGGCCAATAAGCCTTACCTCATTCCTGCTCAAAACTCTAGAGAAACTTGTGGATCTACATATAAGACAAGGCATGAACCAACTTGCTCACTAAAGGGAAATCGGTGGAAACAGCGCTGCGTTCTGTAGTAGCCACCATAGAAAAAGCCCTACACCACAAGGAATACGCCTTGGGAGCGTTCCTAGACATCTCAGGTGCATTTAATAATGTATCTACGGAAGCTATACTGCGAAGCCTTAGAGCTAAGGCTCCCCAAGAGGCCATATACTTATGGATACAAAGCCTACTGAGCTGTAGAAGAATACGAGCTGAATGGGGAACCACGACAGTGACAAAAGAGGCGCACAGAGGCATGGCGCAAGGCGGAGTACTATCGCCCTTATTGTGGAATCTAGTGGTAAACGACATTCTACATAGATTTAAAGGCCCCAACGATAACTGCCTATGCGGATGACGTAGCCATAATTATCGTGGGCAAATGTCCTACGACGCTTAGCTCGGTCATGGGCATTACGCTAAAAGAAATACTGATGTGGGCTGCAGAAGTCAGACTCAGTATTAACGCGGACAAGACGGACCTAATTCTCTTCACCAAGAGACACAAGGTACCGCGATGGACTCCGCTTTCGATAAACGGCACTCCGCTCAAGCCCAAAATGAGCGTGAAATATCTAGGAATAGTACTGGACAGCAAGCTGAGCTGGAAACCCAATGTTGAGGAAAGGGTGAAGAAAGGCACAAATGCACTTTATGCATCCCAGAAGATGCTAAGTAGCACGTGAGGTCTATCCCCAAGACTAATGCATTGGATCTTCATCTCAGTCGTGCAGCCAGTGCTACTCTACGGAGTTCTGGAATGGTGGAGAGCCACAGAGAAGACCACATACCTACGATTAATGGAAAAGACGCAACGACGTGCATTGATGTGCATAACGGGAGCTTTAAGGTCCACTCCAACCAAGGCCCTAGAAGCAATACTTGGAGTATACCCCTTAGATATTCAAGCCAAACTGCTGGCGCAGAAGACAGCGCAACGTCTTTGTGCATTAGTGAATATGGCCCTTGCGAACTACAGGCACAGCAAAGTTGAAGGGGTGACATTCAATAGCACCCAGTAAACAACTTCTCCAGAACGCTCACTCTAATGGGACCAGAGGATTGGATAATCGGTATGGACCAACAAGCGACTAAAAATTTTCACAGACGGATCCAAAATGGAGTCTGGCGTTGGATCCGCAATATACTGTATGGACCCACCCACGGAGGTGTCCTATAAGTTGCCAGACCACTGCAGCATCTTCCAGGCGGAGGTATTCGCCATAAAGAAGACGGCAGAATTAGCGCTCACCCTAGAGCAGAACCGAATAAATATCTTTGTTGACAGTCAAGCGGCAATCAAATCCATGCAAGCATTCAGCATCAATTCCAAAAGTGTGCTGGCAAGCAGGGACGCATTAGATGCACTAAACACCCAGAAGGAGGTGTGCATCTTCTGGGTACCCAGCCACCAGGGCATTGATGGAAACGAAAAAGCTGACAAGCTCGCAGAGGAAGGAGCTGGATCGAGTCAACCGTCACTTGAGGATCTGAAGATTCCTCTAAGGACGATCAACCACAGATCAGAAGAGAACGCTGCAGTTAGATCTGATAGAAGGTGGTACGCCACAACGAACTGCAAGACGGCTCGCACAATGTGCAAGAAAATAAATAGCAAACTAGCTGGTGGGCACACTCACTGGTCATTGCCTACAATGACGAATGCAGGAAATGTAGGGAGACAGACGTCAGAGAGACTCTAGAGCACCTCATTTGCCGCTGCCCCGCCCTCTGTACGTCGAGACTCAAATATCTAGAAAACCCTGGCTTACCTCACTGGAAGAGGCAGCCGACAGGGCACCTCAAAGGCTTCTGGCGTTCGCCAAGCACACGCGCATACTCGACGACTAACGCGGATTGTACACCAGCCGCACCTTCCGGTACCACAAACGACTATTTAGTCTATGTGTGACTCCCCCGGGGGTCAAACGGTGCATCCTAACCTAACCTATTGTATTATGTAAAAGATAGGGTTTGCAACCCCGGGATCCCGGGATCCCGAAATCCCGGGATCCCGTTGCTTTTCCGAATCCCGAAATCCCGGGATTGAAATAACTAAGCCCGGGATTTAGCTTTTGTCTGAATTATATTTTGAAATTTTCGAAATACTGAAACAAACAATACAAACAATTTTGTCTTTTGCGTTTTTTTATTTCTTCTTTGCCTATACCAAAGTGCTAAGCAACAACACTTTCATATGCTTTGTTGGTAGACATTCACGACAATTCTATTTAATTCAGATTTTATTGTTGTTTTATGTATGATTTTGTTAATAAATAGTTTGAAGCTGCGAATTGAGAAACACTTCGAAAAATTAGAAGCAAATTAGTTTGCATTTGGACAAGCAAAGAAATAGATGAGCAATGTGTATTTTGAAGCTTTAATATTATTGTCTACAACTGAAGTTGACATAGATTTAGATAATTTGTTGAAAGGGTCGTGGTAAAATTATTTGAAATTTATATTCATAATTTTTTTTTTCTTTTCATTAAACTTTAAAAAATGTAATCTGCTTTTTTTACAATTAGGGTATCCACGCTTTGTGTTGACTTGAGGATTTGCGGACTTGAGGACTTTTACAAAAACAAAATGTATATCAAAATCCAACCCTGTGTTTCAACTCTCAACTCCACTTTTCGTCAACCCAGACCCTAGTCTACTTTTTGCTGTTGACTTGTTGAGAAAGTGTTGCACAATATGGTAATTCGCTGCCTTTTCAGCACTAATGCATTTGCCATTTTTAGCCATTTCGTGGTATGAAAAGCAACGAGTTACCTTCGGTATGTGGAAATGTATAATTGCATTCATGTCCTCATGATAATTATCTAGAACTTGATCAATTTGTGCGCCGCCACGCAAACCCATTGTCTCTGTATTATACAAAAGTTAGTTTTTCCACAATGAATTTGTTTTAGCAGACGAACCTTCAATAAAATTGATTTCATCCAAAGCCTTTTGAGCAACAGCTTCAATCAGCATAGACTTGACGCTCTGTATTGGCATTTTTAAATATAAATTTTGATGATAACTTGCAGCAATTTATAAAAGTAAACAAACACAGAGAAGAAGCAGCACAATCTCAAATACGGTTTTTCTACAATTGTTTCGTTTTTGCAGCAATAAAATAATAAAAATCTGTGTAGTCCATAGCTACTTTAGCTACAGGTTCTGTTAGTATAGATTTTACTCTTCCACTTGGCATTTTTAATTCAACTTGATAATGTATAGTGTTTTTCATAAATAATTCAATCCCGGGATCAATCCCGGGATCCCGGGATTTGGATAATGTAATCCCGAAATCCCGGGATTGAAAATATAACACGGGATTGCAAACCCTAGTAAAAGAGTTAAGTTTGATATTCATTTAAATGTATAACATTATGTGTTTTAGATATGCCTCTGCATTTTAACGATCTTTAACATTAAGCATCACAACTCTGTCGTGTACGGTAGTGTTTTATTTTGTAAAATCATTCGTTGGACTCTATTGAATATACAAAGTGTTTTTTGCATATTCATGAAACTTCAGTCTGGGCGGTACGTTAAGGTTATGTAATAATAACTATTTGAGATAGCCGACTCGTTCTAGATTTTATGCACAACCGATTTTATTGAACTTAACATAACTTAGAACTAGGTGGATGCTTGGTGTTTAACTATTTAAACACTCCTCAATCTTATAAAGAAATTGAACTTGAAGTGATTTGTTAGCACAATGCAACTTTAAATAAATATGTGGACCGAACTGGAACGGAAAAGAAAACACGTCTATTCGATTTTATGTTAATTTCAAGAGTGTATTTTATGCTGAGCGACTTATAACTAAAGAACATATGTAGCTGTTTAGAGCGTAACATGAGCATAATATAACACAACAAAACTAACAGAGAGAAAGATTCAGTTAACAGCTTACGGCTTATGTTATTATAATGTATGTATTGGGTCGTTCACTAAGTCATTTCGTTTGATGACAACAGCTGATCTTATTGAATTTTTTCGCAGCCAACTTCACACGTAACCGCTTTACCTTTATATATTTGAATAGCTGATATAGTAAGGCTTTTTTGTAAAAAATTTTGTTAAATTTTTTGGAATAGTTTTTGTTTGGTGCCCTATCGAAGATGGAAGATCGAAAACAACATTTTCGGCATATTTTACTGTTTTACTATCAAAATGTAAAAATGCAGTTCATGCAAGGCGAAAATTAAGTTATGTGTACGGAGAAGATGTTTTGACCGAACGCCAATGCCAAAATTGGTTTGCAAAATTTCATTCCGGCAATTTCAATCTTAAGGATGCACCACGTCCTGGAAGGCCTCTTGAAGCCGATGTGGATAAAATAAAATCGTTGGTCAATGCAAATCGTCGAATAACAACTTAAGAGATTGCTCAAAGATTAAATTTGTCTAACGCAACCGTTCACAAGTACATGAAACGTCTAGGATTAATTTCTAAGCTTGACATATGGGTTCCTCATGTCTTACAGAACGAAATTTGCTTCGTCACATTAACGACTGTGATTTGCTTATCAAACGTCAAAGAAGTGATCCATTTTTGAAGCGCATTGTTACTGGCGACGAAAAGTGAGTTGTTTACAAGAATGTAAAGCGCAAGAGATCATGGTCTAAAAAAAGGATGAACCAGCTCAAACCACTTCGAAGGCCGATATTCACCAAAAAAGGTTATGTTGTCTGTTTGGTGGGATTTCAAAGGGATCGTTTATTTTGAGCTTTTGCCCGACTATACCACGATTAAGTCTGAAGTGTATTGTGATCAGCTGCACAAATTAAGTGATGCACTCAAACAGAAGAGGCCAGAATTGATCAATAGAAAAGGTGTAGTGTTCCACCAGAATAATGCGAGACCTCATACAAGTTTGATGATTCGCCAAAAGCTTTTGCAGCTTGAACGGGATGTGCTACCACACCCACCATATTCTCCAGACTTGGCACCTTCGGACTATTACTTGTTCCGGTCTCTGCAAAATTTTTTGGTTGGGAGAACCTTCACCTCAAATCAGGACGTCAAAAACCACTTGGACCAGTTTTTTGCCTGCAAGGATCAAAAATTTTATGAGCGTGGAATCAATCTCTTGCCCGAAAGATAGCAAAATGTATTGCATTAAAATGAAGAATACATAATTTCATAAAATGTTTTACACAAAAAAAAAATCGTGTTTACATTGCACTAAAAAAAACGAAATTACTTAGTGAACGACCCAATAGATACAATATATGGAATTTAAGGAATATATTGAAATGACTCAACATCGGCCGCTTTTAATGTCCGTAGGGCTTCAAGTTATAAATTAGACTTCATTTTTCTTATTTTCAGATTCACATACAATTTTTCAAATCTATCTAGTTTTATAACAAACTAATTAAACACTAGTTAAAATTAAGGTTTTTCCCATTTTTCCTTGCTAATTTTATATTATTTATCGCAAACATCAATACATAAATGTATGTAAGGTCAACAATGACAAAATCTATAATATTTCAGTTGAAAGCAGTTGCTAAAACTCTGTATAACTATAATAATTAACCATTAGCTTTAGTGAAAATGTATATTTAAGGGGAATAAAGCACAAATAAATAAATAAATAAATAAATAATTAAACACTAACGATTAAAATATAATTTTTAGTGTAGTGGAAGTGGCGCCAAACGGTGTATAGCGCGTTTAAATAGGCCACAGCTGGTTTTAATAGTAGCGACACGGACTTTACCATCGGCGCCATTTATCTTGGCCTTCTTGGTCCATTTTTGCCGCTGTTTGTCGTCTGTTACGAGCTCTGTTGACGCGGATGGCAGCGCTAAGACGAGTAGATGAGGTGGAGTGATTGGCTCCCCCTCGTTCGGGTTGGCGCTTGGTGCGGCCTTGAGTTTAGTATGGCCTCTATTTCCACCAGCACGGATCCCAGCTCGTCTTGCCGGAGTACTGCGCTTCCGATTGCCTTGACGAGGAGGGTTTTGGATGACTTCACGGCTCCTTCCCAAAGGCCTCTTAGTAATGTAATCACTTTTTAATCGATTGCAGTTCTTATATTTTTTTTTATTTTCAAAGGACAAATAAAAATACTGGTTGATGCATTGGGCGAGCAATTGACAATTGTCAAGGCAATTGCTAAACAACAAGGAGAGGAGCAGAAATTAACAGCCCTCATTCATTCAATTAATGTGTATAACTTTTTTACTATTGCAGAATCAATCTTTGTGACCAACACTTCTTGGCCTGCAGAGAAGCAGCTCCGCAAGACTTTAAACTTACAAAAAAATAAGCTATGTAAGAATAATTAAACGCTTAATAATAATAATAATATAAATAGTAATAATAATAAATAATGACGGATGCTGATAAGCCCGCTGTCCCTAGTCAACTGTCAGTTCCTATACCTATAGCGGTAAAAAACAATGAAAACACATACATAAAATAAATTAAAAACCTTTGTTTTATTTTTGTTAATTTATTGTACAAAAATTGTACAGCAGAAAACTTAATTTTGATTAATTAAAAAGTCTTCTTATGGTTGCATGCATGAAATTGTGGCATGATTATTCCATGAATTTCAGACCTGCAAATCTTGTGAATAGGCCATGAATTTCAGGCCTGCATACTCCATAAGCAAGCCACGATTTGATGATTTTCATGCGTGCTAAAGATATGATTGAGAGACATGAAAATCACCCCTGCACGAGAAGCGAACGCCGAAGTAGGAGGCATGAAGTCCTATGACGTAGTTGCAATTATAGAATCATGCATGGTAGTGCAAAATGCATGTATGTTTCAGACCTTTTTCAGGTCTGAGGAGAACTGCAGGGTAGCTAACGACTTGGACGCTAAAGGACGTCGCATGCACTCACTTAAATATTTTAAGCACCGAATGGCTAAAAATGAGGCAGATGCGGTTCCATAAGTAATTGTGTTTAATCTAAACACTTGTAGCGGAACTGAAGGCGATTCTCTCCAGACGATAAACTGGAAGTTTCGCTGGCTCTCGTAAACTTCGATTTGACGGTACATTTTTTCAATGTCTGCCTTTATGCGTAAGGATGAAGACCAAAACGTAATAACGTTGCAAATAAAGGTGGCTGTATTGTAGGACCCACCATAAGTATGTCGTTTAACGACAATTGTGAAGACGTCTTGCTAGACGCATCAAAAACAACTCGCAGCTTTGTTGATGAGCTTTGCGGACTTAGCACGCATTGATAGGGAATGAAATAATGCGGCTTTCTCGGAATATTGTTGTCTGTGGTACTCATGTGGCCTAGCGAAATGTATTCCTTCATGAAGGCGATATACAAAGAGCGCACATCAGGCTGCTTGAACATTCTTCTTTCTAATGCCAAGAAGCGTCTTTTGTCTGTATCAAAAGACAAACCGATAATTGGGCTAGGAACAACATCGGCCGCGATTAAGCCTGTTGCGGACTTTTTTGTTTCTAAATTAAGTTGCTCTTGTGTCTTCAACTTGCTGCAGAAATTTTGGGCCCTGGAACCAAATTGAATCTTTAAAATCATCTACAGAGCAGCCTCGTGAGACAATATCTGCAGGATCGTCCTTAGTTGAGACATGTCGCCAAGACGCACTTTTCGTCAGCTCTTGAATGTCAGCCACACGATTGGCTACGAAAACATTCAAGTTGGATGCGTGCATCTGCAACCAATGCAGTACGACTTCTGAATCAGACCAGAAAACTACCTTGTCAATGGGTAGTTCGAGTAGTGGTTTGACATTTGACCAAGTGTTGCCAGTAGCTGCGCTGTGCATAATTCTAGGCGTGGTATTGTAGCAGCATGATCCTTAGTCACCCTGTACTTAATGAATGAGTACATAGTTATTGCATGATCTCTAGTCACCCTGTACATAAATAGGTATAAGTATCGTATGTAAGCTGTAAATGTGTATCCGAGAGGGCTTAGCATAAGTAAAAGAGAATAAAGCGAGTTAGTCTAATGAGACGAGCTGAGCAGAAAGGTTGTCTTTAATTGTTGCCGTCTTTGGTTCTGCTGCTACAGTGTCAGAAGTGGAATAAGCTCACGCGCCATTTGAAAATTTTTTTCGAAAATCAAAATGGATTTAATAAACGCAAATGACTACACATATAACGAACTCCGGGATTGGTGCAGAAGTTTGGATTTGCCGTCCCATGGTACTAAAAGTTCTTTGGCAGCGCGTCTGAACGAGTTAAATAGCGTCAATCGAGGTTAATGTCCAAAAAATGGCGAATCAATCCCAGAGGAAGGCGTTCAGAAAATATGTTTTGTAAAAATCACCGATGTACAAACTTTTGAGCAGCAGCCACCAGAATCAGAAGCAAAGGCAAGCAAAAAGCAACAACAAAGTGCAAAGGAAACGGCAAACGAAGAGAAGCAAAGTGGTGAACTTACCGCTATGATCGAAGAGCAACAACAGCGCATAAATGTAACAGCAAATGGTGAGCAGCAAAGCTACGGTATCTGGTGACAAAAGAAAAGGAACAACAATGTACAAATGATGCGGCAAACGACGAGCAACAGCGTGAAGAAATATCCGTTATGAACAAAGAGCATACAAATGTAACGGCAAATGGTGATGAGCAAAGTAACGAAATTCCAGTGGCCAAAGAAGAAGAGCAAAGGCGGGCAAATGAAGCGACAAACGAAACGGCAAATGAAAAGGAACAACAACGTACGAACGAAGCAGCAGGCACAATGCAGCAAAGGCTACCAATTTCAAGGTCAAAAGAGAGTAATCTACATAGAGAAAAGACGAGTGACGAATTAAGAGAGCTAACTCTGGCACGCAAAGAACTAGAACTGCTACGTTTTGAGAGCGAGCTATTACGAAGAGAAAATGAATTGCTTAAGCCAACGAGTGCTGCAGTAACCACTCGTTCAGCTAATGATGACATACCGTTTCAAAGTTTAAGAGAGCTGTTTCCAGATTTCGACGGTGAGACGAACATTAAAGTATGGCTATCACATGTCAATACACTAAAAACAACGTATGGTCTGGATGGAAATAAACTACGCGTGCTTATTTTTGGCAAATTGAAGGGTAAGGCACAATTATTTTATTTATTTATTTATTTGAGGGGTACAACTACGAACAGTTGACATTATATTATAAAAAGTACATATAATTTATTTAGAAAAGAAAGTAGAGCGAGGAAATTGATATGAACTAATCCGCGTCTCTAGCCCGATGGGTGAACTTTTTAATGATATGCACCTACTCACATCAAGAACTGGCCAGAAACTTGGATTTACAATATTAAAGTTGAAAAAAGGAAGCAAGATAAAAATTAAACATTATATCGCAAAAAAGCCAATGGGTCACCATTGACCTAGTGGGTGACTCATAATATAGGATTGGTCAAGGATGCTCGAAGTGGCAAGTCAAGGTGACTTAAGATAGAAGAAGTGATAGATTGAATAGACCGTTCGAAAGAGAGGAAATTGTAAAAGTTATTATAGTTAGAGCATAAGACACGGAAAGGGTCGTGCAAAGCATAATTAGATCTACAAAATTGTAAGGCTAAGGGTCGAAAATTACGAGTTACTCTGGATGGTATGACCAAAGTAACTTTGCTAAGGAGTACATTGGAATCGATAAGACCGAGTAACAGTTTATGCAAGAATAACACGCCGTGGCATGTTCTGCGATGATTTAAGGAAGGCAATTTTATAAGGCGAAGTCTATCAGAATATGGCGGCAGTCGGATATTTGGGTCCCAGTTTAAGCCACGAAGTGCAAAAAGGAGAAATTGCTTTTGTACGGACTCAATCATGTCCTGATAAAGGTGGTATTGAGGGCTCCAAACGCAGGAACAATATTCCAAAATTGGACGGACGAGAGAAATATAAAGAAGTTTGGTTGTGTAAGGGTCTTTAAACTCTTTAGACCAGCGCTTAATAAAAGCAAGGACACCTCTAGCCTTATTCACGATGTTGCAAATATGGTTATTAAATTTAAGGTTATGATCAAACAAAACACCAAGGTCAGACACACTCTTGATGCGTTCTAAGGTAGAAGATTCTAAAGAGTAAGTAGCCAAATAAGGAGCAGAACGATAAAATGTCATAACGTTACATTTTGTCTTGTTGAGAAAGAGTTGGTTGATATTGCACCAAGATTGCATGCTATCAAAATCTTGCTGAAGAAGTAAGTAATTATTATTATCGGAGTAGGACATACAGAGTTTAACATCATCCGCATACATAAGAATGTGAGAAGATGAGATTACCTGAGGGAGATCATTTAAAAATAAGTTAAAAAGAAGAGGGCCTAGATGGCTACCTTGAGGTACCCCTGACGTGACCATAATTTCTGTAGATTCGCAGCCTTTAAAAACTACCTTCTGGACTCGGTTGGATAAATAGGACGATATCCAATTTAAAAGACAAGACGGAAACCCCAGACGAGACAGTTTAACAAGTAGAAGACTATGGTTTACCGAGTCAAATGCTTTGCTAAAGTCAGTATAAATGACATCAGTTTGTTTTTTTTCCGTAAAACCAAGATTAATAAGAGACGAAAGTTCTAAAAGGTTAGTAGAAGTAGACCGACGTTTTACAAACCCATGTTGGGAATCCGACATTAAAGAACGACAGTAGTGTTGCAATTGTGAAGTTACAATCCTTTCAAAAACTTTTGGAATTGATGAAAGCTTGGCAATACCGCGGTAGTTCTCAATGTTGGACTTGGAACCTTTTTTGTGAATAGGGATAATGAAGGATTCATTCCAGATGGCCGGAAGATAAGAATATTTTAATGAAGTGCGGAAAAGAACAGATAATGGTGTAAAAAGAGAGTGAGCACAATGCTTTAAGACGCAACTAGGTATGGCATCGGGGCCAGGGGAGAAGGATGATTTAATGGACAGTAGGGATTGTAAAACGTCGGTTTCAAAGATTTCTGGATAAGGAATAAGATTTGAATGTGGTAGGTTATAGGGATAGTTAAGGTCAATGCAATTAGGGTTGACAGAATAGGTAGTTTGAAAAAATTTCGCAAACAGGTCGGCGATTTCAGAATTGTTAGTAGAGCTTTCATTTTTGAAATATAGCGATGAAGGAAATAAGGAAGATTTACGTTTAGAATTAACAAAAGAAAAAAAATTTTTAAGATCACTACAGAAGTTTAGCCGACAGCGGGAAAGATAATTATTGTAGCAAATTCTGTTAAGAAGGACGAACTTGCTGCGTAAAATAGATAACTTATAAAAGTCGACAGGCGATCCAGATTTCTTAAATTTTTTGTAAGAGGAAGACTTGCGATTTTTTAAAGAGGACAGACTAGTAGTAAACCAAGGCGGCTTTAAAGAAGGAGCCGGGACAGAATAAGGGACAAAGAGATCAAAAGCAGCGTATAAGACCCGATAGAAATTGGAAATGGATAAGTCAAGGTCATTAGTAGTCAACAAAGGCAACCAGTTAACTTCTGACAAAAATTTATTAAGACCGACAAAATTAGACTTGCGAAAGCAGCGATACCGAGGAGCGTGAGCATGTGGCTGATTTCGGTTGAGACCATTAAATTTTAAAGAGATTTGTAATGTCGGATGGTACGGATCCTCGGGTACAGAGAGCGGACAGATCCTAGAAATTTCAAAATCAGAATTATCAGTGACAAAAACGAGGTCAAGCATTCTATTTGAGCAATTATGTATAAAATTTATTTGGCTGAGAGATATATCAATCAGTCCTGTAACAAACTCTTGATTACCAGATGGAAAAAGAAAACTAGAATTGACTGAACTAAGCCAAGATAATGTAGGCAGATTAAAGTCGCCTAAGACAACAATTTGATCCCGAGTACCAACAGAATCAGCCACCATACGAATGGCAGTGAGATGATTCTGATATACACTCAAGTCGGAGCAAGGAGGTATATAGGAACAAGTAAGATAGATATAGGAATTATTAAAAAACACTTTTACCGCAATGAACTCAATGCCTATTGGAAAATTTAGGGATAGTAAATGAGATTCTAAGGCTACATTAACAGCAATGAGTACACCACCACCACGACCGGGAGACCGGTCAAGCTTGTAGATTACATAGGAGCTAACAAAAATCTCAAAATCATTGACAGACGCATTAAGCCAGGTTTCAGAGAAAGCAATAATATCAGAATCGAAATTTACGCTATTGGTGAAAAGTCTACTAAGTTTAGAGAGGAGGCCACGAACATTCTGATATTGAATGGAAAGAACAGAATTTAGTTTTTTGAAGCTGTGTTAACTACACTTATAGAGGAAGCTACATTAGATGCTAAAGTCTTTTTAGGTTTTCTAATAAACTCATGCACTAAAGTATGAGTAGGCCAGAATGAAGGATTAAGTATAGCAGAAAAGAGAGAATCAGGGACACTAATCTTAAACGAAGAGATATCGCGCTTATACTTAAAATTGAACTTAAATACTTCAATTTCATTTGGAGAAATATTAAGCTTCTGGCAAACGAATTGATTAATGCAATTTACAGTTGCCGATGGCATTAGCCTGGAGACGAAGATTGTCTTTTTAGGAGCCACTCCTACCAATGAGTCCGAGGGGTCAGCAGTTGACGGGGCGGCAGGTATAGGGACTCCACTCAAAATGATGACAGAGGACGGCGCATCAGTCACGCTGTTAGTGGCGCAGTTCATAGTGGCAGACTCGACGGTAGGAGCTGTAGAAGCTACAGTCAAACTAGCGCTAGTGTCAACAGCAACAGCACTAGCCGTGTCACTAGCAGCGGCTGAAGGAGCTGGTATAGGTGTAGCGAACGAAATAAGCTGCGACGGACGGGGAGTTATCGGCGAGTCCAGCACTGTAGGGTTAGAATTTATTAAAGTTGGTTCAATGGCTGGTAGGTTTGCCTTTTTGCGCTTAGGTGAAACTCTCATAAGCTGCAAATTGCCAAACATACTTGAAATTGAAGAAAACTTATCTTGAAGAGAACGAAAATCCTTATAAAGGTCATCGAATCCCAGTTTTGTCTGGCGCATAAAGGCTTTCATCTCAACTTCAGCGGAACGACAAGTTGGGCAGGTCCAGTTTAGGCCTTTGCCCTCACGTATAAAGTCGAAGACACGGCCGGTCAGACCGGCACATTTTAAATGAGCCATGTTGTCGCACATCCAGCATGCAACACAGGCTTCGGTTTGTATACCACTCCATTGACAAGATGGGTAACAACAAATCTTTAGGTCACTCATGGCGATGATTGTTTACAAAAGATGCAGCAGACAGACAGTGTATATGAGTCTGACGGTGTATAAGCGACCCAAAGCTTATAAACACAGCAGTTATTCAGCAACAACAAATACGTATGCTCAAAGCAAAGAAGAGATGCACGCAACAACAAGAAAGCGTTGGTGAGCGCAGCACAAAGAAGAATACGCAAAGCGCCGCACTGAGGAACAAGCAACAACAACAAAAACTAAGCTGAGCGGCTAGGCTGAGCTTAAAATGCAAACAAAAATTGAGCAGCAACAACAAATTGCACTGTTTAGAATTTAAGCAAAATGTTTTAGCAATTAAATTAACACTGTTGCAGTTATTTTGAGTTTGTCACTTTAATTAAATGGACCACCACTAAGTTATTAGTCGCTTGCGAACAAAGATTAGTTAAAATTCGTAGGTTTTTTTTATAAAAAATAAAAAGTAACCGGAGCGCGGTAGAAACACGACCAACAGAACAAAAGAGCGAAATTTATGGCTCCATAATAACCCAAATTTCGCACAGGAACCTATTGATACTGTTTTCGCCACAATGGAAAAAGTATTTGCACCAAAAGAGAGCGCCATTGCATTGCGTAAAAATTTTGAGGCTTGCAACTGGTGTCCGGGCGAGTCGTTTTCAACATATTTCAACGATAAGCTGACACTTTCAAATGGTATCCAACTCTCTGAGGGCGAGTTGATTGAGTACATCATACATGGAATACCAGACAGGCAAATTCGGATGAGTGCCAACATGATGTGCTTTGAATCTAAAGATAATCTTTTGGCGGCATTCTTGCATGTCGATCTGCGATTGTCACAAACTGCAGGACACACCAGAGCTACTGGAGAGTACAAGCCGACCTTCCGCTGCTACAACTGCAACTGTTTAGGCCACATCGCTGCGGACTGCAGAAAACCAAGACGAGAGGCTGGTTCTTGTTTTGCTTGTGGCAAAATTGGTCATCGTGCAGCGACTTGTAGCCGCAACAAGAAGACAACACCAAGGGTTACTAACGAGATGACTCACGATTATGTAAGTTATTTTAGTATAGAAATTGAAGAGAGTACCAACAATCCATTTTTTGTAGAATGCCTCATAGACTCAGGAAGTCCAGTTTGTCTTATGAAAAAAACTTTTATTCCGGCCGGTGTTAAATTGAAGCCTGCACCGGAGGCCGCATATTTTGGTTTAAATCACAGTAAATTGAATGTCTGTGGAAAAATTTTTGTATTCATTAAAGTTTTCAATAAATTCACAAAAGTCGGAATGTTAATTGTTCCATCTGAGTCTATGAAGCATCCTGTATTGTTGGGTAGGGATTTTTTGCGTTTAAGTAATGCTAAACTGATATGGCCAAATGATAGTGATGGCAATGATACTAAGGAGAGCCCAAGTTCAAAAGATGAGTCGAATGATAGTCAAGATTTTGAAAGGAGAATACTAATGATAGAATACGATGTGAATGATGTCGACATTACAATTGGAGGAAAATTAAGTCAAATCGAAAATGATCAGTTTAGAGAAATATTTGATAAATGTTATGTAAAACCAGACCGTCCGAGTGAACCCGAAACGAAATGTGAAATGAAGATTACCTTAAATGACCCAAAGCCATTTAGCTGTAGGCCACGGCGCCTATCATACACTGAAAAGAATGAGTTGCAAAAAATTTTGGATGAGTATTTGAGGAAAGGCTATATTAGGGCAAGCGAGTCCGAGTTTGTATCACCGATTGTGCTTGTTAAAAAGACATCTGGAGAGCTTAGGATGTGCATTGACTTTAGGAAACTTAATAAGATGATGACAAAAGACAGATATCCTATTCCTTTGATTGATGATTTATTAGATCAATTGGCAGGCAACAAATTTTTCACCAAACTGGATTTGAAAAACGGGTTTTACCATGTATTTATGGAGGAACATTCCGTGAAGTACACTTCGTTTACGACCCCTTTAGGCCAATATGAGTTTCTAAGAATGCCATTTGGCTTGAAAAACGCACCGTCCACATTTCAGAGGTTTGTTAATAAAGTTTTCAACGATTTGATTAAGGACCGAAAAGTTATTGTATACTTGGATGATGTCATGATAGCAACAAAAGATTTGAGTAAACATTTTGAGATTTTGCGGGAAGTTCTTGATAGGCTAGTTAGAAACAAACTGGAGTTAAGACAGCAATTGCGAGTTATTTCAAACAGAGGTAAAATACTTAGGCTACATCATTACGGGCAATGGCATAAAGGCGGACGGGAAAGGTATCGCTGCGGTCGCAAATTTTCCGATTCCAACAAAGACATCCGAGGTACAGAGTTTCTTAGGTCTTTGCTCATATTTTCGAAGGTTCGTTGAAAATTTTTCGACTATTGCCAAACCGCTTTACAACCTAACAAAGAAGGCTGAAAAATTTGTATTCGGAAAGGCCGAACTAGGAGCGTTCGAGATTCTTAAGGAAAAGCTACTGGACTCACCAATACTTGCGCTTTACAGTCAAAACGATGAAACGGAACTTCACTGTGATGCTAGTTCGATAGGTTTTGGATCAATACTAATGCAAAGAAAACAAGATGGAAAGTTTCATCCAATATTTTATTTTTCCAAACGCACCACTGAGGTTGAGTCGAGATACCATAGTTTCGAGTTGGAAACGTTAGCAATAATCTATTCACTCCAACGTTTTCGAGTTTATTTACACGGTAAAAGCTTTAAGATCGTAACTGATTGTAATAACTAATGTTTAGCGATGACCTTGAGCAAAAAAGATATTAATCCCAGAATCGCTAGGTGGGCACTCGAACGGGAAAACTACGACTACAAACTTGAGCATAGGTCCGGAACTAGAATGCAGCACGTCGACGCGTTGAGTAGATGTACTTACATAATGGTAGTGGACACGAACTCTTTTGAAGAGAATCTTCTTATATGCCAAGCGAAGGACAAAGACCTAGTAAAAATAAAGCTAATGTTAGAAAAGGCTGAGCATAGTTTTTATGAGATGCGAAATGGAATAGTCTATAGGAAACGTAATGATGGATCTGTTTTATTTTATGTACCAAAGGACATGGAGACGCATGTGTTGTTTAAGTATCATAACGAACTTGGTCACGTGGGAGTAGATAAGGTGGTGGAAATTATTTCAAAATCATATTGGTTCCCAAAACTTAAAGAATAGGTTGGACTACATATTAAGAACTGTTTGGAGTGCATTACGTTTTCAGCTAAAAATGGAAAACAGGAGGGATATGTACATAACATTCCAAAAGCAGTTAAACCTTTTGAGTTAATACACATCGACCACCTTGGTCCGGTCATAATTAAAGATAAATCTAGGAGATACATTTTGGTTATTGTAGATGGATGCACAAAGTTCGTGAGACTATATTCTGCTAAGACTACCAAGTCATCTGAAGCTATAAAAGCTTTAAGCGATTATTGTAGATCATATAGCAGACCAAAGCTTATAGTATCTGATAGAGGTTCAAGTTTTACGTCAACAGATTTCGTCAATTTTCTAACCGCCAGGAACATAAATCACATTAGAAATGCAACTGGTTCGCCTCAAGCAAATGGACAAGTAGAAAGAGTAAATCGAAGTTTGAGTCCAATGCTTGCAAAATTATTGAGTTCGGACAGAAAGCTATGTTTTGATAAGATACTAGAATTAATTGAGTTTGCGTTAAACAACACGGTCCATCGATCAATAGGCCAGTACCCAACTGTTATGCTATTTGGAGTTGAACAGAGGGGAGAACTAATAGATAGTCTCAGGGAAAATTTAGAGTGCGAAGGTAAAACGAAAACGATCGAAGAAATTAGAGCGAAAGCTCATGAGAAGGAAAGGCAATTACAGCTGTACAACGAGAAAGAAACAAATAAAAAACGTCAAAGGCCAACAATTTACAATCTAGGAGATTATGTAGTTGTGCGAAATTTTGATGCACAAACAGGTGTTTCGAAAAAACTTGTCCCAAAATTTTAAGGTCCGTTTAAAGTTACGAAAGTATTAGGCAACGATCGGTATGTAGTCAGCGATGTTGAAGGATTCCAGCATTCTAGGGTACCATATTCAGGCGTTTGGTCGGTAGCTAATTTGAAACCTTGGTTCGGCTGGTCAAACTTGAACTCCAACGCAGAGAAAAATGATAGTAGAATAAAAGACAGGATAGATGAGCCGCACAATGATAAGTTAAACGATAAAGATAGAATATGTAAATCAAATGAAAATGTATGTAAAACATATGATATTACAAATGTTAAATCTAAAGAAAATGTAAGAGTAATTAAGGAAAATATTGTGAAACCTAACTGTAATGAAGTTAAGATGCCTTGTAAAGTTTATAACACTAGAAGTAAAACTAAAAAGAAACAGCATGGGCTGCATGACTAGGCCAGGATCAGGAGATCCTTGTTTGTCAGAATGGCCGAGCTGTAGCAGCATGATCCTTAGTCACCCTGTACTTAATGAATGAGTACATAGCTATTGCATGATCTCTAGTCACCCTGTACATAAATAGGTATATGTATCGTATGTAAGCTGTAAATGTGTATCCGAGAGGGCTTAGCATAAGTAAAAGAGAATAAAGCGAGTTAGTCTAATGAGACGAGCTTAGCAGACAGGTTGTCTTTAATTGTTGCCGTCTTTGGTTCTGCTGCTACAGTATTGACTTAGTTTTTATAGGCGCTACTTTTGATTTTGCTGCTGGCAGCCTCACTATATGCCTTGACTGGTTTCAACGCGAAGGTACAAACAACAACCGAAAGCTCTTGTTGAAGCGTCAGAAAAACCATGGACCTGACATTTAGTGGATCTCGACACACCGATGTGCCGGGGAATGCTGATTGACTCAAGGCCGGAGAAGCAATATAGCACAGCCTTAAGGTTTTGCTCCAATTGATCTGGAATTGCGTCATCCCAACCGATGCTATGCAGAATTTTGGCACGAGTTATTATAGGGCTTAGTGGGCCAAGTGGGTCGTATAGGCGAGAACACTTGTAGTGGATCTGAAGGCGTTTCTCTTCAGACAATTAACTGGAAGTTTCGCTGGCTCTCATCAACTTCGATTTGACGGTACATTTTTACGGTACATGAAGACGAAAACTGTTGTCTCAACAAACGATTTCTCGCAAAGAAGCTGTTCTGGGGTAAACGAGTTATGATTTATAGCATTCGGAATCTCTTCCAACTCCCAGAATTTTCGAACAGTGGCGTCTATGCAGTCAAAATTATCAATCGTGCTTATAAGCGACGTTGATTGGCAAGCGGTTGGGCTTTGAGTCTTGCATCTTGTGACACGACCCACCCAAAAGCGGTAGCTTTTAAAATTGGCGAACTTTGACTGCTTTTTATATTTCCTTGTCTAAGCAAATCATAGAACGTGTCTGCTCCAAATTTCAAATCGACGTTCTGTGGCCTGTAGAAGTGAGGATCTGCCAACACGATATGATGAAATGGTCTTAAGAATACCAAAGTCCATCATCATCTCGAAAGAGAGCAATGGCTGTTTGGACTGAGTGTCGAACCGCTGATTTGCATTTTGCTATGCCAAGCAAATTAATTTCTCTTTTATTTTGTTTCAGTATTAGCTTATTTGCTAACTCTTCTGTGATAAAGGTCCCTTGAGAGCCTGAGTCTAAGAGTGCCCTAGCAGTGTGATAAGAACCGAACTGATCTTGAACTCGCACAACTGCCGTTGCCAAGATAACTTGGTCACTAGAATCTGTGGCATGATTCACAGATGACACTTGAGACGCTTGAACCACTAATGGTTGGCAAGCTGTGGCTTGGGAAGACTCTGTAGAGTACCTATATAAAATTGTATTGTGAGGTTTTGAGCAGACTCGACATTTGCTTGATGTGCATTTTGTCACCGAATGTCCCTTTCGTAAGCAGTTAATGCATAAAGGATATCTTTTCGCGAATCGAAACCTTTTTTGACATGGGATTGCTTGGAAGGAAGAGCATGAGAAAATAAAATGGTCATCTGATTTACAGAAATGACATTTAGGTGCATGAGTTTTAACTGGCTGAGCAACAGCAAGTGAGGTCTTAATTCCTCGTTTGTTGTGTCATGAATCGACTTGCGACTTGAAGATCGCGCACCTGACGACTCCTCAGCAGATAGATGCTGGTAGCATTTGTTTAACGCAGATTCACAGTCGTTCCATAGTGAAAGCCTACTGTAATCTAGTCTTTCCTCCCATTTTGTCCTAGTGCTGGCATCCACTTTACCCATAACCAAGTGAATGAACATTGCGTTGCATATTTCCTTATCAGAGCCCAGAGATAAAAGCGACTCGTAAATGGCTCTGACAGTGTCGATTAAGGATCGAAGAGAAGAAGCTGATGGCCCTTGCATTTTCGAAAGATCGAATAATTTTGATATGCAATGACAATGCTGACAATGCTTTCGGGTAATTTGCATTGCTGACTTGATATGCCTTTACTGTACCAAGTGCTTCACGGTCTAAACATGAGAGCAAATGGTTGAATTTTTCAATATTGGACAATAATGGGTCATTATCGACCAGATTTTCAAAAAGTCCTATGAAATTTTTATATTCTGAATAATCACTGCTGAACTTTGGCAGTTTCATGCTAGGGAGATGTCTAGTGTATGGCATTGCAACAATCATTGTGGAGTTAGCTTGCGTTTCTCGGGAAGCCGGTGGTTGATAAAGCTTACTCATCAATAAGGCCTTCGTGGAAATGCATAAATTTTCTAAGTCAACTCTAGATACTAGATCAGAATTGATCTTATCTAGCTCCTGTTGAGTTTCGAATGCGCTGTCAATGTAACGATTTATAATTTCTAAGCGACTTTCTTCTTCAAAGGGTTCTATGATGTTTGACTTATTTTTCATAAAATCTTTAATGCGCTGAATATTATTTGTGTTATTCGTGTGATCTTGTAGCAAGCCGTCTAACTTGCTAGAATCTAAATCGCACATAGACCTATTCTTTCTATTTTTGACAGGCATTGTTTGTGGGTTATAGTTTGAGTTAAAGAATGAAAAATACGACGAAATATTTTTGTGAATGTAGCTGCTGCTAAATATTTCGGAAGAATTATTATTGAACGTTGAACCAACCAAATGTTAATGCGCTAAATATTATTTGTAATATTAGTGTGATGTTGTAGCAAGCTATCCAACTTGCTGGAATCGAGATCGCACATAGACCTAGTTTTGCCTTTTTGACTGGCATTGTTAATGATTTATCGTTTAATTCAATAAATGAAAAATATAACGAAATATTGATTTGGATGTAGCTGCTGCTAAGTAACTACGACAAATTAATCGTGAAAAAATTATTAAATAAAAAAAAATGTCAATGCGCAAAAAATTTAAATTTTGAATTTAAAAAAATGTAATACAGTCGAGGCCCGAAAAAGATTTATGCCTGCATATTCCTTCTAAGAAATTTCCAATTGGAACTTTTTTTTGTTGGTGCAAAACAATATTTATACCTATAAGTTCCGCAAATCTTAACCGATTTTGAAAAAAATCAAAATTTACGTCAAGGAAATTATTTAAAGTACATGGGGTAAGTTTCAAGGGGATATGTTGAGGGGTGTGGGAGAAACACGGTAAATCGATTGCGGGGGGTGGGGGCCCTCATTGATAATCTTTGGATGTGGATTTGTTCATTAGAGCCACATTAATCAGCTTAGCAAAATTGGTGATTCTAGTCCATTTGTAACTATAATTAAGTAGATTCAAATATTGACGCACTATATTATAGGCAAGGGGTGATGAAATTTTTTAACTTTTGTTGTATTTGTCTGATTTTGTTTATTTTTGACACACAGATGCATGTAACCACAACGCATCGCTCTGTTAAGTTTCAGATTGAAGTATCAAACGGTGAAGCTAAAAAACGCGAAAGATATGGACATGATTCAACAAACTTGATCTCCTGAGGAAATATGCGCATCATTTGGTAAAGTTTCGTATCTCTAGCTCTTACAGTCTCCGAGGTCTAGGTGTTCATACAGACGGACAGACGGACGGACAGGGCTCAATCGCTACCCGAGGTTATGATACATATAGGTACAGAGTATATAAATGGAATTGCAAATAAACGGTGTATTAACGTTTTGATTTAGCCCTTTACGTTGTATATTTTTTGCTAAGTGCGGTTTAAAAATTCTTCTACTTTATCTGCAACGTTTAAAGATATTTTAATATGAAACAATCAGTTCTTGCCCACTGTGCATATGCATTAACAGCACAACAGTCAAAAGCAAAGACCAAAGAGCGCAACTAACAATAACAACACCATGCAGAGTCACCCGCGCAAACAAAGAACTGTAACAATCTGTTAGCAAACGCAATGCGTTACAGAAAACGGCACAAGAGGAAGAGAGTGCTGCGAGGTTTTGTATCAAATTCAATGTTGGTACAGCAAAGACTAAATGAGGTTGGTCAAAACGAAATTGTAAGAGCAACGGTCAAAATGGACGATTCAATAGACAAAATATTGGACATGCATTGGGATAGTCAAAACGATAACTTTGTGTTTGATTTAAAATTGAATCGTGTTGATAAAGACATAAAGGATAAAATGCCCTAACAAGCGGCAGCTGCTGAGTTTGGTTATGTCTGTATATGATCCCTTTGGTGTGCTTGCGGATCTGATGATACACCGAAAAGTCTTAGTTCAGGACGTATGGCGCACTGGAGTTCATTGGAATGATTTGATACCTGATAATTTGTTTGCTCGTTTTAGGCATTTAGTACTTCAGTTGGAAGGTGTAAAGAAATTCAAACTCAATAGATGCTATTCGCCGCATTTTTTGATGACAAATGATAACATTGAACTGCACGTTTTTGTTGATGCGCGTGAACAGGCATTCGCTGCTGTTGCATATTGGCGCATATCTTGTGGTGCTAATGTCAATATAGTATTCGTTGCAGGAAAAAACCATTGAAGTTGTTATCGGTACCAAGATTGGAGCTGCAAGCGGCTGTGTTGGGAACACGGCTTAGAAGGGCTATTTTGGAGTCCCACGACGTTGCACTTAAGGGTCCGACTCGAGGACAGTGCTGTCATAGATTAGATCGGATCATTGTCAATATAAGCAGTTCGTTGCTCATCGCATTACTCAAATATTTGAGTTGCACTTTAAGGTCCGACTCGAGGACAGTGCTGTCATGGATTAGATCGGATCATTGTCAATATAAGCAGTTCGTTGCTCATCGCATTACTGAAATATTTGATACTACTGATGAAAATGATCGGCGCTTTGAATTCTGCGTAGCGCAAAGACTAACAAACGCCAGGAATATTCTGCGAAAAATAAATGGATCAGAGGACCAGAGTTTTTGCTGAAGGAAACGCAATTTTGGCCCTCAATGGATGTTGGATACACTTCTGATGAGCAGACTGAGCGACGAAAGATTGTAATGGCTGTGTTCAATGATCCGTTGATTGAGATAAATCGTTTTTCTGATTATTTACGTTTGAAGCGCACAATGGCCTGGGTCTTGCGATTTGTAAACATGTGCCGTGGTATGCATTGTCCAAAAGAATATGGTGAATTGTCAGCACATGAACTGCACACGTCAGAGGTGGCATTGATTAAGATGGTACAGAGTCAAACATATGGACAAGAGATAAGTGAATTAAACAAATCGGGTAACGTCTCAAAGAGCAGTTCTATTTTCTCTTTGACGCCGAAATTGGGTGTACATTGTATCATCGTTGTTGGAGGAAGACTTGATTATGCCAAAGTATTACCTGAAAGAGCACGGCATCCTGTTATTTTGCCGTCACGACATGAATTTACCGAGTTGATTGTAAATTGGTATCATAAGGTTTACCAGCATCAAAACGACGAAATTATTGTGAGCGAAATAAGGCGCAAATTCTGGATTGTACGCCTGCGAAAAGCAGTTAGTCGAGCAAAGTCTGAATGTCAGTATTGCAAATGGGACAGCTACCTATGGAAAGAAAAACTCCATATCAGAGACCGTTTTGTTTTGATGAATTGGATTATTTTGGTTATGGTTACGATTGGGCGCATGCACGAGAAAAAATGGGTAGCACTTTTTACATGTTTGACAATAAGGCAGTCCATTTGGAGGTAGCTGCTGATTTGTCTACAGATGCATGTATGTTATGCATAAGAAACTTTGTCAACAGAAGAGGTGTTCCAGTAAGCATTCGATCAGATATGGGAACTAATTTCATTGGAGCTAACAATGAAATTCGAAAAGCGAAAGATTTGTTTGATTGGGACTACATCAAATCTGAAATGGCCAATAATGGGATCGAATGGCAATTCAATTGTCCGTCCAATCCGAGCTCGGGTGGCTGCTGGGATCGCTTAGTCTGGACCACAAAACGCTTATTGGCTGTCACTTTAAAAGAAAAGGCTCCGCATTTGGAGACTTTAATGAGTTTGCTTATTGAGGCTGAGAACATAATAAATAGCCATCCTTTGACACATTTGCCTGTTAGCATAGATGATCCGGAACCTTTAACACCGAATCATTTCTTATTGGGAACTACAATCTCTACGCAGACTCCTGGAGATGGTGGTCAATTTTGTCATCGTAAACAATACCGTATTGCTCAACAACTGAAAGACAATTTCTGGCGACGTTGGATAAGAGAATATTTACAAAATGGCATGTGCGTACCAATGCAGTATCTGTGGGAGATCTTGTCATTATTTGTGAGGACAATCAACCAAGACGAAACTGGAAAAAGGGAATCATAATTCGTACAATGCTGGCAAACGATGGCCACGTTAGAATTGTTGATGTTCAGACGATCCGTCTTGGATGTTTTAGGTAAAACTCCGGAGTAGTCTTACGGTGGGCGGAATGTTGCCGATTCGATTAGTTTCAATTATTGGCGCCCATTTATGTTACCAATCGATATGTATCGGTGCCCATTAGGGTGGAGGATTTTTAAACCGTCGCCACCACCTAAAGTCTCCTGTAAAATTTAAAAATGATCCAAATGTATTTAATGATCGCGGGAATAGGTCAAAGGTCATGACCAGCGGTGGGCAAGAAAAATAACGGAAAGAGCACTTTTTGCTTGTGCGCCTATCTTTCGCCACTGACAAGACATAACGGAAAGAGCACTTGGTACAAAAAACGCCTTGGCTATTTTTGCACCGAGTGCTCTTTCCGTTATGTCTTGTAAGTGGCGCAAGCCAGACGCACACGAAAAAAACCGAGAATGTTACAAAAACAAAATACACACAGTGTGCGCTATTCGAGCCCTACTCGAGCATCCCTTTTTAGACCGTAACGGTAGTTTTTATTGGTGCTCGCGGACGAAGAATTCGCACAAGTACACTGAGCACAGAAACATAGTTAATTTGCCAACTGTAAGACCCAGTAATTTTTTTGGTAAATTAAAATTGTCATATAAACTCATATGACTTTTCTGTTTCTTTGAATGTGTTGCAAAATTTCGTTCAGTGTACACGCACAAGCAGATCGCCGGCGACGCGCCGAGCTTACAAAAACAAAATACACACAATGTGTGCCTTTGCTCGACTCGCAGCAACTTACAAAAACAAAATACACACAATGTGTGCCTTCGCTCGACACGCAGAAAATTACAAAAACAAAATACACATAGTGTGCGATTTTTATGGCCCTACTCGAGCATCCCTTTTTGGACCGTAACGGTAGTTTTTATTAGTGCTCGCGGACGAAAAATTCGCACAAGTACACTGAGCACAGAAACATAGTTAATTTGGCAACTGTAAGACCCAGTAATTTTTTTGGTAAATTAAAATTGTCGTATAAACTCATATGACTTTTCTGTTTCTTTGAATGTGTTGCAAAATTTCGTTCAGTGTACACGCAAAAGCAGATCGCCGGCGACGCGCCGAGTTTACAAAAACAAAATACACACAATGTGTGCCTTCGCTCGACTCGCAGCAACTTACAAAAACAAAATACACACAATGTGTGCCTTCGCTCAACTCGCAGAATATTACAAAAACAAAATACACACAGTGTGCGATTTTTATGGCCCTACTCGAGCATCCTTTTTTCGACCTTTTTTCTTGATGTTGTTGTAGTGCTCTTTCCGTTATTTTTCGTGCCCACCTCTGGTCATGATCATCACTTTTTCCGTTTTTTACTGAATTGTTCTACATAAACTTTAAAATCTTATTTCCAATGAAACAAAAGATGATTAAAAAAGTCTCATATCAATTTAAACATAATTTAAAAATAATATTGAGTCGGCCTGAATAAATTTGGTAAGCTCTAAAATTGATTAAATTGACTAATTACACCAGTGTACACATAAAAAAAAATTTGGTATCCTTAACATGTTCTAGTCGTTTCTATAGTAAAAAGATGGCGTACCTTAAATTCGGGCGCAGACGACTTTGGGATACCCTGTACCACCACATTGCAATTAATTCCGACACATTGCTTAAGACCTCCAAAATTCGTTGTGTTTCGTTTGGTTTTGAAGATATCGGAACCAAATTTGGCAATCGGAAGTTTTTTATAGTTTCCAATCAGTGTACTGAATTTGATCAAAATCGGTTGACTATATCATATAGTCCCCATAGGACCGATCGGTCAAAACAATTGTTTGGTGCAAAATTCGTCTGATTTCTGTTTGTTTATAAAAATATCGTATCTTTTGGAGGTCTTAAGCATTATTTCGGACTTAATTGCAATGTGGTGGTACAGGGTTTTGTACTTTTGTCTTTATTTCAATTATTTCAATTCAATTTATTACACATTTATAATGTTACAGAGAGTGTGTGTGTCTTGTGTATAATTTGATAATTTTAAGAGTACAGGCTATTAGTGCCTTTTCTACCTAAATATTAACATTGTTGGTATAATATTGTTAGTTGAGACTATATAATATTTATTGTTAGTTGTGGAGAAAATTACAAAAAAAAACCACTTTGAGAAAAAAAAATAAAATTTGATATACAAAAACTACCTTACAAACTATAATGACCGAGCAAACTCAATAATATGGGGGTACGGGGAGTTTAAACGTCTTTCATGAAAGTTATAGGATAAACGAGCAAGTCTATCTGGTACCATTTCAATTTTAGGCTCTTTGTTAAATTGGACGTTGAAGAGAACCAGGGTAATCTAAAAATCGTTTTTAATATTTTGTTTTGTGATAATATTTGGAGTTTTTTAAGATGACATTTAGCTACATCTGACCAGACTGGTGCAGCATATGAAATTACGGCTTGAAAAATAGATCTATATAAATACAATTTGTTTTCCATACTTTATCGGGAGTTTCTATTAATAAATTGTGTGACGTTGTGTTTGAGTAAATACCAGTCTTGTTTCTAGTTTTGTACTTTTGTCTTTATTATTCGCCTTTTCTCCGCTTATCGTTTGTTACATATTTGTCAGACTTATAGGGTTCAGTTTTACCCACTAAACAATTAGGTTTTTAATATTAGTTTGGCTGACTCACCGGTTCTCTCGTCGTTCTCACCCAAGGCCATCACCGGCCAGACTATCGCACTGTCTGGGTATCCGCTAACGTTGGGTCTACAGTTGTTGGCTTTCCGCTTCTGTATCTAGGCCGACCCGAGCGCATCAATGCCAATCCCTTGGATTTGGCCATTGCCTGTCACGACGGTACCGCTCACGAGTAGTCCGGGCGCCACAACGTCGCCCAATGCCGCGTACCATTCGACTAGGCGTATCCTCTTAAATTAAGTAAAAATGTACTCAAAACAAGAAAAATCCTGTTTTACTTAAAATGAGAATGAAAATTCTTAATTTGAGTTCGAACACAACAACAACGACTCGAAGATGAGTCCGTTAAATCTAAAAATAAGTACGAAAACTCTCAAATCCTGTTTTACTTGCAATAAGAATGAATAATCTTATATGAAGTTTGAAACACAACATCAGACACAAAAATGAGTCCGAAAAATCTAATAATAAGTACGAATATTCTTAGGTTAAGTAAAAGTTAGCCTAAAATAGTATAAATCCTTTTTACGTAAAATAAGAATGTAAAATGTTGAATTGAATTGTAAAGCAACAACAAACAAATTTTAAAAATCCTCATAATATTTAAATTAAGACAAAGCGATCTTATGTATGTACATACATTAGTGGTTGTTACACGCAGTGCAAGAACAACAACAACATTACAGCCCGCGCCACGCGCCTGTGTTGTTGTAGTTTTTTGCTTTGTTTCGTTTTCTTTTACTTTTTGTTAGAGACGAGTGTTAAACAAGCATTTTTGTGTGCTTGACCATTTTCGTCAATGCGTAATTTAGTGTATGTGTGTATGTGATTGACGCCAGGCAAAGCAAGCAGAAAACTGAATAAGGAAAAAAATGCCAATAAAAAAGTAAGAGCAAAGAAGATGCATAGAGTTTACCGTTATTTTTTGTCTATTCCTTCTTTGCGTCCTTTTTGTACGTTGAGTTAGCGTCGTGACCATACTTTAACACGTCGAAAATTTAATTTGTTGCAGCGAGTGTACAAATGTCTAACAAAGAATTAAATGTGGGCGAAAGCCAAAAAGAAGTGGACAAAAATCTTTTGAATTTATTGGAAGAATTTAATTTGTGCGAAATTTTGCCATATTTGGAGGGTAAGCTAAAATTTTCAATTCGTAAATGCACATATGTAAGTACATATGTATATATGTACATATATGTATGTATGTTGTGCTATACCAAACTACTAGTAAGTAAAAAAATGTAATACAGTCGAGGCGGTGCCCGACAGTGTAATACCCTGTACCTTTTTTCTCGTAAAAAAGTTTTATGCCTGCATATTCCTTCTAAGAACTTTCCAATTGGAACATTTTTTTTGTTTGTGCAAAATGATATTCATACCTATAAGGTCCGCAAATTTTAACCGATTTTGATAAAAATCGATATTTACGTCAAAGGAGTTATTTAAAATATATGGGGTAAGTTTCAAGAGGGTTTGTTGAGGGGTGTGGGAGAAAACACGGTAAATCGATCGCGGGGTTGGGGGCCCGCATTGATAAGATTTGGATTTGTTCATTAGGGTCACATGAATCAGCTTACCAAAATTGGTGATTCTAGTCCATTTCTTACCATAATTACGTAGAGTCAAATATTGACGCAGTTTATTGGCAAAGGGTGGTGAAATTTGTACATTTTAGACTAAAACTTTTGTTGTATTTGTCCGATTTTGTTCATTTTTGACACACAGATGCATGTAACCACAACGCATCGCTCTCATCAGATTGAAATATCAAAAGGTGTAGCTAAAAATCGCGAAACTAGGGTATAAAAATATATAAAAAAATATATAGGACGTCTTTATAAAAAAATTTAAAATAAATTAATTGAAAAAAATTATTATTTGATAGAATGTTTATTGTGTGATATTTTATTTATGTATAATAGTCGCTCGTATTTGCTACCGATTTTACTAACGTAATTCAGTACCCAGGGAACACCAAGAGGAGGCCACCACATAAGTGATGGGGTCCTTAACCATAAAAAAATATAGCATAATTTAAGGACCTACGAGTCGAATAAAGATACATTTTAATGTATCTCCTTTGTTCCCCACTTAATCATTAATAACTTAAAATAAATAGTTTTATAAGTGCATAGCAGCACAAAATTGCCATTATGAATTTACGGATAAAATTCGTTACACTTATATCAAAATGTTATTTTTTTTGTTTTTTTGTCATATTTATACTTATATAAAAGGTTAGTGCTTATATTTAATTCTTAATTAATCATTTACTTAAACTAAACAGTTGTATAAGTGCATAGCAGCACAAAATTGTAAGTATTTTAACTTATATTAAATTTTTTGTTTTTTGCCAATTAAGGCTGATATAAATTTATATTATTCTATTATAATTGCTATAATACTGATGTACACACTTAAATCTTGTTTTATTACGTTAATGAATTGTATAAATAATGTTAATATGAAATCGAATCATTGCCTAATCTCTAACACTTACTGTTATTGCATCATGATGGCTATAAACTGTCTCATACATATTTGCATTTGCTCTATCAGCGGATATATTTGAAAACGCCCAGCCAATGTGTGTATCTAAATTAGTTGTAGGTGTTCTCAAATCTAAAAGCGATCGAAGTCCTTTTACCCTGTAAGAAATTATGTGTGGGCCCAGCATTTGTTAGAGTACGCAAACATAAATTAAAATCACCTTATATGATTGTGTCACTTTCATTCAACAATTCATGCAACTCAAACAAACTTTGAAATTCCGTCCTAAATTTATTAACTGGGTATCGTGGACAAACTAAAACTGCAATAGATTTAATCTTGAAAAGTATATACTCAAAAGCCTCAGAACCACTTATATTCCGAACACATGAAACGACACTTACGTCTCTCAAGACGTCATTTTTAACAAAAATGACAATACCTCTCTTTGGTCTTACTCCTCATTCAGGCTTGGCAATCTAAGCGAACTGCTTGACTAAAGCCAGGAATACAATATTCTCATTTTCATAAGAAGAACATTCAACAAAACATAAAACGGACAAGTGAAGCATAAGTTTATCGCACTGAACATCCTTTATGTGGCAATGCAAGCTTTCAGTGCTATGAAAAAGAAAATTCAAATTTGAACTGTTAGTTAAATAATCAAAGTGCGTCTTTAATAGCTTGTAAAAACGTAATTTTGTAAGTTCTTCCTGAACGGAGTTTTTATCTCTGTGCGATAAAGGCGGCCTAAAATCTCCAACAATAAACAAACCAGACGCACTTGTTGCCCTACTACATGCTACATATATCGATGGACGCTCCATACGCACACTTGAATAGACCACTGACTTGGCATATGTTGATCCTTGACTCTTATGATTAGTTATGCTTTCTGCAGGTACTACTGGAAATTGCATACGATCTATGCTTACATTAATATTTGCTCTGTATTGAAAACTCCTAACTGTTTTCTGAACTGGGGTCCAACCTATGCCCGGTAGATTCCTACATTTTGACCAGGCTATTGCTCCTACACTTTCATCTAAAAAGTCCACCCAAAGAGTCATTGGATTACCAGAAGAATCTAAATCTATTTGCTTAAGAATACCGGCGGCTCCATTAACAAGACCATCAGCTGTGTCGATATTAATTGTCATCATATACTTTGCTGTGGTTTTCAAAATTAGCGAAGCAGGCAATCCCAATGTTTCTGAAACTTTAAATTCCCTTACACGCGTCAAAATGCGTAATCTACTTTCGATACCCAGGTTACTTCCCTTTACAGAATCCTCAGCGTTTGAAATGTATTGGTCTGTAGGTATTAAAGATAGTTTTCTAATATTGTATGCGTCCGTAGCATCGTTTGACACAAAAAGATGGATCGCATCATGAGGCACATTTTCCTCTTCAACAATTCGCGACCTAATAAGACTTATGTCTTCTGTTGTCATTTCACCGGATGCCATATTATTTAAGGCTAAAGCAAATGGTTGATCATCTCTCTGCCGCATTATTTCAGTTGATTCGAAAAATTTAAATTTATCCCACAAAGTATCGACTACTGCGCTATAAGGATCTGATGAATTAGGCTCAAAAATCCAACGATCTCCAACAGGACGTAATTGCTTAAGGTCGCCAAAAACTATAACAGATATCCCCCCGAATAGATTATTACTTTTAAATATTTGTTTTAAGCGAGAATCTAAGTTGGCAAACATTCTTGCACCTACCATTGAAATTTCGTCTATAATCAAAACTTTAAGATCAATGTTTAGAGGAGACACTATTTTGTGCCACCTTTGGCCAAATTATAAAAAAGATTTGATTTAAATAATAAAGCCGATATAATTAATACACACGTGTGTCTTTATTGCGTGATCTGTTTGGAGTAGTTTTAGAGCTAGCGCAAGCAGCAGCAGCTGCATGAGAAAGCTCGGCTTTAGAAAATGAGTGTAACAAATAAAGAGAATGAGTGCACTCAAAGCTCCCGCTTGAGTGAGTATCTAACGCAGTAGATAAGTGCATAGCAAAGAGCATGATAATAAAAGAGAATATACAGAATTGCAGTTTACATATGTACTGCCTGTTTTTAAATTGTTCTTATGCTATGTTCATATTTTTAAGTTATGTGTTTGTTATGTTCTGCTCCCGACATGCACCCCCCGTTGAAAGGGTCACGCTTTCAACCGATGTGGTTTCCAAGGGCAGAACAGCGATTTTATTGACAGCTCTCTTTGCTAGGCCGGTTGCAGTCCTGATGATTGCGACTCGCACAACGCCGTCTTTGCCAGGGATGACGCTGTCGATTTTGCCTAGGTGCCATTTTAGCGGAGGAATGTTGTCTTCCTTTAGTAGCACGATGACACCCGGTTCCAGGTTTGGAACTGAAGAACGCCATTTTCCTCGCTCTTGTAGAAGTGTTAAGTAGCTGGTACTCCATTTGCGCCAAAACATTTGCTGCATTTGGCACACACGTTGCCAACGACTTAGACGATCGGTATTTAAATGTGTAACGTCTGGCTCTTCGATTGTGGCGAACGCTGAACCAATGAGGAAGTGCCCAGGCGTTAGTACCTCTAGGTCGTCAGGATTCTCTGTAATGGGACAAAGAGGTCGTGAGTTTAACATGGCAGATATCTCGCATACAAGAGTTCGCAGTTCATGGAATGTTAGTACAGTGGTTCCAATGACGCGGTAAAAATGATATTTGGCTGCTTTGACGGCAGCCTCCCACAAACCACCAAAATGTGGCGATCGCGGTGGGATAAAGTGCCAAGTCAATCCAATAGATTGGCATGCGTTGCTAAGATCGCTTTTGTGTGGATCGCTAAGAAACAATTGTCGCAGCTCATGCAATTCATTTTTCGCTCCAATGAAGTTTGTCGCGTTATCTGACCAAATAGCGTTTGGCTTGCCTCTGATGCTGATAAAGCGTTTTAGAGCGGCGATAAACGACAACGTTGATAGGTCTTCTACTACTTCCAAATGCGATGCCTTTGTTGCGAAACAGACGAATATCGATATGTAGCATTTTATGGGCGCTCTGTTTCTTGTTTCAGCCTTACAGTAGAATGGCCCACAGAAGTCTACTCCGGTAGTGTGAAATGCACGACTTGGTTGTACACGATGCTCTGGTAATGGTGCCATAATGTGTTCGTATACTTTAGGCTTCATACGAAAGCAGCGTATACATTTGTTGATAATAGAGGCAACGATTTTGCGCCCTCCAATGGGCCAAAATCTCTGCCTTAAAGCAGCAAGCAAACTCTGCGGTCCAGCGTGTAGAAATTTGTGATGAAAAAACATGACGATCGCATGGGTGACTGGATGATGTTTTGGCAACAGCATTGGGTGCCTAGCATCGTAGTCAAGAAATGAATTTTGAAGTCGTCCGCCTACTCGAATTACTCCTTCCGAGTCTATAAGAGGATTGAGTGATGACAGCTTGCTTTTTAGTGAGATTTGCCTTTTGTTGAGTAATGATTTGTACTCATCAGTGAAATGCACCTGTTGAATGGCTCTGATGAGTAAGAGTGTTCCGCTTTTGATATCTTCAACTGTAAGGGGTCCCGTTCGGCGTGGCTGGTCCTTACGTTTAAGCAGTAAAAATCGATAAATATATGCGAAGACACGTTGGAGTTTTCCAAACGAATTTTGGAATTTGCAGTCGAATGATATATCCTGTTTGTTAGTTAGAACCAAGACATGGCGGCGTCTTTCAGGTAGGTCCACGATAGGCTCCAAGCTTGCAGGCCAATTGTTGCTGCATGAGCACAAGAAAGAGGGCCCCTGACGCCAGAGACTTAATTGCAACAGCTCTAGTGGTGTACAACCACGTGACAGTATATCTGCTGGATTCATCTGCGAAGGCACATGGTGCCAGGTCATCCCTTTTGTTAGCTCCTGGATCTGTGCAACCCTGTTGGATACAAAAACGTTAAAATTTGATGGCGATTCACGTATCCAGGAAAGCGCTATAGTTGAGTCTGACCAACAATGAAAAGCGCAAGTGAACGGTACGCTTTGAGCAATGTTGGCAATGAGTTCAGCAAGTAAGCGTGCTGCTGCTAGTTCCAATTTGGGTATCGTGAGTGTTTTTAAAGGAGACACTCTTGATTTTGAACAAAGCAGATGTGACGTAAAGGTTCCAGCTAGTTCAGATCGGACGTAAACGCATGCACCATAAGCAGATATGCTCGCATCACAAAATGCATGAATTTCCCATGTCGCGTGAGGCAGCATGACAAAGCGAGGAAATTGAAGCGAGCGAACAGTCGAGATCTGGGATATGAGATCGGTCCACGTTGATTGCATGGCTTGAGGCAAAGATTCATCCCAACTCAGGTTCTCTTTCCACAAGGCTTGAAGGAATATCTTGAGCTTGGTGATGATTGGCGCGATAAGTCCGAGCGGATCATAGAATCTAGCGATGATTGATAAAATGGTGCGCTTAGTGGTTGGCCCATTTGACAATATGTGTGTAAAATTGAAAAGGAGATTATCGGAGCTTGGATTCCAGGCCAATCCGAGCGCTTTGGCTATGTCACTGCCGTCATTAAATTTTAGCAGTTGCTCACGATCCGATTGTGGGACGCCTTCGAGAGCAGCTGGTTCGTTGGAGCACCATTTACGAATTGGAAAATGGCCTCTTTGCAACAACTCCTTTACTTCTCGCCTGATTTTTGAGGCTTCCTCGATAGTGTCACCGCCAGAGATGAGGTCATCGACGTAGAAGTCCCTGCGAATAATTTTTGATGCTAATGGAAGCGTAGCTTCTTCGTCGTAGGCTAGCTGATGCATGGCGCGGATAGCTAAAAATGCAGCAGGCTTTGTGCCGTATGTCACTGTGTCCAAGGTGTACACTTTGACATCGTCCTTAGGATTGTCCCGCCAGAGAATGCATTGAAGCAGCTCATCAGGATGAGTCACACGGACACAGCGGTACATTTTGCATATGTCACCACATAATGCAACTTTGAAAAAACGAAAGCGAAGTAGCGTAATGAATATTTTTGGTTGTATGGATGGGCCTGCCAGCAATAAATCGTTTAATGATGAACCTGATGTGGATTTTGCTGAGCCATCAAAGACAACGCGTAATTTTGTTGTAGTGCTGTCCAGTTTGTGGACGCAATGATGTGGCAAGAAGTATTGAGGAAGACTTGATTGCTTAGATGATAGCGACATATGACCTAAGTCTATATATTCTTGCAGAAATGCTGAATATTGCTGCTTTAGCGAGGGATTTCTAGCGAGTTTGTTCTCAAGAGTTTTGAGTCTACGTAAAGCGCGATCATATGAGTCTCCGAGAGCATCAAAGTTGGTTTTTGCGGGAAGATGTACGGAATATTGACCCGATTCAAGGCGTGAATACCCATTAAGGAACAACTGTTCGCATAAAGCGTCCTCATCTGATATAGATGGCGAAGTTCCGAAGCAACTGTCGATTTCCCAAAATTGTTTGACGATTTTAGATAAGTTATCGTTGTCTGGTTGCGGGCTCAGCTCCTTTTTCAGTGTGGTCAACGCTAAATGTTTGTCCTTCGTGCCGGACAGGCTACCAGACACAATCCAACCGAGCCTGGTTTTTTGGAGCAATGGCAGTTGGTTTGCTACGCGAATTTGCCCAATGCAAAGAATTTCAAAAAATAGACTTGCGCCTAAAAGTAAATCGATTCGCTGTCGCTTATAGAAGAGTGGATCAGCAAGAGAAATGTTGTTTGGTATTTTCCAATCAGCTGTATTTATATCAAAGTGCGGTTGATAGTCAGTTATAGTGTGCGTGATGACCGCAGCGAAAGAAGCACGATAGCTTGCATTGTAAGACTGAGCAGAAATATCAACCGATTTATCAGAAGAGAGAGATGATTCCCCTATGCCTGATATGGCGATGTTTGCACGATAAGGTTTAAGCTGAAGCTGATTGACAAAACGGGATGTGATGAAATTTAATTGTGATGCGGAGTCGAGTAATGCACGGCATGGTACCCAGACGCCCGATCGATTTTGAATATATACGATGGCAGTAGCAAGCAACACGTAGTCGGTCTGATCGGCTTTAATGGTTTCAGGTGGAGACGAAGTTGTTGAGATAAGCGAAGCCGAAGGTTGAGTTTGGGTGGCGATAATAGAAGTTGGCTGTGAAATAAGCGGTGTTGCATTTGCCTCCATATGTAGCAACGAGTGATGCTTTGCCGAGCAGTGCTTGCAGTGCCCTGATTTGCAATGCTGCAAGCTGTGGCCTTTGCGCAGGCAGTTCAGGCAAAGATGCAATCTTTTTAGTTTTTTGTAACGTAAGTTAGGAGACAGGCTTAAGAATCGTGGGCACCTTGATATATAATGGTCTTTGGCATCACAAAATGTGCATGCTGCTGAGCTGTTATTTGTTATAATAAAAGTGTTACGCTGCGATTTATTTGAGGTTTTGCCCACCTGCTGGCTAGGTGTATGGTTTACCGTAGCGCATTCCAAATTTTCCATAGTGCGGCACCTCTTCTCTAGGAACGATGACATGTCGTCCCATTTAGGCAACTTATTCGTTGGCAAGGCCTCTTCCCATCTCTCAAATGTGTTGCGATCCAGTTTAGAAGCGATGAGATGGATGAGCAATCCGTCTGCAAGTTCCTGCGTTGTTGCCATTGTGTTCAGTGCACGTAAATGTGAATTTATGCTGTCGCTCAATGCCCGTAAACTGCTGGCAGATCCTTTCTCAACACCTGCGAAACCAAATATAGACCGTACGTGTGCCTGGAAATGAAGAAGTTTATTATCAAATCGACTAATTAATAATGTCAACGCCTTATCGTAATTCGCTTCAGTTGGCTCAAGCGAACGTATTGTGTCCAACGCGGCGCCGTCCAAACAAGCTCGTAAATGCTGGAACTTTTCCACCTTGCTGAGGTCCTCATCATTGCCAATGACTGTGTTGTACATAGCATAAAAATCAGGCCAATCTATGTAAGCGCCAGAAAAACGTGGTAGCTGCAACTCTGGCAAGCGAGACTTCCGCGCTGGAAGCCTAAATGTAATGTTGTGGTCATCAGTGTTGGATGGCATAGCAGTAGAATGTGAAACGGCAGCTCTGCGTTGGTTATCAAGCTCGCGGACGAGGGTAGACTCAACCTTCCAGTATATCTGGGCAAAGTCTACTCGTGCATCGCTATTGAGTTCCGAAAAATCTAGCTTCTCAAGGCTAGACTGTGCGCCATCAAAATCAGCGCTCAAACGCTCAACGCACTTTAAGCGAACCTGCAAGTCAGCTTCGTCGAAATGGCTCAAATCCTCTGTAGATAATTTTTCGTTCATTGCCACTAATTGCCTTGATATTGAGCTTGTCTTGGCTTTAAGAAAGGCAATATCACTTGAGGGCAACACATTTTTAACTGCTGATGTTTCAGCGCTGATTGAGTCCGATGCATTTTCAGCCATTATTGAATTTTGTTTAATTCACTGCTCACTGCACAAAAGTAGTAGCAAAGCCAATAAAGTTGATTTTAAACTGAGGTTATGCTCAGAGCAATATATTTTTTAGACACTGACGAAATATTGGCACAGTTGCGTAACAGGTCAAAGACCTCGAAGTCCGTTAGATTTGGCGCGTTTATTTTATGCTTGCATGTATGTATGGTAATGTACATAACATGCAGAACTGTATATGATACGATTTATATATGATTGTGTATATAAAATGCGAAGCTGTACTTTTTACGATGTATGTATGATGATGTACATAACATGCGACACTGCACTGTATGATGTATGTATGATGATGTACATAACATGCGACACTGTATTATATGGTGTATGTATGATGATGTACATAACACGCGAAGATAAGTTTTATGTTTATGTATTAAGCGAAACCGTATTGTGTAAGCATATGCGTATGCCTACATATGTACATATGTAAATGTTTGTAATTTGCACGAATTTTGCACAAATAATTTGAGTATGGACTTTGACACCGAATTATGCCAAAAGCCGCTGCGAATATGTTTTTGTAAATGTTTAATGATACCGAATTGCACCACTATGTAATTATTGTGTACCGAATTGTAACAATATTGCGAACCGAAACCAAACAGATCACGTCGGGGTCACCAAATGTTTAGAGGAGACACTATTTTGTGCCACCTTTGGCCAAATTATAAAAAAGATTTGATTTAAATAATAAAGCCGATATAATTAATACACACGTGTGTCTTTATTGCGTGATCTGTTTGGAGTAATTTTAGAGCTAGCGCAAGCAGCAGCAGCTGCATGAGAAAGCTCGGCTTTAGAAAATGAGTGTAACAAATAAAGAGAATGAGTGCACTCAAAGCTCCCGCTTGAGTGAGTATCTAACGCAGTAGATAAGTGCATAGCAAAGAGCATGATAATAAAAGAGAATATACAGAATTGCAGTTTACATATGTACTGCCTGTTTTTAAATTGTTCTTATGCTATGTTCATATTTTTAAGTTATGTGTTTGTTATGTTCTGCTCCCGACAATCAATTAACTTAGATTTCAAACTATTAGTCAAGACGGCACTTAAGCGGGTATGATTAGAACCTGATTGATTGATTGGCAGTGAAAACATCGAGTGTAAAGTGGAACCACTTATTGCAAAAGCAGCTTTACCAGTAGGTGCACATAAAAGAATTTTAGTGGTTGTTGGATCGGACCCTATTTTACTATTATAGTACATAGTGAGAGCCTGAAATATGATAGATATAAGTCGGCTTTTACCAACTCCAGCACCACCACCAACAAACTCATAAAAAGTCGCATTTGACTTTACATTATGCAACACATGGGTAAAATATGTTTCGTGCTTAATATTCAGATTCCTAACCATTTCAGCTAAATCTGTTGATGAAATTAAGGATGGAAGTTTAATTACGTGGATATTTCTGTTACTATCGGACATATCGGGAACATTATTTGTGTCTAAGTTTAAAACGTCAGAACTCTATACTCATTATCAATTGCTATATGATTAACTTCAATATTGTTATCTTCGGTATCCTCACTTGCCCTATTGATGGCCTCCTGGAGCTCCTCATCATCTAAAACATTAAATTTTTTGCGATTTGCCTCAATAACCTCTTGATATCGATTACAAAGTTCCTCGCAATTTTTGTTTAAAAGATCTAGTTCTTCATTTCGCCATGGAAAGTATAGCATAGCAGTTTCTCGAAAATAATTCTGTCTATCTGTATTAGAATTAAATCTTCTGTACCTTATAATTCGGGGAATATTCCTTTTCTTTACAAACCCAGACAAACTCATGCCCAAACAACAATATACGGCTTCCTGAGCTGAAATCTGAGAGCCCGAGATAAATTTGTGACCTATATGCTGCAACTTCTGTTTAATGGTGAAATTGCCTCTTTGAACTTCATTAACTGCTTCACGCATAAGATTCGAAATGCCGCGTTGGGATTTATCAATATAGTTAATGACGTAGCTGCAGCAAGCATAAGGATCCAATATGAATTGTATATCCATATTGGCCCTCTGCATAGAAAGAATGTGCTTATTATAAGCATTCACATATATTTCTTCGACAGATCTTCTCAAAAATACTTTAGGCTTTTGTAAGCTGGACCTAATAGCTAATTTGTAACTCTCGTAACTGAGGAAAAGTTCGTTATGAGAATGGAAACATTCGAAGTTATTGAGATATGTTATGATTTCAGATTCATGTGGAAAATTCAAAATTTTTTTGATTTTTTCAAAGTTTTCACGGTGGACTGAAATATTGGGAAATTCGTCAGCTAACGGAAATAAAATTTCTGTTTGAGGCATAGGAGGAATCGGAAATTGAAACCGACATATGAACTGGTCTCTAACTTGTCGCTTGCAAGTCTGATTATGTTTTTGTTTTTGATTAACAATGAACGGAGTAAGGGCTGAATTAGCTGCACTTGTAGTGACAAATCGGTCAATAAAATTAACGACAGAAGAGATTGAAGATTCGTCACTAGAATCCAGCTGTGGAGCATCTTTTAACCAAAACATACCATGGACATGGGGTGACCCTCTCTGCTGAAACTCAATACGCCAATAATATTGGGTCACATAATGACTTCCGAAAATTCCGCCTGGTTTCTTTAATAGACTAAGCAATTGTCTAAACCTATAATCAAAATACCTAGCGCACGTCACAGGGTCTGCTCGAATTAAACGAGCTTTTTTCCGAAAAACTTAGCTCAGACGCTGACTGTTCTGTAATTATTATATTATCTACATTTTTGGAGAGTATAACTAATAATTCCAGCGGCCGACAATGTTATAAAAAAGGTAGGAAGGCCGAATTGTCGAATCATAGCCATCACTAATTAATGCCTAATCAAATTATCTATAGTAGAGTCATTTAATGCACTAGCAGCTGTGATGCCTTTAGATGCGCTATGCTTACGTAAGCATATAGAGGTACTATTTCCGATTTTAATTAATTCTAACTTTTTGTAGTTCCAAAACAATTTATCCGTTCGACAAGCTCTTCTATCAAAATTTCTAAGCTCCGATCGAACTATGTTTGTAAATGTTTTAGAACAAGTTCGTTTTACACCTGCATAAATCATTGGGAATGAAAGCTCTTCAGAATCGCAATCAGAAATCATGTCTAAAGGACGTTGGCCTTCCCCCGGCGCTATGGCTACTCTATGAATGTCGACATTTTCAATCGGCACATTTTCAATTAATGTTTCGTGACCTCCTGGGTTTAATTCTAAGTCCTGTTCATTTAAATCCTGATCTACCTGCACTGCATACCTATCCGATAACTGGTTAACGAGCGCTATATCTTCTACTGATGCCACAAATGGAACGACCTCAGATGTGTGCGAAGCCATCCACTGTTCATCAATTTGAACTCCGTGCTTTCTATAAAGCTCAGTATTTACTAAATACCTAATTGCATCTACAACTTTAGAAGGTCTAATTGTTTCTGCCATAAAGTCATGCCTGTATTCCATTCTTCGTTTAAGATGAATCTGTACCACATCGGCTTCAGAAAAACTTCGGGGAAGACACGTAACAACGTTACCTACTGGAATCGGGACATTTACTACAGCACCTTTTATTCCACATCGGCGTTCAAATCCTAAAGACCTTATTACCATAAACGGCAATCGAGGAGAAATAAGTCGCTCCTCCTAGGGGGTTAAATTTTTGAGGCAGTCAGGAAGCTCCGGAAAGTCAAAGCCATTGGCAATGCAATTTGTGGGTTTTCTACCCAATTTTATGGTATGGCTACAAGTTTTACAAAAAAAATATTTGTCGTCTTCAGACGGAAATTGGTCACTTAAAAAAAGGATATCTGTACTATGTTGGTTTTGTCTCTCTATAAAAGACCGACTAATTTTTTCTACCTGATGTTCCTCAAACCCTTGCAACAAATACAAACTTGGTCTGGACCCTGCTTTATTTTTCTATTATAAGTCGCAATCAGTTGATCTAAGATCGAAAATATTCCTTCACTTCCATCTTGAAGTGTATTCGCACGGTTTTCTCTATTTCGAATCGCATTTCTTTCGTTTTCAGCGGCGCGGTTTTCTAAGTTGTTCCTATAGCTCATAACCCTTTGACTCAAAGTCCTATTCTCGTCATGCAATGCTTGACGTGAACGCAGTCGTGCACTCTGCCGTTGGGCAGTATTGCGCGTCTGCTCTAAAATTCTACGAGCTGGGTCGCGCCTAGATTGAGCTCTACGCCTCCTATCTGTCTGCCTCTCTATATGATTGACTTCTGGTTTGGACCTGCGAGTAGATCGAAGCAAGGTGTTATTCACCTGCTCCCTAGCTCTAACTCCTGATATAGCGCGCCGACGTGCGTGCTCTTCAGTATTGCGATCCTGCTCCCTTTCCCTATAATCTACCTCCTGTCTACGCAGCGATCGATGCAAAGTGTCATTCACCTGCTCCCTAGCTCTAACTCCTGATATAGCGCGCCGACGTGCGTGCTCTTCAGTATTGCGATCCTGCTCCCTTTCCCTATAATCTACCTCCTGTCTACGCAGCGATCGACGCAAGGTGTCATTGGCCTGCTCCCTAGCTCTAACTCCTGATATAGCGCGCCGACGTGCGTGCTCTTCAGTATTGCGATCCTGCTCCCTTTCCCTATAATCTGCCTCCTGTCTACGCAGCGATCGACGCAAAGTGTCATTCACCTGCTCCCTAGCTCTAACTCCTGATATAGCGCGCCGACGTGCGTGCTCTTCTGTATTGATATCCTGCTCCCTTTCCCTATAATCTACCTCCTGTCTACGCAGCGATCGACGCAAGGTGTCATTCGCCTGCTCCATAGCTCTAACTCCTGATATAGCGCGCCGACGTGCGTGCTCTTCAGTATTGCGATCCTGCTCCCTTTCCCTGTAATCTACCTCCTTTCTACGCAGAGATCGACGTAAGGTGTCACTAGCCTGCTCCCTAGCTCTAACTTCGAATATACGCGCCGACGTAAATGCTGATCCGTGTTTTGGCCGTGTTCCCTAGCCCTATAATCTTCCCGTTCTCTACGAAGCGATCGACGCAAGGTGTCAATTTCTTGTTCGCTTTCTCTATAAATTCTGTCTAATCTAAGTTCCCTTTGAGCTTCTGCATTTCTAAGCCTTTCATGTTGTGCGTAACCTTCACTGGACCTATTTGCTCTGTTTCTCAATCTACGCTTTAGGGATTGAGAAGAAGTTGACTGCCTATTTAAACGGGGCATGATTTTTTGGCTTACCGCTTGCTTAACAAAAAACCTGTAGTTTTAAATCCTTTGGTTAATTTTTTGGTTGTGTTACACTTTATATTATTTTTATTTTATAAAGATGATTTTGTTTCACTCGTTAAAAGAACTTTGATCACACAGAACTGCACTATAAGTTAATTTTTTTACTTGTTAAAATATATTTGATCGCTCCGAACTGCACTGTTTAAACACTAATCGTGTACTGATCTGTCTGAAATAATTTTTTGGTGCACTTGGCAAAGTTTTTATAAATTGGTTGAAGCAGGTAGAAAAAATAATTTTCGTAAATACTGAAATGTAACTAACAGGTAAACTCCGCAAGTATAAAAAAATTTAAGTTTGCAATAAATGCAAAACGCCTTTGAGTACCTGCTAACCTTTGTTACAACTGGAAAAACGATTATGGATACGTTCAAGTTTATTTCTCTCCGTTTTTCCGAAAAATATCTTTTCCATTCACAGTTTGGTTACCTGTAGCTTTTTAAAATTGGTTGCACTGTTCCAAAACGGTTTTATTATTATTTATTTTATTTTCCGCAACTATTATGTCGACCAGGAATAAATTTTGCGTACAAAACAACTAGCTGCACATAAATGTTGTTTTTGGAGCCAAAACCGAGTAGCATGCAAAACGTCGTTGAGTACCTGCTAACCTTTGTTACCACTGGAAAAACGATTATGGATACGTGAAAGTTTATTTCTCTCGGGTTTTCCGAAAAATATCTTTTCCATTCACAGTTTGGTTACTTGTAGCTTTTTAAAATTGGTTGCACTGTTCCAAAACGGTTTTATTATTATTTATTTTATTTTCCGCAACGATTTTGTCGACCGGGAATAAATTTTGCGTACAAAACAACTAGCTGCTCATAAGTGTTGTTGGTGGCGCCAAAACCGAGCAGCTGTTTTTGCTGAGTGCGCCATCTATGGTTTGCTACTGGCATTAAAAAAACAAAAAATTAGCAACACTTGTCTAACTACCGCCTGCAAGAACAGTTTGTGACCAAACGTTTGTGAGCGTTTTTTTTTATACCCTGTACCTATAGGTACAAAGGGTATACTAGATTTGTGCAATGTATGTAACGGCAAGAAGGAGGCGTGGCAGACCCCAAGTCCTTTATACCAAAATGCTTATCATTAACCTCGGGTAGCGATTGAGCCATGTCCGTCTGTCCGTCCGTCTGTCCGTCTGTATGAACACCTAGATCTCGGAGACTATAAGAGCTAGAGATACGAAACTTTACCAGCTGATGCGCATATTTCCTCAGAAGATCAAGTTTGTTGAATCATGTCAATATCTTTCCCCGTTCCCCCGTAGCAGAGTTTCGCGGTTTTTAGCTAAACCGTTCAATATTTTAATCTGAAACTTAACAGAGCGATGCGTTGTGGTTACATGCATCTGTGTGTCAAAAATAAACAAAATCGGACAATTACAACAAAAGTTATAGTCTAAAATGTAAAAATTTCACCTCCCCTTGCCTATAAACTGCGTCAATATTTGACTCTACGTAATAAGAGTAACAAATGACCTAGAACCACCAATTTTGGTAAGCTGATTCATGTGCCTCTAATAAACAAATCCACATCCAAATTTTATCAATGCAGCCCCCCCACCCCCCGCAATCGATTTACCGTGTTTTCTCCCACACCCTTCAACATATCCCCTTGAAACTTACCCCATATACTTTAAATAACTCCTTTGACGTAAATTTCGATTTTCATCAAAATCGGTTAAAATTTGCGGAACTTATAGGTATAAATATCGTTTTGCACCAACAAATAAAATATTCCAATTGGAAAGTTCATAGAAAGAATATGCAGGAATAAAACTTTTTGAGAAAAAAAGGTACAGGGTATTACACTGTCGGGCACCGCCTCGACTGTATTAAATTTTTTTTTATATGAAGTTTTGTTTATTTTTCGTGTCTGCGTAGATCGGTTGGTAAAGGAATTAATATATTGCTGCGTTACATGTATCGTGAAGTACGCATCTTAACGATTTTATCAAATGTAACAAGTCCAAGTATTTTTTTAGTATAAGGCTAGTACGCAGCAGTGTAAAACCGCGTGAAAGAAAAAGTGCTACTGATTTTGTGCGCTAAAAAAATTGTATGGGCAGAGTTTGTGACCAAATGTTCTGTAAAATTAAAAATAAAAAGGGCTTCAAACAATAGATGTCGCCAAAAAGTAAATATAAAAATAAAATCCTGCTCCCTTTCCCTATAATCTACCTCCTCTCTACGCAGCGATCGAAGCAAGGTGTTATTCACCTGCTCCCTAGCTCTAACTCCTGATATAGCGCGCCGACGTGCGTGCTCTTCAGTATTGCGATCCTGCTCCCTTTCCCTATAATCTACCTCCTGTCTACGCAGCGATCGATGCAAAGTGTCATTCACCTGCTCCCTAGCTCTAACTCCTGATATAGCGCGCCGACGTGCGTGCTCTTCAGTATTGCGATCCTGCTCCCTTTCCCTATAATCTACCTCCTGTCTACGCAGCGATCGACGCAAAGTGTCATTCACCTGCTCCCTAGCTCTAACTCCTGATATAGCGCGCCGACGTGCGTGCTCTTCTGTATTGATATCCTGCTCCCTTTCCCTATAATCTACCTCCTGTCTACGCAGCGATCGACGCAAGGTGTCATTCGCCTGCTCCATAGCTCTAACTCCTGATATAGTGCGCCGACGTGCGTGCTCTTCAGTATTGCGATCCTGCTCCCTTTCCCTGTAATCTACCTCCTTTCTACGCAGAGATCGACGTAAGGTGTCACTAGCCTGCTCCCTAGCTCTAACTTCGAATATAGCGCGCCGACGTAAATGCTGATCCGTGTTTTGGCCGTGTTCCCTAGCCCTATAATCTTCCCGTTCTCTACGAAGCGATCGACGCAAGGTGTCAATTTCTTGTTCGCTTTCTCTATAAATTCTGTCTAATCTAAGTTCCCTTTGAGCTTCTGCATTTCTAAGCCTTTCATGTTGTGCGTAACCTTCACTGGACCTATTTGCTCTGTTTCTCAATCTACGCTTTAGGGATTGAGAAGAAGTTGACTGCCTATTTAAACGGGGCATGATTTCTTGGCTTACCGCTTGCTTAACAAAAAACCTGTAGTTTTAAATCCTTTGGTTAACTTTTTGGTTGTGTTACACTGTATATTATTTTTATTTTATAAAGATGGTTTTGTTTCACTCGTTAAAAGAACTTTGATCACACAGAACTGCACTATAAGTTAATTTTTTTACTTGTTAAAATATATTTGATCGCTCCGAACTGCACTGTTTAAACACTAATCGTGTACTGATCTGTCTGAAATAATTTTTTGGTGCACTTGGCAAAGTTTTTATAAATTGGTTGAAGCAGGTAGAAAAAACAACAGTATTAAAATAATTTTCGTAAATACTGAAATGTAACTAACAGGTAAACTGCGCAAGTATAAAAAAATTTAAGTTTGCAATAAATGCAAAACGCCGTTGAGTACCTGCTAACCTTTGTTACCACTGGAAAAACGATTATGGATACGTGCAAGTTTATTTCTCTCGGGTTTTCCGAAAAATATCTTTTCCATTCACAGTTTGGTTACCTGTAGCTTTTTAAAATTGGTTGCACTGTTCTAAAACGGTTTTATTATTATTTATTTTATTTTCCGCAACGATTTTGTCGATCGGGAATAAATTTTGCGTAGAAAACAACTAGCTGCACATAAGTGTTGTTGGTGGCGCCAAAACCGAGCAGCTGTTTTTGCTGAGTGCACCATCTATGGTTTGCTACTGGCATTAAAAAAATAAAAAAATGAGCAACACTTGTCTAACTACCGCCTGCAAGAACAGTTTGTGACCAAACGTTTGTGAGAATTTTTTTTATATGAAGTTTTGTTTATTTTTCGTGTCTGCGTAGAGGCCTTTATTTGTTAATCGGTTGGTAAAGGAATTAATATATTGTTGCGTTACATGTATCGTGAAGTACGCATCTTAACGATTTTATCAAATGTAACAAGTCCAAGTATTTTTTGTAGTACACCTAGCCCTCGCTTAACACGGGGGTTGCGTTCCTAGAAAACCTCGTCTTAAGCGAAATCGTGTTAAACGAGACATGGAATCAGTACAAAATATGGGGTTACGTTCTCATATTTAAACAAACTAAAAAAAAAAAGTTTTTCTGTTCAAGTATGCGTTGTTTTTATTAGTTTCAAAACATTTCTAAAATTATTTAAAAATATAACAGATAAAATAAAAGATACAGATATTAAAAAAACAAAAATTTTAATTTCAAGTAAACATAGAATTTGACATCCATTTGATGGCATTAAAATCTAAGCCGCTTTCGTATTCAACATGTTTTTTTTTTGTGGTGGCTCCTCTTGGATGATAAAAAAATCAGTCATTTTGCTTTGTTTAGAAGGTTTTGAAGCTTCCTTGTAACACTCCCTTTAAGGAAAAAGGATTTTTTCCAACTCTCTTTTAAACTTTAAATGTGTTTCCATGAGGGGATCAGAATTTACAAAGCACGATTCCAAGCTGCTAGCATATACGAATCCTTCTTGAAGCTGTTCTATAGTTGAACCATTTATAGGTTCGGTTTCTTCTGAGCAGGTGTCTTCTGATATTGAATTGTTTGCTTCATTCACAGCAATTTCAAGTAAAAGTTCGTCATCCATGCCGTTATCTTCAAAGAACTCTTGCACATCATTAGTAGTCATGTCTTCGAATCCTTCACCTTCAATTAAATGAGCAAATTCTAATTTTTCACGGAGTTCACTTTGTGGCAATTGCATTTCGTCGTTTTCAACAACCGCTGGGCATTATTTTTTCCAACATCCGTTCAATGTCGACTGCTTAAGCTCTTTTAATGATAAAATAACCAATTCAAGGCAATCTTTAATAGAAAATTTCTTCCAAGCACTAATAACATCGTTGGAGTCAGAGCCTTTATATAATATGTCTTGAAGGTGGAAATTATATCCTGTTCCATTGGCTTCAGAAGTGATGTTGTGATGTATTATGTAGAAGAAATTTTATTTTGATATTCTAATGAATTAACTTTTTTGGATGACCTGGGGCATTGTCCAACAACAAGAGCGCTTTAAAGTGTTAATTAATCTTTTTTAAATATTTTTCAACTGCAAAGCAATTAAAAAACCAGTCTTTAAATAATTTTGCACTAACCCAAACTTTGGAATTTGCTTTCCAGTAAACGGGTAATGTGCTCCTCTCTGCCCTTTTGAATGCACGAGGATTCATAGACTTATAAACAAGCATTGGCTTTACTTGAAAGTCGCCTGATGCATTACTACACAGGAGAAGTGTAAAACGATCATTTTGTGCCTGAAATCCGGATGCCACTTTTTCTTTCTTTAATAAAAAAGTCAGATTTGGCATTTTTTCCACCAAAGCCCAGTTTCTTCAGCATTGAAAATTTGGTCAGGCAAGAATTCTTCTTCATCAATGAATCCTTGAATTTCTCGTGGATATGTGGCAGCAGCTCCATCATCGGCCGATGCCACTTCGACTTTGAGTTTTATGCTATGAATGGATAACCGTTTTTTAAATTTATCAAACCACCCATTACTAGCAACAAAATCTGTGCTGAAAGAGGGCTCTCCATTTTGCTTAATCACTTCATAAATTCTGAGCGCCTTTTCCTGAATGATTCGCTGGCTTAAAGGGACATTTTTTCGTAGCTTTGGGCTTCTTGCAATTTCAGTGGCAGTATGCGCTTTATCAAAGCGGTTTAGAATTTCAATTTTTGTTTCTAAAGAAATAACTTTTCATTTTAACGTTGGTTTGTTCCTTTTTTCTGCCATTGTAGAAGCTGCAATTTGTCTTATTTTATTTACTTAATTAAGCAGCACACCATCTTCACTTACCACAAAATATGTAAATTTATTATGATCGAAAAATTACAATCGAAAAAAAATCTATATTTTTCAATCGTGCTAGAACGAGTTTTTCAGCGTGTTAAAAGAGGAAAGGGAACAAATTTATAATCGTGTTAAAAGAGTTCGTGTTAAGCGAGGGCTAGGTGTATAAGGCTAGTACGCAGCAGTGTAAAACCGCGTGAAAGAAAAAAGTGCTACTTATTTTGTGCGCTAAAAAAATTGTATGTGCAGAGTTTGTGACCAAATGTTCTGTGCAATTGACATGTAGATGGCGCTTCAAACAATAGATGGCGGTACAAACAATAGATGGCGCCAAAAAGTAAATATAAAAATAAAAATCAGCTGTTTTTTCTTTTTGTTAACAAGTGCATAAAGTGCATAAAATAATAAAAAGTGAAAAAATGAATCGCCAAATGAAAACAATGCTTTGTATTTATTTCGCAAATAACGCCATTATTGCCTATTTATTTTTTATTATTTTATTTTATTGGAGCTCCCGTGAAAATGATATTTATTTGTGAGCTCCCAAATCATTGGGTGGTGCATTTTAGTAAAATTTGTACACCTGTTTTACCTACGCGCCATTGCTTCTGCTGCGTACTGGGCTATACAAACAAATCCCAATTGGAAAACTCTTTTTTTTTTTTTATAAAAAATTTCGTAAATTATGTTATGTTTTTTGGTGCAAAACCATATTTATATCTATAAGTTCCGTAAATTTTTACCGATTTTTATGGAAATCGAAATGAACGTCAAATAAGCTATTTAAAGTATATGGGGTAAGTTTCAAGTTGATATGTTGAGGGGTGTGGGAGAAAACACGGTTAATCGATTGCGGGGGGTGGGGGGTCTCCATCGATAAACTTTGGATGTGGATTTGCTTATTAGAGCCACACGAATCAGCTTACCAAAATTTGTGATTCTAGGTCACTTGTTACCATAATTGCGTAGAGTCAAATATTGACGCAGTTTAAAGGCAAGGGGAGGTGAAATTTGTACATTTTTGACTATAACTTTTGTTGTATTTGTCCGATTTCCAATTTTTGACACACAGATGCATGTTACTATGACGCATCGTTATGTTGATTTTCATATTAAAATATTAAACGGCTTAGCTAAAAACCGCGAAACTCTGCTACGGGGTAACGGGGAAATATATTGACATGATTCAACAAACTTGATCTTCTGAGGAAATATGCGCATCAGCTGGTTAAGTTTCGTATCTCTAGATCTTATAGTCTCCGAGATCTAGGTGTTCATACAGACGGACAGGCGGACAGACGGACGGACAGGCGGACATGGCTCAATCGTTACCCGAGGTTATGATAAGCATTTTGGTATAAAGGACTTGGGGTCTGCCCCGCCTCCTTCTTGCCGCTACATAAATTGCACAAATTTAGTATACCCTTTGTACCTATAGGTACAGGGTAGTGCTGGAGAAACATCGATGTTGGCCAACATCGATGATTTCGATATTTTTAAACTTCGATCATCGATTTTTTCGATACATCGAAGTACATGTGGCGGGCATTTTTTGAATGCTTAAATTAATTGAGAGTGGGCCATCTGTTGGTTTGGCTATATAAGTTTTTTTCAAATAATAAAATGGAATTAACAAACAAACCAAGAGATAACTATATTTTCATAATATACATTTCAAAATTAATTACATTTCATAGAAAAATAATATATATATTATTATATAATACAGGACATAAAAAAAGTGGTGTAAACGTAACACTTGACATTGGCATCCCTTATAGATTTTGAGCAGCCAAATCCGAATTCCAAAAAACACATGGGCTATAGATAACCACTATAAAACTATAACAATAAAACGAGATAATTTTGATATTATCTAAGAATGATTGGATCGGGGTTTTTTGGGCTTCTGATTCAGCTGCCCAAAGTCCATAAGGGATGCCTTTGTCACATGTAAAGCTTACACCACTTTTTTTTTGTGAGCCTGTGAGATATAAAAAAATGTTCTTTAAACTAATTTGAGTTCCATTCATTATGGTTATATAACTAACATATAACTTTAAAAAGTATTACCTTCCAGTAATTCAATGGGCACATGTTTGAATCTAAGTTTTCGACATTAAAATATTGTGGAAGTGCCAAAATTGGGTCAACGCTACTATTTCGGATCTATTGAGTTTTTTTTTTGTCTAAAAAAGCGAAAAGTGTCTGCGACGTGGATGCTGCTGTTGGCAGGCCAATGGTAGGAGGATGAGATGATGCGCAAAAGGTATTGTTGAGTAAAGATAACTCGTTCTTCAGAAATTTTTCAGCTTCTGTTGCATTAATATCTGACAAGAAGCCTTCTTTTTTAAAACGAGGATTCAATAATGTTGACACAGGTGTAACTGTCCGATTTTCGTACTGGCACAGACGTTGTTTAATGCCCTCTATTAAAAAAGCACACGATTCGTTCCCTTCAGCAGTTTTAAGACTTTCTTTAGTATTTTCTAGGCTATGTAAAAGTCCTCACACTACAGGTATAATCATTGACACGGTCACTAAATGGTTTGACGAAGTTTGCAAAGTTGCGTGCTCGAATAGTGACAAAAATTTCTTCAAATCTTTTAATATTAGGACTTCATCAGCGGACAACGGCAACAATGGTTTTGAGTGTTTAGTAGTACTTTATCCATTGCCATCTTTGTCAACAAAATGCGTTCTATCATGTAGAAGGCACTATTCCATCTAGTGGGACACTCTTGTTTCAAACTGTATGGGTTATCAATCTCCTGGGCTTCTTTAAATTTGGCATAAGCAACTGTGCAGCTTTTAAAAAAGCTAACTATGCGTTTGCACTTAGCCAAAATTTGCTTGATATGGTTTTGCGCCAGACAGCCTTGAACGATTAAGTTGATGGGATGTGCAAAGAATGGAACGTGCATTTTCTCAATCAGCTCACATGCTTTGACCATATTCTTGGCATTGTCCGTAACAATAGCAATCACTTTATCGAAAACTTGCCATTCACTCAGGATATCTTGCAGTCTGCTTGATACATTGGCCGCCGAGTGATTTGTCTCATCAAGCAGTGTTTTTGTAGACAGAACTGCACTCTTCAACTCGAAATTTTCAGTAATAAAGTGGCAAGTGACCGTTAAGTAGCTTTCACTTGCCCTCGATGTCCAACAGTCTGTAGTCACTGCGCAATGCTTAACATCCTCGAGAATGATCTCTAATTTCGATTTCATATCATTAAAAAGGTTTGCCATTAACACATCTCTTACTGTAGTACGTGACGGCAGGTCATAGCGAGGATCCAATGTTTTAATCAAATGGCGAAAACCTTTGTTTTCAACAATCGACAATGGTCGCAAGTCTGAACAAATGAAATTCGTTAATGCGTTGTCAAGGCTCCTTTTCCTAATAGACGTTTTATCGTATTTATTTTCTAATTAGCGCGTAATTGTACCGGGCGCCTGTGGTAATTTGTCAACTGTTAAGTTGTTATGCATACGAATCAAATGCGTTAACATATTTGTAGTATTACCGCAAGTTTTGTATGATTTATTACATTTAATGCACATTGCAGATTTTCCATCCGCTGATTTTTTAAAAAAATTCCATACCATTGATTGGACATAAAAATCAAACTTGCAAAATTAAGATTGACTAAAATTATATATTTACCTTTGCCATTTGAATTTTTTAAAACATTCTCCTTCTCCATTGGCCTGCCAACAACAATATTTTTCTGTTAAAATAATAAATATTATTTATTTAATAAGCTATTTTAATTAAAAACATTTCTGCGCAAATTACTCACCTCGCTTATAATTTGTCTTTTTTCTTAGTAATGGGATTTCTTCGATAATCAAAAATCGAAATAAAAACATCGATGATCAAAAAAATTAAAAATATATCGATGCATCGATTAAACATCGATATTACTTCCAGCACTAGTACAGGGTATAAATATTGAACGACAAAGTATACTTCGATGCCTAAAGTTGCAAAACTTGTTGAGCTAACAATAATTATACCCTGTACCGTATGGTACAAAGGGTATATTGTGTTTGTGCAAGCCGAAAATGTATGTAACGTACAGAAGGAGACGTCGGAGACCCCCAAAGTTACCTAAAGTATGATCAGTGTGACTCGAGAAGTCGATATACCCATGTCCGTCTGTCCGTCTGTCTGTCTGTCCGTCTGTCCGTATGAACGCCTAGATCCCAGATATGGTAAGAGCTAGAGCAACCAAACTTTCAGATAAGATCCCTTGTTAGTCCATAGGAGACAAGTTTATTTTATTTTTTTGATATCGGGATTACATAATATAGCTCCCATAGGGATGTTTCAGAGGACCTCGAAAAAAAGCTAAAGTTTTAGATGGATAATTCGTTTGTTTATGAAGATATCATAACCAAATCTGGCAGTCGGAAGTTTTTTAGAGATCCCCAGCACTGTAGCAAATTTTATCAAAATCGGTCGAAAAAATGTCTTTTTTACAAAATTCGTTGTGTTTCGTTTGGTTTTGAAGATATCGGAACCAAATTCGGCAAGAGGAAGTTTTTTAGAGTTCCCAAGCACTGTTACAAATTTGATCAAAATCGGTTGACTATATCAATATAGCTCCCATAGGACCAATCGGTCAAAAAATCGTTTTTTCTACAAAATTCGTTGCGTTTCGTTTGTTTGTAAAGATATTGTTAGCAAATTTGGCATTAAGAAGTTTTTTAGAGTACCCAAGCACTGCACCAAGTTTGATCAAAATCGGTTGGTTATATCATATAGCTCCCATAGGAACAATCGGCCAAAAAAACGCTTTTTTACAAAATTCGTTGTGTTTCGTTTGGTTTTGAAGATATCGGAACCAAATTTGGCTGTCGGGAGTTTTTTATAGTTCCCAATCAGTGTACTAAATTTGATCAAAATCTGTTGACTATATCATATAGTCCCCATAGGACCGATCGGTCAAAAAAAATTGTTTGGTGCAAAATTCGACTGATTTCTTTTTTTTTATGAAAATATCGTAACCAAATTGGCCGAATAAAATATCTTTTGGAGGTTTTAAGCAATGTGTCGGACTTAATTGCAATGTGGTGGTACAGGGTATCCCAAAGTCGTCTGCGCCCGAAATTACGTTAATTTTCTTTTTATTAGCATTTAAATCGAAAAAAATGTATTATATGCACTGCGAATTGAACAATAAAGATATTGTAGTTTATTTATATATAATAATTCATAAGCGATATATGTAATTAGGTGTAATAAGAAACGATATATGTTAAGGTGTTAGAGGCGAAACGTGCGTAGATGCTTTTAGACAGATTAGCCGCCGATAAGTAGAGCGACAAATAGAGAGGTCGGCAGCGCAGCAGCCGATGTACAAAATGCGCTTGCGCGAATGTTTACAAGATTAAGAGAGTTCTCTTGCCGCGCAGGGCAAGTTACAACCCAAAGAGAACAAATATTAAATTAAATAGTGGCTGCTGGACCAAACATACTCCCCCGTTGGAAGCTTTGTTTTCGACAGAATCCTTAAGGGGAAGCAGACATAGTTTGTTAACAGCTCTTCTGGTCAATCCAGCAGTGGTCCTTAATGAGGACAACATCATTGATGACCAAACCTGGTTTCGGAGTACGCCATTTACTGCGTTGCTGCAGGAGCGACAAATACTCCTCCCGCCATCTAGACCAGAATACTTGTTGTATGTAAGTCACGCGCTGCCAGCCATCTAGTCGATTCAGGTTTATGCGAGTCAGATCAGGTTCGGCAAAGGATGCGCTGGGGCCGCCTGTTAGAAAATGCGATGGCGTCAGCACATCTAAATCAGCTGGACTCTCTGAAATGGGAAGTAATGGACGTGAATTAATTATTGCCGCTATGTGGCAGACAAGAGTGCGGAGCTCATCACAATTGAGGACTGAAGTTCCGACTGATCTGTAAAAGTGGTGCTTGGCGGATTTTACTGCCGCCTCCCAAAGGCCGCCAAAGTGAGGGGAGCGAGGCGGAATAAATTTCCAATCAATGGCTTCCTCCAAACAGAACTTATGAAAGTCGTTAGTGTGTTGGTCGCTTAGGAACAGGTGCCTTAATTCCAGCAGCTCGTTTTTGGCGCCAACAAAGTTTGTAGCATTATCTGACCAAATCTGACTTGGTTTGCCTCGAGTTAGGATGAACCGCTTTAGAGCATTTAAGAATGAGGCAGCTGAAAGATCCTTTACTAGCTCCAGATGAACCGCTTTAACTGCGAAGCAAACGAAAACACTGATGTAGCATTTAATAGGTGCTTTGTTTCGAACATCGGCCTTGTAGAAAAATGGTCCACAGTAGTCTACGCCTGTGACTTCAAATGCTCGGGAGCCACTCAAGCGCTCCTTTGGTAGGTCGCCCATAATGTGTTCCATAAGGCGTGGTTTGGCACGATAACAGCGGATGCATCGATTAACAACCTTGGAAACAGTTTTCCTGCCACCAATGGGCCAGTAAGCCTGTCGAATTAAAGCGAGAAGAGCGCGCGGTTCAGCGTGCGGATTGCGATTGTGAAAATATGCAATAAGAGCAGTTGTAATTGGATGTTTACTTGGCACAATGATTGGATGACGTGCTTGAAAATCCAGCGTTGAGTTCTTTAGACGCCCACCAACTCGGAGCAAACCGAAATCATCAAGAAACGGAGAAAGCGATGCTATGGAACTGGAAGGCCTAACAACTCCCTTGGACCGAAGCTCCTTAATGTCCTCGTGAAGATGAGTGTTTTGAACGAGCCGAAGCAAAATGTTGGTCCCGTGGTGTACGTCAGAAACAGTCAAGCCAGGATGCTTAATTCGATTAATAAATTTGTAGACGTAGGAAAATATGTGCTGCATTGTGACAAAGGAGTTTACATATTTGGAGTCTGCTACAATGTCCGCATTAACTGAAGTAACAAGAAGTGCAGTTCTGCGCAGCTCGAGACTTGGATTCTGTGGTTCATGATGAGAAGGCCAATCGTCCTTGCTGCCACAAAGAAAAGTGGGGCCATGGAACCAAAGTGTGGATGACATAAGTTCCTTAGGCAGCAAACCTCTTGAGAGGACATCTGCTGGATTTAGTGCTGTAGGCACGTGGCGCCATTTCATTGTTGATGTCATCTCCTGAATGGCAGAGACTCGATTGGACACAAAAACGTTGAGTTTGGTAGATTCAGCATTAATTCATGACAGGCAAACTGTGGAATCAGACCAGCAAAAGTCTGGGCCATTAAAAATCTGCATACCACATATTTCATTCATAAATGTTGCTAGCAAAACCGCACCACATAGCTCAAGTTTTGGCACAGTTAGTACTTTCAATGGCGCAACGCGGGATTTCGAGCATAATAGCTGACTGACAGGATGTTTTCCTCTCGAAACAACATATATGCACGCTCCATATGCTTCAATACTGGCATCGCAGAAACCATGTAACTCTACATCCATCTTTGGCGTTAAAACAAGGCGAGGAAATGTAGGCAGAGGTTGTATCTGCATACATTGCTGGAAAGCTCACGCCAAGCAGTATCCAATGATGACGGCAGGCTCTCATCCCAGTCAACCCTTTCTTTCCGAGTGGGTCGTAGAAGCGAGCTATTGTGGACAGTACTGACCTTTTGCACGGCTTAGCAGTTTGCTGATTAGAAGAAAATGAAAATAAGAATTTATCAGAAATAGGATCCCAAGCAAGGCCGAGAGTTTTTGTAATTTCGCTGCCGTTATCAAACTTTACGAAAGACTCTCGATCTCCATCCCGTATCCCTTCAAGGACGGCAGAATGACTGGAGCACCATTTCCGCAATTTAAATTGGCCTTTTGCTAGAATGTCCTTTGCTTGATGTAAAATTTCACTAGCATCCTCTACAGAATTTCCGCCAGAAAGTAGGTCATCAACATAAAAATCCCGCCTTAGGATTTTAGCGCCGATTGGAAAGGAGATTTCTTCATCAGACGCCAACTGATGTATAGCTCGAACTGATAAATACGAAGCTGGTTTTGCGCCATAGGTGACGGTGTCAAGTTTGAATACCTTAAGCTCATCCGAAGGTGCATCGCGCCATAATAGTCATTGAAGGTAACTGTCTGGAGATGCGTATGCAACGATACATCTTACAAATGTCGCCAGTAAGAGCAACGGCAAATGAGCGAAATCGAATAGTGTCCGGAAAAGCTTAGGTTGTATAACAGGGCCAGCCATCAAAACATCATTTAGAGAGTAGCCTGTTGATGTGGCTGCCGAAGCATCAAAAACAACTCTTAATTTTGTTGTTGTGCTGTCTTCCTTTATAACGCAATGGTGAGGTAGATAGAATTTGCAAAGCTGTATGGATTCACTATTTACCAGCGACATGTGCGATAAATCAGCATACTCTTTAATAAAGGCGGTATATTGGGATTTTAGCTGCGGCTGACGCTCTAATTTTCTTTCAAGATGCACGAACCGGCGAAATGCTTGTTCGTAAGAGTCTCCAAGGAAGGGTTTTTTAACAGGCAAACGAACTGAGTATTCTCCCGTAGGCAATCTAGAATAATATCGTGCAAAGTGCTCTTCACATTCTAGCTCCTACTTCGTTTTTGCTGGGATAGCATCACCACAGGAATCCACTTCCCAAAATTGACGCACCAACTCATCAGCTCGAATATCAGGCTCTACTTTCTGGTCTGATATATTGGTGCCTCCTAGCAAGGAAGACCCGCCAGAACGCGAGCGACCACCTGACACGACCCATCCAAGGCGTGTCTTTTGTAAAATTGGTAAACCTGTTGCATGCTTAATTTGACCGACGCATAGCAATTCATAAAACAAACTTGCTCCGACTAATAAGTCGACACGCTGTGGCTTGAAAAATACCGGATCAGCAAGACGAAGGTTGGCTGGAATATTCCAACTCGTAACATTTACAGCGCGCCCTGGTTGGCTGTCGGTAATAGTTGGAGCAACAATGGCAGTTAGGCTGGTAGTGTATTCTGAGACCTGTGAGTGTAACGTTAAGGCTACCGTAGCATTATCAGTGAGACATTGCAAGTCTCCCAAGCCTGAAACTGTGGCGGAAGCTTTCGATTTCTTTAACTGCAACTGCTGAGCGAAACGGGAAGTTATCAGATGAAGCTGTGAGCCGGAATCCAGAAGAGCGCGGCATGGCACTAGGGTGCCTTTGCGGTTTTTAACAAGAACGACTGCAGTAGCCAACAACACGACGCCATTATTAGAATTTTGGGCCACAAGAGAGGTAGAGGCAGACTGAGCAAAATTTTGATCTGACGCTGACTCTGAAGCCGCTGGCTGCATTGAAGGTGATATGAAGCGTTGAGGAATATTATTGTTACCCAAGTGTAGCAAAGTGTGGTGTTTGGATCCACATTTGCGACAACATCCAGAATTGCAGGCTGGCAGACGATGGCCTTTCCTTAGACAATTAAGGCATAATGACAGCCTTTTCGCCTCCTTGAGCCGTAGTGCAGGTGATAAATTTCCAAAAAGCGGACAATAATTTATTATGTGGTCAGGTTTGTCACAGAATATGCACCCAGAGCCAGCAGAATCGATAACAACGAGTGAAGAATGGGTAGAGTTAGATTTCTTATTCTTTCCCACCTGAGCACTAGACGTATAATTAGTCATAGTGAAGTCCATAGTCTCCAGGGTTCTGCATCGCTGCTCCAAAAAATTTGCAAATTGCTCCCAGGAGGGTATGAGATTTACAAATGTTTGCTCCTCCAGTTTTTCCTCCCACTTCGATTGCGATGCTTGGTCCAACTTCTGCAAAAGCACCTGCGTGATAACGCAGCAATTTGCTCAACGTTGCCGAGACTTTTTAGCGCTCTAATATGCGCATTGAACTTGTCAGATAGTTCCCTCAGTTTAATTGCAGAGCCGTCTGGTACCTTCTCTAGTCCCAAAATTTCTAAGACGTGTGACTGAAAAACTAAACGGCGGTTATCAAATCGTTCAAAGATCTAAAGCGATTTTATAATTAGCCTCTGAAATTTCCAAAGATCGTACTGCGTCCAAAGCAGATCCTTGCAAACAGGAGCGAAGATGCTGCATTTTTTCGATAATGGACAGCTCCTGGTTGTTTTCTATGATAGATAGTGGTAAACATAGAATAAAAATCGGCCCAGTTGGTGTAGCCGCCACTAAAAGTTGGCAATCTGATGGCTGGTAAAGAGGGCACAGGTCGTATTCTAGCAGAAACGGCGGTTGAATCTTGAAATGTAGAGCACAATGGCATTTGAGAACCGTTTTTCGCGATTTGAGCCCGAATTGTTGTTTCGACCGACACGGCTAATTCGTCAAAGTCTTCGCGCAACTGGCTACCAATTTCATCAAAGTCCATTTCTTCGAGATTATCATATGCTACATCAAAGGTAGAGTGTAACTTTCCAATCTGTTTTAAACGCACTGATAGGGCTTGCATGTCCAGAACACTTATAGCCTCCCTCGATAAGGTCTTGCTCAATATGTGTAAACTATTATAAACTGCATTCACTTTGCGTTTCAAAAAAGTTACCCTGTTTGCAGTTTGATCTGCTGTAGAAATGTCACCTCCACTATATATAGTTAAAAGGGCAAGAAACGATAACTGTTTAATCACAAAAAAAAACGCGAAAGTATATAAGCGAAAGCGTGTTTGTATATACGACTGTGTATACGTATGTAGTTATTGAACTGCTTTGTATGCATATACCATATATTTTTATATACGAGCTTGTTACAATATAATTTGATATAGTTGAATAATTATTATAATATTATAATCGCGAAGATTTTATGCTTTAATATAGTTAATCACGTCGGGGTCACCAAAATGTTGAGCTAACAATAATTTTTATTAGCATTTAAATCGAAAAAAATGTATTATATGCACTGGGAATTGAACAATAAAGATATTGCAGTTTATTTATATATAATAATTCATAAGCGATATATGTAATTAGGTGTAATAAGAAACGATATATGTTAAGGTCTTAGAGGCGAAACGTGCGTAGATGCTTTTAGATTTCTTTAGCGACGAGACAGAACTGATCTGCATTAGCAAACAATTAGACAGATTAGCCGCCGATAAGTAGAGCGACAAATAGAGAGGTCGGCAGCGCAGCAGCCGATGTACAAAATGCGCTTGCGCGAATGTTTACAAGATTAAGAGAGTTCTCTTGCCGCGCAGGGCAAGTTACAACCCAAAGAGAACAAATATTAAATTAAATAGTGGCTGCTGGACCAAACAGTCTTTATTTTAATTATTTCAATTCAATTTATTACACATTTATAATGTTACAGAGAGTGTGTGTGTATTGTGTATAATTTGATAATTTTAAGAGTTCAGGCTATTAGTGCCTTTTCTACTTAAATATTAACATTGTTGGTATAATATTGTTAGTTAAGATTATATAATATTTATTGTTAGTTGTGGAGAAAATTACAAAAAAAACCACTTTGAGAAAAAAAAATTAAATTTTATATACAAAAACTACCTTACAAACTATAATGACCGAGCTAACTCAATAATATGGGGGTACGGGGAGTTTAAACGTCTTACATAAAAGTTATAGGATAAACGAGCAAGTCTATCTGCTACCATTTCAATATTAGCCTCTTTGTGTAAATTGGACGTTGAATAGAACCAGGGTAATCTAAAAATCATTTTTAATATTTTGTTTTGTGGTATTTGGAGTTTCTTAAGATGACATTTAGCTACATCTGACCAGACTGGTGCAGCATATGAAATTACGGCTTGAAAAATAGATCTATATAAATACAATTTGTTTTCCATACTTTATCGGGAGTTTCTATTAATAAATTGTGTGACGTTGTGTTTGAGTAAATACCAGTCTTGTTTCTAGTTTTGTACTTTTGTCTTTATTATTCGCCTTTTCTCGGCTTATCATTTGTTACGTATTTGTCAGACTTATATGGTTCAGTTTTACCCACTAAACAATTTGGTTTTAAATATTAGTTTGGCTGACTCACCGGTTCTCTCGTCGTTCTCACCCAAGGCCTTCACCGGCCAGACTATCGCACTGTCTGGGTATCCGCTAACGTTGGGTCTACAATTGTTGGCTTCCCACTACCGTGTCTGGGCCGAACCGAGCGCATCAATGCCAATCCCTTGGATTTGGCCATTGCCTGCCAAGACGGTAACGACGGAATGAACACCTTCTGGATGTTGGACTCGTCTCCCGGATCTCGTTCCCCGCAATCGTCGTTATTGCACTATCACCATTCATCGCGGCTGTGCTTCGACTCGCGACACTGAATTTCACTCAACTGAACTCACTTGACTCACTGACTTGACTGACCTCCCCGATTTGGCTGCTGATCGCCTTATATGTATAGACATTGATCGCCGCCAAATTCCTAAATTTCCGCCCAAACTTATACAAATGAAACATAAACGGCACTCTAGCAAAGACGGCGAGAATAACACATTTGAATAAATTTCTCATTTGCCTTTCAATTTGTGTCTTACTCTTTGTCTTTGAAACTCACGTTTATACCATTTACTCACTATATTAATAAACGCTAAGGCATTTAATTTTCTATTTGGTTTTATCTCATTAATTGCCACACGAGGTGGCAACAGGCCCTAAGAAATGTGTCACTGGGCTGGAAGGTCGTTGCGCTTCAGACGGCTGTGGCTGCAAACTCGGGTTAAAGATTTTGCAAGACGGTTTGGATGAGAGACGAGCTTGATTTTATGTTTTTGCTGTTTATCGGAAATCTCTTCTTTTACTAGATTGATATGCAGGTCTGTGTGAATATCGTCGTTTCGAGAATACCACGGTGCCCCCGTGATTGTTCTCAAGGTTTTGGACTGTGCTTGCTTTATAATTTCAATGTTGGATCTACTTGCGTTGCCCCATAACTCGGAACCATATGTCCAAATTGGTTTCAGCACGAAGTTATACAAAAGGCCAGTGAAGGCTACTTGCTTTTATGTGCTTAGGCGGCCTGTCTAGGTGAACGCCCAGGTACGTTATTTCGTCAGCTTGTGGAATGCGTGCATTGTTTAAGATCAAGGGAGGGCACCATTTTTTGTTCAGGGTAAACGTAACTTGCTTGCACTTTTCTTCGTTGACTTGTATGGGCCAGTCTGCAAGCCATCTCCACAGATATTAAGTGACGAGCCAGTTGAGCTGTTGCCTTTGCTGGACATCTGGAGCGACTACGAATCGCCGTATCATCAGCAAACGTAGAGGTCGTAAGCTGGAAGTCTGTGGGAATGTCCGCTGTGTACAGGATGTATAGAACAGGTCCGAGAACACTGACTTGGGGCACTCCAACTTCGATCACATGATCCTGGGAAGTACTTGCGTTACATCTTACTGCAAAGACTCTTTTGTATAGATACGACTCGAGCAGCTTGTGCGTATTTTGCGGTAGCAGATTTGTTATTTTGTATATAAGACCGTCTAGCCATACTCGGTCAAATGCTTGTGCGTTGTCAAGAAATATTGCCGTGCAATATTCCCGTTGCTCGAATGCAATGCGTATTTCTGACGTGATCCGATTGACCTGTTCGATCGTTTCATGTTTTTCTCTAAAACCAAATTGGTGCGATGGTATTATAGTGCGCACTTTGATATGTGGGCTAATGCGCAACAGGAGGACTTTTTCAAACGGTTTGGACAGACAGGTTAGGAGGCTAATTTGTCTATGATGGCTGCGTTTTAACTTTTCCCGGCTTAGGAATCATTACTATGATCGACTTTTTCCATTTATCCGGGAAATACCCAAGTCATGTTATTGCATAGAAAAGACGACATATTTGTAAAACCGCACACCTGGGAGCTCGATGATCATTATCGGAGTTATTAAATCAAGCCCATTAGATTTTCCGGGCTTTAGTTGCTCTTTGATGACTTTTGCAATTTCGCTCGGCCTGAATTCTACTGGATTGCAACGTGACAAAGATGCGCTTGTTCTATTGTTTTTAATCCTATATGGCCGTTTGGCAATCTCCGGGTGGTGCAGGAGATTAAGAAGGATCGGAGAGTGGTCAGACGATAAGTCTGGTAGTGCCTCAGCTGTAACAATGGTTCTTGCAATAAGATCAGGGAGTTTTTTAGGATAGTCGAATTTGAACCACTATTGGCTTGTAAATCAAAAGACGTAGATTGTAAGTAGTTCGTTTCAAACCTTTGATGCGATTTCGAATTCATTTGCCAGTGCCACCATGAGCTTTGCCGTCTGGTTCGTTGCCTAAAAGAGATACCCTGGTAGTTGGAAGTTGAATTTGTTTGTCAGATGCGTCTCTGCAGCTAGCATTACGTCGATATTTTTGTTATTTAGGAACTGTGTAAGTTCAAGTTTGTGCTGTGAATTGCCAGTTGCGTTCCACAGAGATATCCGTAGCGAAGTCATTAAGTTGATTTTAATGATACAAGTACTTAAATCAGCATACTTTGGTTTCGCATGAGTTCTTGCATAGTGGTTTGCATAAACGTCATTGGAGCGGGCGTATTATTTCCCATTCTTACAGCGTTCGCAAAAGAAATGCCAGGAGTAATACTAACAGAAACTGAAGATGAAGGCATAGGAGGCCTCAGTTGCGCGGGTGGGTAGAAGTTACTGTCGGTATGCGGTTGCATTGAGCCAATTCGTTTGTTTAGGCGGCTCTTCAGCTCCTTGTAAACTACGCAGCCTCTTCAGTTCGCAGTGTGGGTATCTCCACAGTTGCTGCACTTTTTCACTGACCTGTCTTCCTTTCTTTTCGGGCATTTCGCGGAGTCGTGAGACCTAAGAGTACAGTAGGCTTTGGTATGGCCAAATTCTTGGCAATTGGTGCACTGCACTGGTTTTTTACTTGTGCGGGTCTTCAACAGTAATCCTCCAATGCAATAGGAACTGCAGCTTGTAGATGGGGTGTACTTCATTTCTCTTTAAAGTTTTACTCAACTTTGAAGAGTGGTTGCGGTTCTTTATTTTTGTTTATGATATTTATAACCGTTGATTAGGAATAAGCCGGAGCCGTGTAGTGGACTGTTTAAAAAATTGTGTGTTGCTCGAACCAATGTCGCTTTAATATCAATTGCGTAGTTACAAGAAAGGTGATGGTTAGTATGTTGGTACCATTTTTTCTATCGATTAGTGAACTTATCAAAAGAAACAAAAGGAGAGGAATGCTGCAGTCGATATACAGCAACGACCAACTGCGCGCAATGCAGCACTCGTTCCTCAACATCCCTGGCCGCCCTGAAACACAGTTTCTGAACCGGGCAGCACTGCAACATTAGTGATAGGCCGGATCAGTTCTCATAATTTGGTCCTGAAGCCTGACCGCTCGAACCAGTTGATCCTTTCCAGGGTAGGTCTCAACGACGCGCGCGATGTGCCATGAAGCTGGTGGTGTATTTGACTCCTTGACTAGAACAATATCTTCGATTGATATGTTAGTTGTTGCCGTGATCCATTTTGGACGCTGTTGCAAGGTTGAGGTTGTGACACTCTGCCAATAGTCCAATCGGCCGACAGAAATATTACCCAGATCGGCTTCCGGTAGAGTAGTGAAAGGTCGTCCAATTAAAAGGTGTGCTGGCGAGAGGTAGTTAGCATCGCTGTCTGGAGTATAGCACAGTGGGCGAGAGTTGACCACAGCCCTAACTTGAGCAAGTAAAGTTCGCATCTGCTCAATTGTAAGAATAGAGTTTCCAATAACTCTTCTGAAGTGTAGCTTGACTGATCGAACCGCCGACTCCCGTTTTTCTCCCCAGTGAGGAGCATTCGGCGGTATGAATATCCATTGTATTCCATCATCCGCTAGGGTGCGTGTGACCAAGTTAGTGTGTGATTGTGATGACAAAAGTTTTTGCATCTCGTCCAGAGATCGTTTGGCCCCAACAAAGTTTGTGCCATTGTCGCTGTAGATTTTGGCACATTTAATACATAGAGACATAAAACGCCGCAAGGCCGCCAAAAAGGTCTTCCGTGATGAGGTCGGTGGCAAGTTCCAGATGTATTGCTGAGGTCACTAGACAAACAAATAGGCAGATGTAGCCTTTGGTCAGGCGCGGTTTGCGCCATTTGCCATCCTTGATAATGATCGGTCTAGCATAGTCACATCCAGAATTCACAAATGGAAGTGATTGCGTTATACGTATATCAGCCATTTGCTGATGCGATGTGTGTTGCCTCTGTCGAAAACATGGTAGACAGTCGTGCGTGATTTTTCGGATGAGATTACGTGCGCCAAATATCCAGAACCTTTGCCTGACAATAACGAAAAGTGCAGAAACACCCGGGGGGTGCAGGTTCACTTTGTGTTCATATTCCAGTATAAGCTTTGTAGTACAATGATCCTTGGTTGTTACCCATTTGGATGTTTTGCCTCTGTTGATAATTGCGAATACTGCAAGCGCCGACCAACTCGTAATAAATTATCATTGTCGATGATTGGAGAGAGTTTTGCCAGCTGGGATCGACTACGTAGTGGTTTGTTGGCGAGAAGCAGTTGGTAAACTTCGTGAAAGTTTGTCTGTGCATGCCGTAAGCACTGAATGCGTGCCTCTTATATTTCATCATAAGTAAGAGTTTTCGAGACTTTTACTTGGGATGGACTCCTTATGCGTTGGATGAAACGTGTAACAAATGCCCATATGTGTATGAGCCTCGGCCAGGATGAAACTCGTTCTATAATTTCATCAAGCGGATGCGTTGTAGTTACCTTAGCCTGTGCAGTAAGACAATCGGCTTTAACTTCCGTGTGTGCGCGTGTATCTGCAAGAGATAAACTGACTTTTGAGCTGTCTAACCTTACCAAGAGTTTATCTTTATCCCGTATCCATTTCACCACAACTGAAAGTTGATTAGGTCAGCCGCCAACATGCCTCTGGATGCACAATCAGCTGGATTTGACTTGGAGTCTACATGACGCCAATTTTGCCTTGGGATAGTGTCCAGAATTTTGGAGGTTCGATTTCCGACAAAGGTTTTTAGTTGAGCTGGTGCATATGATAACCAAAAGAGAACGATTGTTGAGTCGCACCAAGCAAAAATATAAATGTTGCTATGCCTCTTATTGAAGCCTTGATTGAGCGTACGAGTTTGCTCAGAAGAAGTGCAGCGCAAAGTTCCAGACGTGGCAAAGATTGTTGCTTTAACGGAGCCACCCTTGTTTTCGCTGCCACTATGGACGTAGATCCGGAGCCATCATTGTGTATTACTCTGGTGTAGACTACAGCAGCGTACGCCTTGATAGATGCATCGGAAAATGCATGTAGCTCAATGTTATTAGTCTCGTTGACAACAAAACGTGGTATTTGAAATTGGTGTAGTGTGTCCAAATCAGCTCGCCATTTCTTCCAATTGTCTGCCCATTTTCCAAGCTCTGAATTAGCGCGGGAAATCAGTTGTATGAGTTCGTTTTGGTTGCGTAGTAACTCTTCCTCAGTGTTTGATCCAGTAAGAACGTCATTGACGCAGAAATTCTCCCGTAGGATTTTTGCCGCATTTGGAAACTCATGTTTGTGATCGTGTGCCAGTTGCTCCAATACTCGAACTGCCAAAAATGGTGCACATGAGGCTCCGTGTGTAACAGTTTTAAGTTGGTAGTGCTTTATTTGTTCAGAGGGATTCTCTCTCCAAACAATGCTCTGGAAATTGCGATGCTTATCGCTCACCCATATTTTACGCTGAGAGTACAAATCTGTACATTCTTAGCCGGAGGCACACAGCAAATAGATTGCGCTGAATGCTAGGTCCTGTAAAGAGAAGATCATTTAATGCAGTACCAGTGCGAAATGAACCATCCAAGACCACTCGTAAGTTTTCGATCCAACACAGGGTGGTGAGTCAAATAAGAATATTGGCCAAAATATTGCCCCAAATTGTGATACTCTCGCATGAAGTTTATGTATTGTGTGCGCAGTTGTTCATTTTTCTGTAAACGATGTTCTACAGATTTGAGGCGTTTGAGCGCTCCTTGTAAAGTATCTCCGAAAGTGTTTCTCCACCTGCTCATCTTCGGGTGTCACCTTGGTCGTAGTATTAACATCCTCCAGTTCCCAGAATCTTTTCAATATCCAATGTTGTAGTTACCACCCATTCAAAAATAGTTGAAATTGCAATAATATTGCCCTTGTTGTCGTACATTTTCTCTCCAGTCAACGTATACCATACATAATCGGAACCCACCAGTATGTCCACTGGTGTTTTAGTTGTAATTTGCGAATCAGCCAGTTTACAATTATTGAATACTTGCAGTGTATATGCGCCAATGACATGCCGTTCAATAGATGAAGTGATTTTGGTCATAACGTGTGCGTTAATAACCAACTGATGTTCAGAAATACGGAACTTGATATGAAGCGTTGTGCTTGCCCTTGTAGTACCAGCCTTGACAGATGCCATACCAGTAACCAAAAGTCGTGAGTATGAACGTGCCAAACCCAGAGATCTAAGGCAACTTTCTGATATGTACGAGATTTCTGAGCCAGTGCCCAATAAAAGGTGGCAAGTTATGAAGTCTCCTTTTGCGTTTTTAACATTAACTAGGACTGTAGGTAAGTTGCTTCTATTTACTCCATTGGCTTGAGTAGATTGTGTTGCATTGCCTTGCTCACGACAGTTGCTTGTGTGCCCAATGCATGCGCACGCGTCACCGCAGTGTTATGAGGAGCATTTTGGTTACGCTGATCCTCAACTTCTGTTTGAGCATTCCCAATAACCTGTGGTTGGTTAACTTGCTTATGTAAAAGCTAATGATGATGACCTTTGCATACTCTACACGTATATTTGGACTTGCACTTATTGACCACATGTCCATGTTTCAAGCAGTTGTAGCATAGTAATTAATCCTTCACCAAAGAGTGTTCTTTAGAATAGCATTAAGTGCAGCTGATGCCTTCAACTGCCACCAATGATTGTGCTACCTGTTTGGGTCTGTCTCCTTGTGTTGCTGGGTTGCCTCCAGCCATAAGTTCGCGTTTGCTTAGCTCCAACTCCTCGCAGCGGTATTCCAAAAATTAAAAGAATTCATCTAGAGTAGGTGAATCTTTGTCCATACTGCGCTCAATCCACCTGCGCCGCGTTTCAGCATCAAGTTTCTCAAGTGTCAAGAATATAATCCAGCAGTCGCGTCCCATTTGTTTAATTGCATCCAGACGGCGGACAACCTCATTTACGCCGTCTGACACTTTACGCAAAATTAATGCATCGATTTTTGCAGTTGCTGGCAAGCTCATGAATTGCTCTAAAAATGAATTGATTATATGCCGTGGACGATTGTCAGGCATGTTCTAGATTTCGATTCCAACAAGAGTCGACTCGTTTTGAAAAGTTTGGCTCGCAGCTGTCGAAATGAAAAGTATTTTGCTTTGTTTACTTAAATAAACGCATTAATGCCACTAAAATTCATTTTGTATTATTTTTTAATGCTTTAAGAAAATTAAGATGTGCTCACTTGAACGAATCAAGGTTAATTTTCATTATATATTTTTATTTTGTATGTAAGGTCATCATTGACAAAATCTATCAGGCCTGTTCTAGATTTCGACTCGTTTTGAAAAGTCATAACGAGTGCATTCCGACAAATGGTGTTCTAGATTTCGACTGAGTTCGAATCGATTTCGAATCGTTTTCATTTCGAGTGCTATCGATAACCTTTTGTATTGAACAGCTGTGTTATATCGATAAGTTCACATTGTAGAGTTGCCACAAGTTTTCGAACAACTGACTAAATAACTTATTTTTCTTTTTGCCAACATTTTTTTGAGCGAGAAATATTTTTTATTTATGAACAAATTTTGTACAATTTATTTTATATATATATTTTAAGCCATCCATTAATAAAATTATCTTCGAATTAACTTGTGCAACACGACAACACATAACTTTTCGAAGTTCTGTTTTGTCTAAATCCAGAACACCTTACTTTCATTCCACTCGTTTTGGTTTTGCATGTACACACAATTTTCATAGAGATTTTTTGTAATAAAAATATATAATGAAAATTAACCTTGATTAGTTCAAGTGAGCACATCTAAATTTTCTTAAAGCATTCAAAAATAATACAAAATGAATTTTAGTGGCATTAATGCGTTTATTTAAGAAAACAAAGCAAAATACTTTTCATTTCGACAGCTGCGAGCCAAACTTTTCAAAACGAGTCGACTCTTGTCGGAATCGAAATCTAGAACACCTTTCATTTCGATTCCGACAGATTTTGTCGGAATCGAAATCTAGAACATGCCTGTATAATATTTCAGTTGAAAGCAGTTGCTAAAACTCTGTATAACTATAATAATTAACCATTAGCTTTAGTGAAAATGTATATTTAAGGGGAATAAAGCACAAATAAATAAAAATAAAATATATTTTTATTACAAAAAATGTCTATTAAAATTGTGTGTACATACAAAACAAAAACGAGTGGAATGTAAGTGTTCTGGATTTAGACAAAACAGAACTTCGAAAAGTGATGTGTTGTCTTGTTGCACAAGTAAATTCGAAGATAATTTTATTAATGGATGGCTTAAAATATGTATATAAAATAAATTGTACAAAATTGGTAAATAAATTAAAAATATTTGTCTCTCAGAAAGATGTTGGCAGAAAGAAAAAATAAATTAATAAAGTGGATGTTCGAAAATTTGTGGCAACTCTACAAGTGAACTTATCGATAGCTCGCCAGTTGGTCAGCTGGCAATTTGGCGCACTTTTAAAACAAACAACAATGACCCGCTTTCATTGTAGTTATTTGTAATAATAAATTTTTAGAGTGGCAAAAACTGAAGTGCCAAGCGGTAGAGTCAAATGCGTGAGCATTATTTTGCCACCAACACAATGCAAATGTTGGTAAATGACTTTGAAGTCATCTACTTGCATCAAAATGTTATAATTAACCGCATGAAATAAATAATTGTGAAATGCTTATGGGAAAAAGTAACATTACAGGAAAAAAGAAAAAAAAACTAAAGGCGACTCTGAAGCTGCTGCTCAAAGTAGTTTGTTGAATAAAATAAAATAATTAACTTATAAATTTGGAGAAAATTTGTGTGTTATTCTTATAAAATTAAAATGCGAGCTACAAGCAACTTAATTTTTTCAAAAGACGGCTGCTGTATTATGTCACTGCCATTTAAATTTTGCGCCACATAAACAAACATAAACAACACAGCTGTTTCTGGCCTGAATGAAAACGATTCGAAAACGATTCGAACTCAGTCGAAATCTAGAACACCATTTGTCGGAATGCACTCGTTATGACTTTTCAAAACGAGTAAAAATCTTGAACAGGCCTGTGTATCTTTCCTTGAGGCGCTCCCATGCAGTGTTGTAAGCCGCATCAGTGACTGTCAAATGTCGCAATAAGTTGGCAGCCTCATCGATAAATATTATTTCAAATGATGAAATTTCTGTGTGTTTGACAAATGCTGCTTGTTAGGAATTGTACTTTTATAAATGTCTTGAAACTCTGGTTATTTATCTTTTAGGGCCGTTATGATTTCCTCACTGTTGACTCAATTCCTTTTACGTATTTCCAATTAGTGCAACTAGTTTGTTAACTAGTTCACTTGAGCTTTTCTGCGGATGGGTGGAGGCTTAACTTTTTTGGGTGCCCTTTCCGTTTGCTCAGTTTGCTGATCAGTTTCAGAGTCTGCCAAAAGGCCATATTTGTTAGAGTAGGCTGCCTCGGATGTTTGCCTACCATCATTACCACGGTTAATTTTTGATTTATTGTTGTTATTGGACACATTAACGCTTGCATTTGTTGTTTTGATTACATTTTGTGCTTGCGCTGCAGATTCTGCAAACGCAACCGAAATCGCATTTCGGGTGACAGATACCGTTGTAGTTGTTGTTGCTGCGATTGCGGTAGTTAAACAGATTATTGCGCCTGTTGATGAAGCGGCGTGTGTCAAAATTAATACGCTCAGCGCTGCTGGCGAGCTGCATTAAGTAGTTTGTTACAGTTGGCTTCGACGAATTGTGGATGATTTCAGGTGCCATTTTGACAACGGAAATTGTCCACGACTAAGTATTTCAGTAACTTGAGTCTTGATTGTTTGAAGGGCATCAATATCATTACCTCCAGTTAAGAGATCATCCACGTAAAACGATGATTTGATGATTGCTGCACTAGTTTGTAGCATATAACGTTTAGAGAGAATGTCGAGCAGGTGACGGTATTGCATTTTCGGGCCACGCGCTTAAAAAAAACTCGCGTGACTGGGCAAGGAAGTGGGATGGACAGGGGAAAACTAAAACTCGGTACAGAAAAAAAAGAAATACAGTCAAGGAAAAATCTCACCATGGACCAATAGCTTGTAGGAGGCTGTGTAGGTGCAAAGACAGCAGACGCCCATCCTGCCATGATCACTATTTTTGCCTATATAAAAATTATTTAAGAAGTGATCACACAAAAAACCTACTGCTGGTCAAGGGCCCACATAGTAGTTAGGCATGGTCTCGGAAAAACAAAACTTAGTTGAAATTCATATTTACTACATTTATTTTAAATACTAGGGCATAAAATATAAAGGTGCATGTGCTTACAAACTAGATTTTGTACAAGATAAAATTAAAGCAAAATTAAAAGTTTAGTTTGAGATTTAAACTAAGTAATATAAGTTATTAAATTGTATTACATTATTTTAGTTCTTGACGTAACGTCAAAGAGTGCAAAAAAAATTATAAGAGTGAGAAAAAAAACAAACAAAAAGCTCGGCGTCTGCGCATGCGCAAATAATGAGCATTATCGCAGCAGAAAGAGAGGTTCCAAGTAAGAATTAAGAAAGAATGCATAAAGGGCTTGTACCATAGTAACTGCGCACTTCGAAGCAAACTGCTGCAACGATGAAATTTTGGAAAAGGGCAGTTACCCAGCGCATGAGCTTTTGGTTTATGCGCTCTAATATTTGATCATCTCTTTTTTAACAGGTATTCATCTATGCCGAATCAATCCCTGTTACGTCGTTAGCAACAATTATGGCTCCAGACTAGGTGCCAGGCCAAGGAAAATCCAGAAAATAGTCAAGAAGGAAAACGCTATATGAACCATTCAAAAAAAACCACTCACCTATTTAAAAGGCTTGGCAAAAAAAAAACCAAAAAAATATGCAATTTGTTTTTCCTTTTTATATAAAACTACACGAGCACACGCGATTTATTTGGTTTTATTCTATTTATTTTTTTTTAGCGCTTTAAAATAAAACGTGTGGCTCCGACCAGTAGATGAAAGGAAAAGAAAGTATGACCAATGACCTGATGAGACTTGCACTGTTAACAGAACCATTTGCTGGTCCTCCATTTAAATTTTCTTTGACATTTGGCTCTGTTATTTATTTTGCTAGAATCGATAATGCTCTTTAATATATTATTTCCAATTTGAATAAAAAAGATGGCGTACGTTAAAGTCGGGCGCAGACGACTTTGGGATACCCTGTACCACCACATTGCAATCAAGTCCGACACATTGCTTAAAACCTCCAAAAGATATTTTATTCGGCAAATTTGGTTACGATATTTTCATAAAAAAAAGAAATCAGTCGAATTTTGCACCAAACAATTTTTTTGACCGATCGGTCCTATGGGGACTATATGATATAGTCAACAGATTTTGATCAAATTTAGTACACTGATTGGGAACTATAAAAAACTCCCGACAGCCAAATTTGGTTCCGATATCTTCAAAACCAAACGAAACACAACGAATTTTGTAAAAAAAGCGTTTTTTTGGCCGATTGTTCCTATGGGAGCTATATGATATAACCAACCGATTTTGATCAAACGCAACGAATTTTGTAGAAAAAACGATTTTTTGACCGATTGGTCCTATGGGAGCTATATGATATAGTCAACCGATTCTGATAAAATTTGTAACAGAGCTTGGGAACTCTAAAAAACTTCCTCTTGGTGAATTTGGTTCCGATATCTTCAAAACCAAACGAAACACAACGAATTTTGTAAAAAAAACATTTTTTCGACCGATCGATCCTATGGGAGCTATATGATATAGTCAACCGATTTTGATAAAATTTGCTACAGTGCTGGGGATCTCTAAAAAACTTCCGACTGCTAGATTTGGTTATGATATCTTCATAAACAAACGAATTATCCATCTAAAACTTTTGCTTTTTTTTCGAGGTCCTCTGAAACACCCCTATGGGAGCTATATTATGTAATCCCGATATCAAAAAAATAAAATAAACTTGTCTCCTATGGATTAACAAGGGATCTTATCTGAAAGTTTGGTTGCTCTAGCTCTTACCATCTCTGAGATCTAGGCGTTCATACGGACAGACGGACAGACAGACAGACGGACAGACGGACATGGGTATATCGACTTCTCGAGTCACACTGATCATACTTTAGGTAACTTTGGGGGGTCTCCGACGTCTCCTTCTGTACGTTACATACATTTTCGGCTTGCACAAACACAATATACCCTTTGTACCATACGGTACAGGGTATAAAAATTGCTTAACTATTTCTTGTGTGTCCTATAGTTTAGCATAGTTTTAGAAAATTAGAATTTTCGAGAGCTACAAGCGCCACTACAAGTTGGCAGTAGAGGTGGGATACTATCGATGGCACTATCGATAGTTTTATTTTTCGGATACCATCGATTGTTTTTTTTCAGGGAAGCCAGAGGATAAAGAGGCAGTGTGTACTTTTATATCAACTATCGAAGTCTACACTATCGAGTGGCGCCACTATCGATACTATCGATAGTTTTATTTTTCGGATACTATCGATGGCACTATCGATCTTTTTATTTTTCGGATACTATCGATTGTTTTTTCAGAATATCGATAGTGTACTTTCAGTGAAGCCAGAGAAAATAGTGCGCGTTTTTGCAAAGGTAGAAATAATACTTATATAATAGAATAAATAAAAAATGTAAGCTTACTAACTAACTTACTAATTGTTTTAAATTTAGATTGGTGGTGTTGTTGTTCATTTAAAAGTCATGGATAAATACTTGAAGCGGCATAGTCCGGGGACTATGGAAAACTATTTGAGTAAATCGAATTTCTATGAAAATTCATCAGAAAGAACAACTTTCACTCTCTCTCTTGTTGGTCGTGTTTATACCGCGCTCCGCTTAATTTTGTATTTTTTATAATAAAACCTAAAAATTTTAATTAAACTTTGATCCAAAGCGTCGAAAACCTTATTGGTCCAATTAAATACAGTGATAAACCTGATACAACTGCAACAGTGTTAATTTATTTGTAAAAAACATTTTACTTAAATTCTAAACAGTGCAATTTTTTGTTGCTGCTTAATATTTGATTAAATTTCAAGCTCTGCCTAGCCGCTCAGCTTAGTTCTTGTTGTTGTTGTTGCTTGTTTCTCAGTGCGGGCTTATTTCGTGCGTCGCTTTGCGTATTCCTCTTTTGCTGCGCTCACCAACGATTTCTTGTTGTTGCGTGCATCTCTTCTTTGCTTTGAGCACAAGTATTTGTTATTGCTTAATAGCTGCTGTGTTTTACAAGCTTTGGGACGCTTATACACCGTCATTCTAGTTTCGTTTTTGTTTTTGACTTTTGCATTTGAGTACTAAAATCATGAGTGACAATAAAATATGCTGCTATCCATCATGCATCTCCTTAATAGAACTTGCTACAATAATTATCTTGCCCGTTGTAGGCTTAACTTCCGTAGTGATCCTAAGACATTTTTCTCTTTTGTTAATTCTAAACGTAAGTCTTCCATTTTTCCTGCTTCGCTATAAAAATGCATGTTCTTCTCACAACTCTGAAATCGTAGACTTGTTTGCGGACTTTTTTCAAACTACCTACTCTGTCAACCCTAATAGCATTAACCTCAACTAACCTTTTAATCTTTCTAGCTCAAACCTTATTGCTATTCCTCAAATCTTAGAATCCGACGTTTTACAAACTCTGATGTCCATAAAATCTTCCTTCTCTCCTGGCCCTGATGCCATTCCTAGCTGTGTTCTAAAGCATTGTGCTGGCTCCCTTCCTGCCATCTGGAATGAATCCTTCATTATCCCTTTTCACAAAAAAGGTTCCAAGTCTAATATTGAGAACTACCGAGGTATTGCCAAGCTTTCATCAATCCCAAAAGTTTCGAAAGGATTGTCACAGCACAATCGCAACACTACTGTCGTTCTTTAATATCGGACTCCCAACATGGGTTTGTAAAATGTCGGTCCACCACTACTAATCTTTTAGAACTTGCTTCCCTTATTAACAATGGCTTTAGTAGTAAAATGCAAGCCGATGTCATTTATACTGATTTCAGTAAGGCATTTGACTCAGTAAACCATATAGCCTTCTTTTAGTTAAACTGTCGCGTTTAGGATTCCCGCCTTGTCTTTTAAAATGGATCTCTTCCTATTTATCTAATCGTATGAAGAAGGTAGTTTTTAAAGCCTGCGAATCTAAAGTAATTTATGTCACGTCAGGGGTACCCCAAGGCAGCCATCTTGGTACTCTACTTTTTGTCTTATTCATTAATGATCTTCCACAAGTTATCCGGTCATCTCGCATTCTTATGTCTGCGGATGATGTAAAACTTTGTTTGTCCTACTCCTACAATGATAATGATATGCATTCTCTTCTTCAGCATGATTTTGATAGCATGCAATATTGGTGTAATGTCAACCAACTCTTCCTAAACAAGACGAAATGTAAAATTATGACATTTTACCGTTCTGTTCCTCATCTGGCTGATTACTCTATAGACTCCTCTACCCTGGAACGTATCGTGAGTGTTTTAGGCATTGGCATACTGTTTGACCATAAACTCAAATTTAACGATCATATTTGCAATATCGTGAATAAAGCCAGGGGTGTTCTTGCTTTTATTAAGCGTTGGTCTAAAGAATTTAACGACCCTTACACAACCAAACTTCTTTATATTTCTCTTGTCCGTCCTATTTTGGAATATTGTTCCTGCGTTTGTAGCCCTCAATACCACCTTTATCAGGACATGATTGAGTCTGTACAAAAGCAATTCCTCCTTTTTGCACTTCGTGGCTTAAACTGGGACCCAAATATCCGACTCCCGCCATATTCCGATAGACTTCGCCTTATAAAGTTGCCTTTCTTAATTGATCGCAGAACTTGCCGCGGCGTATTATTCTTGCATAAGCTGTTACTCGGTCTTATCGATTCCAGCGTACTGCTTAGGAAAGTTACCTTTGTAATACCGTCTAGAGTAACTCGTACTTTTAGACCTTTAGCCTTACAATTTTGTAGATCTAATTATGCTTTGCACGATCCTTTCCGTGTCTTATGCTCTAACTATAACAACCTTTACAATTTCCTCTCTTTCGAGCGGTCTATTCAATCTATCACTTTTTCTATCTTAAGTCATCTTGACTTGCCACTTCGAGCATCCTTGACCAACCCTATATGATGAGTCACCCACATGGTCAACGGTGATCTATTGGCTCCTTTTGCGATATAATGTTTAATTTTTTTATCTTGTTTCCTTGTTTCCTCTATAATATTGTAAATCCAAGTGTCTGGCCAGTTCTTGATGTGAGTTGGTGCATATCGTTAAAAAGTTCACCCACCGGGCTAGAGACGCGGATTAGTAATATATATTCCCTCTATCTTCTTTTTAATAATAATTTATACTTTTTTTTCTTTTTATAATACATATACAGTCATGGACAAAATTGAGAGGACAGGTTCAATAAGAAAACTAAATGCTTAGTATTTTGTTCGATTTGTATTATTTTGTCTTATTGTTGGAATTATTTATTGCAAAATAATGTTAGTAAACGCTTTAAAAGAAAATGGTTAAATATTTTGGCATATGATGATTTTTTTTGGGTTTTTCTGAAATGCGGCCATTTTTGGCTGGACAAAATTGAGAGGACACTACACATTTTTGTTAGACAAAAACATGGAATGTCTCATATTTAAGTATTTCTAGTATTTTGTGCTTCCACCGCGTGCCTTTATGACAGCAGAAAGTCGCCGCTGCATACTTTCGACCAATTTGTTCAACAAATCTGGCTGAAGTTCATCCCAGGCAGTTCGAAGATTTGCGAAGAACGTTTCTCTATTTGTGCGACGACTAGGGGGTACTTTGGAGTCAAGTGCGGCCCATAAATTTTCAATTGGATTCAAATCAGGGCTTTGGGCTGGCCATTCGAGCACATTGACTGAAATTCTTTCTAAGTATCGCTTTACTATACCGGCTGTATGCTTGGGGTCGTTGTCATGCTGGAATATAAATTGATCGCCAATGCCCATTTTTTCCACCGATTCAGAAAGATTTTCTTCAAGAATTCGAATATAAAGTGGCGCGTCCATTATTCCATTTATTTTATGCAAGTTGCCGACACCAGACCATGAAAAACAACCCCAGACCATGATGGAGCCGCCGCCGAATTTCACGGTTTTCGTTGTGTGTTTGTCTAACAACGGTGAAGCGTACTTTTCTCCACACCTTTCGACGTTCCTTCATACCAAAGAGCTCAAATTTGCTCTCATCGCTCCAAACAAACGTTTTCCAAAAGGACAATGGCTTGTCGATGTATTTTTGGCAAATTCCAATCGCTTCTTTTGTTCTTCGGTGATATGAGTGGTTTTTTGATAGACACCCGGCTAGTGAAGCCTCTTTCATGCAATCTACGGCGAATTGTTTTGGTAGAAACATCTAAATTAAGTTGCTCCTTGATTTCCGAGCTCAAAGTATTCGATTTTAGCTTGATTTGGCGAACAATAAGCGTATCTTCGCGGATGGTTGTAGCACGCTTGCGACCGCGGCCCGTCAAATTACTAAGTTGACGTGACTCTGTATATTTCTTCCACATTTTTTCTACGCAAGTTTTCGACACCGAGTATTTTTAAGCGATTTTGCGTAAACTCAATCCTTTTTGGCGATCTTCAACAATTAATTGTCACATTTTTAAAGGCACTTCTTATCGACCACCCATCGCGACTAATTTTATGCGTAAACTGACTCTAGGAACAAATTGTATGCTAAAAATAAGTCGTTTATGAAAAAAATAACGGTACCCGCGAATAGCAAGCGCAAACGAACCGAAAAAAGAGCAACAATGTCCAAACATTTAAAATAAACGCACTGTCCTCTCAATTTTGTCCAGCTTAAAAATGCCGTTTTGGGACTATCGGACCAAAAAATCAATAAGAGCGAACATGCTCAAACAAGTGATTCCAAAAAATCGTAGTTCACATTGCATTCTAATAAACAGCTCCAATATTGGAGCATAAAATATAAACAGATCGGTTTAACTAAGGGTTGTATATTTTTTGAAATGCTGTCCTCTCAATTTTGTCCATGACTGTAAGGTCAACTGTACTTAGTTGTACTCCTTTAATTAAAATAAATAAAAATAAATAAAGAAAAAAGAAAATCGATGCCGCATTGTGTTTCGTTTGTTTAGAAAGTTATCGTAACCAAATTTGGCATTAAGAAGTTTAGTAGAGTACCCAAGCATTGAACCAAATTCGGTCAAAATCGGTTGACCATATTAACCAACCATCGGTCAAAAAAAATTTTTGGTTCAAAATTATTTGTCTGTTTTTGGTTGTTTATGAAGGTATCGTAACCTAATTTGGCAATCAAATGTCTTTTGGTGTTTTTAAGCTATATACCCGATATTATTGTAAGCAGTGGTACAAGGTATCCCAAAGTCGTCCGCGCTCGACTTTAATGTACGCCATCTTTTTAGTATGTAATTTTAATACAATCTCTTTTTATAACGTTTCTGTCTTGCTTTTTCAATATCCTTTTTGTAAATACTAAAAAGGCCCTACTTGCTCTATGGTATTTGTTTTAAGTATGTCATATTTCTCATAGCCCGATAGTAATATCGATACTATCGATAGTTTCAACTATCTCACCTGTAGTTGGCAGTTCATTTCCATGAGTATCTGCTAGATGCTGCAGACTGCATACTGCTAAATATGGTGCTTGTTGAGTCGTTACCTTAGTTAGGAAACCATAGTTAATAACAGATATAAGCTATTTAAGTCTAAATGTTAAGTTACATGAAATGTTATACTAATAAGTGAATCTATAAAGCCACTGAAGGCAGATCATTGAAATTACTCTCCGTTTACCTCGTATATAGCCAAGACGTTATACTTAGTCCACGCACAAGTTGTCGAGTTATTAAAACTAATAGTCGCGTTTTTATAGATAAAACAAATAACATTAAACAAATTATACAAAGAACATTTATTAACAACACATTTACGTTTATACATATACGAAATATATTAAAATACACTACAATATTTAAACATAACCAACAACGTGTACAAACACTTATAAAATACGCAAACATTTTTAACGCCCCCGGGTGGACACTAACTACGATCTTTGGCTCGCGTGTGTTAAAACAATAAAATAATTCAACTGCGCTCGTAATCTGCCTGACTGGGAAATTCATCTGAAAACTTTGCCTCGGTCGTCGCAGGAGAATATCTCTTGGGCTTATATATTCTACTTTGGAAATGAGCTACTGCCATAATTGCAATTGGTACAACTTGGGTAATAGTCCATGCCAGGTAGATATCCGCCTGCATATATAAAAGAGCGTTCAAACTTCAGCTGGAAATTGACAATTGCAACCCAGAATTAGCCTCTCGAGCTGAACTGGAAGATTTGTGTGTGTCTACAAAGGCAGCACTGGTTGAAGCCCAACCTCACAGGCCTAGTGTAAGCGACACAACTTTAAACATCACAATATCTCATACAATACAATAGTTGCCTTATATTTTTCGATAGCATCGCACAATTATATAATTTGCCTGCCATGCAATGGCCGTCTACTTCTTCGTTACGTTCGCTTATAGACACTGTAACGCCTATGAGTCCCTCCTGTCAATTGGAGATGCAAAAAATTTGCAAATGCCATGATTATTCATCTGGCAATGGCTAAGGTTGACCCAAAAACGCGTTCTCGCTGGGAAGAGAACCTGGATTACCAAAAAATACCTCTGTGGAGTGATTGCGAGGGGGCCCTTAATAAGCGGTACCAGCATCTCTCGGCCGATGAAGCCACTTCAAGCCATTCAAAACCCCGAAAGAGTTCACATGAACCGACTCGCAAACCTACAACTAAGACCTCTTTGGCTGTTATGCAGCAACAAGAAAATGTCCGTTCTGCAAGTCCAATGAGCACTACATTCGGTCATGCTCATCATTTATGGCTGCCAATATTTACGATCGGTTTAGGTTCGTAAAAAACCATCCACTTTGTGTGAACTGTTTGCGAAAAGGCCATAGTGCAGGGATGTCCAAACACTGCTTATGGAAGAGCAAAAACCAATACATATAAAGAAAAACACTAACACACTTAAAGTAAACAGTTATTACGGTTTATTGAGTGCACTGAAAGAAATTGTATGTACATTCTTATAAGAGTGGTAAAAAATAGTGAAAAAAAGTTATGGTACATATATTTATAAAGAACTTAAAAATTGGTCAATATCAATATTTATTTTAGTTAATGATAGTTTTAATAATGCCTCTATAAATGTACGTTTCTTAATCAACTTCTCCATTTAAAAAAAATTAATTTTAAGCTTGTAAACGCACATTAACAAGTATATGTGCTTCCAAAAATAAATAAAATTCGCAAGGGATTTCCCGAAAAATATCTATTTACCACCGGATTTTACAAAAAATATATATTTTTTATTCATATGTTTTTACCAATAGCCACCTTCTGTCTGTTATATACATTGCATAAATCTAGAAAACCCTTTGTACCAAAAGGTACAGGGCCATAACTACTTTTTGTTTGCAAGCAATGCCTTAAAAGTCCCATTTAATAAGTTTCCCAAAAAATAGCGAAAGAATCTCATACCGATTTTTGTGAGTGCATGCTCAAACGAAAAGCAACAACAAATTACATTGAAAATCTGTGGGCCAACAACAAACATACGCAAGGGTTGTTTTTGTGCACACGAGATCAGAGAGCAAAGAGAGTAACAGAGAGTAAGTGAGAGAGCGATCGAAATTGTTTTTGTAATTTGCATTGGCACTGGGTGATATACAGTTAGGGCCGTGCATGTACACGCGCATCGCTGCCTATGCCTAAGAGCCATTACAAAAACAAAAAGAGCCATGGGAGCAATGGGCCTGGACATCCCTGCCATAGTGTATCAGATTGCAAATGCTCAAAGTGTAGAGTGTGCTCTAAGCCCTATAACACGTTGCTGCAGCGATACACTACCAATATAAGGTCCAATGCCCAAGTAAATGCAGGTCAACCACTGTAGCGAGAAGAGTCGACACGCCACTCAAACGCGGTGTCCTCATTTAGTCACGCTTTGGCTCCGGAAAGCGAGCAAGTCGTACTGGCAACAGCAATTGTTAACATAAAAGGGTTAACAGGCCAGCATCAGCCAGCTAGAGTCCTTCGTGATTCCGGCTCCCAAGTGAACTTTATTACGGAAGAATTGGCAAGGAATCTAAACCTTAAACGACAGCATAAGGACATAAACGTACTAGGTATAAAAAAATCAGGACTGTCCGCACGTCACGTCGTCGAAACGACGATAGCTTCACGCGTCAGTCCGTTCCAAATAACTACCGAATTCATAGTTTTAAAAAGCATTTCGTCATACCATCCAGGACGCATGCTTCCAACTAATGGCTGGAACGTTCCTGAAGATGTTATCCTTGCAGATCCGTTGTTCTTTAAGCCACAACGAATTGACATACTGCTAGGTGCAGTCGTCTTTTTGAGCTCCTGAAAGAGGGTCGAATTAAGAATGGCGGAGATGTACCCACTCTCCAAAATACAGTTTTTGGCTGGGTGGTGTCAGGGCGACGCAGCATTACGACATCGCCACTGAATCAAGCGTGCTCACTACTAAGTACAGTGCAAGAGTCCTGCCCTCTTGACACACTTGTTCGGAAATTCTGGGAGTTGGATCAAACTCCAAATGTCACAGAGAAAAAACTGTATACCCCAGAACAATTGCTTTGCGAGAAGTTCCTTTGTGATTATTCAAAATACCTCAGGACGTTTAAGAGTTTCGTTGCCCTTTAAGTCAAGCCAAATGAGCCTTGGCTCCTCATTTGAGACGGCTAAACGCCGCTTCCTGGCATTAGAAAGACGAATGCTCGCTAGGCCAAATGTTCACGCAATGTTCATTGATTTCATGAAGGAATATATTGCGCTGGGTCACATGATTGCAACTGACTCAGTCCCGAGAGAGCCGCATTATTACATACCATGTCAGTGCACGCTAAGACCGCAAAGCACTTCAACGAAACTAAGAGTGGTCTTTGATGCATATTGCAAAACAACATCGCAATATTCTCGATATTCTAATGGTGGGACCTACGCTTCAGCCATGTCTGTTTGCAACCCTCTTAAGATTCAGATTTGCGCAGTACGCAATAAGCGCTGATATCACGAAAATGTACCGTCAAGTTCAAATTGACGAGGATCAACGCAACTTTCAGTTGATCATTTGGAGGGAGGAACGGTCAGAGCCACTTCAGTTTAATACTGTTAATTACGGAACTGCTTTTTAGCCGTCAGGTGTTTAAAACACCTTAGTGATTTATGTGCTAAATCGCATCCCCTCGGGTCACGGTCACTCGCCAGAGATTTGTTATATTGACGATTTATTATCTGGAGCTGACTCATTAGAAAAGCTCACGTCCTTGCGTCACGAGCTCATAGAAGTATTGGAATCTGCTGGCTTCTTTTTAAAAAAATTGTCGTCAAATGGCCAACACAGCTTAACGAAACCGCCATATCCTTAAGCGAAGTCCTAGACACCAGAACACTAGGCGTTATATGGAGTCCAAAGTCCGATGAGTTCAAATATTCGATGGTGGTTATTGGTCAAGAAAGCTTCGTAACTAAACGCGCAGTTGTGTCCTTCACAGCCCGTTTATTTAATCCACTTGGGTTACTGTGCCCACTGGATTGGGAAGAAACGCTCCCTGATCAGCCCCTGTAAAGTTGGAAATCCATAGCGAGTTGCTTTACAGAGCTTGAAAATATAAAAATCCCGCGTCACATTGGCATTAGCAAGCACACAACATGTGAAATACATGGCTTTGCTGAATCATCTACAATCATGGGCTACAGCATATGGTTGCTGCTTGTATGTCCGAGTCGCACAGTCTCAGTCAGTGGTGGTCCGCCTACTTACAGCTACGTCCAGAGTGGCTCCACTGAAGACTAAATCAGTACCGAGGCTCGAGCTGTGCGCTGCACACTTGCTTGCTAATTTATTGGAAGAAGTTAGCAATATAGTAGATTTCCCATTTGAAAGAGCAGTATTGTGGTCCGACTCAGAAGTAGTGCTACATTGGTTGAAAACGCACCCGTCGCACCAAACACCTTTGTCGCAAATCGAGTAGCAGATATACAAGAGAAAACTGCTACGGTCACTTGGAGTCATGTAGCAACCAAAGAGAACCCAGCAGACTTAGTGTCGCGTGGTTGCTCAATTAGTGAGCTTAACGAGTCCTTTTGGTTTACTTGCCCGCCATTTCTTTGTAAACATGTAAATGATTGGCCTAAAAAAGCACCTTCTTCTAGCTGAAGAAGACCAAGCCCTTGGAAGAAAAAAAACCACCACAACTAGGTATCGCCTTTCTAGCCGTTGCACAAACAGTACAACGAGAATGTTTCAACAATGAAATCACACTGCTCGAAAAGTCGAAAATCCTGCGAATTTCTATTCAAAAATTAAATCCATTCATAGCGAATGAACAAGCCGACAATCACACGTTTTCCTTAATGCGTGTCGGTGGGCGCTTGCTAAACGCTCCTCTCTCATACAACGCAAATTTTCCAATACATACTAATGCCAAAGGGCAGCAGATTTCTTTTGCTGTATATAAAGCATCTGCACCGCACCAACTGCCATGCTGGTCCGCGAGCATTGGTCGGTTTATTACGCCAAACAATTTGGCTTATAAACGCAAGGGAGGGCACCTTGCCATCGGGCACTCCAGCTTCGATTACGTGATACTGGGAGGTACTTGCGTTACATCTTACTGAAAAGACTCTTTTTGTATAGATACGACTCGAGCAGCTTGTGCGTATTTTGTGGCAGCAGATTTGTTATTTTGTATATAAGACCTTCTAGCCAGACTCGGTCAAATGCTTGTGCGTTGTCAAGAAATATTGCCGTGCAATATTCCCGTTGCTCGAATGCAATGCGTATTTCTGACGTGATCAGATTGACCTGTTCGATCGTTCCATGTTTTTCTCTAAAACCAAATTGGTGCGATGGTATTATGGTGCGCACTTTGATATGTGGTCTAATGCGCAACAGGAGGACTTTTTAACAGGGCTGGACAGACAGGTTAGGAGGCTACATACATTTATGTATTGACGTTTGCGTTAAATAATATAAAATTAGCAAGGAAAATATAGGAAAAACCTTAATTTTAACTTAAAAATAACTTAATACTAAATATTTACAAAATTAATGCTTAGAGTTAATAAATTGTTGGACTGTCTTTACACCAGCTGCATTATGAAGGTATGTAGTGTTTGTGTAATATGGTAAATTTAACAATAGTTTTAAAAGTTTATTTTGGCATACTTGGAGTTTTTTAATATGTGTTGGCGCGCAATTACCCCAAACAGAAGATCCATACATTAGGATAGAAGTAAATATGGTTTTAAAGATGATGAGTTTATTTTCAGCTGACAACTTTGACTTCCTATTTATAAGTGGGTACAGGGTACAAATGGTTTTATTAATTTTGTTCACAGTGAATCCAGTATGAGTATTAAAAGTGAGTTTTTTATCTAAGTGTATTCCCAGATAACGTATGTTATCAACCCACTGAATTGGCGAATTATAGATTTTTAACATCCCATCAGGAAGATAGCAGGATTTTCTTTTCTTAGTAAAAAAGATGGCATTGGTTTTCGTAGGATTTACTTTAATTTTCCACTTGTGATAAAAGGTTTCTAATTTATATAAATAGTTTTGCAAAGATTGTTTAATATGACTGTACTGAAGACCAGCACTGTAAACAGCGGCGTCATCAGCGAACAATGAAAGCGCACAATTATGTCCTTGTGGGATGTCGTGTGTGTATATATTAAACAATATTGGACCTAAAACAGAGCCCTGTGGTACACCAGCACTGATATGTCGTTTTGTGGATTTAGCACCATCCAAATCAATGTAAAATCGACGTTGTGTCAAGAAACTTTGCACTATTTTGGTAAGGTATATAGGCGTTCCAATAAGTTTTAATTTGTGTATCAGTCCATCTTGCCAAACTGTATCAAATGCCGCTTCAATATCCAGCGTAACCAACCCGACTGATTGCTTGTTTTGAAAACTATCTTTTACAAAATTCTTAAGTTTTAGTAGTGGATATGTGCAATTTAGTCCAGATCTAAAGCCATACTGTACATTTGGCAGAATGCTGTGTGAATCTAAATGATTGACAAGTCGAGTTTTAATTAATTTCTCTAGCATCTTAGACAAGCCGCTTAACAAACTAATAGGTCTATAGCTCTCTGGTCTATCAAGTGGTTTATCAGGTTTGGCGATTGGCACGATTTAAGCTGTCTTCCAAACTCGTGGAAAGTAACTTACTTGGAGACATTGATTGAACAAGAACGCTATGAAGTTGATAGCACTCACAGGAAGGTTTTTCAAGCAAATATTTCGTATTCCATCAGTTTCAGGGGACTTCCTAGTACGGAGAGCTTTAGTTATGTAAGTAACTTCAGAAATAAAGACCTTACTAATTTGTGAGCTACTATTCTGAGTTACAGCAACAGATTGCATGGATGTTTCAACTTGGCTAATCGTTTCCGAACTAGAATATGACGTTGTAAGATTGTGCTACTGTTGAAAGAGATCTGCAAGAACATTAGATTTTTCCTCTCCAGAAGCATAAGTTACGTCGTCTTTATACAGAAGACAAGGAACAAATTGCCTTCTTTTTTAATAGCTCTAGTAGTATTCCAAAAAGGTTTACTGTTTTTACTCAACTTTTTCAGTTTATTATTCCACTTCTCATTATTATAGGTAAATAATTCTTTTCGTATGATATAATTTAAGTGGTTACATCTTGCTTTTAATAGTGGTAGGCGTGACCTAATCCATTGCCTTTGAACAACATTCCTAATTTTAAACAATTCAGTTATATGTTTTGGAAGCGTAAGATTTGAAAATTGCATAGTTTTATGTGGGACTGCTTTAAGAGAAGTTGATTACTTCTGTGAAGGAGTCAATTAAAACATCAATATCAGAAGTCGAAGGTGGTAAATTTTGGACATCCAAGCGTACAGCTAAAAGTTTATCATTGATTATCCTTTGAAATAGCTTCCAATTGGCTTTGACGGCGGAGACCCCCAAAGTTACCTAAAGTATGATCAGTGTGACTCGAGAAGTCGATATACCCATGTCCGTCTGTCTGTCTGTCCGTCTGTCCGTATGAACGGAGCATGAGCATGATATGCAGTATTTTTGCTTCTTCTTGTTGATACCGACGAACGCTTTGAAAGCAAATTGAGGTACGAAAGGCGACATGGACAGGTCGTTTCCGTGGACCGATGATTTCCCTTGCAGTTTGCACATTTTTTGTTGTTGCTGTTAGTGCATGATATAGTTGGGTGTGGACCAGCGCAATGTGCACAAGATGTTTTGACTGAGCAATTATTAGAGCCATGACCAAATAGTTGACAATTGTAACATTGTGTTATTTTGTTCTGCGATTATACTTTGTGCACCCAGTTTCTTTGGGAAGTATCTCCAATCCAGATAAGATAGCCTTGTATGGCTTTGCAGTTTTTATCTCATATGTATAAAACTCACATGCAAGTTCTTTAAGCTTTTTGCAGACCATGCCAAAGCATTCCATGCTTTGCAAGAATAGCTTGATACCAATTGAGATGGGTGTAATATAGTAATCCGCTATTTTATTCTGAGCCATAAGCTCGTGAACCAACTTTCCATTTTGTTTGAAAATTATTCTGTCTATTACAGTATATGAGCTGTTTGTTTGTTTGTTGGTGTTGTGCTAAAGTGTTTCGAGTGCATTGGACCTCACCAATGCCTGAAAGCCACTGCTTTGAAAATATAATTAAAGAAATGTATGTGTAGCATATAAGCTATTTGTTCAATTAGATGGGTGCACATTAAAATATAGTCACCAGCAGAAGAAGTTCTTGACCACCATATTAATTAAGTTAGTTTTTTAACAAAATTAAACCTTGAGCTACACATTTTCGTATGTGAATCACCGTCGAATCAAAAACAATATGCTGATTTTTTAATGAGCCAAATTTTTCTTTGTTAATTAAAATGTAATAAATAAAAGTACAAAATAAGTCTGTAAAATTGGTTTCTACTTTTTTCCCTCATCAAACTTGTAGCGCCGACTGGAATGCCTGCTGGCTCACCCTTTTAGCCATATATTGCCGTACAATTTAAATTGTGTACCAGTTCCATAAACATATGAGGTTTTGGCGCCATGTTTGGAATTAAAAATTGCCAGTCTTTTTCGTTGACAGTGGTAACATTTTCGCAGCGAATGACCAAAAAAAGAGGTGCACGGAAAAATAGTCGAATACTTTTTTATCGGGACGCAATAAAATAGTAACATTTCCACAAGATGTTGGAATGATGTTGGAATTTACGGAACGGGTAATTCATACGCAACATCTTCGTGTATCAAAAATTTGTAGATCTCAAAAAAGTACACAAGGCGGTTTTTAAATCATTTAAGTATCTCTAGTAGTTTGCAAGTTATAAAGCTACACACACACACATACGTTATATATCGGTTGGCTTGCCTATTCCGTTAACCGTGTCGTTGCTTTGTGATCTTCCGCAGTTATACACTACAGACGAAAAGTGTGCGCACATAGTACAGTAAAAATAGGTTTTGACCTGGGAAAAGTTGCACACTGGAATTTCTCTTGCTTAATGTATTAAGGACCATCCAAAAAGTCTAAAACCCAATTGGAAACCTCCTCCCCCGTAGGGTTTTCCGTTATTTTGACATATGTTTGAGCCCATTTATCTCGAAATCTATAAGCCGTACACAAAAACTTCCAATGCTGCAACACTTACGCTCCTGCTTATCTGGGACAGCGTTGGATACCATTCGCTCGCTGGAGATAAATACAGATAATTATAATATCGCTTTAGAAATTCTTAAACGTCGATTTGATAACAAACGTTTTATATTACAGGCACACATCAGAGAGATATTTGGGCTTGAGAAGGTTGATGCATCAACTGGCAAACTACGTGCTTTTACTGACAAAGCCACTTCACATCTCCGCGCTTTGGAAACGCTTGCCAGCAAGGAAGAAATAGCCGATAGCATCATTGTTCAAATGCTTCTTCAAAGGCTGGATAAAGGCACTCAGGCCAAATAGGAGGAAACATCGCTTTTTTCTGGCCACACGGTCGAGGCTGACATAATCAGTAACATCATAGAGCCTGACAAGGGCATCTAAGACCTAATTACAGAGCCCAATGTTGAATGGGCGGTTAAGACATTCAAACCCTATAAATCACCAGGGCCTGATGGAATTTTCCCAGGTCAACTTCAATTGTCGATAGATTATATTGCAAAATATAAATGTGTACTTTCACTGAAATATAATACATTCCTGCCTTATGGAAGGAAGTTAAAGTTGTTTCATACCCAAAGCGGGTAAAATATCTCATGTTAGTCCCAAAGACTTCAGGCCTATCAGCTTATCATCTTTTCTTCTAAAAACACTCGAACGTATCATAGAGTTGAGTATCAGAAGTACTATTCTCCCATCGCAACTAGCAAGTTCACAACATGCTTATTGCAGAGGGAAATCCACTAAACAGCTTTGAAATTGAAAAATCATTAGAGAACAAGGAATTTACCTTAGTAGCGTTTCTTGATATCGAGGGTGCTTTCAGTAATGTCCAGCCTAAGACGATAACGAATGCGTTGACAGATCTGGGCATCTCTGAATTTCTGGTGGATTTCATCGAACACATGCTGGTTAGCAGGTTCGTGAATTCAACGTTAGGAGATTCGAAGGTGCGCAGATCGGTTACAAGGGGCACCCCTCAAGGAGGGGTACTATCTCTCTCTTGTGGGTTCTAGCGATGAACAGGCTTTTGCGGAACCTAGAAGAGAGTAGACATAAAGTTGTTGCCTATGCAGATGACGTTGCGTTGGTTGTAAGGGGGAAATTTCCGAATACCCTCTGTGAGATCATGCAACGACTGAATGAGGTTGATCAGTGGGCTAGGTGTCAACGCCAGCAAAACGCAACTTATTATGTTCACAAACTACCGAATGTTAGACCTCCGAATTTAAATGGTATCACCTTAACTTTTAGCGAAAAAGCACGCTACCTAGAACATAAATGTTGAAGATAGAGTGAGAAAAGCGGCGATAGCCCTTTACTCATGCAAAAGAGCAGTAGGAGCAAGATGGGGCCTGAAACCCCACGTTGTTCACTGGGTTTATACAGCGATAGCAAGGCCAATCCTAACCTACGGAGTTCTGGTGTGGTGGTCGGCGGTAAACAAAAATAGTGTACTGAAATGCATGAACTCCATCCAGAGGGCGGCAAGCTTGAGTATCAGCGGTGCCCTTAGAACTACCCCCACAGCAGCATTAAACGTTATGCTGCATCTATTGCCGATAGAGCTTTATAGTAAACAGATAGCGGTGAAATCGGCCTTAAGGCTAAAAAGAATCTTCGAATCTAGCCATGAGCTCTAGAGGACACTCGACTATTCTGCGCCAATTTCCTCTCTGCCAAGACCTTTTGTCTTGATCATATCCAGGGGTTTGATAAGCGCTTTTGCTTGACGCAACCCCGGTAACGAGAACCAGTATCTCCTATGTTCCCCTGCAGCCCATTTGTTTACCATAGTTTTGATTGTGGACCAACCAATACCACAGAAGGGCGCAGGGGCAGTGGTCAGGGTGGAGGCACCCTGTCGTGCTAGATCGTCAGCGATCGTGTTACCATCCACTCCTGAGTGTCCAGGTACCCAACATAGCACGACTTTGTTACGGGAGGACAGGGTTTGGAGGTAATTATGGCATTCTTTGACCGTCCTAGAGGAGATACTCCATGATGATTGTGCTCTAATAGCAGCTTGGCTATCTGAGTAGATACAGATGTTTGCTTCCCTAGTTCCCTTACTGAGGATACTATGAGCGCAGATCTCTATGGCATGAATCTCTGCTTGAAAGATGCTGGGCCAGATGCCCATTGCACTAGAGATTCTGGTGTTGGGCCCAACGACTCCAACACCTACACCCTGCTCAGTTTTGGACCCATCCGTGAACCATTGTTGCCACCGGAGGTTTCCACAGGGGCTGCCATCAGCCCAAGTCTCCCGACTTGGGAGAAAAGATCTAAATTTATTGTTATGAAATAGTTCCGTGATCATAAGATCTGATCTAGAGCAGATGGATACGTCAGGAAGGGAATATGACCAGTGTCGCTTGCTAAGAGTCCAGATGTGATCTGGATAAGCAGTAGACTCTGCATGGCTGACTTTTGGATGAAAATGTGCAGTGGTGTAAGTCCAAGGACTGACTCCATGACAGCTGTTGGACAGGTACGCATAGCTCACGAGTGAGATAGGCATACTAGTCTTTGAAGCTTGCTGCACTTCTTATTGGCCACATTTTCTGCGTCTTGGGCCACCACACAAGGGCTGCATATGTGACGATAGGCCGTACCATCATACGGTATATTCATTTTATAATATTTGGCCTGAAGCCCCAAGTGTTGCCAAAGAATTTCCTACAAGCCCACATGGCTCGAGTAGCTTTGGAGAGCACTTGTTCTAAGTGGGAGTTCCAGTTGAGTCGCTTGTCCACACCTAGATATTTGACCTGTTCTGAAAACTCCACCTCAGTGTTATTTATAACGAGGTTCCGAAGCCTAATGTTGTATCTCTTCGTGAAGGGAACAATCATAGCTTTCAGGGGATTGATGTTAAGCCCTTCGCTTAGACACCAGTTCAGGGTTATCTGAAGAGCATTGTCCATCATCTCTATGATGGTGTTCTCATATTTACCCGTCACTATGATAGCCAGGTCAACTGCGTAGCCAATGACCTTATAACCAAGCACTGTCAGCTTAGTTAACAGTTCATCGATCACGAGAGACCATAGCAGGGGAGATAACACACCTCCTTGTGGACAACCTTTTACAGCTCTTATGCTGACTGCTGTGCCATCTAGAGATGCAGTTATGTCCCTCTGTCGGAGCATGGATTCGATCCATGCGATCACGTGTGGTTCTATGTTTCTACGTGCCAGCGCTCTAGAGATAGAACCAAAGTCAGTGTTGTCGAAAGCTCCTTCGACATCCAGGAAGGCGCACAAAGCTATGTTTTTTTTTTTTTTTTTTTTTTTGTTGATCGTTTATTAGTGTAATTCTATAAAAAGCTTATATTTAACAAACAAAATAATTACTATCTAACATTAACATTACACACTGCCTCTTAGAGAGTTCTCAAGTGTTAAAAAAAGAAATATGTATTATCGTATTATGTGTATTGCATGTCCTTGTTATATAACAAAAGAATAAAGTGTAATTGTAACCAAAAAATTTACAAAAATGTTACATATATATATAGTTTTATATAAAAAGAAAAAAAAAAAAAAAAAAGGATGGATGGAATGAGAAGGGGATGGGATTATGGATTTTGGGATTATGGGAGATCAGGGTTCTTCTGATAGCCACCAGAACTTATAGTGTTTAGGATGTGAATCCTTTTCAGGGATGCTCATACTGAAGCGCCAATCTGCCAATTGCAATAAATTTTCTTGAATGGACTTATTAGTAGCACGTCTGTACATGTGGTAAAATATAGGAACGCCTCTTTCGTTCTGAATAAATTTTTTTTATCTAACAAAACAAATGCTTCTGGTGGAATAAATCCTGATATAAATGTATTGCTAATATAATTTTCATTTTCGTAGTATGGGGCCATTATTAAATTGTTTTCATGAAATTCTGTAGAACGTAAGATGTGATGGCGGATTAGTTTGATAATGTGGTTGTCTATTCTTGAGATATTGGCTGTATTGTATAGTCTATTGTTTGAAATAAATCTAGTGTAATTGCTATGGGGAGATCTGTATAGGGAAGTGCATGTTCTCAGACATTTCCTTTCAAATTCGCGAATTCTTTCCATATATGATGGGGATATGTTGAACCATATAGCACATGCATACGTGATTATTGGTCTAATGAATGCTTGGTAAATTAATATTTTGGCTTTAGGATCGACATATTTGGAGTATAATAATTTTTGATTTGCGAAGAAGGCTTTCTTAGCCTTAGCTAGCTGAGTTTTGACATGTCTGTTAAAATATAAAAACGTATCTAAACATACACCTAAATATGATACAACGCTTTTTTTGGGGAGTGTACTATTGGTTTCATTTGATATAATTTCAAAATGTTTCCATCTGTTTTTGATGTTGTAGTTGCAGAATTTAGAGGGAGGTCGGAATAAAATTGTTTCGCATTTGCTTGTGTTTATTTTTAAAAACCAGTCTTCTGTATATTTTTCTATTATTTCAAAGTTGAATTGTAAGTCGCGGTTAATAATATCTATTGTTTTACCAGGGTTGTAAATAATTATATCATCTGCAAAAGCTATGATGTTCTCAATTTTATTCAACAGAGCAAGTGTAAACAAATTAAAAAGTATTGGAGAGTTTACAGTGCCTTGTTGAAGACCATTGTGAATGCAAAATACCTTACTACTTTCTTCATTTTGATTGCATGTATGGAATTGTTTTTGGTGCGTCATGTTGTGAATAAGAATAGTAAAATGCAACGGAAATCTATAGTTTATTATTTTGTAAATTAACCCTTGCAACCAGACGCTGTCAAATGCCTTTTCTAAATCCACAAGACATGCTCCTATCGCCATTTTTTGGTTTTTATACCATTGAATATTGGAAGTTAGTAAATGTATAGCATAGGAAGTCGAGTGTCTGTATTTAAAGCCAAATTGTCTATCGTTATTGAGATCATGATTATCACAGTGTTTATTAATATTTGTATTAATACATGACTCGAAAACCTTGCTGATATTTGGTAGAAGACTAATTGGGCGGAGGTTATTTACGTCCGTGGGGTCTTTGTTCTTTTTTTTTAACAATATCACTTTAGCTATTTTCCATTGGGGTGGGAAATGTGAGTTATTGAGCATGTTATTGAAAAGAATACAGTATTGGAATATTAAACTTTGTGGTAAATTTTTCAGTACAATGTTTGGGATTTCATCATGTCCAGAGGAAAGTTTGCTTTTGAGTTTCTTAAAAATTTTTGTTAAAATATTTTCGGATATAAAATAGTCATTTTGTGTACCAATATTGCTTGCGGGATTTGTGTCTGAAAAGGATGTTATTGTTCGGCGAGATGCTTCGTAATTTTTTTTAATAGACACAAATCGATTAAAGCAAAGCTCAATGTGTTTATGGAAGGAGTTATTGGGGTCAATCACCTTGGGAGAATGAACTTTCTCTAGGTGTATCCCGATCAGATTTAAAATATCTTTGTTTTTGCGAATCATATAACAATTTTCAGTTGAATTTAGCTCAGCAGATAGTGGATCTATTTCGGCTTTCGCAAGAAGGTGAGCTTCATTAAATGGTACTTTAATTAGTTGTATATTTGGCAAACTATTGTGGACAGACTGTCTATTTTTGGCTGTTTTAAATAGGAGAGATTGATTTTTTGTGCTTAATTTTTGTACATTAGATTTTAATTGTGTGTTGGATACAATTGAGATATTTTCTGATATTAATTTGCGAATTAATTTTAATTGCACTTTTAAAAAGTTATAATCAGGAGGTGAGAGTGTTTGCTCTAATCTATTATGTCTTTTAATTAAAGAAAGTATTCGACTTTTTTTCTGTGGAGGTATTTAATTAGAGGATTTTTATGTGCAATATCATTATCGGGATTTTTGTATTTAGGTACTGTTTGCCTTATTGTTGTTTTGATAATATTTGTGATTCTGTCAAGATGTTCATTTATTTCTAGATTAGTTAAATTTCTATTGTTAGGTATGGTTGGTTCTCTTGAAGTCACATTTGAAATTTTGTGTTTGAATAAATTCCAATTGGTGTACTTATAATTTAATTTTGTTGGAATTTTATTTTGAAGGAAGCTAAAATGTTGGTTGTTGGGCATTGAGGCTACAATTACTATTCCATTATGGTCGCTATCATAATCAAGAGTTGGTAAGTTTTTATTTGAAGCCTTCTGTCAATGATTGCAATGTCTAAAAGGAGTTACCGCGAGGGAATGATGGTTTGGTAGATGCAAATAATTTTTGTCTGTATCTTATGTCATTACTGTCAATCCAAGTTTTTAAATTATTTCCCGATACATTATTAGTTGTATTATTCCAGTACACATGTTTGCAATTCATGTCACCGGCCATTATGTAGTAGTTGGGCGTTTGGTCTAGTTTCAGTATTTCAAACAAACTGTCAAGTTCTGTTGCTATTACTCTGCTATTGTTTCCTACAGGTTGATAAACAGAGATAATGTAAAGAAACGTGTTTGCCTGCATGTGTAATCTAATAATACAACATTCCAAGGATTCAAATTGATCTAACTGACTGTGAACAACTTGGCTGTATTTGATGTCCTTTCTTATTAATATGCCAGTACCCCCTCCTCTTGTTTCGCCTATCCTATCTTTTCTTATAAAATTAAAGTTATTGTATACTATTTTATGCCTGCTATTCAGTTTTGTTTCACTAAGCATTACAATATCAGGTTTGTGGTTTTCTAAAAACATCTGCAAATCATATCTTCTGGATTTAGTTACTAAAGAATTAACATTTAGGGCTATTATCTTGAGATCTTTGAAATAATGTGTTATGTTATTTATTGAAGCCATTAGGATTCTATTAGTGCAAAGATGGTTTCAATTTTAGATTGCTGATTATTTAATTGTGATTGTAAAGAGCTAATTTGTTTAGATAAATCTATCATCGTTTTTTTGAGTTCCTGAAAAAATAATGTTGAATTGGCTGGACTAGGCTCCGGTATGAATTGAGAATTTGGATTTTCTATAAAATGGTTATTTTGTCTGGTGGCTTGGGCATAGGACATGTTATTGGAAGTATATGATGATGAAATTGGTTTACTAGTTGTTTTGGCTGAAAATTGTTGTCTTTTAAGACGTATTTTGTGTTGTAATTCTTTGAATTTTTCACAACCTTTATATGAAGCTGGATGACCGTAGTTTTTGCATAGGACACAAAAGAGCTTGCTTCTTTCTGTTGGGTCAACAATACCTTTTGGACAGTCGGCGCTTTTATGGCATTCTTCACATTTGACGCATTTCGGTGGTAAAAAACAATTGGCTGCACTGTGGAAAAATCCTTGACAGTTTCGGCATTGCGTGATTTCGGGTCTTTTAAGGTTTTCCCATCTTATGCGTGTATGAAGGATTGTATTTATAAGTTTTAGCTGGTTAATGTTGCTTGCTGCCGTAACTTGCACTAGATACATGGGTAATGGCGCTGCGTTCTTTATTGAGTTTTTTGTTTTAAACGGGCTGATTTTAACGAATTTCAGATCATTATTTTCGTACTGGGTCAGTTCCGATAAGATTTCATGAGTGTCTAAGTTGGCTGATAATCCTTTGAGAAGTAATGTTTTTGTTTTAAAGCTTTTTGGAGTGTAAGTATAAAATTTTGCTTTTGTTTTTTCCAAATATGCTTTAATTTTTGTATAATTTGCCAATGAATTTGTATGTATAGATAGTTTCTTATGAGCGATTTGAGTAACATAAAATTCTTGGATTTTAAGACCGTCTTTTATAAATGCGATTAAGTTTTTGGCTTCAATATCGATGACGTTTATTGGGGGGAGTTTTTCGATTTTTTTTGGTTGTTTAAAGCTGGAGATTTGACTTTCTGAGCGGAGCTTTTGTTTACCTTTGGCACTTGATTTATTGGTGATTCATCAGTAATATTGGTGTTTCCTTGATTTTGAACATATTTCGCAAATTCGTTGATCTGATTGTCATCACATGACTCGTCATCTAGTATAGCGTAGTAGTTGTTGTTATGTTTTTGAAGTTTTGAGTTGGATTGATCCATTATGGAAATGTTTGTTTTACGTTTTAGTTCGACGCGTTGACTGTTAGAGGAGCTTTGAGCAGGTTGCTCGCCCTCGGCAAGCAAGGCAACTAACTTGGCATTCATATGGCCGTTACTGCCCAGTCTGATAGATTTTTCTTTAAATATGTTTATTTATTGGTTTTTCTTTGGTTAATTCACAAATGTTATTTAGCTGTCAAAATTAAATTTCTGTGCACACGTCACAATGACAAGTGACAGCGGAGTCTCAAAATAATTTTGCACTGTCACTGCACAATTGTTTTTTTTTTTTTTTTTTCTTTCTGATTTATATTGTTTACGTTGTGAAAAGTTTGAAAAAACAAACACTTATGTTCACTGTTAATAAAAGATATTGCCACGATAGTGGACTTGTCCATAAATTAAAATATTTCAATTTTAGTTTTTTACACCCGAAGAAAAATTTTTTCATCCGTGCACGTGTTAGCGCTGCCAACTCCCACAAAGCTATGTTCTTGGAGTCAAAAGCGCTTTCTCTAATATCATTGATGAATGTGAGTTTGTTCCCTCTATTAACAACATTTAATTGACAACACAATAAATATTCTAAGAGAGACTCACCTGTAGTGTTGACGTCACTACTACCCCAGATGGTGTGGTGAGCGTTTGCGTCGCAACCGACGACTAATAGCGTTTTACGCTGACTGCAGTGGTAAACGAGCCGCCTGACCTCTGTCGGTGGGACATCAGCCGTGTCGCCAGGGAAATAAGCGGCCGCCACCACTATTTCCCTGGTACCCGTCTCCGTGGCAACTTTGACTTGCGCAGCTACTAGATCTCTAGAAATAAAGTTCGTTAGTGGAAGGTAATTGACACCATTATCAATAAGCATCGCAGTGCGAGGCACATCCACTTGACGGTCATATAACAACTTACTTGCTTTGACATTTAACCCTAGGCCTTGGCCACCCACCGACCATGGCTCCTGAATGAGCGCTAGGTCGATTTTGTCCTCGGTGAAGGTCCTGCCCAGGGTGGCTGACGCTCCTTTAGCGTGGTGCAGGTTCGCCTGGAAAACCCTAGTGGCGCTCATTAGACTCCCGAATGGAGCTCTGGACGAGGCTGTATCGCTTGCCTCGGCGAGACCCCTTGCCTCGAGCGCCCTTCGGAAGCCGGTCCGCCTTTTCGCGGATGCTGGTAGCAGTGACCTGGCCCTTGTGCGTGCCCACCTTAGCTAGCCCAGCAGCTTGGCTAGTTGTGGGTCGCGGGTTGCTGTCAGCATTAAGGGCCGGGTTTTGTGCATTCGTGGACACTGAGGGCACTACAGCTTTCTCATTGTATCCACGGAGGGGGCCACTGGGGTGGTGGTGGAAGCGGTTGCAGGCTGCTCCGTTTGGGAAGGTTCAACAGTCTTAGGGTAGTGGCCCTACCCTTAAGACTACGCTTAACCTTCCCAAATTGGTAATAGACGTGTTCACCCAGTTCCACCAGCTGTTGATAAGATGTTCCATCAACGGCAAAGACGAGGTGCAGAAGCTGAGCATGCGTCAGTCTCTGCATTACTCGCCATTGCCGGTGCAAACTGGATTCTGCGCGTTTATTGCAGCCAGAACCCTATCATTCGTCAGGTTGATGCTATTGGGGAAATAACCTCGAACCACATGTGTTCGGGGAAACTTCTCCTCCGACATCAACCTGATATCTAGAGCAACCTTGCTCTTGATATGGCAGAAATTGTTGCGAACCCACGTGTGTGGGTTCATTTGCACATATCAGCAACACCCAGTTTGAGCGAAGGACACATCCTTCGAACTGTGGTGTCGCATCACCAGCGAATTCGATTGTAACATCAAGAATAGCCTCTTTGATCCGAGCCATTTGTTCGGAAGTAAGAGCTGCAGCGTTTGAAATGAAACCCAGCTTGATGCCTTTGACTACGCTGCTGTAAGGGCATCTTGTTTGACTCGACATGAGCTTGCTTGGGTTTCTTTTTCGCCGTTTGCCGCGACTTATCGTCAGATCGGATCCTCTTGACCAGTGTCGCAGGGGGTGCCGATCAGGCGGAAGCTAAAGCGTCAGTTCTGGAGAGACCTTTGCCAAGAGCGGCTTTAAAAAGTCTCTTCTCCCGAGAACTGAGCTTTTCAAAGGGAGCATCAGACTCCAGATTGAGGGTCTGGAGTGTGGCACCGATACTGGCACCAGACGACTTCTGCGAGACTACACTCACAGTGTCATCTCCGTCAGAGACCAGGAGTTCTTCCTCGGAGCTCAAGGATGACACCTCGAGCTGCCGATGAAGAAGCAGTGGTCCTTTCGGTTGAAGGTGTACCGGCCGTTCTTGAACAGATTTAAGAGGTTGAACCCGAGTCCCTACCGTATGCCCAACAGCACTACTAAGGGGGTCACTGGCTGCGGCACATCAGCCACAACGGTACACAGAGAGGTCGCCGTGCAGACTTCCTCTTGGGGTGATGCTTTTAGAGTGTCATAAAACTTATCAGAAGTATTTAATTTATCCATAAATAAATAAAGTTAATACTCGGGGCGGGGATGTCGCCCACGGGATTGCCCGAGATGCCGTGGGAGGTCAAAGATTAAAACTGGAGGTTGACAGGTATCCAGAGTCCGCATACTAGCGACCGAGCACCCCCTCGGCCATGCATCTATTGGCGTATGATGTTCCACCTTAGATTGGGGTAATTTTTGAAAGAGTGTTCTTCTCTTCGCCCGACTACAATTAGTCAGCATCCAAGGCAGAGACATGACCGTGCCAAGGACCTGCTTCCAGCCGCCCTCACGGAGAGAGTATAGTCGCACTACCAGTAAAGTATCACAATTACGGCTCGTACCAAACAAAGTGGTTACACGTTGATCCTCTTGTGATACCTATTGGCTGACGGCCGTCAGGCAGCTTTAAAAGCACTACAATCAGTAAGGCTCACATCCAAAACAGTGATGGAATGTTATGAGCTTTTACTAGATGCTTCAGACTTATTCACCATTAAGCTGCTTTGGATACCGGGGCACCGAGATATCGTGGGCAATTGCAAAGCAGATGAACTAGCTAGACGGGGTACAATGGTACCACTTCAGCCAAACATGGCCTTGATACCTATGCCGCTAGCGACATGTAAATTTATTAATAGATAAGAATATCATTAATGATGCAAACTATAGATGGGAACAAACTGGAACCTGTCTCATTAGTAAGAAAACTTGGCCGCAATGGAGCTTGAATAGAACCAAGCAGCTTTTAAAGCTTAACAGACTAGACATAAGAGCTACGATAGGGGCTCTTACTGGACACTGTCTTATTGGTAGGCACGCCAATAGATTGTGGGTGCCTTATTTCGACTACTGTAGAAGCTATCAGGAGGTGGAAGAAGAGGAAAGAGTGGAGCACCTCCTGTGTGGATGCATGGCACTATGCAGGAGGAGACTGAATACACTGGGCTTCGAAACTATTGGGAATGTTACTGAATTCGCAAGAATCAGAATAAATAAGATAAATTCGTTCATCAAATTCACAGGTTGGCTTAGAGAGGACACGGGAGAGTAAGGATTAGCTCAGGTGGCATCACAACGGGCCTTTTACAGGCCTAGGTGTGTCGAAAGGCAACCACTACTACCTACCTACCTACCTAGGGTAATGTTTCAGCGTTAAAAAACCGTTTTTTTTTTATCCTCCCATAGCTTGTTTTTTTATACCCTGTACAGTATGGTACAAAGGGTTTATTGTGTTTGTGCAAGCCGAAAATGTTTGTAACGTACAGAAGGAGACGTCGGAAACCCCCCAAAGTTACCTAAAGTATGATCCGTGTGACTCGAGAAGTCGATATACCCATGTCCGTCTGACCGTCTGTCCGTCTGACCGTCTGTCCGTATGAACGCCTAGATCTCAGAGATGGTAAGAGCTAGAGCAACCAAACTTTCAGATTAGATCCCTTGTTAATCCATAGGAGACAAGTTTATTTTTTTTTTTTGATATCGGGATTACATTATATAGCTCCCATAGGGGTGTTTCAGTGGACCTTGAAAAAAAGCAAAAGTTTTAGATGAATAATTCGTTTGTTTATGAAGATATCATAACCAAATCTGGCAGTCGGAAGTTTTTTAGAGATCCCCAGCACTGTAGCAAATTTTATCAAAATCGGTTGACTATATCATATAGCTCCCATAGGATCGATCGGTCGAAAAAAATTTTTTTTTTAAATTCGTTGTGTTTCGTTTGGTTTTGAAGATATCGGAACCAAAATCGGCAAGAGGACGTTTTTTTGAGTTCCCAAGCACTGTTACAAATTTGATCAAAATCGGTTGACTATATCATATAGCTCCCATAGGACCAATCGGTCAAAAAATCGACTTTACGACTCCAATGCTTAAGACTCCAATAGAAATTTCAACCCTAATATTTTTACGACTCCGCGCAACAAAAATAACAATAATAAATTTAGCGGCAGCGTTAGATAACGCTGCGTACTTGAAACTCCAGCGACACACCATGGCTCAAGTACTCCAATGGAGGTCGTATTTCGTCCGTTTGAACTCCAAGATCGTTATCGACCCCAAGAGGTCAAGATATAAATAAATATCCATGCAGCCAACGCGTGGGAAGCCAAAAACCGAGGTTTCATTAACAACGGTGCATTAGTTATTAGTCAGTACAGTTTAAGACTAGATATGAGCAAGTATCTTAAGTCCGTGTATTCATACTACGTTAGTGTAATATTAAATTTTGAATAAAGAATTTTTAGACCCTGTACCGTATGGTACAAAGGGTATATTGTGTTTGTGCAAGCCGAAAATGTATGTAACGTACAGAAGGAGACGTCGGAGACCCCCAAAGTTACCTAAAGTATGATCAGTGTGACTCGAGAAGTCGATATACCCATGTCCGTCTGTCCGTCTGTCCGTCTGTCCGTCTGTCTGTCTGTCCGTCTGTCCGTCTGTCCGTCTGTCCGTCTGTCCGTATGAACGCCTAGATCTCAGAGATGGTAAGAGCTAGAGCAACCAAACTTTCAGATAAGATCCCTTGTTAATCCATAGGAGACAAGTTTATTTTATTTTTTTGATATCGGGATTACATTATATAGCTCCCATAGGGGTGTTTCAGAGGACCTCGAAAAAAGCAAAAGTTTTAGATGGATAATTCGTTTGTTTATGAAGATATCATAACCAAATTTGGCAATCGGAAGTTTTTTAGAGACCCCCAGCACTGTACCAAATTTTATCAAAATCGGTTGACTATATCATATAGCTCCCATAGGATCGATCGGTCGAAAAAATGTTTTTTTGTACAAAATTCGTTGTGTTTCGTTTGTTTGTGAAGATATCGTAACCAAATTTTGCGTTTAGAAGTTTTTTAGAGTTCCCAAGCACTGCAGCAAATTTGATCAAAATCGGATGACTATATCATATAGCTCCCATAGGACCAATCGGTCAAAAAAACGTGTTTTGTGCAAAATTCGTTGTGATTCGTTTTTTTGTGAAGATACCGTAACCAAATTTGGCATTAAGAAGTTTTTTAGAGCTCCCAAGCACTGTTCCAAATTTGATCAAAATCGGTTGACTATATCATATAGCTCCCATAGGACCAATCGGTCAAAAAATCGTTTTTTGTACAAAATTCGTTGCGTTTCGTTTGTTTGTAAAGATATTGTTGGCGAATTTGGCATTAAGAAGTCTTTTAGAGTACCCAAGCACTGTAGCAAATTTGATCAAAATCGGTTGACTATATTATATAGCTCCCATAGGAACAGTCGGTCAAAAAAACGCTTTTTTTACAAAATTCATTGCGTTTCGTTTGGTTTTGAAGATATCGGAACCAAATTTGGCAGTCGGAAGTTTTTTATAGTTCCCAATCAGTGTACTAAATTTGATCAAAATCGGTTGACTATATCATATAGTCCCCATAGGACCGATCGGTCAAAAAAATTGTTTGGTGCAAAATTCGACTGATTTCTTTTTTTTAATTTGCCGAATTAAATATCTTTTGGAGGTTTTAAGCAATGTGTCGGACTTAATTGCAATGTGGTGGTACAGGGTATCCCAAAGTCGTCTGCGCCCGACTTTAACGTACGCCATTTTTTAAAGTTAATTTGTACTTATTTTATTATATATATTTATATAATAGCCGTTAAGCATATAATTGCCCACAAACAAACAAAAATACTACTAGGCGTTTTCGACCACTCAAAACTTACTCGTACGACTTTAACCGAATCCTTGAGCACAACGATCGCCGATGGTGTACCTTTTTAGGGATTTTCAAGTTCATTAGTACTTATATGAGAGCAATTAACTTTAAATATAAATTCTCATATATATATACATATACAAAGTTTCAATTGAAGATAATTAAAAGCGCAATGTAAACTAACATAGCTGTGTTGATTTGCGCGTAAGAGATAACATTAAAATATGAAGCTTACGCGCAAGAGAAATTGAATCAATACTAAAATTACTTTACATTATGCCCTTTCTTGGGACATTCGCATATTTGCTCTTAAATAAACAAAATCAGTCACAGCTGATTAACTCTAATGTTTTGGGTGCTCTATTTATATTTGTTATTTATATATGGTTACTTGCTGTTTTGTTGTTTTCTTTATAATTTGTTTAGAAGCATATGCTCGTAAACAACCACTGCAAGTTATATTGTTGTTGCAGTTGGCGAAGTCGCGCAGCCGCTCCGAGCACGATTGCTGTTGTTGTAAATGTAAGCAAAGGGTCATGGAAACTTAACCAAAAAATTGATGACCAAAGCCGTTTGCACTTTATGTTGGATTTTAGTTTTAAATTTGAAAGTTTTGTATGTGTGTTTTTTAAGGAATCATAATAATTGAAAGTGTAGTAGATTATTCCAATGTATCCAAACAATAATGTCAATTATTGTCAACGCAAGTATCATCTATATATATATTACACAAGGCCGTTTTTTGTGACATCAAAGGCTCCTAGACGGATCGTGCGATTTCAACAAACGATGTATCAATCGAAAGCTATTTACACCTGGATGTGCAATAAGGTGTTATTTTTCAATTAAATCTATATTTTGGTGGATATCGCTAAAATAAAATTTCAATCAAAGATGGTCCAATTTCAACAAATGAGGTATCAATCGAAAGCTATTCACGCGCAGATATGTTTTGGACCGAATTCCTGGTGAAGAAGTCTTATATAAAAGCATTGATTCAGTCATCTCCGATGATGAAGATTCACACATAAATTTCCCTATATTATGCGCACGGCTTTTAGGATGCGGCTCACCTATTGACTTGATATACGACAACTTACCAAATGATATTTCCACTGGCTTGATTCATGACAAAGCCATACTTGCACCTACAAACGATGTTTGCGCCAAAATAAATTCAACTGTGTTGGACCGAATTCCTGGTGAAGAAGTCTTATATAAAAGAATTGATTCAGTCATCTTCGATGATGAGGATTCACACATAAATTTCCCTACAAAATTTTTAAATAGCATCGAAATAAGCGGGCTGCCAAGAAATCAACTTAAGCTGAAACTAGGTGCTATTGTTATTCTGATGAGAAATTTAAACACAGCAAAGGGATTAATAAACGGAACGCGCATGCAAATAATGCATCTGCATCAAAATTCTCTGGACTGCAAGATTCTAACAGGCGCAAGCGTTAACGAAAGGGTCCTTATACCAAAAATAAAACTTTCGCCATCAGATAGTGTCCTTCCTTTTAAAATGCAGAGGTACCAATTTCCTATATCCTTGGCATTTGCAATGACAATAAGCAAAAGCCAAGGGTATTTGTATCATGGTCATCTCTATGTGGCATTGTGCCGAGCCCGCTCCTTTACTGGAGTAAGAGTATTTATAGAAAAATCACCAAACCAAAGAGTCCTTCCACAGAATGAAAGTTTTACAACTTCAAATATTGTTTAAAACGAAATTTATTAATTTTACACTTTTCATTAAATTGGCTTTTTTGAATAAAGACAATGTATTATTTTCTGCAAAGCTATTTGTATATTATGCAATGCATTATCTGGCGATTTTCGCCGCCGGGCTCACTAGATATAAAAAAAATTTCGTATATTTTTTTATTGAAATCGTGAGATTTCGTGTACTCGTGGTGATTCAAAAAACTTCTTAATGCCAAATTTGGTTACAATATCTTCACAAACAAACGAAACAACGAATTTTGTACAAAAAATATTTTTTTGGACGATCGATCCTATGGGAGCTATATGATATAGTCAACCGATTTGGATAAAATTTGGTACAGTGCTGGGGGTCTCTAAAAAACTTCCGATTGCCAGATTTGGTTATGATATCTTTATAAACAAACGAATTATCCATCTAAAACTTTTGCTTTTTTTCGAGGTTCTTAATGCCAAAAATTTGGTTACGGTATCTTCACAAACAAACGAATCACAACGAATTTTGCACAAAGCACGTTTTTTTGACCGATTGGTCCTATGGGAGCTATATGATATAGTCAACCGATTTTGATCAAATTTGCTACAGTGCTTGGGAACTCTAAAAAAACTTCTTAACGCCAAATTTGGTTACAATATCTTCACAAACAAACGAAACAGTCGAATTTTGCACCAAACTATTTTTTTGACCGATCGGTCCTATGGGGACTATATGATATAGTCACCCGATTTTGATCAAATTTAGTGCACTGCTTGGAAACTATGAAAAACTTCCGACTGTGTAGAGTATAGGGTATTTAACGCCGAAGATGTAACTCGGACGCACAAGAGAGTATTCAGGGACGGTCCACCTCGAGCTGTGCTCTGGCTCAGCTCGCCGGACTGAGGGGGGGGTTTTTCCTAAATACTACCTCCTGATACACACTAAACATAAATTTTTAGGTGCACATGGACAAAATATATAAATAAAAACTAAATGAATACAAAGGGGTACAAAAAAAAAAAAGCAAAACAAGGGAAACATTTAAATGGACTATGCGAGTTCCGTCTTTACCCACCCAACCTAAGTCTACCGATAAACGGCTTGGCCGTCTATTTCGACCCTTAAACAACCTATTGAGTTTTCATACTCCTGCCAGACTAATCATATCCTACTTCGAGTGAACATAAAAGACTCCTTTAGCAATTCATATTGACGACGTTATAATTTCAGAAAATAATTGGGGGTATAAAAATACGAAACTTAACATTAATTCTTAAAATAGGTTACAATTTTCATTCATTTTCTTAAGACTATTATTATTAACATTATTCAGTTTCGACAATATTTATGACTATTGGGCCATTAAGTATATAAAAAAAAGAGTATACAATATATATCTATATATGAATATATACGTAGATAACTGCCCACAAACAAAAAAAAATTACTATTAGTCGTTTCCGACGACTCACAACTTACTCGTACGCCTTAGGCCGAATCCTTGAGCTCAACGATCGCCGATGGTGTACCTTTTTAGGGAATTTCAAGTTCATTAGTATAAGAGAGTAATTATCTTTAAATATAAATACGTACATATATATATATATAGAAAATGGCACCGTGCAATTATAACTCTAATAACAAAAATATTACGATATACAAAGTTTCTTTTTGGATTACTATAGACTATTCGAAAAAGATGCATTATAAGCATTTCTTTTGTTCTCGCTTCAATTTAAGAGAACCAAAAGCACATTAAGCTTAAAGAACACATTAATAATAACAAAATAAACTTTATGAATCTACTCTTATGGAATTACATGTTATGCCTTTTCTTATGCCATCCGTACACAAATCTCCTAACAAGCAAAAGTTACTACAGCTGTTTTTCTTATATTCTTTCTGGTGCTTTTATATATATATCTATATGGTTTGTTACTTGCTGTTATATGTGATTGTTTATAAACATATGTTCACAAACAAACACTATATGAATAATTGTTTTTGTAGTTGACGAGGGCGCGCAGCCGCTCTGGGCACTGTTGCTGTTGTTGTTGGCGTTGGGAGCGCAGCTCATAGAACGGTCGCCTTAGTGGTTGTGCTTATATTGTGAGCGCAGCTCTCAAAGCTATGCCTTCGTTGTGGGAGTTGCTGCTAGTGCACGCCGGTGGATGTTGTTGTTGGGGAATGCAGCGCTTTAAGCTGCTGCTGCTGTTGTGACGGCACTGAGCACAAATTCCAATGTTGAGGCTATAGTTTGTGTTGTTGTCGCCAGTTCATCAGTGGTCGCTCCGATTGTTGGTGGTTCTGCGTCGGTTTCGGCTGCGTTTCTAGGGCATGCCGGTAAACGTCGACGCTATAAATTTAAATTACAGCCTAAAGGGGCTGCGCACTGTGTCGCACAAAACTGGCCTAAAAATCAAGAAACCTTAGATCTCGGAATATTTCTGCATCGACATATTACCTCTCACAAGCAGCTTATACATCAAAGAGGGCACTTTTCACAAAAACAAATATTTATGCATAAAAAGGCATACCATTCGACATCTATATGCACTTAGGTAAAAAAAAGTAATAAAGTCGAGGCGGTGCCCGACAGTGTAATACCCTGTACCTTTTTTCTCAAAAAAGTTTTATTCCTGCATATTCTTACTAAGAATTTCCAATTGGAACATTTTTTTGTTGGTGCAAAACGATATTGATACCTATTAGTTCCGCAAATTTTAACCGATTTTGATGAAAATCGAAATTTACGTCAAAGGAGTTATTTAAAGTATATGGGGTAAGTTTCAAGGGGATATGTTGAAGGGTGTGGGAGAAAACACGGTAAATCGATTGGGGGGGGGGCTGCATTGATAAAATTTTTATGTGGATTTGTTCATTAGAGGCACATGAATTAGCTTACCAAAATTGGTGGTTCTAGGTCATTTATTACTATTATTACGTAGAGTCAAATATTGACGCAGTTTATAGGCAAGGGGAGGTGAAATTTTTACATTTTAGACTATAACTTTTGTTGTAATTGTCCGATTTAGTTTATTTTTGACACACAGATGCATGTGTCCGTCTGTCCGTCTGTCCGTCCGTCCGTCTGTCCGTCTGTATGAACACCTAGATTTCGGAGACTTTAAGAGCTAGATATATGAAACTTTACCAGCTGATGCGCATATTTCCTCAGAAGATCAAGTTTGTTGAATCATGTCAATATCTTTCCCCGTTCCCCCGTAGCAGAGTTTCCCGGTTTTTAGCTAAACCGTTTAATATTTTAATCTTAAACTTAACAAAGCGATGCGTTGTGGTTACATGCATCTGTGTGTCAAAAATAAACAAAATCGGACAATTACAACAAAAGTTATAGTCTAAAATGTAAAAATTTCACCTCCCCTTGCCAATAAACTGCGTCAATATTTGACTCTACGTAATAATAGTAACAAATGACCTAGAACCACCAATTTTGGTAAGCTGATTCATGTGCCTCCAATGAACAAATCCACATCAAAATTTTATCAATGCGGGCCCCCCAACCCCCGCAATCGATTTACCGTGTTTTCTCCCACACCCCCCAACATATCTCCTTGAAACTTTAAACTTTAAATAACTTCTTTAAAGTAAATTTCGATTTTCATCAAAATCGGTTAAAATTTGCGGAACTTATAGGTATCAATATCGTTTTGCACCAACAAAAAAATGTTCCAATTGGAAATTCTTAGTAAGAATATGCAGGAATAAATCTTTTTTTGAGAAAAATTCCACTGTCGGGCACCGCCTCGACTGTATTACATTTTTTACACTGCAACAATTTTTTGAAATATTCTTTGATATTTTAAGATTATATGTATGCCAACTTTAAGGGAGATATTCATTGGCAATTATTTTTAATTACTTTTTTTCTGACTCAACCTAAAAATTAGTGTATCTGTTCGTATCATACAGGGTTCCCGCGTTACACAAAGAAAATTATCCTTGTAACAAACAAGACGTTTTTAATTTTCTTTTTAATTTTAATAAATATTGTTGCTAAAGTAATATTTTTGTGGAATTTTTTTTAAAGATAGAGTAATAAATCCAACAAAAATAATTTCGCAGCAACACAACATGAGAATTTATCGGAAAAATGGGGGAAATTTACGAATTTATCGAAAATAAAAATGGAATACATATCGACAAAAAAAATTCGTTTTTTGCAGCACGCAAAAAAAAATTGTTCGGTTAGGTTTTGTCGTTTTCCAGAGCACGGCTGAGTAATTCTTTTTTACACCCTGTACCTATAGGTACAAAGGGTATACTAGATTTGTGCAATGTATGTAACGGCAAGAAGGAGGCGTGGCAGACCCCAAGTCCTTTATACCAAAATGCTTATCATAACCTCGGGTAGCGATTGAGCCATGTCCGTCTGTCCGTCCGTCTGTCCGTCTGTATGAACACCTAGATCTCGGAGACTATAAGAGCTAGAGATACGAAACTTTACCAGCTGATGCGCATATTTCCTCAGAAGATCAAGTTTGTTGAATCATGTCAATATCTTTCCCCGTTCCCCCGTAGCAGAGTTTCGCGGTTTTTAGCTACACCGTTTAATATTTTAATAGAGCGATGCGTTGTGATTACCTGCATCTGCGAGTCAAAAATAAACAAAATCGGACAATTACAACAAAAGCTATAGTCTAAAATGTAAAAATTTCACCTCCCCTTGCCTATAAACTGCGTCAATATTTCACTGTACGTAATAAGAGTAACAAATGACCTAGTACCACCAATTTTGGTAAGCTGATTCATGTGCCTCAATAAACAAATCCACATCCAAATTTTATCAATGCAGCCCCCACACCCCCGCAATCGATTTACCGTGTTTTCTCCCACACCCTTCAACATATCCCTTTGAAACTTACCCCATATACTTTATATAAATCTTTTGACGTAAATTTCGATTTTCATCAAAAACGGTTAAAATTTCGTTTTGCACCAACAAAAAAATGTTCCAATTGGAAATTCTTAGTAAGAATATGCACGAATAAATCTTTTTTTGAGATAAAAGGTACAGGGTATTACACTGTCGGGCACCGCCTCGACTGTATTACATTTTTTTTATGAAAATATCGTAACCAAATTTGTCGAATAAAATATCTTTTGGAGGTTTTAAGCAATGTGTCGGACTTAATTGCAATGTGGTGGTACAGGGTATCCCAAAGTCGTCTGCGCCCGACTTTAACGTACGCCATTTTTAACTTTTGTGTTGTTTTACCTATACCACAATGTGAGGCATTAGGTGGATCGTGAGCACTAGAAATTAATCCATGTGTAAGCTGCTCTGGAATCCATAACTTTCAAGTTAAATTTTCTTGAACAATGTCCCCCGTTGAGTGTTCTGTTCTTTTATATACAAGATTATCTTTAATTTTTAAGTCCGGTAATTTGGCCTGATTTAAGCGGATCCTATCTAAAAGAGCTAGATACTCAGCAGACTTAAATTCAGACGAAGTCAGATCCACAATAGGGCCTTGATCTTCTAGTTCTTCGACATCATTTTGACGCGATAGAGCATCTGCTACTACATTCTGTGAACCACTTCTGTGTATTATTTTGAAAACGAACCCTTGCAATTTTATCGCCCATCGAGCCAATCTGCCAGATAAATCTTTCTGTCTAATGAGCCATTGCAACGAAGCGTGATCGGTAACGACCTGGAAATCTTGCCCCTCCACATAGGCTCTAAGCTTTTTGATACCTTTTATCACCGCTAGACATTCTAACTCGGTCACTGAGTAATTCCTCTGCGCCTTTGACAGCTTCTCTGACATAAACGCTATAGGCAGTTCTACTCCATCTTCATTCGGTTGAACTAAAACACAACCCAGACCGAAGGTACTAGCATCACATAAAAGAGTAAACGGCTTGGAAAAATCGGGAGTGGACAATACTGGTGCAGAAGTTAAGCACTGTTTAAGTTCTTTAAAGGCTTCTTCCGCCGCAGGATTCCAACTAAGGGACTTGTTTATCTTTAACAATTCCGTTAACGGAAAACTGATAGTAGCGTAATTGTCGACAAATCGTCGATACCACCCAGCCATTCCCAGAAATCGTCTGAGTTGTTTTACGGATTTAGGTACTGGAAAATCGACAATCGCTTGTATTTTGCCGGGATCAGTTTTTATTTGGCCATAACCAATTACAAAGCCAAGATACTTAATTTCTCTCATACAGAAGTTGGATTTGGCAATATTTATTGTTAGATTTGCTTTTCGTAAGTGAAGTGCTACTTCTTGCAACAATAACATACGCGGCTCAAATTCATCGGACAGAACTAGCAAATCGTCTAAATATACAAATACGCGAGTGCGTAGGCTTATAGGTATCACCTTGTCCATAAGTCTACAAAGCGTTTGTGCTGCATTTGTTAGACCAAATGGCATTACTTTATATTGATACAGTCCACGGTTTGGCACTGTGAAGGCTGTATACGGGCGAGAAGCCTCGTCTAATGGTATCTGCCAATATGCGTGTTTCATATCCAGACCAGTTATGTATTTGGCAGGAGGTAATCTGCTTAAAATTCCGTCTATTTGGGGTAACGGGTACGCATCCTTACAAGTATATTTGTTGATTTCCCTAGAATCTAGATATAGGCGTTGTTTTGCGATTTTTCTACCAATACACTGTTACTGTTCCAAGCACTTGTTGATTTCTCTATGACATCTAATTTTAACATGCTCTCGACTTTCCCAAACATTAACTTTTTTTGGCTGGAGAAATTGGCCAATGTCGCTGTTTTACAGGAGTGTCAGTATTCATCTTAATACAGTGACTAATAAGACTAGTGCGCCCTAAGCCTTCTTTCTCAAATGAAGGAAAAGTATCTATTACAGACTGCAATTTGAGTTTTTGATCAGGAGTGAGAATGTGCATTTTTGGCGAATCTTTACTTTCATTACCTACATCTAACTCATTGACCTCGAATCTTTCCATTAATAAGTCTTTTAAAAGGCCAAACTTTTTCCAAAAATCGATACCTAAATATACTTCTTGTTGTAAATCAGGGACTATATAAAATGTCATGTCATTAATTTGATTGCGAAATTTTATTGGGACAATCAGTGAAGCTTTTACTGCGCATCTTTGACTATTGGCAGTTCTAACCCGTCCCGAGCATTTTCTTGCTTTTGGATGATTACTTAGTAAAGTAGCAGCTGTTCCACCTAGACAACTCAGTGTGGCCCCTGAGTCTAATAAGGCTTTGAACGTGTGCCCTTCAATGTCTAGATCTGTATATATTCTTTCATCGGAACTCATAAAAATTGCTGAAATTAGCATTTTACGGGTTCCGTGAATCCTTTTCCAAAACTGTTTTAAACGCCGTGTTGAGCGTTTTGGTTTACGTCTTAAACACATACTATTCATTTCGTCCGCCACATCTGGCGTAATCTCATCTACTGACTCGGTTTGGGTTGCAGTATTGCAAACTGAAATTATTCGTTGGGATTGACAATCCGCAGCTACCTGTTGTTGTTCTAATAATACCGAGTTATTTAAATTATGTTCATGTTCTAATTCCTGGTTGGTTCTGGATGCGTCAAACTTGGTTCCGTTTGCGCATCCTTCTTTGGGTTTTCCGACGGATTGCACTTGCTGCATTGGGGCTTATAAGTGTTTTTAGCGCCACATCCGTAGCAAAAAACCTTCCTTTCCCCCATACAACCGTCGAAACGGTGCCCTGGCTTATCGCAATTCCATCATTTGAATTTATTGCGGCGTATCTCTGAGATATTGGCATCTTCTATTTCTTCTTCCTCGCTCAAAATCTCTGAAATATTGGGCCTACCAAACTTAGGGCGGGATAGAATTGCGTTTGTTTCCCTACAGAAATTTTCATGCTTTCTCACTTCTTCTCTTAGTTCTCGAAGACTATTTATTTTTAGATGTAAAAGTTCATACCTAAGCGAAGTTTTAGCATTACGCTTTAAGACATCAATAAATTTCTGTTCACTTATTTCATCTGGGAGACGTGCTACCAATTCCTCCATTGCAGACTGATAATCATCGAAAGATTCGTTTTCTTTTTGTTTCCGTTTTATTATCAGTTCCCACAAATCGAAATCATCTTTAGCGTCATCAAATCTATCCCTGAACGCTGAACAAAAGGACTGCCATGAAAATTGGAAATTTTTTTGTGGAAATTCCAAAACCAATCACTTGCTTTTCCTATAAATAGTAAATGCAAGTTATCGCACAACAAAGCATAATCATTATTTAAAGTTTGAGCGGTTAGGGAGCGTACTCTATAAAGAAATTCTTCTACGTATAATGAGCTACTTGGCGCACGACAGGGAGGCACCAACGGAAGAGACGGAGCGTCTGGTCCAGGAGGTGAGCCGGAAGAGGCAACCCCTGGTAATCGGCGCTGACGCAAACGCCCATCACACAGTATGGGGATGCAGGGACGTCAACGAGAGAGGTGAGTCACTGCTAGACTTCATACTAGGGTATAATCTAAGTATCTCCAACAGGGGGGAGGAACCCACTTATGTGGGCCCTACCTCATCTAGTGTCATTGACCTAACTCTTTCGCTTGGTATGAACACTGCGGTCACAGAATGGAAAGTTCTTAGCAAACACTCCTTCTCTGACCACAAGTACATCCAATTTAAGGCGAGGTTTATGTGTGTAGTGACCAAAAGTGAGTACAAGAATCCCCGGAACACCAACTGGGAGATGTTTAAAGACAAGGTGGCAAGGAAACTCCCACCACCACCAGTAATATTATCGACAGAGGACATTGAGAAGTCCGTAGAGACTCTCTGTCTTCATCTAACAAAGGCGTTCAACGCTTCTTGCAAAACGACAGTCAACAGAAGGAGACACAGGCCACCCTGGTGGAATCCTCGACTGAAAGAACAACGTACTGACCTACAAGATATCTTCAAACTGGCAAAGCAAGCGGATGATGATATTGTATGGGACGAGTACAGGGCAAGACTCCGTGACTTCAAAAAACAAGTCCGGCTAGCCAAGAGAGACTCCTGGAGATCCTTCTGCTCAGGCATAGAGAAGGTCACAGAAACCGCAAGACTCAGGAAACTACTCTCGAGTCAACCCGCCATACAGAGTCAACTGAAAACGAACGAGGGACATTGGACCGAAAGCAGCAAGGAAGCGACTGACGCTCTGCTAGGCGAGCACTTCCCTGGATGCACGGACACCCTCACACCCGACTCGCTAACAAATCGCTTCAGTCAACAGGTCAACGTACCTGGGGACGTTATCACACCACCCAAAATCCAGTGGGCCTTAGACTCCTTCGCGAGTTATAAATCCCCTGGCCTAGATGGTGTTATTCCGGCCATGCTGCAGAAGACTAAAGACAAAGTCACGCCATGGCTGGATACGATATTCAAAGCATGCTTGAGATACGGACACGTTCCGGTTTCCTGGAGGACAGCACGAGTTGTGTTCTTGCCAAAGGCAGGGAAATGCAGTCACGTGCAGCCGAAAGATTACAGGCCAATAAGCCTTACCTCATTCCTGCTCAAAACTCTAGAAAAACTTCTGGATCTACATATAAGACAAGGCATGAACCAACTTGTAGAATCCAACCAGCACGCCTACACTAAAGGGAAATCGGTGGAAACAGCGCTGCATTCTTTAGTAGCCACCATAGAAAAAGCCCTACACCACAAGGAATACGCCTTGGGAGCGTTCCTAGACATCTCAGGTGCATTTAATAATGTATCTACGGAAGCTATACTACGAAGCCTTAGAACTAAGGCTCCCCAAGAGGCCATATACTTATGGATACAAAGCCTACTGAGCTGTAGAAGAATACGAGCCGAATGGGGAACCACGACAGTGACAAAAGAGGCGCAAAGAGGCGCACAGAGGCACGCCGCAAGGCGGAGTACTATCGCCCTTATTGTGGAATCTAGTGGTAAACGACATACTATACAATTTTAAACGAAAGGCCCCAAAGATAACTGCCTATGCGGATGACATAGCCATAATTATCGTGGGCAAATGTCCTACGACACTCAGCTCGGTCATGGACATTACGCTAAAAGAAATACTGAGGTGGGCCACAGGAGCCGGACTCAGTATTAACGCGGACAAGACGGACCTAATTCTCTTCACCAAGAGATACAAGGTTCCGCGATGGACTCCGCCCTCGATAGATGGCACTCCGCTCAAGCCCAAAATGAGTGTAAAATATCTAGGAATAGTACTGGACAGCAAGCTGAGCTGGAAACCCAATGTTGAGGAAAGGGTGAAGAAAGCCACAAATGCACTTTATGCATCCCAGAAGATGCTAAGTAGCACGTGGGGTCTATCGCCAAGACTAATGCATTGGATCTTTATCTCAGTCGTGCGGCCAGTGCTACTCTACGGAGTTCTGGTATGGTGGAGAGCCACAGAGAAGACCACATACCTACGATTAATGGAAAAGACGCAACGACGTGCATTGATGTGCATAACGGGGGCTCTAAGGTCCACTCCAACCAAGGCTCTAGAAGCAATACTTGGAGTACACCCCTTAGATATTCAAGCCAAACTGCTGGCGCAGAAGACAGCGCAACGTCTTTGTGCAGCAGGGAATATGGCCCTTGCGAACTACGGGCACAGTAAAGTTGAAGGGGTGACAATCAATAGCACAGACTATATGACCCCAGTAAACAACTTCTCCAGAACGCTCACTCTAATGGGACCAGAGGATTGGAAAATCGGTATGGACCAACAAGCGACAAAAATATTCACAGACGGATCCAAAATGGAGTCTGGTGTTGGGTCCGCAATATACTGTATGGACCCACCCACGGAGGTGTCCTATAAGTTGCCAGACCACTGCAGCATCTTCCAAGCGGAGGTATTCGCCATAAAGAAGGCTGCAGAATTAGCGCTCACCCTTGAGCAGAACCGAATAAATATCTTTGTTGACAGTCAAGCGGCAATCAAATCCATGCAAGCATTCAGCATCAATTCCAAAAATGTGCTGGCAAGCAGGGACGCATTAGATGCACTAAACACCCAGAAGGAGGTGTGCATCTTCTGGGTACCCAGCCACCAGGGCATTGACGGAAACGAAAAAGCTGACATGCTCGCAAAGGAAGGAGCCGGATCGAGTCAACCGTCACTTGAGGATCTGAAGATTCCTCTAAGGACGATCAACCACAGATCAGAAGAGAACGCTGCAGTTAGATCTGATAGAAGGTGGTACACCACAACGAACTGCAAGACGGCTCGCACTATGTGCAAGAAAATAAACGGCAAACTAGCCCAGTATATTCTGGAACTCCCGAGAAGAGATTGCAGACGTATGGTGGGCATACTCACTGGTCATTGCCTGACAGCAACTCATGCAAAGAAGCTAGGCATTACCAACAACGACGGATGCAGGAAATGTAGGGAGACAGACGTCAGAGAGACTCTAGAGCACCTCATTTGCCACTGCCCCGCCCTCTGTACATCGAGACTAAAATATCTAGAAAAACCCTGGCTTACCTCACTGGAAGAGGCAGCCGATAGGGCACCTCAAAAGCTGCTGGCGTTCGCCAAGCACACGCGCATACTAGACGACTAACGTGCATTGTACACCAGCCGCAACTTCCGGTACCACTAAGGACTATTTAGTCTATGTGTCCCCCCGGGGGTCAACCGGTGCAACCTAACCTACCTAACCTAATGAGTCTTTAGACCCGTCATATTTGAGACGCCAACTTGCTAAAATGCCCGCGGCTTTCTCTGGCTGAATACTTAATGTAGAAGGATGCTGCCTACCGTCATCTTCTCTTTGAAATTGAAATGCCTGTGGCATATCCATTGATAATCTTGATGGAGCCTCTGATCTTTCTTTTATGCCTTCTATGTTCGCCCTGTCAATATTTAGGTTTTGCATCTGAGATCCTAAAGCCTGTTCAATTGAATTTTTATAAACGAGCCTAACTCATCCATCATACTTTTTGCTTCGCTTGTATAATAGAGTGTATGTAGCTTGTTACGTTCTCTTGGATCTCGGTCTCGCTAACTCTGCTGCCTGACTGACTCGCGGTCCATAGTTATCCCTGTTTTGTCCCTGAGACCTAGTCTGCATGCCGCTCTTAGGGGTTGCACCACGGATATTTCTGCCCCTATACTGGGTTCTGCCTCTCGAGCTTGGACCTGAATCAACATTTAAAGTATTTTGAGTAAGTCGTGCAGTTTCGGAAGTTTGTTCGCCTCCATTAAAGCGAAGCTGCTCTGGTTGACAGTCTGCTTTACAAATTGGGCATAACTTGGAACTTTTAAGGAACTCCTTAATACAAACTTCGTGGAAAAGGTGTCTACAATTAGTTGTAGCTATCAACTGTTCTCTCCCAATACTTTCGCGGCAAACGCCACACGGAATACTATTTGTATTGGCACTACGGGCGATATCCTCGTTACTGTGACGGAGAGACATTTCTTTAAAGTGATTTGGGTATAAATATATAAATAATTAATCAATATAAATTATTAATTTATTAATAATAATATTATGAAAACCTAAATAATAATGATTATTGATAATAATTAACAATACGAATGTTGATTAATTAATAAATATTTATAATGTTCAAAAATAAGAAAAATGGTGTAAATATATCAACTTAGGGACTCAACTCAGTGCACACAAAAATTTAGCAAAAAGAAACAACCTAATAAAATTACAAAAATCACTATCAAACGCAATTGTTCCAAAAAACTCACCAAAATTGTATCAAAAATCCAAAAAAATTATTGTTCACTTTTTTCAAACATGAAGAGTCAAAAAGGTACATGAAAACACTCAATAGATTGTTATAAATATATTATATAGCAGCATACAAAAAAAACTGAAATTTATTTCTATTCTATTGCTGTTTAAAGTGTACTAAGTCATTAGTTGGTCTACCTCTAAATCGTATGGTTTAGCAAGTAGCAATTCCGAAAACTGATTCTTAGTTATATCTTTAAACATCTTTCGTCACAAATCCTGTTTGATTATACAAGCTGAATATAACTTGGTCGTCCTATCAACCTATGATTAAAAGAGATCGCTAATTCCTAAACTAACATCATCTGTACATTTCAGAGAAAATTTGTAATCTTTGAACCTACGTAACTCCAATATCAATCCTCTTAACCTTCACACACCTTTTATCCGATTAAACTTAAGTCGACTTACATACATATATTTTTAAACAAATTAAAACATATAGTAGTCGCTATTCTTTAAGCAGCCTCGGAAATGGTTGCGGATAAGGAGATGATTTTTAAAAGTTATTTATAAAACTATTGTTTTGGCTGGACTTATTAGAGCTGTTGTTTTGGGGCAATTTGGGTTATTTGGTTTATAAAGCTTTGTAAAAAGCCTGTCGAGCCCCACACGTTGGGCGCCAATTATGTAGTGTGTAGGGTATTTAACGCCGAAGATGTAACTCGGACGCACAAGAGAGTATTCAGCTCAACGATCGCCGATGGTGTACCTTTTTAGGGAATTTCAAGTTCATTAGTATAAGAGAGTAACTATCTTTAAATATAAATACGTACATATATATATATATAGAAAATGGCACCGTGCAATTATAACTCTAATAACAACGATTTTAATTTTGGATCATGGAATGTCAGAACTATGCTACAAGCAGGGAAAATGTTCGAAATAGTAGATGAAATTGTCAGATATAATCTGAATCTGGTTGCGCTCCAAGAAATAAGATGGGACAAGCAAGGCGAACTAGAAAAGAAGAAATACTCTATATACTACAGCGGTAACGAAAAGGCTGGTGCAAACGGTGTCGGGTTCTATGTAAACCATCGTCTACGTAAAAGCGTAATATACTTCAAACCTATCAACGACCGAATATGTGTAATATAAAAGGCAAATTTCAAAAAATTATTATAATTTCAGTGTATGCTCCAACCGAAAGCAACAGCGAAGAAGAAAAAGACACCCTTTACGAAATCCTTTCTAACGAGTGCAGTAAAGCGGGAAAACACGACGCGGTATTAGTTATTGGCGACCTAAATGCCAAGATTGGCAAAGAAGCGTTTACGAAGAAAGTAGCTGGCAAGCATTCGCTATACTCTATTACCAGTGAAAATGGTATAAGACTCGTAAGCTTTGCTACCGAAAACAACATGAAGATTAGCAGCACAATGTTCCCGCATAAAAGCATTCACAAGCAAACCTGGAAAATACCTGGAAGACGGTCGGGCAACCAGATAGATCATGTGCTAATAGATAAGCGCCACGCGTCGTCAATAATTGATGTCAAAAGCTGTAGAGGAGCAAACTGTGATTCTGATCACTTCTTGGTCAAGGTCAAATTAAGGCAGAGAATATCAACAATGGCAAAAAAAACCTCCAAACGTTAGAATCAAATGGAACGTAGAGAGTATGCCCGCTGATGAAAACAAAATGCGTGACAACCAGCAAAATCTCGAGCGAAATTTAAGCAGGCAAGCGCAATCTGTTGACCCCGACTGTAAGTGGAAGAACATTTCTGAAGCAATCACGGCTGCATCGCAAATATCAATTGGCAAAGCGCCTGCAAAAAGAAGTGAAGAGTGGTACGATGAGGAATGTAAAAGACTAGTAGATCTGAAAAATAAAGCTTATCACAAATACACACAATCCAGAACTCGGCAAAGACGTCAAGAATATGAAAACTACAGACATGAAGCAAAAATACTGATAAAACGAAAAAAGAAACTTTTTATGAAAGCCAAAATTGAAAAAATTTTAGTCAATGCAAAATCGAATAGCCGCAACTTTTACAGGGAAATTAAAAAACAAATCACACCGTTTCAACCTCAACGAAACGTTTGCCTTAATGAAGAGGGGGAGCCACTCTATGAAGAGGAGCAGATTTTGCACAGGTGGAGTGATTACTTTGAGGACGTCCTAAATAATCCTCAACAAATCTCAACAGAGTGCGAGGAAGAATACTCTACAGGAGGAAACCAGCTACAAGAGCCGTCGTACGAGGACGTTAAAGAAGCTATAAACAAGCTAAAAAATGGAAAGGCAAGCGGCGAAGATAACATACCTGCTGAGCTCGTCAAATACGGCGGTGATGCATTACATCGGCAAATCTACGAACTCATAGAAACGATATGGTCACAAGAAAAAATACCAGAAGCTTGGCAAAACAGTATTATAATACCGATTCACAAAAATGGTGATAAACGAAACTGCAAAAACTACCGGGGTATATCGCTTCTCCCAACGGTCTACAAAATTTTTACAAACGTACTATATGAACGAATGGAGGTTTTCTCAGAAGAAATAATTGGAAGCTATCAATGTGGTTTTCGCAAAAACAAGTCAACAATAGACCAATGCTTTATCATCAGTCAGGCGTTTGAGAAATGCACCGAGTTTAGACGCGATATACACTGCCTGTTTATCGACTTCAAACAAGCGTTTGACAGCCTGTGCAGGCGTAAAATACCGACCACGCTTATAAAACTTGGCATACCAGCCAAACTAGTCAGGCTAGTCTGCATTACACTGGAAAACACCACAGCAAAAATCAGGGTACGAAACAATACCTCAGAACCCCTCCTCATCGAATCCGGCGTAAAACAAGGTGATGCTCTATCTACGTTGATATTTAACCTGATGTTGCATAAAGCAATAAAAGAAATCGAACGTGAAGGAGTCATACTCGCCAAGTCCACCCAAGTATGTGCATATGCTGATGATCTGGCCCTGCTAGCAACAAACGAAAGAGAGCTAAAAGAAACATTTTTAGAGCTAAACAAACATGTGAAAGAAATGGGTATGAAAATCAATGAAGATAAAACGAAATACTTCGTGAAATCAAAACGCCCGCCTCGAGAAAGTTTCTTAGAAATTGAAGAATATAAGTTTCAAGCTGTACAACAGTTTAAATATCTCGGCGTTGCGTTCTCAAGCACTGATGACTCGTCATGCGCTGTAAATGACCGTATTCAAGCCGCAAACAAAGCCTATTTTGTGCACTCAAAATTGTTTAAATCAAAAATGATCTCAAGAAATACGAAATTCAACATATACAAGTGCCTCGTTCGACCAGTGCTAACATATGGTTGTGAAGTTTGGACCCTGAAAGCAGCTGAACTAAAGCAGCTCAGCATCTTTGAAAGAAAAATTATGCGAAGGGTGTATGGTCCACTACGATTAAATGACGGCACATATCGACGCCGATACAATGACGAAATAGAAACCATGATGAGAGGCGAAACAATTGTACGGTTTATAAAGTCTCAAAGAATGCGATGGCTCGGCCACGTGCTACGCAGGAGCGACGAGGCACCGACAAAAAAGCTCTTACTGTACAGAGATCTAGGATGCCGAGCTAGAGGCAGGCCGAAAAAGCGTTGGATCGACTCGGTAGAAGCGGATCTGAATTCAATGAGGGTCCAGAACTACAAGCTAAAGGCGTTGGACAGGGACGCATGGAGAAAGATTGTGAAGGAAGCTTTGGCCCACACCGGGCTGTGATGCTAATAATAAAATAACAAAAATATTACGATATACAAAGTTTCTTTTTGGATTACTATAGACTATTCGAAAAAGATGCATTATAAGCATTTCTTTTGTTCTCGCTTCAATTTAAGAGAACCAAAAGCACATTAAGCTTAAAGAACACATTAATAATAACAAAATAAACTTTATGAATCTACTCTTATGGAATTACATGTTATGCCTTTTCTTATGCCATCCGTACACAAATCTCCTAACAAGCAAAAGTTACTACAGCTGTTTTTCTTATATTCTTTCTGGTGCTTTTATATATATATCTATATGGTTTGTTACTTGCTGTTATATGTGATTGTTTATAAACATATGTTCACAAACAAACACTATATGAATAATTGTTTTTGTAGTTGACGAGGGCGCGCAGCCGCTCTGGGCACTGTTGCTGTTGTTGTTGGCGTTGGGAGCGCAGCTCATAGAACGGTCGCCTTAGTGGTTGTGCTTATATTGTGAGCGCAGCTCTCAAAGCTATGCCTTCGTTGTGGGAGTTGCTGCTAGTGCACGCCGGTGGATGTTGTTGTTGGGGAATGCAGCGCTTTAAGCTGCTGCTGCTGTTGTGACGGCACTGAGCACAAATTCCAATGTTGAGGCTATAGTTTGTGTTGTTGTCGCCAGTTCATCAGTGGTCGCTCCGATTGTTGGTGGTTCTGCGTCGGTTTCGGCTGCGTTTCTAGGGCATGCCGTTAAACGTCGACGCTATAAATTTAAATTACAGCCTAAAGGGGCTGCGCACTGTGTCGCACAAAACTGGCCTAAAAATCAAGAAACCTTAGATCTCGGAATATTTCTGCATCGACATATTACCTCTCACAAGCAGCTTATACATCAAAGAGGGCACTTTTCACAAAAACAAATATTTATGCATAAAAAGGCATACCATTCGACATCTATATGCACTTAGGTAAAAAAAAAGCCTATATGCATATATCGCGAAATGAAAATCAATTAGAAAAAAACGGCAAACCATCCACTGCACTTATGCACTACAAACTTAAACTATCCATTCAGTTGCTAATCACATTAAGCGGGACCGATTAAACTAAGCTTTAACAACAAAAAAAACGTGAGAATGCACAAAGAGTATGAAGAGCATAACGCATATGAAAGCCCTTCCTCTCGCTCTCTCCTTCGGTTAAACCTACTCCATGCTGTTTGCGCCAAAAAAGCTAACAGCATAATCGCATGAGTAAGAGTGGTCATTGACCCCCTAAAGAGCGCGGTTGCTAACTATGAGAGCTTTTACGGTTTTTAAAGTTTGTCTCAAAGCTTAGTTTTTATGCCTATTTTAAAATATATAAATGTAACGACTTTTGGATCATATATTTTATCTAGATCCACATGGCCACTACAACTGCCAAATTTGCTTCCGATATCTTGAAAAACAAACGAAACACAACGAATTTTGTAAGAACAGCGTTTTTTTGACCGATCGTTCCTATGGGAGCTATATGATATACTCAACCGATTTTGATCAAATTTGAAAAAGTGCTTGGTAACTCTAAAAAACATCCTCTTCCCAAATTTGGTTACAGTATCTTCACAAACAAACGAAACAACGAATTTTGTACAAAAACCATTTTTTCGACCGATCGATCCTATGGGAGCTATATGATATAGTCAACCGATTTTGATCACTGCAGTGCTGGGGGTCTCTAAAAAACTTCCGATTGTTTGATTTGGTTATGATATCTTCATAAACAAACACATTATCCATGTAAAACTTTTGCTTTTTTTCGAGGTCCTCCGAAACACCCCTATGAGAGCTATATAATGTAATCCCGATATCAAAAAAATAAAATAAACTTGTCTCCTATGGATAACCAAGGGATCTCTTCTGAAAGTTTGGTTGCTCTAGCTCTTACCATATCTGAGATCTAGGCGTTCATACGGCCAGACGGACATGGGTATATCGACTTCTCGAGTCACACTGATCATACTTTAGGTAACTTTGGGGGTCTCCGATGTCTCCTTCTGTACGTTACATACATTTTCGGCTCACACAAACACAATATACCCTTTGCAAAAATGAACTAACAGGCGAACAGAAACTTCAGCAGGATGAAAAACCTAATTTATATAAGTATTTGACGCGCCAAAAATTTGAATTTTCTTATCTGACTAAGCACTTGCAAAAATGAACTATCAGGCGAACAGAAACTTCAGCAGGATGAAAAACCTAATTTATTAACTATTTGACGCGCCAAAATTTTGAATTTTCTTAACTGACAAAGCACTTGCAAAAATGAACTAACAGGCGAACAGAAACTTCAGAAGGATGAAAAACCTAATTTATAAACTATTTGACGTGCCAAAAATTTGAATTTTCTTAACTGACTAAGCACTTGCAAAAATGAACTAACAGGCGAACAAAAACTTCAGCAGGATGAAAAACCTAATTTATATACTATTTGACGCGCCAAAAATTGACAAAAATTTGAATTTTCTTATCTGACTAAGCACTTGCAAAAATGAACTACCAGGCGAACAGAAACTTCAGCAGGATGAAAACCCTAATTTATATACTATTTGACGCGTCTACTGAGAGCCTCACAGGAGCAGAAGTGTTCTAGTGACTCAACTTCTTCCTCATCTCTGCAGCTTCTGCAAAAAATCGTTGCTCGGAGCGTTCATTCTGGTCGCAAGTGTTCCCACAAGCCAGTGTCCGGTGATCGCTCTGATAACTGCCGAACACTGCGACCGGTTGAGTCCGCAGAGCCATTTTTGGCCATATTTGGCGGCAGATAGTGCAGTGGGGTGTATTGTACCACTGCCTTTGTACATGAGATCTTACTTTTTCCCTAGTCTAAAGCTTAAAAGTGGCCATTGGCATACGAATATCGTCTTTGTCTGGCAACAGGGTAAAGGTCGTGCCCTGTCTGGCCACTTCATCTGCTATCTCGTTACCTGTTATATTTTGGTGCCCTGGCACTCAAATGAGGCTGATAACGAACTGCTGTGCCATCTTTTGAATAGATCTGCGGCAGTTGTTGACTGTCAACGAGTTTGAGGACATTGCCCGAAGTGACTTGATGGCGGCCTGGCTGTCCGAGTATATGTTTATGGCACCGGTTTTCAGACCGGTATTACGTAAGCAGATCAAAGCCTCCGCTTGAAAAACGCTACAATGATTCGGAAGTCGGAAAGACTGCCGAATGTTTAGTTCCTCAGAATTTCGCATTTCGGGTGACAGATACCGTTGTAGTTGTTGTTGCTGCAATTGCGGTAGTTAAAGAGATTATTGCGCCTGTTGATGAAGCGGCGTGTGTCAAAATTAATACGCTCAGCGCTGCTGGCGAGCTGCATTAAGTAGTTTGTTACAGTTGGCTTCGACAAATTGTGGATGATTTCAGTGCCATTTTGACAACGGAAATTGTCCACGACTAAGTATTTCAGTAACTTGAGTCTTGATTGTTTGAAGGGCATCAATATCATTACCTCCAGTTAAGAGATCATCCACGTAAAACGATGATTTGATGATTGCTGCACTAGTTTGTAGCATATAACGTTTAGAGAGAATGTCGAGCAGGTGACGGTATTGCATTTTCGGGCCACGCGCTTCTTCCGGCTTCGGTCTAGTCGGTAGCTGGGATGGGTTTCTAGGTCAAAACGAAAATGCTAGTTGCTCGTACCGCTACACATAAATTAATAAAAAAAACTCGCGTGACTGGGTAAGGAAGTGGGATAGACAGGGGAAAACTAAAACTCGGTACAGAAAAAAAGAAATACAGTCAAGGAAAAATATCAACATGGACCAAAAGCTTGTAGGAGGCTGTGTAGGTGAAAAGACACAGCAGACGCCTATCCGATCACTATTTTTGCCTATATAAAAATTATTTAAGAAGTGATCCCACAAAAAACCTACTGCTGGTCAAGGGCCCACATAGTAGTTAGGCATGGTCTCGGAATAACAAAACTTAGTTGAAATTCATATTTACTACATTTATTTTAAATACTAGGGCATAAAATATAAAGGTGCATGTGCTTACAAAATAGATTTTGTACAAGATAAAATTAAAGCAAAATTAAAAGTTTAGTTTGAGATTTAGGTGTTTAAGTTAAACTAAGTAATATAAGTTATTAAATTGTATTATAATACATTATTTAAGTTCTTGACGTAACGTCAATGAGTGCAAAAAAAAATTATAAGAGTGAGAAAAAAAACAAACAAAAAAGCTCGGCGGCTGCGCATGCGCAAATAATGAGCATTATCGCAGCAGAAAGATAGGTTCCAAGTAAGAATTAAGAAAGAATGCATAAAGGGCTTGTACCATAGTAACTGGTATTTAAAACCATAAATATTTATTTTATAAAAACTCATATTTTGTTATTAAGTTACTTTAACGATGAAAGCGCTTCATGGTGGCGTAGTTTTTGCTGTAACTTCCCTAATAATATAAAAAAAATCAACACTTTATGCAATCATAAAAAAACAACAAAACGACTCATATTTTGTTATTAAGTTACTCCAACGATGAAAGCGCTTCCATGGTGGTACAACTAAACTAAGCTTTTTTTTTGTTGTTTCTTATTTCCTCATTCTGCCCTTACTGCCAAACTGAATTAGAATTAAAGAAAGAGCATCGCTCGCAAATATGAGAATGCAAAAGAAAATAAACTGCTATTAGACTTTAAAATAATTATAAATAAATTGCATATAAATTAACTCGTTATTATAACTATATTTTTTTTTTATAAATGCTTTCGTGATAAGAACCTTTTTTTTTTTGTTATATTTATATCGCAAATTGGGTTGGCAATTTTGAGGAGTTTGAGGTTACGTTTCTCTTTACTGATACCAAAATTTTTCTTTTAAATGGCATCCATAAAAAAACACATTTTTATTGGGCGGTTTTTTTTTTCTCTCGCTATAAGCCGGCCCGATTTTCCCGCGTTTTCCGGGAGATGAGAAGCGCCTTGTGTATACGGACGCAAATGGATCTGGCGACGACGTTAAAACGGTTGCGCACTTCGAAGCAAACTGCTGCAACGATGATAGGTTTAAGAAATTAGAAGGAGCTGAACGTTTAGAAAAAATTTTAGAGCTGCAAGCTAATGCCTTTCAATGTAATACAATTCACATTGTGAGACAACACGATGACAAATAACGCATTGCGCGTCGCCATCCATATTTTCAATGAAAAAAAATTTCTCCCACCCCTCTTTAAACATTTTTCCCTTTTAATTCAAAAATTTGCGCAGCGCGATCTAAACATGCAGACAGCTAAACATCAAGTGATTTTGTGTTTTTTGCCACATTGCACAAAAGCGACGGCATACTAATGCTGGAGCGCTTTAGCGTTGAGAGAGCAAGCACGCTCTCTAAGCAAGGCCGAAGTCATGCACAAGCACAACTTCGTGTCTGTTGCTTTGCAACAAGAGCATGGCAACGCCAGAGAATTTGCTGAGAGCAGTTCAGTACAAAAATCACGCACACATGCATGTGTTTTGTGTACAACACAGTACGTGTAAACTCCTACCCCATGGGGTAGGGCCTTGCCGACCACTGGTGTAAATGCAAACGCAATAGCAAAGTGTCATAGCAGCCACATATTAAAAAAGGGTATGAATTCTCTGAAACGAAAAATTTACAAATTTGGCTGCGGCTGAATTTGTGAACATAGCCGACAGCCAACAATGAAGCTTAGAGCCGAGTTCAATTGTAAGAACACGAGAATTGTATGTGCTATTTTAAGATTTTCCTTTTTAACTCTCTCTGCTCGCCCGCACCGTGGCATTTGGGTTACACTTCTTAGAGTTTATAATGTCTTCGGGCTGCCGGCCTTGGCTAACAAGCGCTGAACTGAATTTGCTCGGGATTCAAATCAAATGTATTTCTGTACCGTCATTTTTGACTTATTTCTTCTCTATTTAAATTAGTATGCAATTTATTTTTTGTAATCTAAAAAAACAACAACTAATCATTTTACATGACAGTTTTAGGGAAAACAAATGTAAATATGTAAACATATCTAGATTTTTTTTTTAATTTAGTTAATTAAATGTTTTTTTGTATGTTAAAAGATCACAAAAATCATAATAACGTTGTAAAATATTTCATTAAATACTGACTGTTCACAAATACACAAACGTGCATGAAAAGCAAAACGTATTTTTGGCTCGACTGCAATGCCTGTATTCGATTTTGTCAACGCTTTATGTTTAGGTAATGCTTCGCTATTGCTGATTGTTATTTACTACAGAAAACATAGAGATTGAGCTGGAAAAAGATACTTAGTAGCAACTATCATCAGATTGTTTAGGACCCTAATTAAGTCTTAAACAGAGTTTTCAAGCGGCATGTTGCCCTTTCCCGCCTAAAAGTGGTTGGTGTGATTTGCATTTTGAATTTGTATATTTTTTTTGCTATTAAAGTTAGATTCATGTTTTTGTAATCAAAAATCATTGGCAGTAAAATCTAGCATTTTTCAAATAAAACTTAAATCAAGGTGATTGATTAATTGGCTCAAGCACAATGATTATGGCTTCTTTTATATTTATTTTCAGTCAGGGTCTAGGCGTTACATTCTAGATTTATATAAAATACTTATCATAACCTAGGGTTGGGATTAAACTAAAATGTTCCTAGGTCTGTGCATAAACATCAAAACAAAAGCAGCAAGAAGCCGAGCCCAAGTTTACACAAAAACGTCACAACAAACGCCAAGTCCATTCAGAAACGTCTCAACGCAACACAGACCGAACCAATGTTTGCTTTTGCTTAGTTATTGTTGTTCACTGCAGCTTTTGCTTGTATATGCATATTTGCACATTTAACACCGAAGCGGCCATGGGTTAGTTGAATGTGTGATTGACTCCCAATCCAGTGAAACCAAGTTCGATTCTCATGTGGATATTATTTTTTTAATATTAAATTAATTTTTGTTCTTTCCTTTTAGAAATTATTTTTTTATTGTCAAGAAAAAATGAGTCTTTTATCACTTTTCTACAATTAACAGTTTTACAGGAATCGAACAAATAAGCCCATTGCAAACGCCACTTTTGTTCTACGCCGCCTATATGCGTCATGCCGCCGCCGGCAAAATATCGGCTCCTTTGCTTTGTGAGATTGTAGGCGATTGGAGTCAAAATTTAATTTGGCGTCGTTAAAAACTAAACTAAAACAATTCTATGAAGTAAAAATACTTTTAGGTATGAAAGCAAAATAATATTTAGATATGCTGATTCAAATAAAAATTATAAGGTAAATAATAGAGGCTTCTTTTTATTTATTTAGTAGTCAGGGTCAAGGAGATATATAATAGATTTTTATAATTAAACGCTTATCATAACCTAGGGTAGCAATTGAACTAAAACGTTTCTATTTCTAAGTCAATCATAAACATCAAAGCAAAAGCAGCCAGAGCCAATGCTTGCCTTTTTGGTTTGATCGAGCCTAAGTCCACGCAACACATACTGCATTAAATCCTGCTGACATCCTTTCGAGAGGCGCATTCCCAGAATTTCTTGCCCAATCCGAAATGTGGTTTCATGGCCCACCATACCTGGTTGGCAATCGTGATGCATGGCCAACACGCATACGCCCAGATGTGCCAACACTAGAGCTGCGCAAAAGTGTGCTTATAACCCAATCTCCACACGTCGACATTTCCACTGGATGCAAATATCTTAACTCCTTTATCGCGATGCAGCGTATATTTGCATATGTCTACAAGTTCATTAAACGCATAAGACATCATGGACTCAACACAACCGATGTACATCATGGCACATTGCTACTTATGCGATCTATTCAGCTAGCCAATCTTCAGGATGATGTAAAAGAACTTCGCTCCAACGGCTTCGTCCGAAAGTCTAGCGCCATCGCTTCTCTTGCACCATTTATTGACGAGTTTGGTCTTATACGAGTTGGTGGGCGACTCTCAAATTCAACGCTTCCATATGAATCTCGTCACCCGATTTTACTGTCACGTCGTCATCCAATTGCACTGGCTCTCATTGCGCATCTTCACAAGACGAACCTGCATATAGGCCCGCGTGCACTATTGGCTAAAATTCGTCTTCAATATTGGCCAATTGGTGGTCTACGACTGTATCAGGAGCTCTCAAGAATTGCATCACATGCTTCAAAGCAAAGCCAAGCTTTCTTGAACCGATCATGGCAAATCTTCCTAAGGAGCGTCTACTGGGTGTACGTGCATTTGCTGTTTCTGGTGTTGATTACTGTGGGCCATTTTTCTACAAATCCGAAGTCCGCACTAGGCCCCCTATCAAATGCTACATATGCATATTCATCTGCTTTACGAGCAAGGCAGTACATATGGAGCTTGTTAAGGACTTAACTACCGCATCATTCCTAAGCGCTCTCAAAAGATTCATCGCGCCTCGTGGAAAACCTAGCCAATTGTGGTCCGACAACGCGACGAATTTTGTTGGAGCAAAAAATGAGCTGTCAGACCTCAAGGCACTCCTGCTTAGCGACCCTCATACGGAAGCAGTTCACCGGTATTGCCTTACTGATAGCATCGACTGGCAATTCATTCCACCTCGCTCACCGCATTTTGGAGGACTATGGGAGGCAGCCGTGAAGACAGCCAAGCATCATTTTATTCGATCTGTTGGCTGTTCAATCCTCACCTTTGATGAGCTTCGCACCCTAGTCTGCCAAATATCTGCGATAATTAACTCTCGTCCATTGCTCTTACTTTCAGAAAATCCAGAAGATTCAGATGTGCTAACTCCTGCTCCTTTGTTGTACGGTGGTCCCCAAACAGCCTTAGTCGAACCAGATTTGACAAAGCTCAACTACAATCGTTTGGATGGTTGGCAACGTGTAACACAGTTGCAACAAGTTTTCTGGGCACGATGGCGCGAGGAGTACCTCACTCTTCTGCAGCAGCGGTGCAAGTGGCGTAGTCCTGACCGACGACTGAAGGTCAATGATGTAGTGCTGGTCAAGGACGAAAACTTGCCGCCTATGCGGTGGCCCCTGGCCAGAGTAGTCTCACTTATACCTGGTCGAAATGGCGAGTGTCGTGTAGCAGAACTGAAGACCGCAGTGGGCAACACACGAAGAGCCATAAATAAGCTGTGCGTGCTGCCCCTTAATGATGATGTTGAAATACAAGCTTCCAACGGGGGGAGTATGTCGGGAGCAGCAGCTTCCCAATAAAAACATAACATAGCATAACATCAATATAACATAAGCTCTTAAACTATATTACTAATTACTCTTAACTTCCAATATGCATAACTGTGTCTCTCTTTAGTTATTGCAATATAGTAGTTATCAATTCCCTTTATGCTATGTACAATTCTTGGCAGCGCTGCGGCCCTTGCATTGCCGTCAGCGTTAAAAGATCAATCAGTCTTTGCTAACCTATACATACATACGGTTGTGAGGTTCTGTGCCGTCGCTGTAACCTATTACAAACGGCTGCGTGACAAATAAAATATAACTTATAACGTTTATAAATAAATTCGTTTCATTTCGTTAATAAAATAAAAACAATTAACTAAAAAATATTAGTTAATCTAACAGACACATTGTATTATTTTCTATGATGTAACACTACCTTAAAATTATTTTAAGATATGCTGATTCAAATAAAAATTATAAGGTAAATAATAGAAGGCTTCTTTTTATTTATTTAGTAGTCAGGGTCAAGGAGATATATAATAGATTTTTAATTAAACGCTTATCATAACCTAGGGTAGCAATTGAACTAAAACGTTTCTATTTCTAAGTCAATCATAATAAAAATCAAAGCAAAAGCAGCCAGAGCCAATGCTGCATATCACTTTGCTTTGACCGAGCCCAAGTCCACGCAGAAACGTCACAACAAACGCAGCCAGAAGCAATGCTTGCCTTTTTGGTTTGATCGAGCCTAAGTCCACGCAACACACAACACAAAACAAAACGAGCCAATGCTTGCCTTTGCGTTTGCTTTTACCGAGCCCAAGTCACGCAGAAACGTCACAACACAACGCAGACAGAACCAGTGTTCATATAGGTGCTTTGCTTTTGCCGAGCCCAAGTCAATGCAGAAACATCAACACAAAGCACATTTTGTGTTTGATTTTGGTTTTGCGCAAACCGAGCCCAAGTCCACGCATAATCTTTCAACGGGAAAAAAAGCTCGGAGAGAATTTTCGCCTCTGTCTATTTGGTACTCTCTGGCATCTCTTTTTTAACAGCTGTTCTCTATGCCAAATCTATCCCTGTTACGTCGTTAGCAACAATTATGGCTCCAGTCTAGGTGCCAAGCCTGCAATAAAATCAGGCCAAGGAAAATCCAGAAAATCAGGCCAAGGAAAATCCAGAAAATCGTCAAGAAGGAAAACACTATATGAACCATTCAAAAAAAAAACCACTCACCTATTTAAAAGGCTTGGCAAAAAAAAAAAATAAAAAAAATATGCAATTTGTTTTTCCTTTTTATATAAAATTACACGAGCACACGCGATTTATGTGGTTTTATTCTATTTATTTTTTTTTTAAAAAAGATAAAGTTTTAGCGCTTTAAAATAAAACGTGTGGCTCTGACCAGTAGATGAAAGGAAAAGAAAGTATGACCAATGACCTGATGAGACTTGCACTGTTAACAGAACCATTTGCTGGTCCTCCATTTAAATTTTCTTTGACATTTGGCTCTGCTAATTATTTTTCTAGAATCAATAACGAGGCTTTTATACTACGAAAGTAAATAAAACTAAACAATATTAAAGCTTAATGCTCTTTAATATATTATTTCCAAAAATAATTCGAAATGACTTGCACTTATTGACCACATGCCCATGTTTCAAGCAGTTATAGCATAGTAATTTATCCTTTACCAAAGAGCGTTCTTTAGAATAGCATTTAGTGCAGCTGATGCCTTCAACTGCCACCAATGATTGTGCTACCTGTTTGGGTCCGTCTCCTTGTGTTGCTGGGTTGCCTCCAGCCATAAGTTCGCGTTTGCTTAGCTCCAACTCTTCGCAGCGGCAGTCCAAAAATTTAAAGAATTCATCTAGAGTAGGTGAATCTTTGTCCATACTACGCTCAATCCACCTGCGCCGCGTTTCAGCATCAAGTTTCTCAAGTGTCAAGAATATAATCCAGCAGTCGCGTCCCATTTGTTTAATTGCATCCAGACGGCGGACAACCTCATTTACGCCGTCTGACACTTTACGCAAAATTAATGCATCGATTTTTGCAGTTGCTGGCAAGCTCATGAATTGCTCTAAAAATGAATTGATTATATGCCGTGGACGATTGTATCTTTCCTTGAGACGCTCCCATGCAGTGTTGTAAGCCGCATCAGTGACTGTCAAATGTCGCAATAAGTTGGCAGCCTCATCGATAAGTATTATTTCAAATGATGAAATTTCTGTGTGTTTGACAAATGCTGCTTGTTAGGAATTGTACTTTTATAAATGTCTTGAAACTCTGGTTATTTATCTTTTAGGGCCGTTATGATTTCCTCACTGTTGACTCAATTCCTTTTACGTATTTCCAATTAGTGCAACTAGTTTGTTAACTAGTTCACTTGAGCTTTTCTGCGGATGGGTGGAGGCTTAACTTTTTTGGGTGCCCTTTCCGTTTGCTCAGTTTGCTGATGTTTCAGAGTCTGCCAAAAGGGCACATTTGTTAGAGTAGGCTGCCTCGGATGTTTGCCTACCATCATTACCACGGTTAATTTTTGATTTATTACCAGCCTTTGAGTTTTGTGGGCTGAGTTTGCGCTTGATTTGGATGTAGCGATCCATACCAGTCTGCCGAACCCGCTTTTTTTGAAGTAAAACTTTTGGCAGCATTGTGTATTTTTGGGCATTGTGAATTTTTGGGCATGAATGAATGCGTGAATGAATGAATGTGAATTTCTATGGGAGTAGCTTTGAAATTTTGTTAACCGAAAAAAACGTTAGCTGCTTTTGATTTTCTCTTTCGCATTGCGACGCTGACGTTGTGTTGGTGGTCATGTCATGACTTTGTCTCTTGTTGAGAGAGCGAACCGTGGTCATTGTACAGAGAGGAGAGTAAAGCGGCCGCGGCTGGTCAGATAAAGCACGCAGTACATGTGTAGTGTGTAAACGAAAGAATTGTTTTTGTATGCATTGCGTGAATGCAACATAGCGACATACATACATACATACAAGTGCCAGTGTGCACATGGTGGAATAATACAAGGTGAGGAACTCACAAACACCAAAAAAATTACCGAGGTTTGATTGACTGATTTTTCGATGAAAATTTTAATATACCAAATATTCCATAGCGTACTTTTTGAGTCAAAATTTTTTTCTGCGGGTTCTTGCTTTACTTGTCCAGCCGCGGCCACTTTTCTCTGCTCTCTATACATTGACCACGGCTCGCCCTCTCAACAAGAGCCGAAGTCATGACTCATGACCACCAACACAACGTCAGCGTCAATTCATCAATGCGAAAGAGAAAATCAAGACAAACGCACCAAGGCCACGGCATTGCCGTGAGAGTAACAAAAAGTGAGAGAGAGAGAGAAGCAAGAAAAAATACGAGCTGGCACATGGTGGAATAATACAAGGTGAGAACAAAAGCGAAAAATTAGGACCCATAAGAAAATGTGTGCATCTGAGCAAGAGAAAACATCCCCTTTGGTACTGTAGCGAGAGCGAGTAAGCATAAGGGTGAGCAAAAACTATTTTTTATCCGTCTTGTTTTGGTATTGCTGCGATTAATCTTTGTTTATTGTTTTTAATTCTTAGCACTATAACAAACACACGCAAGGACAAATTCTATCATTTGCCGACGGTACTTGCAAAACCTTTCACTTTGAACTCTAGTTCGCACAATTTCAAATAAACATCCACCCACATTAGAACTTTAACAATACCACGCGAGGTCAAATACGATCGAATGCCGACGGCACTTGCACAACCTTTCACTTTGAAATGTAATTCACTACTGCAAGCAAAATAAAGACCCACGAGAGAACGCTGTCGCAGTCGTCTTGTCGCATAAAAGAATGGTCTATTAAGAATCATTTTTAATATTTTGTTCTGGGAAGTTTGAATTTTTTGTAAATGAGTTCGCGCACTGCTGCCCCATATCTCAGATCCATATAACATTATAGGTAAAAATATTGATTTATATATTATTAATTTGTTGTGCAACGAAAGTTTAGATTTACGATTTATAAAAGGGTAAAGAAGGCATATAGTTTTGTTAATTTTATCAATAGTTTTACTAATGTGATCCGAGAAAGTTCTTGTATTCGGTATATTTGGTCTCCAAATGGCGGGCTCTGTGGATGAATTGCGTGGCCAATTCTCACAGTGGGTAAATATGCAGGAAGGTCAAATAAAATGGGCTTTGCGGTTGAGCGAGCTGGCCAGAAAGCATGGCCAGCGGTCGCCAACAGGCAATCTGGAAGCGAGTGGCTGTGGAGGCCGGGCAGTTCCAGTACCAGAGGGTCCTACGGGAATGGCCAACAGCACTCAAGCAGCTTATCTTGATCAGAGACCCACACCCTGGGGCACAGGATCATTCAGGAACAATGATGTGTTCTGAATTCCTGTGCCACAGAATATGCCAGGCGGTTCCAGAGGGCTTAGCGACTATGCTAAAATTGCAGAGCAAGTGCGCGAGTGGACATTCATTTTTGATGGTTCCACTGAGCCACTGGAATTCTTGGAACAAGTTGAATGGTCGGCCGAAGCGTATGGCCTCATGGCAGCCGTCGAGCGATTCGCAAGATCTTAGCCTATCTAGGCGGATGCTTGCGAAGGGCCCGGCACCATGGTGGCGCAACCAAACGCATCAGCCGCCTGAGTGCATACGTGCGCAGCACGAAGAGGCGACAGAAGCGCCCCGCATGTTTGGCGGAAGCTTTTCGATAAGGCTGGCCAGCAGCCGTATCTTGTATGGTACGGCGAAGGCGGCAGCGAGATCGACCAGAAGCAATTGGCGGACAACTCTTGACGACGGGCAGATGGCGCTATAGGGTTCGTTAGGGCCGAGGTGGTGGCCTTAGGGTTTTCGTTTTGGCCAAGAGCTTGGACGGCCATAGATCGTAAAAAAAATTGCTGATAAAATTAAGCCGAAATTGACACTAAACAAGAAAATTTATTTTATTTTGTTTGTCTATTGTTTAAACTTTTTTTTTAATTTTTTTATTTGTATTATTATACACTGTACCCGTATGGTACAAAGGATACATTGTGTTTGTGTGAGCCGAAAATGTATGTTACGTACAGAAGGAGACGTCGGAGACCCCCCAAAGTTACCTAAAGTATGATTAGAGTGACTAGAGAAGTCGATATACCCATGTCCGTCTGTCCGTCTGACCGTCCGTCCGCATGAACGCCTAGATCTCAGAGATGGTAAGAGCTAGAGCAACCAAACTTTCAGTTTAGATCCCTTATTAATCCATAGGACTTAATTGCAATGTGGTGGTACAGTGTATCCCAAAGTCGTCTGCGCCTGTCTTTAACGTACGCCATCTTTTTTTTTAATTTTTTTTCCCGATGAAAGGGGGAAGTGTGAGGAGGCAATTTGCAGCCTCACAACATTGTTCCTATTTTGCCAATAGGGCACTAAGTAGTTACTTGGTGAGAGTAGCGGTGAAAACGCGCTTACTCTCACCAATACTAGTTAAAGTATAGCGGCCTTTAGATTGGCGCGCAAGTTATTATTTAATATAAGTGAGTAGGTGGAGAGTAGGTGATAGAAATAGTGTTAGGTACGGCGGACTCTTTCTTTTCTATTAGGATAGATACAACAGATAGATAGATAAACAGAGTATTGCCATATAGGATTTATTAGTATACGTTTAGGCGGGAATTTAACGATTTGGCGCCGGTCGAGGCCAATGTAAGGTGGATCGACAGCCAAATCGGACAGTCTTTGTGAGTTTGTGAAGTGGACAGCCTGAGAGCGTCTTCTAGTGAGAAAAGTAATAAGATCAGTGCCGCAGATTTAAAGGCGTTTCGAGTAATAACATATAGAATTGTCGTAAAGGACGGATATAAGGATTTATTTAATTAGTAGCGCACCGGGTGCGACCGCGTCGGAGTTTACACGTTCCGTGAACGAGCCACGCCAAGTATTGTCATCACCAGGATTAACATAGGGTGAGCGTATCGCCGCAAAAGGGCGGTAAACATATTAAATTATTAAATCTGTTTAACTGAAAAATTGTTAGATTTAAGTTTAACTTTGTTTTCCCGGAATATAGTTTTGCAAAAATATTATTTTGTGTAAAATTGAGAGCGTGTGGGCTTGACTTAAGTGTACTGTGATAATAGACCGCAAAAAGGCGGATAATATATTTTTAAAACTTAAAGCAAATTGTGTTTTGTTTAAAATATCGAAAGTCTCAGCAAATACATAGCTGAGCTATCCCAGCCGTTGTTCCGGACAAACCGGAGGTCGTTACAGCGCTGAGCCCCTAAAAAAGTCGTACAAAGAGCAATAGCAAAGTTAAACAAAATTCACGTTTAGTACAACACGCGTTCCTTCACTCTCATAACTATTATAATACTTGATTGTTAACCCTTTCATGCACGCTTTTTGCACAGGACAGTTAGAATTTTTTTGACGGTTGTTTTTTTCTATATTGTGGTCAAATAACACAATTAAATCAAATTTTTAAGAATTTAGTCGCTCCTACTATTTTTAATACTTTGTTGTACATGTACCACATCGTGCATTAAAGGAGTAAAACTGCGTTGCAAAATGGAATTAAAACAATATTTTTTTTAAATCAAAACAAACACTTATATTTTAACATTTCATAGCAATTCATAATATATTTCTTTTGGTTTGAATAGATGACTTAGCCCACTTTAATTTAAATGATAATTTGTAGTTTTTCATTGGGGTAAAACACAAATCTCAATTACACTTAGTGCAAATCACTGTCTGTAGCCGCTTTTGCAGAGTTTGTAGCGCGACTGCGATGGTTTGTAATCGGGAAAACGCCCTGTTCTATCAAATCGAATGTCCTGAACTGTTTTTATTGCTCCACGTCTTGATGATGGAGTTGTTTGTGGAGATCACGATGGGCGGCCTCGTTTTTTTGGGATAAAGACATGACGTCTACACAAAAGCCATCTATTCGTAGCTGCTGAGTTGAGAATCCAAAAGAAAATTCGCATATAGTAAATATTTTCGGGATTGAAGATTTATTCTATATAATTCACAGAAAATTGCAACGGTTTATTATCATACCATTTTACAGCAATAATGTCATAATTTGTTTCTACTCTGTAGTCATAAGAGCCACGACCTTTTTTTTTTTAATATTGCTTCAGAGTCCAAATTACAATTTCCCAAACGATTGCTACGAACTGTTCCAGTTGCCGAAATTCCTTTTTCTTTAAAAGCTTTTAACAAATGTATTGATCCAATTATCAAAAAATACTTTAAAGTTTCGATGAACTGGTATATCCTTTACCAAGTGAATAACTATATCAGACATAGCACCTAAGCCATAATTAGGGCAAGTTCCTTCTCCTACGTACATGGTGAGGTCATATAGTATACCAGACTTTCCACATCTCGTAAATATTTTAAAACCCCATTTGTGCGGCTTCTTTGGGTAGAATTGTTTAAATTGCTGTCGTCCTCGAAAGGGTATAGTCTGCTCATCTACGCGATGTGTTGCTCTGGAGGAATCTTTAGAGAATTTTTGCGGAAGCCTTCTAAAATGGGCCTAATCTTATTTAGGGCCGTCAGCCAGTTGGTGTCACAAGGGGAATAACGTGCAACCCAAGACCAGGGTACGCGCCGTAATTGTGACACACTTCTGGAAGTGCGACTACACTCTCCACGTGAGGACGGCTGGAAGCAGGCCCATGGTAAGGTCATGTCTCTGCCATGGGTGCTGACTAATAGTAGTTCGGGCGAAAGAAGAAAACTCGAAAAAATTACCCCAATCTAAGGTGGAACAGTATCAGGGGGATGAATGGCTGAGGGGGTCTCAGTCTCTACTTTGCGAACTCTGGATACCTGCCGACCTCCAGTTTTAAAAATGGCTTCCCGCGGTACCCGGGCTATGCCGCGGGTGACTCTCCCCTTCCCGCTTACTCGTGGGTCCAAAATATGAATTCTACAACAAATAATAACAACAAAAACAAAAATGAGTCCGTAACTCGCCAAAATACGGAAGGGACGAAGCTCCCGTCGAAAGTAGCTACAAGCGAGGTGAGAAAGGAACCTTCGGGTGTCCTTTCCGTCTTGGACTGTGCCGACAAGGGTAGGACGGCAAACCCACCGTCCTCCCTAGATTCTGAGGGAAGGCAATCCAACCCTTCCTTAGATGCAAAGACGAAGCAAGCCAGCTATGCCTCTACATCCAAGGCGGGGCTGGCTGCTAACTCTTCAGAGTCGGCTACTCCGAAGATGCCACCACCAAACAAGCCGTCGTACAAAAACAGGTGACGTGCAGGAGTAATTCTCCAAAAAAACCTTACCACTCCGGAGGAATCACCGGAGGGTAAGAAGCTGGTCGAATGGGCCAGAGAAATATTGCCAGCAATATGCTCCGCAGAGACAGCTCTGCATTCTGTAGTCTCGGGAATAGAGAAATCACTACACTATAAAGAATTTTCATTGGTCGCCTTTTTAGACATTGAAGGGGCTTTTAATAATGTCACACCTGAGACAATCATTGAAGCACTGAAAGATCTGAGAGTGGATGCGAGGGTCATCAGTCTCATTGAACAGTTACTCAGATGTAGAGTTATTCAATCCTCTCTGGGGAATTCCAGTATCGTAAGATACGTAAATAAAGGAACGCCTCAGGGGGGAGTCCTCTCTCCTTCTTATGGAATGTAGCAATAAATGGCCTCCTACGCACCTTCGAAGGGGGTGGATGCAGTATAACTGCATACGCGGATGACGTGGCAGTTGCTTTCTCGGGAAAATATCCTCAAAAACTATGTGAGCGCATGACAAACGCCTTATGCACTCTTTCCAAATGGGCTACAGAAAGTGGGTTAGGAGTTAATCCAGAAAAAACCAAGCTCATGCTCTTTACCAGGAGGTACAAAATACCCCCTCTTATAAACCCAAAATGAAATGGTGTCATACTACCATTCAGCGGTTCAGCCAGATATCTTGGTCTAATCCTCGATAGTAAACTGGACTGGAACTTAAATACGGAAGATCGAAGAAAGAAAGCCACGATCGCCCTTTACACATGCAGAAAGGCTATTGGTCTTAAATGGGGCATGTCTCCTAATAAAGTCCATTGGCTATACACTGCCATCGTGAGACCGATTCTCCTCTACGGAGTTTCAATCTGGTGGCCCTCAATGGACAAAAAAACCGTCCTAAAAAAGCTGAGCAAGGTTCAGCGAACTGCAGAACTAACTATCAGCGGGGCTCTATGCTCCACCCCAAATGAAGCATTAGATGCCATCCTAAACCTATTGCCCCTGGATAAAGTGGGTAAGCAAATAGCCATTCTATCAGCTCTACGTATGAGAGAGGCAAGAAAATGGAATGGATTAGACTTCGGTCACTCTAGGATTCTTAATGGAAATCCTCTAATTCCTGATAGTACGAACTACTGCTCCCCACAGGAACACTTTTCAACAGCATTCGAGACCCATTTTCCAACCAGGGAAGAATGGAATGTTGGTATACCAGGCCCCAGTGGCTCAATAAAAATCTTCACGGACGTTTCCAAGTTAGACGATCGCGTTGGCGGAGGCGTCTACATTGAGGAACACAACGTAAGAATATCTTTTAGGCTTCCAGATCACTGCAGTGTCTTCCAGGCTCAAGTCACGGCAATTCAGGAAGCCGCCTCGATAATTAAAAAACCTACCAATAGGTAGCAATAATATCTGTATTTACTCAGATAGCCAGGCGGCTATTAAGTCTCTCGCCTCCATCATGCATGAAGTCAGTGAACAACTGTCGCTCATCTCTAGAGGAGATGGCAGAACAGTTTTCGATCCACCTCATCTGGGTCCCAGGACACAGGGATATTGAGGGCAATTGTATTGCGAATGAACTGGCTAGAAAAGGAACTACCAGCATCCTTCTTCAGGACAAGGAGCGTCTGGGTATATCTATGGCCAGCTGTAAATCGAGCATTAAGAACCACTTTGCTCTAGCTGCTAGTCAAGCGTGGAATCGGATATCAAACACGTGTAGAATCTCACGGCAAACATGGCCGGTATACTGCAAAAAGAGAACAAAGAACCTTTGCGATTTAAACAGAGCTCAGTGCTCGACGGTAATCCGGGCAATTACCGGACACTGGCTGGTGGGTATCCATGCATCAAGGCTCAACGCACCTCACAATGATTTCTGTAGAAGTTGTGGTGATGAGGAGGAGCTGGAGACGGTAGAGCACTTATTCTGTCACTGCCCTGGGCTGTGTAGGACAAGGCTCCGATTCCTAAAATCATACGTGTTTAATGACCTATCTCAGCTCTCGGAAAAGAGTCCATGAAGCCGCTCGAGGTTTATTAAAGCCGCCGGATGGGCGTGTTTTTGAAAACATATAGGGGACCTTCCGAGTGGGGGAAGGGTGGTGTAAGGCCTAAACCTAACCTAACCTATTTTTCTTTGCGTTAATGCTAGAAAAATGTTAATATGTATTGCTTTATTTTTTGTTGTTGGCCCATTGATTTTCAGGAGATCCAAATTTCGTTTTTGTTTTAAATCACCAAAAAATTCGCAGTACTTTAGAAGATATACGAATTCAAAGTGGAATGTTGTACAGAAACAAAAAGTGTATGAAAGCGTTAAGACACCGTTTGAACTCCAAAGTAATGTTAAGACGGCTAAACTAAAGAAATAAAAACAGCGTAGAAAAATAAGTTGGGCGATAAGTTTTACATCTAATGCGTAATTCTACTGCACGTTAATTTTTATACCCTGTACCTATAGGTACAAAGGGTATACTAGATTTGTGCAATGTATGTAACGGCAAGAAGGAGGCGTGGCAGACCCCAAGTCCTTTATACCAAAATGCTTATCATAACCTCGGGTAGCGATTGAGCCATGTCCGTCTGTCCGTCCGTCCGTCTGTCCGTCTGTATGAACACCTAGATCTCGGAGACTATAAGAGCTAGAGATAAGAAACTTTACCAGCTGTTGCGCATATTTCCTCAAGAGATCAAGTTTGTTGAATCATGTCAATATCTTTCCCCGTTCCCCCGTAGCAGAGTTTCGCGGTTTTTAGCTAAACCGTTTAATATTTAATCTGAAACTTAACAGAGCGATGCGTTGTGGTTACATGCATATGTGTGTCAAAAATAAACAAAATCGGACAATTACAACGAAAGCTATAGGCAAAAATGTAAAAATTTCACCTCCCCTTGCCTATAAACTGCGTCAATATTTGACTCTACGTAATAATAGTAACAAACGACCTAGAAGCACCAATTTTGGTAAGCTGATTTATGTGCCTCTAATGAAAAAATCCACATCCAAATTTTATCAATGCAGCCCCCCCACCCCCCCAATCGATTTACAGTGTTTTCTCCCACACCCTTCAACATATCCCCTTGAGACTTACCCCATATACTTTCAATAACTCCTTTGACGTAAATTTCGATTTTCATCAAAATCGGTTAAAATTTGCGGAACTTATAGGCATCAATATCGTTTTGCACCAACAAATAAAATATTCCAATTGGAAAGTTCATAGAAAGAATATGCAGGAATAAATCTTTTTTGAGAAAAAAAGGTACAGGGCATTACACTGTCGGGCACCGCCTCGACTGTATTACATTTTTTTAAATTTGTTTTGCTTCTTGGTTTTGCATGTTATTATTGTGGTTGTTATTGCATACATTAACGCTTGCCAGGGCCGGCGGTTGACGTGAGTAGTATGGTTGCTGTGGTTTTTGCATGAAATTTTTTGGTTTAAAAGTTCGATTCATGTTATTCTGATACAAATTATTGGCAGTAAAATAAACTATCAAATACAACATAAATCAAGCACAATGACTATTTCAAGTGGATCGCTTAAGGTGTTTTTCGGAAAATCTGCTCCTACCGTAATATCTATTGAAGTATATAAAATTATCTACAAAATTAATCCTCTATCACTTTGCTAAGATTAACAGTTTTCCAGCAAACGAACGAATAAGGCGCTTGCAAACGACACTTCTGTTCTACGCCGCCTACTTGCGTGGCACCAAGCAAAAAAGCCGTCGGCAAAATATCCGTTCCTTTGCTTTGTGATTGTAGGCGATTGGAGTCAAAATTGAATTTGCCGTCGAAAAAGACTAAAACTAAAAAGTCTTTGAAGTGTTATTAAATTAAATTATTAAATTAAAATAATTTTTAATTTCAATAAACGGGCTTCGCAAAAATGGCAAATGTTGCCATACTTTTGATGTACCAAACAAATATTTAAATTTAATTCCAATAAACGAAAAATGTTTAAGTGATGAAGAAGATTCTGCTGATGTTGATGAAATCATTAGTAATTTAATATAGTAAAAATAAAGAACTAAAACAACAAAATTTTTTTGAAGTAAAACTTTTAAGGCGGCATTGTGCATTTATTCTTAGCACTATAACAAACACACGCAAGGACAAATTCTATCATTTGCCGACGGTACTTGCAAAACCTTTCACTTTGAACTCTAGTTCGCACAATTTCAAATAAACATCCACCCACATTAGAACTTTAACAATACCACGCGAGGTCAAATACGATCGAATGCCGACGGCACTTGCACAACCTTTCACTTTGAAATGTAATTCACTACTGCAAGCAAAATAAAGACCCACGAGAGAACGCTGTCGCAGTCGTCTTGTCGCATAAAAGAATGGTCTATTAAGAATCATTTTTAATATTTTGTTCTGGGAAGTTTGAATTTTTTGTAAATGAGTTCGCGCACTGCTGCCCCATATCTCAGATCCATATAACATTATAGGTAAAAATATTGATTTATATATTATTAATTTGTTGTGCAACGAAAGTTTAGATTTACGATTTATAAAAGGGTAAAGAAGGCATATAGTTTTGTTAATTTTATCAATAGTTTTACTAATGTGATCCGAGAAAGTTCTTGTATTCGGTATATTTGGTCTCCAAATGGCGGGCTCTGTGGATGAATTGCGTAGCCAATTCTCACAGTGGGTAAATATGCAGGAAGGTCAAATAAAATGGGCTTTGCGGTTGAGCGAGCTGGCCAGAAAGCATGGCCAGCGGTCGCCAACAGGCAATCTGGAAGCGAGTGGCTGTGGAGGCCGGGCAGTTCCAGTACCAGAGGGTCCTGCGGGAATGGCCAACAGCACTCAAGCAGCTTATCTTGATCAGAGACCCACACCCTGGGGCACAGGATCATTCAGGAACAATGATGTGTTCTGAATTCCTGTGCCACAGAATATGCCAGGCGGTTCCAGAGGGCTTAGCGACTATGCTAAAATTGCAGAGCAAGTGCGCGAGTGGACATTCATTTTTGATGGTTCCACTGAGCCACTGGAATTCTTGGAACAAGTTGAATGGTCGGCCGAAGCGTATGGCCTCAACCTCAACTTGGTTCCAAGAACTATGCCTGAGCTCCTACAAGGCTGGGCCCTTAAATGGTATGTGGCCAATAATAACCATTAGACCACACGGGCGGCTTTTGTAGAAGATTTTGAGGGCTATTTCCTTCCCAGAGGCTATTATAGAAAGCTGCGGTAGGAAATAAATCAGCGCAGGCAAGGGCTGTATGAGCCGTTTAAGGCGTATATGGTAGAGATGCAGACTCTGTCGTCCTTGTCGTTATACGAAGGAGCACCAGCTGCAGATAATCTATGGCCACAGCTTGCCTGATCTGCGCGCGCTTGTAAGGCGAGCCCAATTTCAAACTCTCAGCCAACAACCGTCAAATCTTTGCGGCGGATGCGCGGCATGCACTGCCCAGGGCTCCCAATGTGTCACAGCTTAATTTTCCCAATATGTCGAGAGAAGCGCGCAGACCTCAAAGTAGCCAACATCGGGAAGAATTTCCAGGCCCAGTAGAAACTTGCTGGCGGTGCGGGCAGGCTGGACATTGCTCCCAAATGTGCCGCAACCAGCCAATAGAATATTTGCTGGCGTTGCGGGATGTTGGACACGACTGCCAAAAGCAATGTTCATGCCTTAAAAGTTGCTCAGAGTCCCAGTTACAAAAGGGAAGAGCGAGATGCGCACCAGTCTCTGTCCCAAAACCATTATTGGGAGAACTGGTGAGCGAAGGCAGTAGGATTAAGGCCACGGTTTCGATTGGCGGCGAACTCTTAGAGGCCACAATTGATTCGGGTGCGACTAGCAGCTTTATAAGCACAAAGTTAGCTAGAAAGATGCACGCCGTGGGTCGCAGCAGAAATGTGCTGCGCGAAGTTTGCCTGGCGGACGGTCGGCACAGCGAAATCATGCGTGGAATTGATTTAGAGATCGCCTTTGGACACGGCCGCACCACTATAGGGCTCCTTGTTATGCCGGGAGTGGTGGGCGGGTTGATCCTTTGGTGGGATTTCCTGTCGCGCATGGGTTTCAATTTTAGCTGTGCTGGACACGACAAATAAAATTAGCCAATAAGAAGGCAAACGGGCAACAACAGCGGGTAGCGGAGCCTCAAGCCATGCAGGCGGAAGGCATTCACGGGCCCGGCATAACGGCAGTACAAGATGCAGCTACACAGGCACTTGTTGCTAGTGTGCGGTTGGCATACATTCGCAAGATCTTAGCCTATCTAGGCGGATGCTTGCGAAGGGCCCGGCACCATGGTGGCGCAACCAAACGCATCAGCCGCCTGAGTGCATACGTGCGCAGCACGAAGAGGCGACAGAAGCGCCCCGCATGTTTGGCGGAAGCTTTTCGATAAGGCTGGCCAGCAGCCGTATCTTGTATGGTACGGCGAAGGCGGCAGCGAGATCGACCAGAAGCAATTGGCGGACAACTCTTGACGACGGGCAGATGGCGCTATAGGGTTCGTTAGGGCCGAGGTGGTGGCCTTAGGGTTTTCGTTTTGGCCAAGAGCTTGGACGGCCATAGATCGTAAAAAAAATTGCTGATAAAATTAAGCCGAAATTGACACTAAAAAGAAAATTTATTTTATTTTGTTTGTCAATTGTTTAAACTTTTTTTTTTAATTTTTTTATTTGTATTATTATACACTGTACCCGTATGGTACAAAGGATACATTGTGTTTGTGTGAGCCGAAAATGTATGTTACGTACAGAAGGAGACGTCGGAGACCCCCCAAAGTTACCTAAAGTATGATTAGAGTGACTAGAGAAGTCGATATACCCATGTCCGTCTGTACGTCTGACCGTCCGTCCGCATGAACGCCTAGATCTCAGAGATGGTAAGAGCTAGAGCAACCAAACCTTCAGTTTAGATCCCTTATTAATCCATAGGAGACAAATTTATTTTATTTTTTTGGTATTGGGATTACATTACATAGCTCCAATAGGGATGTATCAGAGGACCTCGAAAAAAGATTTAGATGGATAATTCGTTTGTTTATGAAGATATCATAACAAAATTTGGCAATCGGAAGTTTTTTAGAGACCCCCAGCACTGCACCAAATTTTATTAAAATCATATAGCTTCCATAGATCGATCGGTCAAAAAACCGTGTTTGGCGCAAAATTCGTTGTGATTCGTTTGTTTGTGAAGATACCGCAACCAAATTTGGCATTAAGAAATTTTAGAGTTCCCAAGCACTGTTCAAAATTTGATCAAAATCGGTTGACTATATCATATAGTCCCCATAGGACCGATCGGTCACAAAATTGTTTGGTGCAAGATTCGACTGATTTCTGTTTGTTTATGAAAATATCGTAGCCAAATTTGCCGAATAAAATATATTTTGGAGGTCTTAAGCAATATTTCGGACATAATTGCAAAGTGGTGGTACAGGGTAACCCAAAGTCGTCTGCGCCCGACTTAAACGTACGCCATCTTTTAATTTATTCTTCATTTTAGTAGTGCAGCTGATGATAGCGCTGCCAGGCGCGCATGCGCACAGGTGGCAACGCTGAAAAGTGACACTAAAAAGCTAACTGTTACGGTAGGGTACTAGGAAGGTGATTGTTAGGAAAGAGCAGTAACGGTTTTGGTTGTGATCGTGCACATTGGGAACGATGGTAGGATTATGTTTAAAAAAAAAAAAATATAACAAATAGAGAAAAGGTAGTATAGGGTCAATTTCGAAAACAGGTTAGGTTTAGAATTGATTGTAGGGGAAAAGAAAATTTTTAATGAAAAATTTTCATGGCGTGCCAGAGCAGGTTGGCAGCTGCGGGCGAAGCCAACTGTTTTGGGACGTGGTAGTTGTAGGAAATGAGCAGAGTTGCGCTTAGGGATGGAGCATCCCGAGTAGTGTGCGACGAGTTAGTTTAGTTTAATTGCTGCGTTGGCCGTATTCTGTCCGAATTATGGAGGAATCGGAACGAGCAAGGTAAGCAGCGTGTCTGGATACTCTCCCAAAGAGGGGAGGTATCAGAACGCTTTGGGAGGCTGTTTTGTCACTTGACCCGCTTCGGTGGAGCCACAGCTGGGCCAAAGTTTGCTAGGGTAGGTGCCGAATTTTTATACCCTGTACCGTATGGTACAAAGGGTATATTGTGTTTGTGCAAGCCGAAAATGTATGTAACGTACAGAAGGAGACGGCGGAGACCCCCCAAAGTTACCTAAAGTATGATCAGAGTGACTAGAAAAGTCGATATACCCATGTCCCTCTGTCCGTTTTAGAGGGATAATTCGTTCGTTTATTAAGACATCATAACCAAATTTGGTAATCGGAAGTTTTTCAGAGACCCCCAGCACTGTACCAAATTGTATCAAAATCGGTTGACTATATCATATAGCTCCCATAGGACCAATCGGTAAAAAAAAAACGATTTTTATACAAAATGCATTTTTGGGCATGAATCAATGCGTGAATGAATGAATGTGAATTTCTATGGGAGTAACTTTGAAATTTTGTTAAACGAAAAAAACGTTAGCTGCTTTTGATTTTCTCTTTCGCATTGCGACGCTGACGTTGTGTTGGTGGTCATGAGTCATGACCATAGTATAACTATACAGGTAGTCTATTCCGGCTCACCGAATTCTTATTTTTTGTGAGAGCGAAAACAGCGAAAAAGAGAAAAGAAAACCACTCTCGTCGCTGTTGTTGTGCATAAGCAAACATAAAAAGGTACATACATACATATGCTTAAAAAATGTTTTTTTGTTGCTGATGCTTGCAGCACCAAATTAACCGCTGCACAAAATAACTGCATATGCTCAAAAAATATGCGCAGACACAACCTTCCTCATGAAAAATCGCAACGAAACTAAAACTAAGAATTTTCGTGAGAGTGAACTTAGGGAAAGACTACCTGTATAATTCTAACATGGTTTTTGCCCACCCTTATGCTTACTCGCTCTCGCTACAGTAGCAAAGGGTATGTTGTCACTTGCTCAGATGCACTCATTTTCTTATGGGTCCACCATGTGTGACAGCTCGAATTTTTCCTTGCTTCTCTCTCTCTCTCACTTTTTGTTACTCTCACGTGCGTTTGTCTTGATTTTCTCTTTCGCCTTGGCTATTTTTGCACCGAGTGCTCTTTCCGTTATGTCTTGTAAGTGGCGCCAGCCAGACGCACACGCAAAAAACCGAGAATTTTACAAAAACAAAATGCACACAGTGTGCGCTTTTATGGCCGAACTCGAGGATGCATGGGCGACCGTAACAGTAGTTTTTATTACGATCGTCGGCTACGCGCCGAGCTTACAAAAACAAAATACACACAATGTGTGCCTTCGCTCGACTCGCAGCAACTTACAAAAACAAAACACACACAGTGTGGGCCATCGCACGACTCGCAGAATTTTACAAAAACAAAATACACACAGTGTGCGATTTTTATGGCCCTACTCGAGCATCCCTTTTAGACCGTAACGGTAGTTTTTATTGGTGCTCGCGGACGAAAAATTCGCACAAGTACACCGAGCACAGAAATATAGTTAATTTGGCAAGTGTAAGACCGAGTAATTTTTTTGGTAAATTAAAATTGTCATATAAACTCATATGACTTTTCTGTTTCTTTGAATGTGTTGCAAAATTTCGTTCAGTGTACACGCACAAGCAGATCGCCGGCGACGCGCCGAGTTTACAAAAACAAAATACACACAATGTGTGCCTTCGCTCGACTCGCAGAAAATTACAAAAACAAAATACAGTGTGCGATTTTTATGGCCCTTCTCGAGCATCCTTTTTTCGACCTTTTTCTTGATGTTGTTGTAGTGCTCTTTCCGTTATTTTTCGTGCCCACCTCTGGCTATATCATATAGCCTACCATCGGACAGATCGGTCAGATCGTTTGTTTGTGTAGATGTCGTACCCAAATTTGGGAATCAATTGTCTTTTAAATTGCTTAAGCAATATATCGGACATAATTGCAATTAGTGGTACAGGGTATCCCAAAGCCATCTTTTTTCTTGTAGCTGTCAATGCATACTGAGTTAAATGTTAGCAGGTTTGACTGAGTTTATACATAAATTACCTAACTATTGTAATTATTATACCAGTCATACTGACAGCAAAGATCAAGGCTTAACAGCTATTATTATTATTAAAGGAGTAAGAGCACAATTATTTACTTACATCATTTTTATCATCTTCGATGACAGATTGGAATTCTTTATAAATGGCACCCAACAAATCAACTATACTGTTATAAAATCCTCTCAATATATTTGATATTTTCCTTATGTAGCTGTTTAAATGATATTCAAAAACATCAACTGGTACAGCGCCCGTAAACGTGAACTTTAGTAAAGGTGTATCAATAATTTTCTCGCATATTCGTACTATTAGACGATTAGCGCGCTTGTAAATATCTACTGTGTTTTGTAATTTATTTGTATGCTTTTCACATTCCGATATATAGGCATCGCTTAATTCGCCGCCGAAAGTAAGTTTGAAGACTCCTGGGAAATTTTTCTATCACATGCCTGAATAAGAGCATAAAAAAGTTTTCGTTCCTTTTCTGACAACGCAGCTAATATGTGGTTGTAGTTCAGACAAACGTGCACCACGCTATTGTAGACAAATCTTAAAACATAATGCTTTTCGTAAAGTCTTCGTACAAGACCAGGTACCACAAACCCTAATTGTTCAAAACGTTGGGCTTCCCCACAAATTTTAAGCAAATTCCGCTCGATATTACATTCAATCAATCCCTTTTTTAACTGGCTTCGAGTAAGCAAGTATCTGTCAAGGTTCTGGTTCGGTGATGCACTGCAATAGTTTCTTTGCCATTCGTCAAACGATTTGCGAACTTCTGTTTTGAATACCATCTGAAGCACTTTAAATTGTTCAAATATTAGTGATGCTTCCGAAACATCTGGCAACCATTCTAAAGTTATAAGCCGATTGTACAACCCCGACAATCGATCCAAATTGATTCTGTAACCGTAAGCACGTGATGTATTGAAGGCCATCCAAGACTCGTGCAATTTACTGCGATCCATTAATACATGAGACGTTAGTGCCATTTCGTCTGAAAATTGAATCCAAATGGAAGAAACCATACTGATGTATGTTTTTCTTAATGTTCGCCTATATGAGTAGAAGAGCATAGTAATCAATGATTCGATCGCCTCCTCCACATTGCAAGTGTATTGGAAAATGCTAAACATCAACCTACGAATTACTTCTTCCAGGCTTTGTATAGTGAACCTGTACCTAAGAACTTCTTCATTCCACTTATTGTTATGTAAACTAAGTATAAAATCTTTAAATTCGGTGATTAGGGTAGTATGCGTGGATTTAAACTGATTTTCAATATTTTCCGCCACTTTTTTAAATTCTGATCCACTCGTGCCTCCAAACTGAGGCTTGGGTATCAGTTCTGTCTCGTCCATCCTTCCAAATGCAATCATCGACTCACATATATCGATTACATCATTTAATCGTTCTATAAAAGCTTCGATATGATTAAATATCGTTGCGTTATCCAATGCCCAGCCAATAATGCAATTACGACCAGTATGCTCTTTTGATAAGATGTCGTAAATGCATTTGTATGTTAAACAGCAATCAATGCACATATTACAAACTTTAATACCATATCTTGAATGTCCCATCATTATTCGGTCAATATCAAGTTTATCAACACAGAATTGTACGATTTGATGGCTTAGGTCGCGAAAAATCTGAGTAATTAACTCTCGGCGATTATAGCTATCCGAGTTTTGCCAAATAAATCGAACAATATGAACAAAATTGGGGAGAAGCTGAGATAAAGCAGCAGGGCTTTCAGATTTCTCAATTTTTATAGTGGGCACTATAAGCAAATGCAGGAATTTTATATTGGACATGGCCTCTTCCAATTCATGTTTAGACTCGGTGATAAGTTCATCAATTTCTTTAATATATACAGAATTCTCTTTACGTAGAACATTTATAATTTGCTCTAGATCATATTGTCCGAGTTGTGTTTTTAGACCCTGCATAACTTCAACTGTAATAAAATATTTAAGCTTATACATACAATATTGTAAAACTTCATTAGCTTACAGCGATATATCCAGAATTCATACTCGTCCTCTATTTTAATATAGTCAGATGGAACCGAAAATGCCTTATCGTTTAACAATGTGCGTATTTGCATTGTCCATAAAATTGCTATAGTTTCTAAGTTTTTAACTAACTCCCGATCGGTAGAAATGTTTTCTTTGTTAATCTGCGATAACACAAACGGTATATACAATACAGTCATTCCAGACATTTTATAATGTAACCCAGTGATAAAAGCTAAAAACTGGTCCAAAGCTTTGCAAAATCGATGCTTTATGTTATCACCCCATTCAATACAGTTACGAAAAATTGGTGCATAGATAATTTCCAGTACACGGAGTAAGCATCCATCTATATCATCGTGTAAAGAGCCAAAGTGTATTTCATCATGAAATCCATCAACAGTATATGCTTTTCTTTGCGTTCGAATAAAATAGCACATATCAAGTGTAGGTGCCACTGGAAATCCTAGTGAAGCTGTTAGTAAGTTGCAGTCATAAAATATTGTTAAAATAGTTTCATTTTCGTCAAGCAGCCAGCGTCGAATTGGGTTAAGCACTTTGTCATCCCATTCTTGTACATCGCAAAAATATAGCAGTGTCATTCGCTGTATGTAACTTATTAAAAATGAAAGTTCTTGCTGGCTATAAACAAACGATGATCCAGAACCACAGTATTCCCGAAAATTATCTTTGGTTAAATGAAAGACATTACAAGCAAAAAGAAAAAATCGATGTCAAATTACCTTTCTTATCGGAAATGTCATTAAGCGAGACCATTTTTGCTGTTTTCTTAAATTCACTTGTTTACTTTCCTGGTTAATATAAAATCTGGATTGTATTTTTTTACAACAACGTTGAGTACTACTACATAGCTTGCTTGTAAAATAAACATTCTATTTATTCTATTTAGAATTTTTTGTTGTGGTTGAAAGTGCTTGTAGGTTTCTTTATTTATTGACCGTATTTTTACAAGTGTATTTACCCGAAAAAACAGCAAGTTCACTTTCAACTTCAATTTTACTTTGCAACGTCAGCGTGTGTCGTGCGGCTGCCAAGGCCTAAAATGGCCATTGCATTGGGATAGGGATCGAAGGTCTCGTGCACTATGTAACGCTCTATGCCTACCTCGTCGGAATGCCGGGATCTTTTTCCTTACCCTATTCCGTGATACCAAACATAATAATTAAAGTGATGACGACAATCAGAAACTACAGATAATAAACTGAAATGAACTCCGTCTTATTAATGTGGATTAAGATGGTAGATATCCACATTTCTATACCCACCCAACATTGGCAATTGGCGGAGCGATGTTAACAATTCCCCTTAAACAAATCAGCTACAAGCGATAAGCCAGAGTCATGACGATTTTTTTATTATACCCTGTACCGTATGGTACAAAGGGTATATTGTGTTTGTGCAAGCCGAAAATGTATGTAACGTACAGAAGGAGACGTCGGAGACCCCCAAAGTTACTTAAAGTATGATCAGTGTGACTCGAGAAGTCGATATACCCATGTCCGTCTGTCCGTCTGTCCGTATGAACGCCTAGATCTCAGAGATGGTAAGAGCTAGAGCAACCAAACTTTCAGATAAGATCCCTTATTAATCCATAGGAGACAAGTTTATTTTATTTTTTTGATATCGGGATTACATTATATAGCTCCCATAGGGGTGTTTCAGAGGACCTCGAAAAAAAGCAAAAGTTTTAGATGGATAATTCGTTTGTTTATGAAGATATCATAACCCATGCTGGCAGTCGGAAGTTTTTTAGAGACCCCCAGCACTGTAGCAAATTTTATCAAAATCGGTTGACTATATCATATAGCTCCCATAGGATCGATCGGTCGAAAAAAATTTTTTTTAAATTCGTTGTGTTTCGTTTGTTTGTGAAGATACCGTAACCAAATTTGGCATGAGGAAGTTTTTTAGAGTACCCAAGCACTGTTCCAAATTTGATCAAAATCGGTTGACTATATCATATAGCTCCCATAGGACCAATCGGTCAAAAAATCGTTTTTGTACAAAATTCGTTGCCTTTCGTTTGTTTGTAAAAATATTGTTAGCAAATTTGGCACTAAGAAGTTTTTTAGAGTATCCAAGCACTGCACTAAGTTTGATCAAAATCGGTTGACTATATCATATAGCTCCCATAGGAACGATCGGTCAAAAAAACGCTGTTTTTACAAAATTCGTTGTGTTTCGTTTGGTTTTGAAGATATCAAAACAAAATTTGGCAGTCGGAAGTCTTTTATAGTTCCCAAACAGTGCACTAAATTCGATCATAATCGGTTGACTATATCACATAGTCCCCATAGGACCGATCGGTCAAAAAAATTTGTTGGTGCAAAATTCGACTGATTTTTTTTTTTTTTCATGAAAACATCGTAACCAAATTTGCCGAATATATTATCTTTTGGAGGTTTTAAGCAATTTGTCGGAATTAATTGCAATGTGGTGGTACAGGGTATCCCAAAGTCGTCTGCGCCCGACTTTAACGTACGCCATCTTTATATTTATTTAAAGAAACATAATAGTAAAAATAAGATATTAGATTGTTAATAAAATTAACAGCGATTTTATAATTCATTGGTTCGCTTTTTTCAGCTGCATACGTTAACGTTTAAAAGTATGATTTCAAAATAAGGTATTTAAAAAGAAGGAAAAAATTCAAACATTGTTTAATTCAGTTTGTATCAGTTACATTAATTGGTATATAAATATTTATTTTTAAATAAATGTTGATTAAATCGAATAAAATTGTTTAACTCACGGTTCTTCCTTGCACGTTCGTTGGGCCCAAAGAACTAGCTGGATGTGAATCTGTTTTAAATTTTGTAATACATAAGAACTCAAAAATAAATGTAGCTTATCTCATTCATCAAAGCGAATAAATTTTGTTATTAAAGATGGCGTACGTTAAGTCGGGCGCGGATGTACCATTGCTTGCAATAAAATCCGGTATATTGCTTAAGAACACCAAAAGATATTTGATTGCCAAATTAGGTTACGATACCTTCATAAACAACCAAAAACAGGCGAATTTTGAACCAAAAATGTTTTTTTGACCGATCGTTCCTATGGGAGCTATATGATATATTCAACCGATTTTGATCAAACTTGGTGCAGTGCTTGGGAACACTAATATTGTAACCAAATTTGGCGTTAAGAAGTTTTTTAGAGTTTCCAAGCACTGTAGGAAATTTGATCAAAATCGGTTGAGTGAATCATATAGCTCCCATAGGATCCATCGGTCAAAAAACGTGTTTTGTGCAAAATTCGTTGTGTTTCGTTTGGTTTTGAAGATATCGGAACCAAATTTGGCCTACGCGAAAGTTTTTTATAGTTTCCAATCAGTGTACTAAATTTGATCAAAATCGGTGGACTATATCATATAGTCCCCATAGGAACGATCGGTCAAAAAAACACTTTTTTTAAAAAATTCGTTGTGTTTCGTTTGGTTTTGAAGATATCTGAACCAAATTCGGGATATTTGGGATATTGGCTTCGAAAAGTATATTCTTTGTTGGAGAAGTTATAAATGCTCCAAGGGAAAGTCTTATCGCAGTGTTTAGGGAAGTGTTGATGGGGCGCATGACAGATGGTGGACACGAAGCGAAAATAGGTAGACAATACTCTAATTTTGAGACTGTTATTGATTTTGTTATATTGAGTATCGTGACTGTGTTACAATTAAATTTAGCACTAGCTAGACATTTCAAAATATTTATTTATTTATTTATTTATTTATATATAGCTTATAAACTATTACAAATAGTATAGAAGCTTTATTTTTTTTTAAAGCTATAGCGTCTAGGCCTTAAGCTTACATACATAACAGGAGTTTATTATTTATCTTATTGTTATATTATTACATAATTTTTTTTTTTTTTTTTTTTTTAGTAACAAAGAATTGGCGGGCTACTATAAATTAAGTTAATATGATGATTATTAAATTAAGTGAATAAGATTAGCTTTTTCCATGAAGTTAATGATTTTGATAATGTTGTCACGATTGGGAAGTGATAAGGAAGTGCAGGGATCAGTGTTTGGGAAGCATTGTGTTCTTAGGTTATTGAATGAGGGGCATGATGTAAGGATGTGAAGAACAGAAATTGGTTGGTTAGAGTTACAGTGGTTACATAGGTTGGATAGGGATTGGTCGAATAGATGCTTATGGGTTAGAAGGGTGTGCCCAAGACGAAGTCTGATGAATTTTAAAAAATGTGTGCGTGGAAGGGAAGAGTTGAATTTGCTGTGATCATAGCAGATTGTTTTTATGTGTGTTGACTGTTTTATAATGATGGTTTGTGAGGTTCCAGATATTCTGTTCATTTTCTTTTCCGTATAGTTTTTTAATATAGTTAATGATGTCTTTAGTGTTGAGGTTCCCTTGGAATATTAGAGGTAATAGGGAACTATTTTTAGCTGCTTTGTCGGCTGTTTCGTTGCCTGCGATACCACAATGGGCAGGTATCCAGATTATTTTTATTCGGGGAAAATTCTTAAGAAGCAGTTGTCTGATGGTTGAAGCATAATAAGAGTCGTTTGAAAGATTTTTGATTGATTCTATAGCTGAAAGTGAATCTGAACATATTGCGTAGTATTTGGGGCTGTTTTTAATTCTAGTTATTGCGTGGAAGATGGCTATTATTTCTGCAGAATATATTGAACTGTGGTGGAAGGAGTGATTGTTGGATAATTCTATCAGTGTAGGTTATTCCGAAAGATGTTATGTTCTGTGTTTTTGAGCCGTCTGTGAAAATAAAGGTATGCGAGGGAAGTGTATTTTTGATCTCTAAAAATTTTATTTGGAAAATAGCCGGCGAGGTATCAGATTTTGTGAGATAATAGAGGCTGGTGTCTATTGTTGACGAGTTAAAAATCCAAGGGGGGAAAGAAGATTTGGGCACGGGGAAGGGAGTAGTAGGCAGGCCTAGTTTTTTACAGAGTTCCAATGAACGGTAAAGGGACGATGGAAACTTGGGAGTTTTTTTTGGATCTTAAAATTTTGTATGTAGGGGTGGCAATAGGGGAATTACTGGCCTGGACAATTGACTTATTTAATTTTGCGAGTGAAATCTGATATCTTATTTCGAGTGGTTGGATATTGGTTTCAAATAGGATATTGTTAATAGGCAGAGGTGGGCACGAAAAATAACGGAAAGAGCACTACAACAACATCAAGAAAAAGGTCGAAAAAAGGATGCTCGAGTAGGGCCATAAAAATCGCACACTGTGTGTATTTTGTTTTTGTAATTTTCTGCGAGTCGAGCGAAGGCACACATTGTGTGTATTTTGTTTTTGTAAGTTGCTGCGAGTCGAGCGAAGGCACACATTGTGTGTATTTTGTTTTTGTAAGTTGCTGCGAGTCGAGCGAAGGCACACATTGTGTGTATTTTGTTTTTTGTAAACTCGGCGCGTCGCCGACGATCTGCTTGTGCGTGTACACTGAACGAAATTTTGCAACACATTCAAAGAAACAGAAAAGTCATATGAGTTTATATGACAATTTTAATTTACCAAAAAAATTACTGGGTCTTACAGTTGCCAAATTAACTATGTTTCTGTGCTCAGTGTACTTGTGCGAATTTTTCGTCCGCGAGCACTAATAAAAACTACCGTTACGGTCCAAAAAGGAATGCTCGAGTAGGGCCATAAAAATCGCACACTGTGTGTATTTTGTTTTTGTAAGTTGCTGCGAGTCGAGCGAAGGCACACATTGTGTGTATTTTGTTTTTGTAAACTCGGCGCGTCGCCGGCGATCTGCTTGTGCGTGAACACTGAACGAAATTTTGCAACACATTCAAAGAAACAGAAAAGTCATATGAGTTTATATGACAATTTTAATTTACCAAAAAAATTACTCGGTCTTACAGTTGCCAAATTAACTATATTCCTGTGCTCAGTGTACTTGTGCGAATTTTTCGTCCGCGAGCACTAATAAAAACTACCGATACGGTCCAAAAAGAGATGCTCGAGTAGGGCCATAAAAATCGCACACTGTGTGTATTTTGATTTTGTAAAACTCTGCGAGTCGAGCGATGGCCCACACTGTGTGCATTTTGTTTTTGTAAGTTGCTGCGAGTCGAGCGAAGGCACACATTGTGTGTATTTTGTTTTTTGTAAACTCGGCGCGTCGCCGACGATCGTAATAAAAACTACCGTTACGGTCGCCTATGCATCCTCGAGTTCGGCCATAAAAGCGCACACTGTGTGCATTTTGTTTTTGTAAAATTCTCGGTTTTTTGCGTGTGCACTCGGTGCAAAAATAGCCAAGGCGTTTTTTGTACCAAGTGCTCTTTCCGTTATATCTTGTCAGTGGCGAAAAATAGGCGCACAAGCAAAAAGTGCTCTTTCCGTTATTTTTCGTGCCCATCACTGGATATAGCCCATTGATTTTTTTCTAGCGAGTTGTTGCTACCGCCATTAAGGTGAGCATCTCACATTTTTATCAAGGAGTATCAAACCTATTTGATACTGAGCTTGATACTCCTTGGTTACCCGCAGTGCAAAGAACAACAACATTACTGCCCGCGCCACGCGCTTTTGTTGTTGCAGTTTTTTACTTTATTTCGTTTTCTATTACTTTTGTATGTAAATCGATGATACAAAAACAGCTGGTATGCACATTAATACTATGTATTTGCCACGAAGTGGACTTGTCCATAAGATTATTTTAATTATAACTTTTTTTTTTTTTTGCACACGACAAATTGTATGACCGCACGTGGTGGCGCTGCAAAAGTTATAATCCACGAAGCAAAGTTACTTTTTGTGCAAGCCGAAAATGTATGTAACGTACAGAAGGAGACGTCGGAGACCCCCCAAAGTTACCTAAAGTATGATCAGAGTGACTAGAGAAGTCGATATACCCATGTCCGTCTGTCCGTCTGACCGTCTGTCCCGTTTTAGATGGATAATTCGTTTGTTTAAGAAGATATCATAACCATGTTTGGCAATCGGAAGTTTTTTAGAGACCCCCAGCATTGTACCAAATTTTATCAAAATCGGTTGACTATATCATATAGATCCCATAGGAACGATCGGTCGAAAAAACGTTTTTTTTACAAAATTCGTTGTGTTTCGTTTGTTTGTGAAGATACCAAAACCAAATTTGGCGTTAAGAAGTTTTTTTAGAGTTCCCAAGCACTGTAGCAAATTTGATCAAAATCGGTTGACTATATCATATAGCTCCCATAGGACCAATAGGTCAAAAAAACGTGTTTTGTGCAAAATTCGTTGTGTTTCGTTTGGTTTTGAAGATATCGGATCCAAATTTGGCCTACGCTAAAGTTTTTTATAGTTTCCAGTGTACTAAATTTGATCAAAATCGGTTGACTATATCATATAGTCCCCATAGGACCGATCGGACAAAAAAATTGTTTTGTGCAAAATTCGAATGATTTCTGTTTGCTTATGAAAATGTCGTAGCCAAATTTGCCGAATAAAATATCTTTTGGAGGTCTTAAGCAATATTTCGGACTTAATTGCAATGTGGTGGAACAGGGTATCCCAAAGTTGTCTGCGCCCGACTTTAACGTACGCCATCTTTTGTGGATATTTTTAAAGAAGCGTTTTATGTCAGAATTGTTTAAATTTTGTGTTGTCATAAATGGAAATCGAAAAGCATTTTTAGCTGCGGTATCTGCAAGTTCGTTGCCTTTGATTCCTGAGTGTCCGGGAATCCACATTATTTTGCATTTTGGATGAAATTTGGTTAGGAGGTTGATGGCGATAGAAGGGTAGTGGTCAGTATTATTGATGTTTGCTATTCCTTCAATGGATGAAAGTGAATCGGAACATATTAAAAATTTACCGGGTTTAATTTTATGTATGTTTAGTGATTCTGTAATTGCTATTAATTCGGATGAAAGTACTTGTTGAACCAACGAGCTTTTTCGTTGGCCGTAAAAAATTAAACGATGTTTTTTAATTTAAAACTATTTACAATGTTTATTTATTGTTAAATATTTCGGCGGCTAGGCGTGCGTAAGGCCGATTATTACGCGCTGGGCGAGATTGAGCTGGCTCGAACTAAATGCACCGGGCAATCAGTGAGAACTGATCTTAGCTTAAGACAAAGTGAGAGCCGACAGCGGCTGCGCTTAGCTTGCAGATGGCAAGCGACAAAGCGACAAATGAGATAAGCATAAATGAGATTGAGTGATAAGTAATTAGCTCTTAACAATAGTTACTATAAATATCGCTGCGCAGAGCGATTTACATATTTATGATTTAACATGGGCGGGGAATTATTTCTGCTGCTTGTGTTCGGCGCATAGCCGAACAGTACTAATGAATAAAAAGGTAGGAGTCCAGTTTTTACTATTTCGTTTTCGGTTGTAATTGCAAAGGTTGTGATAGAGCTGTATTGCCAATCATCAGTGTAAATGGCTTTATAATTAGGGTGTGAGTTGAGATAGTCTGTAAATATTTTGCGGTATACTTTAGGGTGGGTTTCTGTTTTACAGTTAGATTTCATAGATCTATTTATGCATGATGGAGGCAAGCACCACGGAGGTAGTATTTGCGCCAATGATCTTTTTTGAGGGATGCATGGAATGGAATGGCTTGAGCACTTATGTATAATCTGATCAATGGTAGACTGGTATTTGGTTTTCCTATGTGGTTTGTAATTTTTGACTTGGGGAGTTGTGGGAGTTTAAAATGGTTTTAAAGAGTTGAGTTGTAAGTATGTTTTTTCTAAGCAGAATATTTGGGATATTGGCTTCGAAAAGTATATTCTTTGTTGGAGTAGTTATAAACGCTCCAAGGGAAAGTCTTATCGCAGTGTTTAGGGAAGTGTTGATGGGGCGCATGACAGATGGTGGAAACGAAGCGAAAATAGGTAGACAATACTCTAATTTTGAGACTGTTATTGATTTTGTTATATTGAGTAACGTGACTGTGTTACAATTAAATTTAGCACTAGCTAAACATTTCAAAATATTTATTTTGTTGTTTAATGCTAGTTTTTACTGCTGAATGTGGGTGTTCCAACGATACCTGTTATTGAGATGGACTCCAAGGATTTTGAGGTTAGACACATTTTGTAGGTTTAGATGATCGGTAATGATGGTACAGGTGCAGTTTTGTTTTCGGTAGATGTGAAGGTGTTTACGTTTTGTTGGTGAAAGTTTAGCTCCAGAATATTGACACCAATTGGTAATGGATGTGAACACTGGGCCTAAGTTTATTTGAATATTTTTTTTATTTTGTAGCTTAACAATGATATTGAAATCATCAGCGTATGAGCATAGAGAAATATTTTTGTGGAGTGCTATTTTAGTTGAGAGTTTGTAAAAGGCAATTAGAAAGAGAACGACTGAGAGTGGTGACCCTTGTGGGATTCCGTTGTGTAGAGGGCGGGAATAGGAGTAGTTGTTTCCAACTCTCGTTATTATTTTGCGGTTGGTTGAGAAGTTTTTGAATATTTGAATATTGTTGGTCCTATTTTCCATTCTGCAAGTTGATTTAAAATGGCGTGAATGCCAATCCTATCAAAAGCTTTGGCAAAATCGAGTGAAACTATTGAAGTATGGGTTTTTTCTTGACAGGTTCCTATTTATGAGGTGATCTATGAACAAAAGGTTATTTATAACAGACTTACCACTTTTGAAACCGGTCTGGCTATTATGAATAAGTTTGTAATTGGTGATAAACCACCACAGCCTCTTTGCAACGATTTTGTCCAAGACTTTGGACATGCATGGGTTGAGAGAGAATGGGCGATAAGAATTAAGATCCGTTTTATTGGATAATTGTTTAGAGATTGGAATTATAATACTGGTTTTGTACGATTGTTGGATAATGTGTTGTAATATGGAACTATATAAATCAATAATTCGTAGTTTAGTGCAAGTGTCAGTATTTTTAATCATAGCATAGTTAACTCTGTCTAAACCTAGCGTTTGGCCTTTTAGGGAATTAACTGCTGCGGTAAATTCTATTGTTGAGATATCAGTCTCTATGGCCTGAGCCCCAGTGCACGTTGTCTGGTTGTAGGGTGCTGGAAGCGCTGTACGTTTTGCAAAAGTGCATGATGCGGGGAAATTATTGTCACTAGAAGCATCTGACCAGTGTCGACAAAAGAGGTTCGCTATATCTGTTTTTCCTTGGACTTTCTGGGATGTGTATGGATTAATTATACAATGAATATCTTTGGTAGGATTAAGGCCGCAAAAGGCCGCCTGCCGAGGACTGCAACAGGGGAAATAACATGCACCGTAATGGGCGTGCCGTAACTGTTGCTGACTCGGAAGTGCGACTACACTCTCCACGCGAGGGCGGCTGGAAACAGCCCCTTAGTTAGGCCTTGTCACTGCTAAGGGGGCTGGCTAATAGTAGTCGGGCTGGAGCTGGAAACTCCTTAAAATTTCCACATCTCCGGGCCGGACTAAGGTGTCATTCGATTCGTGCCGAGAGTCAGCCTGGCTGGGGGCCCGGAAAACAAAGATCCCAGTTTCTAACGGAGAGTCTAGGCTAGTCTGGTGAGCCTTACCCGGGTACTGCGGATCTCTGCCCGGTTGGACAGTATATTTCTCCGCTACTCGTGGGACGTATGAGTAAGAATAACAAATTTTTGAAAACACCGCAGGATGTCACTGCGGGAACTGTTGCTAAGCAGTTTGAGGACCGTGACCTTGACAGGGAGCGGCCCTCATTGGTGAGACCACCAACAGTTGCTCCTAACAGGAGAATTCAGGAGAGAAGGCAAAGTTCGGGTGGCCGTGTAGTGGGACTTACCCCACACTCGGCACCTGCTTCTAGCAAGGCAGTTGTTCCAGGACAAGCCGGCATGGGGAAGCTTCCCAGACCGGAACTTGGAAAACCTGGAGGTCGGGATGACCCGAACCGAAAGGGTCTGAGTGGTGCCAAGGTTAAGTGGTACATCAGATATCTTCATCAGGGCAAGACACCTGATGAAGCACTGGCGCTGGCAAAACAGCCACGCCAGGAGGAGGTGCATGGCTCCACCCCTGCCCCGAAAAGGCTGAGCAGCGCCCTCACGCCACCAACGGACACCCCGAAGAGGGAGAAAAAGACCGTAGAAGGGCCATCGTCTGCGGTAGTAGCGAGCACCTCCGTAGCTGCTCTGGATGCCGAGGACCATCCCTCGACATCCGAGACAACGACGGAGGGACCTACGTCCGCTGCTCTGGATGCCGAGGACCATCCCTCGACATCCGGGACAACGACGGAGGGACCCACGTATGCTGCCGTAGCCAAGAGGCATAAAGTAGCAATTGTACCTGAGGATTACCCTCAGGTGGTCCTCAGCAGCGAGGTGCTTTCGCTGCTTGAGGAAGCAATTTTGGAGGAGCTAGTCTCGTCAGGCTGGGACTCCCCAATAATATTCGATGGGATCCACTTCAGGGTGGGCCATCTAGTCGTGGACTGCTCAGAGTGAGCAGCGGCTGAGTGGTTGCGGCTGGCAGCCCCCACCCTGCGTTTGTGGAAAGGAGTCCCACTAGAGGCGAGGATGGGCGACGACATACCGGCGGCGCATATTATCACCATCTTCTGCCCTAGAACGGGAGACAAGCCGACGGAATGGATCTTGGAGCTGATCCATAAGTAGAACCGTCTGAACACGGAGTACTGGAGGTTGCTGTCCAGAAAAAGCGAAGGGGGTGGTCTACTCCTCGTCCTCGGCATCGACGACAACTCCTGTGCCGAAATTATAAAGAACGGACACAAGCTGAACTTTAGGTTCGGAAGTATACCGGTGAGTGGTTTGAGGAAGGGCAAGACGGTTGCCACCGAACCAACGCCGGCCTCGCTTCCCCAGTCTGTAGCGGAGGATGAGGGTCTGAACACCTCCGATTCCCTAGCAGACCTGGCGGAAGAAGATGAGGAGCTCAACACCACGGTGATTGAGGCGAGCTGCGACATGGGAGATCGGCCTCCTATGTCCTCGCAGGAACTGGCCATGGAGCTGGGCGAAGAAGAGGAGAGGAATCTGGAGACGACCTCCAGACCTCAGACGCCAGTTGTGGAACCGATCCTATGATCGGTAGTACAGAATAGCCCAGGTGAACATCCACCGTGCTAAGGCGGCCTCGGCCGTACTGGCAAGGATGTCCACTAAACAACACCTAGGGCTAACCCTGGTACAGGAACCCTGGTATAACCAGGGCATAAAAGGACTGTACGTGAAAGATGCCAAGGTAATTTGGGACCATAGGGACCCACTCCCTAGAGCCTGTATCTTGGCAAGTAGAAGTATTAATCATAATGTACTTACAGAATTCCTCACCGGCGACTGTGTCCCTATCATGGTCGAAGAAGCCGGTGGAGTGAAGACAGTTGTCGTAGCTTCCGTATACTTCGCTGGAGACGAAACCTGCCCACCGCCGGAGGTCCAAGCACTCGTGGAGCATTGTGCAAGGCAATCAATCTCTCCATTGAGCAAAACCTGACCAGAAGAGCATCCCAGAAACCCTGTTGGTTTGGAATGCGCAGTGGGGGAGTTGATTACGTGTTTAGTGAACGCCTTCAATGAAAGCTGCCCTCTTGCTAACGCAAAGAAGGAGAAGGACGCCCCATGGTGGAACGCTCAACTTGAGAAGCTGCGGAACACCGCGAGGCGTGTTGGAGAGTGGGACGCTTACCGAAATAGTCTGACCCTGTATAACAAGGAGATCAGAAAGGCCAAGCGAAGGAATTATAGAACCTTCTGCGAAGCCATTGAAAAAACTAGTGAAGGCGCACGACTTCACAAAGCAATTTCCAAAGGAGTGCCAGACTTGAATCTAGCACTCCAGAAATCTGATAACTCCTTCACAAAAAGTGATAAGGAGAAATTAGAACTCCTCCTGGCTATGCACTTCCCTGGAAGTACTGAACAGGTGGAAAGTAGAATTCTACCAACAGGTAGAAATAGAGCACGTGCCGCTGACTGGGCCATTGCCAAGTCAACGGTAACCCCTGAGAGATTAAAATGGGCAATTGGCACGTTCCAGTCCTATAAATCTCCTGGTCTGGATGGTATACACCCAGTACTCCTACAGAAAGGACTGGGTAACCTCTTGACCCCCATTAGGGAAGTACTGGTTAGCAGCCTTGCGCTAGGACACATACCTACCGCGTGGAGTACAGCTAGAGTGGTCTTCATCCCGAAAGCTGGGAAGAAAGACATCACTAATCCAAAGTCTTACAGACCTATTAGCTTAACTTGGTTTTTGCTGAAAACGCTGAAAAAGCTGGTAGATTTCAGAATTAGAAGCACAATGCTAGTACAACGACCCCTTCAACATATGCAACATGCATACAGGGCGGGAAGGTCTACGGACACAGCACTATATCAGCTGAAAACCCTTATTGAGGAATCTTTAACTCATAAGGAAGTGGCGCTATGCGCCTTTCTGGATATACAGGGTGCCTTTGATAACGCCTCCCACGAGGCTGTCAACGCATCACTGGCCAGAAGGGGCCTAGACGCAACTACCAGCAGACGGATAACTTCACTGTTAACGTCTAGACAACCCACAGCAACTATTGGTGGGCAAACAACCACTGTAGTAACGACAAGGGGCTGCCCTCAGGGCGGTGTACTATCACCCCTCTTATGGAGTCTGCTAGTAGATGAGCTACTGGAGAAACTAGCGGGCAGAGGCATACAATGCCAAGGCTATGCTGACGATATCGTTATTATAGCCAGAGGCAAGTATGAGGAAACACTCTGCGACATTATCCAGCTAGGGCTCAAGGAAACTAATGACTGGTGTAAATAGACAGTCATAGTACCCTTCACAAGGAGATACAAACTTGGAAGGATGAGGAGTATAACCCTATCAGGATGCAGCATAGAAGCGAGTAATGAAGTCAAGTATCTCGGAGTCACCTTTGACTCTAGGCTTAACTTCAAAACCCATGTAGACAACACGATAAATAAGTGCTCAAGGGCTCTTTTTACGTGTAGAAGTATTGCCGGGAAATCGTGGGGTACATCACCACGAATAATAAGATGGCTCTACCTAATGGTTGTCAGACCCATGCTCTTATATGGGGCAATAGCCTGGGGCAGCAGGGCGCGCCTTAGCACGACCAAAGCCAGATTGCAGAAACTGCAAAGAATAGCCTGCATATGTATGACAGGAGCAATGCGTACTTGTCCTACTGCGGCCATTAAAGTATTAATGGATGTTACACCGCTTCATATCGTTGTTGATATGCAGCAAAAAGCAACGTTAATAAGAATTGGGAGGGAAGGAGTTGACTTCAACCTCACCAGAAAAGACGCTGCAGATTTAGCAAAGTACATACCTATGCTTCTGCAACCAATGGTGAAATGCGAGCTGAGTACAAGTTCAATCAGAACTTCGATATTAAACTCAGCACGAAAGAGGCCTGGACAACTCTTTCGGCAATTCACCCAATGAAACCACACACAATAAAGTGGTATACGGATGGAACCCTCACCGATGAAGGAAGTGCTCTGGGGGTAGTAGGACCCAGAACTAAATATCATGAGTCACTAGGCAGACACACCAGCATTTTTCAAGCTGAGGTCTGTGCTATTGGAAGGTGTGCAGAATTTAATCTGCAAAAGAACTATCACGACAAGGAAATCTCCATCCTGTCTGACAGTCAAGCAGCGATAAAAGCAATAAGCAGAGCCAAGATAACATCAAGGTTGGTCAAAGAAGTGAGAACTGCATTTGACAATTTAGGTGCCAGAAACAAACTCACAATAAGATGGGTTCCAGGACACAACAATATCCCTGGAAACGAGCTAGCAGACAAACTAGCAAGGACAGGTGCAGCAACTCCGCTAATCGGACCTGAACCATACTGTGGGATTGGCAACCACGTGGTAAGGGACCTATTGAGAAAAGAGGAAGAAAACAAACGGCTGCTTCACTGGGCACAGATACCAGGACTAAAGCAGTCAAAGACCCTCCTCTCTAAGTACAACCGCAAGAGGTTCAAACATATGATAACTCACGGGAAAAATACCGTGAGGATCCTGACAGGCCTCTTGACGGGACACTGTAGGCTCCGCAGCCATCTAAATTAAATTGGCATAGCGGATAGTGGGCTTTGTCGTTTCTGTAGTATGGAGGAAGAAACCTCAGTGCATATACTATGTGAATGCATGGCGCTCGTCAACAAAAGAAGCAGGCTTCTAGGCATGCATATCATCTCACCGGAGAGCATTGTTACCATAAATCTAAACAAAATACTGCAGTATATGCAGGCAATTGGACTTTTGGGAGAGCTCTAAGCCGTGAAAGGGGGTACAATAGATCCACTTGGGTCGCAGTACATATTACACCCATTAATAATAATAATAAGGCCGAAAAAGCGTCTAATATTTTGCCAAATTTTGGAATACGGTGTAGCGGTGTTTATCTTAGACCTAAATGCAAGAGTGCTTTCACGTTTAGAAATCTTTAATGTTCGTCGGAAAAGGGCATAATTAATTAAGTTAAGTGTATTGATATTATGCTTAAGGTCCTGCCAGGCTTTGAATTTTGCTTTACGAAGGCGATTAAAATCAGCATTCCACCAAGGGACATTGCGGTTATGCTTGTTTGGGTAGGATTGTGGGATGGAGTAATGTGCTGAGGAGAGGATTATTTTATGTAGGCTAGCAGCTTCTTTGTTAATGTTACTACTTTTTAGAAAATTCAATGACAATTTTTTTGGAAATGTTAAAAATAGGTTCCAGTCAGCTTTATCAGTTACGAAATGTGCCCGAATTATTGCCTTATTGGGTGATATTGTATTGAAGAGTGTTGTGATTATCGGGTTGTGATCGCTGCCATGAAAATCGTCAATCGTCTCCCAAGAGCAATCAATGCTAAGCTCTGGAGAGCAAAATGTCAGATCTAAGTGTGTAAGGGTGTTGTGGGTACTAAAGTGGGTGGGAGAGCTATTATTGAGTAAAATGTAACTTGAGGATGTGAGAAAGGCTTCGAGAATTTTTCCTTTTCTGTTATTTGAGCTTTATCCCCAGGCTTGGTGCCAGCTGTTAAAATCTCCCGTGATGATAGATGGCGCATTGCAAAGGCTTGCTGTAGGTTGTCTGCCGAAAATTGTTGATGTTGAGGTATGTTCGATAATATAACGTTAAATTTGCATTTTGAGGTTATTTCTACACCAACTGAGTCGACTACTAGTTCCTTGTGTTGTAATGAGCTATGAATGAGTAGAGCAACGCCTCTTGCTGAGTTGGTGGCGAGGTTTTTAGAATAGCATTTGTAGTTTATAGGTATTGGAATACCTGTTATTGAGTGAAAGTGGGTTTTTTGTAGAGACATTATGTGTGGGGTAAACTGTTTTATAAGAAGTTGTAACTGAACGTAATTATTAACGTAACCGTGGCAATTTCATTGAAAAGGCTTAAGACCCATAAGGACATATAGGGAAATGGTGAGATGTTTTTATGATGACGATGTGTGTGTAGGTTCAGATTGAACTGGCTACTCTGCTTAGGTAATAGAATCTTCGAATACCATTTCGTTGTCTTCATTGTTTGCAGAAGATCTGCCGTTGACTGTTGATGAGTTGAGTTTGGCTGAGTATAAGGGTCGATGGATATCTGTGACGGTCGTTGTAGATTTTGACAGCTTCTTTCATGTTGTTTTTTTCAATTACACGTATGGCTTGTAATTCTTTATTTTTAATGAACGTGGGACAACCGCGATCAAAAATACTGTGATTATAGTCTGGTATATTACTTTCCTTACCGTTTAAGCAGTATTTGGAGTTTGAACAATGGTCTTCCTCGTTGGTGGAGTGATATAAATTACCACAGTCAAGGCAGAGTTGTTCTCTTTTGCAGGCTTTCGTTGGGTGTCCAATGCGCCCACAATTACGGCATCGCATAGGGAGAGGAATGTAAGCACTTGTGTTTACATTCTGACATCCAATTTTTACGTTAGTTGACAGATCATGTGCGGCAAAAGTTAATATAATTAGACCAGTTTCATGTAGTGTTTTGGTGTTTTTTGAGGATTTTTTTAACTTCGATTACGTTTTGGGATTTAAGCTCATCTAGAATTTCTTCTTCTTGGATATCGCGAAGATTGTTACAGTAAATAACACCTTTGCCAAAATTTCGTGAAGTGTGTTCCGTGACATCTATGTTGGTTTGCAAATCTAGGTCGGTCAGTTTTATCAATTTGGATGCTTGCAATAACGTTTTTATTTTGATTTCGTACGATAGTCCCTCACACTTCTCGACTTCTCCACCACAAATACCATCAATTACTTTTTTAAAAAGGAACGGGTTAGTTGCTGATAGGTTTTTGTTTTCGTCCTTACGTTTCATTATCATAAATTTTAGGCCGGGGCTGGTATTTTTAAGGGTTTTGTTGCTGTCAATTTTACATTGTTGGTTACTAGCCCTGCTGGGCAAGTCAGGCTTCCTCATGGTGCCCACTTCCTTAAACTTTATTACTCCTTGGTTCAATTATTAGTAAAACACAATTTGTTTTGGTAGGGCTATGTTTGGTTCAGCAGCTATAATTTAATTACTTATCTATAAAATTTCTTTTGTTTTACATATCGCCGGCTAATCTGCCTAGTGGTTTGCTGATACAGATCAGTTCTCATTCGTCGCTAATCATACCTTATCGCATCTACGCACCTTCTCTTATACCTAATAATTAGATATACATACATATATCGCTGCATAAACATTAAACATTATAATAAATCGCGAGTTAATTAATTCTATTATTTAATATACGGTTTAAATAGGAATGCTAGCAAAAAATATTGTTAGCACAACATTTTGGTGACCCCGTCGTGATAAAACTATATACAAAAAAGCTATATTAAAGTACATAAAAATCGTGATAAAATAAGTTCATACTATATTATAACACGCTAATAACGTTTTAAATCGGTATTAAACTGGTGCAGTGTCAAAGTGCAAGTTAAAGTACATAATTAAATATACATAAGCGCATAGCAGTTCAGTAACTACATAACATACATACTCGCACAAACACATAAACGTTTATAATCAAACGCTTTCGCTATATACTTTCGTGGTTTTTTGTTGTTGCGATCTAGCGGTTGTTGCGTTTTGCGTATTCTTTAACCAAGCAAGAAAATTTCTGCAAGCAAAATTACATCAGCCGATCCAAAAGCAAACAGGGTGATTTTTTTGAAGCTCAAAGTGAGTGCAGTGTATAATAGTTTACACAAGTTGAGCAATACCTTATCGAGAGAGGCTCTAAGTGTTCTGGACATACATGCGCTATCCGTGCGTTTGAAGCCAATTAAAAATTACAATCTACTTTTAATGTAGCACATGACAGTCTTGAAGGAATGGACTTTGATGAAATCGGTAGCCAGTTGCGCGAAAATTTTGACGAATTAGCCGTGTCGGTCGAAATATCAATTCGGGCTCAAATCGCCAAAATCGGTTCTCAAATGCCATTGTGCTCAACTTTCCATGATTCAACAGCCGTTCCTGCTTCTGTGGTTCCTGCTAAAACACGACCTGTGTCCTCGTTACCAGCTATTAAATTGCCAACTTTTAGTGGCGGCTACGCTAACTGGGCAGATTTTTATTCGACGCTTACCACTATTAGAGAGAACAACCAGGATTTGTCAAATTTCGAAAAAATGCAGCATCTTCGATTCTGTTTGCAAGGCTCTGCTTTGGACGCAGCACACTTTGATGAGCTCCGCAGTCTTTTCTGCCGCATAGCGGCAATAATTAATTTACGCCCATTACTTCCAATTTCAAAAGATCCATCTGACTTAGATGTGCTGACGCCCTTGCATTTTCTAACAGGCGGCCCTAGCGCATCCTTTGCCGAACCTGTTCTAACTCGTCTAAACCTCAATCGACTAGATGGCTGGCAGCGCAAGACTTACATACAGGAAGTATTCTGGTCTCGATGGCGGGAGGAGTATATGTTTCTCCTGCAGCAACGCAGTAAATGGCGCACCCAAGGCCAGCGCAGCCCGTCTGCAACGTCTTGAAGGGCACTACTGGATTTGGCCAAGCATCCACCAAAGGATTCTGTTGAAAGCTACGCTTTCAACGGGGGAGTATGTTTGGTCCAGCAGCTATAATTTAATTACTTATCTATAATATTTCCCTTTTTTTTATAACTTGCCCTGCGCGGCAAGATAATTCTCTTATTATAACTCTCTCTTTAGCTAAGTAAGTTTTCGCTCAAGCGCATTGCATGCGTCGGCTACAATGCCGACCTCCCTCTGATTTGTAGCTTTACATATCGCCGACTAATCTGCCTAATGGTTTGCTGATACAGATCAGTTCTCATTCGTCGCTAATCATACCTTATCGCATCTACGTACCTTCTCTTATACCTAATAATTATATATACATACATATATCGCGGCATAAACATTAAACATTATAATAAATCGCATACAAGTTAATTAATTCTATTATTTAATTTACGGTTTAAATAGAAATAGAAATGCTAGCAAAAAATATTGTTAGCTCAACAATTATGTTTCTATTCTAACTATTCAGGCGGACCATTAATGAATTTCTAGAAAACAGACCTATACTTGACCCATATATAGCCCCCACAACAGGAGTAATAGACTCTATGGTTGATCATGCTACAAGTAGTTTTCTAAGCGCCATCGAAACATCGATTCCTAAACAATTTTTCTCGGCATCTTATACCAGATTACCTGAGTCCATAACAGAGCTCATAAAAACGAGAAACATTGCCCGTAGACTATGGATTAGGACAAGACAGCCCATACACAAAGCAAGGCTTAACCACCTAAACCGATATTAAAATCAAAATGTTTGAGCAGAACAACAAATGTTGGAATGGAAAACTCAATTCTCTTGAGTCCAACTCCAAGCCATTCTGGAATCTTACTAAAACTATCAAAAACAAAAAACAGTTTATATAGGGTGTTCCATTTTGAATCACCCGGTACTTCGGTAGCTGTCACTTTTGAAGCTTTTATTATTTGACATTTGACAAGTAGAAACTACGCCATTACTAAAGATGGCGTACGTTAAAGTCGGGCACAGACGACTTTGGGATACCCTGTACCAACGCATTGCAATTTAGTCCGAAATATTGCATACCTCCAAAAGATACGATATTTTTATAAACATACAGAAATCAGTCGAATTTTGCACCAAACAATTTTTTTGACCGATCGGTCCTATGGGGACTAAATGATATAGTCAACCAATTTTGATCAAATTTAGTACACTGATTGCAAACCATAAAAAACTTCCGACTGCCAAATTTGGTTCAGATATCTTCAAAACCAAACGAAACACAACGAATTTGGTAAAAAAAGCATTTTTTGACCGATCGTTCCTATGGGAGCTATATTGTAAAGTCAACCGATTTCGATCTAAAAAACTTCTTTATGCCAAATTCGGTCACGGTATCTTCACAAACAAACGAAACACAACAAATTTTGTAAAAAAAGCGTTTTTTTGACCGATCGTTCCTATGGGAGCTATAATATAAAGTCAACCGATTTTGATCAAATTTGGAACAGTGCTTGGGAACTCTAAAAAACTTCTTAATGCCAAATTTGTTTACAATATATTCACAAACAAACGAAACACAACGAATTTTGTAAAAAAAGCGTTTTTTTGACCCATCGTTCCAATGGAAGCTATATGATATAGTAAACCGATATTGATCAACTTTAGAACAGTGCTTGAGAACTCTAAAACAACTTCTTAACGCCAAATTTGGTTACAATATATTAACAAACAAACGAAACACAACGAATTTTGTAAAAAAAGCGTTTTTTTGACCGATCGTTCCTATGGGAGCTATATGATATAGTCAACCGATTTTTATCAAATTTGCTATAGTGCTTGGGAACTCTAAAAAACTTCTTAATGCCAAATTTGGTTACAATATCTTCACAAACAAACGAAACACAAAGATTTTTGTACAAAAAACATTTTTTCGACCGATCGATCCTATGGGAGCCCGTCTGCAGCGTCTTGAAGGGCACTACTGGATTTGGTCAAGCATCCACCAAAAGGATTCTGTTGAAAGCTACGCTTTCAACGGGGGGATTATGTTTGGTCCAGCAGCTATAATTTAATTACTTACCTATAATATTTCCCTTTGTTTTATAATTTGCCCTGCGCGGCAAGATAATTCTCTTATTATAACTCTCTCTTTAGCTAAGTAAGTTTTCGCTCAAGCGCATTGCATGCATCGGCTTCAATGCCGACCTCCCTCTGATTTGTAGCTTTACATATCGCCGACTAATCTGCCTAATGGTTTGCTGATACAGATCAGTTCTCATTCGTCGCTAATCATACCTTATCGCATCTACGCACCTTCTCTTATACCTAGTAATTATATTATATATACATACATATATCGCTGCATAAACATTAAACATTATAATAAATCGCATAAAAGTTAATTAATTCTATTATTTAATATACGGTTTAAATAGAAATAGAAATGCTAGCAAAAAATATTGTTAGCTCAACAATTATGTTTCTATTCTAACTATTTAGGCGGACCATTAATGAATTTCTAGAAAACAGACCTATACTTGACCCATATATAGCCCCCACAACAGGAGAAATAGACTCTATGGTTGATCATGCTACAAGTAGTATTCTAAGCGCCATCGAAACATCGGTTCCTAAACAATTTTTCTCGGCATCTTATACCAGATTACCTGAGTCCATAACAGAGCTCATAAAAACGAGAAACATTGCCCGTAGACTATGGATTAGGACAAGACAGCCCATACACAAAGCATGGCTTAACCACCTAAACCGTTATTAAAATCAAAATGTTTGAGCAGAACAACAAATGTTGGAATGGAAAACTCAATTCTCTTGAGTCCAACTCCAAGCCATTCTGGAATCTTACTAAAACTATCAAAAACAAAAAAGAGTTTATATAGGGTGTTCCATTTTGAATCACCCGGTGACAGCTACTTTTGAAGCTTTTATTGTTTGACATTTGACAAGTAGAAACTACGCCATTACTAAAGATGGCGTACGTTAAAGTCGGGCGCAGACGACTTTGGGATACCCTGTACCAACGCATTGCAATTAAGTCCGAAATATTGCTTAAGACCTCCAAAAGATACGATATTTTTATAAACATACAGAAATCAGTCGAATTTTGCACCAAACAATTTTTTTGACCGATCGGTTCTATGGGGACTATATGATATAGTCAACCAATTTTGATCAAATTTAGTACACTGATTGCAAACCATAAAAAACTTCCGACTGCCAAATTTGGTTCAGATATCTTCAAAATCAAACGAAACACAACGAATTTGGTAAAAAAGCATTTTTTTACCGATCGTTCCTATGGGAGCTATATTGTAAAGTCAACCGATTTCGATCAAACTTGGTGCAGTGCTTGGGCACTCTAAAAAACTTCTTTATGCCAAATTCGGTCACGGTATCTTCACAAACAAACGAAACACAACAAATTTTGTAAAAAAAGCGTTTTTTTGACCGATCGTTCCTATGGGAGCTATATGATAAAGTCAACCGATTTTGATCAAATTTGGAACAGTGCTTGGGAACTCTAAAAAACTTACGAGTACCAAATTTGTTTACAATATATTCACAAACAAACGAAACACAACGAATTTTGTAAAAAAAGCGTTTTTTCGACCGATCGTTCCAATGGGAGCTATATGATATAGTAAACCGATATTGATCAACTTTAGAACAGTGCTTGAGAGCTCTAAAAAACTTCTTAACGCCAAATTTGGTTACAATATATTCACAAACAAACGAAACACAAATTTTGTAAAAAAAGCGTTTTTTTGACCGATCGTTCCTATGGGAGCTATATGATATAGTCAACCGATTTTTATCAAATTTGCTATAGTGCTTGGGAACTCTAAAAAACTTCTTAATGCCAAATTTGGTTACAATATCTTCACAAACAAACGAAACACAAAGAATTTTGTACAAAAAACATTTTTTCGACCGATCGATCCTATGGGAGCTATATGATATAGTCAACCGATTTTGATAAAATTTGTTACAGTGCTTGTGAACTCTAAACAACTTACGAGTACCAAATTTGGTTATGATATCTTCATAAACAAACGAATTGTCCATCTAAAACTTTTGCTTTTTTTCGAGGTCCTCTGAAACACCCCTATGGGAGCTGTTTCTGTAGTAGGGTGTTCTGTCCTCGTCTTTGTATTGTGTCGTAAAATTCCCTCTAGTTGACTCTTTATTAAAATCCAGTTGTTTTCCTTTTTGTAGTTTATGTTTATGTGTATGTTTGTATTGTACAGTTTTGTGTTAAATAAAAAAACGAAATGCGCGTGCAGAGTGTCTGCTTACTTCGAAGATGTATTTAGAACTAAACAACTAGGTCAAGCTCACGATCAGCGTGCACCCAGTGAGGCTGGAAGTGCAGCTTTTCACCACAGCTTTGTGTGTAGGCGGAGTTTGACCGGAGCTTCATAACGGAGTAAAGCTTAACCCACTCATGCCGTTGTGGCATGAACATACCGCCCCCCTTGCAACACTTGGTTGCAAAAAGGACTGCAGTTGGAGAAAGTGGTGGGCTAAGCCAAAAGGTAGAGGTCTTCGGGTGCCTTAGTTGTTGGACGATCCAGAAAGGATCCATCCGAAGACGGTGCTCTGGGCCACCGGTAGACCCGGTTGACTGGCAATAAACCGGCCTGGATGATGCTAGGATAAGCATCGGCCCCGAGCACAATAGAAACAAGGGACGGACGGTGGAAATTTTCGTCCGCCAACACAGTGTTGGAAAAGTTTTCCGGACGGCCTCATCAATGGCTCGTTGCGGGGTCCTAGTCGAGATCTGTGTGTCGACTTTGAAAACGACCTCCAACCTCATGGTCCGGTCCAGCTTGGAGCTGATGATGGCGGTGCACGCCACCTCCTCACCAATCCGCGTCGTGGCCAGCTTGAAGGCTGCCGCCAGAGACGCATTGATGCGGCTTAGAGGGGTACACGGGTCGATCAGTTCTCGGGTCTCATAGCGTGTATGACCGTTGTCGACCACCACTATTGCCGTTCGGAGGATCTTCGTCCTTTTATGCGCAAGCAGTGACGACAACGTCGGCGGAGGAAGAGCCCGTGGCGCATTGATGCGGCTTAGAGGGGTACACGGGTCGATCAGTTCTCGGGTCTCATAGCGTGTATGACCGTTGTCGACCACCACTATTGCCGTTGGGAGGATCTTCGTCCCTTTATGCGCTAGCAGTGACGACAACGTCAGCGGAGGAAGAGCCCGTGGCGCTGAAGTCACAGTGGACCGTGGCCTCGCATCTGACTGAATGCGTGTTTGAGTGGACGTGGCGTGGGAATGCAGGCGCGACCGCGGAGGTAAGTTTGGCCGCCTGGAGTCACGCATGTGGAGTAGCGTGTGGTGGTCCTTTTTACAGATGCGGCACACATCGCCGCTTCTGCACGAATCGCTGGAATGTTGGTGGGTCAAGCAGTTTGGGCAGTACTTATTTATAAGTACTGCTCGAAGGCGCTTCTCAGCGCTGAGGTTGAGAAACCGCTGGCACTTCCGCAGTGGGTGTACTCCACGGCACACCCGACAACGGAAGGAGTCTACTCCTCTAGGGCGGCTTCGTTCTTGGCTGTGTGAGCGAGATGACATGTTTGGACTAGTACGAGAGAAAAAAAATACAATATTAGTAGTTAATAAGGATGAATTGTGATATGGGGGACAGCACTTGATTAGTCGGACTTTAGACAGGACTCTACAGGAAGTAGAATTAATTTGGCCACTGGCCGCTTAATGGCACCACGAGCAGTCACGATGTGTACAACGCGGACCATGCCATCAGCACCGGAAAAGGTGCTTTGGAACCTGCCAAGGCGCCATTCGTTCTTTGACAATCACCATGTCGCCTGGCTGCAGATTTCTCGTGGGGAGTTGCCATTTATTTCTTTTGTGCAACTCCTTAAGGTATTCTTCCTTCCAACGTAGACACAACTGCTGGTTGAGAGCCTTCAGACGTTGCCATCGATTAATAATGTACATTGCGGTTTCCTCGATCTCTGGCTCTGCGATGGATAGGAGCGGACCGCCTATTAGGAAGTGACCTGGACTTAGGGCCAGCAGATCAGCAGGATTCTCGGACATGGGCGAAATTGGCCTGGAATTTAGGCACGCTTCGATCTTAGAGAGCAATGTCGACAGCTCTTCGAATGTATATTTGATGGAGGAAGTCGACTTGTACAAAAGCGATTTAAAGCTTTTAACTCCAGCCTCCCACAAGCCGTCCATATGTGGTGCATTAGGAGGGTTGAATCGCCACGTAAGGTTGTGACAGCTGTACCGTGAGGTAAGGTTGGTCTTTGTAACTGCCAGAAAGTCACGGGAAATGGCTTTTGAGGCTCACAAAATTCTTCCCGTTGTCGGAAAAGAGTTGTTGCGGGCAGCCTCGCCTCGCCACAAAGCGAGCAAAGGCTGCCAAGAATTTTTCTGTCGTAAGATCGGATGTAGCTTATAAATGGATTGCTTTTGTGCTAAAAAACACAAAGACGCAGACGTATCCCTTTGTGATTAGACACGCTCGGCCTGTGTAGTTTTTAATATCGAATGGGCCAGCAAAATCTACCCCTGTGTGGGTAAAAAACGTTGTTCTCTCCTTGGGTAACACACCCATGAGCTGGGTCTGTAGTCTCTTTCGTTGAACTACACAGACTCGGCAGGAGTTGACCGTAGCCTTAGCCAAGTTCCGAAGCTTTGGGATCCAATATCTCGCACGAATGAGACGTGTCATCACCTGGTTTCTACCATGTAGTGAAACGCGGTGTGTGAACCGAGCAAGGAGTTTCGTGAAAGCGCATGAATATGGAATAATGATCGGATGTCGTTCGTCATAGCTTAGATTTTCCGACGAACTTATGCGTCCGCTTGCTCTTATAACTCCCTTCGGGTCAAGGAATGAATTTAAGTTGCAGATTCTACTTGAAGTTCAGCAAACACCGGTATTCTTTGGAGTACTCTGCGCGTTGAGTATGCGCAATTAAACGATCTTGCGCATCTGAAAGTTCGTTGTTGCTGAGTTCAATGGGAAATTTAGTATCGGATGTTCGACACTTTTGAAGAACCGTAGAACGTATGTCATAACTCGGAGCGCTCTCCCGAACTCCGAAAAGCGATCCATGATGCTGAACCGTTCGGGCATCGTGGACAAGTTGCATTTGAGAGGGCGTTGCTCTAAATCTGTCTCGTGGAGTGGCTCGACAGGTGCCGGCCATAGATCTTGCCTTAAAGTCAGCCATTCTGGCCCACGCCCTCATAGGTTGCTATCAGCATGATCTTGAGGTGTCGCCCCTCTGCTAGCCAAGTCGGCAGGATTGTGCTCGGACCTTACGTGAGACCACTTTCCAACAACGGCTACTCTGTTAGCAACCACCTACATGGAGGCTTGTTCAGCCAGGCCAGAACGATCGTGGAATCTGTCCAATAGAAAACTTCATAATTGTTCACAGGAAATTGTGGAAGTAGCGACGCTGATAAGTCGGCAAGGAGAACAGCACCACACAATTCTAGACGCGGTAGGGAAAAAGTCTTGACTGGAGCAACTCTGGTTTTCGCCGCTAGCAGATGAGCTGTTATTTCGGATTCTGTTTCTACTCGCACATAAATCGCAGCTCCAGACGCACGTTGAGAAGCGTCACAGAACCCGTGGAACTGCAACTTAGCTCTTGGATAGTATTGGACCCACCTTGGAATGCGGACCTGTTGGAGAGCCGGGTAGCTCACTTGGTAGAGCATCATCCCAACCGAGTTCCTCTAGCCAGATCTCTTGCATGAAGATCTTTGCCCGGACAACGAACGGAGCAAGCAAGCCGGCTGGATCGAACAATTTGGCAATCTGGGATAGGACTTCCCTTTTTGTAAACGTGGAATTTACTACTGCTGCTTGTGTACGTTGTAATTTGTGTGCGTATGTATTTTGTAGGAAACACGGAATTCAAAAACCAAAAAATATATGTGTGTTTGTATGCAGTATGTTTATGTGTATTCCTTTTCCTTGTTTCTCCTCCTTTCTATATTTGATGAAAGCACACACAAAAAAAAATGCAAGTGTCACACGGATTGGAAAAATTACAGGTAGAGTATTTTGCATAAACGGCCACTGGAAATTGCTGCTTCTGTACGTTGTAATTTGTGTGCATATGTATTTTTTGGAAAACACGGAACACAAAAGTCACCAAAAAAATATATGTGTTTGTATAGAGGATGTGTGTATGTATTCCTTTTTCTTGTTTCTCCTCCTTTTTATATTTGAAGAAAGCACACAAAAAAAAGCACCTCAAGTGGCAAACGGATTAGTATTTATATAATTTGTAATTTGCTTTATTTGCCAATAAAATGAGTATATTGCTTAAAGCTAGCTTTACGTATTAAATCAGAGTTTAGATAAGTATTCAATTTTTAAAACTGAGAAATTAAATTAGATATAAAAATATAATGGAGTTTGACTCAAATAATTAATGTTAAGGAAAAACAATGGCAAAAAAAAAACCTTAATTATGGTGAAAAAAAAAAAAAAGAAGATTTTTAAACTAGTACCCCGTCAGCACGAAAGTTGTGTGTTAAGTGATTTTTATTCGCGAAATTGATGATAGCGCGAGATATAAGTTCACCAATCTTTTTAATATTAGATTCATTGTAGTCGTTTTGTCGCATAAAAGAATGGTCTATTATGAATCATTTTTAATATTTTGTTCTGGGAAGTTTGAATTTTTTGTAAATGAGTTCGCGCACTGCTGCCCCATATCTCAGATCCATATAACATTATAGGTAAAAATATTGATTTATATATTATTGATTTGTTGTGCAACGAAAGTTTAGATTTACGATTTATAAAAGGGTAAAGGCATATAGTTTTGTTAATTTTATTAATAGTTTTACTAATGTGATCCGAGAAAAGAAGCTTTTTATCGATGTAAACTCCCAAATAGCGAATGCAATTATCCCATTTTATATTCAATGCATTTAATTTTAGTTCTGTGATTGGAAGAAAACACTGTTTACGCTTTTTTCCACCGATAAAACTATTCGGATAAGGAACTTAGAGCAGATTGAAGTTCAGAATAAACTATACTATAAGCTTCAAAAGAGCAGTATAAGGCAGTATAGTCCGCAAACATTAATGTTTGGCAACATTCAAAACTGGGAATATCATGAGTGTAACTATTATACAAAATGGAACCAAGTACAGAACCTTGCGGAACACCAGCCGAAATGAATTTTTTGTTGGACTCGAAACCATTCAAAAAAAAAATAAAAGAATCTGTCCGAGAGATAACTTAAGATGAGTTTATTTAGATAGAGCGGAGTTAACATTGAACTAGTTTGTATATTAGGCTATTATGCCAAACAGTATCAAATGCAGCTTCGACATCAAGTGTTACCAAGCCGATAGATCTCTTCAAAGCCAAATTTTCTTGGACAAAATTTGCAACTATATCAAGTGGGTGGATACAGCTCTGGGAAGGTCTAAAACCGAAATGAACTTTAGGTAAGATGTTGTTTTCTTCCAGATGATGAATAAATATGGTTTTAATGAGAATTTAAAAAATTTTTGAAAAGCCACAAAGTAAGCTAATTGGCCGATAGCTTGTAGGACAGTCAGTTGGTTTTCCAGGCTTTGCAATCGGAATGATTTTGGCTATTTTCCATTCTAATGGAAAGTAGCACATTTTTATGCAGTTGTTGAATAAAACCGATAAAAAATGTAATGCATTTTTAGGCAAGTTTTTAAAGCAAATATTGGGGATTTTATCAATCCCCATTTATTGCTTTTAAGCGACTTAATAACGTCCCGAATTTCGTCGACTGTGACAGGACTGCCTATAATGACAATTATCGACAAGCTCATTGAGAGTATTTTGTACAGAGCTTGAAGTGGTCGAATCAGAGAATGACTCGGTTATGTGATGTTTCGACTCGAATACATCAGCAAGGATATTTGATTTTTCCAGACCAGTAGAAAAACGTTTTTTATTAAGAGTAAAGCTAGGAATAAATTGCTTCTTAATAACCTTTGTTAGTTTCCAAAAGGGCTTCGAGCTATTTTCTAAGTTGGACAACTTTTGGTTCCAAGATACGTTACTATGGAGAAATAATTTTTGACGTATTTCTCTGTTAAGATGATTCACTCTAGCTTTAAAAATGGGTAGTCTTGATCTAACCCACCGCCTTTGAGTAATGTTTCGGTCTGAGATGAGCTTCGTGATGTGAGCAGGAAATTTAATAGCAGATTGTTTACAATTCTTTTTAGGTACGCACTCATGAACAGACTCAGTTATATCAAGCTTAAGACAGTTAGCCATCATGTCAACCCACTCACGATTTATATGTTGATCTAAAATAACAACAATTCTTCTTTGGATTTTATTTTTTAGTGAGCATTTGAATGCCTTCCAGTTTCCTTTGGAATACTGTAAATAAAGTTTTTCATTGGAGATGCTAATTTTTTTTGTAAATTTACATACAACTGGAAGGTGGTCCGAAGAAAGATCAGTATATACGATGGGTTCTAAAATATTATTTGGTGAATTTGAGAGGAATAAATCCAGAGTGGATGGTTTGCTTTTATAATTTGCCGGTACATAAGTTGGGTCTTTGAGGTAAATGATGGCAAATTTCCCGTATAATGAAAGATCATGCAATGTATTGCCAAAAATGTTTGCTCGAGCGCAATTCCAAAGCCTGTGTCTGCAATTGAGGTCACCGCTAACAACATAATTACTAGAAATGGCGGAAATTTTAAGGAGATCTGATTTAAACATATCTTTTATATGTTTTGCAGAAATAACAGAGTTACAGTTTGTAACACATTTAGCTGATGAACCAGGGAAGTTGACAGAAAATTTTAAGTGAATTAACTGCATCTACAGAAATCTCTAATCCAATATTTTCAATGAGGTGGGTATTAATGCTGGTGATTTGTTTGATTTATAGAATTATGGATAATAATAGCGACACCGCCACCTCTATTAGTAGTGCGATCGTTTTTTATAAACTACATAGTTGGGAATATAAAAGCGGATATTTTGCGTTAGCCAGGTTTCGGTAACAAGTAAAATGTGAATATTTTTTCTATTTAGAAAGCTTGTTAATTCCATCAATCTTAGTCTTACATCTACTTAATTAACTGATAAGCTCCGTCGTTAGAGCACTGATCTCCTCAAAAGTAAAGAGATCAGAATTAACTTGCTGTTGTTGGGAATTGGAGTTGGAGAGCACCTGACTGTAGATGAGATTAGCAGTCTTAGGCACACTGCAAGTGTGATTATGCAGACCATTCCCACTGAGAGTGTGTGGTTGAGTACTGATGTTATGGTTATCAGCATATGGGGTACGTCTGTTGTTCTCATCTCGGGACTTGTTGGTATAAGTCTTGCCTCTAGATGATCGTCTATTCAGAATAGCCTGGTAGGAAAGGCGGCATGGGCAAATTGCATCAGTAGAAATATGCTTACCTTTACAGTTAGCGCACTGCTTCTTCGTCTTGTCCGTGCAATCACTTGTAAAGTGTGGGCATGCACAGTAGGCACACGATGTTTTCACGGCACAGTTTTTTGATACGTGTCCGAATAGTTGGCATTTATAGCACTGCGTCAATTTATTGGGGGACTTGGTCTTGTATTCCCATCGTACTTTAGTATGGTTGACGTGGGGGTAATTACTACGAAGATCTTTCAAGGTTATATTTCTGTTAGCAAAGTAAACAACATATAATAGTATTATAGCTTATGTTCATTGCGAGTAGTTTTTTTCGATGGTTTTAACATCAATGCATTGGAGACCTAGCTCAATCAGCATAGATTTGACTTCGAGGTTGGTAAACTTATCCAGTCCAGAGATAACTGATAACGTGGGGGTAATTACTACGAAGATCTTTCAAGGTTATATTTCTGTTAGCAAAGTAAACAACGTATAATAGTATTATAACTTATGGTCATTGCGAGTAGTTTTTTCGATGGTTTTAACATCAATGCATTGGAGACCTAGCTCAATCAGCATAGATTTGGCTTCGAGGTTGGTAAACTTATCCAGTCCAGAGATAACTGCTTTGTAGGGTTTTATGTTCTTAGCCTCATATGAATAAAATTCATATTTGAGCTCCATAAATTTTGAACATAATTTATTGAAGTTTTCTGTCCCTTTAACGAAAATTTGTATATCGATGGAAATCGGCTTTACGAAGTAATCAGTGATTTTGAGATCAGCAACATTTTTATGAATAATGGAGGAGCTCTGCTTAATTACAGTTATAGGTGGCATTTTGACAGGAGCCTCGCCCGTAGGTCCACCATTATCATTAATTTCAATTTCAACGTTGACAACGTTGTTGTCATCATTATCATCAATGGTTTGCAGTGGACGATAGTAGTTTTCATACTCCTTAAGCGGTAAGCGAACATCAGCAGATTTTTTAATTGTTCGTGTCATTTTATTTTTTGTCGGTGCATCTGCACCGCCCAACAACGGGTTCGCCGTTTGGCGCTTAATTTTGATACTTATATTATAGCACACACTATTTACGAAAAGTAAAAGTCAGCGGAGTCTTAAGCAACAACAAAAATTTCTGTTGCAACTGAATAGTTTGTACTTTGCTTTTAGAATAACGGGACACAGTTTTATATAATTATGGTATATAAAAGTATTTTCACACTGATAGCATAAAAGATTTGCCACAGATGTGGTCTTGTCCATTAAAAAATTAAATTTTAATTATTTTTCACACACGAGAAAAAATTTTGACAGCTGCACACGTGTTAGCCCTGCCAACTCGATGAAAAGACTTCCCGAAAATTGTAGGGTATGTTACACAAACGGCCACTGGAAACTAAGCAACGGCTGTTTGCTTATGTATGTGTGTGTGTAACTAGTATGGGAGACAAAGAGCGCGAAAACGGTTATGTGTAATGTGTGGACTGTTAGTGGAATACGTTGGAATGTCTTTTTTCCGCCCTTTTGCGAAATTCACCACGGCACAAAAGATGTAAATGGAATGACACAAAAACGCAATTTGAATTTTATATTTATTATATGTTAATAATTTTGATAATTCGTGTTAGTTAGCAGTAGTATATGCTGGAAATTTGTGTTTTTTTTTTTTTTTTTTTTTTTTTTAAGACTAGAAAAAATATAGACACACACAAAAAAATGGAATTTATAATTTTTTCCTTGGAGGCGGATGGTTGCAATGTTGGAATTATGCAGGTTTTTTTTTGTATGTAAATATGTGTGTTATATATGTATAGTTCTTGGATGTATTTTGTCTTTCTTTTTTTTTTTTGGGAATGATAATTTTGTGATTTTAGTTATACTGGAAGGAGAGCTTAATTTTCCATTTATCCAGTTTTGACGTAGTAATTTATATTGTTTATTGTTATTGGATTTTAATCAATTTTAGTTTTGTAGGATTATAGTGGAAAAAAATGTATTTTCTTGTGGGCCCACTTTTGACGTAGTAAGTTATAAATTGATTTTTTTTTTTTTTTTCTAACACACAACACCACCTTCAAAATTGGAAAACACTAAAAGGAAAAAACGTATCGGATTTTTATTCTGTTGAGAAGTCCACCGTTGCAAGCTTGGGATGCGGATTGAGGGGAAATTTTTCCAAAGCTATAGTTGGGTCCGGCTCGAAGGACCAATGTTTATGTAGTAGGGTGTTCTTTCCTCGTTGACCCTTTATTAAAATCCAGTTGTTTTCCTCTTTGTAGTTTATGTTTATTTGTATGTTTGTATTGTACAGTTTTGTGTTTTTTGTTAAATAAAAAACTAAATGCGCGTGCAGAGTGTCTGCTTACTTCGAAGATGTATTTAGAATTAAACAACTATGTCAAGTTCACGATCAGCGTGTACTCAGTGAGGCTGGAAGTGCAGCTTTTCACCACGTTTTTGTGTGTGGGCGGAGTTTGACCGGAGCTTCATAACGGAGTAAGGCTTAACCCACTCATGCCGCTGTGGCATGAACAGGAGCTATATAATGTAAACCTTATATCAAAAAAATAAAATAAACTTGTCTCCTATGGATTAATGAGGGATCTAATCTGAAAGTTTGGTTGCTCTAGCTCTTACCATCTCTGAGATTTAGGCGTTCATACGAACAGACGGTCAGACGGACATGGGTATATCGATTTCTCTTGTCACTCTGATCATACTTTAGGTAACTTTGGGGGTCACCGACGTCTCCTTCTGTACGTTACATACATTTTCGGCTTGCACAAACACAATATACCCATACGGTACAGGGCATAAAAACGGAACGATTAACGCTTCAACAACGCATTAAAATTATTCAAATTCTCTACAAAAATGGTGAAAATCTTGCAGTCACTGTTCGCAAAACTAAAGCATTTTTGGGTCGTCGTGAAGCACCTTGTCGGACCGCAATATTGAAATTGGGGGAAAAATTCGAGTTGTTATTGTTGAGAAGCCTCTCCATCCTCAACGTGTGACTCTTTGGTGCGGTTTATGGTCCGATGGGGTCATTGGACCTTACTTTTTTGAAAATGATGTTGGATCAACAGTTACGGTGAATGGATTGCGCTATCGAGAGATGATTAATGATTTTTTATGGTCGGAGTTGGATGGTATTGATCTGGACAATGTTTACTTTCAACAAAACGGCGCTACTTGCCGTGTTTTCTCCCGAAGAGGTGATCACAATTGGCCACCGAGATCTTGTGATTTAACATCTTGCGACTTCTTCCTTTGGGGCCACGTGAAAGACAAGGTCTACGCCAAAAAGATAGAATTCGTGAGGCTATCGAGGACATAGGGCAGCCGCTTGCGATTTGGTTATGGAAAAGTTCATGAAAAGGATATGGTCCTGATGTTGTTTTTCATTATTAACGGCATACCTTCCTCCTTATAATGAAATAAACATCCGATCATTTATCTCAAAAAATGTAATTTTTCTTTAAATACCAAAATAACACCTCTTATTGGAAAACCCTTTACCAAGTTTCCTCCACAATGGTCAAGTATACACTACTTGCGATTAAAAAGCGAACATAATGAGCGAGATATTTGAGGAAAAACACCACATCACAGAGTCTTTCTCAGATTCTGCCACTGAAGCTCTGGTCGACAACTCAATAAATTTTCCCGATGTAAATGATCCCAAAGTCGTCTGCGCCCGTCTTTAACGTATGCCATTTTTTTTCATGAAGAAAGGGGGAGTGTGAGGAGGCAATTTGCAGCCTCACAACATTGTTCCTATTTTGCCAATAGGGCACTAAGTAGTTACTTGGTGAGAGTAGCGGTGAAAACGCGCTTACTCTCACCAATACTAGTTAAAGTATAGCGGCCTTTAGATTGGCGCGCAAGTTACTATTTAATATAAGTGAGTAGGGAAATGTATCAGTGCATAGGTGTAGGTGGAGAGTAGGTGATAGGGATAGTGTTAGATACGGCGGACTCTTTCTTTTCTATTAGGATAGATACAATAGATAAATAGATAAGCAGAGTATAGGATTTATTAGTATACGTTAAGGCGGGAATTTAAGGATTTGGCGCCGATCGAGGCCAATGTAAGGCGGATCGACAGCCAAATTGGGTCAGTCTTTGTGAGTTTGTGAAGTGGATAGCCTGAGAGCGTCTTCTTGTGAGAAAAGTATTAAGAGTTTCGAGTAATAACATATAGAATTGTCGCAAAATGACGGATATAAGGATTTATTTAATTAGTAGCGCACCGGGTGCGACCGCGTCGGAGTTTACACTTTCCGTGAACGAGCCACGCCAAGTATTGTCATCACCAGGATTAACATCTGGGTGAGCGTATCGCCGCAAAAGGGCGGTAAACATATTAAATTATTAAATCTGTTTAACTGAAAAATTGTTAGATTTAAGTTTAACTTTGTTTTCCCGAAATATAGTTTAGCAAAAATATTATTTTGTGTAAAATTTAGAGCGTGTGGGCTTGACTTAAGTGTACTGTGATAATAGACCGCGAAAAGGCGGATAATATATTTTTAAAACTTAAAGCAAATTGTGTTTTGTTTAAAATATCGAAAGTCTCAGCAAATACATAGCTGAGCTATCCCAGCCGTTGTTCCGGACAAACCGGAGGTCGTTACAGCGCTGAGCCCCTAAAAAGTCGTACAAAGAGCAATAGCAGAGTAAAACAAAATTCACGTTTAGTACAACACGCGTTCCTGCACTCTCATAACTATTATAATACTTGATTGTTAACCCTTTCATGCACGCTTTTTGCACAGGACAGTAAGCATTTTTTTGACGGTTGTTTTTTACTATATTGTGGTCAAATAACACAATTAAATCAAATTTTTAAAAATTTAGTCGCTCCTACTATTTTTAATACTTTGTTGTACATGTACCACATCGTGCATTAAAGGAGTTAAACTGCGTTGCAAAATGGAATTAAAACAATATTTTTTTTAAATCAAAACATTTCATAGCAATCATAATATATTTCTTTTGGTTTTGTAGTTTTCTTTGGGGTAAAACACAAAACTCAATTACACTTAGTGCAAATCACTGTCTGTAGCCGCTTTTGCAGAGTTTGTTGCGCGACTGCGATCGTTTGTAATCGGGAAAATGCCCTGTTCCATCAAATCGGATGTCTTGAACGCTTTTTATTGCTCCACGTCTTGATGATGGAGTTGTTTGTGGAGAACACGATGGGCGGCCTCGTTTTTTTAGGATAAAGACATGACGTCTACACAAAAGCCAGCTATTCGTAGCTGCTGAGTTGAGAATCCAAAAGAAAATTCGCATATAGTAAATATTTTCGGGATTGAAGATTTATTCTATATAATTCACAGAAAATTGCAACGGTTTATTATCATACCATTTTACAGCAATAATGTCATAATTTGTTTCTACTCTGTAGTCAGAGTCCAAATTACAATTTCCCAAACGATTGCTACGAACTGTTCCAGTTGCCGAAATTCCTTTTTCTTTAAAAGATTTTGACAAATGTATTGATCCAATTATCAAAAATACTTTAAAGTTTCGATGAACTGGTATATCCTTTACCAAGTGAATAACTATATCAGACATAGCGCCTAAGCCATAATTAGGGCTAGTTCCTTCTCCTACGTACATGGTGAAGTCATATATTATACCAGACTTTCCACATCTCGTAAAAATTTTAAAACCCCATTTATGCGGATTCTTTGGGTAGAATTGTTTAAATTGCTGTCGTCCTCGAAAGGGTATAGTCTGCTCATCTACGCGATGTGTTGCTCTGGAGGAATCTTTAGAGAATTTTTGCGGAAGCCTTCTAAAATGGGCCTAATCTAATCAACTTATCATATTTAGAGTCATTTTTCTTTGCGTTAATACTAAAACAATGTTAATATTGCTTTATTTTTTCTTGTTGGCCCATTGATTTTCAGAATATCCAAGTTTCGTTTTTGTTTTAAATCACCAAAAAATTCGCAGTACTTTAGAAGATATACGAATTCAAAGTGGAAGGTTGTACAGAAACAACAAGTGCATGAAAGCGTTAAGACACCGTTTGAACTCCAAAGTAATGTTAAGACGGCTAAACTAAAGATAAAAAAAACAGCGTAGGAAAATAAGTTGGGCGATAAGTTTTACTTCTAACGCGTAATTCTACTGCATGTTAATTTTTTTAAATTTGTTTTGCATCTTGGTTTTGCATGTTATTATTGTTGTTGTTATTGCATACATTAACGCTTGCCAGGGCCGGCGGTTGACGTGAGTAGTATGGTTGCTGTGGTTTTTGCATGAAATTTTTTGGTTTAAAAGTTCGATTCATGTTATTCTGATACAAATTATTGGCAGTAAAATAAACTATCAAATACAACATAAATCAACCACAATGACTATTTCAAGTTTAAAAAGTGGATCGCTTAAGGTGTTTTTCGGAAAATCTGCTCCTACCGTAATATCTATTGAAGTATATAAAATTATCTACAAAATTAATCCTCTATCACTTTGCTAAGATTAACAGTTTTCCAGCAAACGAACGAATAAGGCGCTTGCAAACGACACTTCTGTTCTACGCCGCCTACTTGCGTTCCTTTGCTTTGTGATTGTAGGCGATTGGAGTCAAAATTGAATTTGCCGTCGAAAAAGACTAAACTAAAAAGTCTTTGAAGTGTTATTAAATTAAATTATTAAATTAAAATAATTTTTAATTTCAATAAACGGCTTCCGCTTCAAAAATGGCAAATGTTGCCATACTTTTGATGTACCAAACAAATATTTAAATTTAATTCCAATAAACGAAAAATGTTTAAGTGATGAAGAAGATTCTGCTGATGTTGATGAAATCATTAGTAATTTAATATAGTAAAAATAAAGAACTAAAACAACAAAATTTTTTTGAAGTAAAACTTTTAAGGCGGCATTGTGCATTTTTGGGCATTGTGCATTTTTGGGCACGAATGAATGAATGTGAATTTCTATGGGAGTAACTTTGAAATTTTGTTAAACGAAAAAAACGTTAGCTGCTTTTGATTTTCTCTTTCGCATTGCGACGCTGACGTTGTGTTGGTGGTCATGAGTCATGACCATAGTATAACTATACAGGTAGTCTATTCCGGCTCACCGAATTCTTATTTTTTGTGAGAGCGAAAACAGCGAAAAAGAGAAAAGAAAACCACTCTCGTCGCTGTTGTTGTGCATAAGCAAAGATAAAGAGGTACATATGTACATACATATGCTTAAAAAATGTTTTTTTGTTGCTGATGCTTGCAGCACCAAATTAACCGCTGCACAAAATAACTGCATATGCTCAAAAAATATGCGCAGACACAACCTTCCTCATGAAAAATCGCAACGAAACTAAAACTAAGAATTTTCGTGAGAGTGAACTTAGGGAAAGACTACCTGTATAATTCTAACATGGTTTTTGCCCACCCTTATGCTTACTCGCTCTCGCTACAGTAGCAAAGGGTATGTTGTCACTTGCTCAGATGCACTCATTTTCTCATGGGTCCACCATGTGTGACAGCTCGTATTTTTGCTTGCTTCTCTCTCTCTCTCTCACTTTTTGTCACTCTCACGTGCGTTTGTCTTGATTTTCTCTTTCGCATTGATGAATTGACGCTGACGTTGTGTTGGTGGTCATGAGTCATGACTTCGGCTCTTGTTGAGAGGGCGAGCTGTGGTCAATGTATAGAGAGCAGGGAAAAGCGGCCGCGGCTGAACAAGTAAAGGCCCCTACGCAGACACGAAAACAGCGACCTAGCAAAAAGACAGACTTGTTTTGGTCACGAATGGAACAGTGTGTCTCTAGTAACAATATGTGATAATCAGCTGCTTTTTGTTTACAAATAGCATATTTTTAAAAGGCGCGAAATAAAACATAAAAACATGAATTATCGTCAACGTTTATTACTTATGCTATTTTGTGTAAACAATACTATAATAATGACACGCATTGCAATTGAATTGTTGGATGAGGAAAAGAAGCGACGCGAGAAGGCAAAACCCTGGAAAAGGCGGAGTGTTTTGGGTGAACCCATATTTAATGCTCAGAGCTGAGTGTGGAAGAATTGCATAGACGTATTATATAGCACATTAATGTTACAATCGAACTATATTATTATTACAGCTATTTTCTTATTCTTTCCCAAGGATCCGCAACGATTTTGTCGACCAGCTATAAGTTTCGCGTACAATTTAACTAGCTGCAAATAAGTTTTGTTTGTGGCGCTAAAACCGAACAGCTGTTTTTGCTGAGTGCGCCATCTATGGTTTGCTACTGGCATTAAAAAAACAAAAAACGAGCAACACTGATCTAAATACCACCTGCAGTTTTTGACCAAACGTTTGTGAGCGTTTTTTTTATATGAAGTTTTGTTTATTTTTCGTTTCCGCGTAGAGGCCTCTAAAACAAGAACCCGCAGGAAAAAAATTTTGACTCAATATGTACGCCATGGAATATTTGGTATATTAAAATTTTCATCGAAAAATCAGTCAATCAAACCTCCGTAATTTTTTTGAATTCTACTCATTGGTTTTTATTAGCAACGAAAATTAGTGCTTTGCAATTTGCATATAGCATTTGAAACATAGCATTGTATTTTCGAGAGCGTACTTTTTGAGTCAAAATTTTGTATTACAATGCTTCTTCACATATTGGTCTAGTACTGTGGCATGGAAATTTTTGAAGTTTTAAGATTTCGCTGATCCAGAGTAGTTAAAATCTTTGGCAATGCAGGTTTTTTATGAATTTGCAAGCAACTGAAAACTCTACTCCGTACTAACATACCCTTGACATTTGATTGAATAAATTTAAAGGTAGCACCAAGTACAACCAAAGGAATCGTCAAAAACATCTATTACTATACAGCTGTAGAAGATTGAGCCCCAGGAGACTAATAGATCCTTAAAAATATGAGGCGTCACTTGAAAGCCATTATAAAACCCAAAGGTAAGGCATACAAGTAAAACAAAAAAAATGTTGTAACAATATTCCTTATTTGTTAACATAAATTGCCTGTTTAACGCTCGTATCTAAGCATCTTGGCACAAAAAGTAATAGAAAACGAAATAAAGTAAAAAACTGCAACAACAAAAGCGCGTGGCGCGGGCAGTAATGTTGTTGTTCTTTGCACTGCGGGTAACCAAGGAGTATCAAGCTCAGTATCAAATAGGTTTGATACTCCTTGATAAAAATGTCATATAAACTCATATGACTTTTCTGTTTCTTTGAATGTGTTGCAAAATTTCGTTCAGTGTACACGCACAAGCAGATCGCCGGCGACGCGCCGAGTTTACAAAAACAAAATACACACAATGTGTGCCTTCGCTCGACTCGCAGAAAATTACAAAAACAAAATACACACAGTGTGCGATTTTTATGGCCCTACTCGAGCATCCTTTTTTCAACCTTTTTCTTGATGTTGTTGTAGTGCTCTTTCCGTTATTTTTCGTGCCCACCTCTGGCTATATCATATAGCCTACCATCGGACAGATCGGTCAGATCGTTTGTTTGTGTAGATGTCGTACCCAAATTTGGGAATCAATTGTCTTTTAAATTGCTTAAGCAATATATCGGACATAATTGCAATTAGTGGTACAGGGTATCCCAAAGCCATCTTTTTTCTTGTAGCTGTCAATGCATACTGAGTTAAATGTTAGCAGGTTTGACTGAGTTTATACATAAATTACCTAACTATTGTAATTATTATACCAGTCATACTGACAGCAAAGATCAAGGCTTAACAGCTATTATTATTAAAGGAGTAAGAGCACAATTATTTACTTACATCATTTTTATCATCTTCGATGACAGATTGGAATTCTTTATAAATGGCACCCAACAAATCAACTATACTGTTATAAAATCCTCTCAATATATTTGATATTTTCCTTATGTAGCTGTTTAAATGATATTCAAAAACATCAACTGGTACAGCGCCCGTAAACGTGAACTTTAGTAAAGGTGTATATATAATTTTCTCGCATATTCGTACTATTAGACGATTAGCGCGCTTGTAAATATCTACTGTGTTTTGTAATTTATTTGTATGCTTTTCACATTCCGATATATAGGCATCGCTTAATTCGCCGCCGAAAGTAAGTTTGAAGACTCCTGGGGAAATTTTTCTATCACATGCCTGAATAAGAGCATAAAAAAGTTTTCGTTCCTTTTCTGACAACGCAGCTAATATGTGGTTGTAGTTCAGACAAACGTGCACCACGCTATTGTAGACAAATCTTAAAACATAATGCTTTTCGTAAAGTCTTCGTACAAGACCAGGTACCACAAACCCTAATTGTTCAAATTGTTGTTGTGGCTTCCCCACAAATTTTAAGCAAATTCCGCTCGATATTACATTGAATCAATCCCTTTTTTAACTGGCTTCGAGTAAGCAAGTATCTGTCAAGGTTCTGGTTCGGTGATGCACTGCAATAGTTTCTTTGCCATTCGTCAAACGATTTGCGAACTTCTGTTTTGAATACCATCTGAAGCACTTTAAATTGTTCAAATATTAGTGATGCTTCCGAAACATCTGGCAACCATTCTAAAGTTATAAGCCGATTGTACAACCCCGACAATCGATCCAAATTGATTCTGTAACCGTAAGCACGTGATGTATTGAAGGCCATCCAAGACTCGTGCAATTTACTGCGATCCATTAATACATGAGACGTTAGTGCCATTTCGTCTGAAAATTGAATCCAAATGGAAGAAACCATACTGATGTATGTTTTTCTTAATGTTCGCCTATATGAGTAGAAGAGCATAGTAATCAATGATTCGATCGCCTCCTCCACATTGCAAGTGTATTGGAAAATGCTAAACATCAACCTACGAATTACTTCTTCCAGGCTTTGTATAGTGAACCTTTACCTAAGAACTTCTTCATTCCACTTATTGTTATGTAAACTAAGTATAAAATCTTTAAATTCGGTGATTAGGGTAGTATGCGTGGATTTAAACTGATTTTCAATATTTTCCGCCACTTTTTTAAATTCTGATCCACTCGTGCCTCCAAACTGAGGGGCTTGGGTATCAGTTCTGTCTAAGAATTTTCGGGAGAGTGAACTTAGGGAATAGACTACACCTGTATAATTGTACCATGGTTTTTGCCCACCCTTATGCTTACTCGCTCTCGCTACAGTAGCAAAGGGTATGTTGTCACTTGCTCAGATGCACACATTTTCTTATGGGTCCACCATGTGTGACAGCTCGTATTTTTGCTTGCTTTCTCTCTCTCTCTCACTTTTTGTTACTCTCACGTGCGTTTGTCTTGATTTTCTCTTTCGCATTGATGAATTGACGCTGACGTTGTGTTGGTGGTCATGAGTCATGACTTCGGCTCTTGTTGAGAGGGCAGAGAAAGCGGCCGCGGCTGGACAAGTAAAGGCCCCTACGCAGACACGAAAACAGCGACCTAACAAAAAGACAGACTTGTTTTGGTCACGAATGGAACAGTGTGTCTCTAGTAAGAATATGTGACAATCAGCAGCTTTTTGTTTACAAATAGCATATTTTTAAAAGGCGCGAAATAAAACATAAAAACATGAATTATCGTCAACGTTTATTACTTATGCTATTTTGTGTAAACAATACTATAATAATGACACGCATTGCAATTGAATTGTTGGATGAGGAAAGAAGCGACGCGAGGAGGCAAAACCCAGGAAAAAGCGGAGTGTTTTGGGTGAACCCATATTTAATGCTCAGAGCTGAGTGTGGAAGAATTGCATAGACGTATTATATAGCACATTAATGTTACAATCGAACTATATTATTATTACAGCTATTTTCTTATTCTTTCCCAAGGATCCGCAACGATTTTGTCGACCAGCTATAAGTTTCGCGTACAATTTAACTAGCTGCAAATAAGTTTTGTTTGTGGCGCTAAAACCGAACAGCTGTTTTTGCTGAGTGCGCCATCTATGCTTTGCTACTGGCATTAAAAAAAAAAAAAAACGAGCAACACTGGTCTAAATACCACCTGCAAGAACAGTTTGTGACCAAACGTTTGTGAGCGTTTTTTTTATATGAAGTTTTGTTTATTTTGCGTGTCTGCTTAGGGGCCTTAAAGCAAGAACCCGCAGGAAAAAAATTTTGACTCAATACGCCATGGAATATTTGGTATATTAAAATTTTCATCGAAAAATCAGTCAATCAAACCTCGGTAATTTTTTTGAATTCTACTCATTGGTTTTCATTAGCAACAAAAATTAGTGCTTTGCAATTTGCATATAGCATTTGAAACATAGCATTGTATTTTCCATAGCGTACTTTTTGAGTCAAAATTTTGTATTACAATGCTTCTTCACATATTGGTCTATTACTGGCATGGAAATTTTTGAAGTTTTAAGATTTCGCAGATCTAGAGTAGTTAAAATCTTTGGCAATGCGGTTTTTTTATGAATTTGCAAGCAACTGAAAACTCTACTCCGTACTAACATACCCTTGAAATTTGATTGAATAAATTTAAAGGTAGCACCAAGTAACTCCAAAGGAATCGTCAAAAACATCTATTACTATACAGCTCGAGAAGATTGAGCCCCAGGAGACTAATAGATCCTTAAAAAATATGAGGCGTCACTTGAAAGCCATTATAAAACCCAAAGGTAAGGCATACAAGAAAAAAAAAAAAATTTAACAATATTCCTTATTTGGTAACATAAATTGCCTATTTAACGCTCGTGTCTAAGCATCTTGGCACAAAAGTAATAGAAAACGAAATAAAGTAAAAAACTGCAACAACAAAGGCGCGTGGCGCGGGAAGTAATGTTGTTGTTGTTCTTGCACTGCGTGTAACCAAGGAGTATCAAGCTCAGTATTAAATAGGTTTGATACTCCTTGATAAAAATGTGAGATGGTCACCTTTATGGCGGTAGCAACAACGGCGTAGCCAGTAACGCCGGTGAGAGAAGCAGAGAGCGGCTGGGAATTTAAAGCAGTTGTTGAGTGAGCAGTGGAGCGAGGAGTTGAGCGAGAGTTGTTGATTGTGCTGTGGGGTGCCGAGTTGTAGCTGAGAATATAACGCAGGCTGTCGCGTTAGTTCCGAACAATTTAAGTTTATATTCCAATGATTGTTAATAACACACACATCTAACATTATTAATAAACTGATAGTTTATTAATAAGCATCTTACATGTATGTGTGGCCGCCTGCCGAGGACTGCAACAGGGGGAATAACATGCACCGTAATGGGCGTGCCGTAACTGTTGCTGACTCGGAAGTGCGACTACACTCTCCACGCGAGGGCGGCTGGAAACAGTCCCTTAGTTAGGCCTTGTCACTGCTAAGGGGGCTGGCTAATAGTAGTCGGGCTGGAGCTGGAAACTCCTTAAAATTTCCACATCTCCGGGCCGGACTAAGGTGTCATTCGACCCGTGCCGAGAGTCAGCCTGGCTGGGGGCCCGGAAAACAAATAGCCCAGTCTTTAACGGAGAGTCTAGGCAAGTGGCGACCGCCTAGTCTGGTGAGCCTTACCCGGGTATGCGGATCTCTGCTGTGATGAACAGGGAATAGTCACAGCTTTATTTATAATTAGGATTGATATAAATAAATGAATCTAAATTAAATAATATCTGCACACGTTCTTAATATGAAATTTTGAATTATAATTACCTTTAAGTAAAATAAAACTGGTTGTTGTTGCAAAACTTTAATTAAGCGTATTTGGTATTTTAATAAATTCAATAAAGCATTCGATTAGTTCGTAACGGACCCCACATCTTCATAGTTAGTTTTTTTTGTGCTTCAATAGTCTGGCAGCACTTATTAGACTTGTAGTATTTTAATACTGAGACTTCCAATGTCAAATTGACACTACCTCAGAAAGAAGTAGACAACTGCATTTCCGGCCTAAACGTCGATATATAAGCGAAATCTAACCTCGCTCAGGCCTTTTAATTCAATTTTAGTCGGAACCAGGCAGCAGCGTGTTATTCCGAAATCTATCTCTATATATATTTTCAAGTCGCGTAAGTGTTTTGTTGATTTATTTGATTTTGCCCTTCGGCACTAATCTTCTCTTGAACCTAAAACAGGTGCAAGTAGTACTACTTAGAAGTTTTTTTATTGGAACAATTCTTTACCCCAATTTATGGTGACTTCAGTCGCCATCGAGTCCTACACCCCCATTGGCCTAGGCCCAAAATTGCAGTGTGCAGGTGTATTTTGGCGATTGCCGAATATATAATTATCAATTGTGCAAGCAGAAGCAGCAGCAGTCGGCGACGCAGTCGCAATCGGCAGAGCAGCGCAGCGCGCATGCGCAGCTGTTAGCACACTGTCTACAACGGCAAAGCAGAGGCGTACGCGTAGGGGATCAGCACAACATATTATCACCTATAACATATTAAAACACATAAACACAAAAAACACATAAACAGATAAAATCCAAAAAGCACTAAAGTAAATTCATTTTGCAAATTTTGTTATCTTTCGTTGTCCAAAGTATCCAAAGTAAAGTAGAGTAAAGTTATATATACATACAATAATAATAGGAAGAAGTAAAGAACAAAGAAGAGTAAAAGAGTGCAAGACAAAAAAAAAAAAAAAAAAGAGATCATAATAAATAATAACAATTATATTAAATCTAGCAACCAACAAGCGACGTGAGGAAGGCCTTCGCCACGGAACAGATTGTGGGTGAGTGTGTTATTGGTATCATTTATTATGATCTAAAACTTTAGATTTAAGAATAAGTGCACTCTTCAGAAACATGTGAAACCTATTCAAATATTTCAATAACAAAAACTAAAGAAAAGTTGTCAACTGGAAAAAAAAAAAAAAAAGAGAAAAATTAAAAAACCAAAAATTGTAAAACTAAAAATCAAAGTCAAGAAAAAAAAAAAAAAAATCTGAAAGCCAACAACAAAGGAAATACGAAAGAAACAAAGCAATATAGCAGAATCAAAACAACTTATATGTATAAAATCTAAAGAGAATTAAATTAACAAACAAATATTGTATTATAAACAAACAAACAAACAGAAACAACCAAAATCAAAACGAATTAAGAATCGTTGATAGTAAAGAAAAAGAATGAATTAAGATACTTATATTGTGGAGTTGTAAATTTACAACTAATTTTTATCTTATTACTACAAGCAAATTGTAAGGTTGTGCTCCCTTATATAATCGTCAAAAATGTGATACGATATGTAAACTGCACTGATTAAGTTCCACTTTTCTTCGGTTCAAACCAACGTAAAATTATACACATATTGTTTTAAGAAAATACCAAAAATGCTTATATACCAAGTTTTGCAACACAAAAAAAAAAAAAAAAATCTAAAAAATCTAAAACACAAAACAAAACAAAAAAAAAAAACAAAACACAAACACCAAACAAACACACTAAAAACAATTATAAATTTAGACCCATTAAAATACTTGAATGATGTAAAAGTTAATACACACCCATATAAAAATTAGAAAATATTAAATTAATCATGAAGTATTGTTGAATTTAAAACGCTTAAAAACCTATAATTATGTACTTATAACAGACTTCTTAGAATTATAGAAACAAAGAAACAAATGGAGTTAGGAATTTTTTTTTCTTTTTATGAATAAATAATATTGTAATATTATGGAATAGAAATTTTGTTAAGTTTTTTTAAAGGAAGAGGATAGGGTAAAGCAAATTAGGGAGTCATGTTAACGCATCAAATGACTCATAGGTAGGGTGGGTACAGACGCGCGATGTTGCAGAACATCCAAGCAACATTAGGATGGCAATGTCAATATTTATCTCTGAATGTCTATGTCTGTCTGTTATTTTACTTTTATATATTCTCATATTCTTTGAGTGTAATCTGGCAAGGGCCTCCACATTTTTGTATTCATGTTATTGTTCTGGCCTCCACTTGAACTAATCCAACGAACCCCACCACAGGCTGTTTTTGTTAGCCGCTCAAAGGAGCCCAAAGGGATAGAACAAGTGGAGAGGTGTGAACCAGCTGAACGTTACATAAATTGGCGCCCAACGTGGGGCCTCAACAGTGTCAACTATTGCTTTAAAATTTAAATTCAGAAAGCTTTAGCCTAAAAAAAAAAAAAAAAAAACTAAAATATTTTCATTTTTCATTTCTTTTACGCTTGGAAAATTTTGTTAGTTCTCTTTTCAATTGACCGTATTCTGATCTAATTTGCTTCGGAATTTCGATGCTTAGTTATTTGTTGCTACATCGACTACAAATTTTAACAGTTCAATATTCTCATTGTGCTGAGAATTATGTTTGGAAAATTTCTCCTTTAGGAATTTAATTATGTTTTTGCATCTTATCTAAGAATATTTAGGGAAACTCTGGAATTGCATTCTATTTGGCAAGGCTAAATGAATGACCAAGCGGAACTTATATCACTAGAATTGCAATACATATTTGAACTCCTCGTTTCATTTCGAATTTTTACTTTCCATTAATTATATTCGTGTTTTGCAGACCAGCAACGGAACTGAATGTTTCTCTAAGATGATATTCGTCGTAAGAACAGACAGTCTTGTTAGCAGGCATTGTAAAATGATTAAATTTTTTTATTTTTTGACTTTCTTACGTTTTGTATTTGCTTGCAGAGTATCCAGGATTAGCTCGTAAAGCTCTGGAATTGCATTAATTTGGCGAGACTATATTTATGACCGAGTTTATCCAGTTAATAAGGGTGCTGCATTCTATATATACAAGCCTTTTTTTTTTCTTTCGCTCTGAATTTTTCTGTTAGCTAGTCTTCACACTACAGAATACCTTTACGTTGGAACTATCCGATTGTGGCGATGCCAAACGAGATCCACGTAATATGTTCGGTAATTGTTTGGACAAAGCTAGTAGAAAAATACCTTGCAACATTTTCATTTTTTTCCTTGCATTCCGAGATAAATTGTATTGTCATTCACATATAATACAAATATTTAAATTACCCTTGAATCGAACCTTTAGAAAACTTTAGATGAAAATCAATTGAATTTTTTATCTTTTTTTTGAATTTTAGTGCTAAACTATTGAAAATCTAAAATGCCTCTAGTAAGAAGTACTGAAAATTTAGCTGTTGAGCTACAGCAAGCAGCTATAGCTGAAGTCATTTGTAAAATATGCGAAAAGCCTTTAGGGGAATCGCAAATGCAAATTTTAGTGACACCTTGTCAACACTACTTTCATGATAGTTGTATTTCCGATTGGCTAAATCGATTTAAAGAATGTCACGATTGTAAAAAGTTGATGCATGTGCGCGATTTAAAGTCGGCAACGATGTCAACGACAGCTGACCCTCCAACTAGAGAACCGCCAAAAGGTGCAGGAGCAATTCCCAAAGTTCATGACACCCGATATAGGGCAAGGAATAATCCTAATCAGGAGCAACAGCTTCCAATAAAACCAACAGAAGACCAACAAAGTAATGAGTCTTCAGATAAGCGTGGTGCTGTCCGTAAAACAGGCAGACCACGAAAACCCAAAACTCCCCGTAGCAATTATCCTGCACGGCATGTAGAAACCATTGACTATAGCCGAATTTTCAATGAATTAGAGAATATAGTTTCTCGTCAGTTTGCTAATTTAAGCCTGCATGGCCAAGCTAGTGCATTGCCCGAACGCGAGAGCAATCCTCGACTTAGTACTGGTTCATATGTGACCAACTCTCGTTCCCATTTGCGTGCAAACCCTGAAAGGATAACTCAGCTAATTCATAGTTGGAACGTAAAGTTCGATGGCTCAGTTAAAGGAATTACGGTAGAAGAGTTCATTTACAGAATAAAAACCCTCACAGAAGATAGCCTCGATGGAGATTTTGAAGCTCTTTGTAAAAATTTACATATTTTGCTTGTAGGTAAAGCTAAAGAATGGTATTGGCGATACCGAAAAGACAGTCCTCGCATTATATGGACAGAATTTTGTATAGCATTGAAACTTCAATATAAAGACTATCGGACTGATTTTGACGTTTTAGAAAACATTCGCGGTCGGAAGCAAAGACCAGGCGAATCATTTGAGAGCTTTTACGATGATGTTATATCTCTTACGTCTCGTCTAGACTCTCCCATCGAAGAGGAAAATCTCATCCAAATCCTCACGAGAAATTTACTTCCTGACATACGACATGAATTATTGTATGTGCCAATTCTGTCAATAGCGCATTTACGAAAATTGGTGCAAATGCGTGAAAATTTGTTAGGCGATGTTGTTCATAAACGAGTGAATAAGCCTCCAATTTTTCAAGCACTTCCTAAACGTAATATTGCTGCTGTTGAGGACGAAATCTGTTCTGAAGTAGATTCCAGTAATTTGGAAGTTGATGCTATTCAAGGATCAACAAAAGTATATCGCTGCTGGAATTGCGATTCTGAAGGACATACGTGGGACAATTGTGTTCAAGAACGTAAAGTTTTTTGTTACGGTTGTGGAACCAAAAACGTTTACAAGCCACAATGTACCATATGTCTTGCGAAAAAGACGGAAAACTTGCAGAAGGGACTATTCGGCCAAAAGGCTCGATTGGCCCCAAAACCGCAATAGATAATTTATTACCTGATTTACCGGCTAGCTCAGACATTTGTTTGCAAGCTAAGCCATTACCAGACATGACACTGTCAGACCCTATGCAGTCTAAAAACGCAAATCCTCCGCCTTTATTTCCCATTAGACCATATCATGAACGTCTAAAAGATTATGTAGCTGCACGAGCTCGAATATTCGGTTCAAAAGAAATAAAACCATATGTACGACCTAAACGTTCTACGAGGCGTATACGTAACTTTTGGAAAAACGTTAGAAATACTAGACGTTTGCTTGTATCTTCAGTTTTTGATGAGCATTCGGATGGGCGTTTTTACACTACTGTCTCGTTCCTTGATAAGCAACAAATTGGTTTAATTGACACCGGAGCTAACGTTAGTTGCGTGGGTTCGACTTTAGCAACAACTGATTGGTCTAAATTTCCAAAATATCGTCGCCTTGTTTCTACAGTTACAACGGCAGATGGAACGAATCAAACGGTTATAGGCTTTATAGTAGTAGATATGACGTATAAAGGTCTGTCTCATCCGATTACACTCTTTATTGTACCGTCTATTAAAAAGAATCTGATATTGGGTGTAGATTTCTTTAAAAAGTTTATTTTATCGCAAGGCGAAATATCTTCAATTGACTTTGAACATTCTCATAAAGATCTTGTTAAAACTGAGAGCTCAGATAATTTAATTTCGTTGACTAGCGTACAGCGCACTCAGTTAGATGCTGTTATTTCTCTATTTCCATCGTTCGAAAAGCAAGGATTAGGGAAAACGACTTTGCTTGAGCATCACATTGACGTGGGCGATGCCAAGCCAATAAAACAACGATTTTACCCAGTTTCTCCAGCTGTGGAAAAACTTTTGTATCTAGAAATCGATCGCATGCTTAAACTTGATGTGATAGAAAAATCTAGCAGTCCTTGGAGTTCGCCATTACACTTAGTAATAAAACCAGGAAAAATTAGAGGATGCTTAGACGCAAGGAAAATTAATGATTGCACGCTAAAAGATGCATATCCGTTGCCAAGCATCGAAGGCATTTTTGCGCGACTTCCTAAAGCTAACATTATTTCCAAACTTGATCTAAAGGATGCATACTGGCAAATTCCGCTGGCAGAAGCGTCTCGTGGTATTACAGCATTCACAGTTCCAGGACGTCCATTATACCAATATAAGGTTATGCCTTTTGGACTGTGCAATGCACCACAAACTATGTGTCGGCTCATGGATGAAGTTATACCTCCTGAGCTAAAATACTGCTGTTTCGGTTACCTTGACGATTTGTGTGTTGTATCATCAGACTTTGACTCACACATAACGGTGTTGATGAGATTGGCTGAGCAGTTTCGCAAAGCAAATTTAACGCTTAATTTAACAAAAAGTCAATTTTGCGTTACTGAAATCAAGTATTTAGGCTTTGTGATAGGACGTGGTGGAATTTCGACAGACCCAAGCAAGGTTGAATCAATTCTGAAATGGCCTAGTCCCAAATCCTTAAAACAAGCTCGCGGATTTCTTGGTTTAGCTGGATGGTATAGGAGATTTATTGCAAATTTTGCTGAACTTACTGCCCCAATAACAGATTTACTCTCAACTAAATGTAAATTCAAATGGACGGAGGATGCACAAAAAGCTTTTGAGCAACTTAAAGCTGCTCTTACTTCAGCTCCAGTGCTACTAAATCCTGACTTCAATAAGAAATTCTTTCTGCATTGTGATGCAAGTGACCACGGTGTAGGAGCCGTATTAGTGCAGCAAAATGAAGATAGAGAGGAAAGACCAGTGGCATACATGTCCAAGAAATTAAACTCAGCCCAACGAAACTACAGCGTGACCGAAAGAGAATGTTTGGCAGTGGTGTTAGGAATTGAGCGTTTTAGGTGTTATCTCGAATTGCAAGATTTTGAGGTAGTCACAGACCATGCAAGTTTGGAATGGCTAATGAAGCAACCGAACTTAAAAGGACGGTTAGCAAGATGGGCTATGAAGATACAAAGTTATAAGTTCAAAGTCACTCATAGAAAAGGACGAGAGCATGTAGTTCCTGATGCGTTATCGCGCATGTATGCAGATGATGTTTGCTCACTAGAGTCATGTGGTCCTGAAATTGATCTAACTTCACCCTGTTTCAAAGATGCAGAGTATGAGAATTTAAAAGAGAAAATATCTGCAAATCAAAACTCCTACCCAGATATTAAAATAATTGATGATTTCGTGTACATTCGTATAGAGCATGCTGATGGTTCACTTGAATCTGAACAGTCTGCTTGGAAACTATGGATTCCAAAAAGTCTGGCAGAATCCGTGATTCGTAGAGCGCATGACGTGGTCATAGCGGCTCATGGCGGAATCAATAAAACGCTTGAGATCATACGCAGGAATTTTTATTGGCCAGGAATGGTTTCTCAAGTTCGAGATTATATCCGTAGCTGTGAAACATGTAAAACCACGAAATCCCCAAATTTCACTTTAAAACCTCCAATGGGACAAAAAGCTGAGTCCTTTCGACCATTTCAACGCTTGTATGTGGACATTTTAGGTCCATATCCAAGAAGTAAGCAAGGCTACATTGGCATTCTTATTGTTCTTGACCACTTTTCAAAGTTTCATTGGTTGTGTTTGTTAAAAAAGTTTACTTCTAAAGCGATACAAGAATATCTGCAAAAACATATATTCTGTGTTTATGGTGTACCCGAAATTGTAATAAGCGACAACGGATCGCAATTTAAAGCTAACGATTTTAATGCATTTTTAACTTCCTACGGAGTTCAGCATATGTATACTGCTTTATATTCCCCTCAATCTAATGCTTCAGAACGCGTGAATCGTTCGATTGTTTCCGCTATGAGAGCGTATCTGAAGTCTGACCAAAAGGAGTGGGATCAGCATATTCATTCGATAAATTGTGCTCTCAGAAATTCTGTTCACCAAAGCATAGGCTGTTCGCCTTATCATGCACTTTATGGCTTTAACATGGCAACTCATGGTGAAAATTTTAAGCTGTTGGGAAACCTAAATGCGTTATCGGAGCCTGTTTTTGATTTAGCTAGAGATGACAAGTTACAAATATTGAGGAAGAATTTGCATAAAAACACGAAAATTGCTTATGATAAGCAAGCTGCTCAGTATAATTTACGAACGAAACCTATTTACTTCAAAGTAAACCAGGAAGTGTTTCGAAGGAACTTTGTTCAAAGCAATTTTGAGAAAGGGATTAATGCTAAGCTGTGTAAAGTTTTTTTAAAAGCACGAGTTAGAGAGAAATTGGGGAACGCATACTATGTTCTTGAGAACCTTGATGGGAAACTAGTCGGAACTTTTCATGCTAAGGATATACGTCCCTAAATAATTCACATTGAGTCTCTGTATATTTTGCAGCGTGATTCACGGCGAAATAGACAGTGGTGTGATGAACAGGGAATAGTCACAGCTTTATTTATAATTAGGATTGATATAAATAAATGAATCTAAATTAAATAATATCTGCACACGTTCTTAATATGAAATTTTGAATTATAATTACCTTTAAGTAAAATAAAACTGGTTGTTGTTGCAAAACTTTAATTAAGCGTATTTGGTATTTTAATAAATTCAATAAAGCATTCGATTAGTTCGTAACGGACCCCACATCTTCATAGTTAGTTTTTTTTGTGCTTCAATAGTCTGGCAGCACTTATTAGACTTGTAGTATTTTAATACTGAGACTTCCAATGTCAAATTGACACTACCTCAGAAAGAAGTAGACAACTGCATTTCCGTCCTAAACGTCGATATATAAGCGAAATCTAACCTCGCTCAGGCCTTTTAATTCAATTTTAGTCGGAACCAGGCAGCAGCGTGTTATTCCGAAATCTATCTCTATATATATTTTCAAGTCGCGTAAGTGTTTTGTTGATTTATTTGATTTTGCCCTTCGGCACTAATCTTCTCTTGAACCTAAAACAGGTGCAAGTAGTACTACTTAGAAGTTTTTTTATTGGAACAATTCTTTACCCCAATTTATGGTGACTTCAGTCGCCATCGAGTCCTACACCCCCATTGGCCTAGGCCCAAAATTGCAGTGTGCAGGTGTATTTTGGCGATTGCCGAATATATAATTATCAATTGTGCAAGCAGAAGCAGCAGCAGTCGGCGACGCAGTCGCAATCGGCAGAGCAGCGCAGCGCGCATGCGCAGCTGTTAGCACACTGTCTACAACGGCAAAGCAGAGGCGTACGCGTAGGGGATCAGCACAACATATTATCACCTATAACATATTAAAACACATAAACACAAAAAACACATAAACAGATAAAAACCAAAAAGCACTAAAGTAAATTCATTTTGCAAATTTTGTTATCTTTCGTTGTCCAAAGTATCCAAAGTAAAGTAGAGTAAAGTTATATATACATACAATAATAATAGGAAGAAGTAAAGAACAAAGAAGAGTAAAAGAGTGCAAGACAGAAAAAAAAAAAAAAAGAGATCATAATAAGTAATAACAATTATATAAAATCTAGCAACCAACAAGCGACGTGAGGAAGGCCTTCGCCACGGAACAGATTGTGGGTGAGTGTGTTATTGGTATCATTTATTATGATCTAAAACTTTAGATTTAAGAATAAGTGCACTCTTCAGAAACATGTGAAACCTATTCAAATATTTCAATAACAAAAACTAAAGAAAAGTTGTCAACTGGAAAAAAAAAAAAAAAGAGAAAAATTAAAAAACCAAAAATTGTAAAACTAAAAATCAAAGTCAAGACACAAAAAAAAAAAAAAATCTGAAAGCCAACAACAAAGGAAATACGAAAGAAACAAAGCAATATAGCAGAATCAAAACAACTAATATGTATAAAATCTAAAGAGAATTAAATTAACAAACAAATATTGTATTATAAACAAACAAACAAACAGAAACAACCAAAATCTAAACGAATTAAGAATCGTTGATAGTAAAGAAAAAGAATGAATTAAGATACTTATATTGTGGAGTTGTAAATTTACAACTAATTTTTATCTTATTACTACAAGCAAATTGTAAGGTTGTGCTCCCTTATATAATCGTCAAAAATGTGATACGATATGTAAACTGCACTGATTAAGTTCCACTTTTCTTCGGTTCAAACCAACGTAAAATTATACACATATTGTTTTAAGAAAATACCAAAAATGCTTATATACCAAGTTTTGCAACACAAAAAAAAAAAAAAAAATCTAAAAAATCTAAAACACAAAACAAAACAAAAAAAAAAAACAAAACACAAACACCAAACAAACACACTAAAAACAATTATAAATTTAGACCCATTAAAATACTTGAATGATGTAAAAGTTAATACACACCCATATAAAAATTAGAAAATATTAAATTAATCATGAAGTATTGTTGAATTTAAAACGCTTAAAAACCTATAATTATGTACTTATAACAGACTTCTTAGAATTATAGAAACAAAGAAACAAATGGAGTTAGGAATTTTTTTTTCTTTTTATGAATAAATAATATTGTAATATTATGGAATAGAAATTTTGTTAAGTTTTTTTAAAGGAAGAGGATAGGGTAAAGCAAATTAGGGAGTCATGTTAACGCATCAAATGACTCATAGGTAGGGTGGGTACAGACGCGCGATGTTGCAGAACATCCAAGCAACATTAGGATGGCAATGTCAATATTTATCTCTGAATGTCTATGTCTGTCTGTTATTTTACTTTTATATATTCTCATATTCTTTGAGTGTAATCTGGCAAGGGCCTCCACATTTTTGTATTCATGTTATTGTTCTGGCCTCCACTTGAACTAATCCAACGAACCCCACCACAGGCTGTTTTTGTTAGCCGCTCAAAGGAGCCCAAAGGGATAGAACAAGTGGAGAGGTGTGAACCAGCTGAACGTTACACTGCCCGGGTGGACAGTATATTTCTCCGCTACTCGTGGGACTTATGAGTAAGAATAAATTTTTGAAAACACCGCAGGATGTCACTGCGGGAACTGTTGCTAAGCAATTTGAGGACCGTGACCTTGACAGGGAGCGGCCCTCATTGTTGAGACCACCAACAGTTGCTCCTAACAGGAGAATTCAGGAGAGAAGGCAAAGTTCGGGTGGCCGTGTAGTGGGACTTACCCCACAATCGGCACCTGCTTCTAGCAAGGCAGTTGTTCCAGGACAAGCCGGCATGGGGAAGCTTCCCAGACCGGAACTTGGAAAACCTGGAGGTCGGGATGACCCGAACCGAAAGGGTCTGAGTGGTGCCAAGGTTAAGTGGTACATCAGATATCTTCATCAGGGCAAGACACCTGATGAAGCACTGGCGCTGGCAAAACAGCCACGCCAGGAGGAGGTGCAGGGCTCCACCCTTGCCCCGAAAAAGGCTGAGCAGCGCCCTCACGCCACCAACGGACACCCCGAAGAGGGAGAAAAAGACCGTAGAAGGGCCATCGTCTGCGGTAGTAGCGAGCACCTCCGTAGCTGCTCTGGATGCCGAGGACCATCCCTCGACATCCGGGACAACGACGGAGGGACCTACGTCCGCTGCTCCGGATGCCGAGGACCAACCCTCGACATCTGGGACAGCGACGGAGGGACCCACGTATGCTGCCGTAGCCAAAAGGCATAAAGTAGCAATTGTACCTGAGGATTACCCTCAGGTGGTCCTCAGCAGCGAGGAGCTTTCGCTGCTTGAGGAAGCAATATTGAAGGAGCTAGTCTCGTCAGGCTGGGACTCCCCAATAATATTCGATGGGATCCACTTCAGGGTGGGCCATCTAGTCGTGGACTGCTCAGACGAAACGTCGGCTGAGTGGTTGCGGCTGGCAGCCCCCACCCTGCGTTTGTGGAAAGGAGTCCCACTAGAGGCGAGGATGGGCGACGACATACCGGCGGCGCATATTATCACCATCTTCTGCCCTAGAACAGGAGACAAGCCGACGCAATGGATCTTGGAGCTGATCCATAAGCAGAACCGTCTGAACACGGAGTACTGAAGGTTGCTGTCGAGAAAAAGCGACGGGGGTGGTCTACTCCTCGTCCTCGGCATCGACGACAACTCCTGTGCCGAAATTATAAATAACGGCCACAAGCTGAACTTTAGGTTCGGAAGTATACCGGTAAGTGGTTTGAGGAAGGGCAAGACGGTTGCCACCGAACCAACGCCGGCCTCGCTTCCCCAGTCTGTAGCGGAGGATGAGGGTCTGAACACCTCCGATTCCCTAGCAGACCTGGCGGAAGAAGATGAGGAGCTCAACACCACGGTGATTGAGGCGAGCTGCGACATGGGAGATCGGCCTCCTATGTCCTCGCAGGAACTGGCCATGGAGCTGGGCGAAGAAGAGGAGAGGAATCTGGAGACGACCTCCAGACCTCAGACGCCAGTTGTGGAACCGATCCTATGATCGGTAGTACAGAATAGCCCAGGTGAACATCCACCGTGCTAAGGCGGCCTCGGCCGTACTGGCAAGGATGTCCACTAAACAACACCTAGGGCTAGCCCTGGTACAGGAACCCTGGAACCCAGGGCATAAAAGGACTGTACGTGAAAGATGCCAAGGTAATTTGGGACCATAGGGACCCACTCCCTAGAGCCTGTATCTTGGCAAGTAGAAGTATTAATCATAATGTACTTACAGAATTCCTCACCGGCGACTGTGTCCCTATCATGGTCGAAGAAGCCGGTGGAGTGAAGACAGTTGTCGTAGCTTCCGTATACTTCGCTGGAGACGAAACCTGCCCACCGCCGGAGGTCCAAGCACTCGTGGAGCATTGTGCAAGGCAACATCTCCCCATCATCATTGGTTGCGATGCTAACGCGCATCACGTGGTATGGGGCAGCACGGATGTAAACCTTAGAAGTGAGTCACTCTTAGAGTTTATTTCAAGTAGTAACCTAGAAATTCTTAACGTCGGCAGTGTCCCGACTTTTGTAACTAGGGTAAGATCCGAAGTTCTAGATATAACCTTGGCTAGTAGGGCAATAAAGCCACATATTAGAGACTGGCACGTATCTCCTGAAGAGTCTATGTCAGACCACAGAATTATTAGATTTTACCTAGGTCTAAATCTAAGAAGTAAACGTAAACGTAACCTTAGAAACACAAACTGGGAAAAGTTCAATCTCTCCATTGAGCAAAACCTGACCAGCAGAGCATCTGGAAAACCCAGAAACCCTGTTGGTTTGGAATGCGCAGTGGAGGAGTTGAATACGTGTTTAGTGAACGCCTTCAATGAAAGCTGCCCTCTTGCTAACGCAAAGAAGGAGAAGGACGCCCCATGGTGGAACGCTCAACTTGAGAAGTTGCGAAAAGTGACCCGGCAACTCTTCAACACCGCGAGGCGCGTTGGAGAGTGGGACGCTTACCGAAATAGTCTGACCCTGTATAACAAGGAGATCAGAAAGGCCAAGCGAAGGAATTATAGAACCTTCTGCGAAGCCATTGAAAAAAACTAGTGAAGGCACACAAAGCAATTTCCAAAAGAGTGCCAGACTTGAATCTAGCACTCCAGAAATCTGATAACTCCTTCACAAAAAGTAATAAGGAGAAATTAGAACTCCTCCTGGCTATGCACTTCCCTGGAAGTACTGAACAGGTGGAAAGTAGAATTCTACCAACAGGTAGAAATAAAGCACGTGCCGCTGACTGGGCCATTGCCAAGTCAACGGTAACCCCTGAGAGATTAAAATGGGCAATTGGCACGTTCCAGCCCTATAAATCTCCTGGTCTGGATGGTATACACCCAGTACTCCTACAGAAAGGACTGGGCAACCTCTTGACCCCCATTAGGGAAGTACTGGTTAGCAGCCTTGCGCTAGAACACATACCTACCGCGTGGAGTACAGCTAGAGTGGTCTTCATCCCGAAAGCTGGGAAGAAAGACATCACTAATCCAAAGTCTTACAGACCTATTAGCTTAACTTGGTTTTTGCTGAAAACGCTGGAAAAGCTGGTAGATATCAGAATTAGAAGCACATTGCTACTACAACGACCCCTTCAACATATGCAACATGCATACAGGGCGGGAAGGTCTACGGACACAGCACTATATCAGCTGAAAACCCTTATTGAGGAATCTTTAACTCATAAGGAAGTGGCACTATGCGCCTTTCAGGATATACAGGGTGCCTTTGATAACGCCTCCCACGAGGCTGTCAACGCATCACTGGCCAGAAGGGGCCTAGACGCAACTACCAGCAGATGGATAACTTCACTGTTAACGTTTAGACAAGCCACATCAACTATTGGTGGGCAATCAACCACTGTAGTAACGACAAGAGGCTGCCTCCAGGGCGGTGTACTATCACCCCTCTTATGGAGTCTGCTAGTAGATGAGCTACTGGAGAAACTAGCGGGCAGAGGCATACAATGCCAAGGCTATGCTGACGATATCGTTATTATAGCCAGAGGCAAGTATGAGGAAACACTCTGCGACATTATCCAGCTAGGGCTCAAGGAAACTAATGACTGGTGTAAAAAGGCAGGCCTGAGCCTTAACCCTGCCAAGACAGTCATAGTACCCTTCACAAGGAGATACAAACTTGGAAGGATGAGGAGTATAACCCTATCAGGATGCAGCATAGAAGCGAGTAATGAAGTCAAGTATCTCGGAGTCACCTTTGACTCTAAGCTTAACTTCAAAACCTATGTAGACAACACGATAAATAAGTGCTCAAGGGCTCTTTTTACGTGTAGAAGTATTGCCGGGAAATCGTGGGGTACATCACCACGAATAATAAGATAGATCTACCTAATGGTTGTCAGACCCATGCTCTTATATGGGGCAATAGCCTGGGGCAGCAGGGCGCGCCTTAGCACGACCAAAGCCAGATTGCAGAAACTGCAAAGAATGGCCTGCATATGTATGACAGGAGCAATGTCCTACTGCGGCCATTGAAGTATTAATGGATGTTACACCGCTTCATATCGTTGTTGATATGCAGCAAAAAGCAACGTTAATAAGAATTGGGAGGGAAGGAGTTGACTTCAACCTCACCAGAAAAGACGCTGCAGATTTAGCAAAGGACATACCTATGCTTCTGCAACCAAGGGATGAAATGCCAGCTGAGTACAAGTTCAATCAGAACTTCGATATTAAACTCAGCACGAAAGAGGCCTGGACAACTCTTTCGGCAATTCACCCAATGAAACCACACACAATAAAGTGGTATACGGATGGATCCCTCACCGATGAAGGAAGTGGTCTGGGGGTAGTAGGACTCAGAACTAAATATCATGAGTCACTAGGCAGACACACCAGCATTTTTCAAGCTGAGGTCTGTGCTATTGGAAGGTGTGCAGAATTTAATCTGCAAAAGAACTATCACGACAAGGAAATCTCCATCCTGTCTGACAGTCAAGCAGCGATAAAAGCAATAAGCAGAGCCAAGATAACATCAAGGCTGGTCAAAGAAGTGAGAACTGCACTTGACAATTTAGGTGCCAGAAACAAACTCACAAACGAGCTAGCAGACAAACTAGCAAGGACAGGTGCAGCAACTCCGCTAATCGGACCTGAACCATACTGTGGGATTGGCAACCACGTGGTAAGGGACCTATTGAGGAAAGAGGAAGAAAACAAACGGCTGCTTCACTGGGCACAGATACCAAGACTAAAGCAGTCAAAGACCCTCCTCTCTAAGTACAACCACAAGAGGTTCAAACATATGATAACTCACGGGAAAAATACCGTGAGGATCCTGACAGGCCTCTTGACGGGACACTGTAGGCTCTGCAGCCATCTAAATAAAATTGGCATAGCAGATAGTGGGCTTTGTCGTTTCTGTAGTATGGAGGAAGAAACATCAGTGCATCTACTATGTGAATGCATAGCACTCGTCAACAAAAGAAGCAAGCTTCTAAGCATGCATGTCATCTCACCGGAGAGCATTGTTACCATAAATCCAAACAAAATACTGCAGTATATGCAGGCAATTGGACTTTTGGGAGAGCTCTAAGCCGTGAAAGGAGGTACAATAGATCCACTTGGGTCGCAGTGCATATTACACCCATTACAATACTACATGTACATATGTGTATTTTAAGATCACTTTTTCTTAATTTAAGATTTTTACACATATAAGGACTTTAAAAAGTTTGTTCGTTGTTGCTTTACAGTTCAATGCAACATTTTGCATTAATCTTTTAAATAAAACAGAATTTTTATTTTTTAGGTTAACTTTTTCTTAAATTTTCATTCTCATTTTGAGCAAATTTTTCCTTAATTTAAGAATTTTTTCACTTAGTATGTTTGTGCTTATTTTAAGTAAAAATTCATATTTTAAGAATGAATTTTCAAGTAAAAACAGATTTAATTTCAGACTTTTTTTGTGTGTAGATTTATTAAATTTTATAATAATTTTTTACAGCACACGAAAAATTTTGCGACCGTACGTGTCAGTGCTGCCAACTCGAGTGGTCAAGGATATATTGTATAGCTTACATAGGGGTGTTTCAGAGGACCCCGAAAAAGGCTTAGATATCCATCTAATTAATTTATTTATAAGATATCGTAACCAAATTTGGCACTTGGAAGTTTTTTATAGTTCCCAAGCGCTGTACCAAATTTTATTAAAATCATATCATCATGTCATATGGCTCCCATAGGGCCGATCGGTAAAAAAAACGTTTTTTGTACAAAATTTGTTGTGCATCGTTTGTTTATGAAGATATCGTAACCAAATTCGGCATGTGGAAGTACAACAAAAAATGTTTTTGCATAAAATTCGTCGTTTTTCGTTTGTTTATGGAGATATCGTAACGAAATTTGGTGTGTGATTGTTTTTTAAAACTCGCTAGAAAAAAAAACAATGGGCTATATCATATAGCTACCATCGGACAGATCGGTCAAAAAAATTTTTTATAAAAAATTGTTTTTTTTGTTTGTTTGTGTAGATGTCGTACCCAAATTTGGGAATCAATTGTCTTTTAAATTGCTTAAGCAATATATCGGACATAATTGCAATTAGTGGTACAGGGTATCCCAAAGCCATCTTTTTTCTTCGGACAGATCGGTAAAAAAAATTTTTTTACAAAAAATTGTTTTTTTCGTTTGTTTGTGTAGATGTCGTACCCAAATTTGGGAATCAATTGTCTTTTAAATTGCTTAAGCAATATATCGGACATAATTGCAATTAGTGGTGCAGGGTATCCCAAAGCCATCTTTTTTCTTGTAGCTGTCAATGCATACTGAGTTAAATGTTAGCTGGTTTGACTGAGTTTATACATAAATTACTTAACTATTGGAATTATTATACCAGTCATACTGACAGCAAAGATCAAGGCTTAACAGCTATTATTATTATTAAAAGAGTAAGAGCACAATTATTTACTTACATCATTTTTATCATCTTCGATGACAGATTGGAATTCTTTATAAATGGCACCCAACAAATCAACTATACTGTTATAAAATCCTCTCAATATATTTGATATTTTCCTTATGTAGCTGTTTAAATGATATTCAAAAACATCAACTGGTACAGCGCCCGTAAACGTAAACTTTAGTAAAGGTGTATCAATAACTTTCTCGCATATTCGTACTATTAGACGATTAGCGCGCTTGTAAATATCTACTGTGTTTTGTAATTTATTTGTATGCTTTTCACATTCCGATATATAGGCATCGCTTAATTCGCCGCCGAAAGTAAGTTTGAAGACTCCTGGGGAAATTTTTCTATCACATGCCTGAATAAGAGCATAAAAAGTTTTCGTTCCTTTTCTGACAACGCAGCTAATATGTGGTTGTAGTTCAGACAAACGTGCACCACGCTATTGTAGACAAATCTTAAAACATAATGCTTTTCGTAAAGTCTTCGTACAAGACCAGGTACCACAAACCCTAATTGTTCAAAACGTTGGGCTTCCCCACAAATTTTAAGCAAATTCCGCTCGATATTACATTCAATCAATCCCTTTTTTAACTGGCTTCGAGTAAGCAAGTATCTGTCAAGGTTCTGGTTCGGTGATGCACTGCAATAGTTTCTTTGCCATTCGTCAAACGATTTGCGAACTTCTGTTTTGAATACCATCTGAAGCACTTTAAATTGTTCAAATATTAGTGATGCTTCCGAAACATCTGGCAACCATTCTAAAGTTATAAGCCGATTGTACAACCCCGATAATCGATCCAAATTGATTCTGTAACCGTAAGCACGTGATGTATTGAAGGCCATCCAAGACTCGTGCAATTTACTGCGATCCATTAATACATGAGACGTTAGTGCCATTTCGTCTGAAAATTGAATCCAAATGGAAGAAACCATACTGATGTATGTTTTTCTTAATGATCGCCTATATGAGTAGAAGAGCATAGTAATCAATGATTCGATCGCCTCCTCCACATTGCAAGTGTATTGGAAAATGCTAAACATCAACCTACGAATTACTTCTTCCAGGCTTTGTATAGTGAACCTGTACCTAAGAACTTCTTCATTCCACTTATTGTTATGTAAACTAAGTATAAAATCTTTAAATTCGGTGATTAGGGTAGTATGCGTGGATTTAAACTGATTTTCAATATTTTCCGCCACTTTTTTAAATTCTGATCCACTCGTGCCTCCAAACTGAGGCTTGGGTATCAGTTCTGTCTCGTCCATCCTTCCAAATGCAATCATCGACTCACATATATCGATTACATCATTTAATCGTTCTATAAAAGCTTCGATATGATTAAATATCGTTGCGTTATCCAATGCCCAGCCAATAATGCAATTACGACCAGTATGCTCTTTTGATAAGATGTCGTAAATGCATTTGTATGTTAAACAGCAATCAATGCACATATTACAAACTTTAATACCATATCTTGAATGTCCCATCATTATTCGGTCAATATCAAGTTTATCAACACAGAATTGTACGATTTGATGGCTTAGGTCGCGAAAAATCTGAGTAATTAACTCTCGGCGATTATAGCTATCCGAGTTTTGCCAAATAAATCGAACAATATGAACAAAATTGGGGAGAAGCTGAGATAAAGCAGCAGGGCTTTCAGATTTCTCAATTTTTATAGTGGGCACTATAAGCAAATGCAGGAATTTTATATTGGACATGGCCTCTTCCAATTCATGTTTAGACTCGGTGATAAGTTCATCAATTTCTTTAATATATACAGAATTCTCTTTACGTAGAACATTTATAATTTGCTCTAGATCATATTGTCCGAGTTGTGTTTTTAGACCCTGCATAACTTCAACTGTAATAAAATATTTAAGCTTATACATACAATATTGTAAAACTTCATTAGCTTACAGCGATATATCCAGAATTCATACTCGTCCTCTATTTTAATATAGTCAGATGGAACCGAAAATGCCTTATCGTTTAACAATGTGCGTATTTGCATTGTCCATAAAATTGCTATAGTTTCTAAGTTTTTAACTAACTCCCGATCGGTAGAAATGTTTTCTTTGTTAATCTGCGATAACACAAACGGTATATACAATACAGTCATTCCAGACATTTTATAATGTAACCCAGTGATAAAAGCTAAAAACTGGTCCAAAGCTTTGCAAAATCGATGCTTTATGTTATCACCCCATTCAATACAGTTACGAAAAATTGGTGCATAGATAATTTCCAGTACACGGAGTAAGCATCCATCTATATCATCGTGTAAAGAGCCAAAGTGTATTTCATCATGAAATCCATCAACAGTATATGCTTTTCTTTGCGTTCGAATAAAATAGCACATATCAAGTGTAGGTGCCACTGGAAATCCTAGTGAAGCTGTTAGTAAGTTGCAGTCATAAAATATTGTTAAAATAGTTTCATTTTCGTCAAGCAGCCAGCGTCGAATTGGGTTAAGCACTTTGTCATCCCATTCTTGTACATCGCAAAAATATAGCAGTGTCATTCGCTGTATGTAACTTATTAAAAATGAAAGTTCTTGCTGGCTATAAACAAACGATGATCCAGAACCACAGTATTCCCGAAAATTATCTTTGGTTAAATGAAAGACATTACAAGCAAAAAGAAAAAATCGATGTCAAATTACCTTCCTTATCGGAAATGTCATTAAGCGAGACCATTTTTGCTGTTTTCTTAAATTCACTTGTTTACTTTCTGGTTAATATAAAATCTGGATTGTATTTTTTTATAACAACGTTGAGTACTACTACATAGCTTGCTTGTAAAATAGACATTCTATTTATTCTATTTAGAATTTTTTGTTGTGGTTGAAAGTGCTTGTAGGTTTCTTTATTTATTGACCGTATTTTTACAAGTGTATTTACCCGAAAAAACAGCAAGTTCACTTTCAACTTCAACTTTACTTTGCAACGTCAGCGTGTGTCGTGCGGCTGCCAAGGCCTAAAATGGCCATTGCATTGGGATAGGGATCGAAGGTCTCGTGCACTATGTAACGCTCTATGCCTACCTCGTCGGAATGCCGGGATCTTTTTCCTTACCCTATTCCGTGATACCAAACATAATAATTAAAGTGATGACGACAATCAGAAACTACAGATAATAAACTGAAATGAAGCCAGTGAGTGCCGATTCGGTTTGGATGCTTAATGAAAATTGCTGTACTCCGTCTTATTAATGTGGATTAAGATGGTAGATATCCACATTTCTATACCCACCCAACATTGGCAATTGGCGGAGCGATGTTAACAATTGCCCTTAAACAAATCAGCTAAAAGCGATAAGCCAGAGTCATGACGATTTTCTTATTCTATTTATTTAAGGAAACATAATAGTAAAAATGTAATACAGTCGAGGCGGTGCCCGACAGTCTAATACCCTGTACCTTTTTTCTCAAAAAAGATTTATTCCTGCATATTCTTACTAAGAATTTCCAATTGGAACATTTTTTTGTTGGTGCAAACGATATTGATACCTATAAGTTCCGCAAATTTTAACCGATTTTGATGAAAATCGAAATTTACGTCAAAGGAGTTATTTAAAGTATATGGTAGTATATATCTCGGAGACTATAAGAGCTAGAGATACGAAACTTTACCAGCTGATGCGCATATTTCCTCAGAAGATCAAGTTTGTTGAATCATGTCAATATCTTTCCCCGTTCCCCCGTAGCAGAGTTACGCGGTTTTTAGCTAAACCGTTTAATATTTCAATCTGAAACTAAACAGAGCGATGCGTTGTGGTTACATGCACCTGTGTGTCAAAAATAAATAAAATCGGACAATTACAACAAAAGTCATAGTCTAAAATGTAAAAATTTCACCTCCCCTTGCCAATAAACTGCGTCAATATTTGACTCTACGTAATAAGAGTAACAAATGACCTAGAACCACCAATTTTGGTCAGCTGATTCATGTGCCTCTAATAAACAAATCCACATCCAAATTTTATCAATGCAGCCCCCCCCCCCCCCGCAATCGATTTACCGGGTTTTCTCCCACACCCTTCAACATATCGCCTTGAAACTTACCCTATATACTTTAAATAACTCCTTTGACGTAAATTTCGATCTTCATCAAAATCGGTTAAAATTTGCGGAACTTATAGGTATCAATATTGTTTTGCACCAACAAAAAAATGTTCCAATTGGAAATTCGTAGTAAGAATATGCAGGAATAAATCTTTTTTGAGAAAAAAGGTACAGGGTATTACACTGTCGGGCACCGCCTCGACTGTATTACATTTTTATACCCTGTACCTATAGGTACAAAGGGTATACTAGATTTGTGCAATGTATGTAACGGCAAGAAGGAGGCGTGGCAGACCCCAAGTCCTTTATACCAAAATGCTTATCATAACCTCGGGTAGCGATTGAGCCATGTCCGTCTGTCCGTCTGTATGAACACCTATCATCCCAGAGGTTGTGGGTTCGAATCCCACGTAAAGCCATGGTCCTGCACTTTCCACTTTTCCTATTCCCCAAATTTTTCCTGTCTATTCTATATCCTTGTCACTTATTCCCATTATCGGTATCACAATGGGCCTATTCTTGGCCTAAGTGAGTTGGGACGATAAGTTCCAACTGCCGCCTTAACCTACCTACCTACCTACCTATCGTGTTTTGTTCAAAATTCGCTTTTTTTCTCACAAACCTTAAGAATACAAATACCTTTATATTAAAAGTGGTTTGGATGAAATCTGAATACGCATTGTCAACTTCTGAATTTACAAACTATTTTTGAGGCCAAAATTGGTGGTTCTAGGTAATTTGTTACTATTATTACGTAGAGTCAAATATTGACGCAGCTTATTGGCAAGGGGAGGTGAAATTTTTACATTTTAGACTATAACTGTTGTTGTTTTTTCCGATTTTGTTTATTTTTGACACACAGATGCATGTAACCACAACGCATCGCTCTGTTAAGTTTCAGATTAAAATATTAAACGGTTTAGCTATAAACCGCGTAACTCTGCTACGGGGAACGGGGAAAGATATTGACATGATTCATCAAACTTGATCTTCTGAGGAAATATGCGCATCAGCTGGTAAAGTTTCGTATCTCTAGCTCTTATAGTCTCCGAGATCTAGGTGTTCATACAGACGGACAGACGGACGGACGGACAGACGCACAGACGGACATGGCTCAATCGCTACCCGAGGTTATGATAAGCATTTTGGTATAAAGGACTTGGGGTCTGCCACGCCTCCTTCTTGCCGTTACATACATTGCACAAATCTAGTATACCCTTTGTACCTATAGGTACAGGGTATTAAAATAATATAGATTGATAATAAAAAAATGGCGTACGTTAAAGTCGGGCGCAGACGACTTTGGGATACCCTGTACCACCACATTGCAATTAAGTCCGACACATTGCTTAAAACCTCCAAAAGATATTTTATTCGGCAAATTAAAAAAAAGAAATCAGTCGAATTTTGCACCAAAAAATTTTTTTGACCGATCGGTCCTATGGGGACTATATGATATAGTCAACCGATTTTGATCAAATTTAGTACACTGATTGGGAACTATAAAAAACTTCCGACTGCCAAATTTGGTTCCGATATCTTCAAAACCAAACGAAACACAACGAATTTTGTACAAAAAAGCGTTTTTTTGGCCGACTGTTCCTATGGGAGCTATATAATATAGTCAACCGATTTTGATCAAATTTGCTACAGTGCTTGGGTACTCTAAAAGACTTCTTAATGCCAAATTTGCCAACAATATCTTTACAAACAAACGAAACGCAACGAATTTTGTACAAAAAACGATTTTTTTGACCGATTGGTCCTATGGGAGCTATATGATATAGCTAACCGATTTTGATCAAATTTGGATCAGTGCTTGGGAGCTCTAAAAAACTTCTTAATGCCAAATTTGGTTACGGTATCTTCACAAACAAACGAAACACAACGAATTTTGTACAAAAAAACATTTTTTCGACCGATCGATCCTATGGGAGCTATATGATATAGTCAACCGATTTTGATAAAATTTGGTACAGTGCTGGGGGTCTCTAAAAAACTTCTGGTTCCCAAATTTGGTTATGATATTTTCATAAACAAACGAATTATCCATCTAAAACTTTTGCTTTTTTTCGAGGTCCTCTGAAACACCCCTATGGGAGCTATATAATGTAACCCCGATATCAAAAAAATAAAATAAACTTGTCTCCTATGGATTAATAAGGGATCTTATCTGAAAGTTTGGTTGCTCTAGCTCTTACCATCTCTGAGATCTAGGCGTTCATACGGACAGACGGACAGACGGACAGACGGACAGACGGACAGACGGACAGACGGACATGGGTATATCGACTTCTCGAGTCACACTGATCATACTTTAGGTAACTTTGGGGGGTCTCCGACGTCTCCTTCTGTACGTTACATACATTTTCGGCTTGCACAAACACAATATACCCTTTGTACCATACGGTACAGGGTATAAAGATGGCGTACGTTAAAGTCGGGCGCAGACGACTTTGGGATACCCTGTACCACCACATTGCAATTAAGTCCGACACATTGCTTAAAACCTCAAAAATATATTTTATTCGGCAAATTTGGTTACGATATTTTCATAAAAAAAAGAAATCAGTCGAATTTTGCACCAAACAATTTTTTTGACCGATCGGTCCTATGGGGACTATATGATATAGTCAACCGATTTTGATCAAATTTAGTACACTGATTGGGAACTATAAAAAACTACCGACAGCCAAGTTTGGTTCCGATATCTTCAAAACCAAACGAAACACAAAGAATTTTGTAAAAAAATCGTTTTTTTGACCGATTGTTCGTATGGGAGCTATATGATATAGCCAACCGATTTTGATCAAACTTGGTGCAGTGCTTGGGTACTCTAAAAAACTTCTTAATGCCAAATTTGCTAACAATATCTTTACAAACAAACGAAACGCAACGAATTTTGTAGAAAAAACGATTTTTTGACCGATTGGTCCTATGGGAGCTATATGATATAGTCAACCGATTTTGATCAAATTTGTAACAGTGCTTGGGAACTCGAAAAAACTTTCTCTTGCCGAATTTGGTACCGATATCTTTAAAACCCAACGAAACACAACGAATTTTGTAAAAAAAACATTTTTTCGACCGATCGATCCTATGGGAGCTATATGATATAGTCAACCGATTTTGATAAAATTTGCTACAGTGCTGGGGATCTCTAAAAAACTTCCGACTGCCAGATTTGGTTATGATATCGTCGTAAACAAACGAATTATCCATCTAAAACTTTAGCTTTTTTTCGAGGTCCTCTGAAACACCCCTATGGGAGCTATATTATGTAATCCCGATATCAAAAAAATAAAATAAACTTGTCTCCTATGGATTAACAAGGGATCTTATCTGAAAGTTTGGTTGCTCTAGCTCTTACCATCTCTGAGATCTAGGCGTTCATACGGACAGACGGACAGACGGACAGACGGACAGACGGACAGACGGACATGGGTATATCGACTTCTCGAGTCACACTGATCATACTTTAGGTAACTTTGGGGGGTCTCCGACGTCTCCTTCTGTACGTTACATACATTTTCGGCTTGCACAAACACAATATACCCTTTGTACCATACGGTACAGGGTATAAAAAAGAAATCAGTCGAATTTTGCACCAAACAACCGATTTGACCGATCGGTCCTATGGGGACTATATGACATAGTCAACCGATTTTGATCAAATTTAGTACACTGATTGGGAACTATAAAAAACTCCCGACAGCCAAATTTGGTTCCGATATCTTCAAAACCAAACGAAACACAACGAATTTTGAAAAAAAAGCGTTTTGTTGACCGATTGTTCCTATGGGAGCTATATGATATAGTTAACCGATTTTGATCAAACTTGGTGCAGCGCTTGGGTAAAAAAACTTCTTAATGCCAAATTTGCTAACAATATCTTTACAAACAAACGAAACGCAACGAATTTTGTAGAAAAAACGATTTTTTGACCGATTGGTCCTATGGGAGCTATATGATATAGTCAACCGATTTTGATCAAATTTGTAACAGTGCTTGGGAACTCTAAAAAACTTCCTCTTGCCAAATTTGGTTTCGATATCTTCAAAACCAAACAAAACACAACGAATTTTGTAAAAAAAACATTTTTTCGACCGATCGATCCTATGGGAGCTATATGATATAGTCAACCGATTTTGATAAAATTTGCTACAGTGCTGGGGATCTCTAAAAAACTTCTGACTGCCAGATTTGGTTATGATATCTTCATAAACAAACGAATTATCCTTCTAAAACTTTTAATTTTTTTCGAAGTCCTCTGAAACACCCCTATGGGTGCTATATTATGTAATCCCGATATCAAAAAAATAAAATAAACTTGTCTCCTATGGATTAATGGGGGATCTAATCTGAAAGTTTGGTTGCTCTAGCTCTTACCATCTTTAAGATCTAGGCGTTCATACGGACAGACGGACAGACGGACAGACAGACAGACGGACAGACGGACATGGGTATATCGACTTCTCGAGTCACACTGATCATACTTTAGGTAACTTTGGGGGGTCTCCGACTTCTCCTTCTGTACGTTACATACATTTTCGGCTTGCACAAACACAATATACCCTTTGTACCATACGGTACAGGGTATAAAAAAGAAATCAGTCGAACTTTGCACCAAACAATTTTTTTGGACCGATCAGTCGGGGACTATATGATATAGTCAACCGATTTTGATCAAATTTAGTACACTGATTGGGAACTATAAAAAACTCCCGACAGCCAAATTTGGTTCCAATATCTTCAAAACCAAACGAAACAAAACGAATTTTGTAAAAAAAGCGTTTTTTTGACCGAATGTTCCTATGGGAGCTATATGATATAGTCAACCGATTTTGATCAAACTTGGTGCAGTGCTTGGGTACTGTAAAAAACTTCTTAATGCCAAATTTGCTAACAATATCTTTAAAAACAAACGAAACACAACGAATTTTGTAAAAAAAGCGTTTTTTGACCGGTTGTTTCTATGGGAACTATATGATATAGCCAACCGATTTTGATCAAATTTGGAACAGTGCTTGGGAACTCTAAAGAACTTCTTAACGCCAAATTTGGTTACAATAGCTTCACAAACAAACAAAACACAACGAATTTTGTACAAAAAACATTTTTTCGATCGATCGATCCTATGGGAGCTATATGATATAGTCAACCGATTTCCTACAGTGCTGGGGGTGCCTATGTTTTGCTGTTTATACAAAAGTCCTTTGTGCCAAACGGTGTCAAAAGCAGATTGTATATCTAAAGTCACCATACCTACCGAATTTCTACTTTGTAGTTGATCTTTAATGTCTTCTTTAAGTTTTTTGAGCGGATGAATACAGCTACGACTAGTCCTAAAGCCATATTGTGCAGACGGAAGAACATGGTTCTCTTCAATATAGGCGTTTAGTCTTGATTTTAACGCTCGAAAATTTTGGAAAACCCACACAAAAGGCTAATAGGACGATAGCTTTCTGAAGAGTCTATAGGCTTACCTGGCTTAGGAATTGCCACAATTTTGGCCAGTTTCCATTTGCGTGGAAAGTAGCCGGTTTGAATGCAATTGTTACAAATTTGGGTCAGCATTAACTAGTGCACGTTTTGGCAGTTGTTTTAAACAGATATTAGGTATACAATCAGGTCCTGGCGACTTGTTGTTTTTAAGACTACGAACTACATTTCTCACATTTGAGGTTGTTATTAATTGATCATGGAAAGGCTCGTTGAAATTAAAATTGCAGCTATTGACTAAATCAATAGTAGCTGCATCGGAGAGCGAATCTGTAAGCTGATGTTTTTGCTCAAATATCTGGCTCATTATTTGCACTTTTTGTTCTCTAGTAGTATATACTAGATTATTATAGACAAAACTGGGAATACATTTTTTTTGCTTTTTATTATTTTCGCTAGTTATGAAAAAGTCTAAAGTAGATGGATTTGCTTTATGATTAGCAGGGATATATGTGGGGTCTCTAGGATAGACAATACTAAATTTGCTTTGCATTGAAAGACAATTTAAAATATTGCCCCATTTGTTTGCTCTAAGGCAATTCCACTCACGATTCCGGCAGTTTAAAACACCACCAACAATATAATTACCAGCTAAGCGGTGAATTTTCAGCAAGTCATTTCGAAAACATACGATTTTGTGCTTAACGACGTTACAAAGATTACACGAATTGACTAAGCATTTAACAGAGGAACCGGGAAAATAAACAGAAAAAACTTGTAAAGAGCTTCCTCCGTTTAAATCCAGTTGAATACCAATATTTTCAATTAAGTGGGTATTAATGTTAGATATTAGTTTGTGTTTTATCTCACTTTTAACATTTATAGCTACACCACCACCACGAGTAGAACGTCGGTCATTTCTGTACACCAAGTAACCTGGGAGTACAAAGTTGTCTTTTGAACTTAACCAAGTTTCACTTATTAATCATATGTACATGATTAATGTTTAAAAAATGTAAGAGTTCTAAGCGCTTACTTACAACGGCACGGGCATTCCATGCCATAATAATAAAAATATTTGTTAAATTATTTACTAGGGTACACATATTTAAGAGCTAATTTGGTTATTATGTGGAATTGTTCATGTTTACTGGTGCAGCTGCTTAGCTTTTCCAAGAGTTCATTCAGGAGCGCATCAATTTCGTTAAACGTAAATAGATCGGGAGATGAGTGAACGTCGTTGCTATTGTTGCCGATGAGAACTTGTTGGTAAGTTTGGCGGTTTGAAGAGTTAAATGAAGCTGTAGTAGCTACTGGTGTATTAACAGCATTACGAATTACCGTTCGATGATTATTAATATTTGGAAAGTTGGTGTTGTAGTTGCCATTGGTGTTGTCAAATCTGGAGCATCTTACATTGTTGTTGTTTCTGCCAGAAAAGGGTTTAGTGCTTTCCCTTCTTTTTTGCTGCATGGTCTGGTATGATACACGGCACGGACAATTTGGGTCGGTAGAAGAGTGCGCTCCTTTACAGAGAAGAGGAGACGTCTTATTGCAAACAGCAGTCTTATGAGACCCAGCACAAAAAGAGCATGAAGTCTTAACATTGCATTTGCTTGATCCGTGACCGAATAACTGACAGTTGTAACACTGGGTGATCTGGTTGGGTAGCTTAGATTTGAATTCCCAGCGAACTCTAGTATTGTAAATACAAGAGTGCTCTTAACGCAGACTACTAAGCGTAATAGTGTTATTTTCAACGTACAATACGTACAAGAGCAGCTTGTAGCCGGTTCGAGTTGTTTTTTCAATAGTCTTAACATCAGTACACTTAAGACCACGTTGTTGTAGGATAACTAAAATTTCTTCGTTAGTCATTTTTTCTAAGCCAGAGAGTACAGCCTTAAAAGGTTTTGTTTTCTTTGTCTCATAGGAGAAAAACTCGAATTTTTGCTTAGCTAGCTCAAAGCAAATCGAATTATAATCCGAAAAAGTGTTCACAAAGACCTTGATTCCAATAGAAATGGGTTGAACGGAGTAATCAGCTACTTGAAGAGTTTTAAACAAATCGTGCACGGCTTTCGATGTTTTTTTGAGCACAGTAATTGGAGGTATTTTTTCTTTTACTGCTACCGTCGGCTCCTCGTCGCTGTCAGCGTCATCATCATCAATTGTTTGGAGGGGGCGAAAATAGTTTTGAATTGTTCGGTATCAGCATTCTTGGTTGACGCACTCTTACTCATAATTTTATATTGGTGAGACGACCAATGTATACACAAAAAAAGAGTGTACACACTGGGTAAAGAAGAAGTTTATGCCAGCGGAGCCCCAAAACTGCACTGTCACTAATAAGAAATTCGTTTTTGTTTTTTGTAAGTTTGCTTATTAGTTTTGTATGTAAATCGATGATACAAAAACAGCTGGTATGCACATTAATACTATGTATTTGCCACGAAGTGGACTTGTCCATAAGATTATTTTAATTATAACTTTTTTTTTTTTTTGCACACGACAAATTGTATGACCGCACGTGGTGGCGCTGCAAAAGTTATAATCCACGAAGTTACTTTTTGTGCAAGCCGAAAATGTATGTAACGTACAGAAGGAGACGTCGGAGACCCCCAAAGTTACCTAAAGTATGATCAGAGTGACTAGAAGAGTCGATATACCCATGTCCGTCTGTCCGTCTGACCGTCTGTCCCGTTTTAGATGGATAATTCGTTTGTTTAAGAAGATATCATAACCAAGTTTGGCAATCGGAAGTTTTTTAGAGACCCCCAGCATTGTACCAAATTTTATCAAAATCGGTTGACTATATCATATAGATCCCATAGGAACGATCGGTCGAAAAAACGTTTTTTTTACAAAATTCGTTGTGTTTCGTTTGTTTGTGAAGATACCAAAACCAAATTTGGCGTCAAGAAGTTTTTTAGAGTTCCCAAGCACTGTAGCAAATTTGATCAAAATCGGTTGACTATATCATATAGCTCCCATAGGACCAATAGGTCAAAAAAACGTGTTTTGTGCAAAATTCGTTGTGTTTCGTTTGGTTTTGAAGATATCGGATCCAAATTTGGCCTACGCTAAAGTTTTTTATAGTTTCCAGTGTACTAAATTTGATCAAAATCGGTTGACTATATCATATAGTCCCCATAGGACCGATCGGACAAAAAAATTGTTTTGTGCAAAATTCGAATGATTTCTGTTTGCTTATGAAAATGTCGTAGCCAAATTTGCCGAATAAAATATCTTTTGGAGGTCTTAAGCAATATTTCGGACTTAATTGCAATGTGGTGGAACAGGGTATCCCAAAGTTGTCTGCGCCCGACTTTAACGTACGCCATCTTTTGTGGATATTTTTAAAGAAGCGTTTTATGTCAGAATTGTTTAAATTTTGTGTTGTCATAAATGGAAATCGGAAAGCATTTTTAGCTGCGGTATCTGCAAGTTCGTTGCCTTTGATTCCTGAGTGTCCGGGAATCCACATTATTTTGCATTTTGGATGAAATTTGGTTAGGAGGTTGATGGCGATAGAAGGGTAGTGGTCAGTATTATTGATGTTTGCTATTCCTTCAATGGATGAAAGTGAATCGGAACATATTAAAAATTTACCGGGTTTAATTTTATGTATGTTTAGTGATTCTGTAATTGCTATTAATTCGGATGAAAGTACTTGTTGAACCAACGAGCTTTTTCGTTGGCCGTAAAAAATTAAACGATGTTTTTTAATTTAAAACTATTTACAATGTTTATTTATTGTTAAATATTTCGGCGGCTTAGCGTGCGTAAGGCCGATTATTACGCGCTGGGCGAGATTGAGCTGGCTCGAACTAAATGCACCGGGCAATCAGTGAGAACTGATCTTAGCTTAAGACAAAGTGAGAGCCGACAGCGGCTGCGCTTAGCTTGCAGATGGCAAGCGACAAAGCGACAAATGAGATAAGCATAAATGAGATTGAGTGATAAGTAATTAGCTCTTAACAATAGTTACTATAAATATCGCTGCGCAGAGCGATTTACATATTTATGATTTAACATGGGCGGGGAATTATTTCTGCTGCTTGTGTTCGGCGCATAGCCGAACAGTACTAATGAATAAAAAGGTAGGAGTCCAGTTTTTACTATTTCGTTTTCGGTTGTAATTGCAAAGGTTGTGATAGAGCTGTATTGCCAATCATCAGTGTAAATGGCTTTATAATTAGGGTGTGAGTTGAGATAGTCTGTAAATATTTTGCGGTATACTTTAGGGTGGGTTTCTGTTTTACAGTTAGATTTCATAGATCTATTTATGCATGATGGAGGCAAGCACCACGGAGGTAGTATTTGCGCCAATGATCTTTTTTGAGGGATGCATGGAATGGAATGGCTTGAGCACTTATGTATAATCTGATCAATGGTAGACTGGTATTTGGTTTTGCTATGTGGTTTGTAATTTTTGACTTGGGGAGTTGTGGGAGTTTAAAATGGTTTTAAAGAGTTGAGTTGTAAGTATGTTTTTTCTAAGCAGAATATTTGGGATATTGGCTTCGAAAAGTATATTCTTTGTTGGAGTAGTTATAAACGCTCCAAGGGAAAGTCTTATCGCAGTGTTTAGGGAAGTGTTGATGGGGCGCATGACAGATGGTGGAAACGAAGCGAAAATAGGTAGACAATACTCTAATTTTGAGACTGTTATTGATTTTGTTATATTGAGTAACGTGACTGTGTTACAATTAAATTTAGCACTAGCTAAACATTTCAAAATATTTATTTTGTTGTTTAATGCTAGTTTTTACTGCTGAATGTGGGTGTTCCAACGATACCTGTTATTGAGATGGACTCCAAGGATTTTGGGGTTAGACACATTTTGTAGGTTTAGATGATCGGTAATGATGGTACAGGTGCAGTTTTGTTTTCGGTAGATGTGAAGGTGTTTACGTTTTGTTGGTGAAAGTTTAGCTCCAGAATATTGACACCAATTGGTAATGGATGTGAACACTGGGCCTAAGTTTATTTGAATATTTTTTATACCCTGTACCGTATGGTACAAAGGGTATATTGTGTTTGTGCAAGCCGAAAATGTATGTAACGTACAGAAGGAGACGTCGGAGACCCCCAAAGTTACCTAAAGTATGATCAGTGTGACTCGAGAAGTCGATATACCCATGTCCGTCTGTCCGTCTGTCCGTCTGTCTGTCTGTCCGTCTGTCCGTCTGTCCGTCTGTCCGTATGAACGCCTAGATCTCAGAGATGGTAAGAGCTAGAGCAACCAAACTTTCAGATAAGATCCCTTGTTAATCCATAGAAGACAAGTTTATTTTATTTTTTTGATATCGGGATTACATAATATAGCTCCCATAGGGGTGTTTCAGAGGACCTCGAAAAAAGAAAAAGTTTTAGATGGATAATTCGTTTGTTTATAAAGATATCATAACCAAATCTGGCAGTCGGAAGTTTTTTAGAGATCCCCAGCACTGTAGCAAATTTTATCAAAATCGGTTGACTATATCATATAGCTCCCATAGGATCGATCGGTCGAAAAAATGTTTTTTTACAAAATTCGTTGTGTTTCGTTTGGTTTTGATGATATCGGAACCAAATTCGGCAATAGGAAGTTTTTTAGAGTTCTCAAGCACTGTTACAAATTTGATCAAAATCGGTTGACTATATCATATAGCTCCCATAGGACCAATCGGTCAAAAAATCGTTTTTTCTACAAAATTCGTTGCGTTTCGTTTGTTTGTAAAGATATTGTTAACAAATTTGGCATTAAGAAGTTTTTTAGAGTACCCAAGCACTGCACCAAGTTTGATCAAAATCGGTTGGCTATATCATATAGCTCCCATAGGAACAATTGGTCAAAAAAACGCTTTTTTTACAAAATTCGTTGTGTTTCGTTTGGTTTTGAAGATATCGGAACCAAATTTGGCTGTCGGGAGTTTTTTATAGTTCCCAATCAGTGTACTAAATTTGATCAAAATCGGTTGACTATATCATATAGTCCCCATAGGACCGATCGGTCAAAAAAATTGTTTGGTGCAAAATTCGACTGATTTCTTTTTTTTATGAAAATATCGTAACCAAATTCGCCGAATAAAATATCTTTTGAAGGTTTTAAGCAATGTGTCGGACTTAATTGCAATGTGGTGGTACAGGGTATCCCAAAGTCGTCTGCGCCCGACTTTAACGTACGCCATCTTTTTATTTTGTAGCTTAACAATGATATTGAAATCATCAGCGTATGAGCATAGAGAAATATTTTTGTGGAGTGCTATTTTAGTTGAGAGTTTGTAAAAGGCAATTAGAAAGAGAACGACTGAGAGTGGTGACCCTTGTGGGATTCCGTTGTGTAGAGGGCGGGAATAGGAGTAGTTGTTTCCTACTCTCGTTATTATTTTCCGGTTGGTTGAGAAGTTTTTGACATAATTGAATATTCTTGGTCCTATTTTCCATTCTGCAAGTTGATTTAAAATGGCGTGAATGCCAATCCTATCAAAAGCTTTGGCAAAATCGAGTGAAGCTATTGAAGTATGGGTTTTTTCTTGACAGGTTCCTATTTATGAGGTGATCTATGAACAAAAGGTTATTTATAACAGACTTACCACTTTTGAAACCGGTCTGGCTATTATGAATAAGTTTGTAATTAGTGACAAACCACCACAGCCTCTTTGCAACGATTTTGTCCAAGACTTTGGACATGCATGGGTTGAGAGAGACGATTGTTGGATAATGTGTTGTAATATGGAATTATATAAATCAAAAATTTCGTAGTTTAGTGCAAGTGTCAGTATTTTTATCCTAGCATAGTTAACTCTGTCTAAACCTGGCGTTTGGCCTTTTAGGGAATTAACTGCTGCGGTAAATTCTATTGTTGAGATATCAGTCTCTATGGCCTGAGCCCCAGTGCACGTTGTCTGGTTGTAGGGTGCTGGAAGCGCTGTACGTTTTGGTAAAGTGCATGATGCGGGGAAATTATTGTCACTAGAAGCATCTGTCCAGTGTTGACAAAAGAGGTTCGCTATATCTGTTTTTCCTGGGACGTTCTGGGATGTGTATGGATTAATTATACAATGAATATCTTTGTTAGGATTAAGGCCGCAAAAGCGTCTAATATTTTGCCAAATTTTGGAAGACGGTGTAGCGGGGTTTATCTTAGACGTGAATGCAAGAGTGCTTTCACGTTTAGAAATCTTTAATGTTCGTCGGAAAAGGGCATAATTAATTAAGTTAAGTGTATTGATATTATGCTTAAGGTCCTGCCAGGCTTTGAATTTTGCTTTACGAAGGCGATTAAGATCAGCATTCCACCAAGGGACATTGCGGTTATGTTTGTTTGGGTAGGATTGTGGGATGGAGTAATGTGCTGAGGAGAGGATTATCTTATGTAGGCTAGCAGCTTCTTTGTTAATGTTACTACTTTTCGGAAAATTCAATGACAATTTTTTTGGAAATGTTAAAAATAGGTTCCAGTCAGCTTTATCAGTTACGAAATGTGCCCGAATTATTGCCTTATTGGGTGATATTGTATTAAAGAGTGTTGTGATTATCGGGTTGTGATCGCTGCCATGAAAATCGTCAATCGTCTCCCAAGAGCAATCAATGCTAAGCTCTGGAGAGCAAAATGTGAGATCTAAGTGTGTAAGGGTGTTGTGGGTACTAAAGTGGGTGGGAGAGCTATTATTGAGTAAAATGTAACTTGAGGATGTGAGAAAGGCTTCGAGAATTTTTCCTTTTCTGTTATTTGAGCTTTATCCCCAGGCTTGGTGCCAGCTGTTAAAATCTCCCGTGATGATAGATGGCGCATTGCAAAGGAAGGCTTGCTGTAGGTTGCCTGCCGAAAATTGTTGATGTTGAGGTATGTTCGATGATATAACGTTAAATTTGCATTTTGAGGTTATTTCTACACCAACTGAGTCGACTACTAGTTCCTTGTGTTGTAATGAGCTATGAATGAGTAGAGCAACGCCTCTTGCTGAGTTGGTGGCGAGGTTTTTAGAATAGCATTTGTAGTTTATAGGTATTGGAATACCTGTTATTGAGTGAAAGTGGGTTTTTTGTAGAGACATTATGTGTGGGGTAAACTGTTTTATAAGAAGTTGTAACTGAACGTAATTATTAACGTAACCGTGGCAATTTCATTGAAAAGGCTTAAGACCCATAAGGACATATAGGGAAATGGTGAGATGTTTTTATGATGACGATGTGTGTGTAGGTTCAGATTGAACTGGCTACTCTGCTTAGGTAATAGAATCTTCGAATACCATTTCGTTGTCTTCATTCATAGGAAGAGGAATGTAAGCACGTGTGTTTACATTCTGATATCCAATTTTTACGTTAGTTGGCAGATCAAGTGCGGCAAAAGTTAATGTAATTAGACCAGTTTCTTGTAGAGTGTTTTTTTTGGTGTTTTTTGAGGATTTTTTTAACTTCGATTACGTTTTGGGATTTTAGCTCATCTAGAATTTATTCTTCTTTGATATCGCGAAGATTGTTACAGTTAATAACACCTTTGCCAAAATTTCGTGAAGTGTGACTTCTATGTTGGTTTGCAAATCTAGGGCGCTCAGTTTTATCAATTTGGATGCTTGCAACAACGTTTTTATTTTGATTTCGTACGATAGTCCCTCACACTTCTCGACTTCTCCACCACAAATACCATCAATTACTGTTTTAATAAGGAACGGGTTAGTTGCTGATAGGTTTTTGTTTTCGTCCTTACGTTTCATTATCAAAAATTTTGGGCCGGGGCTGGTATTTTTAAGGGTTTTGTTGCTGTCCATTTTACATTGTTGGTGACTTGCCCTGCTGGGCAAGTCAGGTGGCTTCCTTATGGTGCCCACTTCCTTAAACTTTATTACTCCTTGGTTCAATTATTAGTTAAACACAATATTTTTTGGTTGAACACGTGTTTGAAAAGTCTGGGTTGTTATACGTTCTGGAAAAGTCTGCAGTTTAAAAGACAGGGCTGTTATATTTTGCCAGAGAAGTCTTAAAATCACTGAAATGTTCTAGGTTGAATTTTTGTGGTTTTATTGTTCACATTATATTAAATTTCATAAGCACTTATGTTATGCCACGAATGTGGACTTGTCCATAGATTTAATTAATTTTATTATAATTATAATTATTGTTTGGTCCAGCAGCTATAATTTAATTACTTATCTATAATATTTCTCTTTGTTTTATAACTTGCCCTGCGCGGCAAGATAATTGTCTTATTATAACTCTCTCTTAAGCTAAGTAAGTTTTCGCTTAAGCGCATTGCATGCGTCGGCTACAATGCCGACCTCCCTCTGATTTGTAGCTTTACATATCGCCGGCTAATTTGCCTAATGGTTTGCTGATACAGATCAGTTCTCACTCGTCGCTAATCATACCTTATCGCATCTACGCACCTTCTCTTATACCTAATAATAAGATATACATCCGCAACGCTTTCAACAGCCTTCGATGGGCTGATATTATGGAGGCTCTGAAAAGGAAATTTGAAGTACCAGCCTATCTGCTAAGAATGCTTCAAAGCTATCTTAATGATCGTGAGCTCATATACGACACATGCGACGGCCAACAAACGAAACAAATCACGTCTGGCGCAGCCCAGGGATCGATACTTGGCCCAGATCTCTGGAACATCAGCTACGACGACATACTTCGTATCGAAATGCCAGAAGAAACCTTTCTCATTGGCTATGCTGACGACCTCGCAGCAGTTATTACAGCAAAAAACACAGAGGAAGCTAGAAGGAAGCTGAATCAAGTAATGATGAGGACGCTGTCATGGCTGGAGGACCACGGCCTCAAACTCGCGTCCGAAAAAAACTGAAGTTATCCTTCTAACGAAAAGGCATATCCCTCTGGAAGTCGAACTGCAAACCTGCGAAACGACTCTGACCACGAAGAAAGTAGTGAAATACTTGGGAGTTAAAATCGACTCTAGACTCTCGTACTGGGCGCAAATACAGCACGCCGCCACAAAAGCAGCTAAGGTTACTGGCATGCTCAGCAAACTAATGGCAAACGTGGGTGGACCAACGCAAAACAAGCGCAGGCTTCTAATGGCAACTACAAACTCCATTTTACTTTATGGCAGCGAGATTTGGGCAGACGCTATGAAAACTAAGAGCAAAAGGAGAACACTCCTTGCAGTACAACGCACGGCCGCATTGCGGGTGGCTTCAGCATACCGCACTGTGTCTGAAGCAGCAGTTTTAGTTATCAGCGGAGCGATACCCGTTGATATATTAGCGCGAGAGCGAAAAAAACTGTGGGAAGCAAACAAGCACGAAAGTACAAGAGCAAGCACGACCGAGCTAAGGCAACAAACTCTCCGAGAGTGGCAGCAAGCCTGGAATTCGGCAAACACTGACAGGTGGACAGCGAAACTACTCCCCGATATAACGCGATGGGTTGAGAGAGACCTCGGAGAGGTCAACTATTACCTCACGCAGCTGCTCACGGGTCACGGATACTTCCGAAAGTTTCTTTTTCGTATTGGCAAAGCAGAGACGCCCAACTGCATCTATGATGATGCTGACACAGATGATGCTGATCATATATTCTTTTACTGGGAGAGGTGAAACAGAGAGCGAGCGTCTGTTGAAACTGTAGTCGGACAGCTGAATGCAGAGAATGTGGTCGATAAAATGCTTCACAATGTAGAAAACTGGAACACCATAAACAGGTTTGCCGAAAAAGTTCTAAAAATTAAAAAGCGAGATCTTGACAACAGAGCAACAATAGAAAATCGACGAGAACCCAGAACTGCAAGTACAGAAGAAAGGCGAGGCCTCGACGGAGGCTAACGACGTAGATTAATAAGCAATGAAGAGAGACCCTACCCTCTGATGTAATGACTCAGCTAAATAGTTTCCCAGAGGTAGAAAAGGTCCAAAAAACAAGGGGTGGAGGTTTTAGCCTGTGCAAGACGGGCTTTCACTTTCGGGACGCTGTTGTGAATGCCTTAGGCATTTCCTCCACCCTACCGCCAAAAAAAAAAAAAAAATAATAAGATATACATATATAAATCGCATACAAGTTAATTAATTCTATTATTTAATATACGGTTTAAATAGAAATAGAAATGCTAGCAAAAAATATTGTTAGCTCAACATTTTGGTGGCCCCGACGTGATAAAACTATATACTAATAAAAAGCTACATATATTAAAGTACATAAAAATCGTGATAAAATAAGTTCATACTATATTATAAGACGCTAATAACGTTTTAAATCGGTATTAAACTGGTGCAGTGTCAAAGTGCAAGTTAAAGTACATAATTAAATATACATAAGCGCATAGCAGTTCAGTAACTACATAACATACATACTCGCACAAACACATAAACGTTTATAACCAAACGCTTTCGCTATGTGCTTTCGTGGTTTTTATACCCTGTACCTATAGGTACAAAGGGTATACTAGATTTGTGCAATGTATGTAACGGCAAGAAGGAGGCGTGGCAGACCCCAAGTCCTTTATACCAAAATGCTTATCATAACCTCGGGTAGCGATTGAGCCATGTCCGTCTGTCCGTCCGTCTGTCCGTCCGTCCATCTGTCCGTCTGTATGAACACCTAGATCTCGGTGACTATAAGAGCTAGAGATACGAAACTTTACCAGCTGATGGGCATATTTCCTCAGAAGATCAAGTTTGTAGAACCATGTCCATATCTATCCCCGTTCCCCCGTAGCAGAGTTTCGCGGTTTTTAGCTAAACCGTTTAATATTTTAATCTGAAACTTAACAGAGCAATGCGTTGTGATTACATGCATCTGTGTGTCCAAAATAAACAAAATCGGACAATTACCACAAAAGTTATAGTCTTAAATGTAAAAATTTCACCACCCCTTGCCAATAAACTGCGTCAATATTTGACTCTACGTAATAATAGTAACAAATGACCTAGAACTACCAATTTTTATAAGCTGATTCATGTGCCTCTAATGAACAAATCCACATCCAAATTTTATCAATGCAGCCCCCCACCCCCCGCAATCGATTTACCGTGTTTTCTCCCACACCCTTCAACATATCGCCTTGAAACTTACCCCATATACTTTAAATAACTCCTTTGACGTAAATTTCGATTTTCATCAAAATCGGTTAAAATGTTTCAATTGGAAATTCTTAGTAAGAATATGCAGGAATAAATCTTTTTTGAGAAAAAGGTACAGGGTATTACACTGTCGGGCACCGCCTCGACTGTATTACATTTTTATACCCTGTACCTATAGGTACAAAGGGTATACTAGATTTGTGCAATGTATGTAACGGCAAGAAGGAGGCGTGGCAGACCCCAAGTCCTTTATACCAAAATGCTTATCATAACCTCGGGTAGCGATTGAGCCATGTCCGTCTGTCCGTCCGTCTGTCCGTCTGTCCGTCTGTCCGTCCGTCCGTCTGTCCGTCTGTATGAACACCTAGATCTCGGAGACTATAAGAGCTAGAGATACGAAACTTTACCAGCTGGTGCGCATATTTCCTCAGAAGATCAAGTTTGTTGAATCATGTCAATATCTTTCCCCGTTCCCCCGTAGCAGAGTTTCGCGGTTTTTAGCTAAACCGTTTAATATTTTAATCTGAAACTTAACAGAGCGATGCGTTGTGGTTACATGCATCTGTGTGTCAAAAATAAACAAAATCGGACAATTACAACAAAAGTTATAGTCTAAAATGTAAAAATTTCACCCTTCCTTGCCTATAAACTGCGTCAATATTTGACTCTACGTAATAATAGTAATAAATGACCTAGAACCACCAATTTTGGTAAGCTAATTCATGTGCCTCTAATGAACAAATCCACATCCAAATTTTATCAATGCGGGCCCCCCACCCCCCGCAATCGATTTACCGTGTTTTCTCCCACACCCCTCAACATATCTCGATGAAACTTACCCCATATACTTCTTTAAAGTAAATTTCGATTTTCATCAAAATCGGTTAAAATTTGCGGAACTTATAGGTATCAATATCGTTTTGCACCAACAAAAAATGTTCCAATTGGAAATTCTTAGTAAGAATATGCAGGAATAAATCTTTTTTTGAGAAAAAAGGTACAGGGTATTCCACTGTCGGGCACCGCCTCGACTGTATTACATTTTTTGTTGTTGCGTTTTGCGAACTCTTTAACCAAGCAAGAAAATTTCTGCAAGCGAAATTACATCAGCCGATCCAAAAGCAAACAGGGTGATTTTTTTGAAGCTCAAAGTGAGTGCAGTGTACAATAGTTTATACAAACTGAGCAATACCTTATCGAGGGAGGCTCTAAGTGTTCTGGACATACATGCGCTATCCGTGCGTTTGAAGCAAATTAAAAAGTTACAATCTCCTTTTGATGTTGCACATGACAGTCTTGAAGAAATGGACTTTGATGAAATCATCGCCAGTTGCGCGAAAATTTTGACGAATTAGCCGCGTCGGTCGAAATATCAACTCGGGCTCAAATCGCCAAAATCGGTTCTCAAATGCCATTGTGCTCAACTTTCCATGATTCAACAGCCGTTCCTGCTTCTGTGGTTCCTGCTAAAACACGACCTGTGCCCTCGCTACCAGCTATTAAATTGCCAACTTTTAGTGGCGGCTACGCTAACTGGGCAGATTTTTATTCGACGCTTACCATTATTAGAGAGAACAACCAGGATTTGTTAAATTTCGAAAAAATGCAGCATCTTCGATTCTGTTTGCAAGGCTCTGCTTTGGACGCAGCACACTTTGATGAGCTCCGCAGTCTTTTCTGCGGCATAGCGGCAATAATTATTTTACGCCCATTACTTCCAATTTCAGAAGATCCATCTGACTTACATGTGCTGACGCCCTTGCATTTTCTAACAGACGGCCCTAGCGCATCCTTTGCCGAATCTGTTCTAACTCGTCTAAACCTCAATCGACTAGATGGCTGGCAGCGCAAGACTTACATACAGCAAGTATTCTCGTCTCGATGGCGGGAGGAGTATATGTTTCTCCTGCAGCAACGCAGTAAATTGCGCACTCCAAGGCCAGCTCAGCCCGTCTGCAACGTCTTGAAGGGCACTACTGGATTTGGCCAAGCATCCACCAAAAGGATTCTGTTGAAAGCTACGCTTTCAACGGGGGGATTATGTTTGGTCCAGCAGCTATAATTTAATTACTTACCTATTATATTTCCCTTTGTTTTATAATTTGCCCTGCGCGGTAAGATAATTCTCTTATTATAACTCTCTCTTTAGCTAAGTAAGTTTTCGCTCAAGCGCATTGCATGCGTCGGCTACAATGCCGACCTCCCTCTGATTTGTAGCTTTACATATCGCCGACTAATCTGCCTAATGGTTTGCTGATACAGATCAGTTCTCACTCGTCGCTAATCAAACCTTATCGCATCTACGCACCTTCTCTTATACCTAATAATTATATTATATATACATACATATATCGCTGCATAAACATTAAACATTATAATAAATCGCATAAAAGTTAATTAATTCTATTATTTAATATACGGTTTAAATAGAAATAGAAATGCTAGCAAAAAATATTGTTAGCTCAACAATTATGTTTCTATTCTAACTATTCAGGCGGACCATTAATGAATTTCTAGAAAACAGACCTATACTTGACCCATATATAGCCCCCACAACAGGAGAAATAGACTCTATGGTTGATCATGCTACAAGTAGTATTCTAAGCGCCATCGAAACATCGGTTCCTAAACAATTTTTCTCGGCATCTTATACCAGATTACCTGAGTCCATAACAGAGCTCATAAAAACGAGAAACATTGCCCGTAGACTATGGATTAGGACAAGACAGCCCATACACAAAGCAAGGCTTAACCACCTTAACCGATATTAAAATCAAAATGTTTGAGCAAAACAACAAATGTTGGAATGGAAAACTCAATTCTCTTGAGTCCAACTCCAAGCCATTCTGGAATCTTACTAAAACTATCAAAAACAAAAAACAGTTTATATAGGGTGTTCCATTTTGAATCACCCGGTACTTCGGTAGCTGTCACTTTTGAAGCTTTTATTATTTGACATTTGACAAGTAGAAACTACGCCATTACTAAAGATGGCGTACGTTAAAGTCGGGCACAGACGACTTTGGGATACCCTGTACCAACGCATTGCAATTTAGTCCAAAATATTGCATACCTCCAAAAGATACGATATTTTTATAAACATACAGAAATCAGTCGAATTTTGCACCAAACAATTTTTTTGACCGATCGGTCCTATGGGGACTAAATGATGTAGTCAACCAATTTTGATCAAATTTAGTACACTGATTGCAAACCATAAAAAACTTCCGACTGCCAAATTTGGTTCAGATATCTTCAAAACCAAACGAAACACAACGAATTTGGTAAAAAAAGCATTTTTTGACCGATCGTTCCTATGGGAGCTATATTGTAAAGTCAACCGATTTCGATCTAAAAAACTTCTTTATGCCAAATTCGGTCACGGTATCTTCACAAACAAACGAAACACAACAAATTTTGTAAAAAAAAGCGTTTTTTTGACCGATCGTTCCTATGGGAGCTATAATATAAAGTCAACCGATTTTGATCAAATTTGGAACAGTGCTTGGGAACTCTAAAAAACTTCTTAATGCCAAATTTGTTTACAATATATTCACAAACAAACGAAACACAACGAATTTTGTAAAAAAAGCGTTTTTTTGACCGATCGTTCCAATGGAAGCTATATGATATAGTAAACCGATATTGATCAACTTTAGAACAGTGCTTAAGAACTCTAAAAAACTTCTTAACGCCAAATTTGGTTACAATATATTCACAAACAAACGAAACACAACGAATTTTGTAAAAAAAGCGTTTTTTTGACCGATCGTTCCTATGGGAGCTATATGATATAGTCAACCGATTTTTATCAAATTTGCTATAGTGCTTGGGAACTCTAAAAAACTTCTTAATGCCAAATTTGGTTACAATATCTTCACAAACAAACGAAACACAAAGAATTTTGTACAAAAAACATTTTTTCGACCGATCGATCCTATGGGAGCCCGTCTGCAGCGTCTTGAAGGGCACTACTGGATTTGGTCAAGCATCCACCAAAAGGATTCTGTTGAAAGCTACGCTTTCAACGGGGGATTATGTTTGGTCCAGCAGCTATAATTTAATTACTTACCTATAATATTTCCCTTTGTTTTATAATTTGCCCTGCGCGGCACGATAATTCTCTTATTATAACTCTCTCTTTAGCTAAGTAAGTTTTCGCTCAAGCGCATTGCATGCGTCGGCTACAATGCCGACCTCCCTCTGATTTGTAGCTTTACATATCGCCGACTAATCTGCCTAATGGTTTGCTGATACAGATCAGTTCTCATTCGTCGCTAATCATACCTTATCGCATCTACGCACCTTCTCTTATACCTAATAATTATATTATATATACATACATATATCGCTGCATAAACATTAAACATTATAATAAATTGCATAAAAGTTAATTAATTCTATTATTTAATATACGGTTTAAATAGAAATAGAAATGCTAGCAAAAAATATTGTTAGCTCAACAATTATGTTTCTATTCTAACTATTCAGGCGGACCATTAATGAATTTCTAGAAAACAGACCTATACTTGACCCATATATAGCCCCCACAACAGGAGAAATAGACTCTATGGTTGATCATGCTACAAGTAGTATTCTAAGCGCCATCGAAACATCGGTTCCTAAACAATTTTTCTCGGCATCTTATACCAGATTACCTGAGTCCATAACAGAGCTCATAAAAACGAGAAACATTGCCCGTAGACTATGGATTAGGAAAAGACAGCCCATACACAAAGCAAGGCTTAACCACCTAAACCGTTATTAAAATCAAAATGTTTGAGCAGAACAACAAATGTTGGAATGGAAAACTCAATTCTCTTGAGTCCAACTCCAAGCCATTCTGGAATCTTACTAAAACTATCAAAAACAAAAAACAGTTTATATAGGGTGTTCCATTTTGAATCACCCGGTACTTCGGTAGCTGTCACTTTTGAAGCTTTTATTATTTGACATTTGACAAGTAGAAACTACGCCATTACTAAAGATGGCGTACGTTAAAGTCGGGCGCAGACGACTTTGGGATACCCTGTACCAACGCATTGCAATTAAGTCCGAAATATTGCATAAGACCTCCAAAAGATACGATATTTTTATAAACATACAGAAATCAGTCGAATTTTGAACCAAACAATTTTTTTGACCGATCGGTTCTATGGGGACTATATGATATAGTCAACCAATTTTGATCAAATTTAGTACACTGATTGCAAACCATAAAAAACTTCCGACTGCCAAATTTGGTTCAGATATCTTCAAAACCAAACGAAACACAACGAATTTGGTAAAAAAAGCATTTTTTGACCGATCGTTCCTATGGGAGCTATATTGTAAAGTCAACCGATTTCGATCAAACTTGGTGCAGTGCTTGGGCACTCTAAAAAACTTCTTTATGCCAAATTTGGTCACGGTATCTTCACAAACAAACGAAACACAATGAATTTTGTAAAAAAAACCGTTTTTTTTACCGATCGTTCCTATGGCAACTATATGATATAGTCAACCGATTTTGATCAAATTTGGAACAGTACTTGGGAACTCTAAAAAACTTACGAGTACCAAATTTGTTTACAATATATTCACAAACAAACGAAACACAACGAATTTTGTAAAAAAGCGTTTTTTCGACCGATCGTTCCAATGGGAGCTATATGATATAGTAAACCGATATTGATCAACTTTAGAACAGTGCTTGAGAGCTCTAAAAAACTTCTTTACGCCAAATTTGGTTACAATATATTCACAAACAAACGAAACACAAATTTTGTAAAAAAGCGTTTTTTCGACCGATCGATCCTATGGGAGCTGATATAGTCAACCGATTTTTATCAAATTTTCTATAGTGCTTGGGAACTCTAAAAAACTTCTTAATGCCAAATTTGGTTACGGTATCTTTACAAACAAACGAAACACAACGAATTTTGTAAAAAAAAGCGTTTTTGTTGACCGATCGTTCCTATGGGAGCTATATGATTTAGTAAACCGATATTGATAAAATTTGTTACAGTGCTTGTGAACTCTAAACAACTTACGAGTACCAAATTTGGTTATGATATCTTCATAAACAAACGAATTGTCCATCTAAAACTTTTGCTCCTTAAAGCTTAACCCACTCATGCCGTTGTGGCATGAACATACCGCCCCCCTTGCAACACTTGGTTGCAAAAAGGACTGCAGTTGGAGAAAGTGGTGGGCTAAGCCAAAAGGTAGAGGACTTCGGGTGCCTTAGTTGTTGGACGATCCAGAAAGGATCCATCCGAAGACGGTGCTCTGGGCCACCGGTAGACCCGGTTGACTGGCAATAAAACCGGCCTGGATGATGCTAGGATAAGCATCGGCCCCGAGCACAATAGAAACGAGGGACGGACGGTGGAAATTTTCGTCCGCCAACACAGTGTTGGAAAAGTTTTCCGGACGGCCTCATCAATGGCTCGTTGCGGGGTCCTCGTCGAGAGCTGTAAGTCGACTTGGAAAACAACCTCCAACCTCATGGTCCGGTCCAGCTTGGAGCTGATGATGGCGGTGCACTCCACTTCCTCACCAATCCGCGTCGTGGCCAGCTTGAAGGCTGCCGCCAGAGACGCATTGATGCGGCTTAGAGGGGTACACGGGTCGATCAGCGCTCGGGTCTCATAGCGTGTATGACCATTGTCAACCACCACTATTGCCGTTGGGAGGATCTTCGTCCCTTTATGCGCTAGCAGTGACGACAACGTCAGCGGAGGAAGAGACCGTGGCGCTGAAGTCACAGTGGACCGTGGCGTCGCATCTGACTGAATGCGTGTTTGAGTGGACGAGGCGTGGGAATGCAGGCGTGACCGCGGAGGTAAGTTTGGCCGCCTGGAGTCACGCATGTGGAGTAGCGTGTGGTGGTCCTTTTTTACAGATGCGGCACACATCGCCGCTCCTGCACGAATTGCTGGAATGCTGGTGGGCCAAGCAGTTCGGGCAGTACTTATTTATAAGTACTGCTCGGAGGCGCTTCTCAGCGCTGAGGTTGAGAAACCGCTGGCACTTCCGCAGTGGGTGTACTCGACGGCACAACCGACAACGGAAGGAGTCTACTCCTCTAGGGCGGCTTCGTTCTTGGCTGTGTGAGCGAGATGACATGTTTGGACTAGTACGGAGAAAAAAAAATACAATATTAGTAGTTAATAAGGATGAATTGTGATATGGGGGACATCACTTGATTAGTCGGACTTTAGACTGGACTCTACAGGAAGTAGAATTAATTGTGTACAACGCGGACCATGCCATCAGCACCGGAAAAGGTGCTTTGGAACCTGCCAAGGCGCCATTCGTTAAGGGGTAGATTGTCTTCTTTGACAATCACCATGTCGCCTGGCTGCAGATTTCTCGTGGGGAGTTGCCATTTATTTCTTTTGTGCAACTCCTTAAGGTATTCTTCCTTCCAACGTAGACACAACTGCTGGTTTAAAGCCTTCAGACGTTGCCATCGATTAATAATGGACATTGCGGTTTCCTCGATCTCTGGCTCTGCGATGGATAGGAGCGGACCGCCTATTAGGAAGTGACCTGGACTTAGGGCCAGCAGATCAGCAGGATTCTCGGACATGGGCGAAATTGGACTGAAATTTAGGCACGCTTCGATCTTAGAGAGCAATGTCGACAGTTCTTCGAATGTATATTTGATGGAGGAAGTCGACTTGTAAAAAAGCGATTTAAAGCTTTTAACTCCAGCCTCCCACAAACCGCCCATGTGTGATGCATTAGGAGGGTTGAAACGCTGACAGCTGTACCGTGAGGTAAGGTTGGCCTTTGTAACTGCCAGAAAGTCACGGGAAATGGCTTTTGAGGCTCCCACAAAATTCTTCCCGTTGTCGGAAAAGAGTTATTGCGGGCAGCCTCGTCTCGCCACAAAGCGAGCAAAGGATGCCAAGAATTTTTCTGTCGTAAGATCGGAGGTAGCTTTTAAATGGATTGCCTTTGTGCTAAAACACACAAAGACGCAGACGTATTCCTTTGTGATTAGACACGCTCGGCCTGTGTAGTTTTTAATATCGAATGGGCCAGCAAAATCTACCCCTGTGTGGGTAAAAAACGTTGTTCTCTCCTTGGGTAAAACACCCATTAGCTGGGTCTGTAGTCTCTTTCGATGAACTACACAGACTCGGCAGGAGTTGACCGTAGCCTTAGCCAAGTTCCGAAGCTTTGGGATCCAATATCTCGCACGAATGAGACGTGTCATCACCTGGTTTCCACCATGTAGTGAAATGCGGTGTGTGAAACGAGCAAGGAGTTTCGTGAAAACGCATGAATATGGAATAATGATGGGATGTCGTTCGTCATAGCTTAGATTTTCCGACGAACTTATGCGTCCGCTTGCTCTTATAACTCCCTTCGGGTCAAGGAATGAATTTAAGTTGCAGATTCTACTTGAAGTTCAGCAAACACCGGTATTCTTTGGAGTACTCTGCGCGTTGAGTATGCGCAATTAAACGATCTTGCGTATCTGAAAGTTCGTTGTTACTGAGTTCAATGGGAAATTTAGTTTCGGATTTTCGACACCTTTTGAAGAATCGTAAAACGTATGCCATAACTTGGAGCGCTCTCCCGAACTCCGAAAAACGATCCATGATGCTGAACCGTTCAGGCATCGTGGACAAGTTGCATTTGAGAGGGCGTTGCTCTAAATCTGTCTCGTGGAGTGGCTCGACAGGTACCTGCCATAGATCTTGCCTTAAAGTCAGCCATTCTGGCCCACGCCACCATAGGTTGCTATCAGCAATATCTTGAGGTGTCGCGCCTCTGCTAGCCAAGTCGGAAGGATTGTGCTCGGACCTTACTTGAGACCACTTTCCAACAACGGTAGACTTCGTGATTTTGGCTACTCTGTTAGCAACGAAAGAGTCCACCTGCATGGAGGCTTGTTCAGCCAAGCCAGAACGATCGTGGATCTGTCCAATAGAAAACTTCATAATTGTTCACAGGTAATTGTGGAAGTAGCGCCGCTGATAAGTCGGCAAGGAGAACAGCACCACACAATTCTAGACGCTGTAAGGAAACAGTCTTGACTGGAGCAACTCCGGTTTTCGCCTCTAGCAGATGAGCTGTTATTTCGGATTCCGTTTCCACTCGCACATAAATCGCTGCTCCAGACGCACGTTGAGAAGCGTCACAGAACCCGTGGAACTGCAACTTAGCTCTTGGATAGTATTGGACCCACCTTGGAATGCGGACCTGTTGGAGAGCAGGGTAGCTCCATAAGAAGTCCTGCCACCTTTTAAGAAGCTCACTTGGCAGCATCATCCCAGCCGAGTTCCTCTAGCCAGATCTCTTGCATGAAGATCTTTGCCCGGACAACGAATGGACCAAGCCAGCCGGCTGGATCGAACAATTTGGCAATCTGGGAAAGGACTTCCCTTTTCGTAAACGTGGAATTTACTACGACCTCGGCTGACTGAAAGTAAAAGTCGCCAGTGAAGGCCTGCCATCTCACACCCAGTGTCTTTGCTGAGCAGGCGTCATCAATTTCGAGGAAGTCTTCACGGAGCAAATGATCCTTGGGAATATCTTTTAACACCTTTTTGGCATTGGAAGTCCACTTTCTTAACGGAAAACCAGTGCTGTCGAATGCTGCGCGAAGTTCTTTTACCGCTGCAATGTCTTTTGAGGTCGTATGCATGCCAGCAAGTACATCATCCACATACATTGACTGCGATATGATGTCACTTGCAAGCGGATATTGTCCACGAACATCTCGGGCAAGCTGTTGTAGGACTCGGATGGCCAGAAATGGAGCACAGTTCACCCCAAAGGTAACTGTGTTGAGCTCATAATCGTTGAGCTCACCTTCTCTATTTCGAAATAGAATTCTTTGAAAATGTCTATGATTGGGATGTAGTAATATTTGCCGATACATTTTAGTAATATCGGCATTGAAAACGTAGCGGAAGAAACGCCACTTTAGAATCTGCGTAGTCAGATCGGATTGGAGGACGGGACCTGGATGCAGGACATCGTTTAAACTGTTGCCATTCGATGATGGACTGGAGGCGTTAAACACAACGCGGAGCTTGGTAGTGGTGCTGTCTGGAAAACAGCATGATGAGGCAGGTAAAAGTTATTAGCATCATTGGAGGGTGGAATTTTGGTCATGTGATCTAAATCCAGGTATTCTTGGATAACGGAGTCGTACTACTCTTTTAAATGAATGTTTCTTTTCAAACGAGTTTCGTTCTTTAGAAACTGAGCCTGTGCGATCGATCTTGAATGACCCAGGTTGATGTGGTCAGGGTTCTCAAACGGTAGTGTCACCACATATCGCCCATTGTCATTTGTTGTAGTAGTGCGAACGAAATTATCTTCGCAAATGGAGTCGGAATCTGCTACCAACGTTGCTGGTACTTCTTCCACCTCCCAAAACTTGTTGAGGAGATTTTCGAGTCGCCGTTCTGAATTAACCGTTATTCTCGTGGTATATGAGGATATCTTTGGACTATTTGATTCCGCTACTGGTCCTGTCAAAATCCATCCGAAAATGGTTTCTTGACCAAATAGAGATCCACAGATTTTCTCTTGCGAGCCTCCTGTCATGACCGAAGGATAGATATCACCGCCTATGTGAACATCCGTCTGCGAACTCTTGTAAAATAAGGGATCGGCGTATTGCAGATTCGGCAAGTCCTGAAGAAAACTTTCAGGAATTGGACTGGACGGAAGAGTCCCTGCGACTTTTGGAAGGACAAGCGCTGAAGTCTCAATTCGCATCCAGGGCTTAGTAGGGGAGCCAATATGGAAGTGACTAACTTCCTAGCCATGGCTGTAACGGTCTGATTCAAGCCTGATACTTCTGTCTCAACAGATGGATACGGAAGCTTGATCAGGTTGAACAGCCGTTCGGAGATGAACGAGCCCTCTGACGCTGGGTCGATTAACGCACGCGCTTTATAACATACCCCCTTATGGTGTATGTTTATCATAGCCGTGCCGAGTAGAACACAATGAGTGTTCGCCGTAAAATAATTCTGTACATTGGATGGAGTGGACTGTACGATGCAATTTTGTGAACTTGGATCTGCAGGAACTGGTGCAGAGGAGGAGGAAGGGGAGCCACCACGGTGCAGAAGCGTGTTGTGGCGACCTTTGCAGTTGAAACAGTTATGCGGACTTGAGCAATCCTTAAGCTGATGACCTCTAGCGAAACAGTTTAAGCACAATTTCAACTGCTTTATGTAGTTAGCCCTTTCATTGACAGCCATTTGGAGGTATTTCGGACAGAGACGGATCGGGTGATTCTCTTTTGAGCAAAGCTTGCACGTCTGAGGCTTAACATTGACCTTGGTCTCAAAGGAGTTCACCATTTTTGAACTAGGTTCCTTTCGAGCAGACCTTGATTGAGTTTGCGTGCTGCTGCTCGGCTTCACGTCTTCTATCGCTTCTAAAGTACGATAGCGATCGAGCAAGAAGCTTTCCATTTCTCTCCATAATGGGATCTCGGATTTGTTTTGGAGGGACTGCTCCCACAAGGAAAGAGTGCTTTTTGGCAGTTTAGACGAGCACAGGAAAACAAGGAGACAGTCCCAATTCTCGGTGCTGACTTCCGATAGCGACAGAGCCGTTAAGCATCCTTGGACCGTAGTCTGTAGGTCTTTGATGGCAGCTCCAGATTCCTGGGTGATTGTGGGGAGATTGAACAGGACCTTAATCTGGCTGTTGATAAGTAGTCGCTTATTTTCAAATCTCTCAGTCAGAGCGCGCCATGCTAAAGCGACACCATCGTTTGTCAGTGGAGACTTTGACACGAGGTGGAAGAGTCGTTCGACGGGAGTCAGAGTAGGATTATTTATATAGACTGCCGTGAATATGTCTCGGAACGTTGGCCATTTCGAATAGTCCCAACTAAATATTTCAGTGTGGACAGGAGGAATGCTACAGCCTCGCGACTGAAAACTAGCCGTTGGTGCGCTAACTGGAGTGGAGGCGTTCCCGATCTACTCATGGAGATCTGATACGCACTGCTCATATATCGTATATGAGAAGTCATATTTTGCTTGCATAGCTTGCAGAGATTGACCTTCAGAATCTGTTTGGCTGAGTGCTTTTGCGCAAAGTTCGCACTCTTGTTCTATTTTATCCCATAGAGCTTTAACTTGGTCTCGGCGTATTTTTGGTGTGAAAGTTTGGAGCAGTAATTTTTTCTGCAAACTGACGCAGACAGTCAGTCGCAACAATAAAGTCGTTGAGAGACATCTTTTTTGAATGGGAAACCTTTTGAACTGTTGCTCGAGTCACACGCGAAGCAAGCTCGACCTTTGCAGACGCTGGTGGTTTCTTAGGGATTGAAGGCGAATTATCTCTGGAAGTCGATGGACTTGACTGAGGTTTCGATGCACCAGGAATTGTAAGCTGTTTCTTAGGGTTGCGATCGCTTGACATAATAGGCTCTCACTGAGCCGGGGGGACAAACAAAAGTTGGATTACGCGACCCAGACAACAATACGCAACACGTTTTGGTATATACTCGGATAAGCGAGCAACAATCAGAGCAAAGACAAAATTGGAAAATTTTAGGAACATTAATGAAAGACACCGCATGTTGTAATTTGTTAAGCAAGGACAATTTGTATGAAGTGTGATTAACGATTGTGTTGTGAAAATGTGTAATGGTTTATTGCAGCACAAAATTCACAATAAATAAGGATTCGAGTATAAAACCTTTAAATGTGGATATAAAAGTACGGACTAATATAATGTTGCACAGACCTTGTAGTTTTAATTCAAATTGTATCTTATTATTATTATTTTTTTTGTTTTATAAAAATGAGACAAATGTGTATAAAAAATTTTTTTTTTTTTTCCATTTAAAAAAATTTTGTAAAAATGATTAAAACCGTATAAATGTCTATATAAAAAAATTGTAAATGTCACACGGATTGGAAAAAATGCATATACCCAAACTACAGGTAGAGTATTTTGCACAAACGGCCACTGGAAACTGCTGCTTGTGTACGTTGTAATTTGTGTGCGTATGTATTTTGTAGGAAACACGGAATTCAAAAACCAAAAAATATATGTGTGTTTGTATGCAGTATGTGTATGTGTATTCCTATTCCTTGTTTCTCCTCCTTTCTATATTTGATGAAAGCACACACAAAAAAAAATGCAAGTGTCACACGGATTGGAAAAATGCATATCCCAAATTACAGGTAGAGTATTTTGCATAAACGGCCACTGGAAATTGCTGCTTCTGTACGTTGTAATTTGTGTGCATATGTATTTTTTGGAAAACACGGAACACAAAAGTCACCAAAAAAATATATGTATGTTTGTATAGAGGATGTGTGTATGTATTCCTTTTTCTTGTTTCTCCTCCTTTTTATATTTGAAGAAAGCACACTATCCGGAGCAGAACTAAAAACTCGTACTAATAATTTTAAACGCCATTGCGGCTAATGTTTGTTTTGCTTAAATTAATCTTATATTGTAACGTCTTATACGCATAAGTCACAACAGCGCTTATGTTATGTTAATAAGCTCGTTTTTAACTGTAACTAAAGCTCCGCTGCGCTTTATGTTAGCGCAGCAGCCGAGCGCCTGCATATGTTATTACCATTCTATCACTTCTGTAACTACGATCGCCGTGGAATAAACGTATTAGAGCAAAAGCGCATCGAGTGTTTTTACTTATATATATTTCTATATTTATTTCGCGCAAAAGGTGGGCAATTCGTGTCTCTCCTCAAAACATTGGTGACCCCGACGTGATTCGTTGTTTAAATCGTAGTTACAGAATCAAATAATTCATATCGGTTGAGTTATTTTTAGCTGTTTTTGCACAATTCGATGTGAAACACATACATACAAACATACATATTCGCTACCGCGTACAAGCTTGCATATATACGCACATATGTGTAACAAATATTCGTGCGTGTGTCGTGTATATAAAACCAAATTCATTTGTTATAATTAAAATCAATGCTTGCGCGCACTTGCGTCATATAATAATTATTCAAAAAATCATTCGTTTCGCTAACATACATTCATACGCATGTGCATACATACAGACGTATGTACATCAGTTGCATCATCTCATGTTCAAAGTTTCGCGCATTTTTTCGTACAAATACACACAAACATACGATCATAACTGTAAATTCTATGTGAAGCAACCCAACGTGAACATACGACAAATTTTCGTATCTGCTTTGCTTCGTAACGGCGGTATACACTTTTTCATCTTTGCCTATTCTAAAAGTACAGGGTGTTTTTTATATCGCTGCAAAGTACATTGTGATTTCTCGTGTTTGAACATAGTGTAAAAAATGGCCAGCGACAAAAGTGACATTAATGCAACAATACCGAGTAATGTGGCCTTTTATAAGGCAAAGGTTGAATCTATAACGCGTCAAACCAACGCATTACGTTCTTCCTTAACGCCCGAAGTGTTAAATAATTTTGATAAATCAGATCTGGCAACGCGCATTGAGTACGTTGACGAGTTAAATGCTGAATTTCTCACAGCGCAGTCCAGCCTAGAAAGGCTTGACTTAACAGAGCTTGCTGGCGATGCTCGTCTCGATTTTGCAAATATTTATTTAAAAATTAAAGCTGATCTAAATCGTGAATTGGCCACGCATAACACTCAACATGCTAATTCAACAACGATTGTGCGCAACTTCGGCGAGGATACAACATGCAACACATCTATGCGAAAATCACGGCTGCCCAACCTTAGACTACCGCAGTTTAATGGCGGATACGCAGAATGGCCCGATTTCTATGCCATGTTTACTTCAGTCGTCGATCAGGATCAAGAGCTAAGTAACATCGAAAAGTTTCAGCATCTACGTGCAAACCTTGGAGGTGCTGCACTGGGCACAATAAGTTCGCTCGAACCATCCGATGCGAATTATGTATAAAACGGCTTTAGATTTACTTATCAATCGATTTAATAACAAGTTGCTCAATTTTCAGACACACGTAAAAGCTATTTTTGAGTTAAAGGAAGGGAGTGTCAAGCAGCTTACGTTCTCTGAGTGACCAGATGAACTCACATTTACGTGCCATTCGCACACTTGCTTCGTCTGCTGAGATTCTGAATGGCCTTTTGATATACATCGTTGTGCAGAAATTGGATGAGAAAACCCGACAGAAATGGGAGGAGGATTTGCAGTCGGATAAGCTCACCAGTTGGGCTACAATGGCTTCATTTCTGGAAAAAAGATGTCGGACTTTGGAAAATATGGATAATGCTATGGTAACAAACACACCTAGCAAACAGGTGGGAAAAAGCCAACACAAATATAACCATAATTCACTTGTTTCCACATCTATCAATACAAATAAATCATTATGCATATTTTGCAATAGTCAAGAACATTACTTGTCAAAATGTACTCGTTTTCTCAACCTAAGTCCCAGATTGCGTATTATCGAAGCCAAGAAAATGCATTTGTGCCTGAATTGTCTTCGCAAAGGCCATAGTCTGCAGCAATGCAAGTCAGGATTCTGCAAGCATTGCCAAAACAAACATAATACATAACTACATTTGTCATCAAATGAAAATTCATCCGCATCATCTGCACCTTCGCTGACATCACCGTTGCCACATACTGAACCGCATTCATCATCATCTCTCGTATCATTCTCACAACCATCACATAAAACTCTAAAAAGCTTGCCTCCTGATTACGTGTTGCTAGCAACTGCAATAATATTTGTCAAAAACCGTGTTGGTACACTCATGCCTTGCCGCGCTATACTTGATTCTGCATCACAACTTAACTTTATAACTGCTCGCTTAGCAAAGCAACTACAACTGAAAACGCACCAGTCTCATACGTCAATATCTGGCATTGGACAATCGACTCTAAACTCGGATAAGGCGGTCGATATTATCGCGCAATCGCAGGATGCCAGCTATAGTGCATCTTTCACAGCTGTTGTGGCGCATACTATCACCGATTATCAGCCACACCACAATTTAAATGCCTCTGGGTGGAACATCCCTGAACACATCACGCTTGCAGATCCGCTCTTTTATAAATCTCAACGTATTGATATTCTTATCGGAGCTGGTCTCTTTTTCGATTTATTGTGTGTAGGTCAAATACGCATAGCTGATGGCTTACCATCGCTTCAAAACACAAAATTAGGTTGGATCCTCTCTGGAGGCATCTCAACCAAGCACATCAAGCCTACATCACTTGCTGCAACTTCAAAACCATTAACAATCAAAACTGAAGAAAACTCACTTGCTGCCATTGTCAAGATTGAATGCAACTACGCTTCGTCACCTTCGATTGCTGATGAGGATGCGCTTTGCGAGCACCTTTTTCAGAAAAATTATACACGCCTTGAGAACGGCCAATATTCTGTTCGTCTTTCTGCCAGTACTGGATTTGAAGCTCTTGGAGATTCTTTTTGCCGTGCTCTTCGTCGATTCAAAAGTTTGGAAACCAAGTTTGCAAAGAATCCAGCGATGAAAGCACAGTACAGCGAATTCATTCAGGAATATCTTAATTTAGGCCACATGTCGCTTTCTTCGAATCAAACTAAATTCCATCAATTCTTTTTACCGCATCACTGTGTGCATAAGCTCGACAGCAGCAGTACTAAACTTCGTGTCGTCTTTGATGGTTCAGCCAAAACAACAAGTGGATATTCGCTCAACGACTTACTGTTAGCAGGTCCAACTATACAGCCTAAAATATTTAATACACTTCTTCGTTTTCGATTCTTTAAGGTTGCTCTTTGCAAAACATAGCAAAAATGTATCGCTGTGTGCGCATGTCTCACCCAGATGCCTATCTGCAATGCATTCTTTGGCGCAACAACCCTACTGATGAAATTCAAATATACAAGCTGGAGACAGTAACCTGCTGCTTTCCTTGCAATCAGAGCGATGCATCAACTATCCTTTGACGAGGAAAAGGCATTTCCCATTGGAGCAAAAATCATACGCAGAGACTTTTACGTAGACGATCTCATGTCTGGCGGTGAAACAGTTGAAGAAGTCAAGGAGATTCTACGCCAGGTCAAAGGATTGCTTAAGAAAGGACACTTTCCCATACGCAAGTGGTGCTCAAACGAACAGAGTGCTTTGCTTGGCGAACCTGATTGCGATCGAGAAAAGTTAATGAAGTTTCATGATGGAACCGACATTGCCAAAGCTCTGGGATTAGTTTGGAACCCAAGCTCAGACAGCTTATTGTTTAACTTTTCTCAAATCATGCCTGAGGGTCCAGTGACCAAACGCAGTGTGCTATCGACCATAGCAAGATTTTATGACCCCCTGGGCTTAATATTACCAATAATCACTAAATTCAAAATCTTCTTCCAGGCATTGTGGAAGGAAAACCTGAGCTGGGATGCAAGTTTACCGCAACCTCTGGAGTTGGCCTGGCGTGACCTGACATCTCAACTATCAATGGTGGAAAACTTTAAATTTCCACGTTTTGCTATGCTGCCGCAAGCGTCGTTGCAAATACACGCCTTTTGCGATGCCAGCATTTCAGCATATGGAGCATGCATATACCTTCGATCGGAAACAAATGGATCTGTATCATCGCATCTGCTCTGCTCTAAATCAAAGGTAGCACCTTTAAAAACAATAACTGTTCCAAAGCTGGAACTATCAGCAGCGCTCTTGTTGGCAGAACTTGTCGCCAGCGTATCACAGAGTATATCGTTTCCCTGTGAATTCCACTGCTGGTCGGACTCAACTATCGTTTTGGCATGGATTCGTGAAATACCATCAAACTTCAACATTTTTGTAGCCAACAGAGTCGCACAAATACAGGATATGACAAAAGGAATGACATGGCATCATGTGCCAACTAACGCAAATCCGGCAGACATACTGTCTCGAGGCTGCACTTCTAGAGAACTTTTGGATCTTCGTTTATGGACGAACGGCCCAGAATTCCTGCTTTTAAACTCTACGAAGTGGCCATCTATCGCGCTGCAGCCAACAGAAATACCGGAACGTCGTCGCACAACTCTGCTGTTATCAGCGCAGCAAGATGTATCGTTTAACTGCACGTACCAAACCTCTTTTAACAAACTTCAGCGTGTATTTTCCTACGTATACAGATATTCTCGTCTACGTTTCAAGTAGGGATTGCAACCCCGGGATCCCGGGATCCCGAAATCCCGGGATCCCGTTGCTTTTCCGAATCCCGAAATCCCGGGATTGAAATAACTAAGCCCGGGATTTAGCTTTTGTCTGAATTATATTTTGAAATTTTCGAAACACTGAAATATAGGGTTTTCCAACAAGAGGTGTTATTTTGAATCACCCGGTATTTCGGTAGCTGTCACTTTTGAAGCTTTTATTCTTTGCCATTTGACAATTAGAAACTATGTCATTGCTAAAAATGGAACGATACACGCTTCAACAACGCATTGAAATTAGTAAAATTCACTACAAAAATGGTGAAAATCTTCCATCGAAAAATCATCATGACTGATGAGGCCCATTTCCACCTCGGTGGCTACGTCAACAAGCAAAATTGTCGCATCTGGGGCTCAGAAACACCAAAAGTTATTGTTGAGAAGCCTCTCCATCCTCAACGTGTGACTGTTTGGTGCGGTTTATGGTCCGGCGTGGTCATGGGACCTATCGAGAACATAGGGCAGCCACTTTGCGATTTGGTTATGGAAAATTTCATGAAAAGGATATGGTCCTGTAAGCGTGGCCGTAGTGGCCATTTGGCTGATGTTGTTTTTCATTTTTAACGGCATACCTTCCTCTTTATTATGAAATAAACATTCGATCATTTATCTCAAAAAATGAAATTTTTCTTTGAATACCAAAATAACACCTCTTATGGAAAACCCTATACTTATTTGCCTATACCAAAGTGCTAAGCAACAACACTTTCTTATGCTTTGTTGGAAGACATTCAAGACAATTCTATTTAATTCAGATTTGATTGTTGTTTTATGTATGATTTTGTTAATAAATAGTTTGAAGCTGCGAATTGAGAAACACTTCGAAAAATTAGAAGCAAATTACTTTGCATTTGGACAAGCAAAGAAATAGATGAGCAATGTGTATTTTGAAGCTTTAATATTATTGTCTACAACTGAAGTTGACATAGAGTTAGATAATTTGTTGTCGTGGTAAAATTAATTGAAATTTATATTCATAATTTTTTTTTCTTTTCATTAAATTTAAAAAATTGAATCTGCTTTTTTTTACAATTAGGGTATTCACGCTTTGTGTTGACTTGAGGACTCGCGGACTTGAGGACTTTTATAAAAACAAAATGTATAGCAAAATACAACCCTGTGTTTCAACTCTCAACTCAACTTTTCCTCAACCCAGACCCTAGTCTTCTTTTTGCTGTTGACTTGTTGAGAAAGTGTTGCACAATATATATAATTCGCTGCCTTTTCAGCAGTAATGCCTTTGCCATTTTTAGCCATTTCGTGGTATGAAAAGCAACGAGTTACATTATACTCGGAAAAAAATAAGCGCCAAATTTAAAATAATCAAACTGTATTAACACAAGTAAAAAAAGCAAAAAAAAATTAGACATAATTACTTGTTGTTGGAGTTAACGCAAGTAAAAGAGTAATAAAAAATGCGAATTGGAAAATGCTGGAGGTGTACTAGGCTTAATATATGCTGGAATTGTTGTTCTGGCGCCACTCAATTGACTTCGGGATGTGGAAATGTATAATTGCATTCATGTCCTCATGATAATTATCTAGAACTTGATCAATTTGTGCGCCGCCATGCAAACCCATTGTCTCTGTATTATACAAAAGTTAGTTTTTCCACAATGAATTTGTCTTAGTAGACGAACCTTCAAGAAAATTGATTTCATCCAAAGCCTTTTGAGCAACAGCTTCAATCAGCATAGACTTGACGGTCTGTCTTGGCATTTTTAAATATAAATTTTAAATTTTCATGATAACTTGCAGCAATTTATAAAAGTGAACAAACACAGAGAAGAAGAAGCACAAACTCAAATACGGTTTTTCTACAATTGTTTCGTTTTTGCAGCAATAAAATAATAAAAGTCTGTGTAGTCCATAGCTACTTTAGCTACAGGTTCTGTTAGTATAGTTTTTTCTCCCACTTGGCATTTTTTATTCAACTATGATAATGTATAGTGTTTTTCATAAATAATTCAACCCCGGGATCAATCCCGGGATCCCGGGATTTGGATAATGTAATCCCGAAATCCCGGGATTGAAAATATAACACGGGATTGCAAACCCTAGTTTCAAGAATCATCCGCATGAGAAAGGAGAACTGTCTGTCGAAGAAATATGGAATGGTAGTTGTCTGCTCTTGAGGAATATCCAGCAGTTTTCTTTTGCCGAGGAACTTCGAGCGCTAAGGAAAAAGCTACCAGTTTCATCTAAGAGCAAAAAAAAAACTCTCTTAATCCCGAAATTGGCACTGATAATTTGCTTCGAGTAGGCGGCAGGCTTCAGTACTCATATTTGGACTACAATGCAATGCATCCTATATTGCTTCCGAAAAAGCATCCAGTCACTTTGGCCTTGATTACATACTATCACCAAAAATATTTACACGCTGGTCCCCAAAGCCTGCTTGCATCGATACGTCAGAGGTATTGGCCAATCGGTGGCCTAAAACTGGTTGCAAGCGTTATCAATAAATGCGTCAGATGTTTTCGTATGAAGCCTATTACTTTTGAACACATAATGGGAAGATTGCCTGCAGACCGCGTACAACCAAATCCGGCGTTTCATACTACTGGAATTGATTTCTGTGGCCCATTCTACTATAAAGCTGAGGCTAGGAACAAACCACCTCACAAATGCTACATTTCAGTCTTTATCTGCTTTTCAACAAAGGCAATACATTTAGAAGTCGTACAAGACTTGTCAACAGCAGCATTCATCGCGGCTCTACGTCGTTTTATAAGTCTTAGAGGAAGTCCTCGAACCATTTGGACAGACAACGCTACAAACTTTGTTGGTGCTTAGAATGAACTCGAAGAATTGAAGCAGTTATTTCTTAGCCAACCTCACATATCTTCTGTGTCATCCGCTTGCTCGTCCAATGGTATTGACTGGAAATTCATTCCGCCACGATCACCACATTTCGATGGTTTATGGGAAGCGGCAGTCAAATCTGCTAAGTTCCACTTTTATCGCGTTGTCGGCCAATCCATTCTCACTCTCGATGAACTTCAAACACTTATTTATGAAATTTCAGCCATGCTTAACTCACGTCCACTTTCATCAATTACAGAGAATCCATCTGATATTGATGTGCTCACTCCTGCTCACTTTTTGAAAGGTTCAAGCTTCACCATGTTTCCGGAACCAGACGTAACTCACCTCAGCGCCAATCGTCTCAATCGTTGGCAACGAGTGACGCAGATGCAGCAAGCTTTCTGGAAGAAATGGACCACTGATTACTTGTCTCAGCTTCAAGAACGAGGCAAGTGGCGAGCTGAGAAGCCAAACCTACAAACAGGGAGCGTAGTGCTTCTGAAGGATGACAACTGGCCATGCCTTAAGTGGCAGCTTGGTCGCATCGAAGAAGTTATTCCTGGACAGGATGGCATCATCAGAGTAGCTATGATCCGCACAGCTACGGGTCTTGTCAAAAGAGCCGTCACCAAATTAGCCGTTCTGCCCGTTGAGACTAATCATGTTGAAAGCTTGACTCTTCCAACGGGGGAGTATGTCCGGAGCAGAACTAAAAACGCGTACTAATAATTTTAAATGCCATTGCGGCTAATGTTTGTTTTGCTTAAATTAATCTTATATTGTAACGTCTTATACGCATAAGTCACAACAGCGCTTATGTTATGTTAATACTTATTTATTTATTTATTTATTTATTTATTTATTTATTTATTTATTTATTTATTTAAGATCAACATATAAATTTAACAGTTGATTAATACAAAAAAATACAAATACATTTAATACAAAAACACAATAAAAAGAAACAATAAATAAAACTTATAATAAATAATATAAAATAATATTAGGTATTTTGCCACTGACCCGGTGGGGGTATTTTATTTGCCAGATGGCCAGCTATGCCCCTACCCACAGCCAAATGTGGTCAGTGGCAAAACAAGTTGAACTGGCAATCCGTCCTCAGGCAAGCCGCGCTCCCACCCACAGGAAGAGCAGCCGGAGATCCTAGGTGGTGCCAAGGTAATTTAAAACAGCTCTCATCAAACTAGAAGGAGAAAGTTCACTTGAGAGGATACTAGCCAAGTCGTTATAAGTTGAACATAAAACTCGTAATGGCTCATGAAGAGCATAGTTGGTAGTGCATCTCGGTAGAGTTAAGGGTACAAAATTCCTAGAGGAACGTCTAGGAATGTTGAACAAAAGCAGCCGAAGTAGGAAAGGGGAATCAATATATCCTGTTATCAGTTTATGCAGAAAAATAGCATTAAGGGCAATCCTACGATTTTCTAATGAAGGAAGATCAATTAAAAGAAGTCTACTGGCATAAGGAGGCAATCGGATGTTGGGGTCCCAATTTAAGCTACGAAGAGCAAACAGGAGAAACTGTTTCTGCACAGATTCGATTCGTGCTTGATATTTTTTATATTGGGGGCACCAAACACAGGAACAGTACTCAAGTCCTGGGCGAACAAGAGCACAATAAAGAATCTTGGTCGTATAGGGATCGTTAAATTCCTTTGACCAGCGTTTAATGTACCCTAAAACACACCTGGCTTTATTCACAACTGTAGAAACATGGGTGTTGAAGGTAATTTTCGGATCAAAAGTAACACCTAGATCAGTAAATAAAGAAATACGCGCCAGAAGAGAACCATTTATGATGTAATTAACCAAGTGAGGCTTATGTCGATGAAATGTCATAAACATACATTTAGAGAGGTTTAAGTTCAAAAGGTTAACAGAACACCAGTTATAAAGAGAGTTTAAATCATCCTGAAGTAAAAGATGCGACGCGGAATCATGAAATGAGAAACATAGTTTAACATCATCAGCGAACATAAGAACACGGGCATGATTAACCACATTTGGCAGATCATTAATAAAAAGTGTAAAAAACAGAGGACCTAGATGACTACCTTGCGGAACACCGGAAGATACTTGAACAATTTTAGAAACAGTAGACCTTACTATAACTCTTTGGGTTCTATCAGCAAGGTAAGATGAAATCCAATTGAGAAAGTTGGTCGGAAATCCTAAGAGTCCAAGCTTGAAAATAAGCAGCTTGTGGTTAACAGAGTCAAAGGCCTTACTAAAATCAGTATAAATGACATCTGTTTGAAGTTTATTTGAAAATCCTTTAAAAACAAAGGATGTAAACTCGAGAAGATTTGTAGAGGTAGAACGACCTTTCATAAATCCATGCTGGCACGGGGAAATAAGTGACTTACAAAGATGCTGCAAATGAGCCACTAAAATTTTTTCAAACAGTTTGGGAATTGAAGACAATTTGGCGATGCCACGATAATTGGAAACATCGGATCTATTACCCTTTTTGTGAAGTGGGACAATAAAAGACAATTTCCAAATGTTTGGGAAAGAGGCCGATTCAAGTGACAAATTAAATAGTTTCAGCAAGGGTACATGAAGCGCAAGTGCGCAAGCTTTGATAACACAGGTAGGAACGTTATCAGGACCTGGCGAATAAGACATTTTAAGTGAGCAAATACCAGAATTGAGATCATCATTGCTAATAAATGGAACAAATAGACCGTTACCGGATGAAATATTGAAAGGATAAAAAGTAGGAGAGTAAGACTTTGCAGAGTAAGTAGATTGAAAAAAACTAGCAAATAAGTTAGAAATACCTGCGTCAGTCGAGGCTACTTCACCATTATACACGAGTGTAGAAGGAAATAGATCAGACTTACGTTTTGAATTTACAAAATTAAAGAACTGTTTCGGATCAATAGAAAATTGTTCACGGCAACGGGATAAATAATTTTGATAGCAATTTCTATTTAAAAGGATAAATTCAGACCGGGCATACAAATAATTCGAGAAGTCACGATTAGATCCGGTCATTTTAAATTTCTTGTAATATCTAGATTTTAAATTTTTTAAATGTGACAAATTCCGAGTGAACCAGGGAGGTTTAAGCGAAGAACACGCATTTGACGAAGGGACACACGCATCAAATATAATGTTAAGCGTATTATAGAAAATTGATGCAGCCTCATTGACGTCATCACAATTCATCAAGCAGGACCAGTCAGTGGAAGTTAAAAGTTCGTTTAACATAGCAAAATTAGCCTTACGAAAACAGCGGCGACGAACAATAGGAGGAGAAGAAACCTGTGGTTGAGGCGCACTAATTTGGATTTCAATATCCAAAGTGGGGTGATATGAATCCTCAGGAGTAGATAACGGGGAAGCTCTGGAGACTGACACAATAGCAGGATCATTAGCCAAAACCAAATCAAGGATTCGATTTAAACAGTTTCGGACGGCATTTATTTGCAGTAATGGTAAATCGAACAAGCCGTCCAGGAATTCGTTATAAGAGGATGAAATAACAGAGTTAGAAGAAGGTGACGAAACCCATGAGATGGTTGGAAGATTAAAATCACCTAAAACTAAGAGATTGTCGCGATTATGTAAAAGCGAATGAACAAAATTAATTGCAGCCAAGTGTTGCAAATAAATTGAAGTATCAGATGAAGGAGGAATGTACGAGCATGTTATAAAACATGAAGAGTTATGCAACCTAAGTTTGACGCAAATAAATTCAATATCTAAGGAAGTATCAACTTTAACTAAGCTAGAACAAAGTTTTGCATCAACCGCAATAAGGACACCACCACCACGGCGGACAGAGCGATCAAGCCTGTATACTACAAAGTTGGAAGATAGAATTTCGTGGTCAGAAACTGAAGAGTTTAACCACGTCTCTGTAAGGGCAAGAACATCTGAGTCAAAAGAAAAACTATTCGTAAACAGAACATTAAGTTTTGTCAAAAGGCCTCTAACATTCTGATATCTAATAGAGAGCTGAGAAATTAGTTTTTTGAAATGATAGGGGTGGGTACAGAAGATGGAACAGCAGAGGGCAAGGAAACAGGCGAAGGCCGAGGCTTTTGAAAAGATTTAAATTCGTGAACTATCATATGTGGTGGCCAAAAGCTTGGATCACATAATCTGTCAAAATCACCTATAGGGACGGAAATTTTGAACGACGAAATTTCACGAGGCTGTGAGAATTTAAATTTCTCAATGGATATGTTAGGATTGTTACCAATATCCATATAAGATACTAAATCTTCACAAGAAGTTTCCGCCGCCAGACGAGATACAAAAATATGTTTACGCGGCGCGACTACTTTAAGACTAGGTCTAGGCGGAGGCAAATCAATCAAATAATTAGAGGATTGCGGTGGCGTAGAGGGCTTCGTCTTTAAAGAATCAAGACAAGGGGCCGGAGACGAAAACGAAGCAAGCAACGGCGATCCTGGAATTGGAGTTAGAGGAGAAACGGGAGGAGCAGAGGGAAGCGGAAGGCGCAATTGAGGGGCAGGGGGAGGCGTCGGTACTGAACGCTTTGGAGGCGTGGCAAAATTATAGTCACTAAGCAGTTTAAGACCGTTATCAAACTCAGACGACATTTGATTAGCCAGCTTTTTAAGCCTGAGAAACTCATTTCGAACGTTATTGTACATTCGAGAAAAGTTCCCTTGCATTTTAAAGCATGTGGGGCATGACCATCTAGTACCGCCACAGGTTGGCTTGGGCTTACCATATAACCTGTCAAAGTCACGACCAGTCAGCCCAGCACACTTTAAATGAATAACCTTGTCACACAACCAGCAAGTTAGGCAACGAAGCTTATCCCCATCAAACACATCTTTGCTCATGCAAGAATCAAGGCAGCACGACATTATAAAAGCGATCCAAGAATTTCTACTGGGTACAAAAATATGCAGAACAAACAAATGAGAGGGCAACAACAAAATCCAAAAGAAGAGCGCAAGTCAAAAGAAACTCACCACAAAATTGAGCGCACGCTGTAAAAAGCTTACACAAACATAAACTAGCGAGCGCCGCTTAAAAACAATCAGAGGCTCTCTCACGCACAAAACAAAAATAAAATAACAGAAAGCACTAACAACAAAAAAAACCGCGCAAGCAATGACGCTATTTTAATGTAAATAAAAAAAGTAATAAACGAATGAAATGCACTGCCAAAAAGCATAAACAAGTCCACTTTAACATAAAGTATTACAAGAACTTGTAAAAATCAAATAATGAAAGATTTAAAATAAAAATAAACACCGAAAATAAATTAAAAAGCCAGAGCACAGAAAAAACACGTCTTACACTTCTCAAGAGAACTTTCTCTTTTTTGATAGCTCGTTTTTTTTAACTGTAACTAAAGCTCCGCTGAGCTCTTTATGTTAGCGCAGCAGCCTAGCGCCTGCATATGTTATTACCATTCTATCAATTCTGTAACTACGATCGCCGTTATATATATTTCTATATTTATTTCGCGCAAAAGGTGGGCAATTCGTGTCTCTCCTCAAAACACACACAAAAAAATGTAATACAGTCGAGGCGGTGCCCGACAGTGTAATGCCCTGTACCTTTTTTTCTCAAAAAAGATTTATTCCTGCATATTCTTACTAAAAATTTCCAATTGGAACATTTTTTTGTTGGTGCAAAACGATATTGATCCCCTATAAGTTCCGCAAATTTTAACCGATTTTGATGAAAATCGAAATTTACGTCAAAGGAGTTATTTAAAGTATATGGGGTAAGTTAAGGCGATATGTTGAAGGGTGTGGGAGAAAACCCGGTAAATCGATTGCGGGGGGTGGGGGGGCTGCATTGATAAAATTTGGATGTGGATTTGTTCATTAGAAGCACATGAATCAGCTTACCAAAATTGGTGGTTCTAGGTCATTTTTTACTACAATATTATAACGTAGAGTCAAATATTGACGCAGCTTATAGGCAAGGGGTGGTGAAATTTTTACATTTTAGACTATAAGTTTTGTTGTAATTGTCCGACTTTGTTTATTTTTGACACACAGATGCATGTGACCACAACGCATCACTCTGTTAAGTTTCAGATTAAAATATTAAACTCTTCTACGGGGAACGGGGAAAGATATTGACATGATTCAACAAACTTTATCTTCTTAGGAAATATGCGCATCAGCTGGTAAAGTTTCGTATCTCTAGCTCTTATAGTCTCCGAGATCTAGGTGTTCATACAGACGGACAGACGGACATGGCTCAATCGCTACCCGAGGTTATGATAAGCATTTTGGTATAAAGGACTTGGGGTCTGCCACGCCTCCTTCTTGCCGTTACATACATTGCACAAATCTATAGGTACAGGGTATAAAAATAGTTATGAAATTTTGGAGATACTTTACATTGGCAGCCATTGCAGCTCCCAAAAACGTTGATTTATTATAAAAATTTAAGTGTCAGGGTGGGGTGGCCGGTTTTGCAGAGAATGACCCATATACAGATGGGGCTCCGCCCCCTGCGGGCTACGCAAGCCAACCCCCGAGTGCCCTTCAATTATACAATTCAGATCATCCAGACTATTATATACCCTGTACAATTCTTTATTTCCATAATGTTCATCCCATTGCATGATACAGTCGCGACTAGTCGGTCCTGCCCGACTTTACAGTACTCTGGAGGAGCAGCGACGTATATGCTTCTATGATTCGCAACTGTAATAGGAACATAGACAATGGCTCCATTGATACTGGTACTACATTTTTTGTTTGTTATCTTGTTGGGTTTGTTCGTCTGTTCTTTCTGGTTTATGCATTATAGCGTACCCGTGCCAGCGTTGTTATGCACTCATTTTGACTCTGGTTCGTAAAGATGTTTTGATTGCTTTCATCTGGTTCACCTTTTCGTGAACGATTAGAACTTGACCTTGCTGAACGTTTCCTTTCAATGTTTAAACGAAGTTCCCAGTCTTCATCAGACTCCCCCCTTACGTCTTCTTGACTGTAAGACCAACGTGTTCTTTTGGTATTTTACCAACCTTTCACAATCACAAAACACGTAAAATTCAAATTTTGCACGCACCTCGTTGTGATTAATAACAATTGAAAAATTAAATGTCAAAGTGACGCGACACTACCGGGTTGCCAGAATAGATTTTTTTAAAGTATTAATAATCGAATTAGATTATTATTTTTTTCATAAAGAATCGTGTTTTGTTCAAAATTCGCTTTTTTTCTCACAAACCTTAAGAATACAAATACCTTTATATTAAAAGTGGTTTGGATGAAATCTGAATACGCATTGTCAACTTCTGAATTTACAAACTATTTTTGAGGCCAAAATTGGTGGTTCTAGGTAATTTGTTACTATTATTACGTAGAGTCAAATATTGACGCAGCTTATTGGCAAGGGGAGGTGAAGTTTTTACATTTAAGACTATAACTTTTGTTGTAATTGTCCGATTTTATTTATTTTTGACACACAGATGCATGTAACCACAACGCATCGCTCTGTTTAGTTTCAGATTGAAATATTAAACGGTTTAGCTAAAAACCGCGTAACTCTGCTACGGGGGAACGGGGAAAGATATTGACATGATTCAACAAACTTGATCTTCTGAGGAAATATGCGCATCAGCTGGTAAAGTTTCGTATCTCTAGCTCTTATAGTCTCCGAGATCTAGGTGTTCATACAGACGGACGGACAGACGGACATGGCTCAATCGCTACCCGAGGTTATGATAAGCATTTTGATATAAAGGACTTGGGGTCTGACACGCCTCCTTCTTGCCGTTACATACATTGCACAAATCTAGTATACCCTTTGTACCTATAGGTACAGGGTATAAAAAGCACCTCAAGTGGCTAACGGATTAGTATTTATATAATTTGTAATTTGCTTTATTTGCCAATAAAATGAGGATATTGCTTAAAGCTAGCTTTACGTATTAAATCAGAGCTTAGATAAGTATTCAATCTTTAAAACTGAGAAGTTAAATTAGATATAAAAATATAATGGAGTTTGACTCAAATAATTAATGTTAAGGAAAAACAATGGCAAAAAAAAAAAACCTTAATTATGTTAAAAAAAAAAAAAATTTTTTAACTAAGCAGGTTTCTAACTGAAGCTAGTACCCCGTCATCACGAAAGTTGTGCGATAAGTGATTTTTTATTCGCGAAATTTTTGATAGCGCGAGATATAAGTTCACCAATCGTGTTAATATTAGATTCATCATGCAGTCGTTTTGTCGCATAAAAGAATGGTCTATTAAGAATCATTTTTAATATTTTGTTCTGGGAAGTTTGAATTTTTTGAAAATGAGTTCGCGCACTGTTGCCCCATATCTCAGATCCATATAACATTATAGGTAAAAATATTGATTTATATATTATTGATTTGTTGTGCAACGAAAGTTTAGATTTACAATTTATAAAAGGGTAAAGAAGGCATATAGTTTTGTTAATTTTATCAATAGTTTTACAAATGTGATCCGAGAAAAGAAGCTTTTTATCGAAGTAAACTCCCAAATAGCGAATGCAATTATCCCATTTTATATTCAATGCATTTAATTTTAGTTCTGTGATTGGAAGAAAACACTGTTTACGCTTTTTTCCACCGATAAAACTATTCGGATAAGGAACTGAGAGCAGATTGAAGTTTAGAATGAACTACACTATAAGCTTCATTATAGCAGTATGAGGCAGTATCGTCCGCAAACATTAATGTTTGTCAACATTCAAAACTTGGAATATCATGAGTGTAACTATTATTTAAAATGGGACCAAGTACGGAACCTTGCGGAACACCAGCCGAAATGAATTTTTTGTTGGACTCGAAACCATCCAAAGAAACATAAAAGAATCTGTCCGAGAGAAAACTTAAGATGAGTTTAGTTAGATAGAGCGGAGTTTTACATTGAACTAGTTTGTAAATTAGGCCATTATGCCAAACAGTATCAAATGCAGCTTCGACATCAAGTGTTACCAAGCCGATAGATCTCTTCAAAGCCAAATTTTCTTTGACAAAATTTGCAACTATATTAAGAGGGTGGATACAGCTCAGGGAAGGTCTAAAACCGAATTGAACATTAGGTAAGATGTTGTTTTCTTCCAGATGATGAATAAATCTGGTTTTAATGAATTTTTGAAAATCCTCAAAGTAGGCTAATTGGCCGATAGCTTGTAGGACAGTCAGGTGGTTTTCCAGGCTTTGCAATCGGAATGATTTTGGCTATTTTCCATTCTAATGGGAAGGCGGGTTGCCAAGGTAGAAGATGCGGTGGGCTCATCCAGACAGGTGATGCTCATCATAAATAAGGAGTCGGTTGAAGACCTGGCCAAAAACGAAGGCACCGTATGGTACGGTTACAAAAAGGCTGTGATTCGGGTATACCGTACTGACACCACGGGCGGCAAGCAAACCGCACCCGAACCACAGCTTGAAGACCCTGAACCCATTATTGAAGTAATGAGTGAGGGGAAGGATATCCTGGAGGGGTACGCCTCTGAGTCATCGGAGCTCACCAGGGAGCTCGCCAGATTAGTCCATACAGATGATGACTCCTTCCTCGAGGAAACAGACGAGGAAGAGGCTAATAACACGGTGGTGGAGGTTAATCTTGAAGATGTCGATAAGACTTCTTCAAATTAATCTCCATCACTCCACATCAGCTTCGGCTGCCCTACTGCTTCACCTAAGCCAAGGCGAAGTCGATGTCGTCCTCATCCAGGAACCGTGGCTCCGCAGAGGCCAGATTTCTGGATTGAGGACTAAAGATTACAAGCTCATAGCAACTCAGCATTCAGGTAAAGCTCGTACCTGTATTTTAGCAAAAAAAGCATTTGCACATGTTTTTGCTCTCAAATTACAGCGATGGTGACAACACCGCTGCAAGCCTGGAACTGCCATCCGGCAATCTAAGGGTAAGCTCCTGCTACATGGCTTATGAGCAGAGCGATCCCCCTCCACAAGTGGCTCGAAGCCTCATAAGGGACAGTGAGGAAAATCACATTGACCTGAGTATGGGCTGCGACGCTAACGCACACCACACTCAGTGGGGAAGCACTGATATAAATGCACGAGGTGAGTTACTTTTTGACTACGTCCTGTCCACAAATATGCTTATATCCAATAGAGGTAACGACCCCACCTTTATTATAAAGAATAGGAAAGAAGTCCTAGACATTACCTTGGCATCAAGCTCTCTTTACCATAGGGTCCAAAACTGGAAGGTCCTTAACGACCATTCCTTCTCGGACCATCGGTATATTGAGACCTTGATATCCCTAACCCCACCCTCTAGAGGGAGTTACAGGAATCCCCGGTCTGCGAACTGGGGACTCTTTACAGAGATTATGGGCAGAATTCTCCCTCCGAATCCTCCAGGAGGTCCAAATTCGGTGGAGTTCAATAATACCCAAATCGATACTTTAACAAGAGCATGTAATCATGCTTTCAATAAATCTTGTAGATTAAGAACACCAAGGGGGAAATTCAAACCTCCCTGGTGGTCATCAGAAATTGGGCAACTCCGGCACAGTTCCCGCAAGCTTTTTAATATTGCTAAAACAAAGGATGACGTTGTTTCATGGAATAACTATAAACTCAGCCTTTCAGAATATAAGAAGATGCTCCGGAAGGCAAAACGGTCTTCCTGGCAGCTCTACTGCTCAGAAATCGAAAGTACCACTGGCGCTGCAAGGCTCAGGAAGGTGCTGTCCAAATGTCCATCCACACTTGGATACCTACAAGGATCCAACGGGAATTGTACCACTTCTAGCGAAGAATCGCTAAAATTACTAACAAATACACACTTTCCGGGCTGCTCTACCGCCAAGCCAGCGGAGATCAACCCCATGCCAGATACAACTTGTATCTCCACAAACCTATTCACTCATGACAAGGTGGAATGGGCAATACACAGTTTCAAACCATATAAATCGCCGGGACCAGACAATATTATCCCAGCGCAGCTACAACATGGGGGAAAAACCGTCGTACGATGGTTTGGCTTAGATCTAGAGTAGTCTATATCCCCAAGGCAGGGAAGGCTACTCATACTCTTCCAAATGATTTCCGGCCCATAAGTCTTTCATCGTTTCTTCTTAAGACGATGGAAAGACTATTGGGCCTCCATCTGAGAAATACTATTCCTCAATCGCAAATGTCGGACTCGCAGCATGCATACAAAAAAGGCAGCTCCACTGAGACGGCTCTACATTCAGTGACCTCGGGAATCGAGAAATCACTTCGTTACAAAGAATTTTCACTAGTGGCCTTCTTAGATATTGAAGGCGCTTTTAATAACGTCTCACCTAAGACCATCACAGACTCATTGAATGAACTTAAGGTGGAACCTCGGCTAGTCAGCCTCATTGAACAGATGCTTAAATGCAGAATTATTCAAGCCTCTCTCGGCACTTCCAGTATCGAAAGATACGTAAGCAGGGGGAACGCCTCAAGGCGGAGTCCTGTCCCCCTTCCTTTGTAACGTAGCCATAAACGGTCACCTATACACCCTGGAGAGGGCGGATGCAATATAACTGCGTACGCCGATGATGTAGCAGTTGTTTTCTCGGGTAAATACCCGCAAACTCTCTGTGAGCGTATGACTAAGGCACTCCATACGCTCTCAGAATGGGCCACAGCCAGCGGATTAGGAGTCAATCCAGACAAGACAAAGCTTATGCTCTTTACCAGGAAGTATAAAGTTCCTGCTCTTATTAACCCCAAGCTCAATGGTGTCACCCTACCATTCAGCGATTCAGCAAGATACCTCGCTTTAGTCCTAGACTGCAAACTAGACTGGAACCTGAATACGGACGATCGTGAGAAAAAGGCCACGATCGCCCTATATACATGCAAGAAAGCTATCGGACTTAAATGGGGTATGTCTCCAAATATAGTCCACTGGCTGTATACTGCCATCGTTAGACCAATACTCATGTATGGAGTCTCGATTTGGTGGCCAACTCTTGATAAGATGGCCAACCTAAAAAAGTTGAGTAAGGTTCAGCGGACCGCAGAGCTGACCATCAGTGGAGCTCTACGCTCAACACCAAATGAAGCACTAGATGCTATTCTGAACCTCCTGCCCTTGGACAAGGTGGGTAAACAACAAGCCGCTCTATCAGCCTTACGCATGAGAGAGGCGAAAAAATGGAATGGCCACGACTTTGGTCACGCAAAGATTCTCAAGGGAAATCCACTTATTCCCGAGAGCACAGACTACTGCATTCCGCAGGAACACTCCAGAACCAATTTCAAAACCCATATTCCCACCAGGGAGGAGTGGAGTATAGGTGTTCCAGGCCCAACTGGCTCAATAAGAATCTTCACGGATGGTTCCAAGCTGGACGACCGTGTAGGTGGAGGCGTCTACATTGATGAACTCAACGTAAGAACATCTTTCCGACTCCCGGACCATTGCAGTGTTTTCCAAGCAGAGGTTACAGCAATCTAGGACGCTCTGACAATAATAAGAAACCTACGGGTACGGAATAAGACCATCTGTATCTACTCGGATAGCCAGGCGGCTATTAAGTCCCTTGCTTCATTTACTTCGAGTATGAAGTCAGTGAATAACTGCCGCTTGTCTCTTGAGGAGATGGCTGAGCAGTTTTCAATCCACCTCATATGGTTCCCAGGACACAGGGATATCGAGGGCAACTGTATTGCGGATGAACTGGCTAGACAAGGAACTACCAGCATCCTCCTTCAGGACAAGGAGGGCCTGGGTATACCCATGGCCAGCTGCAAACTGAGAATACGAAATTACTTCGCTCTCTCTGCAAACCAAGCGTGGAATCGGGCATCGAACACGTGCATAATCTCACGGCAAACCTGGCCGGTATACACCAGTAAAAGAATGAAGGAACTTTGCTGTCTGAACAGAGCCCAGTGCTCGACTGTCATTCGTGCTATCACAGGACATTGGCTGGTGGGGATACATGCATCCAGGTTAAATGCTCCCCACCACGATTTCTGCAGAAGTTGTGGTGATGAGGAAGAGCTGGAAACAGTTGAACACCTTTTCTGTTATTGCCCTGGTCTTTGTAGGACAAGATTCCGTTTTCTAAAGTCATACTTTCTTGATGATTTGTCACAGCTCTCCGAACAGAGTCCAAGATGACTTTTTAGGTTCATCCATGCCGCCGGATGGCGGACCCATCTCGCATAGGGAGCCTCTTGAGTGGGGAAGAGTGGTGAATGGTCCACGGTAGCGGTAACACAACGGGCCTATTTTGGCCTATGTGAGTTGGGACTTTGGTCCCAACTGCCGCCCTAACCTAACCTAACCTAACCTTGTTTACAATTCTTTTCATGAACAGACTCAGATATATCAAGCTTAAGACAGTTAGCCATCATGTCAACCCACTCACGATTTATATGTTGATCTGAAATAACATCAATTCTTCTTTGGATTTTATTTTTTAGTGAGCATTTGAATACCTTCCAGTTTGCTTTGGAATACTGTAAGTAAAGTTTTTCATTGGAGATGCAAATTTTTTTGTAAATTTACATACAACTGGAAGGTGGTCCGAAGAAAGATCAGTATATACGATGAGTTCTAAAATATTATTTGGTGAATTTGAGAGGAATAAATCCAGAGTGGATGGTTTGGTTTTATAATTTGCCGGTACATAAGTTGGGTCTTTGGGGTAAATGATGGCAAATTTCCCGTATAATGAAAGATCATGTAATGTACTGCCAAAACTGTTTGCTCGAGCGCAATTCCAAAGCCTGTGTCTGCAATTGAGGTCGCCGCCAACAACATAATTACCAGAAATGGCGGAAATTTTTAGGAGATCTGATTTAAAAATATCTATTATATGTTTTGTAGAAATAACAGAGTTACGGTTTGTAACATATTAAGCCGATGACCAGGGAAGTAGACAGAGAAAATTTTAAGTGAATTAACTGCATCTATAGAAATCTCTAATCCAATATTTTCAATGAGATGGGTATTAATGCTGGTGATTTGTATATGATTTATAGAGTTATGGATAATAATAGCGACACCGCCACCTCTATTAGTGGTGCGATCGTTTTTTATAAACTACATAGTTGGGAGTATAAAAGCGGATATTTTGCGTTAGCCAGGTTTCGCTAACAAGTAAAATGTGAATATTCTTTCTATTTAGAAAGCTTGTTAATTCCATTCGTTTTCTGTGAACAGCACGAGCATTCCATGCCATAATATTAAGATCGCTAAGATGTTTATTTTGAGTACACATATTTTACTGCTAGTTCAGTTAAGACGCTTAATTGATCAATCTTAGTTTTAAATCTACTTAATTTACTGATAAGCTCCGTCGTTAGAGCACTGATTTCCTCAAAAGTAAAGAGATCAGAATTAACTTGCTGTTGTTGGGAATTGGAGTTGGAGAGCACCTGACTGTAGATGAGATAAGCAGTCTTAGGCACACTGCAAGTGTGATTATGCAGAGCATTCCCACTGAGAGTGTGTGGTTGAGTACTGATGTTATGGTTATCAGCATATGTGGTACGTCTGTTGTTCTCAACTCGGGACTTGTTGATATAAGTCTTGCCTCTAGATGATCGTCTATTCAGAATAGCCTGGTAGGAAGGGCGGCATGGGCAAATTGCATCAGTAGAAATATGGTTACCTTTACAGTTAGCGCACTGCTTCTTCGTCTTGTCCGTGCAATCACTTGTAATGTGTGGGCCTGCACAGTAGGCACACGATGTTTTCACGGCACAGTTTTTTGATCCGTGTCCGAATAGTTGGCATTTATAGCACTGCGTCAATTTGTTGGGGGACTTGGTCTTGTATTCCCATCGTACTTTAGTATGGTTGACGTGGGGGTAATTACTACGAAGATCTTTCAAGGTTATATTTCTGTTAGCAAAGTAAACAACATATAATAGTATTATAGCTTATGTTCATTGCGAGTAGTTTTTTCGATGGTTTTAACATCAATGCATTGGAGACCTAGCTCAATCAGCATAGATTTGACTTCGAGGTTGGTAAACTTATCCAGTCCAGAGATAACTGATAACGTGGGGGTAATTACTACGAAGATCTTTTAAGGTTATATTTCTGTTAGCAAAGTAAACAACGTATAATAGTATTATAACTTATGGTCATTGCGAGTAGTTTTTTCGATGGTTTTAACATCAATGCATTGGAGACCTAGCTCAATGAGCATAGATTTGAATTCGAGGTTGGTAAACTTATCCAGTCCAGAGATAACTGCTTTGTAGGGTTTTATGTTCTTAGCCTCATATGAATAAAATTCATATTTGAGCTCCATAAATTTTGAACATAATTTATTGAAGTTTTCTGTCCCTTTAACGAAAATTTGTATACCGATGGAAATCGGCTTTACGAAGTAATCAGTGATTTTGAGATCAGCAACATTTTTATGAATGATGGAGGAGCTCTGCTTAATTACAGTTATAGGTGGCATTTTGACAGGGGCCTCGCCCGTAGGTCCACCATTATCATTAATTTCAATTTCATTAACGTTGTTGTCATCATTATCATCAATGGTTTGCAGTGGACGATAGTAGTTTTCATACTCCTTAAGCGGTAAGCGAACATCAGCAGATTTTTTAATTGTTCGTGTCATTTTATTTTTGGTCGGTGCATCTGCACCGCCCAACAAGGGGTTCGCCGTTTGGCGCTGAATTTTGATACTTATATTATAGCACACACTATTTACGATTATGGTATATAAAAGTATTTGCACACTGATAGCATAAAAGATTTGCCACAGATGTGGTCTTGTCCATTAAAAAATTAAATTTTAATTATTTTTCACACACGAGAAAAAATTTTGACAGCTGCACACGTGTTAGCCCTGCCAACTCGATGAAAAGACTGCCCGAAAATTTTAGGTAGTGTATGTTACACAAACGGCCACTGGAAACTAAGCAACGGCTGTTTGCTTATGTATGTGTGTGTGTAACGAGTATGGGAGACAAAGAGCGCGAAAACGGTTATGTGTAATGTGTGGACTGTTAGTGGAATACGTTGGAATGTCTTTTTCCGCCCTTTTGCGAAATTCACCACGGCACAAAAGATGTAAATGGAATGACACAAAAACGCAATTTGAATTTTATATTTATTATATGTTAATAATTTTTATAATTCGTGTTAGTTAGCAGTAGTATATGCTGGAAATTTGTGTTTTTTAATTTTTTTTATTTAAGACTAGAAACAAATATAGACAAACACAAAAAAATGGAATTTATAATTTTTTCCTTGGAGGCGGATGATTGCAATGTTGGAATTATGCAGATTCAAGCACCTCGACATCCACAAGGCCACTTGGCTGTCCCCTGATCAGCGAACCCGCAACCAAATTGATCACGTTGTGATCGACGGAAGGCATGCTTCAAGCGTGCTGGATGTTCGTACGTTCCGTGGAGTCAGCGTTGACTCTGACCACTTTCTTGTTGCAGCCAAGATACGCATGCGTCTGTGCAACGCAAAGAACGTACGCCCCAGTGCGCAACGAAAGCTTATTGGCGGACTCTGGGCGCACATCTCCCACTCCATGCGCACTGCCGTGGAAAAAGTCAATGGTTTCAAGCGTCCAACACCACGGAACCAATGGTTCGATGAGGAGTGTCGCGAGGCTGCTGCGGCGAAAAACGCCGTCTACAAAAGAACGCGAGGCATACAAGAAATATGCAGGGAAAAGAGAAAGGAGGAGAGGCGCCTTTTTAGACGGAAAAAACGGGAGCAGGAAAGGCGCGAGCGTGAGGAACTCGAGGGGTTACGAGGCAGAAATGCTGCTCGAAAATTCTACCGACAGGTCAACTGTCTGACCCAAGATTTCAAAACTGTAAAGATGAAAATGGGAATCTGGTTGCAGAAGCGAAGTGCGCACTGAGATTATGGAGGGAGCGTTTCTTTAAGCTGCTTGCTGGCGATGACAGCGCGAATACCGCCATTGGAGGAAACAACCCGATACCATCAATCGACGATGATGTGGACGTTCCACTGCCTAGCCATGACGATGTCCGAGCTGCAATGTTGCGACTCAAAAACAACAAAGCAGCTGGTGCTGATGGCTTGCCTGCGGAGTTGTCTAAGGCTGGAAGCGAAGAGCTGATAGGGTGCATGTATCAGCTCCTCTGCAGAATACGGCTAGCGGAAAACATGCCCGGCGATTGGAATCTCAGTGTCCTTTGTCCTGTACTTAAAAAGGGTGACCCGACGATGTGGTCCTATCGAGCGTACTATGCGAAAGATTAAAGCTGTTTACCAACACACTGGTCGGACCTTATCAGTGCGGCTTCAGACCTGGTAAATCCACCACAGACCAGATCTTCACATTACGCCAGATCCTGGAAAAAACCCGCGAGAGATAGACCGACACCCATCATCTGTTTGTCGACTAGATCTTCGGTCAAGTCCGTATTGGGAGCGACTATCGCGTAAGAATGAACCACGAACTGTATGAGCTCTACGGTGACATCGATGTCGTCCAGCGCATAACAATACAACGTTTGCGCTGGCTCGGACATGTCGTTCGTATGGACGAAGAAGCTCCAGCGAAAAAGGTGTTCGAAACGAGAGTCAACGATAGACGACGAAGAGGGAGACCGCGTCTTCGATGGAAGGACCAAGTGGAGGAGAACCTGTCTACACTTGGTGTTATAAATTGGAGAAGACGCGCTAGAAGCAGAGGCTCCTGGCGAGAGCTCTTGAGGTCGGCCGGTAACGGGTTGTGAAGGCCACCTCAGTAAGTAAGTAAGTAAACATGTGTGTTATATATGTATAGTTCTTGGATGTATTTTGTCTTTCTTTTTTTTTTTGGGAATGATAATTTTGTGATTTTAGTTATACTGGAAGGAGAGCTTAATTTTCCTTTTATCCAGTTTTGACGTAGTAATTTATATTGTTTATTGTTATTGGATTTTAATCAATTTTAGTTTTGTAGGATTATAGTGGAAGAAAAAATGTATTTTCTTGTGGGCCAACTTTTGACGTAGTAAGTTATTAATTTTTTTATTTTCTTTCTAACACACAACACCACCTTCAAAATTGGAAAACACTAAAAGGAAAAAAAGTGCACTACGTATCGGATTTTTATTCTGTTGAGAAGTCCACCGTTGCGAGCTTGGGATGCGGATTGAGGGGAAATTTTTCCAAAGCTATAGTTGGATCCGGCTCGAAGGACCAATGTTTATGTGGTAGGGTGTTCTTTCCTCGTCTTTGAATTGTGTCGTAAAATGCCCTCTAGTTGACCCTTTATTAAAATCCAGTTGTTTTCCTTTTTGTAGTTTATGTTTATTTGTATGTTTGTATTGTACAGTTTTGTGTTTTGTGTTAAATAAAAAAACGAAATGCGCGTGCAGAGCGTCTGCTTACTTCGAAGATGTATTTAGAACTAAACAACTTGGTCAAGCTCACGATCAGCGTGCACTCAGTGAGGCTGGAAGTGCAGCTTTTCACCACAGCTTTGTGTGTGGGCGGAGTTTGACCGGGGCTTCATAACGGAGTAAGGCTTAACCCACTCATGCCGTTGTGGCATGAACAGGAGCTATATAATGTAATCCCGATATCAAAAAAATAAAATACACTTGTCTCCTATGGATTAATGAGGGATCTAATCTGAAAGTTTGGTTGCTCTAGCTCTTACCATCTCTGAGATCTAGGCGTTCATACTGACAGACGGTCAGACGGACATGGGTATATCGATTTCTCTAGTCACTCTGATCATACTTTAGGTAACTTTGGGGGTCTCCGACGTCTCCTACTGTACGTTACATTTATTTTCGGCTTGCACAAACACAATATACCCATACGGTCACTGTTCGCAAAACTAAAGCATTTTTGGGTCGTCGTGAAGCACCTTGTCGGACCGCAATACTGAAATTGGGGGAAAAATTCGGACCGTTTTATCTCTCGAAGAGGTGATCACAATTGGCCACCGAGATCTTGTGATTTAACACCTTGCAACTTCTTCCTTTGGGGCCACGTGAAAGATAAGGTCTACGCCAAAAAGATGAAGTCGTGAGGCTATCGAGGACATAGGGCAGTCGCTTGCGATTTGGTTATGGAAAAGTTCATGAAAAGGATATGGTCCTGTAAGCGTGGTCTTGGTGGGCATTTGGCTGATGTTGTTTTTCATTATTAACGGCATACCTTCCTCTTTATTATGAAATAAACATCCGATCATTTATCTCAAAAAATGGCATTTTTCTTTGAATACCAAAATAACATCTCTTATTGGAAAACCCTTTACCAAGTTTGGTAAACCCTTTACCAAGTTTCCTCCACAATGGTCAAGTATACACTACTTGCGATTAAAAAGCGAACATAATGAGCGAGATATTTCTCAGATTCTGCCACTGAAGCTCTGGTCGACAACTCAATAAATTTTCCCGATGTAAATGATTTTAAAGCTGAGCAAGTCATTGCACCAGCTGAAATTAAACAAGTAACAAGTTCGTTAAAAATAAAGAAAGCGCCTGCCCTGACAACATTCCCAATGTTTGTCTTAGACACCTTCCAAAATCTGCACTAGATATTAGGCATCTAATCTGAAAATTTCGTCGCTCTAGCTCTTACCATCTCTGAAATCAAGACGTTCATACAGACAGACGGTCAGACGGACAAGAGTATATCGACTTCTCTAGTAACCCTGATCATACTTTAGGTAACTTTGGGGGTCTCGGACGTTTCCTTCTGTATATTACATACAATATGTAATGTACAACTGGTTGAACTGGTTGTTTTGTGTTAAGGCCTTTACGCAGCATGAAAAGTTTACGAACGGAATGAAAAACTTCATATAAAAAAAACAGTGTCGAAAGATTACGATCCAAAATTTTTTACAAGTGGACGCAGATAGCAAAACAAAACAGTGTTGTCTTTTAATTTTAAAAATGCTAAACGTTAGATGGCGCCACTACTTCACTAGGTGTGGTAACACTCACAACAGCTGTTTTGTTTTTGGCGGCCCAATTTGGTTTTAATGTGCAAGCATATTATTTCGCTCGCATTAAAATATTCACTTGTGCAGTGTGCCAAATAAAATTTAAAAAAAAGAAACATCCGTTATAATGGCAGGTCGTAGTAAAAGGTGCGAAAGTTTTTCAAAGGAGGACAAAATTGCACTGATTAAGGCAGTGGAATTGCGCCCAGTGTTTTGGGACCTGACTGAAAAATGCATTTTAATGTGCTAATGACAAAAAACGCGTGGGATGAAATTGCAGGAACTCTCAATAAAGAGGGTAAGTGAGAACCATATGAAAATTTTTTTTGAAACACCGATGGATTACGCACCGCTTTAAATTGAACACGAAATGTACACAATTGTGTTGTAATATTAGTTCAATACAAAATACATACATCTTTAAAAAATCTTCCAGTTTCGGCTCTGCCTGTTAAATAAGGGTTTACCCAGATACTCCATTTCCTGCGCCGTCCCCCTTCTTGTTGTTTTTTTTTTGCAGCCAACCTTTTTGCAATTAGGAAGGCAGTCATATTAGCATTATTTATATTGCAATGTCAACAATATTTGTTCATAGAAATCCATTGCAAATTGTGCGCGCTTATTTTTTGTAAATCAAAAACAGCTGATTGCAGAGTGACTGTTTGCCATTTCAACCCAACATATCGAAAATAAATACCGATGAATACCACAAAAAAGACAAGAACTCGATAAAAAATACCTCTTTTCCTTAATTTGCACACACTGGTTATTACGCTAAAAATAATGTACAAGAATTTAAGATCGTAAATTTTTCATGCTGCGTACAGGCCTTTAAATAAAAAAACGAAATGCGCGTGCAGAGTGTCTGCTTACTTCGAAGATGTATTTAGAACTAAACAACTAGGTCAAGCTCACGATCAGCGTGCACCCAGTGAGGCTGGAAGTGCAGCTTTTCACCAAAGCTTTGTGTGTGGGCGGAGTTTGACCGGAGCTTCATAACGGAGTAAGGCTTAACCCACTCATGCCGTTGTGGCATGAACATACCGCCCCCCTTGCAACACTTGGTTGCAAAAAGAACTGCAGTTGGAGAAAGTGGTGGGCTAAGCCAAAAGGTAGAGGTCTTCGGGTGCCGTCCAACAACATCCAGAAAGGATCCATCCGAAGACGGTGCTCTGGGCCACCGGTAGACCCGGTTGACTGGCAATAAAACCGGCCTGGATGATGCTCCATCGGCCCCGAGCACAATAGAAACGAGGGACGGACGGTGGAAATTTTCGTCCGCCAACACAGTGTTGGAAAAGTTTTCCGGACGGCCTCATCAATGGCTCGTTGCGGGGTCCTCGTCGAGAGCTGTGTGTCGACTTTGAAAACGACCTCCAACCTCATGGTCCGGTCAAGCTTGGAGCTGATGATGGCGGTGCACGCCACCTCCTCACCAATCCGCGTCGTGGCCAGCTTGAAGGCTGCATTGATGCGGCTTAGAGGGGTACACGGGTCGATCAGCGCTCGGGTCTCATAGCGTGTATGACCATTGTCGACCACCACTATTGCCGTTGGGAGGATCTTCGTCCCTTTATGCGCTAGCAGTGACGACAACGTCAGCGGAGGAAGAGCCCGTGGCGCTGAAGTCACAGTGGACCGTGGCCTCGCATCTGACTGAATGCGTGTTTGAGTGGACGAGGCGTGGGAATGCAGACGCGACCGCGGAGGTAAGTCTGGCCGCCTGGAGTCACGCATGTGGAGTAGCGTGTGGTGGTCCTTTTTTTACAGATGCGGCACACAACGCCGCTCCTGCACGAATTGCTGGAATGTTGGTGGGTCAAGCAGTTTGGGCAGTACTTATTTATAAGTACTGCTCGAAGGCGCTTCTCAGCGCTGAGGTTGAGAAACTGCTGGCACTTCCGCAGTGGGTGTACTCCACGGCACACCCGACAACGGAAGGAGTCTACTCCTCTAGGGCGGCTTCGTTCTTGGCTGTGTGAGCGAGATGAAATGTTTGGACTAGTACGAGAGAAAAAAAAATACAATATTAGTTGTTAATAAGGATGAATTGTGATATGGGGGACAGCACTCGATTAGTCGGACTTTAGACTGGACTCTACAGGAAGTAGAATTAATTTGGCCACTGGCCGCTTAATGGCACCACGAGCAGTCATGACGTTTACAACGCGGACCATGCCATCAGCACCGGAAAAGGTGCTTTGGAACCTGCCAAGGCGCCATTCGTTAAGGGGTAGATTGTCTTCTTTGACAATCACCATGTCGCCTGGCTGCAGATTTCTCGTGGGGAGTTGCCATTTATTTCTTTTGTGCAACTCCTTAACGTAGACACAACTGCTGGTTTAGAGCCTTCAGACGTTGCCATCGATTAATAATGGACATTGCGGTTTCCTCGATCTCTGGCTCTGCGATGGATAGGAGCTGACCGCCTATTAGGAAGTGACCTGGACTTAGGGCCAGCAGATCAGCAATATTCTCGGACATGGGCGAAATTGGCCTGGAATTTAGGCACGCTTCGATCTTAGAGAGCAATGTCGACAGTTCTTCGAATGTATATTTGATGGAGGAAGTCGACTTGTAAAAAAGCGATTTAAAGCTTTTAACTCCTGCCTCCCACAAACCGTCCATGTGTGGTGCATTAGGAGGGTTGAAACGCCACGTAAGGTTGTGACAGCTGTACCGTGAGGTAAGGTTGGTCTTTGTAACTGCCAGAAAGTCACGGAAATGGCTTTTGAGGCTCACAAAATTCTTCCCGTTGTCGGAAAAGAGTTGTTGCGGGCAGCCTCGCCTCGCCACAAAGCGAGCAAAGGCTGCCAAGAATTTTTCTGTCGTAAGATCGGATGTAGCTTATAAATGGATTGGCTTTGTGCTAAAACACACAAAGACGCAGACGTATCCCTTTGTGATTAGACACGCTCGGCCTGTGTAGTTTTTAATATCGAATGGGACAGCAAAATCTACCCCTGTGTGGGTAAAAAACGTTGTTCTCTCCTTGGGTAACATACCCATGAGCTGGGTCTGTAGTCTCTTTCGATGAACTACACAGACTCGGCAGGAGTTGACAGTAGCCTTAGCCAAGTTCCGAAGCTTTGGGATCCAATATCTCGCACGAATGAGACGTGTCATCACCTGGTTTCTACCATGTAGTGAAACGCGGTGTGTGAACCGAGCAAGGAGTTTCGTGAAAGCGCATGAATATGGAATAATGATCGGATGTCGTTCGTCATAGCTTAGATTTTCCGACGAACTTATGCGTCCGCTTGCTCTTATAACTCCCTTCGGGTCAAGGAATGGATTTAAGTTGCAGATTCTACTTGAAGTTCAGCAAACACCGGTATTCTTTGGAGTACTCTGCGCGTTGAGTATGCGCAATTAAACGATCTTGCGCATCTGAAAGTTCGTTGTTGCTGAGTTCAATGGGAAATTTAGTATCGGATTTTCGACACTTTTTGAAGAACCGTAGAACGTATGTCATAACTCGGAGCGCTCTCCCGAACTCCGAAAAGCGATCCATGGTGCTGAACCGTTCGGGCATCGTGGACAAGTTGCATTTGAGAGGGCGTTGCTCTAAATCTGTCTCGTGGAGTGGCTCGACTGGTGCCGGCCATAGATCTTGCCTTAAAGTCAGCCATTCTGGCCCACGCCACCATAGGTTGCTATCAGCAATATCTTGAGGTGTCGCGCCTCTGCTAGCCAAGTCGGAAGGATTGTGCTCGGACCTTACGTGTGACCACTTTCCAACAACGGTAGACTTCGTGATTTTGGCTACTCTGTTAGCAACGAAAGAGTCCACCTGCATGGAGGCTTGTTCAGCCAAGCCAGAACGATCGTGGATCTGTCCAATAGAAAACTTCATAATTGTTCACAGGTAATTGTGGAAGTAGCGCCGCTGATAAGTCGGCAAGGAGAACAGCACCACACAATTCTAGACGCTGTAAGAAAACAGTCTTGACTGGAGCAACTCTGGTTTTCGCCGCTAGCAGATGAGCTGTTATTTCGGATTCCGTTTCCACTCGCACATAAATCGCAGCTCCAGACGCACGTTGAGAAGCGTCACAGAACCCGTGGAACTGCAACTTAGCTCTTGGATAGTATTGGACCCACCTTGGAATGCGGACCTGTTGGAGAGCAGGGTAGCTCCATAAGAAGTCCTGCCACCTTTTAAAAAGCTCACTTGGCAGCATCATCCCAGCCGAGTTCCTCTAGCCAGATCTCTTGCATGAAGATCTTTGCCCGGGCAACGAATGGACCAAGCCAGCCGGCTGGATCAAACAATTTGGCAATCTGGGAAAGGACTTCCCTTTTCGTAAACGTGGAATTTACTACGACCTCGGCTGGCTGAAAGTAAAAGTCGTCAGTGAAGGCCTGCCTTCTCACACCCAGTGTCTTTGCTGAGCTAGCGTCATCAATTTCGAGGAAGTCTTCACGGAGCAAATGATCCTTGGGAATATCTTTTAACACCTCTTTGGCACTGGAAGTCCACTTTCTTAACGGAAAACCAGCACTGTCGAATGCTGCGCGAAGTTCTTTTACCGCTGCAGTGTCTTTTGAGGTCGTATGCATGCCAGCAAGTACATCATCCACATACATTGACTGCGATATGATGTCACTTGCAAGCGGATATTGTCCACGAACATCTTGGGCAAGCTGTTGTAGGACCCGGATGGCCAGAAATGGAGCACAGTTCACCCCAAAGGTAACTGTGTTGTGCTGATAATCGTTGAGCTCCCCTTATCTATTTCGAAATAGAATTCTTTGAAACTGTCTATGATTGGGATGTAGTAATATTTGCCGATACATTTTAGTAATATCGGCATTGAAAACGTAGCGGAAGAAACGCCACTTTAGAATCTGCGTAGTCAGATCGGATTGGAGGACGGGACCTGGATGCAGGACATCGTTTAAACTGTTGCCATTCGATGATGGACTGGAGGCGTTAAACACAACGCGGAGCTTGGTAGTGGTGCTGTCTGGAAAACAGCATGATGAGGCAGGTAAAAGTTATTAGCATCATTGGAGGGTGGAATTTTGGTCATGTGATCTAAATCCAGGTATTCTTGGATAACGGAGTCGTACTACTCTTTTAAATGAATGTTTCTTTTCAAACGAGTTTCGTTCTTTAGAAACTGAGCCAGTGCGATGGATCTTGAATGACCCAGGTTGATGTGGTCAGGGTCCTTAAACGGTAGTGTCACCACATATCGACCATTGTCATTTGTTGTAGTAGTGCGAACGAAATTATCTTCGAAAATGGAGTCGGAATCTGCTACCAACGTTGCTGGTAGTTCCTCCACCTCCCAAAACTTGTTGAGGAGATTTTCGAGTCGCTGTTCTGAATTACCAGTTATTCTCGTTATTGATTCCGCTACTGGTCCTGTCAAAATCCATCCGAAAATGGTTTCTTGGTCCACAGATTTTTCGCTTGCGAGCCTCCTGTACATTGAAGCTTGATCAGGTTGAACAGCCGTTCGGAGATGAACGAGCCCTCTGTCGCTGGATCGATTAACGCACGCGCTTTATAACATACCCCTTATGGTGTATGTTTATCATAGCCGTGCCGAGTAGAACACAATGAGTGTTCGCCGTAAAATAATTCTGTACATTGGATGGAGTGGACTGTACGATGCAATTTTGTGAACTTGGATCTGCAGGAACTGGTGCAGAGGAGGAGGGAAGGGGAGCCACCACGGTGCAGAAGCGTGTTGTGGCGACCTTTGCAGTTGAAACAGTTATGCGGACTTGAGCAATCCTTAAGCTGATGACCTCTAGCGAAACAGTTTAAGCACAATTTCAACTGCTTTATGTAGTTAGCCCTTTCATTGACAGCCATTTGGAGGAATTTCGGACAGAGACGGATCGGGTGATTCTCTTTTGAGCAAAGCTTGCACGTCTGAGGCTTAACATTGACCGTGGTCTCAAAGGAGTTCACCATTTTTGAACTTGGTTCCTTTCGAGCAGACCTTGATTGAGTTTGCGTGCTGCTACTCGGCTTCACGTCTTCTATCGCTTCTAAAGTGCGATAGCGATCGAGCAAGAAGCTTTCCATTTCTCTCCATAATGGGATCTCGGATTTGTTTTGGAGGGACTGCTCCCACAAGGAAAGAGTGCTTTTTGGCAGTTTAGACGAGCACAGGAAAACAAGGAGACAGTCCCAATTCTCGGTGCTGACTTCCGATAGCGACAGAGCCGTTAAGCATCCTTGCACCGTAGTCTGTAGGTCTTTGATGCCAGCTCCAGATTCCTGGGTGATTGTGGGGAGATTAAATAGGACCTTAAGCTGGCTGTTGATAAGTAGTCACTTATTTTCAAATCTCTCAGTCAGAGCGCGCCATGCTAAAGCGAAACCATCGTTTGTCAGTGGAGACTTTGACACGAGGTGGAAGAGTCGTTCGACGGGAGTCAGAGTAGGATTATTTATATAGACTGCCGTGAATATGTCTCGGAACGTTGGCCATTTCAAATAGTCCCCACTAAATATTTCAATGTGGACAGGAGGAACGCTACAGCCTCGCGGCTGAAAACTAGCCGTTGGTGCGCTAACTGGAGTGGAGGCGTTCTCGATCTGCTCATGGAGATCTGATGCGCACTGCTCATATAACGTATATGAGAAGTCATATTTTGCTTGCATAGCTTGCAGAGATTTACCTTCGGAATCTGTTTGGCTGAGTGCTTTTGCGCAAAGTTCGCACTCTTGTTCTATTTTATCCCATAGAGCTTTAACTTGGTCTCGGCGTATTTTTAGTGTGAAAAGTGAGACCCCGGAAGGAGTTTGAGCAGTAATTTTTTCTGCAAACTGATGCAGACGGTCAGTCGCAACACTAAAGTCGTTGAGAGACATCTTTTTGAATCGGAAACCTTTTGAACTGTTGCTCGAGTCACACGCGAAGCAAGCTCGACCTCGGATAAGCGAGCAACAATCAGAGCAAAGACAAAATTGGAAAATTTTAGGAACATTAATGAAAGACACCGCATGTTATAATTTGTTAAGCAAGGACAATTTGTATGAAGTGTGATTAACGATTGTGTTGTGAAAATGTGTAATGGTTTATTGCTGCACAAAATTCACAATAAATAAGGATTCGAGTATAAAACCTTTAAATGTGGATATAAAAGTACGGACTAATATAATGTTGCACAGACCTTGTATTTTTAATTCAATTTGTATCTTATTATTATTATTTTTTTTTGTTTTATAAAAATGAGACAAATGTGTATAAAAATATATTTTTTTTTCCATTTCCAAAAATTTTGTAAAAATGATTAAAACCGTATAAATGTCTATATAAAAAAATTGTAAATGTCACACGGATTGGAAAAAATGCATATACCCAAACTACAGGTAGAGTATTTTGCACAAACGGCCACTGGAAACTGCTGCTTGTGTACGTTGTAATTTGTGTGCGTATGTATTTTGTAGGAAACACGGAATTCAAAAACCAAAAAATATACGTGTGTTTGTATGCAGTATGTGTATGTGTATTCCTTTTCCTTGTTTCTCCTCCTTTCTATATTTGATGAAAGCACACACAAAAAAAATGCAAGTGTCACACGGATTGGAAAAATGCATATCCCAAATTACAGGTAGAGTATTTTGCATAAACGGCCACTGGAAATTGCTGCTTCTGTACGTTGTAATTTGTGTGCATATGTATTTTTGGAAAACACGGAACACAAAAGTCACCAAAAAAATATATGTATGTTTGTATAGAGGATGTGTGTATGTATTCCTTTTTCTTGTTTCTCCTCCTTTTTATATTTGAAGAAAGCACACTATCCGGAGCAGAACTAAAAACGCGTACTAATAATTTTAAACGCCATTGCGGCTAATGTTTGTTTTGCTTAAATTAATCTTATATTGTAACGTCTTATACGCATAAGTCACAACAGCGCTTATGTTATGTTAATAAGCTCGTTTTTAACTGTAACTAAAGCTCCGCTGCGCTTTATGTTAGCGCAGCAGCCGAGCGCCTGCATATGTTATTACCATTCTATCACTTCTGTAACTACGATCGCCGTGGAATAAACGTATTAGAGCAAAAGCGCATCGAGTGTTTTTACTTATATATATTTCTATATTTATTTCGCGCAAAAGGTGGGCAATTCGTGTCTCTCCTCAAAACATTGGTGACCCCGACGTGATTCGTTGTTTAAATCGTAGTTACAGAATCAAATAATTCATATCAGTTGAGTTATTTTTAGCTGTTTTTGCACAATTCGATGTGAAACACATACATACAAACATACATATTCGCTACCGCGTACAAGCTTGCATATATACGCACATATGTGTAACAAATATTCGTGCGTGTGTCGTGTATATAAAACCAAATTCATTTGTTATAATTAAAATCAATGCTTGCGCGCACTTGCGTCATATAATAATTATTCAAAAAAATCATTCGTTTCGCTAACATACATTCATACGCATGTGCATACATACAGACGTATGTACATCAGTTGCATCATCTCATGTTCATCGGTTTCGCGCATTTTTTCGTACAAATACACACAAACATACGATCATAACTGTAAATTCTATGTGAAGCAACCCAACGTGAACATACGACAAATTTTCGTGTCTGCTTTGCTTCGTAACGGCGGTATACACTTTTTCATCTTTGCCTATTCTAAAAAGTACAGGGTGTTTTTTATATCGCTGCAAAGTACTTTGTGATTTCTCGTGTTTGAACATAGTGTAAAAAATGGCCAGCGACAAAAGTGACATTAATGCAACAATACCGAGTAATGTGGCCTTTTATAAGGCAAAGGTTGAATCTATAATGCGTCAAACCAACGCATTACGTTCTTCCTTAACGCCCGAAGTGTTAAATAATTTTGATAAATCAGATCTGGCAACGCGCATTGAGTACGTTGACGATTTAAATGCTGAATTTCTCACAGTGCAGTCCAGCCTAGAAAGGCTTGACTTAACAGAGCTTGCTGGTGATGCTCGTCTCGATTTTGCAAATATTTATTTAAAAATTAAAGCTGATCTAAATCGTGAATTGGCCACGCATAACACTCAACATGCTAATTCAACAACGATTGTGCGCAACTTCGGCGAGGATACAACATGCAACACATCTATGCGAAAATCACGGCTGCCCAACCTTAAACTACCGCAGTTTAATGGCGGATACGCAGAATGGCCCGATTTCTATGCCATGTTTACTTCAGTCGTCGATCAGGATCAAGAGCTAAGTAACATCGAAAAGTTTCAGCATCTACGTGCAAACCTTGGAGGTGCTGCACTGGGCACAATAAGTTCGCTCGAACCATCCGATGCGAATTATAAAACGGCTTTAGATTTACTTATCAATCGATTTAATAACAAGTTGCTCAATTTTCAGACACACGTAAAAGCTATTTTTGAGTTAAATGAGCCAGAAGGGAGTGTCAAGCAGCTTACGTTCTCTGAGTGACCAGATGAACTCACATTTACGTGCCATTCGCACACTTGCTTCGTCTGCTGAGATTCTGGATGGCCTTTTGATATACATCGTTGTGCAGAAATTGGATGAGAAAACCCGAGAGAAATGGGAGGAGGATTTGCAGTCGGATAAGCTCACCAGTTGGGCTACAATGGCTTCATTTCTGGAAAAAAGATGTCGGACTTTGGAAAATATGGATAATGCTATGGTAACAAACACACCTAGCAAACAGGTGGGAAAAAGCCAACACAAATATAACCATAATTCACTTGTTTCCACATCTATCAATACAAATAAATCATTATGCATATTTTGCAGTAGTCAAGAACATTACTTGTCAAAATGTACTCGTTTTCTCAGCCTAAGTCCCAGATTGCGTATTATCGAAGCCAAGAAAATGCATTTGTGCCTGAATTGCCTTCGCAAAGGCCATAGTCTGCAGCAATGCAAGTCAGGACTCTGCAAGCATTGCCAAAACAAACATAATACATTACTACATTTGTCATCAAATGAAAATTCACCCGCATCATCTGCACCTTCGCTGACATCACCGTTGCCACATACTGAACCGCATTCATCATCATCTCTCGTATCATTCTCACAACCATCACATAAAACTCTAAAAAGCTTGCCTCCTGATTACGTGTTGCTAGCAACTGCAATTATATTTGTCAAAAACCGTGTTGGTACACTCATGCCTTGCCGCGCTATACTTGATTCTGCATCACAACTTAACTTTATAACTGCTCGCTTAGCAAAGCAACTACAACTGAAAACGCACCAGTCTCATACGTCAATATCTGGCATTGGAGAATCGACTCTAAACTCGGATAAGGCGGTAGATATTATCGCGCAATCGCAGGATGCCAGCTATAGTGCATTTTTCACAGCTGTTGTGGCGCATACTATCACCGATTATCAGCCACACCACAATTTAAATGCCTCTGGGTGGAACATCCCTGAACACATCACGCTTGCAGATCCGCTCTTTTATAAATCTCAACGTATTGATATTCTTATCGGAGCTGGTCTCTTTTTCGATTTATTGTGTGTAGGTCAAATACGCATAGCTGATGGCTTACCATCGCTTCAAAACACAAAATTAGGTTGGATCCTCTCTGGAGGCATCTCAACCAAGCACATCAAGCCTACATCACTTGCTGCAACTTCAAAACCATTAACAATCAAAACTGAAGAAAACTCACTTGCTGCCATTGTCAAGCGTTTTTGGGAGATTGAATGCAACTACGCTTCGTCACCTTCGATTTCTGATGAGGATGCACTTTGCGAGCACCTTTTTCAGAAAAATTATATACGCCTTGAGAACGGCCAATATTCTGTTCGTCTTTCTGCCAGTACTGGATTTGAAGCTCTTGGAGATTCTTTTTGCCGTGCTCTTCGTCGATTTAAAAGTTTGGAAACCAAGTTTGCAAAGAATCCAGCGATGAAATCACAGTACAGCGAATTCATTCAGGAATATCTTAATTTAGGCCACATGTCGCTTTCTTCGAATCAAACTAAATTCCATCAATTCTTTTTACCGCATCACTGTGTGCATAAGCTCGACAGCAGCAGTACTAAACTTCGTGTCGTCTTTGATGGTTCAGCCAAAACAACAAGTGGATATTCGCTCAACGACTTACTGTTAGCTGGTCCAACTATACAGCCTAAAATATTTAATACACTTCTTCGTTTTCGATTCTTTAAGGTTGCTCTTTGCGAGAACATAGCAAAAATGTATCGCTGTGTGCGCATGTCTCACCCAGATGCCTATCTGCAATGCATTCTTTGGCGCAAACCACTGATGAACAAAGCTCGTAACGAATCAGAGCGATGCATCAACTATCGTTTGACGAGGAAAAGGCATTTCCCATTGGAGCAAAAATCATACGCAGAGACTTTTACGTAGACGATCTCATGTCTGGCGGTGAAACAGTTGAAGAAGTCAAGGAGATTCTACGCCAGGTCAAAGGATTGCTTAAGAAAGGACACTTTCCCATACGCAAGTGGTGCTCAAACGAACAGAGTGCTTTGCTTGGCGAACCTGATTGCGATCGAGAAAAGTTAATGAAGTTTCATGATGGAACCGACATTGCCAAAGCTCTGGGATTAGTTTGGAACCCAAGCTCAGACAGCTTATTGTTTAACTTTTCTCAAATCATGCCTGAGGGTCCAGTGACCAAACGCAGTGTGCTATCGACCATAGCAAGATTTTATGACCCCCTGGGCTTAATATCACCAATAATCACTAAATTCAAAATCTTCTTCCAGGCATTGTGGAAGGAAAACCTGAGCTGGGATGCAAGTTTACCGCAACCTCTGGAGTTGGCCTGGCGTGACCTGACATCTCAACTATCAATGGTGGAAAACTTTAAATTTCCACGTTTTGCTATGCTGCCGCAAGCGTCGTTGCAAATACACGCCTTTTGCGATGCCAGCATTTCAGCATATGGAGCATGCATATACCTTAGATCGGAAACAAATGGATCTGTATCATCGCATCTGCTCTGCTCTAAATCAAAGGTAGCACCTTTAAAAACAATAACTGTTCCAAAGCTGGAACTATCAGCAGCGCTCTTGTTGGCAGAACTTGTCGCCAGCGTATCACAGAGTATATCGTTTCCCTGTGAATTCCACTGCTGGTCGGACTCAACTATCGTTTTGGCATGGATTCGTGAAATACCATCAAACTTCAACATTTTTGTAGCCAACAGAGTCGCACAAATACAGGATATGACAAAAGGAATGACATGGCATCATGTGCCAACTAACGCAAATCCGGCAGACATACTGTCTCGAGGCTGCACTTCTAGAGAACTTTTGGATCTTCGTTTATGGACCAACGGCCCAGAATTCCTGCTTTTAAACTCTACGAAGTGGCCATCTATCGCGCTGCAGCCAACAGAACTACCGGAACGTCGTCGCACAACTCTGCTGTTATCAGCGCAGCAAGATGTATCGTTTAACTGCACGTACCAAACCTCTTTTAACAAACTTCAGCGTGTATTTTCCTACGTATACAGATTTTCTCGTCTACGTTTCAAGAATCATCCGCATGAGAAAGGAGAACTGTCTGTCGAAGAAATATGGAATGGTAGTTGTCTGCTCTTGAGGAATATCCAGCAGTTTTCTTTTGCCGAGGAACTTCGTGCGCTAAGGAAAAAGCTACCAGTTTCATCTAAGAGCAAAAAAAAAAACTCTCTTAATCCCGAAATTGGCACTGATAATTTGCTTCGAGTAGGCGGCAGGCTTCAGTACTCATATTTGGACTACAATGCAATGCATCCTATATTGCTTCCGAAAAAGCATCCAGTCACTTTGGCCTTGATTACATACTATCACCAAAAATATTTACACGCTGGTCCCCAAAGCCTGCTTGCATCGATACGTCAGAGGTATTGGCCAATCGGTGGCCTAAAACTGGTTGCAAGCGTCATCAATAAATGCGTCAGATGTTTTCGTATGAAGCCTATTACTTTTGAACACATAATGGGAAGATTGCCTGCAGACCGCGTACAACCAAATCCGGCGTTTCATACTACTGGAATTGATTTCTGTGGCCCATTCTACTATAAAGCTGAGGCTAGGAACAAACCACCTCACAAATGCTACATTTCAGTCTTTATCTGCTTTTCAACAAAGGCAATACATTTAGAAGTCGTACAAGACTTGTCAACAGCAGCATTCATCGCGGCTCTACGTCGTTTTATAAGTCTTAGAGGAAGTCCTCGAACCATTTGGACAGACAACGCTACAAACTTTGTTGGTGCTTAGAATGAACTCGAAGAATTGAAGCAGTTATTTCTTAGCCAACCTCACATATCTTCTGTGTCATCCGCTTGCTCGTCCAATGGTATTGACTGGAAATTCATTCCGCCACGATCACCACATTTCGATGGTTTATGGGAAGCGGCAGTCAAATCTGCTAAGTTCCACTTTTATCGCGTTGTCGGCCAATCCATTCTCACTCTCGATGAACTTCAAACACTTATTTATGAAATTTCAGCCATGCTTAACTCACGTCCACTTTCATCAATTACAGAGAATCCATCTGATATTGATGTGCTCACTCCTGCTCACTTTTTGAAAGGTTCAAGCTTCACCATGTTTCCGGAACCAGACGTAACTCACCTCAGCGCCAATCGTCTCAATCGTTGGCAACGAGTGACGCAGATGCAGCAAGCTTTCTGGAAGAAATGGACCACTGATTACTTGTCTCAGCTTCAAGAACGAGGCAAGTGGCGAGCTGAGAAGCCAAACCTACAAACAGGGAGCGTAGTGCTTCTGAAGGATGACAACTGGCCATGCCTTAAGTGGCAGCTTGGTCGCATCGAAGAAGTTATTCCTGGACAGGATGGCATCATCAGAGTAGCTATGATCCGCACAGCTACGGGTCTTGTCAAAAGAGCCGTCACCAAATTAGCCGTTCTGCCCGTTGAGACTAATCATGTTGAAAGCTTGACTCTTCCAACGGGGGAGTATGTCCGGAGCAGAACTAAAAACGCGTACTAATAATTTTAAATGCCATTGCGGCTAATGTTTGTTTTGCTTAAATTAATCTTATATTGTAACGTCTTATACGCATAAGTCACAACAGCGCTTATGTTATGTTAATAAGCTCGTTTTTAACTGTAACTAAAGCTCCGCCGAGCTTTATGTTAGCGCAGCAGCCTAGCGCCTGCATATGTTATTACCATTCTATCAATTCTGTAACTACGATCGCCGTGGAATAAACGTATTAGAGCAAAAGCGCATCGAATGTTTTTACTTATATATATTTCTATATTTATTTCGCGCAAAAGGTGGGCAATTCGTGTCTCTCCTCAAAACACACACAAAAAAAATGTAATACAGTCGAGGCGGTGCCCGACAGTGTAATGCCCTGTACCTTTTTTTCTCAAAAAAGATTTATTCCTGCATATTCTTACTAAAAATTTCCAATTGGAACATTTTTTTGTTGGTGCAAAACGATATTGATCCCCTATAAGTTCCGCAAATTTTAACCGATTTTGATGAAAATCGAAATTTACGTCAAAGGAGTTATTTAAAGTATATGGGGTTAGTTTCAAGGCGATATGTTGAAGGGTGTGGGAGAAAACCCGGTAAACCGATTGCGGGGGGTGGGGGGCTGCATTGATAAAATTTGGATGTGGATTTGTTTATTAGAGGCACATGAATCAGCTTACCAAAATTGGTGGTTCTAGGTCATTTGTTACTACTATTACGTAGAGTCAAATATTGACGCAGTTTATTGGCAAGGGGAGGTGAAATTTTTACATTTTAGACTATAACTTTTGTTGTAATTGTCCGATTTTATTTTTGACACACAGATGCATGTAACCACAACGCATCGCTCTGTTTAGTTTCAGATTAAAATATTAAACGGTTTAGCTAAAAAACGCGTAACTCTGCTACGGGTGAACGGGGAAAGATATTGACATGATTCAACAAACTTGATCTTCTGAGGAAATATGCGCATCAGCTGGTAAAGTTTCGTATCTCTAGCTCTAATAGTCTCCGAGATCTAGGTGTTCATACAGACGGACAGACGGACATGGCTCAATCGCTACCCGAGGTTATGATAAGCATTTTGGTATAAAGGACTTGGGGTCTGCCACGCCTCCTTCTTGCCGTTACATACATTGCACAAATCTAGTATACCCTTTGTACCTATAGGTACAGGGTATAAAAAGCACCTCAAGTGGCTAACGGATTAGTATTTATATAATTTGTAATTTGCTTTATTTGCCAATAAAATGAGGATATTGCTTAAAGCTAGCTTTACGTATTAAATCAGAGCTTAGATAAGTATTCAATCTTTAAAACTGTGAAATTAAATTAGATATAAAAATATAATGGAGTTTGACTCAAATAATTAATGTTAAGGAAAAACAATGGCAAAAAAAAAAACCTTAATTATGTTAAAAAAAATAAAAAAATTTTTAACTAAGCAGGTTTCTAACTGAAGCTAGTACCCCGTCATCACGAAAGTTGTGCGATAAGTGATTTTTTATTCGCGAAATTGTTGATAGCGCGAGATTTAAGTTCACCAATCGTGTTAATATTAGATTCATCATGCAGTCGTTTTGTCGCTTAAAAGAATGGTCTATTAAGAATCATTTTTAATATTTTGTTCTGGGAAGTTTGAATTTTTTGTAAATGAGTTCGCGCACTGCTGCCCCATATCTCAGATCCATATAACATTATAGGTAAAAATATTGATTTATATATTATTGATTTGTTGTGCAACGAAAGTTTAGATTTACAATTTATAAAATGGTAAAGAAGGCATATAGTTTTGTTAATTTTATCAATAGTTTTACAAATATTGTTCATGCCACAACGGCATGAGTGGGTTAAGCCTTACTCCGTTATAAAGCTCCGGTCAAACTCCGCCCACACACAAAGCTGTGGTGAAAAGCTGCACTTCCAGCCTCACTGAGTGCACGCTGATCGTGAGCTTGACCTAGTTAGTTAGTTCTAAATACATCTACGAATTAAGCAGACACTCTGCACGCGCATTTCGCTTTTTTATTTAACAAAAAACATAAAACTGTACAATACAAACATACAAATAAACATAAACTACAAAGAGGAAAACAACTGGATTTTTATAAAGGGTCAATTAGAGGGCATTTTACGACACAATACAAAGACGAGGAAAGAACACCCTACTACACAAACATTGGTCCTTCGAGCCGGATGCAACTATAGCTTTGGAAAAATTTCCCCTCGATCCGCATCCCCAGCTCGCAACGGTGGACTTCTCCTCAACAATAAAAATCCGATAAGTAGTGCACTTTTTTTCCTTTTAGTGTTTTCCAATTTTGGAGGTGGTGTTGTGTGTAAAAAAAAAAAAAAAAAAAGAAAAAAATTATTATACATTCCATTTTTTTGTGTGTGTGTATATTTGTTTCTAGACTTAAAAAAAAAAAATAAATATAAAACCACAAATTTCCAACATATACTACTACTGCTAACTAACACGAATTATCCAATTAACCTATAATAAAAATATAAAATACAAGTTGAATTTTTTGTGCTATTCCATTTACATCTTTTGTGCCGTGGTGAATTTCGCATAAAGGCGGCAAAAAGACATTCCACACTTATTCCACTTACAGTCCACACATTAAACTACGTATAACCGTTTTGCGCGTTTTTTGTCTTCACACTCGTTACACACACACATACATAAGCAAACAGCCGTTGCTTAGTTTCCAGTGGCCGTTTGTGTAACATACCCTACCTACAAATTTCGGGCATATGCGTTTTTACTAATCCGTTTGCCACTTGAGGTGTTTTTTTTTTTGTGTGCTTTCTTCAAATATAAAAAGAGGGAAAACAAGAAAAAGGGATACACACACACATCCTCCAATACAAACACACATATATTTTTTTGGTGACTTTTGTGTTCCGTGTTTTCCAAAAATACATACGCACACAAATTAGAAGGTACAGAAGCAGCAATTTCCAGTGGCCGTTTATGCAAAATACTCTACCTGAAGTTTGGGTATATGCATTTTTCCAATCCGTGTGACACTTGCATTTTTTTTGTGTGTGCTTTCATCAAATATAGAAAGGAGGTTCTCCTCCTCAAGGAAAAAGAATACACATACTCCATACAAACACACATATATTTTTTTGGTTTTTGAATTCCGGGTTTCCTACAAAATACATACGCACACAAATTACAAAGTATACAAGCAGCAGTTTCCAGTGGCCGTTTATGCAAAATACTCTACCAGTAGTTTGGGTATATTTAAAATTTTTTTATATAGATATTTATTTATTGGTTTAAATAATTTTTGATAAAATTTTTTAAAATCGAAAACAAAAAAATTTGTATATACATTTGTCTCATTTTTATAAAACAAAAAAAAAAATAATAAGATACATTTTGAATTAAAAATACAAGGTCTATGCAACATTATATTAGTCCGTACTTTTTTATCCATATTTAAGCAATAAACCATTACAAATTTTCACAAAATTGGCCTTGCTTAACAAATTACAACGGTGTCTTTCATTAATATTCCTAAAATTTTCCAATTTTGTTTTTTCTCTGATCGTTGCTCGCTTATCCGAGTATACACCAACACGTGTTGCGTGTTGTTGTCCCCGCAGCTCAGTGAGAGCCTATTATGTCAAGCGATCGCAATCCTAAGAAGCAGCTTACAATTCCTGGTGCATCGAAACCTCAGTCAAGTCCATCGACTTCCAGAGATAATTCGCCTTCAATCCCTAAGAAACCACCAGCGTCTGCAAAGGTCGATCTTGCTTCGCGTGTGACTCGAGCAATAGTTCAAAAGGTTTCCGATTCAAAAAAATGTCTCTCAGCGACTTTATTGTTGCGATTGACCGTCTGCGTCAGTTTGCAGAAAAAATTACTGCTCAAACTCCTTCCGGGGTCTCACTTTTCACACTAAAAATACGCCGAGACCAAGTTAAAGCTCTATGGGATAAAATAGAACAGGAGTGCGAACTTTGCACAAAAGCACTCAGCCAAACAGATTCCGAAGGCCAATCTCTGCAAGCTATGCAAGCAAAATATGACTTCTCATATACCTTATATGAGCAGTGCGCATCAGATCTCCATGAGCAGATCGAGAACGCCTCCACTCCAGTTAGCGCACCAACGGCTAGTTTTCAGCCTCGAGGCTGTAGCGTTCCTCCTGTCCACACTGAAATATTTAGTGGGGACTATTTGAAGTGGCCAACGTTCCGGGACATATTCACGGCAGTCTATATAAATAATCCTACTCTGACTCCCGTCGAACGACTATTCCACCTCAACTCGAAAACGAGTGGAGAAGCAAAGACAAAACAAATCCGAGATCCCATTATGGAGAGAAATGGAAAGCTTCTTGCTCGATCGCTATCGCACTCTAGAAGCGATAGAAGACGAGCAGCAGCACGCAAACTCAATCAAGGTCTGCTCGAAAGGAACCAAGTTCAAAAATGGTGAACTCCTTTGAGACCTAGGTCAATGTTAAGCCTCAGACGTGCAAGCTTTGCTCAAAAGAGAATCACCCAATCCGTCTCTGTCCGAAATTCCTCCAAATGGCTGTCAATGAAAGGGCTAACTACGTAAAGCAGTTGAAATTGTGCTTAAACTGTTTCGCTAGAGGGCATCAGCTTAAGGATTGCTCAAGTCCGCACAACTGTTTCACCTGCAAAGGTCGCCACAACACGCTTCTGCACCGTGGTGGCTCACCTTCCTCCTCCTCTGCATCAGTTCCTGCAGATCCAAGTTCACAAAATCGCATCGTACAGTCCATCCAATGTACAGAACTATTTTACGGCGAACACTCATTGTGTTCTTCTCGGCACGGCTATGATAAACATACACCATAAGGGGGTATGTTATAAAGCGCGTGCGTTAATCGACCCAGCGTCAGAGGGCTCGTTCATCTCCGAACGGCTGTTCAACCTGATCAAGCTTCCGTATCAATCTGTTGAGACAGAAGTATCAGGCTTGAATCAGACCGTTACAGCCAAGGCTAGGAAGTTATGTCACTTCCATATTGGCTCCCCTACTAAGCCCTGGATGCGAATTGAGACTTCAGCGCTTGTCCTTCCAAAAGTCGCAGGGACTCTTCCGTCCAGTCCAATTCCTGAAAGTTTTCTTCAGGACTTGCCGAATCTGCAATACGCCGATCCGTTATTTTACAAGAGTTCGCAGACGGATGTTCTCATAGGCGGTGATATCTATCCTTCGGTCATGACAGGAGGCTCGCAAGAGAAAATCTGTGGATCCCTATTTGGCCAAGAAACCATTTTCGGATGGATTTTGACAGGACCAGTAGCGGAATCAAATAGTCCAAAGATATCCTCATATAGCACGAGAATAACGGTTAATTCAGAACGGCGACTCGAAAATCTCCTCAACAAGTTTTGGGAGGTGGAAGAAGTACCAGCAACGCTGGTAGCAGATTCCGACTCCATTTGCGAAGATAATTTCGTTCGCACTACTACAATAAATGACAATGGTCGATATGTGGTGACACTACCGTTTAGGGACCCTGACCACATCAACCTGAGTCATTCAAGATCCATCGCACTGGCTCAGTTTCTAAAGAACGAAGCTCGTTTGAAAAAAAGCATTCCTTTAAAAGAGCAGTACGACTCCGTTATCCAAGAATACCTGGATTTAGGTCACATGACCAAAATTCCCCCTCCAATGATGCTAATAACTTTTACCTGCCTCATCATGCTGTTTTCAAACCAGACAGCACCACTACCAAGCTCCGCGTTGTGTTTAACACCTCCAGTCCATCATCGAATGGCAATAGTTTAAACGATGTCCTGCATCCAGGTCCCGTCCTCCAATCCGATGTGACTACGCAGATTCTAAAGTGGCGTTTCTTCCGCTACGTTTTCAATGCCGATATTACTAAAATGTATCGGCAAATATTACTACATCCCAATCATAGACATTTTCAAAGAATTCTATTTCGAAGTAGAGAAGGTGAGCTCAACGACTACGAGCTCAACACAGTTTCCTTTGGGGTGAACTGTGCTCCATTTCTGGCCATCCGGGTCCTACAACAGCTTGCCCAAGATGTTCGTGGACAATATCCGCTTGCAAGTGACATCATATCGCAGTCAATGTATGTGGATGATGTACTTGCTGGCATGCATATGACCTCAACAGCCACTGCAGCGGTAAAAGACCTTCGCGCAGCATTCGACAGTGCTGGTTTTCCGTTAAGAAAGTGGACTTCCAGTGCCAAAGAGGTGTTAAAAGATATTCCCAAGGATCATTTGCTCCGTGAAGACTTCCTCGAAATTGATGACGCTAGCTCAGCAAAGACACTGGGTGTGAGAAGGCAGGCCTTCACTGACGACTTTTACTTTCAGCCAGCCGAGGTCGTAGTGAATTCCACGTTTACGAAAAGGGAAGTCCTATCCCAGATTGTCAAATTGTTCGATCCAGCCGGCTGGCTTGCAAGAGATCTGGCTAGAGGAACTCGGTTGGGATTATGCTCTGCCAAGTGAGCTTCTTAAAAGGTGGCAGGACTTCTTACGTAGCTACCATGCTCTCCAACAGGTCCGCATTCCAAGGTGGGTCCAATACTATCCAAGAGCTAAGTTGCAGTTCCACGGGTTCTGTGACGCTTCTCAACGTGCGTTTGGAGCTGCGATTTATGTGCGAGTGGAAACGGAATCCGAAATAACAGCTCATCTGCTAGCGGCGAAAACCAGAGTTGCTCCAGTCAAGACTGTTTCCTTACCGCGTCTAGAATTGTGTGGTGCTGTTCTCCTTGCCGACTTATCAGCGGCGCTACTTCCACAATTACCTGTGAACAATTATGAAGTTTTCTATTGGACAGATTCCACGATCGTTCTGGCTTGGCTGAACAAGCCTCCATGTAGGTGGACCACTTTCGTTGCTAACAGAGTAGCCAAAATCACGAAGTCTACCGTTGTTGGAAAGTGGTCTCACGTAAGGTCCGAACGCAATCCTGCCGACTTGGCTAGCAGAGGCGCGACACCTCAGGATCTTGCTGATAGCAACCTATGGTGGCGTGGGCCAGAATGGCTGACTTTAAGGCAAGATTTATGGCCGGCACCTGTCGAGCCACTCCACGAGACAGATTTAGAGCAACGCCCTCTCAAATGCAACTTGTCCACGATGCCTGAACGGTTCAGCATCATGGATCGCTTTTCGGAGTTCGGGAGAGCGCTCCGAGTTATGGCATACGTTCTACGGTTCTTCAAAAGGTGTCGAAAATCCGATACTAAATTTCCCATTGACCTCAGCAACAACGAACTCTCAGATGCGCAAGATCGTTTAATTGCGCATACTCAACGCGCAGAGTACTCCAAAGAATACCGGTGTTTGCTGAATCGGCAACCGGTTCCAACTTCAAGTAGTATCTGCAACTTAAATCCATTCCTTGACCCGAAGGGGGTTATAAGAGCAAGCGGACGCATAAGTTCGTCGGAAAATCTAAGCTATGACGAACGACATCCGATAATTATTCCATATTCATGCGTTTTCACGAAACTCCTTGCTCGTTTTACACACCGCGTTTCACTACATGGTGGAAACCAGGTGATGACACGTCTCATTCGTGCGAGATATTGGATCCCAAAGCTTCGAAACTTGGCTAAGGCTACGGTCAACTCCTGCCGAGTCTGTGTAGTTCATCGAAAGAGACTACAGACCCAGCTCATGGGTGTGTTACCCAAGGAGAGAACAACGTTTTCGCGTCCTTTTACCCACACAGGGGTAGATTTTGCTGGCCCATTCGATATTAAAAACTACACAGGCCGGGCGTGTCTAATCACAAAGGGATACGTCTGCGTCTTTGTGTGTTTTAGCACAAAAGCAATCCATTTAGAAGCTACCTCCGATCTTACAACGGAGAAATTCTTGGCAGCCTTTGCCCGCTTTGTGGCGAGGCGAGGCTGCCCGCAACAACTCTTTTCCGACAATGGGAAGAATTTTGTGGGAGCCTCAAAAGCCATTTCCCGTGACTTTCTGGCAGTTACAAAGGCCAACCTTACCTCACGGTACAGCTGTCAGCGTTTCAACCCTCCTAATGCATCACACATGGGCGGTTTGTGGGAGGCTGGAGTTAAAAGCTTTAAATCGCTTTTTTACAAGTCGACTTCCTCCATCAAATATACATTCGAAGAACTGTCGACATTGCTCTCTAAGATCGAAGCGTGCCTGAATTCCAGGCCAATTTCACCCATGTCCGAGAATCCTGCTGATCTGCTGGCCCTAAGTCCAGGTCACTTCCTAATAGGCGGTCCGCTCCTATCCATCGCAGAGCCAGAGATCGAGGAAACCGCAATGTCCATTATTAATCGGTGGCAGTTTTGTCTACGTTGGAAGGAAGAATACCTTAAGGAGCTGCACAAAAGTAATAAATGGCAACTCCCCACGAGAAATATGCAGCCAGGCGACATGGTGATTGTCAAAGAAGACAATCTACCCCTTAACGAATGGCGCCTTGGCAGGATCCAAAGCACCTTTCCCGGTGCTGATGGCGTGGTCCGCGTTGTAGACATCATGACTGCTCGTGGTACCATTAAGCGGCCAGTGGCCAAATTAATTCTACTTCCTGTAGAGTCCAGTCTAAAGTCCGACTAATCAAGTGTTGTCCCCCATATCACTATTCATCCTTATTAACTACTAATATTGTATTTTTTTTCCTCTCGTACTAGTCCAAACATGTCATCTCGCTCACACAGCCAAGAACGAAGCCGCCCTAGAGGAGTAGACTCCTTCCGTTGTCGGGTGTGCCGTGGAGTACACCCACTGCGGAAGTGCCAGCGGTTTCTCAACCTCAGCGCTGAGAAGCGCCTCCGAGCAATACTTATAAATAAGTACTGCCCGAACTGCTTGGCCCACCAGCATTCCAGCAATTCGTGCAGGAGCGGCGATGTGTGCCGCATCTGTAAAAAAGGACCACCACACGCTACTCCACATGCGTGCCTCCAGGCGGCCAAATTTACCTCCGCGGTCGCGCCTGCATTCCCGCGCCTCGTCCACTCAAACACGCATTCAGTCAGATGCGAGGCCACGGTCCACTGTGTCTTCAGCGCCACGGGCTCTTCCTCCGCCGACGTTGTCGTCACTGCTAGCGCATAAAGGGACGAAGATGCTCCCAACGGCAATAGTGGTGGTCGACAACGGTCATACACGCTATGAGACCCGAGGGCTGATCGACCCGTGTACCCCTCTAAGCCGCATCAATGCGTCTCTGGCGGCAGCCTTCAAGCTGGCCACGACGCAGATCGGTGAGGAGGTGGCGTGCACCGCCATCATCAGCTCCAAGCTTGACCGGACCATGAGGTTGGAGGTCGTTTTTAAGGTCGACCCACAGCTCTCGACGAGGACCCCGCAACGAGCCATTGATGAGGCCGTCCGGAAAAACTTTTCCAACATTGTGTTGGCGGACGAAAATTTCCACCGTCCGTCCCTCGTTTCTATTGTGCTCGGGGCCGATACTTGTCCTAGCATCATCCAAGCCGGTTTTATTGCCAGTCAACCGGGTCTACCGGTGGCCCAGAGCACCGTCTTCGGATGGATCCTTTCTGGATCGTCCAACGACTAAGGCTTCCGAAGACCTCTACCATCTGGCTTAGCCCACCACTTTCTCCAACTGCAGTCCTTTTTGCAACCAAGTGTTGCAAGGGGGGCGGTATGTTCATGCCACAACGGCATGAGTGGGTTAAGGCTTACTCCGTTATAAAGCTCCGGTCAAACTCCGCCCACACACAAAGCTTTGGTGAAAAGCTGCACTTCCAGCCTCACTGAGTGCACGCTGATCGTGAGCTTGACCTAGTTAGTTAGTTCTAAATACATCTACGAAGTAAGCAGAACAAAAAACATAAAACTGTACAATACAAACATACAAATAAACATAAACTACAAAGAGGAAAACAACTGGATTTTAATAAAGGGTCAATAAGAGGGCATTTTACGACACAATAAAAAGACGAGGAAAGAACACCCTACTACACAAACAAATGTGATCCGAGAAAAGAAGCTTTTTATCGAAGTAAACTCCCAAATAGCGAATGCAATTATCCCATTTTATATTCAATGCATTTAATTTTAGTTCTGTGATTGGAAGAAAACACTGTTTACGCTTTTTTCCACCGATAAAACTATTCAGATAAGGAACTGAGAGCAGATTGAAGTTCAGAATGAACTACACTATAAGCTTCATTAGAGCAGTATAAGGCAGTATCGTCCGCAAACATTAATGTTTGTCAACATTCAAAACTTGGAATATCATGAGTGTAACTATTATTTAAAATGGGACCAAGTACGGAACCAGCTCCACTGAGACGGCTCTACATTCAGTGACCTCGGGAATCGAGAAATCACTTCGTTACAAAGAATTTTCACTAGTGGCCTTCTTAGATATTGAGGGCGCTTTTAATAACGTCTCACCTAAGACCATCACAGACTCATTGAATGAACTTAAGGTGGAACCTCGGCTAGTCAGCCTCATTGAACAGATGCTTAAATGCAGAATTATTCAAGCCTCTCTCGGCACTTCCAGTATCGAAAGATACGTAAGCAGGGGAACGCCTCAAGGCGGAGTCCTGTCCCCCTTCCTTTGTAACGTAGCCATAAACGGTCACCTATACACCCTGGAGAGGGGCGGATGCAATATAACTGCGTACGCCGATGATGTAGCAGTTGTTTTCTCGGGTAAATACCCGCAAACTCTCTGTGAGCGTATGACTAAGGCCCTCCATACGCTCTCAGAATGGGCCACAGCCAGCGGATTAGGAGTCAATCCAGACAAGACAAAGCTTATGCTCTTTACCAGGAAGTATAAAGTTCCTGCTCTTATTAACCCCAAGCTCAATGGTGTCACCCTACCATTCAGCGATTCAGCAAGATACCTCGCTTTAGTCCTAGACTGCAAACTAGACTGGAACCTGAATACGGACGATCGTAGAAAAAAGGCCATGATCGCCCTATATACATGCAAGAAAGCCATCGGACTTAAATGGGGTATGTCTCCAAATATAGTCCACTGGCTGTATACTGCCATCGTTAGACCAATACTCATGTATGGAGTCTCGATTTGGTGGCCAACTCTTGATAAGATGGCCAACCTAAAAAAAGTTGAGTAAGGTTCAGCAGACCGCAGAGCTGACCATCAGTGGAGCTCTACGCTCAACACCAAATGAAGCACTAGATGCTATTCTGAACCTCCTGCCCTTGGACAAGGTGGGTAAACAACAAGCCGCTCTATCAGCCTTACGCATGAGAGAGGCGAAAAATGGAATGGCCACGACTTTGGTCACGCAAAGATTCTCAAGGGAAATCCACTTATTCCCGAGAGCACAGACTACTGCATTCCGCAGGAACACTCCAGAACCAATTTCAAAACCCATATTCCCACCAGGGAGGAGTGGAGTATAGGTGTTCCAGGCCCAACTGGCTCAATAAGAATCTTCACGGATGGTTCCAAGCTGGACGACCGTGTAGGTGGAGGCGTCTACATTGATGAACTCAACGTAAGAACATCTTTCCGACTCCCGGACCATTGCAGTGTTTTCCAAGCAGAGGTTACAGCAATCTAGGACGCTCTGACAATAATAAGAAACCTACGGGTACGGAATAAGACCATCTGTATCTACTCGGATAGCCAGGCGGCTATTAAGTCCCTTGCTTCATTTACTTCGAGTATGAAGTCAGTGAATAACTGCCGCTTGTCTCTTGAGGAGATGGCTGAGCAGTTTTCAATCCACCTCATATGGGTCCCAGGACACAGGGATATCGAGGGCAACTGTATTGCGGATGAACTGGCTAGACAAGGAACTACCAGCATCCTCCTTCAGGACAAGGAGGGCCTGGGTATACCCATGGCCAGCTGCAAACTGAGAATACGAAATTACTTCGCTCTCTCTGCAAACCAAGCGTGGAATCGGGCATCGAAGACGTGCATAATCTCACGGCAAACCTGGCCGGTATACACCAGTAAAAGAATGAAGGAACTTTGCTGTCTGAACAGAGCCCAGTGCTCGACTGTCATTCGTGCTATCACAGGACATTGGCTGGTGGGGATACATGCATCCAGGTTAACTGCTCCCCACCACGATTTCTGCAGAAGTTGTGGTGATGAGGAAGAGCTGGAAACAGTTGACCACCTTTTCTGTTATTGCCCTGGTCTTTGTAGGACAAGATACCGTTTTCTAAAGTCATACTTTCTTGATGATTTGTCACAGCTCTCCGAACAGAGTCCAAAATGACTCTTGAGTGGGGAAGAGTGGTGAATGGTCCACGGTAGCGGTAACACAACAGGCCTATTTTGGCCTATGTGAGTTGGGACTTTGGTCCCAACTGCCGCCCTAACCTAACCTAACCTAACCTTGTTTACAATTCTTTTCATGAACAGACTTAGTTATATCAAGCTGAAGACAGTTAGCCATCATGTCAACCCACTCACGATTTATATGTTGAGCTGAAATAACATCAATTCTTCTTTGGATTTTATTTTTTAGTGAGCATTTGAATGCCTTCCAGTTTGCTTTGGAATACTGTAAGTAAAGTTTTTCATTGGAGATGCTAATTTTTTTGTAAATTTACATACAACTGGAAGGTGGTCCGAAGAAAGATCAGTATATACGATGGGTTCTAAAATATTATTTGGTGAATTTGAGAGGAATACATCCAGAGTGGATGGTTTGCTTTTATAATTTGCCGGTGCATAAGTTGGGTCTTTGGGGTAAATGATGGCAAATTTCCCGTATAATGAAAGATCATGCAATGTACTGCCAAAACTGTTTGCTCGAGCGCAATTCCAAAGCCTGTGTCTGCAATTGAGGTCACCGCCAACAACATAATTACCAGAAATGGCGGAAATTTTTAGGAGATCTGATTTAAACATATCTATTATATGTTTTGTAGAAATAACAGAGTTACAGTTTGTAACATATTAAGCCGATGGACCAGGGAGGTAGACAGAGAAAATTTTAAGTGAGTTAACTGCATCTACAGAAATCTCTACTCCAATATTTTCAATGAGGTGGGTATTAATGCTGGTGATTTGTATATGATTTATAGAGTTATGGATAATAATAGCGACACCGCCACCTCTATTAGTGGTGCGATCGTTTTTTATAAACTACATAGTTGGGAGTATAAAAGCGGATATTTTGCGTTAGCCAGGTTTCGCTAACAAGTAAAATGTGAATATTCGTTTTCTGTGAACAGCACGAGCATTCCATGCCATAATATTAAGATCGCTAAGATGTTTATTTTGAGTACACATATTTTACTGCTAGTTCAGTTAAGACGCTTAATTGATCAATCTTAGTTTTAAATCTACTTAATTTACTGATAAGCTCCGTCGTTAGAGCACTGATTTCCTCAAAAGTAAAGAGATCAGAATTAAATTGCTGTTGTTGGGAATTGGAGTTCGAGAGCACCTGACTGTAGATGAGATAAGCAGTCTTAGGCACACTGCAAGTGTGATTATGCAGAGCATTCCCACTGAGAGTGTGTGGTTGAGTACTGATGTTATGGTTATCAGCATATGTGGTACGTCTGTTGTTCTCAACCCGCACCACACATGGGCGGTTTGTGGGAGGCTGGAGTTAAAAGCTTTAAATCGCTTTTTTACAAGTCGACTTCCTCCATCAAATATACATTCGAAGAACTGTCGACATTGCTCTCTAAGATCGAAGCGTGCCTGAATTCCAGGCCGATTTCGCCCATGTCCGAGAATCCTGCTGATCTGCTGGCCCTAAGTCCAGGGCACTTCCTAATAGGCGGTCCGCTCCTATCCATCGCAGAGCCAGAGATCGAGGAAACCGCAATGTCCATTATTAATCGATGGCAACGTCTGAAGGCTCTAAACCAGCAGTTTTGTCTACGTTGGAAGGAAGAATACCTTAAGGAGTTGCACAAAAGACATAAATGGCAACTCCCCACGAGAAATCTGCAGCCAGGCGACATGGTGATTGTCAAAGAAGACAATCTACCCCTTAACGAATGGCGCCTTGGCAGGATCCAAAGCACCTTTCCCGGTGCTGATGGCATGGTCCGCGTCGTAGACATCATGACTGCTCGTGGTGCCATTAAGCGGCCTGTGGCCAAATTAGTTCTACTTCCTGTAGAGTCCAGTCTAAAGTCCGACTAATCAAGTGCTGTCCACCATATCACAATTCATCCTTATTAACTACTAATATTGTATTTTTTTTTCCTCTCGTACTAGTCCAAACATGTCATCTCGCTCACACAGCCAAGAACGAAGCCGCCCTAGAGGAGTAGACTCCTTCCGTTGTCGGGTGTGCCGTGGAGTACACCCACTGCGGAAGTGCCAGCGGTTTCTCAACCTCAGCGCTGAGAAGCGCCTCCGAGCAGTACTTATAAATAAGTACTGCCCGAACTGCTTGGCCCACCAGCATTCCAGCAATTCGTGCAGGAGCGGCGTTGTGTGCCGCATCTGTAAAAAAGGACCACCACACGCTACTCCACATGCGTGCCTCCAGGCGGCCAAATTTACCTCCGCGGTCGCGCCTGCATTCCCGCGCCTCGTCCACTCAAACACGCATTCAGTCTGATGCGAGGCCACGGTCCACTGTGACTTCAGCGCCACGGGCTCTTCCTCCGCCGACGTTGTCGTCACTGCTAGCGCATAAAGGGACGAAGATCCTCCCAACGGCAATAGTGGTGGTCGACAACGGTCATACACGCTATGAGACCCGAGGGCTGATCGACCCGTGTACCCCTCTAAGCCGCATCAATGCGTCTCTGGCGGCAGCCTTCAAGCTGGCCACGACGCAGATCGGTGAGGAGGTGGCGTGCACCGCCATCATCAGCTCCAAGCTTGACCGGACCATGAGGTTGGAGGTCGTTTTTAAGGTCGACCCACAGCTCTCGACGAGGACCCCGCAACGAGCCATTGATGAGGCCGTCCGGAAAAACTTTTCCAACATTGTGTTGGCGGACGAAAATTTCCACCGTCCGTCCCTCGTTTCTATTGTGCTCGGGGCCGATGCTTATCCTAGCATCATCCAGGCCGGTTTTATTGCCAGTCAACCGGGTCTACCGGTGGCCCAGAGCACCGTCTTCGGATGGATCCTTTCTGGATCGTCCAACAACTAAGGCATCCGAAGACCTCTACCATCTGGCTTAGCCCACCACTTTCTCCAACTGCAGTCCTTTTTGCAACCAAGTGTTGCAAGGGGGGCGGTATGTTCATGCCACAACGGCATGAGTGGGTTAAGCCTTACTCCGTTATAAAGCTCCGGTCAAACTCCGCCCACACACAAAGCTGTGGTGAAAAGCTGCACTTCCAGCCTCACTGAGTGCACGCTGATCGTGAGCTTGACCTAGTTAGTTAGTTCTAAATACATCTACGAAGTAAGCAGACACTCTGCACGCGCATTTCGCTTTCTTATTTAACAAAAAACATAAAACTGTACAATACAAACATACAAATAAACATAAACTACAAAGAGGAAAACAACTGGATTTTAATAAAGGGTCAATTAGAGGGCATTTTACGACACAATACAAAGACGAGGAAAGAACACCCTACTACACAAACAAATGTGATCCGAGAAAAGAAGCTTTTTATCGAAGTAAACTCCCAAATAGCGAATGCAATTATCCCATTTTATATTCAATGCATTTAATTTTAGTTCTGTGATTGGAAGTTTACGCTTTTTTCCACCGATAAAACTATTCGGATAAGGAACTGAGAGCAGATTGAAGTTCAGAATGAACTACACTATAAGCTTCATTAGAGCAGTATAAGGCAGTATCGTCCGCAAACATTAATGTTTGTCAACATTCAAAACTTGGAATATCATGAGTGTAACTATTATTTAAAATGGGACCAAGTACGGAACCTTGCGGAACACCAGCCGAAATGAATTTTTTGTTGGACTCGAAACCATCCAAAGAAACATAAAAGAATCTGTCCGAGAGAAAACTTAAGATGAGTTTAGTTAGATAGAGCGGAGTTTTACATTGAACTAGTTTGTAAATTAGGCCATTATGCCAAACAGTATCAAATGCAGCTTCGACATCAAGTGTTACCAAGCCGATAGATCTCTTCAAAGCCAAATTTTCTTTGACAAAATTTGCAACTATATTAAGAGGGAGAATACAGCTCAGGGAAGGTCTAAAACCGAATTGAACTTTAGGTAAGATGTTGTTTTCTTCCAGATGATGAATAAATCTGGTTTTAATGAATTTTTGAAAATCCTCAAAGTAGGCTAATTGGCCGATAGCTTGTAGGACAGTCAGGTGGTTTTCCAGGCTTTGCAATCGGAATGATTTTGGCTATTTTCCATTCTAATGGGAAGGCGGGTTGCCAAGGTAGAAGATGCGGTGGGCTCATCCAGACAGGTGATGCTCATCATAAATAAGGAGTCGGTTGAAGACCTGGCCAAAAACGAAGGCACCGTATGGTACGGTTACAAAAAGGCTGTGATTCGGGTGTACCGTACTGACACCACGGGCGGCAAGCAAACCGCACCCGAACCACAGCTTGAAGACCCTGAACCTATTATTGAAGTAATGAGTGAGGGGAAGGATATCCTGGAGGGGTACGCCTCTGAGTCATCGGAGCTCACCAGGGAGCTCGCCAGATTAGTCCATACAGACGATGACTCCTTCCTCGAGGAAACAGACGAGGAAGAGGCTAATAACACGGTGGTGGAGGTGAATCTTGAAGATGTCGATAAGACTTCTTCAAATTAATCTCCATCACTCCACATCAGCTTCGGCTGCCCTACTGCTTCGCCTAAGCCAACGCGAAGTCGATGTCGTCCTCATCCAGGAACCGTGGCTCAGCAGAGGCCAGATTTCTGGATTGAGGACTAAAGATTACAAGCTCATAGCAACTCAGCATTCAGGTAAAACTCGTACCTGTATTTTAGCAAAAAAGCATTTGCACATGTTTTTGCTCTCAAATTACAGCGATGGTGACAACACCGCTGCAAGCCTGGAACTGCCATCCGGCAATCTAAGGGTAAGCTCCTGCTACATGGCTTATGAGCAGAGCGATCCCCCTCCACAAGTGGCTCGAAGCCTCATAAGGGACAGTGAGGAAAATCACATTGACCTGATTATGGGCTGCGACGCTAATGCACACCACACTCAGTGGGGAAGCACTGATATAAATGCACGAGGTGAGTTACTTTTTGACTACGTCCTGTCCACAAATATGCTTATATCCAATAGAGGTAACGACCCCACCTTTATTATAAAGAATAGGAAAGAAGTCCTAGACATTACCTTGGCATCAAGCTCTCTTTACCATAGGGTCCAAAACTGGAAGGTCCTTAACGACCATTCCTTCTCGGACCATCCGGTATATTGAGACCTTGATATCCCTAACCCCACCCTCTAGAGGGAGTTACAGGAATCCCCGGTCTGCGAACTGGGGACTCTTTACAGAGATTATGGGCAGAATTCTCCCTCCGAATCCTCCAGGAGGTCCAAATTCGGTGGAGTTCAATAATACCCAAATCGATACTTTAACAAGAGCATGTAATCATGCTTTCAATAAATCTTGTAGATTAAGAACACCAAGGGGGAAATTCAAACCTCCCTGGTGGTCATCAGAAATTGGGCAACTCCGGCACAATTCCCGCAAGCTTTTTAATATTGCTAAAACAAAGGATGACGTTGTTTCATGGAATAACTATAAACTCAGCCTTTCAGAATATAAGAAGATGCTCCGGAAGGCAAAACGATCTTCCTGGCAGCTCTTCTGCTCAGAAATCGAAAGTACCACTGGCGCTGCAAGGCTCAGGAAGGTGCTGTCCAAATGTCCATCCACACTTGGATACCTACAAGGATCCAACGGGAATTGGACCACTTCTAGCGAAGAATCGCTAAAATTACTAACAAATACACACTTTCCGGGCTGCTCTACCGCCAAGCCAGCGGAGATCAACCCCATGCCAGATACAACTTGTATCTCCACAAACCTATTCACTCATGACAAGGTGGAATGGGCAATACACAGTTTCAAACCATATAAATCGCCGGGACCAGACAATATTATCCCAGCGCAGCTACAACATGGGGGAAAAACCGTCGTACGATGGTTTGGCTTAGATCTAGAGGAGTCTATATTCCCAAGGCAGGGAAGGCTACTCATACTCTTCCAAATGACTTCCGGCCCATAAGTCTTTCATCGTTTCTTCTTAAGACGATGGAAAGACTATTGGGCCTCCATCTGAGAAATACTATTCCTCAATCCCAAATGTCGGACTCACAGCATGCATACAAAAAAGGCAGCTCCACTGAGACGGCTCTACATTCAGTGACCTCGGGAATCGAGAAATCACTTCGTTACAAAGAATTTTCACTAGTGGCCTTCTTAGATATTGAGGGCGCTTTTAATAACGTCTCACCTAAGACCATCACAGACTTATTGAATGAACTTAAGGTGGAACCTCGGCTAGTCAGCCTCATTGAACAGATGCTTAAATGCAGAATTATTCAAGCCTCTCTCGGCACTTCCAGTATCGAAAGATACGTAAGCAGGGGAACGCCTCAAGGCGGAGTCCTGTCCCCCTTCCTTTGTAACGTAGCCATAAACGGTCACCATCGGACTTAAATGGGGTATGTCTCCAAATATAGTCCACTGGCTGTATACTGCCATCGTTAGACCAATACTCATGTATGGAGTCTCGATTTGGTGGCCAACTCTTGATAAGATGGCCAACCTAAAAAAGTTGAGTAAGGTTCAGCAGACCGCAGAGCTGACCATCAGTGGAGCTCTACGCTCAACACCAAATGAAGCACTAGATGCTATTCTGAACCTCCTGCCCTTGGACAAGGTGGGTAAACAACAAGCCGCTCTATCAGCCTTACGCATGAGAGAGGCGAAAAATGGAATGGCCACGACTTTGGTCACGCAAAGATTCTCAAGGGAAATCCACTTATTCCCGAGAGCACAGACTACTGCATTCCGCAGGAACACTCCAGAACCAATTTCAAAACCCATATTCCCACCAGGGAGGAGTGGAGTATAGGTGTTCCAGGCCCAACTGGCTCAATAAGAATCTTCACGGATGGTTCCAAGCTGGACGACCGTGTAGCTGGAGGCGTCTACATTGATGAACTCAACGTAAGAACATCTTTCCGACTCCCGGACCATTGCAGTGTTTTCCAAGCAGAGGTTTCAGCAATCTAGGACGCTCTGACAATAATAAGAAACCTACGGGTACGGAATAAGACCATCTGTATCTACTCGGATAGCCAGGCGGCTATTAAGTCCCTTGCTTCATTTACTTCGAGTATGAAGTCAGTGAATAACTGCCGCTTGTCTCTTGAGGAGATGGCTGAGCAGTTTTCAATCCACCTCATATGGGTCCCAGGACACAGGGATATCGAGGGCAAATGTATTGCGGATGAACTGGCTAGACAAGGAACTACCAGCATCCTCCTTCAGGACAAGGAGGGCCTGGGTATACCCATGGCCAGCTGCAAACTGAGAATACGAAATTACTTCGCTCTCTCTGCAAACCAAGCGTGGAATCGGGCATCGAAGACGTGCATAATCTCACGGCAAACCTGGCCGGTATACACCAGTAAAAGAATGAAGGAACTTTGCTGTCTGAACAGAGCCCAGTGCTCGACTGTCATTCGTGCTATCACAGGACATTGGCTGGTGGGGATACATGCATCCAGGTTAAATGCTCCCCACCACGATTTCTGCAGAAGTTGTGGTGATGAGGAAGAGCTGGAAACAGTTGACCACCTTTTCTGTTATTGCCCTGGTCTTTGTAGGACAAGATTCCGTTTTCTAAAGTCATACTTTCTTGATGATTTGTCACAGCTCTCCGAACAGAGTCCAAGATGACTTTTTAGGTTCATCCATGCCGCCGGATGGCGGACCCATCTCGCATAGGGAACCTCTTGAGTGGGGAAGAGTGGTGAATGGTCCACGGTAGCGGTAACACAACGGGCCTATTTTGGCCTATGTGAGTTGGGACTTTGGTCCCAACTGCCGCCCTAACCTAACCTAACCTAACCTTGTTTACAATTCTTTTCATGAACAGACTCAGTTATATCAAGCTGAAGACAGTTAGCCATCATGTCAATCCACTCACGATTTATATGTTGATCTGAAATAACATCAATTCTTCTTTGGATTTTATTTTTTATTGAGCATTTGAATGCCTTCCAGTTTGCTTTGAAATACTGTAAGTAAAGTTTTTCATTGGAGATGCTAATTTTTTTGTAAATTTACATACAACTGGAAGGTGGTCCGAAGAAAGATCAGTATATACGATGGGTTCTAAAATATTATTTGGTGAATTTGAGAGGAATACATCCAGAGTGGATGGTTTGCTTTTATAATTTGCCGGTGCATAAGTTGGGTCTTTGGGGTAAATGATGGCAAATTTCCCGTAAAATGAAAGATCATGCAATGTACTGCCAAAACTGTTTGCTCGAGCGCAATTCCAAAGCCTGTGTCTGCAATTGAGGTCACCGCCAACAACATAATTGCGGAAATTTTTAGGAGATCTGATTTAAACATATCTATTATATGTTTTGTAGAAATAACAGAGTTACAGTTTGTAACATATTAAGCCGATGGACCAGGGAAGTAGACAGAGAAAATTTTAAGTGAATTAACTGCATCTACAGAAATCTCTAATCCAATATTTTCAATGAGGTGGGTATTAATGCTGGTGATTTGTATATGATTTATAGAGTTATGGATAATAATAGCGACACCGCCACCTCTATTAGTGGTGCGATCGTTTTTTATAAACTACATAGTTGGGAGTATAAAAGCGGATATTTTGCGTTAGCCAGGTTTCGCTAACAAGTAAAATGTGAATGTTCTTTCTATTTAGAAAGCTTGTTAATTCCATTCGTTTTCTGTGAACAGCACGAGCATTCCATGCCATAATATTAAGATCGCTAAGATGTTTATTTTGAGTACACATATTTTACTGCTAGTTCAGATAAGACGCTTAATTGATCAATCTTAGTTTTAAATCTACTTAATTTACTGATAAGCTCCGTCGTTAGAGCACTGATTTCCTCAAAAGTAAAGAGATCAGAATTAACTTGCTGTTGTTGGGAATTGGAGTTGGAGAGCACCTGACTGTAGATGAGATAAGCAGTCTTAGGCACACTGCAAGTGTGATTATGCAGAGCATTCCCACTGAGAGTGTGTGGTTGAGTACTGATGTTATGGTTATCAGCATATGTGGTACGTCTGTTGTTCTCAACTCGGGACTTGTTGATATAAGTCTTGCCTCTAGATGATCGTCTATTCAGAATAGCCTGGTAGGAAAGGCGGCATGGGCAAATTGCATCAGTAGAAATATGGTTACCTTTACAGTTAGCGCACTGCTTCTTCGTCTTGTCCGTGCAATCACTTGTAAAGTGTGGGCCTGCACAGTAGGCACACGATGTTTTCACGGCACAGTTTTTTGATCCGTGTCCGAATAGTTGGCATTTATAGCACTGCGTCAATTTATTGGGGGACTTGGTCTTGTATTCCCATCGTACTTTAGTATGGTTGACGTGGGGGTAATTACTACGAAGATCTTTCAAGGTTATATTTCTGTTAGCAAAGTAAACAACATATAATAGTATTATAGCTTATGTTCATTGCGAGTAGTTTTTTCGATGGTTTTAACATCCATGCATTGGAGACCTAGCTCAATGAGCATAGATTTGACTTCGAGGTTGGTAAACTTATCCAGTCCAGAGATAACTGCTTTGTAGGGTTTTATGTTCTTAGCCTCATATGAATAAAATTCATATTTGAGCTCCATAAATTTTGAACATAATTTATTGAAGTTTTCTGTCCCTTTAACGAAAATTTGTATACCGATGGAAATCGGCTTTACGAAGTAATCAGTGATTTTGAGATCAGCAACATTTTTATGAATAATGGAGGAGCTCTGCTTGATTAAAGTTATAGGTGGCATTTTGACAGGAGCCTCGCCCGTAGGTCCACCATTATCATTAATTTCAATTTCATTAACGTTGTTGTCATCATTATCATCAATGGTTTGCAGTGGACGATAGTAGTTTTCATACTCCTTAAGCGGTAAGCGAACATCAGCAGATTTTTTAATTGTTCGTGTCATTTTATTTTTGGTCGGTGCATCTGCACCGCCCAACAAGGGGTTCGCCGTTTGGCGCTTAATTTTGATACTTATATTATAGCACACACTATTTACGATTATGGTATATAAAAGTATTTGCACACTGATAGCATAAAAGATTTGCCACAGATGTGGTCTTGTCCATTAAAAAAATAAATTTTAATTATTTTTCACACACGAGAAAAAATTTTGACAGCTGCACACGTGTTAGCCCTGCCAACTCGATGAAAAGACTGCCCGAAAATTTTAGGTAGTGTATGTTACACAAACGGCCACTGGAAACTAAGCAACGGCTGTTTGCTTATGTATGTGTGTGTGTAACTAGTATGGGAGACAAAGAGCGCGAAAACGGTTATGTGTAATGTGTGGACTGTTAGTGGAATACGTTGGAATGTCTTTTTTCCGCCCTTTTGCGAAATTCACCACGGCACAAAAGATGTAAATGGAATGACACAAAAACGCAATTTGAATTTTATATATATTATATGTTAATAATTTTTATAATTCGTGTTAGTTAGCAGTAGTATATGCTGGAAATTTGTGTTTTTTTTAGTTTTTTTATTTAAGACTAGAAACAAATATAGACAAACACAAAAAAATGGAATTTATAATTTTTTCCTTGGAGGCGGATGATTGCAATGTTGGAATTATGCAGATTCAAGCACCTCGATATCCACAAGGCCACTTGGCTGTCCCCTGATCAGCGAACCCGCAACCAAATTGATCACGTTGTGATTGACGGAAGGCATGCTTCAAGCGTGCTGGATGTTCGTACGTTCCGTGGAGTCAGCGTTGACTCTGACCACTTTCTTGTTGCAGCCAAGATACGCATGCGTCTGTGCAACGCAAAGAACGTACGCCCCAGTGCGCAACGAAAGCTTATTGGCGGACTCTGGGCGCACATCTCCCACTCCATGCGCACTGGCGTGGAAAAAGTCATTGGTTTCAAGCGTCCAACACCACGGAACCAATGGTTCGATGAGGAGTGTCGCGAGGCTGCTGCGGCGAAAAACGCCGTCTACAAAAGAACGCGAGGCATGCAAGAAAAATGCAGGGAAAAGAGAAAGGAGGAGAGGCGCCTTTTTAGACGGAAAAAACGGGAGCAGGAAAGGCGCGAGCGTGAGGAACTCGAGGTGTTACGGGGCAGAAATGATGCTCGAAAATTCTACCAACAGGTCAACCATCAAACTGCAGAGATGAAAATGGGAATCTGGTTACAGATGCGCAGTGCGCACTGAGATTATGGAGGGAGCGTTTCTTTAAGCTGCTTGCTGGCGATGACAGCGCGAATACCGCCATTGGAGGAAACAACCCGATACCATCAATCGACGATGATGTGGACGTTCCACTGCCTAGCCATGACGATGTCCGAGTTGCAGTGTTGCGACTCAAAAACAACAAAGCAGCTGGTGCTGATGGCTTGCCGGCGGAGTTGTTTAAGGCTGGCGGCGAAGAGCTGATAGGGTGCATGTATCAGCTTCTCTGCAGAATATGGCTAGCGGAAAACATGCCCGGCGATTGGAATCTCAGTGTCCTTTGTCCTGTACTTAAGAAGGGTGACCCGACGATGTGGTCCTATCGAGCGTACTATGCGAAAGATTAAAGCTGTTTACCAACACACTGGTCGGACCTTATCAGTGCGGCTTTAGACCTGGTAAATCCACCACAGAACAGATCTTCACATTACGCCAGATCCTGGAAAAAACCCGCGAGAGACAGATCGACACCCATCATCTGTTTGTCGACTATAAAGCTGCTTTCGATAGCCCGATAAGGGATTTCCTGTACGCCATCATGTCTGAGTTATTATCGAAAATGATATCAGCCTGGAGATTAAGCGAAGGATCACACTTGCCAATAGGGGTTACTTTGCTTACTCAGTAAGCAAATGTGTAGCAGAACCCTCTCTCGTCAGACAAAACTTAAACTCTACAAGACACTCATCTTACCCGTGCTGTTTTCGAGAGAAAAATTCTTCGCAAAATCTTCGGTCCCGTCCGTATTGGGAGCGACTATCGTATAAGAATGAACCACGAACTGTATGAGCTCTACGGCGACATCTATGTCGTCCAGCGCATAACAATACAACGTTTGCGCTGGCTCGGACATGTCGTTCGTATGGACGAAGAAGCTCCAGCGAAAAAGGTGTTCGAAACGAGAGTCAACGATAGACGACGAAGAGGGAGACCGCGTCTTCGATGGAAGGACCAAGTGGAGGAGAACCTGTCTACACTTGGTGTTATAAATTGGAGAAGACGCGCTAGAAGCAGAGGCTCCTGGCGAGAGCTCTTGAGGTCGGCCGGTAACGGGTTGTGAAGGCCACCTCAGTAAGTAAGTAAGTAAGCATGTGTGTTATATATGTATAGTTCTTGGATGTATTTTGTCTTTCTTTTTTTTGGGAATGATAATTTTGTGATTTTAGTTATACTGGAAGGAGAGCTTAATTTTCCTTTTATCCAGTTTTGACGTAGTAATTTATATTGTTTATTGTTATTGGATTTTAATCAATTTTAGTTTTTTAGGAGAAAAAATGTATTTTCTTGTGGGCCCACTTTTGACGTAGTAAGTTATTAATTTTTTTATTTTTTTCTAACACACAACACCACCTTCAAAATTGGAAAACACTAAAAGGAAAAAAAGTGCACTACGTATCGGATTTTTATTCTGTTGAGAAGTCCACCGTTGCGAGCTTGGGATGCGGATTGAGGGGAAATTTTTCCAAAGCTATAGTTGGGTCCGGCTCGAAGGACCAATGTTTATGTAGTAGGGTGTTCTTTTCTCGTCTTTGTATTGTGTCGTAAAATGCCCTCTAGTTGACCCTTTATTAAAATCCAGTTGTTTTCCTCTTTGTAGTTTATGTTTATTTGTATATTTGTATTGTACAGTTTTGTGTTAAATAAAAAACGAAATGCGCGTGCAGAGTGTCTTGCTTACTTTAAGATGTATTTAGAACTAAACAACTAGGTCAAGCTCACGATCAGCATGAACATACCGCCCCCCTTGCAACACTTGGTTGCAAAAAGGACTGCAGTTGGAGAAAGTGGTGGGCTGAGCCATATGGTTGAGGTCTTCGGATGCCTTAGTTGTTGGACGATCCAGAAAGGATCCATCCGAAGACGGTGCTCTGGGCCACCGGTAGACCCGGTTGACTGGCAATAAAACCGGCCTGGATTATGCTAGGATAAGCATCGGCCCCGAGCACAATAGAAACGAGGGACGGACGGTGGAAATTTTCGTCCGCCAACACAATGTTGGAAAAGTTTTTCCGGACGGCCTCATCAATGGCTCGTTGCGGGGTCCTCGTCGAGAGCTGTGGGTCGACCTTAAAAACGACCTCCAACCTCATGGTCCGGTCAAGCTTGGAGCTGATGATGGCGGTGCACGCCACCTCCTCACCGATCTGCGTCGTGGCCAGCTTGAAGGCTGCCGCCAGAGACGCATTGATGCGGCTTACAGGGGTACACGGGTCGATCAGCGCTCGGGTCTCATAGCGTGTATGACCGTTGTCGACCACCACTATTGCCGTTGGGAGGATCTTCGTCCCTTTATGCGCTAGCAGTGACGACAACGTAAGCGGAGGAAGAGCCCGTGGCGCTGAAGTCACAGTGGACCGTGGCGTCGCATCTGACTGAATGCGTGTTTGAGTGGACCAGTCGTGGGAATGCAGGCGCGACCGCGGAGGTAAGTTTTGCCGCCTGGAGTCACGCATGTGAAGTAGCGTGTGGTGGTCCTTTTTTACAGATGCGGCACACATCGCCGCTCCTGCACGAATTGCTGGAATGTTGGTGGGTCAAGCAGTTTGGGCAGTACTTATTTATAAGTACTGCTCGAAGGCGCTTCTCAGCGCTGAGGTTGAGAAACCGTTGGCACTTCCGCAGCGGGTGTACTCCACGGCACACCCGACAACGGAAGGAGTCTACTCCTCTAGGGCGGCTACGTTCTTGGCTGTGTGAGCGAGATGACATGTTTGGACTAGTACGAGAGAAAAACAAAATACAATATTAGTAGTTAATAAGGATGAATTGTGATATGGAGGACAACACTCGATTAGTCGGACTTTAGACTGGACTCTACAGGAAGTAGAATTAATTTGGCCACTGGCCGCTTAATGGCACCACGAGCAGTCATGATGTGTACAACGCGGACCATGCCATCAGCACCGGAAAAGGTGCTTTGGAACCTGCCAAGGCGCCATTCGTTAATGGGTAGATTGTCTTCTTTGTCAATCACCATGTCGCCTGGCTGCAGATTTCTCGTGGGGAGTTGCCATTTATTTCTTTTGTGCAACTCCTTAAGGTATTCTTCCTTCCAACGTAGACACAACTGCTGGTTTAGAGCCTTCAGACGTTGCCATCGATTAATAATGGACATTGCGGTTTCCTCGATCTCTGGCTCTGCGATGGATAGGAGCGGACCGCCTATTAGGAAGTTACCTGGACTTAGGGCCAGCAGATCAGCAGGATTCTCGGACATGGGCGAAATTGGCCTGGAACTTAGGCACGCTTCGATCTTAGAGAGCAATGTCGACAGTTCTTCGAATGTATATTTGATGGAGGAAGTCGACTTGTAAAAAAGCGATTTAAAGCTTTTAACTCCAGCCTCCCACAAACCGTCCATGTGTGGTGCATTAGGAGGGTTGAAACGCCACGTTAGGTTGTGACAGCTGTACCGTGAGGTAAGGTTGGCCTTTGTGATTGCCAGAAAGTCATGGGAAATGGCTTTTGAGGCTCACAAAATTCTTCCCGTTGTCGGAAAAGAGTTGTTGCGGGCAGCCTCGCCTCGCCACAAAGCGAGCAAAGGCTGCCAAGAATTTTTCTGTCGTAAGATCGGATGTAGCTTATAAATGGATTGGCTTTGTGCTAAAACACACAAAGACGCAGACGTATCCCTTTGTGATTAGACACGCTCGGCCTGTGTAGTTTTTAATATCGAATGGGCCAGCAAAATCTACCCCTGTGTGGGTAAAAAACGTTGTTCTCTCCTTGGGTAACACACCCATGAGCTGGGTCTGTAGTCTCTTTCGATGAACTACACAGACTCGGCAGGAGTTGACAGTAGCCTTAGCCAAGTTCCGAAGCTTTGGGATCCAATATCTCGCACGAATGAGACGTGTCATCACCTGGTATCTACCATGTAGTGAAACGCGGTGTGTGAACCGAGCAAGGAGTTTCGTGAAAGCGCATGAATATGGAATAATGATCGGATGTCGTTCGTCATAGCTTAGATTTTCCGACGAACTTATGCGTCCGCTTGCTCTTATAACTCCCTTCGGGTCAAGGAATGGATTTAAGTTGCAGATTCTACTTGAAGTTCAGCAAACACCGGTATTCTTTGGAGTACTCTGCGCGTTGAGTATGCGCAATTAAACGATCTTGCGCATCTGAAAGTTCGTTGTTGCTGAGTTTAATGGGAAATTTAGTATCGGATTTTCGACATTTTTTGAAGAACCGTAGAACGTATGTCATAACTCGGAGCGCTCTCCCGAACTCCGAAAAGCGATCCATGGTGCTGAACCGTTCGGGCATCGTGGACAAGTTGCATTTGAGAGGGCGTTGCTCTAAATCTGTCTCGTGGAGTGGCTCGACTGGTGCCGGCCATAGATCTTGCCTTAAAGTCAGCCATTCTGGCCCACGCCACCATAGGTTGCTATCAGCAATATCTTGAGGTGTCGCGCCTCTGCTAGCCAAGTCGGAAGGATTGTGCTCGGACCTTACGTGTGACCACTTTCCAACAACGGTAGACTTCGTGATTTTGGCTACTCTGTTAGCAACGAAAGAGGTCCACCTGCATGGAGGCTTGTTCAGCCAAGCCAGAACGATCGTGGATCTGTCCAATAGAAAACTTCATAATTGTTCACAGGTAATTGTGGAAGTAGCGCCGCTGATAAGTCGGCAAGGAGAACAGCACCACACAATTCTAGATACTGTAAGAAAACAGTCTTGACTGGAGCAACTCTGGTTTTCGCCGCTAGCAGATGAGCTGTTATTTCGGATTCCGTTTCCACTCGCACATAAATCGCAGCTCCAGGCGCACGTTGAGAAGCGTCACAGAACCCGTGGAACTGCAACTTAGCTCTTGGATAGTATTGGACCCACCTTGGAATGCGGACCTGTTGGAGAGCAGGGTAGCTCCATAAGAAGTCCTGCCACCTTTTAAGAAGCTCACTTGGCAGCATCATCCCAGCCGAGTTCCTCTAGCCAGATCTCTTGCATGAAGATCTTTGCCCGGGCAACGAATGGAGCAAGCCAGCCGGCTGGATCGAACAATTTGGCAATCTGGGAAAGGACTTCCCTTTTCGTAAACGTGGAATTTACTACGACCTCGGCTGGCTGAAAGTAAAAGTCGCCAGTGAAGGCCTGCCATCTCACACCCAGTGTCTTTGCTGAGCTAGCGTCATCAATTTCGAGGAAGTCTTCACGGAGCAAATGATCCTTGGGAATATCTTTTAACTCCTCTTTGGCATTGGAAATCCAATTTCTTAACGGAAAACCAGCACTGTCGAATGCTGCGCGAAGTTCTTTTACCGCTGCAGTGTCTTTTGAGGTCGTATGCATGCCAGCAAGTACATCATCCACATACTACATTGACTGCGATATGATGTCACTTGCAAGCGGATATTGTCCACGAACATCTTGGGCAAGCTGTTGTAGGACTCGGATGGCCAGAAATGGAGCACAGTTCACCCCAAAGGTAACTGTGTTGAGCTCATAATCGTTGAGCTCACCTTCTCTATTTCGAAATAGAATTCTTTGAAAATGTCTATGATTGGGATGTAGTAATATTTGTCGATACATTTTAGTAATATCGGCATTGAAAACGTAGCGGAAGAAACGCCACTTTAGAATCTGCGTAGTCAGATCGGATTGGAGGACGGGACCTGGATGCAGGACATCGTTTAAACTGTTGCCATTCGATGATGGACTGGAGGCGTTAAACACAACGCGGAGCTTGGTAGTGGTGCTGTCTGGAAAACAGCATGATGAGGCAGGTAAAAGTTATTAGCATCATTGGAGGGTGGAATTTTGGTCATGTGATCTAAATCCAGGTATTCTTGGATAACGGAGTCGTACTACTCTTTTAAATGAATGTTTCTTTTCAAACGAGTTTCGTTCTTTAGAAACTGAGCCAGTGCGATGGATCTTGAATGACCCAGGTTGATGTGGTCAGGGTCCTTAAACGGTAGTGTCACCACATATCGACCATTGTCATTTGTTGTAGTAGTGCGAACGAAATTATCTTCGAAAATGGAGTCGGAATCTGCTACCAACGTTGCTGGTAGTTCCTCCACCTCCCAAAACTTGTTGAGGAGATTTTCGAGTCGCTGTTCTGAATTACCAGTTATTCTCGTTATTGATTCCGCTACTCGTCCTATCAAAATCCATCCGAAAATGGTTTCTTGGCCAAATAGGGATCCACAGATTTTTCGCTTGCGAGCCTCCTGTACATTGAAGCTTGATTAGGTTGAACAGCCGTTCGGAGATGAACGAGCCCTCTGTCGCTGGATCGATTAACGCACGCGCTTTATAACATACCCCCTTATGGTGTATGTTTATTATAGCCGTGCCGAGTAGAACACAATGAGTGTTCGCCGTAAAATAATTCTGTACATTGGATGGAGTGGACTGTACGATGCAATTTTGTAACTTGGATCTGCAGGAACTGGTGCAGAGGAGGAGGAAGGGGAGCCACCACGGTGCAGAAGCGTGTTGTGGCGACCTTTGCAGTTGAAACAGTTATGCGGACTTGAGCAATCCTTAAGCTGATGCCCTCTAGCGAAACAGTTTAAGCACAATTTCAACTGCTTTATGTAGTTATCCCTTTCATTGACAGCCATTTGGAGGTATTTCGGACAGAGACGGATCGGGTGATTCTCTTTTGAGCAAAGCTTGCACGTCTGCGGCTTAACATTGACCTTGGTCTCAAAGGAGTTCACCATTTTTGAACTAGGTTCCTTTCGAGCAGACCTTGATTGAGTTTGCGTGCTGCTGCTCCGCTTCACGTCTTCTATCGCTTCTAAAGTACGAGAGCGATCGAGCAAGAAGCTTTCCATTTCTCTCCATAATGGGATCTCAGATTTGTTTTGGAGGGACTGCTCCCATAAGGAAAGAGTGCTTTTTGGCAGTTTAGACGAGCACAGGAAAACAAGGAGACAGTCCCATTTCTCGGTGCTGACTTCCGATAGCGACAGAGCCGTTAAGCATCCTTGGACCATAGTCTGTAGGTCTTTGATGGCAGCTCCAGATTCCTGGGTGATTGTGGGGAGATTGAACAGGACCTTAATCTGGCTGTTGATAAGTAGTCGCTTATTTTCAAATCTCTCAGTCAGAGCGCGCCATGCTAAAGCGAAACCATCGTTTGTCAGTGGAGACTTTGACACGAGGTGGAAGAGTCGTTCGACGGGAGTCAGAGTAGGATTATTTATATAGACTGCCGTGAATATGTCCCGGAACGTTGGCCATTTCGAATAGTCCCAACTAAATATTTCAGTGTGGACAGGAGGAATGCTACAGCCTCGCGGCTGAAAACTAGCCGTTGGTGCGCTAACTGGAGTGGAGGCGTTCCCGATCTGCTCATGGAGATCTGATACGCACTGCTCATATAACGTATATGAGAAGTCATATTTTGCTTGCATAGCTTGCAGAGATTGACCTTCGGAATCTGTTTGGCTGAGTGCTTTTGCGCAAAGTTCGCACTCTTGTTCTATTTTATCCCATAGAGCTTTAACTTGGTCTCGGCGTATTTTTAGTGTGAAAAGTGAGACCCCGGAAGGAGTTTGAGCAGTAATTTTTTCTGCAAACTGATGCAGACGGTCAGTCGCAACACTAAAGTCGTTGAGAGACATCTTTTTGAATCGGAAACCTTTTGAACTGTTGCTCGAGTCACACGCGAAGCAAGCTCGACCTCGGATAAGCGAGCAACAATCAGAGCAAAGACAAAATTGGAAAATTTTAGGAACATTAATGTAAGACACCGCATGTTGTAATTTGTTAGGCAAGGACAATTTGTATGAAGCGTGATTAACGATTGTGTTGTGAAAATGTGTAATGGTTTATGCAGCACAAAATTCACAATAAATAAGGATTCGAGTATAAAACCTTTAAATGTGGATATAAAAGTACGGACTAATATAATGTTGCACAGACCTTGTATTTTTAATTCAAATTGTATCTTATTATTATTTTTTTTTTTTGTTTTATAAAAATGAGACAAATGTGTATAAAATTTTTTTTTTTTTTTTTCGATTTCAAAAAATTTTGTAAAAATGATTAAAACCGTATAAATGTCTATATAAAAAAATTGTAAATGTCACACGGATTGGAAAAAATGCATATACCCAAACTACAGGTAGAGTATTTTGCATAAACGGCCACTGGAAACTGCTGCTTGTGTACGTTGTAATTTGTGTGCGTATGTATTTTGTAGGAAACACGGAATTCAAAAACCAAAAAATATATGTGTGTTTGTATGCAGTATGTGTATGTGTATTCCTTTTCTTTGTTTCTCCTCCTTTCTATATTTGATGAAAGCACACACAAAAAAAAATGCAAGTATCACACGGATTGGAAAAATGCATATCCCAAATTACAGGTAGAGTATTTTGCATAAACGGCCACTGGAAATTGCTGCTTCTGTACGTTGTAATTTGTGTGCATATGTATTTTTTGGAAAACACGGAACACAAAAGTCACCAAAAAAATATATGTATGTTCGTATAGAGGATGTGTGTATGTATTCCTTTTTCTTGTTTCTACTCCTTTTTATATTTGAAGAAAGCACACTGTCCGGAGCAGAACTAAAAACGCGTACTAATAATTTTAAATGCCATTGCGGCTAATGTTTGTTTTGCTTAAATTAATCTTATATTGTAACGTCTTATACGCATAAGTCCCAACAGCGCTTATGTTATGTTAATCTCAAAAAATGGAATTTTTCTTTGAATACCAAAATAACATCTCTTATTGGAAAACCCTTTACCAAGTTTCCTCCACAATGGTCAAGTATACACTACTTGCGATTAAAAAGCGAACATAATGAGCGAGATATTTGAGGAAAAACACCACATCACAGAGTCTTTCTCAGATTCTGCCACTGAAGCTCTGGTCGACAACTCAATAAATTTTCCCGATGTAAATGATTTTAAAGCTGAGCTAGTCATTACACCAGCTGAAATTAAACAAGTAACAAGTTCGTTAAAAATAAAGAAAGCGCCTGCCCTGACAACATTCCCAATGTTTGTCTTAGACACCTTCCAAAATCTGCACTAGATATTAGGCATCTAATCGGAAAATTTGGTCGCTCTAGCTCTTACCATCTCTGAGATCAAGACGTTCATACAGACAGACGGTCAGACGGACAAGAGTATATCGACTTCTCTAGTCACCCTGATCATACTTTAGGTAACTTTGGGGGGTCTCCGACGTTTCCTTCTGTATATTACATACAATATGTAATGTACAACTGGTTGAACGTCTCATAGAAACACCTCTCCAATTGTCTTATCCCTTTGGGCTCCTTTGAGCGGCTAACAAAAACAGCCTGTGTGTTGTTCCCTAGAATTAATTCTAAGTTACAATATTTAAATAAATAAATAAATAAATAATTTTAAAAAAATGTGGAGGCCCCTGCCGTGTATGCTAGACTAGACACAAATTCATATAACGACGGACATGCATTCGGATATACAAAAATTCGCCTTTACATAATGATGTTGCTGGATGGTTGCAACATCGCGCGACTCTACCCTCCCCACCATTGAGTCAATTGGGCGCTTAATACATTTCTATGACTCCCTAATTTGGTTTACCCTATCCTCTTTTTAGGAAAAATTAATCAACTTTCTATTCCATAATGACAATCTTTTATTTACAAGTAATTTGAAGTAGTGTAATTCATATGGGGTCTCATTGGACACCGAAAACGTTTCCTAAATGTACAAGATAAGGTACAATTATAATTAATGCATAATTAATAAAATAGGAGCATGCAAGTTTTCCTTGTGCAATCTCATTGTTCTAATTTTTCATTTCATTCAGATTCTTAGATACTATATTAACTTCAAGTTAGATTCATTGGCTTAATTTAAAAATTGGGTTTAGATATGTTTTGAAGGTGCATACAATTTTCATATAAACGAGATAACCATTATAAATTTTTGAAATTTTTCATTTCTCTTCAATTCTTGAATACAATATTAACTTCAAGTTAAATTCATTTGCTTAATTTAAAAAGTGGTTAAGATATGTTTTGAAGGTGTATACAATCTTCATATAAACGATATAACCATTTTTTTTTTTTTGGTTTGGACTGGAGAATATTTTACAATTTATACATATAGATTATTTGCTGTTTCTTTTCTGTTTTGTTACAATTATTCTTTTTGTTACTTTTATACTACGAATTTCTTGCGCACGAGTCATTCGTATGTTTTTTTTATTTTTCTTCCTCTTTTTACACGTATTTGAATTTTATTTACTGGGTTATATGTTACATTTTTTTTTTTTTTGTTTTAACACATTATTTTTAATATTGTCTTTTCCAAAATATATTTTAACTTTATCTCCAAAACTCACCAAGCAATTTATCCCGTGATGAAGGCCTTCCCACGTTGTAGTATATTGTATATATTTTGGTTTCGTTACATTTGACGTAATGGCTCTATGAACAAGATAGGCAATTTGCAACTGGCTATATGCATATATGAAAAAAATGTAATACAGTCTAGGTGGTGCCCGACAGTGTAGTACCCTGTACCTTTTTTTCGAAAAAGTTTTATTCCTGCATATTCCTTCTAAGAACTTTCCAATTGGAACATTTTTTTTGTTGGTGCAAAATGATATTTATACCTATAAGTTCCGCAAATCTTAACCGATTTTGATGAAAATCTAAATTTACTTCAAAGAAGTTATTTAAAGTATATGGGGTAAGTTTCAAGGGGATATGTTGAGGTTTGTGGGAGAAAACACGGTAAATCGGTTGCGGGGGGTGGGGGACCGCATTGATAAAATTTGGATGTGGATTTGTTCATTAGAGGCACATGAATCAGCTTACCACAAATTTGTACATTTTAGACTATAACTTTTGTTGTATTTGTCCGATTTTGTTTTTGACACACGGATGCATTTACCCACAACGCATCGCTCTGTTAAGTTTCAGATTGAAATATCAAACGGTGTAGCTAAAAACCGCGAAACTTTGCTACGGGGAAACGGGGAAGGATATGGACATGATTCAACAAAATTGATTTGAGGACATATGCGCATCAGCTGGTAAAGTTTCGTATCTCTAGCTCTTATAGTCTCCGAGATCTAGGTGTTCATACAGACGGACGGACACGGCTCAATCGCTACCCGAGGTTATGATAAGCATTTTGGTATAAAGGACTTGGGTTCTGCCACGCCTCCTTCTGTCCGTTACATACATTGCACAAATCTAGTATACCCTTTGTACCTATAGGTACAGGGTATAATTACTGTACACAGTTGATCATACATATAAGTATGTAACAAAAATAAATATATGGTTTACAATTTGGTGTCTCATTAAGGCAGGACGCCTGACTTGAGACTAATAGTTAACACAGGATTATTACGGTGGCCACAGACATTTGAGCGACCGTGCTAGTTAATGCTTTTTCTCTATACAATATTATAAACTTTATATTTTTTCCTGGGTTTTATTTCTCACGCTTTGTGGGGTGAATGGCTGCCGGGTATCAACGTGTAAGGTGCTCCGTTCCAAGTATATATTGGTGATGAGGCTGACCGCAAGTTGCGTTTTGAAGTGACTCTTGTTTGCTGAATACGCTCCCGTGAAATTTGCTGGGGCGCGACGGCAGCGTAGGTGCCAAAATAGTTGCAAGCTGCGCCGCGCTCGTTAACGCTTAAGTAAACTGAATACCCCTTGCAGGTCAACTGGTAGGTTCAGAAAAGTTCCAACTAGAATTTTGAAGATAAAATAAGCACTCTACTTACTAAAACAAAGAACTTGCCGCACTTAAATTGTTTACTGTGGCAATTGCTGGCACGACTTGGGGGAAAGGTATTTTAAAGATCAGATTTTTCGGAAAACAGACGCGTTCTCTCAGTGGAGGTATGGTAACATGTTTTGATTTTTGTTTTATCACAGCACGTATGTATGCAGGCACTTGCGTTTAAACCAGAAAAGGGCGAACCAGGTTGTGGTGCATTGTATATAGCTGCATGCCCTTTTCGATAATTAGGCCACTTAAAAGGTATCGAAAGTGTTGGTCAAGATCGGCACAAATATCGAATATGAGTGGTGCCAGATCATTAAAAAAACTAGTTCAGAGGAATTTTTGAAGTAAAACTTTTTAGGCGGCATTGTGCATTTTTGGGCATGAATCAATGCGTGAATGAATGAATGCGCGATGCTGACGTTGTGTTGGTGGTCATGAGTCATGACTGTGTCTCTTGTTAAGAGAGCGAACCGTTGTCATGGGAAAGAGAGAGGAGTAAAGCGGCCGCGGCTGGTCAGCTAAAGCACGCAGCACATGTGTATGTGTGTAAACGAAAGAATTGTTTTTGTATGCATTGCGTGAATACAACACAGCGACATACATGCATACATACATACAAGTGCCAGTGTTTGCCATTAGCTTGTGTGCCAGCTCATAGTGTAATAATACAAGGTGAGAATATGCCAAACAGCGCTCTCTCGTGGGTCTTTATGCCTTCGGCAAATGATCGAAAGAGTCCTTGCGTGTGTTCGTTATAGTCCTAAGAATTAAAAACAATAAACAAAGATTTATCGGCATGAAAAAATATCTTAAAATTTGATTGTAGAATATATATTTTTTATAATTTTTAATACAAAAAATGAAACAAATGGAGTATTTTATTTATTAAAGAAAACAAGTCCATGTACTAATCCCAGCAACAAACGATCAAAACTTTAGCAACACATACAAGTAGCAATAGCAAAACAAACATACAAAATGCACAGCAAGACAGATAAAAAAAATAGATTTTGCCATGATATAACTATACAGGTAGTCTATTCCGGCTCACCGGATTCTTATTTTTTGTGAAAGCGAAAAACAGCGAAAAAGCGGGAAAGCGAAAAGAAAACTACCCTCGTTGCTGTTGTTGTGCGCTTATGCATAAACATACAAAGGTACATACATATGTATAAAAAATGTTTATACCCTCTACCGTATGGTACAAAGTAGAGCTGGGCATCGATTCGATTTTAAATAGATTTAATCGATTCTTTTTTCTGACAATAAAATCGATTTTTATTTTTTGAGAATCGATCTTTTTGAGTCATGCAATCTTGCGATATATGTACATATATTGTGAATTTTTTATTGTGAGTTAGTCGCTCTTCAAGAAATCAAGGTATGTAAATTAAAATTTATTTCAATTTTACTATTTATTAACAATCTTTTTGTTTTTTAACTATTTAAATTGGTAGTTGGTGGCCTGACAGGAGGAATAAAATGGAAAAGTATTTGCAGTGTTCAGGTGAGAACTTAAATTCATCGTACTTAAAATTATTTTAGAGCAGTGGCCGGCAAAAAATTCACTCGTATATTAGCTTGAGTTTGTGTGAGTGCGCAGCGACTTGTCTACACAAGCATCGGCACAAAAATGCACACTCAGTGTACGTGACCTGAACTTGCGTCGACTTCGCTGCCGCCACTAATCCCTATATACGCGAGATAGTGCTTTCGTACGCATTTTTCCAGTGAAATTGAAATTTCGAAAAAAATTTTTCGAAGAATCTCAAAATCCGTTCCACGAAATAATTTGTTGAATTCATTTTGGGTTTTAGCTTGCCATTTTACTGCAGAAACGAGTAAAACATGTTTAGGATACATTTTGCTTAAAACTTTATATCTCAAATAAATCAAATGAATTGTTACTTATTTTTTATGTTATATTTTATTAAGTTTTAAATCAAATGAATTGTTACTTATTTTTTATGTTATATTTAATTAAGTTGTGAGTTTTAAATCAAATGAATTGTTTCTTAATTTTTATGTTTTCTTTTATTAAGATTTAAATCAAATGAATTGATACTTATTTTTTATGTTTTCTTTTATTAAGTTTAAAGTTTTTAATTAAATGAATTATTTGTTTTCTTTTATTAAGTTTTGAATTTTTGTTTTCGTTAATTTGAACTATGGAAATAAATGTAAGTGATTTTTTTATAAATATTCTTTTTTGTACATAGATTTTGATCATCTGCTATTTAAACTTGCTAGCGCCCACAGTTTTTATGCGATTAATCGATAAAATCGATTTTTTTTTGAGAATCGGTCGAAAAAATCGATTCTCCAAAATTGTAGATCGAGCCCAGCTCTACTTTTTAGCGCTGCCTAAGTCAACCCTATGACACTGTCATATTTGACAATTACCTTCAACTACAGCTAGCTGTAATTAGTCTTCGTACTTATCTTTGCACCAGGCATTGAGCCTTTAATCTAAAAGAAAAAAAAGAGAACAAAAGAAAAAAACAAATACCAACACATATCTTTAGCAATAAGTTTTGTTTTTGTTTCAAGTTATAAGTTGTGTAGCCCTCTCCCAGTTACCATCATAAACTCATTATCAGTCTAAAAAACAATTAAATAATATTACATTTTAAATTTCATAATGTGCTAAAAATGAGTTAAAACTAATTTTGCTACGCAACAATAACTCGGCAACCCTGTAGAGTGCAGCTACGAGCCTTATTATTGTCAAAGCTCTTGGTTGCAATTTACCGTTCTTGCTTTTGATGTCGCATCTAATACTGCTTTAGTTACAGCCACCTTTGCCTCTGGATTAACCAATGGCCACCCCTTCAACATCGTTGCAGCAAAAGCAAAAGCACCAAACGCATAATTAATCAAATAATATATATAAAGTGCAGTGTCTTTGTGCGTTAGTGATTTAAGGCATTTGATCATTTTTTATTTTATCATTAAAAAACTCCTTTAATTATTATTCTTAAATATTAAGCTCTCTTCAAGAGTGCATATTCTCATGAAAGTGAAACTTAAAATACGTTTTCCGCATCATAATTATCATGATTTAAGCCAAATCAATGGGCCAATTTAATAATCTAATTCCGTTTCCTAAAGCTTTTATATTTTTACAAGTCAATCATTACGCATAACCACATAACATAAAAACTAAACACTTTAAACAGCATCACGTCGATCATCACATACTCTACGAAGGCCTTCGGAGGATCTACAGATGGGTGAGTGAAGTAAATAGTCATGCTAAAACTGATTTTGATTGGCATTAATTAAAGTAAACTCAATTTATAACTAATATTGAAATGTGTGAAGTGAATTCGTTGAATTTTTATTATCACACCTTTTTCTATGGTCGTAAATACTCTTCAATACCCTAACCCTTGATTTTATTTTGATCAAGTTCTTTCTTGCGCGTATCTCAAATAAATTTTTTTTTTTTTTTGTTCCTTTATACATATTTATATTAACACATATTCTAATGAATCTGCTTAATAATTTTTGACCAACAATATTTTTAGGGCCTTCTGCCAAACTATAATATATAAGCGCAAATGCTTTAAAGAATATCTTCGTAACTATATTTTACCTTATATTAAAATATACATTTATTAAGCACTTTTGAGTTATATTAATTGATTTAAAATTATATAAATATAACATTATTATTAATATGTTTAGTTTTTATGCACCATATACATATCTGGTATGATATGTTAGGTCTCTAATGTTTCTTTTTTTTTGAAGTCATATATTGGTATCTAAATGAAGTATCTTTATCTATATTTTGTTAGGTTATGAAAACAAATTATGAATTGTTAAAATAAATATCCATATCCCGGAAAGTAATGTAGTGATTTAATATGTCGTGAGTTGGCATGTTTTGGGATTTTCCTCAAAAATTCGCATTGGAAAATCATGGTAGGGTGGGTAGAGAGCGAGAGCTATGACAACATCTGCAAAGTTCCCTGAAATTTCCATCTCCTTAATTGGCATTAGGGATTTTTTTTTTTATTTTGTATGTAGTTAGTTGTCCGGTAGACTGAGTCATAGAACCCCCCACAGGCTGTTCGCTAGACGTAACTAGAAAATCCCGACAGACAACGTCTTGGACACAGCACGAGGACATTTCTTCGTCCTCTTAATAACATTACATTACAGCTTTGAGCACAAGTATTTGTTATTGCTTAATAACTGCTGTGTTTTATAAGCTTTGGCACGCTTATACACCATCAGTCCAGCTGCTGTTTCGTTTTGGTTATTGACTTTTGCATTTGCGTACAAAAATTATGAGTGACCATAAAATATGCTACTATCCATCATGCAAATGGAGTGGTATCCAAACGGAGACCTACGTTGCATGCTGAATGTGCGATAACATGGAACACCTTAAATGTGCAGGTCTTACCGGCCGTGTGCATGATTTTATACGTGAAAGCAAAGGTCTAAACTGGACCTGCATAGCCCGCCGCGCCGCCTAAGTTGAAATGAAGGCATTTATGCGCCAAACTAGGCTCGGATTCAATGATCTGTACAAAGATTTTAGATCATTGCAGGATAAGTTTTCATCCATTGCAAGTATGTTTGCCAATTTACAGCTAATGAGAGTCTCTCCTAAGCGTAAAAAGGCAAACGTACTTTCCACCGAGGCTAGTCTAATTGTTTCTTCCAACTCAGCAGGGTTGGATTCGCCCCTAACACCAAATCCGCCCCAACTTATACCATTTACAACTCCTGTACCAATCTCGCCCGCCGTTGCTGAGGATCCCACTGATGTCGTTACTGTCGGTTCTGGCGAAATCTTATCCGTTACGGCACTCAAAGATAACAGCATTGCCAGCCCGGCTGCGATTTCTATCGCAGTCCCTATGGATGGTATTATGACTGAGGCATCCACCTCGCCCACAGTTCTTAGCGCTGTTCCTCCTTCTGTTGCTCCTCCTATTGTGAGTAACTTTTCATCTTCGGAGCCTTCATATCCACTTATGGGCGTAGCACCAAGAAAATTGGTGTTTGTCTCTAGATTAACGCCCTCCACCTCTGAAGACGTTATCAAGCACTTCATTTGTGAGAAGCTTAACATAACTTCTCCAAATGACATCGAAGTAATTAAATTTAATTTTAATTATAAGCGCGATATTTCTTCTTTTAAAATAAGCGTTCCTGATTCTATCTTTTCTTCTATACTTAATCCTTCTCTTTGGCCTACTCATACTATAGTGCATGAGTTTACTAAAAAACCTAAAAAAACTTTAGCCTCCAATGCTGCACCTGTAAGGAAGTTTCTGGTGCTGGGGTATAACTCAGTCTGCCCCAGGGCCAACTTACAACTAATTTGTAAATTTGCTGAGACACTGGGCTGCGTAGGGGGCCTTGAAACTGTCCTAGCCGTACTTGTATACATACATGCTTACCTTTTACCTTTGGACTACATCGCTGAACGAGGCCCTTGCGACCACATCTGTCTTCGAGGGGTAGGGAAGTTGTGGTGGCGGGCGAATCCTACGCGTACCTACAACGGAGCCGGCGTATATATATCACCGAAGAGGCAGGGGATGGGAGAATAGCGAAAAGCACTAATACACTCACGTTCACAACGACGTTCCGTATCTCATGCGCGTCTTGCACACGGCACCAAATATTTTGACGTATTAAAACACTTATTGACTTGATTCACTTTATAATTTTATTTAGTTTAATTCTCCTTCCCAACACCCACAACCGTAGACTAACCTTTACCAGATTTCACCCTAACCTTTTCTTTGGCCTTCGTTTTACTATATGTCCCTATGCCGCTGCACGTCTGTATACTCTGCTGTCTCAAATCTATCTCCTCGTGTTATATTTTCCAATCGCCCACGCCGGCTCGTACCACAGCCTGCCGATATCCGTCAATCGTTTTGCCGATCGAAGGCTATCGGCAGCCTGGGTTGGCAGCCCGACGTGGCGATGTTTAAGCGATTTCTACTCATCGATATCTTTAGTTTCTTTATTTTCTAACACTTAGTCTAATACCAAACTTATAACTAGTAAGCTGAAAAATCCATATATTCAACTTATATCTAAATAATAATGAAAACCTTACATCTAATAATAATTATAAGTAACCGGAAAATCCATATATCCAACTTATATCTAAATAGTAATGAAAACCTTACATGTAATAAGACCATACTCTAACCCGCCATTCTCGTATCGAGGCGTGAAGCCGCCACTCAAACTCATCCTTCCAGTTGTGTCACCTTCCGAACTCTCGGGGTCCAAGGGGTGAGTAACCTCCTCTTCCGCCACTGCTTCGACGTTGGGCTCACCCTCAGTCCCTCCCTTGGGACTGTCTTCCCTCCGCCGACGTGTCCGAATCGCTAATCATGATGATATCGTCGTCCATCTATAATGGTATAATATCTTAAAGATTACTTCTTAAATAGTTCTCCTGCCTAGTACGGTTGTGGAGTTCCCCTTAAGCCTATGTTTTACAATGCTTTTTTTAAAACTAACAAAATTTACTAATTAGCTGCGCCGACGGGCTGCCTCTCTACCTCGTCACCAGGTTCGTTCTCGTCCTCATGTTGCTCATCGGAGTGGAATGCTTTCAACTGCGCAATGCTGGCTACTCTACGATTTCTTTCGCCTGGCTCCTGCAAACGCACGATGTTAGGGGATACGAACTTGACCACCCGAAACGGTCCATCGTACTTCGGCGCCAGCTTTGCGGCGAAACCGTCTGCTGCTCGCGACAGCCAGCGCTGGCGCAAGAGCACCAGGGAACCCAAGGTCGGCCGCCATTCTCTTCTGCGCAAATTGAAGTATCGCCTCTGGTCGTTGGATGCCCGTTGTAGATTGCTGCGAACGATCTCGAATAGTTCCTTGAGCCTCTGTGCCTTTGCGGTCGCCGTCTGCGGTATACTAGACGATCCAGGCGTGACTTCTTCATAAAGTGCTGCTAGTAAACGTGGCTCTCGACCTTGCACCAAGTATGCTGGTGAGAAGCCTGTAGAATCGGCTATACTGGAGTTGACCGCTGGTGATATTTCTGGCAGCTGCTCGTCCCACATATTCTGCTGACCGCCGATAAATTGCGCTATCATCGTCGTAACAGTACGGTTAGTCCTCTCCGTTGGATTTTTTTGAGGGCAGTAAGGCGCCGTGTACTGTAACTCGATACCCAAATTTCCAAAAAACGTTTTGAAGGTTCGGCTGCTGAATTGCGCTCCGTTATCGCAGACGCGGCTCGCGTCTCGAAACATACCAGGCGATTGTCTTCCCGCACTCCTAAGTGTCCAGCAGTAGGGACGTCATGGCATTCCTGTAGTACTCGACCTCGTTGAGTAGTAGGAACGCACAACTTCCAGGGGACATGATCCTCTTCATCTGCTCTGTAACTCAAGCTTCGGTACAGTTGGCCATTTTCCAACGTATAGTCTGGGTATTTTTCCGGCCCTTCGGTCCTCTTTGCAGTCATAGCGGTTATCCATTTTCACCTGCTATCCTCCTCGGTAATTTGCTGCAATCTCTCGAGGGGTTGTCTAGATAATGCATCGACCACTACGTTCAACTTGCCTTTGGGCGCCTTCAAATTCTGGATTGCTCCTATCTTTGCCGGATCCGTGCGGATTCCCTCGCCTGTCACCACGTGACCAAGGTAGACCAATTCTTTTCGAAAGAATGAGCATTTCTTCCGATTAATCTTCAAATTAGCCTTGCGAAGACGATGCAGTACTTCCCGCAGGTTCGCTACGTGCTGCTCCTCTGTTGCGCCTACGACGATTATGTCATCCAGATATGCGAATGCGTACGGCTTTATGTCAGGCCCGATCACCGAATCCAAAGCTCTTTGAAATGTGGTGCTAGCCGAATGCAATCCATATGGCATCACTCGCCAGTGAAATAGGCCACGCCCGGGCACTGTAAAGGCTGTGTACTCTTTGCTGTCGGCCGCCATCAGGATTTACCAATACCCATTCTTGAGATCCCATGTAGATATGTATCGAGCGTATTATTTATTTATTTATTTATTTGAGGGGTACAACTACGTACAGTTGACATTATATTATAAAAAGTACATATAATTTATTTAGAAAAGAAAATAGAGCGAGGGAATTGATATGAACTAATCCGCGTCTTTAGCCCGATGGGTGAACTTTTAAATGATATGCACCAACTCACATCAAGAACTGGCCAGAAACTTGGATTTACAATATTAAAGTTGAAAAAAGGAAGCAAGATAAAAATTAAACATTATATCGCAAAAAAAGCCAATGGGTCACCATTGACCAAGTGGGTGACTCATAATATAGGATTGGTCAAGGATGCTCGAAGTGGCAAGTCAAGGTGACTTAAGATAGAAGAAGTGATAAATTGAATAGACCGTTCGAAAGAGAGGAAATTGTAAAAGTTATTATAGTTAGAGCATAAGACACGGAAAGGGTCGTGCAAAGCATAATTAGATCTACAAAATTGTAAGGCTAAGGGTCGAAAATTACGAGTTACTCTAGAAGGGTATGACAAAGCTAACCGAGCAACAGCTTATGCAAGAATAACACGCCGTGGCATGTTCCGCGATGAATTAAGGAAGGCAACTTTATAAGGCGAAGTCTATCGGAATATGGGTACAGTCGGATATTTGGGTCCCAGTTTAATCCAAGTAGTGCAAAAAGGAGAAATTGCTTTTGTACAGACTTAATCATGTTCTAATAAAATTGGTAACGCAGGCTCCAAACGCAGGAACAATACTCCGAGATTGGACGAACGAGGGAAATATAAAGAAGTTTGGTTGTAAAAGGGTCTTTAAACTCTTTAGACCAGCGCTTAATAAAAGCAAGAACACCTCTAGCCTTATTCACGATGTTGCAAATATGGTTATTAAATTTAAGGTTATGATCAAACAAAACACCAAGGTCAGACACACTCTTGATGCGTTCTAAGGTAGAAGATTCTAAAGAGTAAGTAGCCAAATAAGGAGCAGAACGATAAAATGTCATAACGTTACATTTTGTCTTGTTGAGAAAGAGTTGGTTGATATTGCACCAAGATTGTATGTTATCAAAATCATGCTGAAGAAGTAGGTACTTATTATTATCGGAGTAGGACGTACAGAGTTTAACATCATCTGCATACATAAGAATGCGAGAAGCTCAGACTACTCGAGGGAGAACATTTAAAAATAAGTTAAAAAGAAGAGGGCCTAGATGGGTACCTTGAGGTACACCTGACGTGACCCTTAATTTCTGTCAGATTCACAGCCTTTAAAAACTATCTTCTGGACTCGGTTGGATCAATAGGACTATATCCAATTTAAAAGACAAGACGGAAACCCCAGACGAGACAGTTTAACAAGTAGAAGACTATGGTTTACCGAGTCAAATGCTTTACTAAAGTCAGTATACACGACATCAGTTTGTTTTTTTCGGTAAAACCAAGATTAATAAGAGACGAAAGTTCTAAAAGGTTAGTAGAAGTGGACCGACGTTTTACAAACCCATATGTTGGGAATCCGACATTTAAGAACGACATTAGTGTTGCAATTGTGAAGTGACAATCCTTTTGGGATTGATGAAAGCTTTGCAATACCGCGGTAGTTCTTAATGTTGGACTTGGAAACCTTTTTTATGAATAGGGATAATGAAGGATTCATTCCAGATGGCCGGAAGATAAGAATATTTTAATGAAGTGCGGAAAAGAACAGATAATGGTGTAAAAGAGTGAGTAGGTATGGCATCGGGGCCAGGGGAGAAGGATGATTTAATGGACAGTAGGGATTGTAAAACGTCGGTTTCAAAGATTTCTGGATAAGGAATAAGATTTGAATGTGGTAGGTTATAGGGATAGTTAAGGTCAATGCAATTAGGGTTGACAGAATAGTTAGTTTGAAAAAAATTTCGCAAACAGGTCGGCGATTTCAGAATTGTTAGTAGAGCTTTCATTTTTGAAATATAGCGATGAAGGAAATAAGGAAGATTTACGTTTAGAATTAACAAAAGAAAAAAATTTGTTAGGATCACTACAGAAGTTAAGCCGACAGCGGGAAAGATAATTGTTGTAGCAAATTCTGTTAAGAAGGACGAACTTGCTGCGTAAAATAGAAAACTTATAAAAGTCGACAGGAGATCCAGATTTTTTAAATTTTTTGTAAGAAGAAGACTTGTGATTTTTTAAAGAGGACAGACTAGTAGTAAACCAAGGCGGCTTTAAAGAAGGAGCCGGGACAGAATAAGGGACAAAGAGATCAAAAGCAGCGTATAAAACCCGATAGAAATTGGAAATGGATAAGTCATGGTCATTAGTAGTCAACAAAGGCTACCAGTTAACTTCGGACAAAAATTTATTAAGACCGACAAAAAATTAGACTTGCGAAAGCAGCGATACCGAGGAGCGTGAGCATGTGGCTGATTTCGGTAGAGACCATTAAATTTTAAAGAGATTTGTAATGTCGGATGGTACGGATCCTCGGGTACGGAGAGCGGACAGACCCTAGAAATTTCAAAATCAGAATTATCATTGACAAAAACGAGGTCAAGCATTCTATTTGAGCAATTATGTATAAAATTTATTTGGCTGAGAGAGATATCAATCAGTCCTGTAACAAACTCATGATTACCAGATGGAAAAAGAAAACTAGAATTGACTGAACTAAGCCAAGATAATGTAGGCAGATTAAAGTCGCCTAAGACAACAATTTGATCCCGAGTACCAACAGAATCAGCCACCATACGAATGGCAGTGAGATGATTCTGATATACACTCAAGTCGGAGCAAGGAGGTATATAGGAACAAGTAAAATAGATATAGGAATTATTAAAAAACACTTTTACCGCAATGAACTCAATGCCTATTGGAAAATTTAGAGATAGTAAATGAGATTCTAAGGCTACATTAACAGCAATGAGTACACCACCACCACGACCGGGAGACCGGTCAAGCCTGTAGGTTACATAGGAGCTAACAAAAATCTCAAAATCATAGACAGACGCATTAAGCCAGGTTTCAGAGAAAGCAATAATATCAGAATCGAAATTTACGCTATTGGTGAAAAGTCTACTAAGTTTAGAGAGGAGACCACGAACATTCTGATATTGAATGGTAAGAACAGAATTTAGTTTTTTGAAGCTGTGTTAACTACACTTATAGAGGAAGCTACATTAGATGCTAAAGTCTTTTTAGGTTTTCTAATAAACTCATGCACTAAAGTATGAGTAGGCCAGAATGAAGAATTAAGTATAGCAGAAAAGAGAGAATCAGGGACACTAATCTTAAACGAAGAGATATCGCGCTTATACTTAAAATTGAACTTAAATACTTCAATTTCATTTGGAGAAATATTAAGCTTCTCGCAAACGAATTGATTAATGGAATTTACAGTTGCCGATGGCATTAGCCTGGAGACGAAGATTGTCTTTTTAGGAGCCACTCCTACCAATGAGTCCGAGGGGTCAGCAGTTGACGGGGCGGCAGGTATAGGGACTCCACTCAAAATGATGACAGAGGACGGCGCATCAGTCACGCTGTTAGTGGCGCAGTTCATAGTGGCAGACTCGACAAAGACTGTAGGAGCTGAAGAAGCTACAGTCAAACTAGCGCCAGTGTCAACAGCAACAGCACTAGCCGTGTCACTAGCAGCGGCTGAAGGAACTGGTTTAGGTGTAGCAAACGAAATAAGCTGCGACGGACGGGGAGTTATCGGCGAGTCCAGCCCTGTAGGGTTAGAATTTATTAAAGTTGGTTCAATGGCTGGTAGGTTTGCCTTTTTGCGCTTAGGTGAAACTCTCATAAGCTGCAAATTGCCAAACATACTTGAAATTGAAGAAAACTTATCTTGTAGAGAACGAAAATCCTTATAAAGGTCATCAAATCCCAGTTTTGTCTGGCGCATCTCAACTTCAGCGGAACGACAAGTTGGGCAGGTCCAGTTTAGGCCTTTGCCCTCACGTATAAAGTCGAAGACACGGCCGGTCAGACCGGCACATTTTAAATGAGCCATGTTGTCGCACATCCAGCATGCAACACAGGCTTCGGTTTGTATACCGCTCCATTGACAAGATGGATAACAACAAATCTTTAGGTCACTCATGGCGATGATTTTTTACAAAAGATGCAGCAGACAGACAGTGTATATGAGTCTGACGGTGTATAAGCGACCCAAAGCTTATAAACACAGCAGTTATTCAGCAACAACAAATACGTATGCTCAAAGCAAAGAAGAGATGCACGCAACAACAAGAAAGCGTTGGTGAGCGCAGCACAAAGAAGAATACGCAAAGCGCCGCACGAAATAAAAAGCTCGCACTGAGGAACAAGCAACAACAACAAAAACTAAGCTGAGCGGCTAGGCTGAGCTTAAAATGCAAACAAAAATTGAGCAGCAATAACAAATTGCACTGTTTAGAATTTAAGCAAAATGTTTTAGTAATTAAATTAACACTGTTGCAGTTATTTTGAGTTTGTCACTTTAATTAAATGGACCACCACTAAGTTATTAGTCGCTTGCGAACAAAGATTGGTTAAAATTCGTAGGTTTTTTTTATAAAAAATAAAAAGTAACCGGAGCGCGGTAGAAACACGACCAACAGAACAAAAGAGGTACCATCACGATCGAGGCGCTATGTGGACTGTGGGATGGCTCAATGGCATCCGATTTCAGCAGTTCATCCACTTGCTCGTTAATGGCAGCTTGCTTTGCAGGGTTTTTCGGGTAATACCTCTGCTTCATGGGTCTGTCGTCCTTCAAAACGATCCTGTGCTCGGCTATATTGTTTAAGCCTCGCATATTTTGAAACGGCGCCAATTCTTGCCGTAGGAATTCTTTTAACTCCGGTTTAAGATCGGCGGGCCATGGGGAATCGTTATCCACCTCTGCTGCCTGCGCCGTAACCTTTGCGCACTCTATAATTGTGGTCGGCGTCATCGCTGCGTCTGCCTTCGGGGATATGGCCTCGCCTATTTCCCTCGCCGCCTCCAGACCAGTCGACGTGATCGCCTCTCGATTGAGGCCTCGGGCTTCAGATGCGGCCATAATCTTCGCACCTCTCGAACCCTTGGCCGCCGTTGATGTAGATGAAGAGGCCTCGCCTGCTTTTTCCATCGACGGCGGCACCAGCCTCTTAGAATTCTTCGCCTTCCGCGTCGTGGCTGACGGTGGAGATGCGGCCCTGCCGGCTCCTCCCACCGCGTCCAAACCCTCCGTGTTGGCTGTCTTAGTCTGGCTCCGGTCTTCCCTCGACGTGGTGACCACGCTTTTATGGACGACCCTGGACGTGCCACGCGTTTGTTGGCTCCGGGTCCCAGACCTCAGAGCTTCTCGTTTTTCTAGCGTGCTGCTTAACTGCTCAGCCTTTGGCTTCTCTGCATCCATCCTGTTCCTCGCTTGTGCTGGCTGGCCTAGCGACTCACCCTGTGACGTCTCGCGGCCCAACCTTACCACCGTTGGTCGCAATCGAGGGTCTTCATCCGGTAACGCAGCGGGTCTTAGCTTCAGCTCTGCTCCTGCGCACCATATCCTTGTACCGACTGCACACAAAAAATCTATGCCTAGGAGTAGGGGGTCTAGCATTGCGGGCATGACGAGCATTGGCATGATGATAAGCGCGTCTGCCAATCCGACTCAGCCTCAACACCTTGTTCACCCTTACTCTCGTGCCATCTGCCAGTCGAATGCGAGTCTTTATTTTCAGTAATTCGCCTTCTCTCGCCAAGGCTTCGGCTGTTTCCTCACTCATGAAGCTTCGTGAGGCTCCCGAGTCGATCGTCGCAGTCTGCCATTGTGACCCAATCTCCACCGTTGCGATGATACGACTCCCATCCATCTTTAGTATATCGTTTAAATCCGGGCTGCTGGTGGCTGCGAGGCTACTTGATCCCGGATCTTGTAGGGCGGCTGTCCGTTTCCCTGGACTGATCGCTGGCAACACTTGCGCCTTCGTCGTCTACATATCGTTGACGTTGATACGGTACGCTGCTGCTTTATCCTCCGACTCTTCGATGAGGGCGAGCGCGTCTGTGCGGCCGTCGAAGTGTACGCCCCATTTTCTAACCTGATCCGGAACAATTACGTTGTGCCGGCGGGGGCGGTAAGTCGCGCGCTGGGACTGACCAGTGGGCATCCGATTCCAGCTCGGGTCGATATTCGCGATAAGGAAAGCTTAGTTGAATTGGTCGATCAACTGGGTCTGCTGAGGGATGACTGGTACGATGAGTGGGTGTAATTAGGGGAACTGCCAACGATGATTGAGGCAACACGATGCTGCTTACAGGTTTGGGGGACGGTGGCGCGGGGGCTCGCGCCTCTGCTGGGCGACACGCTTGTGCGCCCTTGCTCTGCCAGCTTGGCATAGCGGGTGTCGTGCTCCGCCAACCTCGTCCAAATGTCTGATGTGTGTTCGCCTTTTGAGACAAACGCTGCCAGCGCCCTTCTTAGCTCATCCACCTTGCCTTCAGTGGGGATGCCCAGTTCAGTGAGGATGTTGCATAGCTCCTCTTTGCGTCGATATGCAATCCAGCGTACGCCGACGCCTGGGTTCTTAATCTTTCGTCAACTGTGCTTACTGTGCTGTCTTCTGTTTTTGCCTCCATTGTATTTATTGTTGATTTTAAATTTTCCCCTTCAAATGAGCTTTTATTTGATTCTCCTTTAATTTCGATTTGCTTTATTAATTTAATTGATTTAGTTTTATCGGTTAAATTTTTATTTTATTTTAATTAACTTAGTTTTCCTTTTCCTTTTAAAATTTCGATTTACTTTATTTTAGCTTAGTTGATTTTTTTTTCCGATTCTATTGTGATCGTTTGGCTCTTGTTTAACTGTTTTCCTTTCGTTTCAGTTTTATTATATTATATTTTATTTTATTTTATTCTATTTAATTTTATTTAATTTGTTCTTATTTTATTATATTTTATTTGCTCTTATTTTATTATATTTAATTTAATTTAATTTAATTTAATTTAATTTAATTTAATTTAATTTAATTTAATTTAATTTAATTTAATTTAATTTAATTTAATTTAATTTAATTTAATTTAATATAATTTAATATAATATAATATAATATAATATAATATAATATAATATAATATAATATAATATAATATAATATAATATAATATAATATAATATAATATAATATAATATAATATAATATAATATAATATAATATAATATAATATAATATAATATAATATAATATAATATAATATAATATAATATAATATAATATAATATAATATAATATAATATAATATAATATAATATAATATAATATAATATAATATAATATAATATAATATAATATAATATAATATAATATAATATAATATAATATAATATAATATAATATAATATAATATAATATAATATAATATAATATAATATAATATAATATAATATAATATAATATAATATAATATAATATAATATAATATAATATAATATAATATAATATAATATAATATAATATAATATAATATAATATAATATAATATAATATAATATAATATAATATAATATAATATAATATAATATAATATAATATAATATAATATAATATAATATAATATAATATAATATAATATAATATAATGAATAGTTGGGTGGCTTCTGTGTGTGTGGGTGTTTGTTTTCTCCCTTGTGTTCCCTTGTCCCCAAATGAAAAGAGTGGTTGTTTGTGATGTTTAGGATGCTTGAGTATATTTCTTCGCCTTAGCCTCGGCTATAGCGGCGGTATTAATAAGCTGGAAATGGTTTCAAATTTAAAATCGGAAATACGCGTGCAGCGGGTCTGCTTACGTTAAGGTGATATTTGATACTAAACTAATGCTGCTCAGCTCACCATAGCGGAGACCGAGATTAGTGCTCGGGTGCTTTTCACCACAGTAGGCGGAGCCTATGATCGGTGAGCGAGCTGAGAGCGAGCTTTGAGAGTTGCTCAGCACGGAGCGTGGCTTAACCCTCTCATGCCGTTGCGGCATGAACATGCCGGCCCCCTTGCAACGTGTAGTTGCGAAAGGAGCTGCACTAGGAAAAATGTGTGAGGATTAAGCCGAGTGCTGGCTGCAGTGTTTAATAACTGCACGATCCGGAAAGGATCCACCCAAAAACGGTGCTCTGGGCGACTGGAAGTCCCGGTTGGCTAGCTAGAAAGCCGGACTTCATGACACTCGGATAAGCGTCAGCTCCTAGGACGATCGAGACGGATGATGGGCGATGAAAGCCTTCGTCGGCGAGCTTCACGTCAGAAAAGTGAGCCCGTACTGCATCGCCGACGCTCCGAATGGGTGTCCTCACGTGCAGCTGCGAGTCCACCTTAAAAATGACTTCAATGCGCGTGGATGGATCCAGGCGCGATCCGATTATGGCCGTGCAGGCCCGTTCCGACCCAATCTGGGTGGTTGGCAGTTTGAAGGCGGAGGCCAGAGATTCGTTGATCCGCACTCACTGGAGTGCACGGATCTATAAGGGCTCTGGTGTTATAGCGCGTGGCGCCGTTATCGACCACCACGCTTGCAGTTGGGAGCAACTGGATACCCTTGTGCGTCAGGAGTGACGAAAGGGTAGGCGGAGCAAGCGCACTGGACGGGCGCGTCGACGTGGAGGCAGCAGACCGTGGTCGTGAGCGCGGTTGCGGGGACCGCGATCTAGATCTGCTTGGGACGCGTCGAGAAGGCGGAGGACGCCTTGGAGCACGCAGATGGAGCAGCGTGTGATGCTCCTTGTCGCAAATTCGGCATCGGTCGCCGCTTCGGCAGGAGCCACCCGAATGCTGATGGGCCAAGCAGTTGGGGCAGTACTTGTTGATGAGCACTGCCCTTAACCGTTTCTCGGCGTTGAGTCGCAGGAATGCTCGGCATCTCCGAAGGGAGTGGATGCCACAGCATACCCTACACCGAAACGAGTCCACTCCTCTGGGACCCGCTCTTTTATTGCGCTGACGTGGAGCCATCAGGACGGAAGTGACGCAACTGTGAGTACATAAGAGGAAAACATATTAGTACGAATTTTTTAAAGGGATGGTCAAGATATCTAGGGGCTACTTATAGTAGTTAGACGCTCGGTTGGACAGGGAGCAGGACGAGTTTGGAGACTGGTCGCTTAATAGGTCCGCGTGCCGTTAGAACGTCAACGACGCGAACGTGACTGTCGGATCCAGGATATGCGTGTTGGACACGACCTAATCGCCATTCGCATGACGGGAGGTTGTCTTCCTTGACAACGACCATATCGCCGCATTGGACATTTCTTTGGGAATGCTGCCACTTGTTCCTCTTGTGCAGCTCGACTAGATACTCATTTTTCCAACGGATGCAAAATTGTTGGTTGAGGGCTTTTAGTCTTTTCCAGCGGTTCAGGATTGACATCGCTTCTTCCGGAATTTCGGGCTCCGCCGTGGATAGCAGAGGTCCGCCGATCAAAAAATGGCCTGGAGTCAGCGCCAACATATCTGTCGGGTCCTCTGACATCGGAGCAATTGGTCTGGAATTGAGACATCCTTCGATTTTACAGAGCAACGTGGAAAGCTCCTCGAAGGTGTATTTAGTTGTGGAAGTAGATTTGTAGAAGAGCGTTTTGAAGCTCTTGACGCCTGCTTCCCACAGTCCGCCCATGTGTGGAGCACCAGGCGGTATGAAATGCCAGGATAAATTATTTTGGCTATATGAGGAGATAATAGCCTCCTTGGTGGCCTCCAAGAAGTCACGCGAGAGAATCGCTGAGGCTCCCACAAAGGTCTTCCCATTGTCGGATTGGACTTGGTTTGGACAACCTCGTCTCGCCACGAAACGTGCGAAGGCCGCTAGGAACTTTTCGGTGGTGAGATCCGTTGTAGCCTCCAGATGAATAGCCTTTGTCGTGAAGCACACAAAGACGCAAACGTACCCTTTGGTAATAAGGCACGCTCGACCTGTGTAGTTCTTCACGTCGAATGGTCCAGCGAAGTCAACGCCTGTGTGGGTGAACGGTCGGGAAAAGGTCGTTCTCTGCGCAGGAAGTTCCCCCATCAGCTGCGACTGCACGCGTTTGCGGTAAATCGTGCAGACCTTACAGGAGTGTAAGATGGACTTCGTCATATTTCTTAATTTCGGTATCCAGTACCTGCACCGAATAAGCCGCATCATGAGCTGGCTTCCTCCATGGAGTGAGATGCGGTGCGTAAAGTGAACGAGAAGGCGGGAGAGAGGGCAGCTGTAGGGGAGAAGAATTGGGTGGCGCTCGTCATATTGTAACGATTTGGATGCGCTCAATCGTCCACAAGCCCTGATGATGCCGCTTGCATCGATAAAGGGGTTCAAGTTGCGGATGTCACTGTTTGTTGGGACCGGACGTTTATCCTTCATGAGCTGGTACTCCTTAGCGAAATGTCTCCTCTGCGTTAACTGGATGAGCAGCTGCTGAGCGTTGGAAATCTCGGCAGCGCTGAGAGGACGAGTGGAGGAGGTTGGCTCACGCTTGCTGCGTGCTGCGAAGCGGAGTACGTACGCCATCACGCGCAACGCTTTGCCCAGATCCGAGTAGCGGTCAAGGAAATCAGCCTCTGGCGGGATTACTGCCAAGTGAGTCTTGACAGCACGTTGCTCCAGGTCGGTTTCCAAGACCGTTGACTGTGGAGTCGGCCAATCATCCGGATGCAGTTGGAGCCACTCTGGGCCGTGCCACCATAAGTTGCTGCTCGCTAAGTCCTGTGAAGAAACGCCCCTACTGGCCAAATCTGCCGGATTGTGTTCCGAGCGAACGTGGAACCATCGGTCTGCCTTGGTGGCTTCCGTTATCCGTGCCACTCGGTTGGCTACGAAGGTTGTCCATCGGCAAGGGGGCTTATTGAGCCAAGCGAGCACAATAGTAGAGTCTGTCCAGAAATACATTTCAGTTATCGGAATTGGAAGTTGGGGCAAGATTGCGGTGCACATGTCAGCCAAGAGCACCGCCCCACAGAGTTCTAGGCGTGGCACTGAGATAGTTTTCACCGGAGCCACTCGTGTTTTGGCTGTGAGTAGGTGAACAGTGGAAACGTCGCCATACATAGTTCGGATATAGATCGCTGCCCCGTATGCTTGTTGGGAAGCATCGCAAAATCCGTGAACTTGTATTTGAGACTGTTGGGTGGATCTTACCCATCGGGGGACCCGGATATGGTCTAGCGCAGGGTAAGCAAGCAGGAATTCTTGCCATTTTTGGAGCAAGTCCTTGGGTAATGGGTCATCCCATCCCAGTTCCCGGAGCCATATCTCTTGCATAAACATTTTTGCGCGGACAATAAACGGAGCCAACCATCCTGCTGGGTCAAAAAGTTTTGCAATTTGAGATAGGACTTCCCTCTTTGTGGTGGATGGACGTTGATGCAGCTTGGAGGTGTCGAAGTAAAAGTCATCAGAGGTCGCTTGCCATCTAATTCCTAAGGTCTTCGCCACGCTGGCGTCTTCGATTTCCAGGAAATCCTCATTGAGTAAATGGTCCTTGGGAATGTGCACCAGTATATCCTTTTTATTGGATGTCCATTTGCGGAGTGGAAATCCAGCCGACTGCAGCGTCTCTTGTAGCTCCTTCACCGCTGAGACAGCTTCTTGTTTAGTGTGAGCACCGGCTAAGACATCATCCACGTACATGTAACGTCGAATGATGCCACTAGCCACGGGGTGCTGAGGAAATGCGTCGTCTGCGAGCTGGTGGAGTACACGGATAGCCAGGAATGGCGCGCAGTTTACTCCGAACGTCACTGTTGTCAGTTCATAGTCGCCCAATTCGCCTCTAGCATCTCGGAACAGGATACGCTGAAACGGTGTATGCCTTGGATCGACAAGGATTTGTCGGTACATCTTCGAGATGTCTGCATTGAAGACGTATCGGAAAAAACGCCATTTCAATATTTGTATAGTAAGGTCCGACTGGAGAACAGGACCAGGATATAAAATGTCGTTAAGACTATTGCCATTAAGGGATTTGCAGGATGCATTGAAGACCACACGCACTTTGGTCGTAGTGCTATCTGGCTTAATGACAGCGTGGTGCGGAAGATAAAAGTGATTAGTGGAAGTGCTTGGAGACACTCGTTTCATGTGGCCTAGATCTGCATACTCTTGGATCACAGAATCATATTCAGCCTTTAAATTAGGGTTCCGCTTCAGTCTTGCTTCATTTTTTAGGAACTGACTCAGAGCGATAGGACGCGAAAGACCCAAGTCAATATTTTCTGGGGTTTTGAATGGCAGTGATACCACATATCGACCATCTTGTCCTCTTCTTGTGGTTTCAGCAAAGTTTTGCTCACACACCATGTCAGCGCTTTTCACGAGCTTCAGCGGAATATCCTCCACCTCCCAAAACTTTGTGAGAAGCTGTTCAATATTTGGCTCTTGCAGAACGGAAATCTTGGTCGAAAAAGAGGAAATTGACTTGGATGGGCCAGTTGATACTGGACTCGTGAGAATCCAACCGAAGATTGTTTCCTGGCCTAGGAGAGAGCCACCAATGTTGTGTTGTGTTCCTTTAAGCAGTATGGACGGAAGAATGTCCGCGCCGATAAGAACATCAACTTGAGAGCTCTTCAGGAAATTGGGATCTGCCAACTGAATGTGTGGCAGATTCTTAAGCGCAGTGCACGAAATAGAGTGAGATGGAAGGTTGCCTGCTAGGCTCGGGAGTACGTAGGTAGACGCTTCGATTTGGAGTCGTGGCTTATCGCGAGCCGCCAATTTGAAGTGGCAGATTTTGTGTGACTGAGCCGTTAATGCATGGTTCAGTCCGACCACTTGCACCTGGACATTTTGGGAAGGCAACTGTATGGTGTTTCGTAGCTTCTTGGTAATGAATGTAGCCTCTGAGCCTGAGTCTATCAGAGCTCGGGCTGTAAAAGTGGCTCCTAAGTGGCAGACGTTGACTAGCGCCGTACCGAGAAGGACACCTTGTTGGCTGGAAGCGAATTAGTTTTGCACATTGGCTTGCGACGGATGAGTAGTGGACTGTATGGTTTGAGTGGATTGAGGAGGGGCCACGTAAGTGGATTGCGAAGAGGAAGTTTGAGGGGGGGCGCCCCGATGGAGAAGGGAATTGTGACGCCCTCTGCACGTGAAGCAATTGTGTGTGCTTGTGCAGTCTTTAAGCGCGTGTGTTCTTGCAAAACAATTCAGACACAGTGTTTGTTGTCTGATGCTTGCCTCTCTCTCCACGACGGACATTTGTAAGAAGCGTGGACACAGACGCACAGGATGATTCTCCTTGGAGCATACCTTGCAAACTTGCTTTGGGGCTGGCGTCTTAGCTTGGATTTTTGCTTCGAATGCGTTTAAGCGGTTGGGGCTGGATCCTTCCTAGAGGGCCTTGGATGGATCTGCGTGCTTATCGAAGGCTTGAGGTCTTCTATCGCTTCGAGCGTTCGATATCGCTCAACGAGGAATGCGTTGAGGTCCTGCCAAGAGGGGATGTCCGATTTGCCCTTAAGGGACTGCTCCCATAAGGATAACGAAAGTTTGGGGAGTTTCGAGGAGCACAGGAACACAAGCAAACAGTCCCAGTTAGCAGTCGAAATGCTAGAGTGCTCGAGTGCCAACAAACAATTTTGGACCGTGCTTTGTAGCTCTTTTAACGCGGATCCTGACTCGTTGGAGACTGAGTTCAGGTTGAGCAGAATCTTTAATTGGCTGTTGACCAGTAACCTTTTGTTTTCGAAGCGATCCTTGAGATTATCCCAAGCCGCCTGAAAGCCGTCATTGGTGAGCGGGGATTTAGCCACAATGGCGTTTGCTTCACCTTTTGTTTTGGAGAACAAATGAAATAATTTTTCGACTGGAGTGAGTCGCGCATTGTTAATGTACACCGCTGTAAATAAGTCACGGAATGTGGGCCATCGCAGATAGTCTCCGGAAAAGACTTCTGTATGACAAGGCGGAAGGGAGATATTATGACTTATTTGGGTCTCTTGAGTTGGCTGTCGAGCAGACTGTGCATTTCTTGCGGAAAATATGTCAATGCGTTGGGTGAGAAGAGCTATGCACCGCTCGTACGTTGTGTACGATTGATCATACTTTGCACGAACGACTTGTAAGTCGTTTCGGGACTCTTCGCTATCTAATGCAATTAACGCTCTGGAACAGGTCTTGTATTCCTGAGCTACCTGTTCCCAAAGCGTCTGCGTTGTATCACGCCGCACTTGTAATGTGTAAGGGGACTCCTCTGTAACAGACGCGGAGTTTATGCGCTCTTCAAAATGGATGAGGTCGTCAGTGGAGGCAATGAAATTGGCTAGGGCCATATTGCTCGTTGCTTTTCTAAGCTGGGATTGACTGCGTGTAGCAACTTTGCTTGAAGTGGCTCCTTCTGTGGGAGTAGCAGTTTTTGCAGCTAACTTTGATACAGTAGGAACCGTTAGCCGATGCGCCGAAGCAGGTGTCTTCTGCTCACTGCGAGTTACTGGAGATGGAGTTGAGGTTTGTGTACCTGCTCTTGGAGGAGCGGAAGAAGTACGACGAGCTGATGATTCAGTTGAAGGTGCTAGCTGTTTAGGACCAGACGGTTTCTGTTCCTTTTCACCGCCGGTTGGCATAATATGGAAGTAGCTCGGAAATGGAAAGGGGCGCTACTGATAGCGGAAAAATTTTTGAGTAATTGTATAGATAAACCTTTTCTTTTCTCTTTTTTTTTTTGTGGAAATATCTATAATATATAATATTATTATAATATATAATTTTTTAAAACGATGAGCGCGAGGAATAACAAAAACAAAAAATATATAGGATTATATATTTTTTTTTTGAAGCGACGAAAGCGCGGAGTAAAAAAAAATATATTGGATTATACCTTTTGGTCTTGTATACTGTGTTGTGTATATGAGTGTAAATTTCCTCGTTGCGGGCTTATATATATATATTTATTAATTTAAACAATAAGTGGTTACATTAATTTATTTACACTGCAAGTAGCTATTCGAGTTAGAGTCGGTTCAGGTACCGACTTAAGAATGAAACACAGTTTAAAATTTTTCTTTATTACTTATGGCTATGTAATTTGGATAAATTATTATATTAATTATATTGTTGTTGATTTAAATATAAGTATATGTTGTTTATGTAGATGTGTGCCGATAAAAACTATAAAAATGTTGCGTGTGCGGATAAATAAATGTATGTATTGTGGTGTGTGTAGATGAATATCTTGGATGTTGCGTGTATATATATATTGTGTGTGTATATATAGCTTGTAGTTAATAAATTTAGTATAGTGTAGCACTAGTATTTATTTGATTTTGGAATATTTATTATATATTTATTTATATTTTTGGAAAATAGTTGTAGTGTACAACTATGTCGATGTGGACTATGCGTGCAAAATGTTTGGATTAATATGTGTATAAAGATCTTTTTTATTCTATTTATTTGTTGATTATTATTATTTTTATTTTTTATAATTTTTTTTTTTTTTTTAATGCATTAAATTCAAATTAATTTAAGCAGTTTAAATAAGCACACTTGGAATATGGCTTTATTAAATTTTATGCCAAAATGATTGTTGGATTTTCTGTATGTAAGTGTATTTGATTGTGTATGCGATTGGTTAAGATTTTGTGTTTGGATAGTTGTAGTGTACAACTATGTCGGTTTATAACAGTGCGTGCAAGCGACTCTTGGTTTAAAAGCAAATAATGTGCGAAACGGAATAGTGCAAGTGATTGGAAAGTGTGCGAGAGGGTGTGTGTGTGTTGCCGGCTAACGGAGAAGGAGGAGATATGCTCAACCGAAAAATAAGAGCTTCTCATTAAACGACTAACGTACAGTCTGTCACTCTTTTTTAGCGCTCAAATTTATTTTATTTTTTTTTTTTTTACTTGTACAATATAGATGGTTTTTTTTTTTATATGTTTGCACTTTTACACAATAATTTGGCGCCAAAAATAAGTAACATAAACCGTATGAATAAATGTACACTGTAGGGTTAATACACCGGCCTCTAACGTTTTTTTGTTTCTTTCACACTCACTTCTTAATGCACTCACTTGTTGCTTGCTTTTGGTGGTGGGTTTTTGCACACTATGTTGTTATTGTTTTTATGTTCAATTGCTCTTTTTGTTCTGGTATTTTCGCATTTACATGTGGATTTTATTTTTTTGGAAATTGGAAAAAAACTTGCACTGCACGCACTTATTTTATATACACTACATACATACTTGGATGATATGTGGACTTGGAATGGGGCAGAAGTCCACCGATGCTTGTAGTGGGGTCGAGCAATCCGGCTCGAAGGACCAAAATGAATAGTTGGGTGGCTTCTGTGTGTGTGGGTGTTTGTTTTCTCCCTTGTGTTCCCTTGTCCCCAAATGAAAAGAGTGGTTGTTTGTGATGTTTAGGATGCTTGAGTATATTTCTTCGCCTTAGCCTCGGCTATAGCGGCGGTATTAATAAGCTGGAAATGGTTTCAAATTTAAAATCGGAAATACGCGTGCAGCGGGTCTGCTTACGTTAAGGTGATATTTGATACTAAACTAATGCTGCTCAGCTCAGCATAGCGGAGACCGAGATTAGTGCTCGGGTGCTTTTCACCACAGTAGGCGGAGCCTATGATCGGTGAGCGAGCTGAGAGCGAGCTTTGAGAGTTGCTCAGCACGGAGCGTGGCTTAACCCTCTCATGCCGTTGCGGCATGAACATATAATATAATATAATATAATATAATATAATATAATATAATATAATATAATATAATATAATATAATATAATATAATATAATATAATATAATATAATATAATATAATATAATATAATATAATATAATATAATATAATATAATATAATATAATATAATATAATATAATATAATATAATATAATATAATATAATATAATATAATAATTTAATTTAATTTAACTTCTGGCACTAGTCTTTTCTCCCCACTTTTCAACCACTGTCGCCTTTTGTTCACTCTTTCTTTTTAACTTTCGTTCAATCTCGTAATTTTCTTTTCCACTTCGCCCCGTTCACTTCGTGGGCTTTCGCACTGTTTTTCTTCCTTGGTTATTTATCGAAACCGTCTTCCATTTTTTTTTCCCCCATTTGAAATTAAATTTTTATTTAATTCTTTATTTAGTTCACTTTAATTTTGTTCAGTTATGATCCGATTTTATTTCGTTTAATTAACTTTATTATTTATGCTCTTAATTAATTTTATTTTATGTTCTTTAATTTCACTGGACTTAGTTTAGTTTTATTTTCGTTGCACTGCCATGGCACTTTATAGCTGTTTAACTCACTTTATCTTTCAATTTCTTTTTGTTAACACGTGGCTTTCGCCCACTGTCACTTTTTTAGTTTTGTTTCGGATACACCGTCGCTAGCCCACTGTACTTTGTCTACGGCCGTTGCTCGCGATCCGTTATGCGCAGCCCGTTATGTGTGCAAAGCAAAGCAAAGACACACATGTACATTTTTCGCACTCGACTGTACTTTATACGCGGTTACCGCGACGCGCCGTTCTTAAGCCGTTTTACTTTTTGTCTCTTCTTTATGTTCGCTTACAACCTAACTTTTGCGTTGATTTTGCTTGTCTTTTAAATTTCTGCTGCTCCGTTTTGCTTGTTCTTACTATTTTTCTGTACCCCTTTTTTTCCAACGTTAAACCGCTGCTGTACCTATTGCTTTTGGCGAAACTAATCTGCTACTGTACCTCTTTTGCATGTATGTATGCGGCTGGACTATATATGTATGCCCTAACGGTGCTTTAATCCGCTATGTATGTTATAAAAAGATGTTAATATACATATGTATGTCTGTCTACTTATGCCTCAGCGTCCCTGCTCGGGCGCCATTTGTAAGGAAGTTTCTGGTGCTGGGCTATAACTCAGTCTGCCCCAGGGCCAACTTACAACTAATTTGTACATTTGCTGAGACACTGGGCTGCGTAGGGGGCCTTAAAACTGTCCTCGCCGTACTTGCATACATACATGCTTACCTTTTACCTTTTATTTAGCGCAGTTCGTGTGTGCGTGGCTGTGGCTGGCGTGCTCTCCGCACGATTAACCGACAGTAGGATCTTTACGGACTACGTCGCTGAGCGAGGCCCTTGCGACCACATCTGTGTTCGAGGGGAAGGGAAGTTGTGGTGGCGGGCGAAGTACGCGTACCTACAACTGAGCCAGCGTATATATATCACCGAATAGGCGAGGCCTGCTTGGTTTCTTATATACACGCGGTAGGGGATGGGAGAATAGCGAAAAGCACTAATACACTCACGTACACAACGACGTTCCGTATCTCATGTGCGTCTTGCACACGGCACCAAATATTTTGACGTATTAAAACACTTATTAACTTGATTCACTTTATAATTTTATTTAGTTTAATTCTCCTTCCCAACACCCACAACCGTTGACTAACCTTTACCAGATTTCACCCTAACCTTTTCTTTGGCCTTCGTTTTACTATATGTCCCTATGCCGCTGCACGTCTGTATACTCTGCTGTCTCAAATCTATCTCCTCGTGTTATATTTTCCAATCGCCCACGCCGGCTCGTACCACAGCCTGCCGATATCCGTCTATCGTTTTGCCGATCGAAGGCTATCGGCAGCCTGGGTTGGCAGCCCGACGTGGCGATGTTTAAGCGATTTTTACTCATCAATATCTTTAGTTTCTTTATTTTCTAACACTTAATCTAATACCAAACTTATAACTAGTAAACCGAAAAATCCATATATTCAACTTATATCTAAATAATAATGAAAACCTTAAATCTAATAATAATTATAAGTAACCGGAAAATCCATATATCCAACTTATATCTAAATAGTAATGAAAACCTTACATGTAATAATAATTATAAGTAACCCAAAAATCCACATATTCAACTTATATCTAAATAGTATGCAAATCGTACATCTAATAACAAACATAATTAATTAATTGAGGCGGAGCTTAGAAGCTTCGTCACACACCTTCCGTTTCCGTAGATAACTCTATTCCAAAAAACTAATTACTAACCTTACCATTCATTACCAGAATGTTCGTGGGCTTCTTTCTAAGCTTAGTAGACTTTTTGGCAGTAGCGTAGACTTTGATTCGCATGTTATTGCCTTTTCTGAAACCTGGCTTAATTCGTCTGTCTCTGATTTTGAAATTTTTGTTAATTCCTACATAACTTATAGACTTGACCGGCCGTCTGGTCGTGGTGGTGGTGTTCTCATTGTTGTAACAGGTGACCTTGAATCTCATTTACTTTCTCTTAATTTTCCCTCAGGAATTGAGTTTATTGCGGTAAAAGTTTTTACCAATAATTGTTTTACTTATTTTACATGTTCCTATATACCCCCATGCTCTGACCTAAGAGTATATGTGAACCATCTTTCTGCCATTCGTATGGTGGCTGATACTATTGGTATTAGGGACCAACTATTTGTTTTAGGTGACTTCAATCTGCCTTCTGCGTCCTGGACTCGCTCGGTTGATTCTAATTCTCTTTTTTCTTCTGATCAGCATGACTTTGTAACTGGACTAATTGATATCTCTCTAAGCCAAATTAACTTCATACATAATTGCTCTAACAGAATGCTTGATCTTGTATTCGTAAGTGATTCTTCGGACTTCGAAATTTCAAGAGTCTGTCCGATTTCCTTACCTGAGGATCCGTATCACCCAACCTTGCAAATCACACTAACACTTAATGTTCGCTATAGTGCCTTGCCCCATGCTCGTGCTCCTCGGTATCGTTGCTTTCGTAAGACTAATTTTGTCGGCCTTAACCAATTTTTGGCTGATGTTAACTGGTCCTCTTTGTTGTCTGCTGAGAATTTTGAGCTATCTATTAATAAATTCTATCGGATATTATATACCGCTTTTGATCTCTTTGTTCCATACTCTGCCCTGAGCCCTTCCTCTAAGCCGCATTGGTTTACGCCAAGTCTGTCTAATTTAAAAAATCGTAAGTCTTCGTCTTATAAAAGATTTAAGAAAAGTGGTTCTACAGTCGACTTCTATAAGTTTTCTATATTACGCCGCAAATTTATTCTCCTTAATAGAACTTGCTACAATAATTATCTTGCCCGTTGTAGGCTTAAATTCCGTAGCGATCCTAAGACATTTTTCTCTTTTGTTAATTCTAAACGTAAGTCTTCCCTTTTTCCTGCTTAGCCATAAAATCTTCCTTCTCTCCTGGCCCTGATGCCATTCCTAGCTCTGTTCTAAAGCATTGTGCAGGTTCCCTTTCCATGCCACTATCTGTCCTTTTCCGCACTTCTTTAAAATTTTCTTATCTTCCTGCCATCTGGAATGAATCCTTCATTATCCCTTTTCACAAAAAAGGTTCCAAGTCTAATATTGAGAACTACCGAGGTATTGCCAAGCTTTCATCAATCCCAAAAGTTTTTGAAAGGATTGTCACAGCACAATTGCAACACTACTGTCGTTCTTTAATATCGGACTCCCAACATGGGTTTGTAAAATGTCGGTCCACCACTACTAATCTTTTAGAACTTGCTTCCTTATTAACAATGACTTTAGTAGTAAAATACAAACCGATGTCATTTATACTGACTTCAGTAAGGCATTTGACTCAGTAAACCATAGCCTTCTTTTGGTTAAACTGTCGCGTTTAGGATTCCCGCCTTGTCTTTTAAAATGGATCTCTTCCTATTTATCTAATCGTATGCAGAAGGTAGTTTTTAAAGGCTACGAATCTAAAGTAATTTATCATCAGAGGTAACCCAGGCAGCCATCTTGGTCCTCTACTTTTTGTTTTATTCATTAATGATCTTCCACAAGTTATCTGGTCATCTCGCATTCTTATGTATGCGGATGATGTAAAACTTTGTTTGTCCTACTCCTACAATGATAATGATATGCATTCTCTTCTTCAGCATGATTTTGATAGCATGCAATATTGGTGTAATGTCAACCAACTCTTCCTAAACAAGACGAAGTGTAAAATTATGAAATTTTACCGTTCTGTTCCTCATCTGGCTGATTACTCTATAGACTCCTCTACCCTGGAACGTATTGTGTGTTTTAGACCTTGGCATACTGTTTGACCATAAACTCAAATTTAACGATCATATTTGCAATATCGTGAAAAAAGCCAGGGGTGTTCTTGCTTTTATTAAGCGTTGGTCTAAAGAGTTTAACGACCCTTACACAACCAAACTTCTTTATATTTCTCTCGTCCGTCTTATTTTGGAATATTGTTTCTGCGTTTGGAGCCCTCAATACCACCTCTATCAGGACATGATTGAGTCTGTACAAAAGCAATTTCTCCTTTTTGCACTTCGTGGCTTAAACTGGGACCCAAATATCCGACTCCCGCCATATTCCGATAGACTTCGCCTTATAAAGTTGCCTTCCTTAATTCATCGCAGAACATGCCGCGGCGTGTTATTCTTGCACTCGGTCTTATCGATTCCAATGTACTCCTTAGCAAAGTTACTTTGGTCATACCATCCAGAGTAACTCGTAATTTTCAACCCTTAGCCTTACAATTTTGTAGATCTAATTATGCTTTGCACGACCCTTTCCGTGTCTTATGCTCTAACTATAATAACTTTTACAATTTCCGCTCTTTCGAGCGGTCTATTCAATCTATCACTTTTTCTATCTTAAGTCATCATGACTTGCCACTTCGAGCATCCTTGACCAACCCTATATGATGAGTCACCCACATGGTCAACGGTGATCTATTGGCTCCTTTTGTGATATAATGTTTAATTTTTTATCTTGTTTCCGTGTTTCCTCTATAATATTGTAAATCCAAGTGTCTGGCCAGTTCTTGATGTGAGTTGGTGCATATCGTTAAAAAGTTCACCCACCGGGCTAGAGACGCGGATTAGTAATATAAATTAATCAAATAGAATTTGATTTGTTAAAAAAAACTTTATTCAAGAATTAGGCCTTGCTTAATTCTACAAATATGGATACAAACTGAGTGTCTTAATATTCTAACAGTGGTGTTTATAACTAATAGCTGCTGACTCTACTGTCTGCAGTTGTTTATGCTAATGCTGAGTATGCCGCCGCCAATGTTTATGTTTAAAGCTGCTCTGTCGCTGCTTGTTGATCGTCACCTAGGTTTTAGCCGTTGACGATGTTTATGTTTACAGCTGCTCTGTCGCTGCTGTCGATTGTCACCTAGGGTCCAGCCGTTGACGATGTTTATGTTTACAGCGTCCGGCGTCGCCTTCTGGTGGTGTGATCGATGGGAGACATTCTGTTAAGCTTACGCATCAGTACAGTTGTAGTAATGTGGGATTTAGGTGAAAAGTGATTTGTGGCGATAACTCCTCCCCCTTAAAAGCGAACGTCCTTGCTCCTCTTTTAAAAGGGAGATGCTCTTCGTATTGTTTATGTGCATCTCGCATCATTTGCAAGGAGAGTACTTCATCAAAGGTATTTCTCTCGCCTATCAGCTGTGACAATGGTGGTGCTGGGTCGGCGGTTTCAATTTCTACGCTCTTGTATAATTGTCCGTTCACGACAATTGTGGAGTTATCGTAATTGACAATGTAGGTGCCGGTCAGCCTCAGTCTCTCATTATCAATCAAAATGTTGCCGACGAAATCGTTCAGCAAGAGTTCCTGATTTTACTTCTTCGAAGCTTGGTATGTGTTGGTTGTTAACCATGGTGCAGCTTGGTGTTTTTCCTTTAAGTATTGGCGAAATGCAGCGGTCGTTGCTTAGATCTAATAAATTTTCTTTTTTACATACGATCTTTTCGTTATAACTGTCGCATTATTTTTTTTTGTAGCGTACAGTGTATCATTACATTGAATTGTATTTTCAAAACTTATATTAATTATCTTGTCAATTCTTTTCATTTGCTTTACAATCATAGCCTTGCAAATATTTTTTCTAGTTTCGGAATGCTAATGATGTACAAAATTTCTTTGCCATTTGTGCCAATTTTTATCTTAGCAAATTCCAAAAGTTCTGTGCTGCTTGCAAACAGCGTGTCTTCATTCAAAATTAATCTTTCAATCATTCCAATTTCATTCTTTGACAAAATAACTGCGTTTACTATATTTGACTTTGCCAAATCCACTGCATAGACGATATTTGATAATTCGTCTTTTATTATTTGCAGCTTAAATTTTATCATTTAAATCTCTACGTTAAAAAGACTTGTATTCTTTCTTACCGAATGCAAAATTTCTCTTGTAATATTACCATTATTACGTTAAGTCCATTTGCTTAAGGGACGTAACGCCAGAAAAAAAATTCTGGCGTTATGACCGCTTAAAGTGTTCTAGTTAAACATTAAAATAAATGACTCGAAATGTCATTTCAACGAGCAACGAGTTACCATACATACACTCGCTAAAAAAAAACAACACAAGTAAAAACAGGTTGTTGTTTGTTTTTTGTGCAGAATTAAGCCAATTACACATTATAACTGGAGTTGGAGTTTTGGTGAGTTGGACAATCGATTAATATATGTTTTAATTTTAGTGGGTTTAAATTACAGAAAGGCATGTTGGAGGAGGTGAATTAGGTTTCATCTAGTGGGATTGAGTGAGTTTAGTGTAGAGTGTTTTAGTAGTAGTGTTGTAGTGTTTTAGTAGAGTTTTTTTGAGAATTCTGATAAAATTTGTGTGATATTCGTTTTTGATTTATTATTGATTTTATACCAGTTTGATTTTTTGAAGAAGTTTTCAGTTTTTCTTGGTGTTATATACATTTTTAGTATATTTTCGGGTATCGGATAGGTTCAGATTGGTTGAGACAATGAGCGGGAAATTTTTTGTCATGTTTGCTGCCATATCAGCAAATTCATTACCTGTTATGCCTATATGACCTAAAAGCCACTCTAGTTTAAATTTTGTGTGATATGTTGTAAGTAGGTTTCTAATAATGGAAGGGTAATATGATAAGTTGTCTGATGTATTGTTGATTGCATCTAAGGATAAAAGTGAGTCTGAGCAGATTAAAAATTTACCGGGATGAGTTTTAAGGGGTTCTATGGTTTCAAAGATTGCGATGATTTCTGGATTTATATTTGGATTTGATTTGGTACACTAGTGGAGAAGTTTTGGACTTATCATGAATTCTTCGTGCTGTGTTGATTAAGCACTTGTTAAATGCCCATGGGGGGAGTTATTTACTAAAGTTCTTTTGTGCGGTGTAATGAAGGTGCTTAAGTTTTGGTTAAGATTTATTACGCTCTATTGCGGATGGGTGCACAGATTGTTTACTATTTTTGAATTTATGTGTTTTTAAAATTGTGTGAATTGGAGGGCACATCTCACAACGGAGTATAAAGAAGTGTTTAGTTTTTTTAAGGTAGAGTTGGCTGCGTACCCATATAAGGTAAACCAAATTGTAGTTTGGAAATTAGCAGTGGTGGGCACGCCTTGGCTCTTTTTGCTCCGAGTGCTCTTTCCGTTATGTCTTGCAAGTGGCGCCAGCCAGACGCACGTGCAGAAAGCCGACAGTTTTAAAAACACAAAATATACACAGTGTGCGAGTTTTATGGCCCTACTCGAGGATCCCTTGTGGGACCGTAACTTTTTTCTTGATGTTGTTGTAGGGCTCTTTCCGTTATTTTTCGTGCTCACCGCTGGAAATTAGGATTGCCTTAACTACCGAAATTAAGGTGTGTGCTACACGAAAATTTGGTTCTGGAGAGACATTTTATAATATTTAATGTTTTAGTGAGGGATAGATTTAGTTGTCAATGTGTTCATTCCATTTATAATTATGTTTCAAGGTAATTCCTAATATTTTTAATATTTTTGTTTCATTTATATTTAATGTTCCTGTAGAGACGGTACAATTGCAATTGATAGTACTGCTCCTGAGTAGGAGCACCACTGATCAATTTCGTTAAATACGTGGTCCAAATTTATATTTAAGTATTTTTCCTTCGAAATTTTTATTATTAAATTGAAGTCATCTGCATAGGCGCAGAGACTGATTTCTTGCGTTGCACAACACAAATACATAAGTTACTTAACACAGGAAGTTCTTTTATCGATAAGTACGCGTGATAATGTATCGATATTAATATAATTAAATAAAATCTTTGCGTTGCATAATCTCTAGGCAACAATAATAAAATAAATAATTAACAAAACGGCAAACAATTTGCACGTGTCTTAAACATTAGTTTGAATTTTCGCCTTTGGTAAATTATAACTTTTTAATGTTCCATTGATTAGATATTATTACGATATTGGTGTCGATAAGCGACACGATTAAACAATAAAAATTTGCAAATATGGTCAAACCTCCAAGATGTGTATGATTTTTAATTTATAATTTATTTAATATTAAACGGATTGCATAATATTACATCTTACTATGTTTTATTTTTTTGTTTCGAGCACCAATAGATTTTGCGGCGATATGACCTGTTGAAGTTCTGGCGTTATAGCCGTTTCGTAAACGGATTTAACGCCAGAAACGATATCTGGCTTTAAGTCCGTGTAGAAACGGTCATAAGGCCAGATATCGTTTCTGGCGTTAAGTCTTCTGGCGTTAAGTCATGCCACCATTGAACAGATCGTATTAAAAACTGAGAACGCGTCACATTTCAAATAAGTTGCACTGGGTGCGCAACATATACAAAATTGAAAGATGTTAGGTTTCGGCTTGAAACGAAAAAATAAAACTTTATTTAAACTTGAAACTTATTTATTCAACTTCATTTGCGTGGTTATTTTATCCGCGTTTCAATTTTGTATTTTTTACATACGTCCGCTCTGCTTCATTTCATTACATGTTCCCGCTCACGATAACACTTATTTCTTCACCCATCGATGCCAACTATCGATATACTCTTTTTACATGCGATTGGTACATATATCAAGCATACGATTATTTTTATCGTTTCAAATTCAGTTACAGCCTAAATTTTATTTCTATTCATTACAGGTACCATGGCCTCTTCTAAATCCAAACTGATATTCGGGAATTATAGCAAGTTCGTCCATAATTGGTAACATTCTCTTTAGAAGTATTTTTTCAAATACTTTCGAAAATGTTGGCAATAGGCTAATAGGACGGTACGACGAGAGTTCATTTTCAGGTTTGTTCGGCTTTGGGATCATTATTATCTCTGCACATTTCCATTGAATTGGGAAGTGGTCTAGTCTGAGAATTGCATTGAATATTAGCGTTAAGAAACGGATGCATTTTGGTGGGAGGTTTTTTATGGTTAAGCCATCAATTTTGTCCGAGCCTGATGCTTTTTTATTGTTAACACTTGCAATTTCCATTGTAACTTCCCATTCATTCACGCATTGATTCATGCCCAAAAATGCACAATGCCCAACAATGCCCAAAAATGCATATTGCCGCCTAAGAAGTTTTACTTCAAAAACAATGAACAACAGCAACTGTATTAGCAACAACAAAAGCAGCACTAACAACTATAAGCCGCAAAAAGAATAGAATAAGCCTGTGATAAAAATTCAAGAGAATGGGGAGTTAAAAAATAGAAAAAATGTTTATTCTTCAGCAAATATCAAAAATTATCAATAATAAAAAAAAATTTTAATAAAAATTTGAAAAAAATTTATGCATTCAAATCCAAACCCCTCTCATTTCATCAACTGCTTTACATTCATAATTCCATACACACAGAAGCACATTTGCAAGTTGGAATGAGCAGACTAGAGAAACTACGACAACAACCAACAAGAACAACAGCAGCAACAACAACCAACACCTGCACGACTCCCACGACAGTCGGTTCAACGCACCGGAGTCGACGCAGGTTACCCAAATCTGCCCAAAGACTGTCACCCCTCGGATATCTCGGATGCCCAAGTATGTGGTCTTTCTCTTATTTCTTTCCTATTTTTCTTCTAACTGGGCAAGCAACTCCGGCCTGTCTGCCCAGACTTCTTCTTCTATGTGCCGGAGACATTGAAGAGAACCCCGGTCCCCGGGTGAGGGTGTGTCCGGTGTGCTCACAGGGCATCTCGGGGGATGTGGACTCTGTGCCGTGCAAGTCCTGCCGACACAGGTGCCACCTCCCCTGCTTCTGGCCTGCAGTACGCACCTGGAAATAACACCAACTACACTTGTCCCCAATGCCCTCCCATTTCCCCAGACCTGTGGCGTGCACCCCAAAAAACATTGCTGCTCCTCCGCCACACCCCCACACCTGCCGCACCTGTGGGAAGCGGTTCACCAGAGCCGCAACCCCCATCCCCTGCGCAACCTGTGGCGGGACCAGCCACCTAAGATGCTCAGGCCTGCGTAACTCAAACCTTTATCACCCTGGCTACGTAGGCCTGTGCTGCAGAAACCCCGCACTCCCGAGACCAGTCGCGGTGTCTCCTGCACAGGCGGCCCCAGTTTCCCTTCCCCCTTAGGGATCTTTGAACGCGCAATGCCTCATTTGCAAGCGACCATTCACCCGCTTGGCCACACCAATCCTGTGCTCCGCGTGTGGTGAATGTAGCCATCTGAGATGCTCGGGATTGCGAAACTCCAGCCTCTACCAGGCGAATTTTGTGGGCCCGTGCTGCCGCAGGTCTATACAATCTTCATCCCCCCGCCTAAACGGTCATATGCCACAAATATCTCAGTCTTCTTCACCACCCCCTTAATGCAAGCCCAAACCTCTGCCACCGTTTCCTCAGGCTCAATTCTGCAATTAAATTGCAACGGCCTTAGTGGGAAAATAGTCGAGATCACCGACTATATGTCCCGAAAGCATATCTCAATAGCAGGCGTGCAAGAGACAAAGCTTTCAAGCCGAAACCCCTTGACCCATTCGGCAAATTACAACCTCGTTCGTCTGGACCGCGAACGAAATCAAGGTGGCGGGCTTGCCTTTATACTCCATAAATCCGTCTCCTATAGACACCTGACCATAAACAGTACTGATGCCCAGATGGGCAAGGCATCACTGTTCAGGTAGAAGACGAGGATCTAGACATTATCAACGTCTACATCCCCCCCGTTGCAGCGTATCAATATGGATATCGTCCCTACATTGACTTTCTGCTGGTCGGAGACCGCCGAATAATCCTCGGCGACTTTAATGCTCATCATGACAGTTGGTTCTCTGAACTCGGAAACGATGCCAGGGGCACTGTCATCGATGAGCAGGTAAGTAACTCCGATTTCAGCACAATGAATGAGGACCACCCTACCAGGATCACGGCGACTTGTCGAAGTTCCCCTGATATCACAATCGCCAGTCCTGACCTTATTACCTCTACTAGCTGGCACGCAGACGTCGCCCTAAACTCGGACCATGTCCCGATCACTGTGAGGGTTGAGGGAAGTGAGGAGTTCATCACATCTGAACGCCGCACTTTCATCAACTTCCGCAAAGCTGACTGGGACATGTTTGAGCAGATGGCAAGTACGTCTTACTCCCAACTGCCCCCTCCACGAAATGTTTTCGAAGGCGAAAGAAACATTCGTAAGATCCTCACCAGCGTGGCGAAGCGCTGTATCCCCGCTGGGAGGATACCCAACATTAATCCCAATTTTCCGCCTGAGGCCTCCCGGCTGGCAGAAGAAAGGGATGAGCTGCGGAAAACCAGTGCCGAAGATCCTCGCATTAGGCTGCTTGGTGACAGCATCACGGAAATCGTCACAAACCATCGCCGCTGGTTCAGCTAAACTATGGCAGACCATTAAGAGTCTGGCCAACCCGCGAGAAGCGACCAAGTGCAAATCTCTTTTGGTGACTCCACCCCAGCCAACTCCTCGCGCTGCGCCGCTTCTTTCTGCAGGCAATTCGTGGAACATCCACCCGTCCCTGATAGCCGTTTCCGCAGCACCATTCGCTTTATTCGTGCTCTCCCAAAAGAGGCACCGCTCTCATTCTCACCAGAGCAAGTTGCACAAGCCATCAAAGAGGCCAAGAATTCCACGGCCATTGGTCCTGATGGCATTGCTGCAGTAATGCTTAAACGTATCGGAGTAGCCGGCGTTGAGTATTTAACCAAAACTTTTAATGCCTGTCTGGCTGACCTCCAGATCCCTTACATCTGGAAGACAGGTAAAATCGTCCTGGTTCCCAAACCAGGGAAACCAAACGACCAAGGTTCTTCTTACCGCCCCATTACTCTTCTCTCACCAGTGATCAAAATTCTTGAGGCACTGCTTCTCCCCTCTCTATGCGAATCTGTAACCCTTGCCGACCACCAGCATGGTTTCCGTGCAGGCCGAAGCACCACCACGGCGCTCTGTGAACTTTCAGCTCACATCGCCGAAAGCCTCAACAGCAAACGTCCGCACAAACGTTCTATCCTGGTCGCCCTTGATCTCTCAAAGGCCTTTGACACTGTCAACCATGGCCAACTCTTACAGGATATCCTTCTATCGCCGCTCTCTCCAAATATTAAACGTTGGCTTGCCATCTATATGGCTGGAAGGAAATCCTTTGTTGTTTCGTGGGACCTCATCAAAGTATAGGAAATGTAAACAAGTCCTATCTCCGATCCTCTTCAATTACTACCTCTCAAAAATGCCCACCCCACCAGAAGGGATCAAATTAGTTTCGTATGCCGATGATTGCTCCATTGTAGCCTCTCATCGTAATATACACGTAATTGAAGAACGCGTTAACTGTTATCTGCCAACTCTAGCTAACTTCTTCGCTGACCGTAACCTCAGCCTCTCTGCCCCAAAATCCTCAGCAACACTGTTTACCACTTGGACTAAAGAGGTCTCACTCGACCTAAATATCATCTCAGACGGCTGTACTATCCCCACTGAGAGATATCCCAAGATTCTTGGTGTCGTTTTCGACAATCTCTACCAGTTTGCCAAGCACTCGGAAGGCATTGCCAAAAAAGTCCGTGATAGAAACAAAATCCTTAAAGCCTTAGCCGGTAGTAGCCGGGGCAAAGACAAAGAAATAATCAGAAACACTTTTAAAGCTATAGGACGCCCACTTCTTGACTATGCAGCGTCGGTATGGACTCCTTCCATTAGCGACACGCAATGGAGGAATCTCCAGACTGTGCAAAATGCGGCCCTCAGAGTCGCCACTGGTTGCCACGCCATTACGCATGATGACCACCTTCATCAAGAAGTGGGTATACTCCCTGTGCGAGACCACTGCAAATTGTTCACCAGACAATTCCTCCTCAACATGACCCTCTAACCTCACCCTAACCACAGCGTTTTACTGCGTCCCTTGTCAGAGAGACCCAGACCTGTTCGACTCGACATCCACAGCGAGCTACCTGCCATTTCAAATGTAGCTCATTCATCCGCTTCCATTAAGGACAGACTTCAAATTATCCACACGGAGTCTGCGGGTAATTATATTTCCAATTTAAGACCGAACCCAGTCTTAGGCACAAGGCCACCCCTAATAGATCCGTCCGAACTCACTCTCCCAAGGCAGCAAAGAACTGCCTTAGCCCAACTCCGCTCAGATTTCTCAAAGCTACTAAACAGCTACCTGGCGCGAGTTAACCCCGAAGTAGTTGATGTTTGCCCCAGCTGTAACTGCAGCCCACATAATACCCTACACCTGTTCAGATGTCCTGTGAACCCAACTGGACTCACGCCCTATGGAGTCCCTATGGATAAATCCGCTGGAGGCAGCCAGCTTTCTCCACCTGGATAGGGTCCTTCTTTAATGTTCTTCTTCATTTCTAACTTTCTACACATCTTTTATTTTCATAAAAACTGACAATCCATATACGTGGTGCACCGAGATAGACGTTACAACAACAACAACTAACACCTGCAGCAGCATTAGCCGCACTAACAACAACAAGAAGCACAAAGCAAAACAGTTACAAATATGTAATTTTTTTATTTCAAAAAATTCTAAAAAATTCGTTTCACAAACGCACACAAAAGCAACTCAAATGTAAACGCTGAAAACGTCATGATTTTTGCAAGCAAGTGCTTTTCAGAAGTATACTCCAAGGAGTATCAAACTGATAGAGACGAACACTCGCACAAAAAGTACACGGTGGCGCAGAAAATCATGACGTTTTCAGCGTTTCTTTTGTGCTGCGTGTGCGAAACGAAGAGATTAAAAGAAAATGTGTGCAGTCAGCTGTTGTCGGCCGTTTTTGTTTTGATCTCGTCTGCTTATTCATATTCGCAAATGTGTGCTGTTGTGCGCGCGCAAATTTGAAAACAAAGCAGTAGCAACGCAGGCAAAATATGTATAATGGTTGTTTATGTACAGTTTAGAAGGGGGGTGGTGGAGGAGGAGCAATCTTTATATTTTACCATTTTTATAAAATGTTTTTAAGCATTTTTTTTAATAAACCAATATACTTTTTTATTTTGCAAAAAATTTACAATATGTATGAATACATAACTATGTAAATACTAAACATTGTTGTAGATAAATAAAATAATGTTAGTTGCATTTTTATAAATAAATTCATAATTTTGTAGTGCTTCTGCTGCATATGCAGTGCCATACATACATATGTATCTAGCAGAAGCAAATAAGCAATGTTGCCAAAGTTCTTATATGACGCTTTGTGTTTGTTAAGCGAAGCAATGCAAACAAGCAAGGTTGCCGAGCTTCTGCTACATGCATATGGATGTGGGTAACAGGTATATGTATGTGCGTTCATTGTTTGGGTGAAAGTGTGTATGTGCAAGAAATCGTTGCCATGAAGCTGTTGAAGCCTTATTTATAAAGATGTATGATTCTTTTGCTGCTTAAAAAAAACTGAAATTGAATGAAATACACGAATTTTTATACCCTGTACCGTATGGTACAAAGGGTATATTGTGTTTGTGCAAGCCGAAAATGTATGTAACGTACAGAAGGAGAAGTCGGAGACCCCCCAAAGTTACCTAAAGTATGATCAGTGTGTAAATTATATCTTTTGGAGGTCTTAACCAATATGTCGGACTTAATTGCAATGAGGTGGTACAGGGTATCCCAAAGTCGTCTGCGCCCGACTTTAACGTTCGCCATCTTTTTTCATAATTTTAACTGAAATTTTTAATAATATTATTTTATTAGTATTAACAAATATTTGTCTCTTGCTGAAAAGTATACATATATATGTATGTTTTGGCTGCAAAATCGATTTCTTTATTGCTATTATTTTATACTTTTTGTTGCTATGAGCCTTGCTGCCGATAGGGCAGCACAGCGAACTTCATATACATAAGTAGATAATAAAAGACACATACGCCAATTGTTTTTGCAATTGGCTGGCTGTATGCTAAGTAATGACACACACACACTGCGTTGTTGTTGTTGTCTAAAACTTCGGTCGAGAATCTGCCACCAAGATATCGGAGGCTTTTTTGATTTGCAAAACTTCACATGCAAGCAATAGCGACATTTGGGTATCAACACCGTGATACACTACCATAGAGTCAAATTATTTTTTTAAACGATATAACCTGAAAACAAATACAATTATTATTATTATTAATGGGTGTAATATGTACTGCGACCCAAGTGGATCTATTGTACCCCCTTTCACGGCTTAGAGCTCTCCCAAAAGTCCAATTACCTGCATATACTGCAGTATTTTGTTTGGATTTATGGTAACAATGCTCTCCGGTGAGATGACATGCATGCCTAGAAGCCTGCTTCTTTTGTTGACGAGCGCCATGCATTCACATAGTAGATGCACTGAGGTTTCCTCCTCCATACTACAGAAACGACAAAGCCCACTATCTGCTATGCCAATTTTATTTAGATGGCTGCGGAGCCTACAGTGTCCCGTCAAGAGGCCTGTCAGTATCCTCACGGTATTTTTCCCGTGAGTTATCATATGTTTGAACCTCTTGCGGTTCTACTTAGAGAGGAGGGTCTTTGACTGCTTTAGTCCTGGTATCTGTGCCCAGTGAAGCAGCCGTTTGTTTTCTTCCTCTTTCCTCAATAAGTCCCTTACCACGTGTTTGCCAATCCCACAGTATGGTTCAGGTCCGATTAGCGGAGTTACTGCACCTGTCCTTGCTAGTTTGTCTGCTAGCTCGTTTCCAGGGATATTGTTGTGTCCTGGAACCCATCTAATTGTGAGTTTGTTTCTGGCACCTAAATTGTCAAGTGCAGTTCTCACTTCTTTGACCAACCTTGATGTTATCTTGGCTCTGCTTATTGCTTTTATCGCTGCTTGACTGTCAGACAGGATGGAGATTTCCTTGTCGTGATAGTTCTTTTGCAGATTAAATTCTGCACACCTTCCAATAGCACAGACCTCAGCTTGAAAAATGCTGGTGTGTCTGCCTAGTGACTCATGATATTTAGTTCTGGGTCCTACTACCTCCAAACCACTTCCTTCATCGGTGAGGGATCCATCCGTATACCACTTTATTGTGTGTGGTTTCATTGGGTGAATTGCCGAAAGAGCTGTCCAGGCCTCTTTCGTGGTGAGTTTAATATCGAAGTTCTGATTGAACTTGTACTCAGCTGGCATTTCATCCCTTGGTTGCAGAAGCATAGGTATGTCCTTTGCTAAATCTGCAGCGTCTTTTCTGGTGAGGTTGAAGTCAACTCCTTCCCTCCCAATTCTTATTAACGTTGCTTTTTGCTGCATATCAACAACGATATGAAGCGGTGTAACATCCATTAATACTTCAATGGCCGCAGTAGGACAAGTACGCATTGCTCCTGTCATACATATGCAGGCCATTCTTTGCAGTTTCTGCAATCTGGCTTTGGTCGTGCTAAGGCGCGCCCTGCTGCCCCAGGCTATTGCCCCATATATGAGCATGGGTCTGACAACCATTAGGTAGAGCCATCTTATTATTGTGAAAAGAGCCCTTGAGCACTTATTTATCGTGTTGTCTACATGGGTTTTGAAGTTAAGCTTAGAGTCAAAGGTGACTCCGAGATACTTGACTTCATTACTCGCTTCTATGCTGCATCCTGATAGGGTTATACTCCTCATCCTTCCAAGTTTGTATCTCCTTGTGAAGGGTACTATGACTGTCTTGGCAGGGTTAAGGCTCAGGCCTGCCTTTTTACACCAGTCATTAGTTTCCTTGAGCCCTAGCTGGATAATGTCGCAGAGTGTTTCCTCATACTTGCCTCTGGCTATAATAACGATATCGTCAGCATAGCCTTGGCATTGTATGCCTCTGCCCGCTAGTTTCTCCAGTAGCTCATCTACTAGCAGACTCCATAAGAGGGGTGATAGTACACCGCCCTGAGGGCAGCCTCTTGTCGTTACTACAGTGGTTGTTTGCCCACCAATAGTTGCTGTGGCTTGTCTAGACGTTAACAGTGAAGTTATCCATCTGCTGGTAGTAGCCTCGTGGGAGGCATTATCAAAGGCACCCTGTATATCCAGAAAAGCGCATAGCGCCACTTCCTTATGAGTTAAAGATTCCTCAATAAGGGTTTTCAGCTGATATAGTGCTGTGTCCGTAGACCTTCCCGCCCTGTATGCATGTTGCATATGTTGAAGGGGTCGTTGTACTAGCAATGTGCTTCTAATTCTGAAATCTACCAGCTTTTCCAGCGTTTTCAGCAAAAACGAAGTTAAGCTAATAGGTCTGTAAGACTTTGGATTAGTGATGTCTTTCTTCCCAGCTTTCGGGATAAAGACCACTCTAGCTGTACTCCACGCGGTAGGTATGTGTCCTAGCGCAAGGCTGCTAACCAGTACTTCCCTAATGGGGGTCAAGAGGTTGCCCAGTCCTTTCTGTAGGAGTACTGGGTGTATACCATCCAGACCAGGAGATTTATAGGGCTGGAACGTGCCAATTGCCCATTTTAATCTCTCAGGGGTTACCGTTGACTTGGTAATGGCCCAGTCAGCGGCACGTGCTCTATTTCTACCTGTTGGTAGAATTCTACTTTCCACCTGTTCAGTACTTCCAGGGAAGTGGATAGCCAGGAGGAGTTCTAATTTCTCCTTATTACTTTTTGTGTAGGAGTTATCAGATTTCTGGAGTGCTAGATTCAAGTCTGGCACTCCTTTGGAAATTGCTTTGTGAAGTCGTGCGCCTTCACTAGTTTTTTCAATGGCTTCGCAGAAGGTTCTATAATTCCTTCGCTTGGCCTTTCTGATCTCCTTGTTATACAGGGTCAGACTATTTCGGTAAGCGTCCCACTCTCCAACACGCCTCGCGGTGTTGAAGAGTTGCCGGGTCACTTTCCGCAACTTCTCAAGTTGAGCGTTCCACCATGGGGCGTCCTTCTCCTTCTTTGCGTTAGCAAGAGGGCAGCTTTCGTTGAAGGCGTTCACTAAACACGTATTCAACTCCCCCACTGCGCATTCCAAACCAACAGGGTTTCTGGGTTTTCCAGATGCTCTGCTGGTCAGGTTTTGCTCAATGGAGAGATTGAACTTTTCCCAGTCTGTGTTTCTGGGGTTACGTTTACGTTCGCTACTTATTAGATTTAGACCTAGGTTAAATCTAATAATTCTGTGGTCTGACATAGACTCTTCAGGAGATACGTGCCAGTCCCTAATATGTGGCTTTATTGCCCTACTAGCCAAGGTTATATCTAGAACCTCGGATCTTACCCTAGTTACAAAAGTCGGGACACTGCCGATGTTAAGAATTTCTAGGTTACTACTTGAAATAAACTCTAAGAGTGACTCACCTCTAAGGTTTACAGCCGTGCTGCCCCATACCACGTGATGCGCATTAGCATCGCAACCAATGATGATGGGGAGATGTTGCCTTGAACAATGCTCCACGAGTGCTTGGACCTCGGGCGGTGGGCAGGTTTCTTCTCCAGCGAAGTAGACGGAAGCTACGACAACTGTCTTCACTCCACCGGCTTCTTCGACCATGATAGGGACACAGTCGCCGGTGAGGAATTCTGTAAGTACATTATGATTAATACTTCTACTTGCCAAGATACAGGCTCTAGGGAGTGGATCCCTATGGTCCCAAATTACCTTGGCATCTTTCACGTATAGTCCTTTTATGCCCTGGTTATACCAGGGTTCCTGTACCAGGGCTAGCCCTAGGTGTTGTTTGGTGAACATCGTTGCCAGTACGGCCGAGGCTGCCTTGGCACGGTGGATGTTCACCTGGGCTATCCCTGTACTTCCGATCATAGGATCGGTTCCACAACTGGCGTCTGAGGTCCGGAGGTCGTCTCCAGATTCCTCTCTTCTTCTTCGCCCAGCTCCATGGAAAGTTCCTGCGAGGACATAGGAGGCTGATCTCCCATGTCGCAGCTCGCCTCAATCACCGTGGTGTTGAGCTCCTCATCTTCTTCCGCCAGGTCTGCCAGGGAATCAGAGGTGTTTAGTCCCTCATCCTCCGCTGCAGATTGGGGGAGCGGGGCCGGCTTTGGTTCAGTGGCAATCATCTTGCCCTTCCTCAAACCACTCACCGTGATGCTTCCGAGCCTAAAGTTCAGCTTGTGGTCGTTCTTTACGGTTTCGGCGCAGGGGTTGTCATCGATGCCGAGGACGAGGAGTAGACCATCCCCTTCGCTTTTTCTCGACAGCAACCTCCAGTACTCCGTGTTCAGACGATTCTGCTTATGGATCAGCTCCAAGATCCATTCCGTCGGCTTATCTCCCGTTCTAGGGCAGAAGATAGTGATAATATGTGCCGCCGGTATGTCGTCGCCCATCCTAGCCTTTAGTGGGAGTCCTTCCCACAAACACAGGGTGGGAGCTGCCAGCCGCAACCACTCAGCTGACGCTTCATCTGAGCAGTCCACGACCAGATGGCCCACCCTGAAGCGGATCCCCTCGAATACTATTGAGGAGTCCCAGCCTGACGAGCCTAGCTCCTCCAATATTGCTTCCTCAAGCAACGAAAGCTCCTCGCTGCTGAGGACCACCTGAGGGTAATCCTCAGGTACAATTGCTACTTTATGCCTCTTGGCTACGGCAGCATACGTGGGTCCCTCCGTCGCTGTCCCAGATGTCGAGGGTTGGTCCTCGGCATCCGGAGCAGCGGACGTAGGTCCCTCCGTCGTTGTCCCGGATGTCGAGGGATGGTCCTCGGCATCCAGAGCAGCTACGGAGGTGCTCGCTACTACCGCAGACGATGGCCCTTCTACGGTCTTTTTCTCCGTTCGTACCCTCTTTGGGGTGTCCGTTGGTGGCTTGAGGGCGCTGCTCAGCCTTTTCGGGGCAGGGGTGGAGCCCTGCACCTCCTCCTGGCGTGGCTGTTTTGCCAGCGCCAGTGCTTCATCAGGTGTCTTGCCCTGTCGAAGATATCTGATGTACCACTTAACCTTGGCACCACTCAGACCCTTTCGGTTCGGGTCATCCCGACCTCCAGGTTTTCCAAGTTCCGGTCTGGGAAGCTTCCCCATGCCGGCTTGTCCTGGAACAACTGCCCTGCTAGGAGCAGGTGCCGAGTGTGGGGTAAGTCCCACTACACGGCCACCCGAACATTGCCTTCTCTCCTGAATTCTCCTGTTAGGAGCAACTGTTGGTGGTCTCACCAATGAGGGCCGCTCCCTGTCAAGGTCACGGTCCTCAAACTGCTTAGCAACAGTTCCCGCAGTGACATCCTGCGGTGTTTTCAAAAAGTTATTTTTCTTACTCATAATCCCACGAGTAGCGGAGAAATATACTGTCCACCCGGGCAGAGATCCGCATACCCGGGTAAGGCTCACCAGACTAGGCGGTCGCCACTTGCCTAGACTCTCCGTTAAAGACTGGGCTATTTGTTTTCCGGGCCCCCAGCCAGGCTGACTCTCGGCACGGGTCGAATGACACCTTAGTCCGGCCCGGAGATGTGGAAATTTTAAGGAGTTTCCAGCTCCAGCCGACTACTATTAGCCAGCCCCCTTAGCAGTGACAAGGCCTAACTAAGGGGCTGTTTCCAGCCGCCCTCGCGTGGAGAGTGTAGTCGCACTTCCAAGTCAGCAACAGTTACGGCACGCCCATTACGGTGCATGTTATTCCCCCTGTTGCAGTCCTCGGCAGACGGCCAACAAATACAATACAAATAAAACTATTTATTTTTTTAAGTTTAAAAAAATACCAATTATATTATGATTAAACAAACATTTTTGCATATATTCAATGTGCGCTAAATGTTTAGAGCTCTATGGTATAGGCGGGCAGAGTAAAGTGAAAATATAAAAATAGGGCAAGAATTTCACGTGAGCTGGCAATTGAACTCGGCTTTAAGATTCGTTGTTAAGTTAAATTTATAGATCTTTAGTTTCTCATAATTTTATACTTTCGGAGTATGTGACTGTTTTAACACTTGTAAAACACGTATGTATTCATATTAACAAATTCATGTATAAAATGCAAAAAAGGGTACTTAGCTATCGACTCTGATTCTGTTGAATGAACAATATCTATGCACAAACATATATGTACATATGTAGTTGTATGTGTGGACAACAACGGATTCGCGTGAGCACCGATCCTAGAATAAACGCCATGCCGCACAGTGGGTAGAAACCAATCTGCTGGAGTTTCATTTCAAAACCTAAATTGGCACAAAATTTATTGAATTCGATTTATAATATACCAGAGAGGTTATCGGCAACTGCTGCTTTGCTTTAACAGCTAAAAAGTAAAATTATTTGCGGAATCTAATTGTGTTTCGTACCAAGATGTTATGTTATTTGTAATACTAGTTGGAAAAGTAATTTGTATTAATGAGTTACGTAGATCGAAACTTCTGAAACACGACTGGTCTATTTTTTAACTCTAAAATTACTATAATGTCTTGTTATGTGAGCTCGAACAAAACTCGTCGAAAATGTTGATGGACAAAAATATTTTAAATTTGACGGTAGTGAGTTGATTTTTTCAAAAGATATTAATCCCCGCTTAATTAGTAATTTGTCCCACTGTGTGCTAGAATGACTATGCGCTGCCTGAAGATAAAAAGCAAAAAATTCACGTGCAGTACAAGCGCGCGTTAGAAGTAAAACTCTACGCTGTTTTTTTTCTTTAGTTTAGCCGTCTTAACATTACTTTGCAGTTCAAACAGTGTCTTAACAATCAATTATGTATTATAATAATAATGAAAGTGAAGGAATTCTCGTTCCAGAGAGATATCTGATATATGTGATGTCAATTTTTGTTAAATAAAGATAGAACGTTATAAATTTTATTGTATTGTTGTTGTCACGCAACCGTGTAAGTTAGGTTACAGTGACAGCACAAAACCTCACAACCTCACAAAAGACTAATTTGATCTTGGAACGCTGACGGCAATGCAAGGGCCGCAGCGCTGCCAAGAATCGTACATATTATAATACATAAATAAATAAATATATATAAAACGATAACTATTATATTGCAGTCACCAAAGAGATAAACAATTACGCTAGTTTACACGAAAAATGAACCTTCGTGAAAAAGTATTTTTAGGGTAATTTAGGGTCGAGAAACACGAAAATGGAAACATTTTTTTTTCTTTTTTTTCTTAAGCACCGTTTTCGAGATATTTTCGAAAAACATGCTTTTGGGCTCTTATATCAGTTATTCGTCAATATCTTGTGAGCCAAATTTTTAATCGACATAAAAGATAATTAGATCGAAAGGTATTGATGTGCTTTTCACAGTGATATATAATTATGTACAGGTTAAGAAAAAATTATAGAAGTTACAAGCAACCAAAATCGAAAAAACTTGTAGTTTTTACCATTTTTCTAAATTTTTCATTTTATTGTTTCATGTACTTATTCTTTCATGTACTCCTTTTTTTTTGGTTTTTTGGCTTCAGTGTCCGCATTTTGTTTTCGAATAAGATAATAATTATCATAATTTTTGTTTTCATTTTTTTCGTTTTGACGCATTTTTTTCATGTACTCTTTTTGATATTCTCTTTTTTTTATTCGTTGATCTTCATTTTCTTTTTTTCACATCCTAAAAAGTATCATATTGATGGATATGGATATAAACAAGGAAACGAAACGTTTGTCAATGTCGGATTCAAGGCTAATCCAGCACTGAATATATTTCACTATACTTCAGTGGTCGGTACGGTCCTGTGAGTGTATTTTCTGCTGACCACTGCTATACTTACATCATCATCCACATTTCTAAACTGTGCGTCTCGTTTCTGTTCACGAGTTTTGCTACCAGCAACTTCAATTTCTTCTATTCCCATGCAGTTTTCTGGATCTAGGCAATTTTCTCTCTTATCAATTTCCATTTCTTGCTGTTTTTTTTTTTCAAAATTAAAAAATTTCCACGCGCGTCACTATGTGTAGACGAAGCGTACACACACTTTATAAAATCGTGTCACTAACTCTGCCGAACAAACGCAATTGCGTAATATTTTTTTGCAGAATTTAATTTAAAAGCACAAAATTATTGCAATTTTATTTATTGAAAGTTCACGAATGAATTTTTAGACGCTAAGAATGCTTTATACCAGCGGTGGGCACTTAAAAGGTGCGAGAAAATACCTTTTTACCATAAAGCAGTCGCATGGCAAAACATGATTTGATTTTTATTGGTCATTAAAATTTGCTCGTCTGGCTGGCGTCGCTTGCAAATAGTAATGGTGTGAGCAAGTGATATTTTTTTGTAGGTAAGCTTCTGATCGGCAACACCCTTTCTGAATTTTAAGGCGAAATTGCTCTGCTAAACGCACAGAGTTTAACATTTTCTTCCCGCATAAAAATAAAACTCAGTGATATTATCGAATTTAATGACAACTATGCAAAAAAACAACCTGTTTTGTCCCATTGTAGCTCCTTTTGTTTACGCACACAGGCACAAAAAAATTGCATTTATAGTTTTGCCCACCGCTGCTTTATACACTTTACTAGCACCAAAATTTATTACCAGAGCACGATTCTTTATTATTTAATGCCTTTATATTAAATAATGCACTGCTTTAAACATAAAACAATTTTTATTATTATTATTACGCATGGTTGCACAACTAAGGCGATCCTTTCCAAATGGAGTTCACAAATCCACTGACAAGACACTTAAACAGAGCAGAGCGAGAGACACAAAAAGCAGCATAAAAAGAAATAGAGAAAGAATTAGACAATGTAACTGTCGTACAATGCTGCTTGGCTTCGTTGTTCGTGCATCTCTCACCTCCCCCGCGCCTACTTCTGCATCGTTCTTTGCGCAGCGCGATCTTATTTTGTAGGCAACCACCAAACAACACCAAGGCCACGGTATTGCTGTGAGAGTAACATAAAGTGAGAGAGAGAAGCAAGCAAAAAAACGAGCTGGCACACAAGCTAATGGCAAGCACTGACACTTGTATGTATGTATTTCGCTGTGTTGTGATCACGCAATGCATAGAAAAACAATTCTTTCGTTTACACATAACACATGTGCTGCGTGCTTTAGCTGACCAGCCTCGGCCGCTTTACTCCCCTCTCTTTACCGTTACCACGGCTCGCTCTCTCAACAAGAAACGAAGCCATGACTCATGACCACCAACACAACGCCAACGTCGCAATGCGAAAGAGAAAATCAACAGCACCCTGCAGTTCTCTTCACACATGGCGAAAGGGTGAAAAAACACATGCATTTTGAAGTACCACCTATGAATCTCTCGATGCAACTACGTGGTTTCGAAGGGTGAATTTAACACGGGCATGTCATAGGACTTCATGTGTGCTACTTCGGTGTTCGCTTCTCGTGAAGGGGTGATTTTCATGCCTCTATTCATATCTTCTGCATGCATGGAAATCGTGGCTTGCATGTGAAATATGCATGCCTGAAATTCATAGCTTGTTTGTGAAATACGCATGCATGAAATTCATGGCTTGTCTGTGGAATATTTATGCATGCAACCATATTGCTCGCTGCTGTAAAATTAGTATGAAAAACACAAAGCACAAATTTTTATTTTAATTTAAGTTTTTTATTTATTTATTTTATTTATTATTTATTTATTTATTTATTTATTTGTTTACCCTGATATTTTACATATTCACTTACTGACTAATTACAAAACATATATAGAGTTAAGCTTTTATTATTTTATTTATATACAGCTTATAAACTATTACAAAAAGTATAAAAGCATTATTTTTTTTTTAAAGCTATAGCGACTGATCTTAAGCTTATATATATAACAGAAGTTTATTATTTATCTTATTATTATTATATTATTACATAATTTTTTTTTTTTTTAGTAACAAAGAATTGGCGGCCTACTATAAATTAAGTTAATATTATGATTATTAAATTAAGTGAATAAGATTAGCTTTTTCCATGAAGTTAATGATTTTGATAATGTTGTCACGATTGGGAAGTGATAAGGAAGTGCAGGGGTCAGTGTTTGGGACGCATTGTGTTCTTAGGTTATTGAATGAGGGGCATGATGTAAGGATGTGAAGAACAGAGATTGGTTGGTTAGAGTTGCAGTGGTTACATAGGTTGGATAGGGATTGGTCGAATAGATACTTATGGGTTAGAAGGGTGTGCCCAAGACGAAGTCTGATGAATTTTAAAAAATGTGTGCGTGGAAGGGAAGAGTTGAATTTGCTGTGATCATAGCAGATTGTTTTTATGTGTGTTGACTGTTTTATAATGATGGTTTGTGAGGTTCCAGATATTCTGTTCATTTTCTTTTCCGTATAGTTTTTTAATATAGTTAATGATGTCTTTAGTGTTGAGGTTCCCTTGGAATATTAGAGGTAATAGGGAACTATTTTTAGCTGCTTTGTCGGCTGTTTCGTTGCCTGCGATACCACAATGGGCAGGTATCCAGATTATTTTTATTCGGGGAAAATTCTTAAGAAGCAGTTGTCTGATGGTTGAAGCATAATAAGAGTCGTTTGAAAGATTTTTGATTGATTCTATAGCTGAAAGTGAATCTGAACATATTGCGTAGTATTTGGGGCTGTTTTTAATTCTAGTTATTGCGTGGAAGATGGCTATTATTTCTGCAGAATATATTGAACTGTGGTGGAAGGAGTGATTGTTGGATAATTCTATCAGTGTAGGTAATTCCGAAAGATGTTATGTTCTGTGTTTTTGAGCCGTCTGTGAAAATAAAGGTATGCGAGGGAAGTGTATTTTTGATCTCTAAAAATTTTATTTGGAAAATAGCCGGCGAGGTATCAGATTTTGTGAGATAATAGAGGCTGGTGTCTATTGTTGACGAGTTAAAAATCCAAGGGGGGAAAGAAGATTTGGGCACGGGGAAGGGAGTAGTAGGCAGGCCTAGTTTTTTACAGAGTTCCAATGAACGGTAAAGGGACGATGGAAACTTGGGAGTTTTTTTGGATATTAAAATTTTGTATGTAGGGGTGGCAATAGGGGAATTACTGGCCTGGACAATTGACTTATTTAATTTTGCGAGTGAAATCTGATATCTTATTTCGAGTGGTTGGATATTGGTTTCAAATAGGATATTGTTAATAGGCAGAGGTGGGCACGAAAAATAACGGAAAGAGCACTACAACAACATCAAGAAAAAAGGTCGAAAAAGGATGCTCGAGTAGGGCCATAAAAATCGCACACTGTGTGTATTTTGTTTTTGTAATTTTCTGCGAGTCGAGCGAAGGCACACATTGTGTGTATTTTGTTTTTGTAAGTTGCTGCGAGTCGAGCGAAGGCACACATTGTGTGTATTTTGTTTTTGTAAGTTGCTGCGAGTCGAGCGAGGGCACACATTGTGTGTATTTTGTTTTTGTAAACTCGGCGCGTCGCCGACGATCTGCTTGTGCGTGTACACTGAACGAAATTTTGCAACACATTCAAAGAAACAGAAAAGTCATATGAGTTTATATGACAATTTTAATTTACCCAAAAAATTACTGGGTCTTACAGTTGCCAAATTAACTGTTTCTGTGCTCAGTGTACTTGTGCGAATTTTTCGTCCGCGAGCACTAATAAAAACTACCGTTACGGTCCAAAAAGTGATGCTCGAGTAGGGCCATAAAAATCGCACACTGTGTGTATTTTGTTTTTGTAAGTTGCTGCGAGTCGAGCGAAGGCACACATTGTGTGTATTTTGTTTTTGTAAACTCGGCGCGTCGCCGACGATCTGCTTTTGCGTGTACACTGAACGAAATTTTGCAACACATTCAAAGAAACAGAAAAGTCATATGAGTTTATATGACAATTTTAATTTACCAAAAAAATTACTGGGTCTTACAGTTGCCAAATTAACTATGTTTCTGTGCTCAGTGTACTTGTGCGAATTTTTCGTCCGCGAGCACCAATAAAAACTACCGTTACGGTCTAAAAGGGATGCTCGAGTAGGGCGTGTGCGTCTGGCTTGCGCCACTTACAAGACATAACGGAAAGAGCACTCGGTGCAAAAATAGCCAAGGCGTTTTTTGTACCAAGTGCTCTTTCCGTTATGTCTTTCCGTGGCGAAAGATAGGCGCACATGCAAAAAGTGCTCTTTCCGTTATTTTTCTTGCCCACCTCTGTTAATAGGAGTTGATCTGAAGGCGCCTAATGCGAGTCTAAGCGCCGAGTGATAGATGGTTTTGATTCTGCTTAGCTGAGAGCGTGGGGCATTACCATAAAGGTATAAGCCATAGTCTATTTTGGACATGATTATTGAGTTTATTATGCGTATAAGGGTAAGGGGTTGCAGTTGTACCTTTTGTTAGAGAGGCATTTGATGATGTTAAGTTTTTTTGAAAGGGAGATTAAAAGGTTCTCGATGTGTTTGTTCCAGGTATACCTTTTGCTGAAGATGATACCGAGAATTCTGAGGCTATCGACATTGATGATGGGTAATGAGTTTGACGTTAGTTGGAATGAGCATGATGTCTTTTTGCAGAAGTGAATGTGTTTGCATTTTGAGATTGAAAGTTTTGCGCCAGAATAGTCACACCAGGAAATAAATTCGTTAAATAAAGGGTCCAGGGAATCAAGAGTATGGGCTTTATTCATCTTTTTAATTATATGGTAATCGTCTGCGTAAGCGCAGAAGTCAAATTGTTTATGTGCTGAAATTATTCTATTGAGTTTGTTAAATGCTATAAGAAAGAGAATGACCGAGAGTGGAGAACCTTGTGGTATGCCATTAGAGAGTGGAAAAGAGTTTGAGTAAGTGCTGTCGATATATACTGTTATTTTACGGTTGGTCATAAAATTTTGTACGAAGTTTATTATTTTTGGTCCGATCCTCCAACTTTTTAATTCGTCCACAATGGTGTGGAGTCCGATTTTGTCGAATGCTTTTGCGAAGTCAAGGGAAATAACTGATGCGTGGTTTTTGGATGATAGGGCAGATGATATCAAATAGTCAAGGGTAACTAAACAATCAGATATTGATTTGTCTTTTTTAAATCCTATTTGTCGTCTATCGATTAGCTTGTTATTAGACACAATACAAATAAAACTATTTATTTTTCTAAGTTTAAAAAAATACCAATTATATTATGATTAAACAAACATTTTTGCATATATTCAATGTGCGCTAAATGTTTAGAGCTCTATGGTATAGGCGGGCAGAGTAAAGTGAAAATATAAAAATAGGGCAAGAATTTCACGTGAGCTGGCAATTGAACTCGGCTTTAAGATTCGTTGTTAAGTTAAATTTATAGATCTTTAGTTTCTCATAATTTTATACTTTCGGAGTATGTGACTGTTTTAACACTTGTAAAACACGTATGTATTCATATTAACAAATTCATGTATAAAATGCAAAAAAGGGTACTTAGCTATCGACTCTGATTCTGTTGAATGAACAATATCTATGCACAAACATATATGTACATATGTAGTTGTATGTGTGGACAACAACGGATTCGCGTGAGCACCGATCCTAGAATAAACGCCATGCCGCACAGTGGGTAGAAACCAATCTGCTGGAGTTTCATTTCAAAACCTAAATTGGCACAAAATTTATTGAATTCGATTTATAATATACCAGAGAGGTTATCGGCAACTGCTGCTTTGCTTTAACAGCTAAAAAGTAAAATTATTTGCGGAATCTAATTGTGTTTCGTACCAAGATGTTATGTTATTTGTAATACTAGTTGGAAAAGTAATTTGTATTAATGAGTTACGTAGATCGAAACTTCTGAAACACGACTGGTCTATTTTTTAACTCTAAAATTACTATAATGTCTTGTTATGTGAGCTCGAACAAAACTCGTCGAAAATGTTGATGGACAAAAATATTTTAAATTTGACGGTAGTGAGTTGATTTTTTCAAAAGATATTAATCCCCGCTTAATTAGTAATTTGTCCCACTGTGTGCTAGAATGACTATGCGCTGCCTGAAGATAAAAAGCAAAAAATTCACGTGCAGTACAAGCGCGCGTTAGAAGTAAAACTCTACGCTGTTTTTTTTCTTTAGTTTAGCCGTCTTAACATTACTTTGCAGTTCAAACAGTGTCTTAACAATCAATTATGTATTATAATAATAATGAAAGTGAAGGAATTCTCGTTCCAGAGAGATATCTGATATATGTGATGTCAATTTTTGTTAAATAAAGATAGAACGTTATAAATTTTATTGTATTGTTGTTGTCACACAACCGTGTAAGTTAGGTTACAGTGACAGCACAGAACCTCACAACCTCACAAAAGACTAATTTGATCTTGGAACGCTGACGGCAATGCAAGGGCCGCAGCGCTGCCAAGAATCGTACATATTATAATACATAAATAAATATATATGAATAGATAACTATTATATTGCAGTAACCAAATAGATAAACAATTACACTAGTTTACACGAAAAATGAACCTTCGTGAAAAAGTGTTTTTTAGGGTAATTTGGGGTCGAGAAAGACGAAAATGGAACCCTTTTTTTTTTCTTAAGCACCGTTTTCGAGATATTTTCGAAAAACATGCTTTTGGGCTCTTATATCAGTTATTCGTCAATATCTTGTGAGCCAAATTTTTAATCGACATAAAAGATAATTAGATCGAAAGGTATTGATGTGCTTTTCACAGTGATATATAATTATGTACAGGTTAAGAAAAAATTATAGAAGTTACAAGCAACCAAAATCGAAAAAACGTGTAATTTTTTACCATTTTTCTAAATTTTTAAATTTGATTGTTTCATGTATTCTTTCATGTACTCCCTTTTTTTTGGTTTTTTGGCTTCAGTGTCCGCATTTTGTTTTCGAATAAGATAATAATTATCATAATTTTTGTTTTCATTTTTTTCGTTTTGACGCATTTTTTTCATGTACTCTTTTTGATATTCTCTTTTTTTTATTCGTTGATCTTCATTTTCTTTTTTTCACATCCTAAAAAGTATCATATTGATGGATATGGATATAAACAAGGAAAAGAAACGTTTGTCAATGGCGGATCCAGCACTGAATATATTTGACTATACTTCAGTGGTCGGCACGGTCCTGTGAGTGTATTTTCTGCTGACCACTGCTATACTTACATCATCATCCACATTTCTAAACTGTGCGTCTCGTTTCTGTTCACGAGTTTTGCTACCAGCAACTTCAATTTCTTCTATTCCCATGCAGTTTTCTGGATCTAGGCAATTTTCTCTCTTATCAATTTCCATTTCTTGCTGTTTTTTTTTTTTTTCAAAATTAAAAAATTTCCACGCGCGTCACTATGTGTAGACGAAGCGTACACACACTTTATAAAATCGTGTCACTAACTCTGCCGAACAAACGCAATTGCGTAATATTTTTTTGCAGAATTTAATTTAAAAGCACAAAATTATTGCAATTTTATTTATTGAAAGTTCACGAATGAATTTTTAGACGCTAAGAATGCTTTATACCAGCGGTGGGCACTTAAAAGGTGCGAGAAAATACCTTTTTACCATAAAGCAGTCGCATGGCAAAACATGATTTGATTTTTATTGGTCATTAAAATTTGCTCGTCTGGCTGGCGTCGCTTGCAAATAGTAATGGTGTGAGCAAGTGATATTTTTTTGTAGGTAAGCTTCTGATCGGCAACACCCTTTCTGAATTTTAAGGCGAAATTGCTCTGCTAAACGCACAGAGTTTAACATTTTCTTCCCGCATAAAAATAAAACTCAGTGATATTATCGAATTTAATGACAACTATGCAAAAAAAACAACCTGTTTTGTCCCATTGTAGCTCCTTTTGTTTACGCACACAGGCACAAAAAAATTGCATTTATAGTTTTGCCCACCGCTGCTTTATACACTTTACTAGCACCAAAATTTATTACCAGAGCACGATTCTTTATTATTTAATGCCTTTATATTAAATAATGCACTGCTTTAAACATAAAACAATTTTTATTATTATTATAACGCATGGTTGCACAACTAAGGCGATCCTTTCCAAATGGAGTTCACAAATCCACTGACAAGACACTTAAACAGAGCAGAGCGAGAGACACAAAAAGCAGCATAAAAAGAAATAGAGAAAGAATTAGACAATGTAACTGTCGTACAATGCTGCTTGGCTTCGTTGTTCGTGCATCTCTCACCTCCCCCGCGCCTACTTCTGCATCGTTCTTTGCGCAGCGCGATCTTATTTTGTAGGCAACCACCAAACAACACCAAGGCCACGGTATTGCTGTGAGAGTAACATAAAGTGAGAGAGAAGCAAGCAAAAAAACGAACTGGCACACAAGCTAATGGCAAGCACTGACACTTGTATGTATGTATTTCGCTGTGTTGTGATCACGCAATGCATAGAAAAACAATTCTTTCGTTTACACATAACACATGTGCTGCGTGCTTTAGCTGACCAGCCTCGGCCGCTTTACTCCCCTCTCTTTACCGTTACCACGGCTCGCTCTCTCAACAAGAAACGAAGCCATGACTCATGACCACCAACACAACGCCAACGTCGCAATGCGAAAGAGAAAATCAACAGCACCCTGCAGTTCTCTTCACACATGGCGAAAGGGTGAAAAAACACATGCATTTTGAAGTACCACCTATGAATCTCTCGATGCAACTACGTGGTTTCGAAGGGTGAATTTAACACGGGCATGTCATAGGACTTCATGTGTGCTACTTCGGTGTTCGCTTCTCGTGAAGGGGTGATTTTCATGCCTCTATTCATATCTTCTGCATGCATGGAAATCGTGGCTTCCATGTGAAATATGCATGCCTGAAATTCATAGCTTGTTTGTGAAATACGCATGCATGAAATTCATGGCTTGTCTGTGGAATATTTATGCATGCAACCATATTGCTCGCTGCTGTAAAATTAGTATGAAAAACACAAAGCACAAATTTTTATTTTAATTTAAGTTTTTTATTTATTTATTTTATTTATTATTTATTTATTTATTTATTTATTTGTTTACCCTGATATTTTACATATTCACTTACTGACTAATTACAAAACATATATAGAGTTAAGCTTTTATTATTTTATTTATATACAGCTTATAAACTATTACAAAAAGTATAAAAGCATTATTTTTTTTTTAAAGCTATAGCGACTGATCTTAAGCTTATATATATAACAGAAGTTTATTATTTATCTTATTATTATTATATTATTACATAATTTTTTTTTTTTTTTAGTAACAAAGAATTGGCGGCCTACTATAAATTAAGTTAATATTATGATTATTAAATTAAGTGAATAAGATTAGCTTTTTCCATGAAGTTAATGATTTTGATAATGTTGTCACGATTGGGAAGTGATAAGGAAGTGCAGGGGTCAGTTTTTGGGACGCATTGTGTTCTTAGGTTATTGAATGAGGGGCATGATGTAAGGATGTGAAGAACAGAGATTGGTTGGTTAGAGTTGCAGTGGTTACATAGGTTGGATAGGGATTGGTCGAATAGATACTTATGGGTTAGAAGGGTGTGCCCAAGACGAAGTCTGATGAATTTTAAAAAATGTGTGCGTGGAAGGGAAGAGTTGATCAGTGTAGGTTATTCCGAAAGATGTTATGTTCTGTGTTTTTGAGCCGTCTGTGAAAATAAAGGTATGCGAGGGAAGTGTATTTTTGATCTCTAAAAATTTTATTTGGAAAATAGCCGGCGAGGTATCAGATTTTGTGAGATAATAGAGGCTGGTGTCTATTGTTGACGAGTTAAAAATCCAAGGGGGGAAAGAAGATTTGGGCACGGGGAAGGGAGTAGTAGGCAGGCCTAGTTTTTTACAGAGTTCCAATGAACGGTAAAGGGACGATGGAAACTTGGGAGTTTTTTTGGATCTTAAAATTTTGTATGTAGGGGTGGCAATAGGGGAATTACTGGCCTGGACAATTGACTTATTTAATTTTGCGAGTGAAATCTGATATCTTATTTCGAGTGGTTGGATATTGGTTTCAAATAGGATATTGTTAATAGGCAGAGGTGGGCACGAAAAATAACGGAAAGAGCACTACAACAACATCATGAAAAAAGGTCGAAAAAAGGATGCTCGAGTAGGGCCATAAAAATCGCACACTGTGTGTATATTGTTTTTGTAATTTTCTGCGAGTCGAGCGAAGGCACACATTGTGTGTATTTTGTTTTTGTAAGTTGCTGCGAGTCGAGCGAAGGCACACATTGTGTGTATTTTGTTTTTGTAAGTTGCTGCGAGTCGAGCGAAGGCACACATTGTGTGTATTTTGTTTTTTGTAAACTCGGTGCGTCGCCGACGATCTGCTTGTGCGTGTACACTGAACGAAATTTTGCAACACATTCAAAGAAACAGAAAAGTCATATGAGTTTATATGACAATTTTAATTTACCAAAAAAATTACTGTGTCTTACAGTTGCCAAATTAACTATGATTCTGGGCTCAGTGTACTTGTGCGAATTTTTCGTCCGCGAGCACTAATAAAAACTACCGTTACGGTCCAAAAAGGGATGCTCGAATAGGGCCATAAAAATTGCACACTGTGTGTATTTTGTTTTTGTAAGTTGCTGCGAGTCGAGCGAAGGCACACATTGTGTGTATTTTGTTTTTGTAAACTCGGCGCGTCGCCGACGATCTGCTTGTGCGTGTACACTGAACGAAATTTTGCAACACATTCAAAGAAACAGAAAAGTCATATGAGTTTATATGACAATTTTAATTTACCAAAAAAATTACTGGGTCTTACAGTTGCCAAATTAACTATGTTTCTGTGCTCAGTGTACTTGTGCGAATTCTTCGTCCGCGAGCACCAATAAAAACTACCGTTACGGTCTAAAAGGGATGCTCGAGTAGGGCGTGTGCGTCTGGCTTGCGCCACTTACAAGACATAACGGAAAGAGCACTCGGTGCAAAAATAGCCAAGGCGTTTTTTGTACCAAGTGCTCTTTCCGTTATGTCTTGTCAGTGGCGAAAGATAGGCGCACAAGCAAAAAGTGCTCTTTCCGTTATTTTTCTTGCCCACCTCTGTTAATAGGAGTTGATCTGAAGGCGCCTAATGCGAGTCTAAGCGCCGAGTGATAGATGGTTTTGATTCTGCTTAGCTGAGAGCGTGGGGCATTACCATAAAGGTATAAGCCATAGTCTATTTTGGACATGATTATTGAGTTTATTATGCGTATAAGGGTAAGGGGGTTGCAGTTGTACCTTTTGTTAGAGAGGCATTTGATGATGTTAAGTTTTTTTGAAAGGGAGATTAAAAGGTTCTCGATGTGTTTGTTCCAGGTATACCTTTTGCTGAAGATGATACCGAGAATTCTGAGGCTATCGACATTGATGATGGGTAATGAGTTTGACGTTAGTTGGAATGAGCATGATGTCTTTTTGCAGAAGTGAATGTGTTTGCATTTTGAGATTGAAAGTTTTGCGCCAGAATAGTCACACCAGGAAATAATTTCGTTAAATAAAGGGTCCAGGGAATCAAGAGTATGGGCTTTATTCATCTTTTTAATTATATGGTAATCGTCTGCGTAAGCGCAGAAGTCAAATTGTTTATGTGCTGAAATTATTCTATTGAGTTTGTTAAATGCTATAAGAAAGAGAATGACCGAGAGTGGAGAACCTTGTGGTATGCCATTAGAGAGTGGAAAAGAGTTTGAGTAAGTGCTGTCGATATATACTGTTATTTTACGGTTGGTCATAAAATTTTGTACGAAGTTTATTATTTTTGGTCCGATCCTCCAACTTTTTAATTCGTCCACAATGGTGTGGAGTCCGATTTTGTCGAATGCTTTTGCGAAGTCAAGGGAAATAACTGATGCGTGGTTTTTGGATGATAGGGCAGATGATATCAAATAGTCAAGGGTAACTAAACAATCAGATATTGATTTGTCTTTTTTAAATCCTATTTGTCGTCTATCGATTAGCTTGTTATTAGACACAAACCACCATAGACGGTTGGCAACCATCTTGTCGAGTAGTTTTGAACAACAGCAATTGAGGGATATTGGTCTATAGGAGGTGATGATTGACTTGTCGGAGGAAGGTTTTAAGAGGGGGATGATTTTGCTGATTTTGTAATGTTGGGGGATGTGACTGTCAAATATATTGTTATAAAGATTGAGTAAACGATAGGAAACTGTTGTGTCTAGATCAGTGGTCGGCACAAAATACACCCACATTTTTTTTTTGCGTATGTATTGAAGTTTTCTCTGCCGCAGTGACGTATGCGACGCTGACGTTGCTCTACGTTGCTAAGCAACAGACACGCAGTTATTGGTGCGTGGCTTCGGCTCTTGTTGTTGTTGTTGACGTCGAGCAACGTCAGCGTCGCAATACGTCACTGCGGCAGGGAAAATTTCAGTACAAAAGCACGCACACATGCATGCGTTTTGTGTATAACACATGACGTGTGTCGACGTCGCTAATCCCTATGCTCGCGTGCATAGGCCGTGCCGACCACTGGTCTAGATGGTGAAGCATTGGATATGAGATCCTATCAATGCCAGGGGTATTTCCTTTCAGTTTATTTAAAGCGGCATAAAATTCAATGACAGAGAATGGTTTCTCAAGTTGTTGTGCATCGTTTAGGGGAATATATGAAAAGGGAGAGATATTATGTTTGTGGTAGAGAAAGTTGTGGGAGAAATTATTGTCAGCGGCATCTGATGATCAGTATTTAACGAACTCGTTTCTCACTAGTTCTCTTTCCGTTAGGAATGAATTATTGTCATCGCAACGTATGCAGTGAATAGAAATGTAGGGTTTAGTTCCGCAAAAGGATTTAATTTGGGACCAAATTTTGGAGGTGGGAGTGTTAGGGTTAATGTCGGCTGTAAAATTTTCAAGTGATTTTCTTTTTGAGATTTTGATTTCCCGTTTGTAAATTGCGTTGGCTTTTTTAAAATTAATAATATTGCTCGTGTTTATGTTACGTCTAAGAATATACCATAGTTTGTTTTTTGATGCCTTCAAACGTTGCAACTTGTCATTCCACCACGGAACAAGGTAAGTCTTTTTTGCGTTACTACAGGTTTGCGGTATTGACGCCTGAGCACTTTGACGCAGAATTTTTACTAAATTAGCGGATTCTTTGTTAAAATTGGGGCTTGGTTTTTCTATCTATTTTATCTATTGATCTATTTTAAGTTTTGGGGCAAATTTAGGAGAAGACATGGATGAGTTAAAGAGGGAGATTGGAATTGGAAAGTGGTCACTACCGTGCAGACAGTTGTCTAGATTCCAGGACGCATGAAGGCTTAATGCGGGAGAAGCTAATGTGAGATCCATATGGGTAAATATGTGGTGGGTGCTGAAATGAGTAGGCGAGCCGTCATTCAGGATAATGAGGGGTGATTGGTTTATGAAATCCATTATCGTGTTTCCCCTATGGTTGTTAATAGGCGAACCCCAAGATTGGTGCCAGCCGTTTAAATCGCCGGTTATTATAGTTGGTTCTGGTAGAGAATTAAACACGTTTTTAAGATTGTTCACGGTGAAGGGAAGGTTTGGAGAAATATAGGCGGATATTATGTTAATTTTTATTTTTGATTGGACTATGACACCAACAGAGTCGAAATCATGGGGCAGCGGTAAATTGTTGTGTTGCAGAGAATTGTGGACTAAAAGGGCAGCACCACAAGAGGACGATGGGGAGAAATTGGAGAAAAAGGGAGTATAATTTAATGGTGTGGGAAAATTATTAGTGGAGTTGAGGTGGGTTTCTTGGAGTGATATTATTTTCGGGGCGTAGGTTTTTATCAGAATCATTAACTGGTCATAGTTGTTACGAAAACCGTTCATATTCCATTAAAGAATCTTAATCATTTTAAAATTTAAGGTAACGCGAAATTAATACTAAGGAAGGATACTTAGCTTATAATTTGTTAAGTGCTGTCGCTGTCGCTAAGTATTTGAGCGTTATGGTTTTTATGTTTTTTTGCAATTGGTTCGTTTTTTACTTTTGATTTAAATGGCTTGGCTAGAGAGTTGGGTTTGTTAGCGTAGAGCAGTGGTCGGCACAAAATACACTCACAATTTTTTTTTGCGTATGTATTGAAGTTTTCTCTGCCGCAGTGACGTATGCGACGCTGACGTTGCTCTACGTCGCTAAGCAACAGACACGCAGTTGATGGTGCGTGGCTTCGGCTCTTGTTGTTGTTGTTGACGTCGAGCAACGTCAGCGTCGCAATACGTCACTGCGGCAGAGAAATTTCAGTACAAAAGCACGCACACATGCATGCGTTTTGTGTATAACACATGACGTGTGTCGACGTCGCTAATCCCTGTGCTCGCGTGCATAGGCCGTGCCGACCACTGCCGTAGAGTCTAATTTTTAAATCATCATTAAGAAGTGAAGAGGATGCTGAGGATGAGGCTGAAGTGGCAGAGGTTGAGGCGGTATCCATAGGTGTTACAATATCATCGTTTGTTGTTAAGTTACGTCTTGGCAGATGTGAAGAGGATGCTGAAGATGAAGCTGATGTGGTAGAGTTTGAGGAGGTATTCATCGGTGCTTCAATATCATAGTATGTTGTTAAGTTTCGACTCGGAGTTTTGATTAAATTGATGGTATTTTTAATGGATGAGTTTTGGTGGGAGTTTTATGTTGCTTGTTGTGGTTTTTGCTGGGGAACTTCGTTGGTGGCTGAGTGTTGAGCAGTTATGGTGGAATATGATGTTGCTTGGTGGGCGTGACGTGTGTAGTATGTATATGTATTTTTTTAATTTAATTTAATTTATTCCATAGCATTAATATTTAGGTTTAACAAATAAAAATATATATACAGAGTTTAGCGTGTAGTATATGGATGTGGCAGTTTTATGATCAACTTTTTGTAGAGTTTTTATGGCAGTTAACTCTTTTTGCTTAATAAAAGCAGGGCAAGACTTGTCCAAAGGGCTGTGATTATTTAAATTATTTGGATCGTATTTGCAGTTGATGCAGAATTTTGTATTTTTGCATGTTTCGTTTTCCTCAGTATGTTGCTGGTTTGAGCAGTTTATACATAATTTCGGCGATTTACAGATAATAGTGGGACTCCGAACTTTAAGCAATTGTGACATCTGAGTGGGAGTGGAACGTATGGACGTACGTTTACTCTCTCATATCCAACCATAATTGATTCTGCAATTGTCAGTGAGGCGAACGTAAGAGTAATTAGGCCGGTTTCTTTAAGCGCGTTGTTATCCTTTTTTAGTATTTTCCGTACTTCAGTGATTTTTTGATTTTTTAGCTCGTTAAGGATAGTTTCTTCATCAATGTTGCGCAGTTCATTGCAGTAGATAACACCTTGGAAAAATTGAGAGTTTTGTGTTCGGTAACAGTGACAGGAAAGTGTGCATTGTTTCTTGTTTTTATTAATAAAGCGCCGGCTCTTGTTTTTTGCACATTTCAACTTCCCCGTTGCATGCATAATCAATGACTTTTTTAATTAGGAATACGGAGACATTTTCAAATAATCCATTGTCAGATCTGATTATGTTGTTAAATTTTACTTATATCCGGTGGCGGCATTGTTGTTGTTATAGGGCCGTGGCCCTGACAAGACAAGTTAAATTCTAGAAGGTTCTAGAACAGGTACGTTATATTTAGTCAGGGAAGTCTCTGTCACTGCACTTTTTTCTTTGTGATGTTTTTTTTTTTTTTTGTCGATTGATATTTAATTATGTAAGCACTTAAGTTTGTTGATAAATATGATAATGCCACGTGTTCATAGATTTGGTAAATATAATTATAACTGATTTATTTATTATAATTATTTTTTCTTTGAACACGAAAACTTTTGCGACCGTACTTTTCAGTGCTGCCAACTCGAGTGAAGTTTTTTATTTTATTATTAGCTATGCACAAGGCGGCCTCGATAGCCTAGCGGCAGTGCACTAGACTATCATCCCAGAGGTTGTGGGTTCGAATCCAACGTAAAGCCATGGTCCTGCACTTTCCACTTTTCCTATTCCCCAAATTTTTCCTGTCTATTCTATATCCTTGTCACTTATTCCCATTATCGGTATCACAATGGGCCTATTCTTGGCCTAAGTGAGTTGGGACGATAAGTTCCAACTGCCGCCTTAACCTACCTACCTACCTAGCTATGCACAATTTCGTATTATTTATTTATTTTAAAATTAGTTTAATTCTAGACAATTTTTTGACAAAGTTTGCTATTAAATAATTAAGTTACTTATATTATTAAGCAAAAATAAAAGTAAGATTTCGAATTCATATTTTTTATTGTTCAATAGTTTTACATGTAGCTGTCTTAATAATCAATTATGATTATAAATTCATTAATTATTGATATAACTATCATTATAATTATTATTTATTTTTGCTTCAGCTTTTAATGCTGCATTATTTTTAAATATTCTATTCTTCTGCAAGTTCAAGGCCTTGCGGAGCTGTTTTTCTGCTGGCCAAGAGGCAAAGATGGATTGAACTACTAAATGATTTGAAAGGCCTAGAAATGCTACGAATACCACGGTACGTGTTCACAATGACAACAAGCCGTTGTCAAATTCATGGATTTGCAGACGCATCGGAAAGAGCGTACGGTTGCTGCATATACGTTCGCGCTCAACTTCCAGACGGCATAAAGATAAACATGCTCGTTGCGAAATCAAAGGTTGCGCCAACCAAAAGATAGCACTTTACCAAAGCTCAAACTTTGTGGCGCGCCTCTTCTTAGCCGAGTCTGGCGTAAATTTGCTGAAACTTTAGACATGTATATTGAACATGTATACTTTTGGAGCGACTCTAAAATTGTACTGCAATGGCTTCAAATGCATTCTTCAAAGCTACAGTGTTTCGTTGCCAACCGTGTTTCTGAATTGCAAGAGAATTCTAACAACATAACGTGGAAGCATGTCCCATCATCAAAAAATCCCGCAGACATCGTATCACGTGGGTGTTCTGCAACGGATTTACACACAAACATGTGGTTTAAAGGCCCAGATTTCTTAATGCTGCCCTCTGAATCGTGGCCACAATTAGTGAAACCACTACCTCCGCCAATAGAGACTCGCGCAAAGGCAACACTTCTTTGTAACAACGCTGACAGCGATCAATCACAATCTGTTTTAAGAACGATCATTAATAACCACTCATCATATATGAGTATTCTGCGCATAATATCCTACATGTATCGCATATCTAATCGCTTAAAGCCTGACCGATCCCTTACAGCAACAACAGTCTTGCACGTATCTGCTGCCGAACTTAATCAAGTTTTTACAACCAAGCTTACAACGTTTGTCACCGTTCTTGCAAGATATGAAACTGAACCATTCTATAGTGTGTGTGATGAGAGTTGGTGGTCGACTAGCAAATGCGGAAATGCCCTTTGAGGCATAGCACCAGGCTTTGCTACCACAAAATCACCGATTTTCTTATTTGTACATCGAGTTTCTACACCGCAGCAATCTTCATGCAGGACCAAGAATACTCTTATCCCTTTTGAGAGAAAGGATTTGGATAATTAATGCAAGGGAACTTATAAGAAAGGTCGTCCGTAAATGCGTAATTTGTTTTCACTATAAGCCGCACCTATTAAAGCAAATTATGGGCAACTTGCCAGCAGATCGACTGCGCGGAGAACGACCGTTCCTTATTACCGGAGTTGACTTCTGCGGCGCTTTCTTTACGTCCTACAAACTCAGAGGCAAAGCGCCGTATAAGATTTACGCTGCTTTATTCGTTTGTTTCGCTTCAAAGGCAATTCACATCGAGCTAGTCTCAGTCTACCAATGCATTTCTTCTTTGCATTGGCAGATTTGTAGCTCGTCGCGGAATTCCTGAGCGATTGTTTTGCGACAAAACTTTAAATTAATTAAATTTATAATTTTTTCTTGAAATAATTTTCAATGTTTTGCTTTTACATTCAATTATGTATGTATATACTGTACTGCAAAGAAACGTTTTCCAAAGAAATTGATTGCTGAAACAATTACACTGTAATTAAACTTCAAAATCAAGACGTTGAAATCGATAACCGGTGGATAGTTCCGTACTCACCGATACTGTCAAAAATGTTCAACGCTCACATAAATGTAGAATATTGCAATTCTGTAAAATCAATTAAATATATTTGCAAGTATGTGAATAAGGGCAGCGATATGGCTGTTTTTGGAGTGGCTCCTGAAAATAGTCATGAAGAAATTTTGCAGTACCAAATGGGGCGCTATATTGGTACCAACGAAGCTGTATGGCGTATTTTATCGTTTCCAATTCATGACAGACATCCGGTTGTTGTACATTTGGCAGTTCATCTTGAAAACGGCCAACGTGTTTACTTCACTGCACATTGGGCCAGAAAAACAAATTTTTGGCATAAATTCGAAAAATAAAGTTACAGGCATGAAATTTTGTGTAGTTGTTTGTAATGACATTTATAAGAACTGAGATAAATTTCAGACCGATCCGGCCACGCCCACTCCCACCGCCCATATAAGGTGAATTTTTGCTTGGTGTGATTTTTTACTAAAGCACTATTACTGACGCGATTTATAAATTTATATTTATAATTAAGTTTTATTTATGCCGATTTATATTCAAGTGTAAAAATTATATGAAAAATTCGAATAAAGCAAGGTGCAATCAATTTTTAACAGTCGATTTCCACATATATTTCAGACGAAAAGAGATTTTCATTTTCGGCTTCAGAATGATCAGTGCCATCATATATGGAAGTGTTACACTTATCAGTGTCACTATGATTACCTGTAAAATTATAATTATTATTTAGGATATAATTATCACAATTATTTTTAAAATTTTGCGGTTCTGAAAGGTCAATCACAGCTGCCGGTAATGGTATTTTTTTGCTTTGAGCAAATTTGTTATTTATCGGTTACCATAATTTCCAAAGGCTTACATTTGGCTTCTCATATTCTATTATAACTGGGATAAATATCGGAAGATCGGCTTTTATGAAGCTCCTGAATGTTGCAATATTGGCTTTTTCCAAAGGAGTTTTCGAGCAAAAACGCCAAAGCCTCATTGGGCGTTAAGGGTGCTCGCTCCGAAACAAAAAGGTTGTTTCTTACTCGATTTGGGCCATTTGAAGCAAGCAAAGTATTTTTCAATATTAAAGACGTGTCTTTTTCATTTAATTTTTTGACCGAAACTGCAGCAGCGTGCACAAGTGTTGTGGCGTTGTTTATCTGCTAAATCGGATGCTAACTTTCTCTTTAAACGTGGTTCAGCAAATTCCATCGGTGGACGTCCTACTGTGTTTAAAAATGACCTTATAGGCTTGGTTGAAGATGTGGAATCTAAGCTATCGAATAAAAAAAATATAATTTTTGACGACAGCCACTTGGAGTGTTTTCCTTAAGTACTCAAATTTCTGCCGCATTTCGGCAAGTTTCTTTGGATATAAATAGCAAAATTTTTTATTTTTGCATTAATTTCATATTTTTCCTCTGCGCTTAAGTTGTAGTCTTTAAGTTGATGAAATATTCAGCGCGAAACATCGGATGCCTTTCGAATATTGTCATTCCAGATATTCAGCAGCGTTGCATAGCAGAAATTAACCTTAGCTTCAAAATGGCAATACCCGAAAAGCCGCAAAAAGCCGCAAAAAGCATAAAAAGGGTAAATTAGTATATATTTTGTACTTTTATGTTACATTAATACTTTTTTGCAGAAGCTTGCAGAAAGCTATTTTTTATTCCATAATAGACGGCCAAGTTGGTTAAGTTTTCTCTAATTAAAGGCAACACAAAACCATACACATATAAAACAAATTAACAAATATAAGGAAACACCTTTTTAACATAAACATTCTACATACCTGTACCTCTATTTACCATTATTAATATTATCTTTATATTTAAAATTAATAAAAATACAAGCTCGCAAAGTTAACAAAAAATTTCGCGCCGTTTTTACTGCAACGCGCTGCTGTTCGAACATGTAACTTTGAAGGGCTGCCAAAACTTCAGGGTTGCAATAAAATCAATAACATTTTTTAATTTTTTGTAACTAGGGTATTGACTACAAAATGGCAATGTTAAAAAACGAATTTGCTTCTATGAATATTTTGAATTTATGCCAAAAAATCGGCTTTCTGGCCCAATGTGCACTGCTGCAAATGCCGAATAAAGAGCAATAGAGTCGAAGGCAACTACTCTGACAGCTTATTTCCAGTTATGTGAAACGGATGAATTTGCTCGGACTTTACTATATTCGGAAGTGCCTCACTATTTCACATGGAATGCATCAACAAAAAAATTTCAACGTCGCAAACAAGGCACATCTGTTGATGGTTATCCAAGAATTTTTTAAACAGATACTTTGGGACGTATTTATAGAATTAGTCCAGCTAATGTTGAATGTTTTTACTTGCGACTTTTGTTGGTGAACGTACATGGACCTCAATCATTCCAACATTTACGAACTGTCAATGGTCAACTGTGCGCCACTTACCGTGAAGCATGTCAACAATTGCATTTGCTGGAAGATGATACGCATTGGGATGCTACGCTTCGTAATGCATCAATTGCATCTCCACCAAATCAAATTCGTATGTTATTTGCGATCATAATATCAACATGTTTTCCATATAATCTACTGGAATTGTGGAATAAATACAAAGATTTCATGGCTGAAGACATTTTGATTCGACTTCGACATCGTTCAACTGATCCTGCATTGCTGCTGACATTGGAAATGTATAATGAAGCCTTGATAAAGATGGAAGATTTGTGCCCTACGATTGCAAATAAAGCATTAGGGCAATTAGGATTGACTCCACCAAATCGTCCAATGCATGATTTATTTGAACAAGAATTACAACGCGAACAGCAATTCGATCGTGATGAATTGCGTGCTTTCGTACAAACGTATACTCCACAATTAAATGATCAACAAAACGATGACAAAGAAGACAAAGTGATGCAAGCTGTCAATGACAACACTGGTGGATTATATTTTTTGGATGCACCTGGCGGCACTGGAAAAACATTTTTGATTTCATTGATACTGGCAACGATTCGGTCGGAACAAAAAATCGCACTGGCACTTGCTTCTTCCGATATTGCAGCTACATTACTTGATATCGGCCGCACAGCACATTCCGCCTTGAAATTGCCATTGAACATGCAAGCAATTGAAACACCAACATACAATATATCAAGGAGTTCTGGAATGGCTAAAGTCTTACAACAAACATCCATTATTTTATGGGACGAATGTCCAATGGCCCATAAAAAATCTTTGGAAGCCTTAAATCGAACATTACAAGATCTGAGACGGAGTTCACAGCTGTTTGGCGGTGCATTAATATTGTTATCTGGTGATTTTCGTCAAACGTTGCCTGTTATTCCGAGATCAACACCAACTGATGAAATTAATGCATGTTTGAAAAGTTCATTTTTGTGGGCACACGTACAAAGGCTTTCGTTGACGACCAATATGCGTGTGCGTCTTCAAAATGATTCATCAGCAAGTGAGTTTTCAAAGCAATTGCTGAAGATTGGCGATGGAAAAATTGCAAGTGATCAAAATGGGTCTATCACGTTACCGAATAACTTTTGCATAATTGCATCATCAAAACAAGAACTCATTGATCGCGTTTTTCCAAATATTGTTTAAAATTACAATAACCATGATTGGTTACGAGAACGTGCAATTTTAGCACCAAAAAATATCAATGTCAATAAAATCAATTTCCACATCCAGGAAAAAATGCCAGGTGATTCGGTAAAGTATAAATCAATTGATACTCCTATGAATGATGATGACGCAGTCAATTATCCGGTCGAATTTTTAAATTCTTTGGAAACACCAGGCATGCCACCGCATAATTTGAATTTGAAAGTTGGTTCATCGATAATACTTTTCCGAATTCTTAATGCACCGAAACTTTGTAATGGGACGAGACTTTCAGTGAAGAAATTGATGCCAAATTTAATTCAAGCAACAATTCTCACTGGCAAAGCAAAAGGTGTAATTTTACTAATACCGCGCATCTCATTAATACCAACGGACATGTAATTCGAATTTAAACGTCTTCAATTTTCTGCTCGGTTGTCATTTGCTATGACCGTCAACAAAGCCCAAGGGAAAACGCTCCAGGTGTGTGGAGTTAATTTAGAGGAAGCTTGCTTTTCTCACGGTCAACTGTACGTTGCATCTTCGAGAGTTGGAGCACCGAAAAATTTGTTTATTTATGCACCACAAAATAAAACAAAAAATGTTGTGTGTACAATTGTATTAAATTGAACGTTGCTTTTCTTGTTCCGAAATAAAAATACAAATTATTTCATTTTATTTTATACGTTATTGTGTTTAGAAATCAAATCTTTTTAGCAATCAATTTTTTGCGTAGCGAAGCGCGCCGGGTAACGCTAGTTATATATACATATGTGATTAACATTAATTGAATTATTTGTGTGTATATAAACTTACGAATGAGGGCCAATGGCTCGCAAATAACAGTTGACCGTTTTTCGTTGTCCAAAAATAACTCTTATTTGCTGACTCTTTGAGCAACGTGTCAGAGATCAACCGTTTACATTGCTCAATTGCTAACCAATTTTTTTGTTTCAATTTTGCTCTGGTTAGTCGCCAACCGTTTTGTCGCGAGCGAAAAAATAAAGGTCTTTTGCGTTTGTATGCGTGTATGTGAGTGAGGCGTCTGTTTGGGCCTGTTAGTAAGACACACACACACACACAGCGCAGCATTCTCAGCAAAGCAAATTGATACGTAAAAGACCGATTGCGCTGAGCATTTCATTTTTTCGGTCATCTGCTGATGCTTAATGTGCGAGCGCTCAATCGGTTCGCTCTCAATAAATTGTTATTGAAAGACCGTAACAAGAATAGCTCAACTGAAAACACTCAACTGAAAACCGAAATAAAGAGAAGCGAAGTGTTATGCTCAGAGAGAGCGAGCGTGCATGGTTTTTTCGGTTATGTTAGCGTGTAGACCGCAAAGGAAAAAACGGTCAACTGTTATTTGCGAGCTCTGAGGGCCATATAAAAATTAGCATAGCTTTTTAAAGCAACCTTTCCATGGACGCCATCTACGTTGCAGGCCTTTATTACATTCTCTCCCATTATGCACCTCAAATTCTTTAAGATTCCTGTTGGAGACAGAAGGCAACGCATCGTGTTGATCTATTGGTGAAAAGTTATTTGAATTAGAGTCAAAAGCGAGTTACGACTTTTTTGGAAAAAATAAATACTTACAAACTTGTTTGCATTATTTTCATTAATAATTTGATTAAGAGAGCTTACATCCTCTAAGTAAGGGTATAAAAAGGCAAAGAGTCCGCATATAAATCAAATGAAATCGATGATTTTCCTATTACCGTTATGTTATGTCATGTTTTTCCGCTGTGTACGACTAGCTTCTGTTTTTTTTTTAACCACGCATTCGGCAAATGCGTCAACAACCTTTCCATAATAAATTACATTTCAAGGGTTGCTTAGGCTCTAGCACTAGATCTGTATCAAAACCCCTAAGCTTTTTAAGGATAAGAGGGTGGCAACAACGCCAAAGTTTAATAAAATGGTAACTTCAAGCCGTAACTAAGGATTTCAGTTTCATCTCATTTCCTTTGCAGTTTGCTCATTTCATGGAAATTGGTTTTCCAATTTTTCATCCTCGTAATGCTGTCTCTTCATTGCTTTTTACTATTGCTAGCTGCTCACCCAAAGCATCAGCCAGCATTTTGATTTGATCTTTAAGAATTAAAAAAATATTAGACCTGAAACTGATATGAGATTTCTTTACCTTTTAATTTGTTGTTCTCCTCTTGCAGTTTTTCTGAAAATTAGAAGGGAATTATTAATTTTTCCAAAAGTTATTTTTTTTGTTTAATACATACCATAGAGCAACTTATTTTCCTCACGGATGTTTTCTGAAATTTATATAGCATTATAATTTTTGTTTTTTTTTTTTGGCAGTACTTAAGATACTAACAACTTCTTGAGTTTCCAGCCGAATTATATCTGTAAGGAACTATTATTTATAAAATGCACAAAGTAATCATTTTTAAATGTACCTTTAATTTCGGCAATCATCCTTTGGTCTTGGGCTTTAGATTGTCCGCTCTCTGCAAATAAAGTAAATTAGTTTGTACCTATATGTTGTGAACTAAAACATTAATTTGAATTTAAACTGTAAGCATAAAATGTAAAACATCGATATTGCACTAAATACCAAGGAGTATCAAAATCATTGACGGACGAAAACTATGAAATGTGGAAAAACTTGTGTATTGGAATAATGAAACTAAATGAGTTTAAAATCCCAAGAATGATGACAAGCTTTTCAATTGAGGAATGCGACATTCAATTGCATGTATTTTGTGACGCTTCCAGGTCTGCTTATGCTGCATGTTCGTATTTACGATTTGACAATGGAAAAAATGTGGAGTGTTCATTGATAATGTCTAAGTCGCGAGTTTCACCTTTAAAACCCATGTCCATCCCAAGGTTGGAACTGCAAGGTGCACTGTTAGGAGCACGACTTAGCAAGACGATTACAGAGTCTTTGAATTTGAAAATTACCAAAACGTTTATGTGGACTGATTCAGAAATTGTTTTGTATTGGTTAAAGTCTAGCAGTAGGCGTTTTAAGGTCTTTGTAGCACAACGATTAGGGGAAATTCAGGAGTTAACAAATATAGCTGATTGGAAATATGTTCCTACCAAATTAAACCCAGCTGACCAAGCAACAAAAGTTTTGAAAATAGATACTACTTTGACTGAAATCTGGCTAAAGGGTCCGCCATTTCTATATAGGTCTAGCCTAGAATGGCCTGTAAGAAACCATGATAATGATAAAATAGAAAGCAATGAAGAAATGGAAAAAGAATATGTGCACACTACAACAGACTTTCAAAATAAGATAATTCTACCGGACGTTTCAAGATTTTCTAATTGGATGAGATTTTTGCGCACAATTGCTTGGGTTTTGAGATATATAAACAATTTGAGGACACCGACGAAACTCAAGGGTGATTTGACAGTTGACGAGTTATATAGGGCAGAACGTATGATATTCAAGAAGGTTCAGTATGATTGTTATAAAAATGAAATTGATTGCTTCTTGAAATCAAAATCATTGGAAAAATCAAGTTCCTTAAATTCACTTCCCGTGGTTTTGTCAACAGATGGATTGTTAAGAATAGGAGGAAGACTGAATAACATAAATGAAGAAAGCTTTGATTTTGATTCTAAAAACCCTATTATTTTGGGCAAGGGTCATTCAATTACACATTTATTAGTTAACTTTTATCACAGATCGAATTGTCATATGGGTACGGAAACTGTAATTGCTCACTTAAGGAAAAAATACTGGATAATAAGCTGCCGGAGCGTAGTCAAAAAAATCATTCGAAATTGTCAGTTCTGTAAGAATAAAAGAGCAAAGCCTCTTGAACCCATAATGGGTCAGTTACCATCATGTAGAGTCGAACCAACTGAAAGACCTTTTTTGAAGACAGGTGTCGATTATTTCGGTCCTATTGAAGTTTCAGTCAATCGTAGTCACGTTAAGCGTTACGGAGTAATATTTACTTGTATGTCATCTCGTGCCATCCATTTGGAAATAGCTGAAGATTTGTCATGTAACGCATTTATGAATGTCTTTCGTCAGTTTGGTTGCCGACGAGGATTTCCAATAGAAATGTATTCCGATAACGGAACTAACTTTAAGAAGGCCTACAAAAATATTAGAGAAATTATAGACAGTTGGCCAAAAAATGAACTTATTCAGTTTATGACGACAAAAGGATGCACTTGGTTTTTCAATCCGCCCCTATCGCCACACATGGGAGGAGCTTTGGAACGACTTATACAATCAGTTAAAAAATATATGATTCATCTTTTGAAGGAGAGATTTCCAAGAGAACAAGTATTGAGAACGGTTTTTTGTGAAGTTGAATTCATTATAAATAGTAGACCACTTTTATATATACCCGCAGAACTAATTGACGACGAACCATTGACCCCGAACAGTGTTTTAATTGGTCCAGACTATAGAGATTCTTTTTATCCGAATTCCTCTGACAGGGACTTAAAATTGTTAAACATGTGGAAAGCTTCCCAGAAGATAGCAGATTTGTTTTGGCAAAAATGGAAGAAAGATTATCGACAGTATCTTATATGTAGCCGAAAATGGACAAAAGAGCAAGGTATAATCCGTGAAGGAGATATTGTATTAATTACTGATGTTAATTTACCTCGAAATGTATGGCCAATGGGCAAAGTTATTAAAACATATCCGTCTCAAGATGGACATGTTCGAGTTGTTGATGTAAAAACAAAAAATGGAATTTATAAAAGACCTGTTGTTAAACTTATTAAGTTAGAAGTAGTATATAAGAATAAAAGTATTGCAAATTGAAATAGCAATACTTTGGGAGGAGAATGTTGTGAACTAAAACATTAATTTGAATTTAAACTGTAAGCATAAAATGTAAAACATCGATATTGCACTAAATACATTATTGCATATCGATAGTTTAAAATTTAAGTAAGTATCGCGAATATCGATTCTTTTGAGTTTATGTATTTTTTCGATTGGACGCAGAGCTATTGCCGCGCAGTAAAATGAAATAAGACGCGATTGATTTGTTAAATTAAATAAAATGGTCAAGCCGCTAAATATAAGTTATATATAATATTTCAATAATAAATATTATAATTAAATACAACTGTCAATGAGTGCCAATTATTAAGTAGTGCTGATCCATCGAATTCTACTTTGAGCAACAACAAATGGTCGATCGAGCCGGATAGGCAATAATTACATATATTAATACAGGTAAACTCCAACAAAGCTCCTTTGAGCAACAACACTATAATACGTACTTTAGTTATTAGCAATTACTTACTTTGAGATTCAAAAGACATCCTAGAAATTTGGTTGGGAGACGCCATTGGATATACTGTAAGGAGAGTTTTATTTATGTACATAATTTTTTTTTTTTTTTTGGGTATCGACCCATGGCAGGTGAATCTTCGTAAGATACCTATAGCGCCGGCGCTATACGCCTACGGACTAAACACCTCCATTTTTGGTGCGCAGTAAAAACAACAAGGAATCATAGCCCTAGGTACACGAATGCAAAAGAGGCATCAACAATAAATCATTTTCATAAGGAAAACCTATTGCCTTACATTCTATTTCTTCGACTTTTTTCTAACAGAGGGGACGGTTTTATACTAACTAGATAAATGCCTATGTTCTCCGATTTAAAAGGCTGCTCATAAAAGTTTCTTGAATTGCAAAATTTTCTAACTATAATGAAGCCGTCCTCAACTTCTTCTATCCTGACAGGGTCACTATCATTGACAAAGCAATAACTATCTGGCCTCCCTTGACTTAACCTGACTCCTTTAAAAATTATGGCTTTCCTTTTTCCTTGTAGACAATTTCTAACAATTGTGGCATTAAACTTCTCTTCTATTATTTTTCTACTAACTTGCTCTAAAATTTGGGTCGGTTTACATACAAATCGTTTTAGGGTCTGCAAATAATTTTCAAACGCGTAACATGAGCCTTCAATCGGGTCCCCGATTTGTTGAATTGTTTGCTCTATGTGAAGTAAACTGTGGACGTTGTAAGACACACTGTTTTGTCCGAAAACAAGAGGAAAGTTTGCAACAAAAAGATTTAAAATCTGCTGCGAAACGTTTATATTCGACTCTCGTTGTTTGGGACAGCATAATAGTCTGTATGCACAGTGAAGCAACAAAAATTCATAATATTGATCACTGGTAATATTGTTCTTTAGAACAATAATTCCAGTGTACAATAAAAATTGTCGAAACTCTGTTGCTTTCCAATTTGGAAGCTCTTGCAGCGTCCTTGGTTTTCTTACAAATTCGCGGGGTATATGCTTTTTTAAAGATTCTAACAAGTTCGAAATTTGTAACTTCCTATCTCTTGAAATTTTGTCACATATTTTGTTTGCCGAAAGTCTAAGTAAAAACTTTCGCATAACTCCTAATTCTATTAAATGCATGCAGTCTAATGGAACTTGACTTATCATGCGCAGTCCAAGCTTTTCAAAAGGGGACTTTGCTGCTAAAAATGGAGCTGCATGCTTCTCCGGGAATTTCCTTATTGCAAAGTCTTCATCGCTAACTAAAACTCCTAACTGGGTGCTGTAAGTCAAAACTGAATTAATTTTTTTCCCGACCTGCAAGCATTTGGCACACCCGTGGCTAGATGTATGGCCAGAGGTGCCACTAACAAATGCTCTAGCAGGCGCATTGCAAATAATGGATAATATTTGTATATTAATTAAATTATCTCCTATCATTAATCCATTTAGTATAATATTCTGTAACTCGCAAGTGAATTTTTCTACATATTCACTGCAACTGTAGGGCTTAGTTTTGCCTAAATAAACACCAACGGGGAAAACAGGGCAGCTGCTAACATTTCTTAGCCTCAATAAAATTGGCCACAGTTGTGAGGTTGAGCTCCTAAATAGAGGGAGGCCATCAATATTTATGTCAACTAAAAGGGTCTTTGGAAAAACAAATATTCTGCCTAGTTTTTGCAACTGGTTTCCTAAACCTATATTCAAATAAGAGCCTGCACCCATTTTAGAAATATCTGCCTTTTTTATACCCTGTACCTATAGGTACAAAGGGTATACTAGATTTGTGCAATGTATGTAACGGCAAGAAGGAGGCGTGGCAGACCCCAAGTCCTTTATACCAAAATGCTTATCATAACCTCGGGTAGCGATTGAGCCATGTCCGTCTGTCCGTCCGTCTGTCCGTCTGTATGAACACCTAGATCTCGGAGACTATATGAGCTAGAGATACGAAACTTTACCAGCTGATGCGCATATTTCCTCAGAAGATCAAGTTTGTTGAATCATGTCAATATCTTTCCCCGTTCCCCCGTAGCAGAGTTTCGCGGTTTTTAGCTAAACCGTTTAATATTTTAATCTGAAACTTAACAGAGCGATGCGTTGTGGTTACATGCATCTGTGTGTCAAAAATAAACAAAATCGGACAATTACAACAAAAGTTATAGTCTAAAATGTAAAAATTTCACCTCCCCTTGCCTATAAACTGCGTCAATATTTGACTCTACGTAATAAGAGTAACAAATGACCTAGAACCACCAATTTTGGTCAGCTGATTCATGTGCCTCTAATAAACAAATCCACATCCAAATTTTATCAATGCAGCCCCCCACCCCCCGCAATCGATTTACCGTGTTTTCTCCCACACCCTTCAACATGTCCTCTTGAAACTTACCCCATATACTTTAAATAACCCATTTGACGTAAATTTCGATTTTCATCAAAATCGGTTAAAATTTGCTGAACTTATAGGTATCAATATCGTTTTGCACCAACAAAAAAATTTTCCAATTGGAAATTCTTAGTAAGAATATGCAGTGCAGGAATAAATCTTTTTTTGAGAAAAAAGGTACAGGGTATTACACTGTCGGGCACCGCCTCGACTGTATTACATTTTTTTTATTTTTAAACTTATAAAAATGGTCCACGTTAATATTTTCTTCCCTTAATATTTTTACTAAATCAACTACGCATTGTCTACTTGGCTTATGTTTTAAAAACCAAACTTTTAATTTGTTATTTAACCCGGGCATATCGTCATTGGTGCTAACAAAATCATAAATCCCGCCAACTAACTCATCGTTGCACTCCCTCTTCCTCTTGCGACTTATTTCGCTGCCTCCTACTCCTTCAGGCTTGCTTTCTATATTATTTAGCAAGGAGTATCAAACTAATAGAGACGAACACTCGCACAAAAAGTACTCGGTGGCGCAGAAAATCATGACGGTTTCAGCGTTTACATTTGAAAATGTAGGCAGTCAGCTGTTGGCTGCCGTTTTTGTTTTGATCTCGTCTGCTTATTCATATTCGCAAATGTGTGCTGTGGTGCGCGGGCAAATATGAAAACAAAGCAGTAGCAACACAGGCAAAATATGTATAATGGTTGTTAATGTACAGTTTAGAAGGAAGGAGGACCAATGGGTATACATATTTGACCATTTTTATAAAATGTTTTTAAAAATTTTTTATAATAAACCAATATACTTTTTATTTTGCCAAAAATTTACAATATGTATAAATACATAACTATGTAAATAGTAAACATTGTTGTAGATAAATAAAATAAATTTAGTTGTATATTTATAAATCTTTTCATAATTTTGTAGTGCTTCTGCTGCATATGCAGTGCCATACATACATATGTACATATCAAGCAGAAGCAAATAAGCCTTGTTGCCAAAGTTCTTATATGACGCTTTGTTTTCGTTAAGCGAAGCAGTGCAAACAAGCAAGGCTGCCGAGCTTCTGCTACATACATATGTATGCATGTATGTGGGTAACAGGTATATGTGCGTTCATAGTTTGTGTGAAAGTGTGTATGTGCAAGAAATCGTTGCCATGAAGCTGTTGAAGCCTTATTTATGAAGATGTATGATTCTTTTGCTGATTAAGGGGTCTACGCAGTTCGAAATATTCCGCGCGAAATATAGGCCTTTAAAAAAACTGAAATTGAATGAAATACATGAATTTTTTTCATAATTTAAACTGAAATTTTTACTAATATTATTGTCGCGAGCAGCAGCTTGCCAATAAAACAGTACAAACATAAACTCTCAAACATTAAACCTAATTACTCTTAACTTGCATTGCACGTAATTATCCCTCTCTTTGTAACTGCATTATATTAATAATCTATTCCCTTTTATGCTATGTACGATTCTTGGCAGCGCTGCGGCCCTTGCCTTGCCGTCAGCGTTCCAAGATCAGTTAGTCTTGCTAATCTCTCCATGCATACGGTTGCATTGCTCTTTAGCGTCGCGTGTTTAAGTCCACAGAAAACACTTGCCGTGACGTCTTATACATAAAATAAAAACTTATAACGTTTATAAAATAAAAGTCGTTTCATTTCGATAACTAAACAAAAACAATTAACTAAAAATCTTAGTTAATCTAACATTTGGAGGCCCCGGCGAGATTTGTTGTTACATTTGTGCTAAACGTGCGGGAAGAGCAGCACAAGGTAAAACTAAAAAAACATAATTGCCGCGTAAAAAGTGCATTAGAGTGGTCCCTAATTTTGTTTAAATCAAAAAGTGTGCAAAGAAATTTAATCGCATTTTGCAAGTTTATATGTGCACATACTATACAAGTAAGCTGCAACATCGCTAATTAACATATATCAAAGTGCTTTAAAGACATATTTGACCGCGTGTTCAAGTTATCTTTCTAACACTTGCCGTGTCGTCTTGTTGTTTTTGCATCTCGGGTCAGTGACACTTATTAGTTGCCTTAAACATATTCATTTTGCACATATTCTTGCATTTTTCTTTCACACTTGGGCCGCTATATTCGCGCTTAAAATAGAAAACAGTTATTCAGTGCACAGCTCTATTGCATTTTAGGGTTGTCGAGTGCATAAAATATATAAAAATTAAATTCGCAAAATATAAAACGTTTAATTTTGGTAAATCATGCCAAGTGATTCGGAAAGTGTTGTGATGCCTACAAATAGTGAGCCACTTGCGAAAAGTGCTCAGTTTTTCAAAAGAAAATCTGAGGCTATTTATCGTAGTGTGAAAAAACTGGACGCTTCTCTATCTGCTGACCAAATCCAAGAACTTTGCTCTGCCGAATTAACAGTGCGCCTAGAATTGATCGAACAGTTTCAAGACTCATTTAACTTGGCTCACAACAACTTAGAGGAGCTCGATTACAATGAAATCGGTAGTGACTTGCGTGATAATTTTGATGATTTATTACTTTCGTTAAGAATGCAGCTTGAGAATCGTCATTCTATGTTGCCACCATCATCAACACTACGTCATGATGATATCTTGGATCAGCGAAATGCCACAACTATCCGTACACAGAGAACACTTCCAGAGCTGAAGCTACCTACATTTTCTGGAGGATACACAGAATATGCGGATTTCTTCGCCATGTTTAATTCTGTGATCGACAAGGATGAAGGTTTGGATGACATCGCGAAGTTGCAGCATCTTCGCTCGTGTCTTGCTGGCTCGGCGTTGGAAGCGGTTCGATCATTGGAAATTTGTAGTGCCAATTATCGTGTGGCGCTAGATATTTTAAGTCGACGTTTTAATAATAAGCGTCTTGTTTTTCAGGCACACATCAAGGAGATACTTGGGCTAAAGAGAGTGGATTCAACATCGGCTTCAAAACTTCGTGAGTTCTCGGATAAAATAAATTCGCACATGCGAGCCCTGCAAACGTTGGGCGATTCGAAGCAAGTTTCTGGCTGCATGCTTATTTATCTTCTGCTACAAAAATTGGATTCTGCAACACAAACTAGCTGGGAGGAGAACGCATCTCAGGATAAAATTCCTTCTGCTGAGGAGTTCTTCGAATATTAGGAAAGACGTTGCGAAAGGTTGGAGAGCGTGGAGTATGCTATGGCCTCTCACGCGCCTAGCACTCAGGTGGGAAAAACTATTACTAACTCCAGTAGAAAATCTTTTGTTGCTGCACAAACTAACCACAATTGCTGTTCATTTTGTGACAATATGGGCCATGGAATTTACTCCTGCAGCAGATTTGCGAATTTATCCCCTACCATACGCTTTAAAGAAGCAGAAAAACTGGCCCTCTGCATTAACTGCCTAAAGAAGGGGCATAGTTCAGACTCATGTAGTTCAGGACTTTGTCGAAAATGTGGCAGTAAACACCACACTCTTCTTCATTTCAATACTCAGCATGTCTCATCTCAACAATCACCAGTTTCTTCATCATCTTCGCAAGATTCTTCTATGCCTCACTCATCCACCTCTCTAGCCGTTCAAGTTCTTCAACCTGATGTTGTGCTGTTAGCTACTGTCGTCATTCTCGTGCAAAATCGTTCTGGCTCATTAATTCCTTGCCGAGCCATATTAGATGGAGGCTCTCAACTGCATCTTGTAACTTCTCGCTTCGCTCATGAGTTACAATTAAAGAGAACGCGCTCAGCAACCACAGTTTCCGGTCTTGGTGACACGCGTGTCCCTACTGAGGGCTCAACCGTCAACATATGCATGCAGTCACGAGTTTCGGAGTATACAGCAAACTTGCGAGCTGTCATTACACAAACCATCACTCATAATCAGCCTAGCTTCCCTATTGATACTGCAGATTGGAATATTCCTGCAAACGTTCAGTTAGCCGATCCTGCGTTCAACATGCCACAGCGCGTAGACCTTCTTATTGGTGCTAGCCTATTTTACGATTTACTATGCGTTGGTCAGATCAAGCTCGCTCCAGGCTTGCCAATAATTCAGAAGACTCTTCTTGGTTGGGTCGTCACAGGTGGTGGTGATGGAGCACGAAACACTGCGCTTTTAACAGCAACAAGTTGTAAAGAGGATTACAACGCCGAAATGGGTGTCCGTCTAGATGACTCAATTCGCCTATTTTTGGAAGTAGAGAGCTGCGAGCAAGCTGTGGCAAAACTAAGTAACGAGGAACAAGATTGCGATTATAATTTCTGCAACAACTTTCTACGCCTCTCATCTGGTGAATATGAAGTTCGATTGCCTCTGACATCCAGCGCTGCATCTCTTAGAGAGTCATACATGCAAGCCTATCGTCGATTTCTCAATTTGGAACTTAAACCACAGCGTCAACCAAACCTTAAAAATCTATATTCATCCTTTATTAAAGAATACTTAGATCTTAACCACATGTCGCTCGTTAGTCCTGAGTTGGTTCGTGACTGCAAGTATTCTTTGTCTCACCATGGCATATTAAAGGAGGATAGCACCACAACAAAACTTCGTGTTGTTTTTGATGGCTCTGCTACAACTTCTTCTGGCGATTGTCTTAACGAGGTGATGATGGCAGGACCTGTCATACAGCCTAAACTCTTCCTCATTTGGCTTCGCTTCCGCTCTTACCAATTTGCTCTCACAGGTGATATTTGCAAGATGTATCGCTGCGTCAAATTTGCATCTCCAGATAACTATCATCAATGCATCTTGTGTCGCGACGCACCCGATAAAGATGTGAATATCTACAAATTGGATACTGCGACTTATGGAACCAAGGCTGCTTCATGTTTATCTCTTCGCACGATGCACCAGCTGGCTATTGACGAAAGAGATTCCTTTCCTGCTATGCTCATGACTGATATCCGGAAGTTGTGCACATTCGTATGCCAGTTCTACTGCTGGTCGGACTCGTCTGTGGCATTATCTTGGATCCGCAATGAGCCCTACAAGTTTAACGTTGTTGTGGCAAATCATATCATATCTATACAAGAGCTAACCGCCGATATGGAATGGCATTATGTTCCTACTGCTTTAAATCCAGCTGATATCCTTTCGAGAGGCACATTCCCGAAAAATCTTGCCCAATCGAAAATGTGGGTTCATAGCTTTCAAAACCTGATTGGCAATCGTGGCGCATGGCCAACGCGTAAACGCCCAGAAATGGTCCAATCACCACATGCCGACATCTTTACTGGATGCATGTATCTAAATTCATTTGCCTCAATGCAGCGCACGTTTGCATATATCTACAAATTAATCAAACGCATAAGACATCATGGAGTCAACGTAATCGATGTTCATCATGGCACCTTGCCACTCATGCGATCTCTTGGTCGCTTAATCCTCACCTTTGATGAGCTTCGCACCCTAGACTGCCAAACATCTGCAATATTTAACTTTCGTCCATTACTCTATCTTTCAGAAAATCCAGAAGATTTAGATGTTATAACTCCTGCTCATTTGCTGTTCGCTGGGCCACAGACAATCTTCATCAAGCCGGATTTGACGAAACTCCACTACAATCGTTTGGATAGCTGGCAACGTGTCGCCCAGTTGCAGCAAGTTTTCTGGGCACGATGGCGCGAGGAACACCTCACTTTTCCACAGCAGCGGTGCAAGTGGCGCAGTCCTGATCGACGACTGAAAGTCAACGATGTAGTGCTGGTCAAGAACGAAACCTTGCCGCCTATGCGGTGGCCCTGGTCAACGTAGTCTCACTACTACCTGGTCAAGATGGCAAGTGCTGTGTTGCAGAGTTGAAGACCGCAGTGGGCAACACTCGAAGAGCCATAAATAAGCTGTGCCTGCTGCCCCTTAAAGATGATGTTGAAACACGAGCTTCCAACGGGGGAGTATGTCGGGAGCAGCAGCTTGCCAATAAAACAATACAAACATAAACTCTCAAACATTAAACCTAATTACTCTTAACTTGCATTGCACGTAATTATCCCTCTCTTTGTAACTGCATTATATTAATAATCTATTCCCTTTTATGCTATGTACGATTCTTGGCAGCGCTGCGGCCCTTGCCTTGTCGTCAGCGTTCCAAGATCAGTTAGTCTTGCTAATCTCTCCATGCATACGGTTGCATTGCTCTTTAGCGTCGCGTGTTTAAGTCCACAGAAAACACTTGCCGTGACGTCTTATACATAAAATAAAAACTTATAACGTTTATAAAATAAAAGTCGTTTCATTTCGATAACTAAACAAAAACAATTAACTAAAAAATCTTAGTTAATCTAACATTTGGAGGCCCCGGCGAGATTTGTTGTTACATTTGTGCTAAACGTGCGGGAAGAGCAGCACAAGGAAAAACTAAAAAACATAATTGCCGCGTAAAAAGTGCATTAGAGTGGTCCCTAATTTTGTTTAAATCAAAAAGTGTGCAAAGAAATTTAATCGCATTTTGCAAGTTTATATGTGCACATACTATACAAGTAAGCTGCAACATCGCTAATTAAAATATATCAAAGTGCATTAAAGACATATTTGACCGCGTGTTCAAGTTATCTTTCTAACATTTGCCGTGTCGTCTTGTTGTTTTTGCATCTCGGGTCAGTGACACTTATTAGTTGCCTTAAACATATTCATTTTGCACATATTCTTGCATTTCTTTTACACTTGTACCGCTTTATTCGCGCTTAAAAAAAATAAAACAGTTACTCTGTGCACAGCTCTATTGCATTTTAGGGTTGTCGAGTGCATAAAACATATAAAAATTACATTCGCAAAATATAAAACGTTTAATTTTGATAAATCATGCCAAGTGATTCGGAAAGTGTTGTGAGGCCTACAAATAGTGAGCCACTTGCGAAAAGTGCTCAGTTTTTCAAAAGAAAATCTGAGGCTATTTATCGTAGTGTGAAAAAACTGGACGCTTCTCTATTTGCTGACCAAATCCAAGAACTTTGCTCTGCCGAATTAACAGTGCGCCTAGAATTGATCGAACAGTTTCAAGACTCATTTAACTTGGCTCACAACAGCTTAGAGGAGCTCGATTACAATGAAATCGGCAGTGACTTGCGTGATAATTTTGATGATTTATTACTTTCGTTAAAATCTCCACTAAGAATGCAGCTTGAGAATCGTCATTCTATGTTGCCACCATCATCAACACTACGTCATGATTATATCTTGGATCAGCGAAATGCCACAACTATCCGTACACAGAGAACACTTCCAGAGCTGAAGCTACCTACATTTTCTGGAGGATACACAGAATATGCGGATTTCTTCGCCATGTTTAATTCTGTGATCGACAAGGATGAAGGTTTGGATGACATCGCGAAGTTGCAGCATCTTCGTTCGTGTCTTGCTGGCTCGGCGTTGGAAGCGGTTCGATCATTGGAAATTTGTAGTGCCAATTATCGTGTGGCGCTAGATATTTTAAGTCGACGTTTTAATAATAAGCGTCTTGTTTTTCAGGCACACATCAAGGAGATACTTGGGCTAAAGAGAGTGGATTCAACATCGGCTTCAAAACTTCGTGAGTTCTCGGATAAAATAAATTCGCACATGCGAGCCCTGCAAACGTTGGGCGATTCGAAGCAAGTTTCTGGCTGCATGCTCATTTATCTTCTGCTACAAAAATTGGATTCTGCAACACAAACTAGCTGGGAGGAGAACGCTTCTCAGGATAAAATTCCTTTTGGGAGGGAGTTCTTCGAATATTAGGAAAGACGTTGCGAAAGGTTGGAGAGCGTGGAGTATGCTATGGCCTCTCACGCGCCTAGCACTCAGGTGGGAAAAACTATTACTAACTCCAGTAGAAAATCTTTTGTTGCTGCACAAACTAACCACAATTGCTGTTCATTTTGTGACAATATGGGCCATGGAATTTACTCCTGCAGCAGATTTGCGAATTTATCCCCTACCATACGCTTTAAAGAAGCAGAAAAACTGGCCCTCTGCATTAACTGCCTAAAGAAGGGGCATAGTTCAGACTCATGTAGTTCAGGACTTTGTCGAAAATGTGGCAGTAAACACCACACTCTTCTTCATTTCAATACTCAGCATGTCTCATCTCAACAATCACCAGTTTCTTCATCATCTTCGCAAGATTCTTCTATGCCTCACTCATCCACCTCTCTAGCCGTTCAAGTTCTTCAACCTGATGTTGTGCTGTTAGCTACTGTCGTCATTCTCGTGCAAAATCGTTCTGGCTCATTAATTCCTTGCCGAGCCATATTAGATGGAGGCTCTCAACTGCATCTTGTAACTTCTCGCTTCGCTCATGAGTTACAATTAAAGAGAACGCGCTCAGCAACCACAGTTTCCGGTCTTGGTGACACGCGTGTCCCTACTGAGGGCTCAACCGTCAACATATGCATGCAGTCACGAGTTTCGGAGTATACAGCAAACTTGCGAGCTGTCATTACACAAACCATCACTCATAATCAGCCTAGCTTCCCTATTGATACTGCAGATTGGAATATTCCTGCAAACGTTCAGTTAGCCGATCCTGCGTTCAACATGCCACAGCGCGTAGACCTTCTTATTGGTGCTAGCCTATTTTACGACTTACTATGCGTTGGTCAGATCAAGCTCGCTCCAGGCTTGCCAATAATTCAGAAGACTCTTCTTGGTTGGGTCGTCACAGGTGGTGGTGATGGAGCACGAAACACTGCGCTTTTAACAGCAACAAGTTGTAAAGAGGATTACAACGCCGAAATGGGTGTCCGTCTAGATGACTCAATTCGCCTATTTTTGGAAGTAGAGAGCTGCGAGCAAGCTGTGGCAAAACTAAGTAATGAGGAACAAGATTGCGATTATAATTTCTGCAACAACTTTCTACGCCTCTCATCTGGTGAATATGAAGTTCGATTGCCTCTGACATCCAGCGCTGCATCTCTTAGAGAGTCATACATGCAAGCCTATCGTCGATTTCTCAATTTGGAACTTAAACCACAGCGTCAACCAAACCTTAAAAATCTATATTCATCCTTTATTAAAGAATACTTAGATTTTAACCACATGTCGCTCGTTAGTCCTGAGTTGGTTCGTGACTGCAAGTATTCTTTGTCTCACCATGGCATATTAAAGGAGGATAGCACCACAACAAAACTTCGTGTTGTTTTTGATGGCTCTGCTACAACTTCTTCTGGCGATTGTCTTAACGAGGTGATGATGGCAGGACCTGTCATACAGCCTAAACTCTTCCTCATTTGGCTTCGCTTCCGCTCTTACCAATTTGCTCTCACAGGTGATATTTGCAAGATGTATCGCTGCGTCAAATTTGCATCTCCAGATAACTATCATCAATGCATCTTGTGTCGCGACGCACCCGATAAAGATGTGAATATCTACAAATTGGATACTGCGACTTATGGAACCAAGGCTGCTTCATGTTTATCTCTTCGCACGATGCACCAGCTGGCTATTGACGAAAGAGATTCCTTTCCTGCTATGCTCATGACTGATATCCGGAAGTTGTGCACATTCGTATGCCAGTTCTACTGCTGGTCGGACTCGTCTGTGGCATTATCTTGGATCCGCGATGAGCCCTACAAGTTTAACGTTGTTGTGGCAAATCATATCATATCTATACAAGAGCTAACCGCCGATATGGAATGGCATTATGTTCCTACTGCTTTAAATCCAGCTGATATCCTTTCGAGAGGCACATTCCCGAAAAATCTTGCCCAATCGAAAATGTGGGTTCATAGCTTTCAAAACCTGATTGGCAATCGTGGCGCATGGCCAACGCGTAAACGCCCAGAAATGGTCCAATCACCACATGCCGACATCTCTACTGGATGCATGTATCTAAATTCATTTGCCTCAATGCAGCGCACGTTTGCATATATCTACAAATTATTCAAACGCATAAGACATCATGGAGTCAACGTAATCGATGTTCATCATGGCACCTTGCCACTCATGCGATCTCTTGGTCGCTTAATCCTCACCTTTGATGAGCATCGCACCCTAGACTGCCAAACATCTGCAATATTTAACTTTCGTCCATTACTCTATCTTTCAGAAAATCCAGAAGATTTAGATGTTATAACTCCACAGACAATCTTCATCAAGCCGGATTTGACGAAACTCCACTACAATCGTTTGCATAGCTGGCAACGTGTCGCCCAGTTGCAGCAAGTTTTCTGGGCACGATGGCGCGAGGAACACCTCACTTTTCTACAGCAGCGGTGCAAGTGGCGCAGTCCTGATCGACGACCGAAAGTCAACGATGTAGTGCTGGTCAAGAACGAAACCTTGCGGTGGCCCTGGTCAACGTAGTCTCACTACTGGTCAAGATGGCGAGTGCTGTGTTGCAGAGTTGAAGACCGCAGTGGGCAACACTCGAAGACCCATAAATAAGCTGTGCCTGCTGCCCCTTAAAGATGATGTTGAAACACGAGCTTCCAACGGGGGGAGTATGTCGGGAGCAGCAGCTTGCCAATAAAACAATACAAACATAAACTCTCAAACATTAAACCTAATTACTCTTAACTTGCATTGCACGTAATTATCCCTCTCTTTGTAACTGCATTATATTAATAATCTATTCCCTTTTATGCTATGTACGATTCTTGGCAGCGCTGCGGCCCTTGCCTTGTCGTCAGCGTTCCAAGATCAGTTAGTCTTGCTAATCTCTCCATGCATACGGTTGCATTGCTCTTTAGCGTCGCGTGTTTAAGTCCACAGAAAACACTTGCCGTGACGTCTTATAAAATAAAAACTTATAACGTTTATAAAATAAAAGTCGTTTCATTTCGATAACTAAACAAAAACAATTAACTAAAAAATCTTAGTTAATCTAACATTTGGAGGCCCCGGCGAGATTTGTTGTTACATTTGTGCTAAACGTGCGGGAAGAGCAGCACAAGGTAAAACTAAAAAAACATAATTGCCGCGTAAAAAGTGCATTAGAGTGGTCCCTAATTTTGTTTAAATCAAAAAGTGTGCAAAGAAATTTAATCGCATTTTGCAAGTTTATATGTGCACATACTATACAAGTAAGCTGCAACATCGCTAATTAAAATATATCAAAGTGCATTAAAGACATATTTGACCGCGTGTTCAAGTTATCTTTCTAACACTTGCCGTGTCGTCTTGTTGTTTTTGCATCTCGGGTCAGTGACACTTATTAGTTGCCTTAAACATATTCATTTTGCACATATTCTTGCATTTTTCTTTCACACTTGGGCCGCTATATTCGCGCTTAAAATAGAAAACAGTTATTCAGTGCACAGCTCTATTGCATTTTAGGGTTGTCGAGTGCATAAAATATATAAAAATTAAATTCGCAAAATATAAAACGTTTAATTTTGGTAAATCATGCCAAGTGATTCGGAAAGTGTTGTGATGCCTACAAATAGTGAGCCACTTGCGAAAAGTGCTCAGTTTTTCAAAAGAAAATCTGAGGCTTTATCGTAGTGTGAAAAAACTGGACGCTTCTCTATCTGCTGACCAAATCCAAGAACTTTGCTCTGCCGAATTAACAGTGCGCCTAGAATTGATCGAACAGTTTCAAGACTCATTTAACTTGGCTCACAACAACTTAGAGGAGCTCGATTACAATGAAATCGGTAGTGACTTGCGTGATAATTTTGATGATTTATTACTTTCGTTAAGAATGCAGCTTGAGAATCGTCATTCTATGTTGCCACCATCATCAACACTACGTCATGATGATATCTTGGATCAGCGAAATGCCACAACTATCCGTACACAGAGAACACTTCCAGAGCTGAAGCTACCTACATTTTCTGGAGGATACACAGAATATGCGGATTTCTTCGCCATGTTTAATTCTGTGATCGACAAGGATGAAGGTTTGGATGACATCGCGAAGTTGCAGCATCTTCGCTCGTGTCTTGCTGGCTCGGCGTTGGAAGCGGTTCGATCATTGGAAATTTGTAGTGCCAATTATCGTGTGGCGCTAGATATTTTAAGTCGACGTTTTAATAATAAGCGTCTTGTTTTTCAGGCACACATCAAGGAGATACTTGGGCTAAAGAGAGTGGATTCAACATCGGCTTCAAAACTTCGTGAGTTCTCGGATAAAATAAATTCGCACATGCGAGCCCTGCAAACGTTGGGCGATTCGAAGCAAGTTTCTGGCTGCATGCTTATTTATCTTCTGCTACAAAAATTGGATTCTGCAACACAAACTAGCTGGGAGGAGAACGCATCTCAGGATAAAATTCCTTCTGCTGAGGAGTTCTTCGAATATTAGGAAAGACGTTGCGAAAGGTTGGAGAGCGTGGAGTATGCTATGGCCTCTCACGCGCCTAGCACTCAGGTGGGAAAAACTATTACTAACTCCAGTAGAAAATCTTTTGTTGCTGCACAAACTAACCACAATTGCTGTTCATTTTGTGACAATATGGGCCATGGAATTTACTCCTGCAGCAGATTTGCGAATTTATCCCCTACCATACGCTTTAAAGAAGCAGAAAAACTGGCCCTCTGCATTAACTGCCTAAAGAAGGGGCATAGTTCAGACTCATGTAGTTCAGGACTTTGTCGAAAATGTGGCAGTAAACACCACACTCTTCTTCATTTCAATACTCAGCATGTCTCATCTCAACAATCACCAGTTTCTTCATCATCTTCGCAAGATTCTTCTATGCCTCACTCATCCACCTCTCTAGCCGTTCAAGTTCTTCAACCTGATGTTGTGCTGTTAGCTACTGTCGTCATTCTCGTGCAAAATCGTTCTGGCTCATTAATTCCTTGCCGAGCCATATTAGAAGGAGGCTCTCAACTGCATCTTGTAACTTCTCGCTTCGCTCATGAGTTACAATTAAAGAGAACGCGCTCAGCAACCACAGTTTCCGGTCTTGGTGACACGCGTGTCCCTACTGAGGGCTCAACCGTCAACATATGCATGCAGTCACGAGTTTCGAAGTATACAGCAAACTTGCGAGCTGTCATTACACAAACCATCACTCATAATCAGCCTAGCTTCCCTATTGAAACTGCAGATTGGAATATTCCTGCAAACGTTCAGTTAGCCGATCCTGCGTTCAACATGCCACAGCGCGTAGACCTTTTTATTGGTGCTAGCCTATTTTACGACTTACTATGCGTTGGTCAGATCAAGCTCGCTCCAGGCTTGCCAATAATTCAGAAGACTCGTCTTGGTTGGGTCGTCACAGGTGGTGGTGATGGAGCACGAAACACTGCGCTTTTAACAGCATCAAGTTGTAAAGAGGATTACAACGCCGAAATGGGTGTCCGTCTAGATGACTCAATTCGCCTATTTTTGGAAGTAGAGAGCTGCGAGCAAGCTGTGGCAAAACTAAGTAATGAGGAACAAGATTGCGAGGATAATTTCTGCAACAACTTTCTACGCCTCTCATCTGGTGAATATGAAGTTCGATTGCCTCTGACATCCAGCGCTGCATCTCTTAGAGAGTCATACATGCAAGCCTATCGTCGATTTCTCAATTTGGAACTTAAACCACAGCGTCAACCAAACCTTAAAAATCTATATTCATCCTTTATTAAAGAATACTTAGATCTTAACCACATGTCGCTCGTTAGTCCTGAGTTGGTTCGTGACTGCAAGTATTTTTTGTCTCACCATGGCATATTAAAGGAGGATAGCACCACAACAAAACTTCGTGTTGTTTTTGATGGCTCTGCTACAACTTCTTCTGGCGATTGTCTTAACGAGGTGATGATGGCAGGACCTGTCATACAGCCTAAACTCTTCCTCATTTGGCTTCGCTTCCGCTCTTACCAATTTGCTCTCACAGGTAATATTTGCAAGATGTATCGCTGCGTCAAATTTGCATCTCCAGATAACTATCATCAATGCATCTTGTGTCGCGACGCACCCGATAAAGATGTGAATATCTACAAATTGGATACTACGACTTATGGAACCAAGGCTGCTTCATGTTTATCTCTTCGCACGATGCACCAGCTGGCTATTGACGAAAGAGATTCCTTTCCTGCTATGCTCATGACTGATATCCGGAAGTTGTGCACATTCGTATGCCAGTTCTACTGCTGGTCGGACTCGTCTGTGGCATTATCTTGGATCCGCGATGAGCCCTACAAGTTTAACGTTGTTGTGGCAAATCATATCATATCTATACAAGAGCTAACCGCCGATATGGAATGGCATTATGTTCCTACTGCTTTAAATCCAGCTGATATCCTTTCGAGAGGCACATTCCCGAAAAATCTTGCCCAATCGAAAATGTGGGTTCATAGCTTTCAAAACCTGATTGGCAATCGTGGCGCATGGCCAACGCGTAAACGCCCAGAAATGGTCCAATCACCACATGCCGACATCTTTACTGGATGCATGTATCTAAATTCATTTGCCTCAATGCAGCGCACGTTTGCATATATCTACAAATTAATCAAACGCATAAGACATCATGGAGTCAACGTAATCGATGTTCATCATGGCACCTTGCCACTCATGCGATCTCTTGGTCGCTTAATCCTCACCTTTGATGAGCTTCGCACCCTAGACTGCCAAACATCTGCAATATTTAACTTTCGTCCATTACTCTATCTTTCAGAAAATCCAGAAGATTTAGATGTTATAACTCCTGCTCATTTGCTGTTCGCTGGGCCACAGACAATCTTCATCAAGCCGGATTTGACGAAACTCCACTACAATCGTTTGGATAGCTGGCAACGTGTCGCCCAGTTGCAGCAAGTTTTCTGGGCACGATGGCGCGAGGAACATCTCACTTTTCTACAGCAGCGGTGCAAGTGGCGCAGTCCTGATCGACGACTGAAAGTCAACGATGTAGTGCTGGTCAAGAACGAAACCTTGCGGTGGCCCTGGTCAACGTAGTCTCACTACTACCTGGTCAAGATGGCAAGTGCTGTGTTGCAGAGTTGAAGACCGCAGTGGGCAACACTCGAAGAGCCATAAATAAGCTGTGCCTGCTGCCCCTTAAAGATGATGTTGAAACACGAGCTTCCAACGGGGGGAGTATGTCGGGAGCAGCAGCTTGCCAATAAAACAGTACAAACATAAACTCTCAAACATTAAACCTAATTACTCTTAACTTGCATTGCACGTAATTATCCCTCTCTTTGTAACTGCATTATATTAATAATCTATTCCCTTTTATGCTATGTACGATTCTTGGCAGCGCTGCGGCCCTTGCCTTGTCGTCAGCGTTCCAAGATCAGTTAGTCTTGCTAATCCCTCCATGCATACGGTTGCATTGCTCTTTAGCGTCGCGTGTTTAAGTCCACAGAAAACACTTGCCGTGACGTCTTATACATAAAATAAAAACTTATAACGTTTATAAAATAAAAGTCGTTTCATTTCGATAACTAAACAAAAACAATTAACTAAAAAATCTTAGTTAATCTAACATTTGGAGGCCCCGGCGAGATTTGTTGTTACATTTGTGCTAAACGTGCGGGAAGAGCAGCACAAGGTAAAACTAAAAAAACATAATTGCCGCGTAAAAAGTGCATTAGAGTGGTCCCTAATTTTGTTTAAATCAAAAAGTGTGCAAAGAAATTTAATCACATTTTGCAAGTTTATATGTGCACATACTATACAAGTAAGCTGCAACATCGCTAATTAACATATATCAAAGTGCATTAAAGACTTATTTGACCGCGTGTTCAAGTTATCTTTCTAACACTTGCCGTGTCGTCTTGTTGTTTTTGCATCTCGGGTCAGTGACACTTATTAGTTGCCTTAAACATATTCATTTTGCACATATTCTTGCATTTTTCTTTCACACTTGGGCCGCTATATTCGCGCTTAAAATATAAAACAGTTATTCAGTGCACAGCTCTATTGCATTTTAGGGTTGTCGAGTGCATAAAATATATAAAAATTAAATTCGCAAAATATAAAACGTTTAATTTTTATAAATCATGCCAAAGGATTCGGAAAGTGTTGTGATGCCTACAAATAGTGAGCCACTTGCGAAAAGTGCTCAGTTTTTCAAAAGAAAATCTGAGGCTATTTATCGTAGTGTGAAAAAACTGGACGCTTCTCTATTTGCTGACCAAATCCAAGAACTTTGCTCTGCCGAATTAACTGTGCGCCTAGAATTGATCGAACAGTTTCAAGACTCATTTAACTTGGCTCATAACAGCTTAGAAGAGCTCGATTAAAATGAAATCGGTAGTGACTTGCGTGCAAATTTTGATGATCTATTACTTTCGTTAAAATCTCGACTAAGAGTGCAGCTTGAGAGGCGTCATTCTATGTTGCCACCATCATCAACACTACGTCATGATGATAGCTTGGATCAGCGAAATGCCACAACTATCCGTACACAGAGAACACTTCCAGAGCTGAAGCTACCTACATTTTCTGGAGGATACACAGAATATGCGGATTTCTTCGCCATGTTTAATTCTGTGATCGACAAGGATGAAGGTTTGGATGACATCGCGAAGTTGCAGCATCTTCGCTCGTGTCTTGCTGGCTCGGCGTTGGAAGCGGTATTTTGTTTTTGCAACTGGCTGTGGGTAAAGAATATAGAACTACATAGAATCAAAGAATATAGAACTACATAGAATGCGCATCTCATACAAAAAAATTTTACTATGTGGGGTACTGATATTAGTACCCCACAGAAAATATTGCTTGCATTTGTACATTTGCTTGAATATGAAATTTTGAAAGCAAAACGCGCGCAGTGGCAATGGCCTAGTGGAATGCGTGGTCGACTCACAGTCTAATGTGTCGAGGTTCGATTCTCAAGATGATGTTAGATTCAACTTGTTTTTATTTTTGTTAATTTTCCATAATTTCTGTTCTTTTTCTATTAAATATTTTTTTTTTTTTTTATTGTCGTAAGAAAATTAATGTTTCATTTTCGTATTTTGATATCCTCGCAGGTACAGTACGCTTTCTATAATAAAAAAAGAGAAAAATTGGAAAAGAGCCCAGCGGGAAAAATCCAGCTTACTTAAGCGCTTACTTTGAAGTCGTAAGCGCTTCTCACTATATGGGACTCTGGCTTACATCGTCGCTTACTTTTATATGGGCATGGCTGCCAAAGTGGGGTGGTCGGTCCACTATCCGCATTACTATGTATACAGAATTGTAAGTGTTTGGTCATTCCATGAGCCCCCTGCTAACTACACACATGTCAATGCTAATCACACTATGTTACTGCTATAAATGTTAAACTCTCTGTAATATGTTAACGCTCATGTTATGTTATGCTAGGCCTATGCAGGCGCTTTATGATAATTAAATTTTTACTCTCCGTCTACATCGCATATCACCAAGACCTAGCTATTAATCCACGAATAAGTTGTCGCGTTATTGCAACGATCATTCGCGTATATTTATTAAAAACTAACTTGTTACAATTAACATTTAAATACATACCCTGTTTACAAACAACACTGAAAATACACTACAAACATTCAATTTCAAACTACAATAAAAACACTTATAAATTACGCAAACATTTTTGGCGCCCCGGGTGGACTACTATAACTAAAGTGATCTTGGCTCGCGTGTGTAAAAATAAAAAGTTTAAATATTCTACTGCGTATTCGTGCTCCTGCTGACTGACTGGATTTACAATCTTCAACATTGTCTAAAACATTGTCGTCGCTGGAGAAATATGGAAATATATATCTGTGGCCATCTATACTTTATTCTGGACATGAGCTGATGCCAAACTGTTACTGGTACAACTTGGGTAATAGCCCATGCCAGGTAAATATCCGCCTAAATTAATAAAAAGTGAAGCCACTTCAGCTCATTAACTGTGTACGTGTGTCATATGCAAAATCATCACTGTAATTTGTTTGCATCTACACTTAAAAAAGTAAAATCTTAATTTTAAAAGTTAAAATTGATTTGCAACAGTTTAAACCTTAAACTTAATTATATAACGTAGGTTAGGTTAGGTTAGGGCGGCAGTCGGGACCTAACGTCCCAACTCACTTAGGCCATAGAATTGGCCCGTTGTGATACCGCTGGGTGGGCCTCACACCACCCTTCCCCCACTCGGGAGGTCCCCTATATGTTTTCAACAACACGCCCATCCGGCGGCTTTGATAAACCTCGAGAGGCTTCTTGGACTCTTTTCCGAGAGCTCAGATAGGTCATTAAACACGTATGATTTTAAGAATCGGAGCCTTGTCCTACACAGCCCAGGGCAGTGACAGAATAAGTGCTCTACCGTCTCCAGCTCCTCCTCATCACCACAACTTCTACAGAAATCATTGTGAGGTGCGTTGAGCCTTGATGCATGGATACCCACCAGCCAGTGTCCGGTAATTGCCCGGATTACCGTCGAGCATTGAGCTCTGTTTAAATCGCAAAGTTGCTTTGTTCTCTTTTTGCAGTATACCGGCCATGTTTGCCGTGAGATTCTGCACGTGTTCGATATCCGATTCCACGCTTGATTAGCAGCTAGAGCAAAGTGGTTCTTAATGCTCAATTTACAGCTGGCCATAGGTATACCCAGACGCTCCTTGTCCTGAAGGAGGATGCTGGTAGTTCCTTTTCTAGCCAGTTCATCCGCAATACAATTGCCCTCAATATCCCTGTGTCCTGGGACCCAGATGAGGTGGATCGAAAACTGTTCTGCCATCTCCTCTAGAGATGAGCGACAGTTGTTCACTGACTTCATGCATGATGTCATGGAGGCGAGAGACTTAATAGCCGCCTGGCTATCTGAGTAAATACAGATATTATTGCTACCTATTGGTAGGTTTTTAATTATCGAGGCGGCTTCCTGAATTGCCGTGACTTCAGCCTGGAAGACACTGCAGTGATCTGGAAGCCTAAAAGATATTCTTACATTGTGTTCCTCAATGTAGACGCCTCCGCCAACGCGATCGTCTAATTTGGAACCGTCCGTAAAGATTTTTATTGAGCCACTTGGGCCTGGTATACCAACATTCCATTCTTCCCTGGTTGGGAAATGGGTCTTGAATGCTGTCGAAAAGTGTTCCTGTGGGGAACAGTAGTCCGTACTATCAGGAATTAGAGGATTTCCATTAAGAATCCTAGAGTGACCGAAGTCTAGTCCATTCCATTTTCTTGCCTCTCTCATACGTAGAGCTAATAGAATGGCTATTTGCTTACCCACTTTATCCAGGGGCAATAGGTTTAGGATGGCATCTAATGCTTCATTTGGGGTGGAGCATAGAGCCCCGCTGATAGTTAGTTCTGCAGTTCGCTGAACCTTGCACAGCTTTTTTAGGACGGTTTTCTTGTCCATTGAGGGCCACCAGATTGAAACTCCGTAGAGGAGAATCGGTCTCACGATGGCTGTGTATAGCCAATGGACTATATTAGGAGACATGCCCCATTTAAGACCAATAGCCTTTCTGCATGTATAAAGGGCGATCGTGGCTTTCTTTCTTCGATCTTCCGTATTTAAGTTCCAGTCCAGTTTACTATCGAGGATTAGACCAAGATATCTGGCTGAACCGCTGAATGGTAGTGTGACACCATTTAGTTTTGGGTTTATAAGAGGGGGTATTTTGTACCTCCTGGTAAAGAGCATGAGCTTGGTTTTTTCAGGATTAACTCCTAACCCACTTGCTGTAGCCCATTTGGAAAGAGTGCATAAGGCGTTTGTCATGCGCTCACATAGTGTCTGAGGATATTTTCCCGAGAAAGCAACTGCCACGTCATCCGCGTATGCAATTATACTACATCCACCCCCTTCCAAGGTACGTAGGAGGCCATTTATTGCTACATTCCATAGGAAGGGAGAGAGGACTCCCCCTGAGGCGTTCCTCTGTTTACGTATCTTACGATACTGGAATTCCCCAGAGAGGATTGAATAACTCTGCGTCTGAGTAACTGTTCAATGAGACTGATGACCCTCGCTTCCACTCTCAGATCTTTCAGTGCTTCAATGATTGTCTCAGGTGTGACATTGTTAAAAGCCCCTTCAATGTCTAAAAAGGCGACCAGTGAAAATTCTTTATAGTGTAGTGATTTCTCTATTCCCGAGACTACAGAATGCAGAGCTGTCTCTGTGGAGCAGATATTCCCTGCCTTGGGAATAAAGACTACTCTTGATTTAAGCCACGGCTCCGGAATAGTTCCAGTGGCTAAGGATCTTCTGAAGATATCTGTCAGCCATCTTATGACAGATTCCCCTCCATGCTGCAATAGCGCCGGGATTATATTGTCTGGTCCCGGCGATTTATATGGCTTAAACGTGCTTAAAGCCCATTTTACCTTATCATAGCTGAACAGGTTGGCAGGGACCTGTGACCAGACCACCCCAGGATTGATTTCCACTGGCTTGTTGGAGGAGCAACCTGGAAAGTGGGCATTGGTGAGCAGTTTTAGCGATTCCTCGCTTGAAGTTGTCCATCTACCACTGGATTCTTGCAGGTATCCAGGTGTCGATGAGCATTTAGACAGCACCCTTCTTAGCCTAGCAGCGTCAGTGGTACTTTCAATTTCGGAGCAGAAAAGCTGCCATGATGACCGTGTGGCTTGACGGACTGACTTCTTATATTTTGACAGGCTGACTTTATATTCATTCCATGAATTTTCGTCATTCCTGGTTCTAGCACTGTTAAACAGTTTGCGACAATTGCGACGTAATTGCCCAATTTCCGACGACCACCAAGGAGGTTTGTCTTTCCCCCTTGGTGTTCTTAATTTGCACGATTTGTTAAAAGCATTATTGCATGCATTTGTAAGCGTTTTAATCAGAGTATTATTGTAGTCTACCGAGTTAGGACCTCTCGGTGGGTCCTTCGGAAGCGTTCTACCCATGATCTTCGCAAAAAGCCCCCAGTTTGTCGAACGGGGGTTTCTAAATGTCTCTTTAATGGACGGGGCTAGGGATATCAACGTCTCAATATATCTATGATCCGAAAGGGAGTGATCACTCAGGACTCTCCAATTTTGGACCCTGTGATACAGAGAGTTCGATACCAAGGTTAGGTCTAGGACTTCACTCCTATTTCTTATAATAAAGGTAGGGTCATTACCTTTATTGCATATCAATAATTTTGTGGACAAGATGTAGTCTAGAAGTAACTCACCTCTTTTGTTTATGTCAGTGCTTCCCCACTGAGTGTGATGTGCATTGGCGTCGCACCCTATTATCAGGTCGATTTTTTCGTCCTCGCTATCCTTCACAAGTTGACGTACCCCTTGTGGAGGAGGGTTGCTCTGGTCATGAGCCATATAGCACGAGCTGAGTCTCAGGCTGCAGGATTCCAGCTCTAGATTTACAGCGGTGTTGTCTTCATCACTGTAATTAGGAAGCAAAAATACATGCAAGTGCTTTTTTGCTAGAATGCAGGTGCGAGCTTTACCTGAGTTTTGCGATGCTAAGAGCTTATAGTCATTCGTCCTCAACCCAGAAATCTGACCTCTGCTGAGCCAGGGTTCCTGGATGAGGACTATATCGACTTCGCCTTGGCTTAGGCGAAGCATTAAAGCTGCTGAAGCTGATATTGAGTGATGGAGGTTAATCTGGAGAAGTCTTATCGACATTTTCCATGTTAACCTCCACCACTGTTGTATCAGCTTCTTCTTCATCGGTATCCCCGAGAATAGAGTCATCGTTCCTCTGACCTAGCTTGGAGAGCTCCCTTGCTAGGTCTGACGATTCTGAGGCATAACCTTCCAGGATATCCTCCTCTTCGCTCATCACCTCCGTGATGACAGGCTCTGGGTCTTCCAGCTGTGGTTCGGGCGCGGCTTGCTTGCCACCCGTGGTGTCTGTACGGTACACCCGAATCACAGCTTTCTTATACCCATATCTGACCAAGCCGTCAACTTTGGCTAGGGCTTCCGCAGATTCTTTGTTGATGATCAGCATCACCTGCCGTGATGGACCAACTGCTTCCTCAACTTTGGCAATCCGCCAGTCATCCGTTTTCAGGTGTGGGTTGCACACCTGAAACAACTTCAGGATCTTTTCTGGATCCTCTGGCTTAGCCGAAACCCAAGCACGAGCCCTTGGTCTGAAAGGAACATCCTTCCAGTCTACGGCCACAAGCTTTGCACCTGGGTAGACCTCACCTAGAGCTGAAATTGCTCTTTTATAGGCTTCTGCCGAGCGCGAATCCTCGCAGGCGATGACCTTCACCGTGCCGAGGTGCCATCCGGCATCGCTACAGAGAGGTGGGGGTCCTCCACTACTCTCCAAGTCTTCTAAGAACCGGTCTTGCAGCTCATTTTCCACCTTCGCCCACAGGTTACGTGGGACAAGACCATCCTTGTTGCCCTTGTCTAGGACGCCAAAGAGGATCTTGTCCCTCGTAACCTCAGCGAAAGAGCGGTTGATGGGCTGAGGCCGCGTTCTTTTGGCGGAGGCGCAGTATCTTCTGCAGACCTTTGCCGCTTTGTAATTCCTTTGGACTTGCCTGGGCCTGCTGGCTGGAAGCCTGGCAATATTACTCTGGCCCATTCGACCAGCTTCTTACCCTCCGGTGATTCCTCCGGAGTGGTAAGGTTTTTTTGAGAATTACTCCTGCACGTCGCCTGTCTTTATACGACGGCTTGTTTGGTGGTGGCATCTTCGGAGTAGCCGACTCTGAAGAGTTAGCAGCCAGCCCCGCCTTGGATGTAGAGGCATAGCTGGCTTGCTTCGCCTTTGCATCCAAGGAAGGGTTGGATTGCCTTCCCTCAGAATCTAGGGAGGACGGTGGGTTTGCCGTCCTGCCCTTGTCGGCACAGTCCAAGACGGAAAGGACACCCGAAGGTTCCTTTCTCACCTCGCTTGTAGCTACTTTCGACGGGAGCTTCGTCCCTTCCGTATTTTGGCGAGTTACGGACTCATTTTTGTTTTTGTTGTTATTTGTAGTTGAATTCATATTTTGGACCCACGAGTAGGCGGGAAGGGGAGAGTCACCCGCGGCATAGCCCGGGTACCGCGGGAAGCCATTTATAAAACTGGAGGTCGGCAGGTATCCAGAGTTCGCAAAGTAATGACTGAGACCCCCTCAGCCATTCATCTATCGGCCTTTGCTGTTCCACCTTAGATTGGGGTAATTTTATAGAGTTTTCTACTCTCGCCCGAACTACCATTAGTCAGCACCCATGGCAGAGACATGACCTTACCATGGGCCTGCTTCCAGCCGCCCTCACGTGGAGAGTGTAGTCGCACTTCCAGAAGTGTGTCACAATTACGGCGCGTACCCTGGCTTGGGTTACACGTTATTCCCCTTGTGACACCAACTGGCTGACGGCTTTATATAACGTAAAAATACAAATAAATAAATTAGTAATTGATGCAAAACTTCGATACAACATACGCAAATTCATGCAAAACAAAATACATTTAACATATGTAAGAGGGCTACACAAACATATAAATCGTATATGAACAAAAACGACACAAGAGCTGCACCAACAAACATAACCAAAAAGTGGTAATTTGTTGGCAAACAGATATATACATACATACACATATCTATTTAAACACTAACCACACACCATATTTAAAACACTTATAAATTACGCAAACATTTTTGGCGCCCCCGGGTGGATCAAATGCCATGACAACGCTTCATCAGTTAGACACTGTAAAGCGAGATATTGCCCGAATAAAAGATTCCGTCCGCAAACAGTCTATTTCATTTAACGCTGTGGAGTTAGAATTTCGTTTGGACATTCTAAACAATTACATTTCGAGAGCGTTCCAACTTCAGTTGGAAGTAGATAATTGCAACCCAGACTTAGCATCTCGCGCTGAGCTGGAAGATTTATGCGTATCTACTAAGGCAGCGCTTATTTCGGTTGGAGCTCGACCTCACAGACCTAGCGTGAGCGACACAACCTTGAACACAACAGTCTCCCACACACGGCACTTGCCACAAATGAAACTTCCCAGATTTAGCGGCAAATACTCGGACTACAAAAACTTTATTGGCCTATTTGAAAGTCTCGTTGGCAACGACCCAACACTCTCAAATGTGGAAAAGTTTAACCACTTGTTGTCTTGCTTAGAAAATGAAGCACTTGACACGGTAAAGGCATTCCAAGTTAATGATTGTAACTATCCGAAGGCACTGGCCGCTCTCAAGCGAGTCTACGACAACAGTTGCCTTATATTTTTTGACAGCATTTCTCAACTGTTCAATCTGCCTGCCATGCAAGAGCCGTCCGCTTCCTCGTTGCGTTCGCTCATAGATACAGTCACTGCTATCTATGAGTCCCTATTATCACTTGGAGATGATACGAAAATCGCAAACGCCATGATAATACATCTGGCCATGTCAAAAGTTGACCAAAAAACGCGTTCTCGTTGGGAAGAGAACCTCGACTACAAAAAAATCCCTTTGTGGAGCGATTGCGAAGAAGCACTTAATAAGCGGTATCAACACCTTTCAGCTGATGAAGTGACATCAAGCCATTTAAAACCACATAAGGCCTCTCATGAGCCAACTCGAAAGCCCGCAACTAAAACGGCATTAATTTCGCGGCATACAAACTGCCCGCAAGATCCTAAATGCCTATTCTGTAAGTCCGATGAACACTATATACGTGCATGCCCTTCATTTTTGGCTACTTCTGTGAACAATCGTTTTGAATTCGTAAAAGGTTTCCCATTGTGCATAAACTGCTTACGAAAGGGTCATACCGTATCTGCCTGCAAATCGTCACTGTGTAGAGTTTGTTCGGAACCTCACCACACGATCTTGCACCAATACGTAGCCCATACACCCACAACACATTCAAACCAATCGACATTGGCACAGCCAGCAGAAGCACCACAGAACATAAACACTGTGTCTTCTGTTTGTCACACCTTGGCTTCAGAGACCGAGCAAGTCTTGCTTCCAACTGCTGTAGTCAATGTTTTCGGGCTAACAAACCAGCAAAGGCCAGCACGAGTGCTTTTAGACTCTGGTTCTCAGGCTAATTTTATCACTCAAGAGTTAGCCAAGAGTCTGCAATTGAAACGGCAATTCAGAAATATAACTGTGTCGGGCGTAGGAGAATCTGGTCTGTCCGCCACCCATGTCGTCACGGCAACCATTGGCTCGCGAAGCCAGCCATTCAAAATAGCAACCGAGTTTGTGGTACTCGAGAAAATATCCTCAAGCCACCCAGAGAAAGAACTTCCTGCCAACGCACGGAACTTTCCTGGTAATGTCGTCCTAGCAGATCCGTTGTTTTACGAACCACAACGAGTAGACTTACTGCTTGGCGCAGGTGCCTTTTTCGAGCTATTGCTAAATGGCCAAATCAAGCAAGGCAGAGAGGCACCCATGCTACAAAATACTGTGTTCGGCTGGGTTGTAACTGGGCAATACTCTACAACGTCAGCACCACCGACACAAACATGCTCTCTGGCGAGCATAGTGCAAGAGTCCTGCCCTCTTGACACACATAGCCAAAGATTCTGGGAGTTGGAACTTGTTCCAAATAAGATTACTCAAACTATTGATACCCCAGAAAATACAATTTGCGAGAAGTCTTCAAAGACTTATAGTAGACTGACATCGGGACAATTCAGATGCCCACAAGTCACTGTAAACAAAACACCGCAAAACACATCTGTCGAGCTCAAAGTGTACCAATCCCTTATGAGCTCCAGATTACCTCCAATAAACTTAACACAAACGCAAAATCAATTGTCGTTGGAAAGTCGGAAGTCAGCCGCATCCCTTAACGCGGCCGATATAAAAGTAAATTCATTAGACTTCCGAACCGTTGCACCGCAACGAAGCTCCTTTGCGAATAAAATCCAAAGGCAAATGAATTCAAACCCTTTGCATAAATCGCACACCTGTCGAGAGTGTAATACCAATGTATTGCAATTTTCCTACTGCCTGCGGCATAAACCTCGACGGCTCCCACAATCATTGGGAAGCTTACCCGCTGAAACTTTCTTTGGCAACCGGCCACCAGAAATAAGCGGAGTGGATGTATCCAAGAACAGCGCATTTATGCAAAAGACGAAGACAGTCCTTCAACGTGCTCGCAGCAGCTTTCTGCTCGCCTAAGGCTGTCCATTTAAAAAAAAAAAACTTTAAATATCCGATACCTAATAAGTCAATCTTTGCTTACTTAGATCAATATGCCAAGGCTGCCGCAGCAATGCCACTACACTGCTGGACGTCACCTTCACGCATCATCGGTTTCAGCAGATAGGTCATCACCACATGCCGAACACTCTGGAGGAAGGAATCTGGTCTAATCACTTGAAGCCCTGCGGCCATTCAACGCGGCCGATGTTTGGTCATTCCATGAGCCCCCTGCTAACTACACACATGTCAATGCTAATCACACTATGTTACTGCTATAAATGTTAAACTCTCTGTAATATGTTAACGCTCATGTTATGTTATGCTAGGCCTATGCAGGCGCTTTATGATAATTAAATTTTTACTCTCCGTCTACATCGCATATCACCAAGACCTAGCTATTAATCCACGAATAAGTTGTCGCGTTATTGCAACGATCATTCGCGTATATTTATTAAAAACTAACTTGTTACAATTAACATTTAAATACATACCCTGTTTACAAACAACACTGAAAATACACTACAAACATTCAATTTCAAACTACAATAAAAACACTTATAAATTACGCAAACAGTAAGCGCTTACATTGCTATATATTATTGTATAAAAAGTAAGGCAGCTTGTAAGCGCTTACTCAGTTGCCCACTTTTTTAATAAGGTAATTTACTTTGTAATCAATAAAAACAGTTTTAAATTATTAGATATACAAAAATAATTTATTTAATTAAACAATGTTGTACTTTTATTCTTTTCTAAACTCTAATTTGGCAAATAAAGCAAATTGTAAATTATTATTATAATTATTTTTAATCTTTCGGATCTTCATTTGGCTGATTGTTTTTTCAATTGATTTTCCTTCTTTTCATCATATTTCGATTTTTGAAATCGATTTTTGTGAGTTCGGAAAGCCCCTCGAATTTCTTTGACAAACTCCGTCTCCGTGTAGCCATTTCGTGTACCATTCTCTGCAAAAACACAAACAATATAAGTATAGTAAAATACATCATCACTATTTATTACTAACTCACCAAATAATACTTCGTTTAGATTTTTAAATTGTTTAAATGATTGCTTCTAATTGATGGCATCGTAATTATATTCTAGCAACATGTATGCACAAAATAAATGTAACTTATATTCACACAACAATTTTACATATGTACCTCTCATTTTCACTATTGAAAAGCAACTAAATTCTGATTTCATCAGAATTTTTTTATGCAAAAGCAAATGAGTATGTACAACAAACAAGAAGAAAATATAGCGCGACTTGTAAAGATTTTTTTTTATTATTTTGGGTATCATTTTGGTAAAAACAAACAAGCTTCAAAAGCATAAAAGAAGAAAAGTGACTGCAATATGCAAAACTGAATAACTCAGTTAAGCAATGTTTTTTGAGCATACAATTCTGCCGGGGGAGCAGCGAGACTTTCAGCGCACACAAAACTACCGGAGAGTAATCGATAGTTTCATCGCTTAAAAATCTCAGCGCATCTACGATTTCCCGCTGGGAGTATTTTGCTATCGATTCTCATACTGTTGAACAGTTTTTCGGCGTATACACACAAACTGCATTCTCATTTCCGTGCGCAAAATTTTTACCGGCAGGCAGAGCAAACGCGAAAATCTAAAAATAGCACAGGCATTTCACGAGCGCTGGAAATGATCTCGGCTCTGAACTTCGTTTTTGGCTGTCGGCAATGTTCATATTTTCAGCCTCAGCAAAAAATGTAAATTTTAACTTCCTAAGCATCCATGCCCTTGCGGGAATGTGTTGGCTATGACGCTTCCTTACCACGTTTGGCTTCACACTAACAAATGCATGTGAAAAAGGAGAAAAATGCGAAAAAGGGTATTTTGCTATCGACTTCCAATTTGTTCAAGGGTTTTACCGCAGGGATGTCCAGGCACATTGCTCATCGGGCTCTTTTTGTTTTTGTAATGGCTCTTAGGCATAGGCAGCGATGCGCGTGTACATGCACGGCCCTAACTGTATATCACCCAGTGCCAATGCAAATTACAAAAACAATTTCGAACGTTCTCTCACTTACTCTCTGTTACTCTCTTTGCTCTTTGATCTCATGTGCACAAAAACAACCCTTGCGTATATTTATTGTTGGCCCACAGATTTTCAATGTAATTTGTTGTGGCTTTTCGTTTGAGCATGCACTCACAAAAATCGGTATGAGATTCTTTTATTTTTTTTTGGGAAACTTGTTAAATGGGACTTTTAAGGCATTGCTTGCAAACAAAAAGTAGTTATGGCGCTGTACCTTTATGTACAAAGGGTATACTAGACTTATGCAATGTATATAACAGACAGAAGGTGGCTATAGGTAAAAACATATGAATAAAATATATATTTTTTTTTAAATCCGGTGGTAAGTAGATAATTTTCGGGAAATCCCTTGCGAATTTTATCTATTTTTGGAAGCACATATTATACTTTTGTGAATGTGCGTTTTCAAACTTAAAATTAATTTAAAAAAAATTGAGAAGTCGATTAACAAATCAACATTTAGAGGCATCACTAAAAGTCTCATTAACTAAACTAAATATTGAGATTGACCAATTTTTAAGTTCTTTTTAAATATATGTACCATAACTTTTTTTCATTATTTTTTACCACTCTTATAAGAATGCACATACAATTTCTTTTAGTGCACTCAATAAACCGTAATAACTGTTTACTTCAAATGTGTTAGTGTTTTTCTTTATATGTATTGGTTTTTGCTCTTCCATAAGAAGTGTTTGGACATCCCTGTTTTACCGCATGCATACACAAACACTAATACTTGAATTTACATGTATTCTTGTGTGTGCACAACTGATGCAGTTAATGATAGAGGGAGCATAGGGCCCTTTATTTTATAAAAATGATTGCTCTAAATCTGATTTCGGTAGGCTCTTTCCAACTTCCTATTCTTTAGTCGAAGCATTTATTTATTTATTTATTTATTTATTTGAGGGGTACAACTACGTACAGTTGACATTATATTATAAAAAAGTACATATAATTTATTTAGAAAAGAAAATAGAGCGAGGGAATTGATATGAACTAATCCGCGTCTCTAGCCCGATGGGTGAACTTTTTAATGATATGCACCAACTCACATCAAGAACTGGCCAGAAACTTGGATTTACAATATTAAAGTTGAAAAAAGGAAGCAAGATAAAAATTAAACATTATATCGCAAAAAAAGCCAAAGGATCACCATTGACCAAGTGGGTGACTCATAATATAGGATTGGTCAAGGATGCTCGAAGTGGCAAGTCAAGGTGATTTAAGATAGAAGAAGTGATAGATTGAATACCCCGTTCGAAAGAGAGGAAATTGTAAAAGTTATTATAGTTAGAGCATAAGACACGGAAAGGGTCGTGCAAAGCATAATTAGATCTACAAAATTGTAAGGCTAAGGGTCGAAAATTACGAGTTACTCTGGATGGTATGACCAAAGTAACTTTGCTAAGGACTACATTGGAATCGATAAGACCGAGTAACAGTTTATGCAAGAATAACACGCCGTGGCATGTTCTGCGATGATTTAAGGAAGGCAATTTTATAAGGCGAAGTCTATCAGAATATAGCGGCAGTCGGATATTTGGGTCCCAGTTTAAGCCACGAAGTGCAAAAGACATATTATTTTTTCACAATTGCTTTAAGAAATAACCAGAGGAATAACAAATAAATCAACATATGTACATATCATCGTTCACCTTTGCCACACTACGATTCTCGAATTGTTCTTTGTTGATTGTAGAGACCACAAAAATAAAATATAATTTTTAATTAATATGCATTGTAAATGGACGGTAGAAAAGGGCAGCACCAGCCAACGCAAAATAATAATAATCTACGTTATAAAAAAATAAAGCCTATAAAATCAAAAATTAAAAATGTGAAACCGATCAAAAAATATTAAAAATAAAAGCAAAAAATATTAACAAATCCGAACCCTGGAGTTGAACTCAAAATAATCTCGCGCCATTCAGACACGCCTACCACTGACCCATCAACACCAACTTCCGACCTATGTTAAAATAAGTCTATTGTAAATTTTGGAAGGACAACAACTTTGCAAATTAACGGAGTCTGTATGTTCTAAAAATAGAAGCAACATATCGCTTCGTTTGGTGCGGCCCGCCCGTACCCACAAGCGGTGACTGTTCTAAAAATAGAACCAACATTTCGTTTCGTTTGATGCCGCCCGCCCGTACCGACAAGCGCTAAAATGAATTTGGGCAAAGAATATAGAACTACATAGAATGCGCATCTCGCCCAAATTCATTTTAGCGCTTGTTGGTACGGGCGGGCGGCAGCAAACGAAACGAAATGTTGGTTCTATTTTTAGAACACGCGCCGCTTGTGGGTACGGGCGGCCCCCAAACGAAGCGATATGTTGCTTCTATTATTACAATATGCAGACTCCGTTAATTTGCAAAGTTTTTGTCCTTCTAAAATGTACAAGAGACTAATTTTAACATAGGTTGCAAGTTGGTGTTGATGGGTCAGTGGTATGCGTGCCTGAATGGCGTGAGATTATTTTGTGTTCAACTCCAGGGGCTGGTTTTTTAAATATTTTTTGCTTTTATTTTTAATATTTTTTGATCGGTTTCACATTTTTAATTTTTGATTTTATAGGCTTTATTTTTTATTACGTAAAAGAAATTTTTATTTTGCGGTCTAAATAAAAATTATATTTTATTTTTGTGGTCTCTACAATCAACAAAGAACAATTCGGGAATCGTAGTGTGGCAAAGGTGAACGATGATATGTATGTTGATTTATTTGTTATTCCTCTGGTTATTTCTTAAAGCAATTGTGAAAAATAATAATATGTCCTTTTAATGCTTCGACTAAAGAATAGGAAGTTGGAAAGAGCCTACCGAAATCAGATTTAGAGCAATCATTTTTATAAAATAAAGGGCCCTATGCTTACTCTCTCTATCATTAACTGCATCAGTTGTGCACACACAAGAATACATCAGTCTTTTCGTCGAGTTGGCAGGGCTAACACGTTTGCAGCTGTCAAAAATTTTCTCGTGCGTGGAAAAAAAAAAAAAAAAAAAGTTTAATTTCATTCCGTTAAATTTTACTCGTCCGTTAGAGAGTTTTCGCTGCGAAATCTCTTGCTTTTTGCTTTAATCGTTGTTTTCGCACTCACTCACAATCAAGCGACGCAACGAAATTACAGGCGATGCTGAGCCATCTGCCTTTATAAAAATGCCTCGTCAAGGAAAAAAGGTTCAAGCGGAGCGCCAGGGCTCCAGTCAATATGAAAACTACTTCCGTCCACTGCAAACACTGGAGGATGATTGTAGTGAATGTGAAGTTGATGCACCTAATGACGTATTAATTAAACCTCCTCCTATTACAATACTTAAACAAAATGGAAAGTTTGTTCACGAGCTTATGGCTCAGAATAAAATAGCGGATTACTATATTACACCCATCTCAATTGGTATCAAGCTATTCTTGCAAAGCATGGAATGCTTTGGCATGGTCTGCAAAAAGCTTAAAGAACTTGCATGTGAGTTTTATACATATGAGATAAAAACTGCAAAGCCATACAAGGCTATCTTATCTGGATTGGAGATACTTCCCAAAGAAACTGTTAAGTCCATGCTACTGGACTTGGGCTTACAATGTACTGATGTTAAAATTGTTCAAAAAAAAACCAAATCAAACCACGAAATCTTGTTGTACATCGTTTATTTTGTCAACAAAAGCACTACGGTCCATCAACTTCGAAAAAACTTTATGTATGTGAACCACACCAAGGTCCGTTGGGAGCACAAAGTAAAATCGCAGAACAAAATAACACAATGTTACAATTGTCAACTATTTGGTCATGGCTCTAATAATTGCTCAGTCAAAACATCTTGTGCACATTGCGCTGGTCCACACCCAACTATATCATGCACTAACAGCAACAACAAAAAATGTGCAAACTGCAAGGGAAATCATCCGTCCACGGAAACGACCTGTCCATGTCGCCTTTCGTACCTCAATTTGCTTTCAAAGCGTTCGTCGGTATCAACAAGAAGAAGCAACCTTGAAGTGTACAAAAATACTGCATATCATGCTACGTCAAATGCTGTCGTGGAGAGGAGTCCACTCTTTGCAGCATCTACTCAAAGTGAGAGAGCCCATCATAAAACTACACTAGCCAACACTGTCTCTGTAATAAACCCTACAACACAGTCAAATTATGGTAGTTATAGAGACGCACTTACCAACACTGTCCTTAACTCTACAACACAAACAAATTATGGTAGCTATAGAAACACACTGCCTAATCGCAGCACTATACCTAACATTCAAACAAGTCAATGTGATCTCTTTTCAACAGAAGAGATGAATTCCTTGTTGTCAGAATTAATTTCAAAATTAAGTAATTGCACCAATAAGGGAGAGCAATTCCAAGTCATATCCAACCTTGCCATTAAGTATGTGTACACAAACAAATAACTTTATTGATAGTTTAAATATTATGGCATGGAATGCTCGTGCCGTCAAAAACAAACGTGTAGAACTTGTTAAGTTCTTAGAAGACAACTACATACATATAGCGCTTATAAGTGAAACATGGCTTACACAAGATGATCGGTTTAGTATACCCGGCTACACTGTTTACAGGCGCGATAGAAAGGATGGCAGAGGTGGAGGTGTTGCTATCATTGCCAGTAATAAATTAGTACACAAACAAATTTCTTGTATCAAAACCTATCTTATTGAAAACATTGGAATACAAGTTAACAGTAGCTCCAATTCTAGCTTACAAATTTACTCTGTCTACTTTGCTGGACATACTGCTAAGTGTGCTCCTTCATGCTATTTATCTGGGGACCGGAATCAGAGTAAAAGCTTGTATAAATCTGACCTACTCAAATTCGCGAGAATACATGGAAACTTCGTAGTTTGTGGGGATCTAAACTCACGCCATAGGGTTTGGAACTGTACTCGAGCCAACTGTTGGGGCAATATTCTTAATGAAATTTCAGATCTAGGTAAACTTAATATATTATACCCCAAAGATCCCACTTACATTCCATCGTGCCAAAAGGCCAAAGCCTCTACAATAGATCTCTGTCTCACTAAAACTCCAAATCATTTCTCAAACCCAATCGTTTTTAAAGATCTCACTTCTGATCACTTACCAGTGGTCATTAAATACTCGGCTAACTTTGTGCTTAGTAACAAAACCCATCCAATAATTAGCAAAGCCAATTGGAAGCTATTTCAAAGGATAATCAATGATAAACTTTTAGCTGTAAGCTTGGATGTCCAAAATTTACCACCTTCGACTTCTGATATTGATGTTTTAATTGACTCCTTCACAGAAGTAATCAACTATGCATTCCTTAAAGCAGTTCCACATAAAACTATGCAATTTTCAAATCTTACGCTTCCAAAACATATAACTGAATTGTTTAAAATTAGGAATGTTGTTCAAAGGCAATGGATTAGGTCAAGCCTACCACTATTAAAAGCAAGATGTAACCACTTAAATTATATCATACGAAAAGAATTATTTACCTATAATAATGAAAAGTGGAACAATAAACTGAAAAAGTTGAGTAAAAACAGTAAACCTTTTTGGAATACTACTAGAGCTATTAAAAAAAGAAGGCAATTTGTTCCTTGTCTGTATAAAGACGACGTAACTTATGCTTCTGGAGAGGAAAAATCTAATGTTCTTGCAGATGTCTTTCAACAGAAGCATAATCTTACAACGTCATTTTCTAGTTCGGAAACGATTAGCCTAGTTGAATCATCCATGCAATCTCTTGCTGAAACTCAGAATAGTACCTCACAAATTAGTAAAGTCTCTATTTCTGAAGTTACTTACATAACTAAAGCTCTCCATACTAGGAAGTCCCCTGGAACTGATGGAATACGAAATATTTGCTTGAAAAACCTTCCTGTGAGTGCTATCAACTTCATAGCGTTCTTGTTTAATCAATGTCTCCAAGTAAGTTACTTTCCACGAGTTTGGAAGACAGCTAAAATCGTGCCAATCGCCAAACCAGGTAAACCACTTGATAGACCAGAGAGCTATAGACCTATTAGTTTGTTAAGCGGCTTGTCTAAGATGCTAGAGAAATTAATTAAAACTCGACTTGTCAATCATTTAGATTCACACAGCATTCTGCCAAATGTACAGTATGGCTTTAGATCTGGACTAAATTGCACATATCCACTACTAAAACTTAAGAATTTTGTAAAAGATAGTTTTCAAAACAAGCAATCAGTCGGGTTGGTTACGCTGGATATTGAAGCGGCATTTGATACAGTTTGGCAAGATGGACTGATACACAAATTAAAACTTATTGGAACGCCTATATACCTTACCAAAATAGTGCACAGTTTCTTGACACAACGTCGATTTTACATTGATTTGGATGGTGCTAAATCCACAAAACGACATATTAGTGCTGGTGTACCACAGGGCTCTGTTTTAGGTCCAATATTGTTTAATATATACACACACGACATCCCACAAGGACATAATTGTGCGCTTTCATTGTTCGCTGATGACGCCGCTGTTTACAGTGCTGGTCTTCAGTACAGTCATATTAAACAATCTTTGCAAAACTATTTATATAAATTAGAAACCTTTTATCACAAGTGGAAAATTAAAGTAAATCCTACGAAAACCAATGCCATATTTTTTACTAAGAAAAGAAAATCCTGCTATCTTCCTGATGGGATGTTAAAAATCTATAATTCGCCAATTCAGTGGGTTGATAACATACGTTATCTGGGAATACACTTAGATAAAAAACTCACTTTTAATACTCATATTGGATTCACTGTGAACAAAATTAATAAAACCATTTGTACCCTGTACCCACTTATAAATAGGAAGTCAAAGTTGTCAGCTGAAAATAAACTCATCATCTTTAAAACCATATTTACTTCTATCCTAATGTATGGATCTTCTGTTTGGGGTAATTGCGCGCCAACACATATTAAAAAACTCCAAGTATGCCAAAATAAACTTTTAAAACTATTGTTAAATTTACCATATTACACAAACACTACATACCTTCATAATGCAGCTGGTGTAAAGACAGTCCAACAATTTATTAACTCTAAGCATTAATTTTGTAAATATTTAGTTTTTAAGTTATTTTTAAGTTAAAATTAAGGTTTTTCCCATTTTTCCTTGCTAATTTTATATTATTTATCGCAAACATCAATACATAAATGTATGTAAGGTCAACAATGACAAAATCTATAATATTTCAGTTGAAAGCAGTTGCTAAAACTCTGTATAACTATAATAATTAACCATTAGCTTTAGTGAAAATGTATATTTAAGGGGAATAAAGCACAAATAAATAAAAAAAAAAAAAAATAAACAAGAATACATGTAAATTCAAGTATTAGCGTTTGAGTATGCATGCGGTAAAACCCTTGAACAAATTGGAAGTCGATAGCAAAATACTCTTTTTCGCATTTTTCTCCTTTTTCACATGCATTTGTTAGTGTGAAGCCAATCGTGGTAAGGAAGTGTCATAGCCGACACATTCCCCGAAAGGGCATGGATGCTTAGGAAGTTAAAATTTACATTTTTTGCTGAAGCTGAAAATATGAACATTGCCGACAGCCAAAAACGAAGTTCAGAGCCGAGATCAATTGCCAGCGCTCGTGAAATGCCTGTGCTATTATTAGATTTTCGCGTTTGCTCTGCCAGCCAGTGTGTGTACGCCGAAAACCCAACAGTATGAGAATCGATAGCAAAATACTCTTTTTCGCATTTTTCTCCTTTTTCACATGCATTTATTAGTGTGAAGCCAAACGAAGTAAGGAAGTGTCATAGCCGACACATTCCCCGAAAGGGCATGGATGCTTAAGAAGTTAAAATTTACATTTATTGCTGAGGCTGAAAATATGAACATTGCCGACAGCCAAAAACGAAGTGCAGAGCCGAGATCAATTGCCAGCGCTCGTGAAATGCCTGTGCTATTTTTAGATTTTCGCGTTTGCTCTGCCTGCCGGGGTAAACAAGAGCTGTAAAAATTTTGCGCACGGAAATGAGAATGCAGTTTGTGTGTATACGCCGAAAAACTGTTCAACAGTATGAGAATCGATAGCAAAATACTCTTTTCCAATTTTTCTCTTTTTTTACATGCATTTGTAAGGGTGAAGGCAAACGTGGTTATGAAGTGTCATACCAGTCACATGCTTCGAAAGGGTATGAAGGCTCAAAAACTAAAAATTTACAAATTTGGCTGAGGCTGAAAATATGAAAATTGTGCAGACGTTTGTTCTCTGCCCGCCCGCACCATAGAGCTCTAAAAATTTTGCATACACACCTTAGTATGTATACTGTCATTGGGAAAACAGTTGCAAGAAATACACACTCATTTCGTCTTGTCGCTACCTCCTTATTATACCTCACAGAAGTGCGTATTTTACTATGAAACTAAATGCATAGAAAGCGTACTGTACCTGCGAGGATATCAAAATACGAAAATGAAACATTAATTTTCTTACGACAATAAAAAAAAATAAAAATATTTAATAGAAAAAGAACAGAAATTATGGAAAATTAACAAAAAAAAAACAAGTTGAATCTAACATCATCTTGAGAATCGAACCTCGACACATTAGACTGTGAGTCGAACACGCATTCCACTAGGCCATTGCCACTGCGCGCGTTTCGCTTTCAAAATTTCATATTCAAGCAAATGTACAAATGCAAGCAATATTTTCTGTGGGGTACTAATATCAGTACCCCACATAGTAAAATTTTTTTGTATGAGATGCGCATTCTATGTAGTTCTATATTCTTTGATTTGGGCGAGATGCGCATTCTATGTAGTTCTATATTCTTTGCTGTGGGCTAAGTAATGACACACACACACTGCGTTGTTGTTGTTGTCTAAAACTTCGGTCGAGAATCTGCCACTGAGATATCGCAGGCTTGTTTGATTTGCAAAACTTCACATGCAGACAATAGCGACACTTGGGTATCAACACCGTGATACCCTACCATTGAGTCCAATTTTTTTTTTTTCATACGAAATAAGAACCTGAAAACAAATACAATACAACTAAAACTATTTATTATTTTAAGTTTAAAAAAATACCAATTATATAATGATTAAACAAATTTTTTTTCATATATTCAATGTGCGCTAAATGTTTAGAGCTCTAGTATAGGTAGGCAGAGTAAAGTGAAAATATAAAAATAGGGCAAGAATTTCACGTGAGATGACCATTGAACTCGGCTTTAAGCTTCGTTGTTTAGTTAAATTTATAGATCTTTAGTTTCTCATAATTTTATACTTTCGGAGTATGTGACTATTTTGACACTTGTAAGACAAGTATGTCTTCATATTAACAAATTCATGTATAAAATGCAAAAAAGGGTATTTAGCTATCGACTCTGATTCTGTTGAATTCCACGGTGGGTGGAATACCAATCTGCTGGAGTTTCATTTCAAAATCTAAATAGGCATAAAATTTATTGTATTCGATTTATAATATACCAGAGAGGTTATCGGCAACTGCTGCTTTGCTTTAACAGCAAAAAAGTAAAATTGTTTGTGGAATCTTGTAATTGTGTTTCGTACCAAGATATTTGTAATACTAGTTGGAAAAGTAATTTATACTAATGAGTTACGTAGATCGAAACTTCTGAGCTACGACTGGTCTATTTTTTTTTTAACTCTAAAATTACTATAGTGTCTTGTGATGTGAGCTCGAACAAAACTCGTCGAAAATGTTGATGGACAAAAAATATTTTAAATTTGACGGTAGTGGGTTGATTTTTTCAAAAGATATTAATCTCCGCTTAATTAGTAATTTGTCCCACTGTGTGCTAGAATGAATGTCATAGTGCGCTGCCTGAAGAGAAAAAGCAAAAACAATGATCAACAACAACTGTATTAGCAACAACAAAAGCAGCAATAACAACTAGTATAAGCCGCAAAAAGAATAAGCCTGTGATAAAAATTCAAGGGAATGGGGGTTAAAAAATAGAAAAAATGTTTATTTTTAAGCAACAATCAAAAATTATCAATAATAATAAAAAAAAAATTTTAATAAAAATTTAAATAAAATAAATAAAAATGCATGTGTTTCATTTAATTTCAGTTTATAACAACACCCAAAAAAAGTTAAAAATTTTAATACGTTCAACAGCTTCAAAGATAAAAGAAATCATGTAGACCAAAAAAGTCAAATATAACCTTTGACACTCCTCCAAACCCCTCTCATTTCATCAACTGCTTTACATTCATAATTCCATACGCACAAATATACACAGTAGCACATTTGCAAGTTGGAATGAGCAGACAAGAGAAACTACGACAACGATCAACAAGAACAACAGCAGCAACAACAACTAACACCTGCAGCAGCATAAGCCGCACTAACAACAACAAGAAGCACAATGCAAAACAATTACACAAATGTGTAGTTTTTTTATTTCATTGTTTGAAATTTAAACTTTTAATATTCATAGAGATACATAGCATACAAAATATTAACAAGCGGAAAAGATCAAAACAAAAAAAGCAGCTAACAGCTATCACATTTTCTTTCATTCTCTTTAATTCAAAAGCAAAAGCTGAAAACATTATGATTTTTGCAAGCCAACAGCTGACTGCCTACACTTTCTTTCATTCTATTCGTTTCACAAACGCACACAAAATCAACTCAAATGTAAACGCTGAAAACGTCATGATTTTTGCAAGCAAGTACTTTTCAGAAGTATCGAGTGTTCGTCTTTATTAGCAACGAGTATGAAATTAGATAAAGTGGAACGACTGGCCGTTAGCGTTTACTCGCTGGTTGCGCCGTTGAGCATTTATTAGGATTTTGATCGGGTCAGCTAGCAGTTGTATTTTGCATGCGTGCAAAGAGCATGGCAGAAACACCCGAACGCCGTCGTCTGTACTGCTCTTATGTGGACACTTTGTATGCTATTCAAAATTGATTCTTAATACAAATTTAATATTTTATTTCTGCTGAAAAAAATAAATATCTTTTGTTTAAAAAATAAATATATACATGTAAACAACAAATTTTTTTATAATTATTATAATTATTAATTATATTCTTAATGTTACATATGTATATTTACATACATATGTATGTAGGTACAAGATGTTTTCATTGCTTTTGTTTTTGTTCTTCTCTTGTTGTTGCTATGCACATATATGTACATATTTTTGTTTTTTGTTCTTTGGAAAGTTACGACGATTTTTTGAATCTGTTTTTGTTAATGGATTACAAAAAACGTAAATGTGTCGTAAATGGTTGCGCTGGTGGGGTGCAACTATTTTTGATTCCTATTGATAGAAAAGAGGAGTGGTGCGAAAATTTCCATCTTAACGTAAAGTAACTTGCAAAAGATGCTGGCGTTTGTGATCTTTCACTTTACTTTAAACTAAAAAAATGTGCAATGTCTACTTAAGAATTGTTTAAGTAATGTTGTAATTGGAAATGTTGTCAAATTTGAATGTAAGCCGGGTTGTATTACAAGAAGACGAAGAATTATTAAGAGCGGTTGATATATTGCATGAAAGAGATCCTTATGACTTATTGCTACGTGATCCAAACTCAACTGCTAACGATGATTTACAAAATGCATCTCTGCACAAACTTGGCGTTATAGCTAAAAAAAGAGAAAATTTAATGGATTATCAGCAATTCTATGATTTAATGCGATTGGCCAATGATCAACAAAGAGATATTCTTATGACTATAATTCGTTATTTACAAACTTCAATTCAAGAACCATTTTAAATATTTTTTACGGGACCAGCTGGTACGGGAAAATCATTCGTTATCAAACTGATTATGGAAATTTACAACAGGTTTACTGATAATGATGGTTACTGCAATGCCTTTATTACATGTGCTTCAACCGGTAAAGCTGCCGTGGCTATTGATGGTACAACTGTTCATACAGCTCTCAAAATTTCTCTTTCAAAACTTTTGCCTTTGTCATCAGAAACGTTGCAATTGTGTAGATCTCTCTTCAGATATGTCAGAGTACTGATCATTGATGAAATTAGCATGGTTAGTGCAGAACTTCTACATAAAATTGATAATCGTCTAAAACAAATATTGAATATTCAATATAGTGTTGCAAAAAGCCACAAAGATATTCTATAAGTACTATTGTGAATGTACTATGGTGAATGGACGCGTGGTGTATATACTGCGTTTCCGTTTCCCTTTTTGTTTTCTATTCTGTTTTAAGCATCGTAGTGGCAAGTCGTGCATAGCATAAAATATATTAAAAGAATATTTAAAACTGCAACATATTATGTTTTCCTTACCGGCAATAACTTTCAACAGGTTATGTGCCCAGTTTACGCTTTATTGCTTTAATAAAAAAATTAAAAATACATTAAATTATAATGGAAAAAGGAAAACGCAACATTAAGCCATTTGATGGCGAAAAATATTCAATCTGGAAGTTTCGAATCAGAGCCTTACTAAATGAAATGAAACAAGGCGAGTTCATTGTCGCCAAGAAGATGGGTATAGTGAAAGTTCGCAATGAATTTATGCATCAGATTACTCTGGAGGATGTGCTTTATTGTCCAAATGTTCCAGAAAACTTGCTTTCTGTTAAGAAGATGCATGATGCGGGGATGTCAGTTGAATTTCATCCAAGAGGTGTAAAGATTCACAAAGATGGTCAAGTAATCATGTGTGGTAATTACTTAAACAATGTTCCAATTGTTGATTTTATGGTATGTAAACAAGCAAATATGCTAAATACAAACAAATCTATCAAGTATCAATTGTGGCATGAGAGATTAGGACATTTAAGTAAAGGGAAATTCTTAGAAATAAAAGTAAAAAATATGTTTGATGATATTAATCTAATTAGCAACGTTGAGCCTAGTAATGAACTATGCGAGGCTTGTATTAATGGAAGACAGGCAAGACTTAAATTAAATAAATTTAAAAACAAAGATTATATAAAGAGACCATTATTTGTTGTACACTCTGATGTCTGCGGTCCAATTACACCAACTACTTTAGATGGTAAAAACTATTATGTGATATTTGTTGACCAATATACTCATTACTGTGTAACATATTTGATTACACATAAGTCTGATGTTTTTGCAGTTTTTAAAGATTTTGTAGCAAAAAGTGGAGCCCATTTTAATTTGAAATTAGTTCACTTATATATTGATAATGGAAGGGAATATCTTTCAAATAAAATGCGGGAATATTGTGTTCAAAAAGGAATAAGTTATCATCTAACTGTTCCATATACTCCACAATTAAATGGAGTTGCAGAAAGAATGATAAGAACAATTACAGAAAAAGCTCGTACCATGGTTAGTGGAGCAAAATTACAAAAATATTTTTGGGGTGAAGCTGTCTTAACCGCTACCTTCTTAATTAATAGAAGTCCCTGTGTTGCATTGAACAAAAATATGAAAACACCATACGAAATGTGGCATAACAAGAAGCCGAACCTTAGGTATCTCAAGGTTTTCGGGTCAACTGTATATGTACATGATAAGACTAGAAAGAGGAAATTTGATGATAAGTCTTGGAAAGGAATTCTGGTTGGCTACGAGCCAAATGGTTATAAAATATGGGACACGCAATCCCAGAAACTTACAATAGCACGAGATGTTATTGTTGATGAGACAAATATGGTAAATTCTAGGACTGGAATTGATTTCCCGAATGATAGTACGGAATGTATCCTGAATGATAGTAAGGATTCTGCTCAGACTAAAAATACAAAAGGTATCCTGAATGATAGTAAGGATTGTGCTCAGTCTGAAAATATAAAATCTTTCCTGAATGATAGTAAGGAATGCGGTAATACTAATAACCAGAATGATAGTATGGTATATCTTCAGAAAGAAAGTATGGAGTGTAATCAATCCAATCTTCTGAATGAGAGTAAGAAAGATGGATTGAAAGAAATAAATTCAGATGAGCAATCTAATGATGTTTTGTCTCAAATAAATAAATTTCGTCCAGTCCTAAATAATGTTTTAGAAAAAGAACATTGTGAAATAAGAAAAAGTGAAAGAATTAAGCAAAGGCCGCAGATATCGTATAAAGACTTAATAAATAATTGTGTCATGAATGCATGCACTTTAGATAATAGTATCCCAAAATCGTTTGATGAAATCAAAACAAGAATAGATAGAGCACAGTGGGAAGAAGCAATTAATGATGAGTTAAATTCGCATAATATAAATAAAACTTGGTCCCTTATACAGAAGCCTATTAATAAAAATATAATTGATTGCAGATGGGTCTTTACAATTAAACATAATGAGTTTGGTAAACCAGTAAGATACAAAGCTAGATTAGTTGCACGTGGTTTTACTCAAGAATATTTAGTGGATTATGATGAAACCTTTGCCCCAGTGGCAAGAATTGCAAGCTTCAGAATTTTAATGTCTTTCTCACATCAATACAACCTATTTGTTCATCACATGGATGTTAAAACTGCTTTTTTGAATGGCACTTTAAAAGAGGAAATCTATATGTCAGTTCCTCAAGATGTACAATGTGAAAATGGTAATGTTTGCAAATTAAATAAAGCTATTTATGGGCTTAAGCAAGCAGCTAGATGCTGGTTCGAAATGTTTGAAAAAGCTTTAAAAGAAATTGATTTCATTAAGTCATCTGTGGACAGATGTATTTATATTCTTGACTATGAAGATATTTTTAAAAATCGATGTGTTTTATTGTATGTGGATGACCTGATAATTTCAACGGCTAGTATTGATACTATGAATAGTTTTAAATCCTATTTAATGACAAAGTTTAAGATGACTGATTTGTTAGAAATTAATTATTTCATAGGTATTAAAATAGAAAAGAAAGAAAATCAGTTACAACTTAGTCAATCTGCATACATCAATAATATATTGAAGAAATTTAAAATGGATGAAAGTAAACCTGTAAATTCTCCATTACCAACTAAACTTGATTATGAAGCATTGAATACAGATGATGTATATGATGCCCCATGTCGTAGCCTTATTGGATGCTTGATGTATATTATGATATGCACAAGACCAGATCTGAGTGCTGCTGTTAAAATTTCAAGCCGATATTCTTATAAAAAAACCATAGAGTTGTGGCAATGTTTAAAACGAGTTTTGAGGTATTTGAAAGGAACTAATGACCTAAAATTAACTTACACTGTAAACACAAACTATAATCATTTGTTGAATGGATATGTAGACTCTGATTGGGGTGGATGTGAGGATGATAGAAAAAGTACTACTATATTTAAAATGTATGACAATAATTTAATTAGTTGAAATACAAGAAAGCAAAATTCAGTTGCAGCATCATCAACTGCAGCTGAATATATGGCATTATTCGAGGCTGTAAGAGAAGGTTTATGGCTCAAATCCCTATTACAAAGTCTTAAAATTGAATTAAAGGAGCCTATAGAAATTTTTGAAGATAATCAAGGTTGTATTAGCATTGCTAATAATCCCTCATGTCACAAAAGATCAAAACACATTGATATTAAATATCATTTTTCAAGAGAGCAAGTTGAACGTAAACTAATAAATGTTAAGTATATTTCAACAGATAAACAACTGGCAGATTTATTAACAAAACCATTACCTGGACCACGGTTTATTGAACTAAGAAACCAACTTGGATTGCAGCATTGAAGGAACTTTATATTATTTTTAAAAATAAGCTAAATACAGTCGAACCTGCTTAAGTTGGCCACTGATGGTTCAACAATTTTTGGCCAACTTATGCAGGTGGCCAACTTATGAGGGGGTAGAGTTTTATACTGATATTTTGTTATACCCTGTACCGTATGGTACAAAGGGTGTATTGTGTTTGTGCAAGCCGAAAATGTATGTAACGTACAGAAGAAGACGTCAGAGACCCACCAAAATTACCTAAAGTATGATCAGAGTGACTAGAGAAGTCGATATACCCATGTCCGTCTGACCGTCTGTGTGTCTGTCCATATGAACGCCTAGATCTTAGAGAAGGTAAGAGCTAGAGCAACCAAACTTTCAGATTAGATCCCTTATTAATCCATGGGAGACAAGTTTATTTTATTTTTTTGATATCGGGATTACATTAATAGCTCCCATAGGGGTGTTTCAGAGGACCTCGAAAAAAAGCAAAAGTTTTAGATGGATAATTCGTTTGTTTATGAAGATATCAAATTTGGCTTTAAGAAGTTTTTAGTGTTCCCAAGTTCTGTAGCAAATTTGATCAAAATCGGTTTACTATATCATATAGCTCCCATAGGAACGATCGGTCAAAAAAACGTGTTTTGTACAAAATTCGTTGTGATTCGTTTGTTTGTGAAGATACCGTAACCATATTTGGCATTAAGAAGTTTTTTAGAGTTCCCAAGCACTGTTCCAAATTTGATCAAAATCGATTGACTATATCATATAGTCCCCATAGGACCAATCGGTCAAAAAAATGCTTCAATTTTCTTTATAGATTGTCGTTCTCCTGAAATGCGAGCATAATTCGACTTCGTTGACTTGGGCTTGGACACAAAAATCCCTTTGATATCGAATATTTATGTTTCGATAATGCGGTCTTTGCAAATCAGCTGTTTTTATACATTATTATCATGTTATCAGTGTTGAATATGCATGATCTTTACACAACACATATTTTTAAGGTGGCCAACTTTTACAGGTTCAATTGCATTGACAAAATTAAAAAATCGCTCAAAAAGTGGCCAACTTACAAGATATGCAGGTGCAACTTAAGCAGGTTAAAATTTTATTTTCGTACTGACATATTTTGGTTTTACTGAAAAGCGGCCAACTTAAGGAGGTGGCCAACTTATGAGGGTGACCAACTTGGCAGGTTCGACTGTATACGCTTATTTGGTTTTAATGAAGGAAATTAATGAATCCTAAACTTATTTTAATTTAAAAATTTTATTTTTATGGAAACATATGTATCTTCTGAATATTTGAATTAACTTTTTTTTAAGTAATGTTGATCTGATTGGGTTTTTCTGGGTTTTCCCCAATCCTTGCAACAAATGTTGGATCACTTATTGTAACTCCCAGAGAATGCTCGACTTGTCTTTATCACTATTGTTATTACTCTTAAACTCTAATATTTTTGTTGTGTCTATGTGTCTTTTTGAGGAGGTGTATTGAATATTCAATATAGTGTTGCAAAAAGCCACAAAGATATTCTATAAGTACTATTGTGAATGTACTATGGTGAATGGACGCGTGGTGTATATACTGCGTTTCCGTTTCCCTTTTTGTTTTCTATTCTGTTTTAAGCATCGTAGTGGCAAGTCGTGCATAGCATAAAATATATTAAAAGAATATTTAAAACTGCAACATATTTTGTTTTCCTTACCGGCAATAACTTTCAACAACAAATAACAGGAAAAAACACTGATTTCGGAAGTATAGATGTTATTTTGATCGGAGATTTACGGCAATTGCCACCAGTAAGATCGAAACCAATTCACAAGACAATCAGAACGAACATGATTGGACCGCATTTATGGAGAAAATTTAAAATTTTATCAACTTACCACAGTAATGAGACAAGCTAATGTTGAATTTTTACAAGTTTTGACAAAAATAGGTAATGGAGATGTACTAGATGAGCATGAGTTTCAACTTATTGAATCCAGATTTTTCAAAAAAGAGGTTGTTGCTACATTATGTCCTGATGGAGTTCGATTATTTTTCAAAAATGAAGATGTTGCCACCTATAACAATATGATTTTGAGCCAATGTGAAAACAAAGTTCTTTCAACGTCCGTAGACGTCATTATTGGCGCTAAAAGTACCGAGCAAGAAGCTAATTTTAGACTTAAATTACATAAAAAATCTGTTATTGACACAGGAGGACTGCCTTAGAAACATTACTTTTGTTGTTGGAAAGCATTATGTTATTAAAACCAACATCGACGTTTCTGATGGTTTATGCAATGGTGCTGTTGGAAAATTGGTACATCTAGAATTTGATAAAACACACATTAACACATTGATTAGAGTTTGGCTGGAATTTTAGGGTTCAGATAAAGTGGGTAGAAAAAAAGGCAAAAAGCAGCTACTCTAGCAGTGCAAAATAGAGCCGGCAATCTCGCTGTTCCCATTGAATTACGAACAGCAAATATTTATTTTAACATCAGATAGAAAATGTATAGCCAAACGCAAACATTTTCCATTAACTTCAGCTCTTGCTCTAACTATACATAAGTCGCAAGGTGGAACTTTTGACGAAATAGTATATGAATATAGTAAAGCACATTCTCAGGAACTCGTTTATGTTGCGCTCTCTCGGGTGACTAATATTGAAAAATTGTATATCACGACAAAAAACGAAAATTCTACATTCAAGTTTTACCATAATCGAAGGCAAGCTGCATCGACTGCATCTTTGTTGCAAGAATTCAAAAGACTGTCTTTAAATAATGTTCAGACGATAGCTCAAAGTGTCTTAGATTTCATGAGTAATAGAAATGGCATTTCAATAATGACTTTCAATTGCCAAAGTCTAAATAGTCACAAATACGATTTACAAGATTCAGTTACGAGATAAACAAATGTGTTACTTATTACCGAAACTTGTATGACGCGTGATAATCCGATTGAAATACCTTATTTCAATTGTATTGTTCAATTCAAACGAGATACTGTTCCAAATGTGGGGTAGCTATTTACCAAAATAATAATAATGTTACAAATATTATGACTCCGAACATTGAAATAAATATTGCACACGTTAGCGATGTTAATGTTAGGCGCTCATTTGTTGGAGATATTTGTGCGTGCTTATGCAAACTTAGAAATGGCCTACACATAGTCATGGTAGCAGTTTACATTTCTCCAAATCCAAAATTAGACGAGGTACAATTTTATTTTTCGCACTTTACTGGAGTACACTGAAGAAGGGTCGAAAATACTTGGTACAAATGGTAATAAATTTCCACTTATCTTGGCTGGCGTTTTCAACATCAACTTCGCTGATAAAAAATCAGAGCGGTTGACAACTTTTCTTTCGCAAAAATTGAATTTGAAAATGAATAATGATCCACAAGAATCCACAACAAAATATGGGTATTTTCAAGATATTTAGAGGATATGAATTCTCAAACTTATGTTTCTTATTTCAGTTACCATAAACCTATAGTTTCAATTATAAAAATTCCTGAATAACCTACATGTATTGTAAGATAATAAAAATATTTTAAGCAACATTAGCTTTACTCAATAAAAGAAAAAAATTTGATTTTTTTATCGGTCACCACGCTCAAAAAGTGTAACTTGAATTAATATCAAAGAAAAAAAATATTGCATAAATATTATAATTGCATAAGTTGATAAAAATGCTATGCAATAGATTTACCGCGGCAGTCCCCGAGTGCCACACGTATTTTTTACTTTCGAGCATCCATGCCCTTTCGGGGAATGTGTCTGCTATGACACTTCCTTACCACGTTTGGCTTCACATTAACAAATGCATGTGAAAAAGGAGAAAAATGCGAAAAAGGGTATTTTGCTATCGACTTCCAATTTGTTCAAGGGTTTTTCCGCATGCATACACAAACACTAATACTTGAAATTACATGTTTTCTTGTGTGTGCACAACTGATGCAGTTAATGATAGAGAGAGTAAGCATAGGGCCCTTTATTTTATAAAAATTATTGCTCTAAATCTGATTTCGGTAGGCTCTTTCCAACTTCCTATTCTTTAGTCGAAGCATTAGGTTAGGTTAGGTTGAATAGGCAGCTCAGTAAACTGAGATCACCCAGAGACCGTGAGGTCCATTGTGTTGCCTAATTTGAGAGGGAAAGAAAGGAGTTGGAGAAAGGGTGGGGAAGGGAAGGGAGGAGGATCGGCACTATAGGACATCCCTAATCGCCTAAGTCTCTCCTATTACAAAACCAATTTGAGGATTCGACAAACGCAGCCAGATCCGCTATGGGCACATGAGCCAAGCTACCCAGATCTTCAAAGAACGGTTTACCCAGAAACTGGGTTCGTCTTCTTTGAAGCGCAGGGCAGTCGCACAGCAGGTGTTGGATGCTTTCTGTCTCCTCCTCGTCCCCGCAGCTTCGGCAGAAGTCGTGATAGGGAACATTCAGCCTCTCAGCCATTTGGCCAATGGTGCAGTGCCCCGTTACAACTCCTACCACTATCCTAGTCCTGTTTTTGTGTAAACGCAGGAGTTCAGCTGTGCGCTTTGGGTTATACCTAGGCCACAGAGCTCGAGAGATGCGACAACCGGACACCGTGTCCCATTCTCTTCTCGCTAGAGCTCTGGCCGTCTCCCTGATTTGCGAAACAACGTCCTGTAATGGTCTTTCTATGTCCGTGACCGCAAGGTTGGCAGCCAACGCTGATCCGTTCCTGGCACACTCATCAGCCTCCTCGTTACCAGGGACGCCTGAGTGTCCCGGTACCCAGCAGAGGGTGATTGAGTGGTGTTGGATACGGTTGAGCGCAAGCGCCGTCTTACTGATCAGTTTGCTCTTTAGGGTATGCGATGACAGAGCCTTGATTGCAGCCTGACTATCGACCAGAATTATAACGTTCCTTGGACTTACGCCCAAGGTATCAATAAGTCTAGCCGCTTGCCAGATTGCATAAATCTCGGCCTGAAAAACGCTACACCAGTCAGGAAGACGGAATGAGAGCTTTGTAGCAAGCTCTTCAGAGAAGATGCCTGCTCCTGTGCCCTCATCCATCTTCGAACCGTCCGTATATATGGTCAGCTCGTTCCCTGTTAAAGGGGTTTTTTGCTTCCATTCATCTCTCTCCGGGAAAACTGCGACAAATTTGTCGTTCCATTTCTGAACCGTGGAACAGTAATCACTATCCCCGGTCCCCCCAGCAGGTATGCCTAACTCAAGTAGGATACTACTGTGACCACAGGTTGATGGCGTGAGAAGTTTAAGTGCCCGGAGTCTCGCTGCGCTTCTCGCCGCCACCGACTTCAGGAAAATGCCCACTGGATCCAGGTTCAGAATTACATCCAGGGCAGCCTGGGGAGTGGATCTCAAGGACCCGGTGATACCTAGGCATGCTGCCCTTTGAGCCCTCTGAAGGTTGTGAAGGTGAGATTTGGTGTTAGCCGCCTTCCACCATACCAACGCCCCATAAGTTAAGATAGGTCTGACAACTGCTGTGTATAGCCAATGAAGGATATACGGTTGCAGTCCCCATTTCCTACCAAACGTCTTCTTGCAGGTGTAGTAAGCACCTAACGCTTTTTTCATTCTTTCTTCTGAGTTTCTCTTCCAAGAGAGTTTGGAATCCAGAATGACACCCAGATACTTAGCTTCCATAGATCTTTTAAGTTGTGATCCACCGAGGGACGGCGGTATAAACTCATTGATCTTATATTTCCTAGTGAACAACACCAGTTGAGTCTTCTGAGGATTAACTCCAAGACCGTTCTGTTGTGCCCATCTTAGGGTGACGCCAAGAGCGGACTCCAGTAGCTCACTGACAGTTGGCAGAAATTTGCCCGTTATCATGAGAACCACGTCATCCGCATAGGCAGTCACCCTGCATCCTGTCTTCTCGAGAGTTACGAGAAGGTCGTTAAGGACCAGGTTCCACAAAAGCGGCGAAATGACACCTCCTTGTGGAGTGCCCCTCATAACTCTCTTTCTAACCACCCCTGCACAAAGTTCGGAGTTGATAACCCGGCTGCTGAGCATGCTACTAAGCCAGTGGGTTACCATCGGGAGTGAACCTATTTTAGCAAGTGCTGCCGTTATCGATTCGGTCCTGACGTTGTTGAAAGCTCCCTCAATATCAAGGAAAGCCGCCAACGCAAACTCTTTCTCCTGCAAAGCCTTTTCGATGCTCCCTACCACCGTATGTAATGCAGTGTCAACAGACCTACCCTTAAGATAGGCGTGTTGTGAACCGCTGAACATATGGGGAGTAAGCTTACTTCTGATGTGAAGATCCAGGAGTCGTTCCATCGTTTTCAGTAAAAACGAGGATAGACTAATGGGTCTATAGTCTTTTGGCGAGTTGTGATTTATCTTCCCAGCCTTGGGAATGAAAGTCACTCTCACCTCTCTCCAGCCCCCTGGGATGTAACCTGTAAGGAGGCATCCCTTGAAAATCTTCATTAGCCATGGCATCAGCTTTGGAATCGCCGATTGCAGCATGACAGGTCGGATGTCGTCCGGTCCTGGCGATTTGTAGGGTTGGAACGACTTGATAGCCCAGGCTATCTTCTCTTCTGTGATGATGTCGTCAGACACCACCAGATCTTCGTGCTCCCCAGGACCCGCGCTGGCTGTAAGGTTGATGATCTCAGCCTCGTTACCAGTCTCCAGGCACCCTGGGAAGTGTGTCTCCATAAGTAGGTCTAATGTTTCTTGACTGTTTTTCGTGTACGTTCCGTCCGGTCTACATAGTAGCTCCGGTTTGGATGGATCACTAGCCAGTACCTTTCGAAGTCGGGAAACTTCGCTGGTACTAACAAGATCCTCACAAAATTTAGTCCAAGAGTCTCTCTTAGCTTTCTTACACCTGCTCTTGAAAATCCTGAAGCCTAGCCGGTAGGTGTTCCAGTCCGACTGGCTGTTGGATCTTTTGCTTTGTTGAACAGCTTTCTCGTTTCCTTTCTAATCAAGCCTAGCTCGGTTGTCCACCACGCATTGCGGTTTTTCTTTGAGCTTCGGCTGATCGGGCAGGATTTGAGAAACGCTGACCGAAGCACCTCTGTAAGCGTCTGATTGCAATATTCAAGTGTGTCAGGTAACAGCAACTCCCCTTCCGGTGGGTCGGGTAGTGTGTAGGTGACTGTTCTTGAAAAAGCCTCCCAGTTAGTTCTTTTGGGATTTCTGTAGGTAGTCGGCTTGTTCCCGTACCCTTTGATGTCGAAATGTATCCTGTAGTGGTCCGAGAAGGAACACTGGGTGGATACATGCCAGTTGTCAATGGATAGAGAGCTGCTGATCGATGCTAGGGTTAAGTCGATAACCTCTGCGCGGTCCTTATTGCGGAAAGTGGGGTGGTTACCCCTGTTACACACAATAAGGTTTGCGCTCAGCACAAAATCAAGCAAAGCCGCTCCTCTGTCATTTATGCCCGTGCTACCCCAGAGGGAGTGATGGGCATTGGCATCACAACCTAGGATTAAATCGTCGCCCTCTTTCTGCACAAGCTGAACGAGCGCCCTGATTTTTTCCGAGGGGGGGTCCTTTTCCTCATAGGGGAGATAGGCTGATGCAAGGTATAGATTGCTCCTGTTCCTTGTTTCCAGCATCGCCACCGTGAGGTCCTTGTCGCTGTAACGAGGAAAGAAAAGAACATTAAGCCCAGCCCTTACCACGATACATGCTCTAGGCTTACCTACGTTTCTGGGGAAGAGGAGATGATATCCGCGAGCTCCAAGGCCGCGAACCCTTTCACCTAGGATCCAGGGTTCTTGAATTAGAGCCACGTCTATCCTCTCCTCCTCCATGACCCGCAGTAGATCAGCCGATGGTACCATAGAATGATGCAGATTGATCTGCACCACCCTAAGATTGTTCGACTGACCTAGCATCTCAGCTTAAAACGATCGCCCTAAGGCAACCCATTCCAAGCTTCAGCTGGCCCTGCTTCGCTATGATGTGGCTTTTGGATTCTCGACCAATGCTGATCCAGAGATCCTTGCCGTTTCCAGCGTCGCGAGCCAGCCCTCTCACCATCACCCAGTCGTCGGAACCACAGTCCGCATTCTGACCCTTGATCATATTAAGGATGGTTCGGTCCTCCATGATAGGAGGTGGGATCCAAACCTTCATGATCGACCGGGACGGAATTTGGTCAATGGTGACGACCTCGATCTTAGCGCCGGGCCAGGGGTCGCTAATGCCGGTGACCGTGTCTGTGAGGAACCTAAGCGACTCCTCGTTGGCACAGGCAACGACCTTAGCTCCCTTAAACCACTTGATACCATCAAACTCAGCGGTGAACGGGTCCACACTTCGAGTCATGGCATCGTGGATGGCCTGCATTATGACCCTCTCCAGTATGAGCCAGTTCTCGGCCGAAATTTTCCCTTCCGGGTCGTTTCGGTCGATAATGGCTCTATGGAGTTCGGGCCTAGAGCTTAAGCTGACTAAACCCTTGTCTGGTCTAGCCCGCTTGTTCTCCGAGGCCTTCTGCGAGTCATCTGATCGCTGACGCTTCGGGTTACCATCCTTTTTGCCGTCCGATCCCTCTTTACGTGAGGGTGTGGTCGACGCTAAGGGGGCACCCTTGCGCTTCTTCTTCGGGGCCTTACTAGGAGTTTCGGCTGCTTTCGATGTGGAAGGGAGCTCCTTCCCTACCGAGGTAGCCGTGTCTCCTTCTTGGTCCCCCTCCTCCTCCTTTTTAGCAATCGTACTATGTGCTGTCGCTTGAGTTGCGCCACCGCTAGTGAGCCTCTCAAAGCGCCGCACGTTGTACTCATGCTTTTTCTTCAACGCTTTCTCCTTCGCTGTCAGCGATTCCGGATTTCGGCCGCTAAGTGTCCTGAGATACTTTTGCGAGGCCTTGTATCCGGAGCGCTGTTTGCGCCGGAGAGCGTCCACTTCCAGCACTTCCTTCTTCACCTCTAGCAAGCCAGGTGTCGCTGTAGGCTCGTTTTTGTTCGTTGGCTCGTCGCTTATCGGCAGGCGAGCCAGCACAAGTGCTAGCTCATTTGCCGACATTGACGGTCCGGTGAACACAAACTCGCCATTTGCGATGCCCGGCTCCATATCTACTCCATCCTGCCTTTGGAGTAAACCTTCGCTTGTCGCTGAACGCAGTGAGGGGGCCAAGCGGTCCACCCCCACACTGGGATTGTTGCAGTCGCTGTATATCGACGCCGTGGGGCCTGCTTTCTCACCCCTATCCGCCGCCGGTACTGGGTCTCCGACTCCCTGCACCGTAAGTGTATTCTCTTCAGCAACCTCCATGAAAAAAAGAAAAAGAAGAAAAGATCCGTTTTTCAACCAAAACGGCAGGTCCGTTTTATACCTATCCGGCAGGTTTGGACTGCTCTTAGCTTCGATGCTCCCCCTCGACCTTACCGGCATGGGTGACCCTACCGGTAGCAACGCTACCGCCGGCATCGCTCTTAGGTTCCTTACACCTACTAGGCCCTCCCACCACGACAAGGTGGCAATCCCAGGGAGGGAGTCGAAGCATTAAAAAGACATATTATTATTTTTCACAATTGCTTTAAGAAATAACCAGAGGAATAACAAATAAATCAACATACATATCATCGTTCACCTTTGCCACAGTACGATTCCCGAATTGTTCTTTGTTGATTGTAGAGACCACAAAAATAAAATATAATTTTTACTTAGACCGCAAAATATAAATTTCTTTTACGTAATAAAAAATAAAGCCTATAAAATCAAAAATTAAAAATGTGAAACCGATCAAAAAATATTAAAAATAAAAGCAAAAAATAATAAATAATCCGAATCCTGGAGTTGAACACAAAATAATCTCACGCCATTCAGGCACGCATACCACTGACCCATCAACACCAACTTGCAACCTATGTTAAAATAAGTCTCTTGTACATCCGCCTGCCCGTACTGACAAGCGCTAAAATGAATTTGGGCGAGATGCGCATTCTATGTAGTTCTATATTCTTTGCTGTGGGCTAAGTAATGACACACACACACTGCGTTGTTGTTGTTGTCTAAAACTTCGGTCGAGAATCTGCCAATGAGATATCGCAGGCTTGTTTGATTTGCAAAACTTCACATGCAAGCAATAGCGACACTTGGGTATCAACACCAATTTTTTTTTTTTCATACGAAATAAGAACCTGAAAACAAATACAATACAACTAAAACTATTTATTATTTTAAGTTTAAAAAAATACCAATTATATAATGATTAAACAAATTATTTTTCATATATTCAATGTGGCTAAATGTTTAGAGCTCTAGTATAGGTAGGCAGAGTAAAGTGAAAATATAAAAATAGGGCAAGAATTTCACGTGAGATGACCATTGAACTCGACTTTAAGCTTCGTTGTTTAGTTAAATTTATAGATCTTCAGTTTCTCATAATTTTATACTTTCGGAGTATGTGACTATTTTGACACTTGTAAGACAAGTATGTCTTCATATTAACAAATTCATGTATAAAATGCAAAAAAGGGTATTTAGCTATCGACTCTGATTCTGTTGAATGAACAATATCTATGCGCAACATGCTACAAAGATAAAGCTACTTTGGATCCCAGGGCACATGGACATAAACGGAAACGAACTCGCAGATGCGGCTGCCAAACTTGCAGGGCGATCCCCTTGCATAACGGTTATCCCACCCGTCAAACAAGATTTCTGGCGTAATATCAAAAATATTTTGAAAAAAACCGAATTGGCAGAATGGCGTTCATTCTCCCACTGGTATAAGTGACTATTTTGACACTTGTAAGACAAGTATGTCTTCATATTAACAAATTCATGTATAAAATGCAAAAAAGGGTATTTAGCTATCGACTCTGATTCTGTTGAATTCCACGGTGGGTGGAATACCAATCTGCTGGAGTTTCATTTCAAAATCTAAATAGGCATAAAATTTATTGTATTCGATTTATAATATACCAGAGAGGTTATCGGCAACTGCTGCTTTGCTTTAACAGCAAAAAAGTAAAATTGTTTGTGGAATCTTGTAATTGTGTTTCGTACCAAGATATTTGTAATACTAGTTGGAAAAGTAATTTATACTAATGAGTTACGTAGATCGAAACTTCTGAGCTACGACTGGTCTATTTTTTTTTTAACTCTAAAATTACTATAGTGTCTTGTGATGTGAGCTCGAACAAAACTCGTCGAAAATGTTGATGGACAAAAAATATTTTAAATTTGACGGTAGTGGGTTGATTTTTTCAAAAGATAGTAATCGCCGCTTAATTAGTAATTTGTCCCACTGTGTGCTAGAATGAATGTCATAGTGCGCTGCCTGAAGAGAAAAAGCAAAAACAATGATCAACAACAACTGTATTAGCAACAACAAAAGCAGCAATAACAACTAGTATAAGCCGCAAAAAGAATAAGCCTGTGATAAAAATTCAAGGGAATGGGGGTTAAAAAATAGAAAAAATGTTTATTTTTAAGCAACAATCAAAAATTATCAATAATAATAAAAAAAAAATTTTAATAAAAATTTAAATAAAATAAATAAAAATGCATGTGTTTCATTTAATTTCAGTTTATAACAACACCCAAAAAAGTTAAACATTTTAATACGTTCAACAGCTTCAAAGATAAAAGAAATCATGTAGACCAAAAAAGTCAAATATAACCTTTGACACTCCTCCAAACCCCTCTCATTTCATTAACTGCTTTACATTCATAATTCCATACGCACAAATATACACAGAAGCACATTTGCAAGTTGGAATGAGCAGACAAGAGAATCTACGACAACGACCAACAAGAACAACAGCAGCAACAACAACTAACACCTGCAGCAGCATAAGCCGCACTAACAACAACAAGAAGCACAATGCAAAACAATTACACAAATGTGTAGTTTTTTTATTTCATTGTTTGAAATTTAAACTTTTAATATTCATAGAGATACATAGCATACAAAATATTAACAAGCGGAAAAGATCAAAACAAAAAAAGCAGCTAACAGCTATCACATTTTCTTTCATTGTCTTTAATTCAAAAGCAAAAGCTGAAAACATCATGATTTTTGCAAGCCAACAGCTGACTGCCTACATTTTCTTTCATTCTATTCGTTTCACAAACGCACACAAAATCAACTCAATTGTAAACGCTGAAAACGTCATGATTTTTGCAAGCAAGTACTTTTCAGAAGTATCGAGTGTTCGTCTCTATTAGCAATTAGATAAAGTGGAACAACTGGCCGTTAGCGTTTACTCGCTGGTTGCGCCGTTGAGCATTTATTAGGATTTTGATCGGGTCAGCTAGCAGTTGTATTTTGCATGCGTGCAAAGAGCATGGCAGAAACACCCGAACGCCGTCGTCTGTACTGCTCTTATGTGGACACTTTGTATGCTATTCAAAATTGATTCTTAATACAAATTTAATATTTTATTTCTGCTGAAAAAAATAAATATCTTTTGTTTAAAAAAGAAATATATACATGTAAACAACAAATTTTTTTTATAATTATTATAATTATTAATTATATTCTTAATGTTACATATGTATATTTACATACATATGTATGTAGGTACAAGATGTTTTCATTGCTTTTGTTTCTCATGCTTCTCTTGTTGTTGCTATGCACATATATGTACATATTTTTGTTTTTTGTTCTTTGGAAAGTTACGACGATTTTTTTGAATCTGTTTTTGTTAATGGATTACAAAAAACGTAAATGTGTCGTAAATGGTTGCGCTGGTGGGGTGCAACTATTTTTGATTCCTATTGATAGAAAAGAGGAGTGGTGCGAAAATTTCCATCTTAACGTAAAGTAACTTGCAAAAGATGCTGGCGTTTGTGATCTTTCACTTTACTTTAAACTAAAAAAATGTGCAATGTCTACTTAAGAATTGTTTAAGTAATGTTGTAATTGGAAATGTTGTCAAATTTGAATGTAAGCCGGGTTGTATTACAAGAAGACGAAGAATTATTAAGAGCGGTTGATATATTGCATGAAAGAGATCCTTATGACTTATTGCTACGTGATCCAAACTCAACTGCTAACGATGATTTACAAAATGCATCTCTGCACAAACTTGGCGTTATAGCTAAAAAAAGAGAAAATTTAATGGATTATCAGCAATTCTATGATTTAATGCGATTGGCCAATGATCAACAAAGAGATATTCTTATGACTATAATTCGTTATTTACAAACTTCAATTCAAGAACCATTTTAAATATTTTTTACGGGACCAGCTGGTACGGGAAAATCATTCGTTATCAAACTGATTATGGAAATTTACAACAGGTTTACTGATAATGATGGTTACTGCAATGCCTTTATTACATGTGCTTCAACCGGTAAAGCTGCCGTGGCTATTGATGGTACAACTGTTCATACAGCTCTAAAAATTTCTCTTTCAAAACTTTTGCCTTTGTCATCAGAAACGTTGCAATTGTGTAGATCTCTCTTCAGATATGTCAGAGTACTGATCATTGATGAAATTAGCATGGTTAGTGCAGAACTTCTACATAAAATTGATAATCGTCTAAAACAAATAACAGGAAAAAACACTGATTTCGGAAGTATAGATGTTATTTTGATCGGAGATTTACGGCAGTTGCCACCAGTAAGATCGAAACCAATTCACAAGACAATCAGAACGAACATGATTGGACCGCATTTATGGAGAAAATTTAAAATTTTATCAACTTACCACAGTAATGAGACAAGCTAATGTTGCATTTTTACAAGTTTTGACAAAAATAGGTAATGGAGATGTACTAGATGAGCATGAGTTTCAACTTATTGAATCCAGATTTTTCAAAAAAGAGGTTGTTGCTACATTATGTCCTGATGGAGTTCGATTATTTTTCAAAAATGAAGATGTTGCCACCTATAACAATATGATTTTGAGCCAATGTGAAAACAAAGTTCTTTCAACGTCCGTAGACGTCATTATTGGCGCTAAAAGTACCGAGCAAGAAGCTAATTTTAGACTTAAATTACATAAAAAATCTGTTATTGACACAGGAGGACTGCCTTAGAAACATTACTTTTGTTGTTGGAAAGCATTATGTTATTAAAACCAACATCGACGTTTCTGATGGTTTATGCAATGGTGCTGTTGGAAAATTGGTACATCTAGAATTTGATAAAACACACATTAACACATTGATTAGAGTTTGGCTGGAATTTTAGGGTTCAGATAAAGTGGGTAGAAAAAAAGGCAAAAAGCAGCTACTCTAGCAGTGCAAAATAGAGCCGGCAATCTCGCTGTTCCCATTGAATTACGAACAGCAAATATTTATTTTAACATCAGATAGAAAATGTATAGCCAAACGCAAACATTTTCCATTAACTTCAGCTCTTGCTCTAACTATACATAAGTCGCAAGGTGGAACTTTTGACGAAATAGTATATGAATATAGTAAAGCACATTCTCAGGAACTCGTTTATGTTGCGCTCTCTCGGGTGACTAATATTGAAAAATTGTATATCACGACAAAAAACGAAAATTCTACATTCAAGTTTTACCATAATCGAAGGCAAGCTGCATCGACTGCATCTTTGTTGCAAGAATTCAAAAGACTGTCTTTAAATAATGTTCAGACGATAGCTCAAAGTGTCTTAGATTTCATGAGTAATAGAAATGGCATTTCAATAATGACTTTCAATTGCCAAAGTCTAAATAGTCACAAATACGATTTACAAGATTCAGTTACGAGATAAACAAATGTGTTACTTATTACCGAAACTTGTATGACGCGTGATAATCCGATTGAAATACCTTATTTCAATTGTATTGTTCAATTCAAACGAGATACTGTTCCAAATGTGGGGTAGCTATTTACCAAAATAATAATAATGTTACAAATATTATGACTCCGAACATTGAAATAAATATTGCACACGTTAGCGATGTTAATGTTAGGCGCTCATTTGTTGGAGATATTTGTGCGTGCTTATGCAAACTTAGAAATGGCCTACACATAGTCATGGTAGCAGTTTACATTTCTCCAAATCCAAAATTAGACGAGGTACAATTTTATTTTTCGCACTTTACTGGAGTACACTGAAGAAGGGTCGAAAATACTTGGTACAAATGGTAATAAATTTCCACTTATCTTGGCTGGCGTTTTCAACATCAACTTCGCTGATAAAAAATCAGAGCGGTTGACAACTTTTCTTTCGCAAAAATTGAATTTGAAAATGAATAATGATCCACAAGAATCCACAACAAAATATGGGTATTTTCAAGATATTTAGAGGATATGAATTCTCAAACTTATGTTTCTTATTTCAGTTACCATAAACCTATAGTTTCAATTATAAAAATTCCTGAATAACCTACATGTATTGTAAGATAATAAAAATATTTTAAGCAACATTAGCTTTACTCAATAAAAGAAAAAAATTTGATTTTTTTATCGGTCACCACGCTCAAAAAGTGTAACTTGAATTAATATCAAAGAAAAAAAATATTGCATAAATATTATAATTGCATAAGTTGATAAAAATGCTATGCAATAGATTTACCGCGGCAGTCCCCGAGTGCCACACGTATTTTTTACTTTCGAGCATCCATGCCCTTTCGGGGAATGTGTCTGCTATGACACTTCCTTACCACGTTTGGCTTCACATTAACAAATGCATGTGAAAAAGGAGAAAAATGCGAAAAAGGGTATTTTGCTATCGACTTCCAATTTGTTCAAGGGTTTTTCCGCATGCATACACAAACACTAATACTTGAAATTACATGTTTTCTTGTGTGTGCACAACTGATGCAGTTAATGATAGAGAGAGTAAGCATAGGGCCCTTTATTTTATAAAAATTATTGCTCTAAATCTGATTTCGGTAGGCTCTTTCCAACTTCCTATTCTTTAGTCGAAGCATTAAAAAGACATATTATTATTTTTCACAATTGCTTTAAGAAATAACCAGAGGAATAACAAATAAATCAACATACATATCATCGTTCACCTTTGCCACAGTACGATTCCCGAATTGTTCTTTGTTGATTGTAGAGACCACAAAAATAAAATATAATTTTTACTTAGACCGCAAAATATAAATTTCTTTTACGTAATAAAAAATAACGCCTATAAAATCAAAAATTAAAAATGTGAAACCGATCAAAAAATATTAAAAATAAAAGCAAAAAATAATAAATAATCCGAATCCTGGAGTTGAACACAACATAATCTCACGCCATTCAGGCACGCATACCACTGACCCATCAACACCAACTTGCAACCTATGTTAAAATAAGTCTCTTGTACATCCGCCTGCCCGTACTGACAAGCGCTAAAATGAATTTGGGCGAGATGCGCATTCTATGTAGTTCTATATTCTTTTCTGTGGGCTAAGTAATGACACACACACACTGCGTTGTTGTTGTTGTCTAAAACTTCGGTCGAGAATCTGCCAATGAGATATCGCAGGCTTGTTTGATTTGCAAAACTTCACATGCAAGCAATAGCGACACTTGGGTATCAACACCAATTTTTTGTTTTTCATACGAAATAAGAACCTGAAAACAAATACAATACAACTAAAACTATTTATTATTTTAAGTTTAAAAAAATACCAATTATATAATGATTAAACAAATTATTTTTCATATATTCAATGTGGCTAAATGTTTAGAGCTCTAGTATAGGTAGGCAGAGTAAAGTGAAAATATAAAAATAGGGCAAGAATTTCACGTGAGATGACCATTGAACTCGACTTTAAGCTTCGTTGTTTAGTTAAATTTATAGATCTTTAGTTTCTCATAATTTTATACTTTCGGAGTATGTGACTATTTTGACACTTGTAAGACAAGTATGTCTTCATATTAACAAATTCATGTATAAAATGCAAAAAAGGGTATTTAGCTATCGACTCTGATTCTGTTGAATGAAAAATATCTATGCGCAACATGCTACAAAGATAAAGCTACTTTGGATCCCAGGGCACATGGACATAAACGGAAACGAACTCGCAGATGCGGCTGCCAAGCTTGCAGGGCGATCCCCTTGCATAACGGTTATCCCACCCGTCAAACAAGACTTCTGGCCTAATATCAAAAATATTTTGAAAAAAACCGAATTGTCAGAATGGCTTTCGTTCTCCCACTGGTATAAGCAATTCAACCCAAACAAAGATGCAATACTGCACCCAGCTTCACGTCATAGAAGGTTATGCAACACAATTACTCGACTAAGGACCGGCCACACAACTCTTACCCACAACTACCTATTAAAAAATGAAAATAAACCAACCTGCCCAAAATGCGGGGGAGCACTATCAGTCAAACACATACTGGACGACTGCACGCAACTCCAAAACATCAGAATCTCTCTCTTTGGTCAACTTCAACCATCTCAACTACTTATCGATCCAACTCCAAGTAATACTAATCTAATATTTCAGTTCCTTCAAAAAATTTAACCTATTAATCTACATTTAATATGAAACAGTCGAGTCGATGGCCCTAGCAGCTAGCACTCTTTTTTTTCTCTAGTTGGTTATTATATTATAAAATCTTTTATGTATAATAATTAATATATATAAATAAATAATATGCGCAAACATATATGTACATATGTACAACGGATTCGCGTGACCGCCGATCCGAGAATAGAGCGCCATGCCGCACGGTGGGTGAAATACCAATCTGCTGGAGTTTCATTTCAAAATCTAAATAGGCATAAAATTTATTGTATTCGATTTATAATATACCAGAGAGGTTATCGGCAACTGCTGCTTTGCTTTAACAGCAAAAAAGTAAAATTGTTTGTGGAATCTTGTAATTGTGTTTCGTACCAAGATATTTGTAATACTAGTTGGAAAAGTAATTTATACTACTGAGTTACGTAGATCGAAACTTCCGAGATACGACTGGTCTATTTTTTTTTCACTCTAAAATTACTATAGTGTCTTGTGATGTGAGCTCGATCAAAACTCGTCGAAAATGTTGATGGACAAAAAATATTTTTAATTTGACGGTAGTGGGTTGATTTTTTCAAAAGATATTAATCGCCGCTTAATTAGTAATTTGTCCCACTGTGTGCCTGAATGATAGTCATAGTCAGCGCATAGTGCGCTGCCTGAAGAGAAAAAGCAAAAACAATGATCAACAACAACTGTATTAGCAACAACAAAAGCAGCAATAACAACTAGTATAAGCCGCAAAAAGAATAAGCCTGCGATAAAAATTCAAGGGAATGGGGGTTAAAAAATAAAAAAAATGTTTATTTTTAAGCAACAATCAAAAATTATCAATAATAATAAAAAAAATTTTAATAAAAATTTAAAAAAAATTTATGAAAATAAAAATGCATGTGTTTCATTTTATTTCAGTTTATAACAGCACCTAAAAAAAGTTATACATTTTAATACGGTCAACAGCTTCAAAGATAAAAGAAATCATGTAGACCAAAAAAGTCAAATATAACCTTTGACACTCCTCCAAACCCCTCTCATTTCATTAACTGCTTTACATTCATAATTCCATACGCACAAATATACACAGTAGCACATTTGCAAGTTGGATGAGCAGAAAAGAGAAACTACGACAACGACCAACAAGAACAACAGCAGCAACAACAACTAACACCTGCAGCAGCATAAGCCGCACTAACAACAACAAGAAGCACAAAGCAAAACAATTACACAAATGTGTAGTTTTTTTATTTCATTGTTTGAAATTTAAACTTTTAATATTCATAGAGATACATAGCATACAAAATATTAACAAGCGGAAAAGATCAAAACAAAAAAAGCAGCTAACAGCTATCACATTTTCTTTCATTCTCTTTAATTCAAAAGCAAAAGCTGAAAACATCATGATTTTTGCAAGCCAACAGCTGACTGCCTACACTTTCTTTCATTCTATTCGTTTCACAAACGCACACAAAATCAACTCAATTGTAAACGCTGAAAACGTCATGATTTTTGCAAGCAAGTACTTTTCAGAAGTATCGAGTGTTCGTCTCTATTAGCAATTAGATAAAGTGGAACAACTGGCCGTTAGCGTTTACTCGCTGGTTGCGCCGTTGAGCATTTATTAGGATTTTGATCGGGTCAGCTAGCAGTTGTATTTTGCATGCGTGCAAAGAGCATGGCAGAAACACCCGAACGCCGTCGTCTGTACTGCTCTTATGTGGACACTTTGTATGCTATTCAAAATTGATTCTTAATACAAATTTAATATTTTATTTCTGCTGAAAAAATAAATATCTTTTGTTTAAAAAAGAAATATATACATGTAAACAACCAATTTTTTTTATAATTATTATAATTATTAATTATATTCTTAATGTTACATATGTATATTTACATACATATGTATGTAGGTACAAGATGTTTTCACTGCTTTTGTTTTTGTTTCTCATGCTGCTCTTGTTGTTGCTATGCACATATATGTACATATTTTTGTTTTTTGTTCTTTGGAAAGTTACGACGATTTTTTTGAATCTGTTTTTGTTAATGGATTACAAAAAACGTAAATGTGTCGTAAATGGTTGCGCTGGTGGGGTGCAACTATTTTTTATTCCTATTGATAGAAAAGAGGAGTGGTGCGAAAATTTCCATCTTAACGTAAAGTAACTTGCAAAAGATGCTGGCGTTTGTGATCTTTATCACTTTACTTTAAACTAAAAAAAGGTGCAATGTCTACTTAAGAATTGTTTAAGTAATGTTGTAATTGGAAATGTTGTCAAATTTGAATGTAAGCCGGGTTGTATTACAAGAAGACGAAGAATTATTAAGAGCGGTTGATATATTGCATGAAAGAGATCCTTATGACTTATTGCTACGTGATCCAAACTCAACTGCTTACGTTGATTTACAAAATGCATCTCTGCACAAACTTGGCGTTATAGCTAAAAAAAAGAGAAAATTTAATGGATTATCAGCAATTCTATGATTTAATGCGAATGGCCAAAGATCAACAAAGAGATATTCTAATGACTATAATTTGTTATTTACAAACTTCAATTCAAGAACAATTTTAAATATTTTTTACGGGACCAGCTGGTACGGGAAAATCATTCGTTATCAAACTGATTATGGAAATTTACAACAGGTTTGGTACAACTGTTCACACAGCTTTCAAAATTTCTCTTTCAAAACTTTTGCCTTTGTCATCAGAAACGTTGCAATTGTATAGATCTCTCTTCAGATATGTCAGAGTACTGATCATTGATGAAATTAGCATGGTTAGTGCAGAACTTCTACATAAAATTGATAATCGTCTAAAACAAATAACAGGAAAAAACACTGATTTCGGAAGTATAGATGTTATTTTGATCGGAGATTTACGGCAATTGCCACCAGTAAGATCGACACCAATTTACAAGACAAGCAGAACGAGCATGATTGGACCGCATTTATGGAGAAAATTTAAAATTTTATCAACTTACCACAGTAATGAGTCAAGCTAATGTTGCATTTTTACAAGTTTTGACAAAAATAGGTAATGGAGATGTACTAGATGAGCATGAGTTTCAACTTATTGAATCCAGATTTTTCAAAAAAGAGAATGTTGCTACATTATGTCCTGATGGAGTTCGATTATTTTTCAAAAATGAAGATGTTGCCACCTATAACAATACAAAATGACAAAACTCAAAGCAGAATCTGGATATGAACTCAACTCTGACCATAGTCCTGTATACCTTAAACTCTTCGAAACGACTGTACTTGAAAATCAACCGCTTACCTTATCAAACAATTTAACAGATTGGTCCTTTTTCAGGAAAATATTAAACGACAACATGGATCTATCTACAGATATGCTCAGTAGTGATCAAATTGATGAAGAGCTACATGCATTTACAAAACATATACAAATGTCTGCTTGGAGTAGTACTCCTGTAAGAAATTTTAAAATTATTTCCTCATATCCGGATTACATAAGAAATCTTATTACTGAAAAAAGAAAGCTAAGGCGAAAATGGCAGCAAACGAGATTCCCTAGGCTCAAAACAAAGCTAAATCAGTTAACAGAGCAATTATCTCATGAAATAAAGAGATTCAAAAACGAAGCATTCCAGAATTATTTGCATAACCTAACATACGACAGCTCAACAAACTATTCGCTTTGGAAATGCACCAAAAAATGAAAAGGCCACTTCAACAAAACTATCCGTTAAAAAGTCCAGATGGAGTATGGATAAGAGACGACGCAGAAAAAACCGCATTGTTTAGCAGCTACTTGGCAGACGTCTTTACTACTGCTTGTACAGTTCCTAGTCTGCCTGACCAATCCATAAATAATGGTCTTGAAGACACTATTACGTCTGTCTCAGAGCTAGAAATAATAGAGGTTATCTACAGGGAATTGAAGCCACGCAAATCACCAGGATATGACCTCATAACAACTGAAGTACTAAAGGAATTACCTGTTAGAGCTATTGCTAAATTAGCTCAAATTATCAATGCTCTTTTAAATTGAAATATGTACCTCTTTCTTGGAAAGTCTCCGAAGTAATAATGATCCTTAAGCCAGGCAAAAACTCAAGCGATGTAAAATCATACAGACCCATATCTCTGCTTCCCATGATGTCAAAAATATTTGAAAAATTGTTAATCAGAAAGATAATGCTAAAAATAGAGCGGAGTAGTCTGATACCAAGTCATCAGTTTGGTTTCAGAGCTAATCACTCTACTATTGACCAGGTTCACCGAATAACCAATATAATTGAAAACTCTCTGGAGAAAAAGGAAGTCTGCTCAATAGTATTTCTTGATGTAGCACAGGCGTTCGATAAGGTTTGGCATGAAGGTCTAATATATAAAATAAAAATATATCCTATTTGAGCAACAGATTCTTTAGAACTAAACAAGGCAGCAGCTATTCTGAATTATATCCAATAAAGGCTGGTGTCCCCCAAGGCAGCGTGCTTGGACCGCTTTTATATATAATTTACGCAAGTGGTTAATTGGGGGAAGGTCCACGCTCTCAATTTCTAACAAAATCATGCTATACAAGCAGTGACAGTGACCTGCATAGAGATCTCGATATCACAACCGTCGATGAAGAGATCACGCTCTGTGCAAAGTTACATCAAAACAGACTCAGCACACACGTCAATGCTGAAGCATCATGTCTTCTTCAGACTGACCAGATAATGCGTAGACTTAAACGCACAAAGCCTGCTGATCTAGTTAATAGATAAAATAACTTATGGTTAGTAATAATGTGTATACACAATGTGTAATTATAAAAAAATTGCTTATTAGTTTACATGTACTAGCTGCCTTATCACATTACTTTTGTTGTTGGAAAGCATTATGTTATTACAACCAACATCGACGTTTCTGATGGTTTATGCAATGGTGCTGTTGGAAAATTGGTACATCTAGAATTTGATAAAACACACATTAACACATTGATTAGAGTTTGGCTGGAATTTTATGGTTCAGATAAAGTGGGTAGAAAAAAAAGGCAAAAAGCAGCTACTCTAGCAGTGCAAAATAGAGCCGGCAATCTCGCTGTTCCCATTGAATTACGAACAGCAAATATTTATTTTAACACCAGATAGAAAATGTATAGCCAAACGCAAACATTTTCCATTAACTTCAGCTCTTGCTCTAACTATACATAAGTCGCAAGGTGGAACTTTTGACGAAATAGTATATGAATATAGTAAAGCACATTCTCAGGAACTCGTTTATGTTGCGCTCTCTCGGGTGACTAATATTGAAAAATTGTATATCACGACAAAAAACGAAAATTCTACATTCGTTTTACCATAATCGAAGGCAAGCTGCATCGACTGCATCTTTGTTGCAAGAATTCAAAAGACTGTCTTTAAATAATGTTCAGACGATAGCTCAAAGTGTCTTAGATTTCATGAGTAATAGAAATGGCATTTCAATAATGACTTTCAATTGCCAAAGTCTAAATAGTCACAAATTCGATTTACAAGATTCAGTTACGAGACAAACAAATGTGTTACTTCTTACCGAAATTTGTATGACGCGTGATAATCCGATTGAAATACCTAATTTCAATTGTATTGTTCAATTCAAACGAGATACTGTTCCAAAAGGTGGGGTAGCTATTTACCAAAATAATAATAATGTTACAAATATTATGACTCCGAACATTGAAATAAATATTGCACACGTTAGCGATGTTAATGTTAGGCGCTCATTTGTTGGAGATATTTGTGCGTGCTTATGCAAACTTAGAAATGGCCTACACATAGTCATGGTAGCAGTTTACATTTCTCCAAATCCAAAATTAGACGAGGTACAGCATTTTATTCTTCGCACTTTACTGGAGTACACTGAAGAAGGGTCGAAAATACTTGGTACAAATGGTAATAAATTTCCACTTATCTTGGCTGGCGTTTTCAACATCAACTTCGCTGATAAAAAATCAGAGCGGTTGACAACTTTTCTTTCGCAAAAATTGAATTTGAAAATGAATAATGATCCACAAGAATCCACAACAAAATATGGGTATTTTCAAGATATTTAGAGGATATGAATTCTCAAACTTATGTTTCTTATTTCAGTTACCATAAACCTATAGTTTCAATTATAAAAATTCCTGAATAACCTACATGTATTGTAAGATAATAAAAATATTTTAAGCAACATTAGCTTTACTCAATAAAAGAAAAAAATTTGATTTTTTTATCGGTCACCACGCTCAAAAAGTGTAACTTGAATTAATATCAAAGAAAAAAAATATTGCATAAATATTATAATTGCATAAGTTGATAAAAATGCTATGCAATAGATTTACCGCGGCAGTCCCCGAGTGCCACACGTATTTTTTACTTTCGAGCATCCATGCCCTTTCGGGGAATGTGTCTGCTATGACACTTCCTTACCACGTTTGGCTTCACATTAACAAATGCATGTGAAAAAGGAGAAAAATGCGAAAAAGGGTATTTTGCTATCGACTTCCAATTTGTTCAAGGGTTTTTCCGCATGCATACACAAACACTAATACTTGAAATTACATGTTTTCTTGTGTGTGCACAACTGATGCAGTTAATGATAGAGAGAGTAAGCATAGGGCCCTTTATTTTATAAAAATTATTGCTCTAAATCTGATTTCGGTAGGCTCTTTCCAACTTCCTATTCTTTAGTCGAAGCATTAAAAAGACATATTATTATTTTTCACAATTGCTTTAAGAAATAACCAGAGGAATAACAAATAAATCAACATACATATCATCGTTCACCTTTGCCACAGTACGATTCCCGAATTGTTCTTTGTTGATTGTAGAGACCACAAAAATAAAATATAATTTTTACTTAGACCGCAAAATATAAATTTCTTTTACGTAATAAAAAATAACGCCTATAAAATCAAAAATTAAAAATGTGAAACCGATCAAAAAATATTAAAAATAAAAGCAAAAAATAATAAATAATCCGAATCCTGGAGTTGAACACAACATAATCTCACGCCATTCAGGCACGCATACCACTGACCCATCAACACCAACTTGCAACCTATGTTAAAATAAGTCTCTTGTACATCCGCCTGCCCGTACTGACAAGCGCTAAAATGAATTTGGGCGAGATGCGCATTCTATGTAGTTCTATATTCTTTTCTGTGGGCTAAGTAATGACACACACACACTGCGTTGTTGTTGTTGTCTAAAACTTCGGTCGAGAATCTGCCAATGAGATATCGCAGGCTTGTTTGATTTGCAAAACTTCACATGCAAGCAATAGCGACACTTGGGTATCAACACCAATTTTTTGTTTTTCATACGAAATAAGAACCTGAAAACAAATACAATACAACTAAAACTATTTATTATTTTAAGTTTAAAAAAATACCAATTATATAATGATTAAACAAATTATTTTTCATATATTCAATGTGGCTAAATGTTTAGAGCTCTAGTATAGGTAGGCAGAGTAAAGTGAAAATATAAAAATAGGGCAAGAATTTCACGTGAGATGACCATTGAACTCGACTTTAAGCTTCGTTGTTTAGTTAAATTTATAGATCTTTAGTTTCTCATAATTTTATACTTTCGGAGTATGTGACTATTTTGACACTTGTAAGACAAGTATGTCTTCATATTAACAAATTCATGTATAAAATGCAAAAAAGGGTATTTAGCTATCGAATCTGATTCTGTTGAATGAACAATATCTATGCGCAACATGCTACAAAGATAAAGCTACTTTGGATCCCAGGGCACATGGACATAAACGGAAACGAACTCGCAGATGCGGCTGCCAAACTTGCAGGGCGATCCCCTTGCATAACGGTTATCCCACCCGTCAAACAAGATTTCTGGCGTAATATCAAAAATATTTTGAAAAAAACCGAATTGGCAGAATGGCGTTCATTCTCCCACTGGTATAAGCAATTTAACCCAAACAAAGATGCAATACTGCACCCAGCTTCACGTCATAGAAGGTTATGCAACACAATTACTCGACTAAGGACCGGCCACACAACTCTTACACACAACTACCTATTAAAAAATGAAAATAAACCATCCTGCCCAAAATGCGGGGGAGAATTATCAGTCAAACACATACTGGACGACTGCACGCAACTCCAAAACATCAGAATCTCTCTCTTTGGTCAACTTCAACCATCTCAACTACTTATTGATCCAATTCCAAGTAATACTAATCTGATATTTAAGTTCCTTCAAAAAATTAACCTATTAAGCTACATTTAATACGAAACAGTCGAGTCGATGGCCCTAGCAGCTAGCACTCTTTTTTTTCTAGTTAGTTATTATATTATAAAATCTTTTATGTATAATAATTAATATATATAAATAAATAATATGCGCAAACATATATGTACATATGTAGTTGTATGTGTGGACAACAACGGATTCGCGTGACCGCCGATCCGAGAATAGAGCGCCATGCCGCACGGTGGGTGGAATACCAATCTGCTGGAGTTTCATTTCAAAATCTAAATAGGCATAAAATTTATTGTATTCGATTTATAATATACCAGAGAGGTTATCGGCAACTGCTGCTTTGCTTTAACAGCAAAAAAGTAAAATTGTTTGTGGAATCTTGTAATTGTGTTTCGTACCAAGATATTTGTAATACTAGTTGGAAAAGTAATTTATACTACTGAGTTACGTAGATCGAAACTTCTGAGATACGACTGGTCTATTTTTTTTTAACTCTAAAATTACTCGTCGAAAATGTTGATGGACAAAAATATTTTAATTTTGACGGTGGTGGGTTGATTTTTTCAAAAGATATTAATCGCCGCTTAATTAGTAATTTGTCCCACTGTGTGCTAGAATGATAGTCATAGTCAGCGCATAGTGCGCTGCCTGAAGAGAAAAAGCAAAAACAATGATCAACAACAACTGTATTAGCAACAACAAAAGCAGCAATAACAACTAGTATAAGCCGCAAAAAGAATAAGCCTGTGATAAAAATTCAAGGGAATGGGGGGTTAAAAAATAGAAAAAATGTTTATTTTTCAGCAACAATCAAAAATTATCAATAATAATAAAAAAAATTTTTAATAAAAATTTAAAAAAAATGAAAATAAAAATGCATGTGTTTCATTTAATTTCAGTTTATAACAACACCCAAAAAAAGTTAAACATTTTAATACGTTCAACAGCTTCAAAGATAAAAGAAATCATGTAGACCAAAAAAGTCAATTATAACCTTTGACACTCCTCCAAACCCCTCTCATTTCATCAACTGCTTTACATTCATAATTCCATACGCACAAATATACACAGAAGCACATTTGCAAGTTGGAATGAGCAGACAAGAGAATCTACGACAACGACCAACAAGAACAACAGCAGCAACAACAACTAACACCTGCAGCAGCATAAGCCGCACTAACAACAACAAGAAGCACAAAGCAAAACAATTACACAAATGTGTAGTTTTTTTATTTCATTGTTTGAAATTTAAACTTTTAATATTCATAGAGATACATAGCATACAAAATATTAACAAGCGGAAAAGATCAAAACAAAAAAAGCAGCTAACAGCTATCACATTTTCTTTCATTGTCTTTAATTCAAAAGCAAAAGCTGAAAACATCATGATTTTTGCAAGCCAACAGCTGACTGCCTACATTTTCTTTCATTCTATTCGTTTCACAAACGCACACAAAAGAACTCAAATGTAAACGCTGAAAACGTCATGATTTTTGCAAGCAAGTACTTTTCAGAAGTATCGAGTGTTCGTCTCTATTAGCAATTAGATAAAGTGGAACGACTGGCCGTTAGCGTTTACTCGCTGGTTGCGCCGTTGAGCATTTATTAGGATTTTGATCGGGTCAGCTAGCAGTTGTATTTTGCATGCGTGCAAAGAGCATGGCAGAAACACCCGAACGCCGTCGTCTGTACTGCTCTTATGTGGACACTGTATGCTATTCAAAATTGATTCTTAATACAAATTTAATATTTTATTTCTGCTAAAAAAAATAAATATCTTTTGTTTAAAAAAGAAATATATACATGTAAACAACCAATTTTTATACCCTGTACCGTATGGTACAAAGGGTATATTGTGTTTGTGTAAGCCGAAAATGTATGTAAAGTACAGAAGGAGAAGTCGGAGACCCCCCAAAGTTACCTAAAGTATGATCAGTGTGACTAGAGAAGTCGATATACCCATGTCCGTCTGTCCGTATGAACGCCTAGATCTCAGAGATGGTAAGAGCTAGAGCAACCAAACTTTCAGATAAGATCCCTTATTAATCCATAGGAGACAAGTTTATTTTATTTTTTTGATATCGGGATTACATTATATAGCTCCCATAGGGGTGTTTCAGAGGACCTCGAAAAAAAACAAAAGTTTTAGATGGATAATTCGTTTGTTTATGAAGATATCATAACCAAATTTGGCAATCGGAAGTTTTTTAGAGACCCCCAGCACTGTACCAAATTTTATCAAAATCGGTTGACTATATCATATAGCTCCCATAGGATCGATCGGTCGAAAATTAGTTTTTTGTACAAAATGCGTTGTGTTTCGTTTATTTGTGAAGATACCGTAACCATATTTGGCATTAAGAAGTTTTTTAGAGTTCCCAAGCACTGTAGCAAATTTGATCAAAATCGGTTGACTATATCATATAGCTCCCATAGGAGCAATCGGTCAAAAAATCGTGTTTTGTACAAAATTCGTTGTTTTTCGTTTATTTGTGAAGATATTGTAACCAAATTTGGCAATAAGAAGTTTTTCACAGTTCCCAAGCACTGTAGCAAATTTGATCAAAATCGGTTGACTATATCATATAGCTCCCATAGGAGCAATCGGTCAAAAAATCGAGTTTTGTACAAAATTCGTTGTATTTTGTTTGTTTGTGAAGATATTGTAACCAAATTTGGCACTCGGTCCGAAGAGAGAGGTCCGAAGCACTGTACCAAATTTGATCAAAATCGGTTGACTATATCATATAGTCGCCATAGGACCGATCGGTCAAAAAAAAATTTTGGTGTAAAATTCGACTGATTTCTGTTTATTTATGAAAATATCGTAGCCAAATTTGCCGAATAAATTATATCTTTTGGAGGTCTTAACCAATATGTCGGACTTAATTGCAATGAGGTGGTACAGGGTATCCCAAAGTCGTCTGCGCCCGACTTTAACGTTCGCCATCTTTTTTATAATTATTATAATTATTAATTATATTCTTAATGTTACATATGTATATTTACATACATATGTATGTAGGTACAAGATGTTTTCACTGCTTTTGTTTTTGTTTCTCATGCTGCTCTTGTTGTTGCTATGCACATATATGTACATATTTTTGTTTTTTGTTCTTTGGAAAGTTACGACGATTTTTTGAATCTGTTTTTGTTAATGGATTACAAAAAACGTAAATGTGTCGTAAATGGTTGCGCTGGTGGGGTGCAACTATTTTTGATTCCTATTGATAGAAAAGAGGAGTGGTGCGAAAATTTCCATCTTAACGTAAAGTAACTTGCAAAAGATGCTGGCGTTTGTGATCTTTATCACTTTACTTTAAACTAAAAAAAGGTGCAATGTCTACTTAAGAATTGTTTAAGTAATGTTGTAATTGGAAATGTTGTCAAATTTGAATGTAAGCCGGGTTGTATTACAAGAAGACGAAGAATTATTAAGAGCGGTTGATATATTGCATGAAAGAGATCCTTATGACTTATTGCTACGTGATCCAAACTCAACTGCTTACGTTGATTTACAAAATGCATCTCTGCACAAACTTGGCGTTATAGCTAAAAAAAGAGAAAATTTAATGGATTATCAGCAATTCTATGATTTAATGCGAATGGCCAAAGATCAACAAAGAGATATTCTAATGACTATAATTTGTTATTTACAAACTTCAATTCAAGAACAATTTTAAATATTTTTTACGGGACCAGCTGGTACGGGAAAATCATTCGTTATCAAACTGATTATGGAAATTTACAACAGGTTTGGTACAACTGTTCACACAGCTTTCAAAATTTCTCTTTCAAAACTTTTGCCTTTGTCATCAGAAACGTTGCAATTGTATAGATCTCTCTTCAGATATGTCAGAGTACTGATCATTGATGAAATTAGCATGGTTAGTGCAGAACTTCTACATAAAATTGATAATCGTCTAAAACAAATAACAGGAAAAAACACTGATTTCGGAAGTATAGATGTTATTTTGATCGGAGATTTACGGCAATTGCCACCAGTAAGATCGACACCAATTTACAAGACAACCAGAACGAGCATGATTGGACCGCATTTATGGAGAAAATTTAAAATTTTATCAACTTACCACAGTAATGAGACAAGCTAATGTTGCATTTTTACAAGTTTTGACAAAAATAGGTAATGGAGATGTACTAGATGAGCATGAGTTTCAACTTATTGAATCCAGATTTTTCAAAAAAGAGAATGTTACTACATTATGTCCTGATGGAGTTCGATTATTTTTCAAAAATGAAGATGTTGCCACCTATAACAATACAAAATGACAAAACTCAAAGCAGAATCTGGATATGAACTCAACTCTGACCATAGTCCTGTATACCTTAAACTCTTCGAAACGACTGTACTTGAAAATCAACCGCTTACCTTATCAAACAATTTAACAGATTGGTCCTTTTTCAGGAAAATATTAAACGACAACATGGATCTATCTACAGATATGCTCAGTAGTGATCAAATTGATGAAGAGCTACATGCATTTACAAAACATATACAAATGTCTGCTTGGAGTAGTACTCCTGTAAGAAATTTTAAAATTATTTCCTCATATCCGGATTACATAAGAAATCTTATTACTGAAAAAAGAAAGCTAAGGCGAAAATGGCAGCAAACGAGATTCCCTAGGCTCAAAACAAAGCTAAATCAGTTAACAGAGCAATTATCTCATGAAATAAAGAGATTCAAAAACGAAGCATTCCAGAATTATTTGCATAACCTAACATACGACAGCTCAACAAACTATTCGCTTTGGAAATGCACCAAAAAAATGAAAAGGCCACTTCAACAAAAGTATCCGTTAAAAAGTCCAGATGGAGTATGGATAAGAGACGACGCAGAAAAAACCGCATTGTTTAGCAGCTACTTGGCAGACGTCTTTACTACTGCTTGTACAGTTCCTAGTCTGCCTGACCAATCCATAAATAATGGTCTTGAAGACACTATTACGTCTGTCTCAGAGCTAGAAATAATAGAGGTTATCTACAGGGAATTGAAGCCACGCAAATCACCAGGATATGACCTCATAACAACTGAAGTACTAAAAGAATTACCTGTTAGAGCTATTGCTAAATTAGCTCAAATTATCAATGCTCTTTTAAATTGAAATATGTACCTCTTTCTTGGAAAGTCTCCGAAGTAATAATGATCCTTAAGCCAGGCAAAAACTCAAGCGATGTAAAATCATACAGACCCATATCTCTGCTTCCCATGATGTCAAAAATATTTGAAAAATTGTTAATCAGAAAGATAATGCTAAAAATAGAGCGGAGTAGTCTGATACCAAGTCATCAGTTTGGTTTCAGAGCTAATCACTCTACTATTGACCAGGTTCACCGAATAACCAATATAATTGAAAACTCTCTGGAGAAAAAGGAAGTCTGCTCAATAGTATTTCTTGATGTAGCACAGGCGTTCGATAAGGTTTGGCATGAAGGTCTAATATATAAAATAAAAATATATCCTATTTGAGCAACAGATTCTTTAGAACTAAACAAGGCAGCAGCTATTCTGAATTATATCCAATAAAGGCTGGTGTCCCCCAAGGCAGCGTACTTGGACCGCTTTTATATATAATTTACGCAAGCGATTTGCCGAGTCCAAGCAACACAAAGATAGCCACGTTCGCAGATGATACCGCTATAATTGCAGAAGGGAAATCCGAATTGGAAACCACAAGAAAGTTACAATCGGGGCTAAATGAAATCACGGCGTGGACTAGAAAATGGGGAATTAAATTGAATAATCTTAAATCTGTGCATGTGGACTTCACAAACAAAAAAATCTGCTATTTGCCGCTATAGCTAGACGGTATACAAATTCCCTATTCCGATACAGCGAAATATCTTGGAATGACATTAGACGCCAAGCTCCGGTGGGTTGAGCATGTAAAGAAAAAAAGAAATGAACTCAACCAGAAATTTCACACAATGAAGTGGTTAATTGGGGGAAGGTCCACGCTCTCAATTTCTAACAAAATCATGCTATACAAGCAGTGACAGTGACCTGCATAGAGATCTCGATATCACAACCGTCGATGAAGAGATCACGCTCTGTGCAAAGTTACATCAAAACAGACTCAGCACACACGTCAATGCTGAAGCATCATGTCTTCTTCAGACTGACCAGATAATGCGTAGACTTAACGCACAAAGCCTGCTGATCTAGTTAATAGATAAAATAACTTATGGTTAGTAATAATGTGTATACACAATGTGTAATTATAAAAAAATTGCTTATTAGTTTACATGTACTAGCTGCCTTATCACGTTACTTTTGTTGTTGGAAAGCATTATGTTATTACAACCAACATCGACGTTTCTGATGGTTTATGCAATGGTGCTGTTGGAAAATTGGTACATCTAGAATTTGATAAAACACACATTAACACATTGATTAGAGTTTGGCTGGAATTTTATGGTTCAGATAAAGTGGGTAGAAAAAAAAGGCAAAAAGCAGCTACTCTAGCAGTGCAAAATAGAGCCGGCAATCTCGCTGTTCCCATTGAATTACGAACAGCAAATATTTATTTTAACACCAGATAGAAAATGTATAGCCAAACGCAAACATTTTCCATTAACTTCAGCTCTTGCTCTAACTATACATAAGTCGCAAGGTGGAACTTTTGACGAAATAGTATATGAATATAGTAAAACACATTCTCAGGAACTCGTTTATGTTGCGCTCTCTCGGGTGACTAATATTCAAAAATTGTATATCACGACAAAAAACGAAAATTCTACATTCAAGTTTTATCATAATCGAAGGCAAGCTGCATCGACTGCATCTTTGTTGCAAGAATTCAAAAGACTGTCTTTAAATAGTGTTGAGACGATAGCTCAAAGTTTCTTAGATTTCATGATTAATAGAAATGGCATTTCAATAATGACTTTCAATTGCCAAAGTCTAAATAGTCACAAATTCGATTTACAAGATTCAGTTACGAGACAAACAAATGTGTTACTTCTTACCGAAATTTGTATGACGCGTGATAATCCGATTGAAATACCTAATTTCAATTGTATTGTTCAATTCAAACGAGATACTGTTCCAAAAGGTGGGGTAGCTATTTACCAAAATAATAATAATAATGTTACTAATATTATGACTCCGAACATTGAAATAAATATTGCACACGTTAGCGATGTTAATGTTAGGCGCTCATTTGTTGTAGATATTTGTGCGTGCTTATGCAAACTTAGAAATGGCCTACACATAGTCATGGTAGCAGTTTACATTTCTCCAAATCCAAAATTAGACGAGGTAGAGCATTTTATTCTTCGCACTTTACTGGAGTACACTGAAGAAGGGTCAAAAATACTTGGTACAAATGGTAATAAATTTCCACTTATCTTGGCTGGCGATTTCAACATCATTTGACAACTTTTCTTTCGCAAAAATTGAATTTGAAAATGAATAATGATCCACAAGAATCCACAACAAAATATGGGTATTTTCAAGATATTTAGAGGATATGAATTCTCAAACTTATGTTTCTTATTTCAGTTACCATAAACCTATAGTTTCAATTATAAAAATTCCTGAATAACCTACATGTATTGTAAGATAATAAAAATATTTTAAACAACATTAACTTGTCATTTATTCAATAAAAGAAAAAAAATTGATTTTTTTATCGGTCAAAGAAAAAAAAATATTGCATAAATATTATAATTGCATAAGTTGATAAAAATGCTATGCAATAGCTTTACCGCGGCAGTCCCCCGAGTATTTTTTACTTTCGAGCATCCATGCCCTTTCGGGGAATGTGTCTGCTATGACACTTCCTTACCACGTTTGGCTTCACATTAACAAATGCATGTGAAAAAGGAGAAAAATGCGAAAAAGGGTATTTTGCTATCGACTTCCAATTTGTTCAAGGGTTTTTCCGCATGCATACACAAACACTAATAGTTGAAATTACATGTATTCTTGTGTGTGCACAACTGATGCAGTTAATGATAGAGAGATTAAGCATAGGGCCCTTTATTTTATAAAAATTATTGCTCTAAATCTGATTTCGGTAGGCTCTTTCCAACTTCCTATTCTTAAGTCGAAACATTAAAAAGACATATTATTATTATACCCTGTACCTATAGGTACAAAGGGTATACTAGATTTGTGCATGTATGTAACGGCAAGAAGGAGGCGTGGCAGACCCCAAGTCTTTTATACCAAAATGCTTATCATAACCTCGGGTAGCGATTGAGCCATGTCCGTCTGTCCGTCCGTCCGTCTGTATGAACACCTAGATCTCGGAGACTCTAAGAGCTAGAGATACGAAACTTTACCAGCTGATGCGCATATTTCCTCAGAAGATCAAGTTTGTTAAATCATGTCAATATCTTTCCCCGTTCCCCCGTAGCAGAGTTTCGCTGTTTTTAGCTAAACCACTTAATATTTTAATCTGAAACTTAACAGAGCGATGCGTTGGGGTTACATGCATCTGTGTGTCAAAAATAAACAAAATCAGACAACTACAACAAAAGTTATAGTCTAAAATGTAAAAATTTCACCTCCCCTTGCCAATAACCTGCGTCAATATTTGACTCTACGTAATAATAGTAACAAATGACCTAGAACCACCAATTTTGGTAAGCTGATTCATGTGCCTCTAATAAACAAATCCACATCCAAATTTTATCAATGCAGCCCCCCCACCTCCCGCAATCGATTTACCGTGTTTTCTCCCACACCCTTCCACATAACCCCTTGAAACTTACCCCATATACTTTAAATAACTCCTTTGACGTAAATTTCGATTTTCATCAAAATCGGTTAAAATTTACGGAACTTATAGGCATCAATATCGTTTGCACCAACAAAAAAATGTTCCAATTGGAAATTCTTAGTAAGAATATGCAAGAATAAATCTTTTTGGAGAAAAAAGGTACAGGGTATTACACTGTCGGGCACCGCCTCGACTGTATTACATTTTTTTCACAATTGCTTTAAGAAATAACCAGAGGAATAACAAATAAATCAACATACATATCATCGTTCACCTTTGCCACACTACGATTCCCGAATTGTTCTTTGTTGATTGTAGAGACCACAAAAATAAAATATAATTTTTATTTAGACCGCAAAATAAAAATTTCTTTTACGTAATAAAAAATAAAGCCTATAAAATCAAAAATTAAAAATGTGAAACCGATCAAAAAATATTAAAAATAAAAGCAAAAAATAATAAATAATCCGAATCCTGGAGTTGAACACAAAATAATCTCACGCCATTCAGGCACGCATACCACTGACCCATCAACACCAACTTGCAACCTATGTTAAAATAAGTCTCTTGTACATCCGCCTGCCCGTACTGACAAGCGCTAAAATGAATTTGGGCGAGATGCGCATTCTATGTAGTTCTATATTCTTTGCTGTGGGCTAAGTAATGACACACACACACTGCGTTGTTGTTGTTGTCTAAAACTTCGGTCGAGAATCTGCCAATGAGATATCGCAGGCTTGTTTGATTTGCAAAACTTCACATGCAAGCAATAGCGACACTTGGGTATCAACACCAATTTTTTTTTTTTCATACGAAATAAGAACCTGAAAACAAATACAATACAACTAAAACTATTTATTATTTTAAGTTTAAAAAAATACCAATTATATAATGATTAAACAAATTATTTTTCATATATTCAATGTGGCTAAATGTTTAGAGCTCTAGTATAGGTAGGCAGAGTAAAGTGAAAATATAAAAATAGGGCAAGAATTTCACGTGAGATGACCATTGAACTCGACTTTAAGCTTCGTTGTTTAGTTAAATTTATAGATCTTTAGTTTCTCATAATTTTATACTTTCGGAGTATGTGACTATTTTGACACTTGTAAGACAAGTATGTCTTCATATTAACAAATTCATGTATAAAATGCAAAAAAGGGTATTTAGCTATCGACTCTGATTCTGTTGAATGAACAATATCTATGCGCAAACATATATGTACATATGTAGTTGTATGTGTGGACAACAACGGATTCGCGTGACCGCCGATCCGAGAATAGAGCGCCATGCCGCACGGTGGGTGGAATACCAATCTGCTGGAGTTTCATTTCAAAATCTAAATAGGCATAAAATTTATTGTATTCGATTTATAATATACCAGAGAGGTTATCGGCAACTGCTGCTTTGCTTTAACAGCAAAAAAAGTAAAATTGTTTGTGGAATCTTGTAATTGTGTTTCGTACCAAGATATTTGTAATACTAGTTGGAAAAGTAATTTATACTACTGAGTTACGTAGATCGAAACTTCTAAGATACGACTGGTCTATTTTTTTTTAACTCTAAAATTACTCGTCGAAAATGTTGATGGACAAAAAATATTTTAAATTTGACGGTGGTGGGTTGATTTTTTCAAAAGATATTAATCGCCGCTTAATTAGTAATTTGTCCCACTGTGTGCTAGAATGATAGTCATAGTCAGCGCATAGTGCGCTGCCTGAAGAGAAAAAGCAAAAACAATGATCAACAACAACTGTATTAGCAACAACAAAAGCAGCAATAACAACTAGTATAAGCCGCAAAAAGAATAAGCCTGTGATAAAAATTCAAGGGAATGGGGGGTTAAAAAATAGAAAAAATGTTTATTTTTCAGCAACAATCAAAAATTATCAATAATAATAAAAAAAAAAATTTTAATAAAAATTTAAAAAAAATGACAATAAAAATGCATGTGTTTCATTTAATTTCAGTTTATAACAACACGTTCAACAGCTTCAAAGATAAAAGAAATCATGTAGACCAAAAAAGTCAAATATAACCTTTGACACTCCTCCAAACCCCTCTCATTTCATCAACTGCTTTACATTCATAATTCCATACGCACAAATATACACAGTACCACATTTGCAAGTTGGAATGAGCAGACAAGAGAAACTACGACAACGATCAACAAGAACAACAGCAGCAACAACAACTAACACCTGCAGCAGCATAAGCCGCACTAACAACAACAAGAAGCACAAAGCAAAACAATTACACAAATGTGTAGTTCTTTTATTTCATTGTTTGAAATTTAAACTTTTAATATTCATAGAGATACATAGCATACAAAATATTAACAAGCGGAAAAGATCAAAACAAAAAAAGCAGCTAACAGCTATCACATTTTCTTTCATTCTCTTTAATTCAAAAGCAAAAGCTGAAAACATCATGATTTTTGCAAGCCAACAGCTGACTGCCTACACTTTCTTTCATTCTATTCGTTTCACAAACGCACACAAAATCAACTCAAATGTAAACGCTGAAAACGTCATGATTTTTGCAAGCAAGTACTTTTCAGAAGTATCGAGTGTTCGTCTCTATTAGCAACGAGTATGAAATTAGATAAAGTGAAACGACTGGCCGTTAGCGTTTACTCGCTGGTTGCGCCGTTGAGCATTTATTAGGATTTTGATCGGGTCAGCTAGCAGTTGTATTTTGCATGCGTGCAAAGAGCATGGCAGAAACACCCGAACGCCGTCGTCTGTACTGCTCTTATGTGGACACTTTGTATGCTATTCAAAATTGATTCTTAATACAAATTTAATATTTTATTTCTGCTGAAAAAATAAATATCTTTTGTTTAAAAAAGAAATATATACATGTAAACAACCAATTTTTTTTATAATTATTATAATTATTAATTATATTCTTAATGTTACATATGTATATTTACATACATATGTATGTAGGTACAAGATGTTTTCACTGCTTTTGTTTTTGTTTCTCATGCTGCTCTTGTTGTTGCTATGCACATATATGTACATATTTTTGTTTTTTGTTCTTTGGAAAGTTACGACGAATTTTTGAATCTGTTTTTGTTAATGGATTACAAAAAACGTAAATGTGTCGTAAATGGTTGCGCTGGTGGGGTGCAACTATTTTTGATTCCTATTGATAGAAAAGAGGAGTGGTGCGAAAATTTCCATCTTAACGTAAAGTAACTTGCAAAAGATGCTGGCGTTTGTGATCTTTATCACTTTACTTTAAACTACAAAAAGGTGCAATGTCTACTTAAGAATTGTTTAAGTAATGTTGTAATTGGAAATGTTGTCAAATTTGAAAGTAAGCCGGGTTGAATTATTACACATATTGCCATTAAAAGGTCTAGCTGAATAAGGTACGTTCTTTATTTGGTGTGAATATGAATCAAATAGATTTGGTGGAACAATGTTAAAAATAAAACAACAATTTTTTAATGTTTTTTTTTAAAATGTCTGAAAAAAATTTTTTTGTTTGTCAAAAGATGGCAAAAATTATAATAAATTTTTATAATATTTAAAAGAATACATACTTCTTGTTTATAAATGATTTTTTAATCATTTGCTTTAAATGGTGCAATTTCAAAAAAAATGTATGGGATTACATTGAACATAAAAAATTAAACCAAACTAACCTCTCTCAATATAAAATGACGTCAGCGTCGCAATACGTCACTGTGGCAGAGAAAATTTCAGTACAAAAAGCACACACACATGCATGCGTTTTGTGTATAACACATGACGTGTGTCGACGCGTCGCCTTAGCGACCAAGTGTGTGAAATCTCTCACACGTTTTTGCTGGATTGCGGTTCTTGCTCTCTCGTGCGCTTTTGCTTACTGCGCTGTTTAGTCACACAAAGAAATGTTTGCTTGTATGAGTTTTGCCCATCACTGCCTTAGCCTATGCGCCAGAGATAGGGCCGTGCCGACCACTGCTTTGAAGTAACAATACACTTAGTTAGGAAACAAAGTAGAGTTTAGGCACATTTGAATGAACAACTAAACTATTAAATTTGTATTTTTTAATACTCTTAACAAAGAAAAAAATCTTTTGTTGAGCAATGTTAATACATATTTGTATACATATTAACATACAAAATAGATCTTTTTTTTTATCATATAAACAAGAAGTATGTACTCTATTAAATATTACAAAAACGTATTATAATTTTTAACATCTTTTGACAAAAAAAAATAAAAATTTTTTCGTACATTTAAAAAAAAAACATAAATAAATGTGTTTTATTTAAAAAAAACATAAATAAATGTGTTTTATTTTTTTAAACATTTTTCAACCGAATCGATTTGATTCATTAAATTTAATATTTTTCTTAAGAAAATGTGTTGGTTAAAAAAAAATTAAATATTTTTTTTTAAATAGCCCCATTGGCAACTTAGAATCAAAAAACAATTGGTTCAAAAATATTCTGTAGTTTAGTCTCAATTAAAAAAACGAAAAACACGTTTTTTTTAAATTAAACCGCAACGCATTAAGTTTAAGATCTGAAATTTTGAGAAATATTTTTTTTTTTTTTGGATTATGGATCGAACTGCATCATTAGTTTTCAATAATCGCTGGAGACAGTTTTCAGTATCTTATCCAGTTAGACCCTTTAAGAATCAATTTTGAATAGCATACAAATTGTCCAACGTACAAAAAAAATTACTACCTGCTCAAAACTATTTGCCTTTTGGTTAAATACACGCAGAAAACCTATGTCCCCCTGCCATAATCATGCATACGCACACTTTACTAGTTGCGCGAAAAACAAATATGAATGAAGAACCAAAACAAAATATGCAACACAGCAGCCAACAACAACTTCACACATAAGAGCAGTACAGACGACGGCGTTCGGGTGTTTCTGCCATGCTCTTTGCACACATGCAAAATACAACTGCTAGCTGACCCGATCAAAATCCTAATAATTGCTCAATACTCGCTGAAAAATTGTTCGTAACGGCCAGTTGTTCTACTCTATCTAATTTCATACTCGTTGCTATTAGTTTAATACTCCTTGATTATATAGTCTACCTAATAGTTCTTCTTTTTCTTTTTTTATTAATCGATGCATTTGTCGCTTACCAACCATGATTCCTTGTTGTTTTTATTAACACACACAGAAAAAAATAATAAATAAACAATTGAAACGTACGAAATGTTTATTTATTTATTTATTTTTATTGCTTCAAAATTTTAAGACTTTGTATGCGCACGCACTTTGCACTTTATATACCACTGAAAACTAATTTACATGAGAGTAAGCAAGGCATAGGCTGACCAAAAAAATATAACAAGACGAAAAAGTGCAGTTATATTTGCATATTCGCTTCACACTTTTTTGTCTTTTTGCTATTTTTTTGTTCTTGTAAGAGCAGAGCTAAAAATTACTCTCTATTCTTAAAACAAACAGAGCGTAGCGCGCTCTCATTACAAGCTGCTCCATCATACTCTCGCATTTTGTGAGACTCTTCTTCTTCGACCGCTTCGCGCTCGCTTCAAAATGCATGCTTGTTTTCATGGGTGTCACAATCACATATGGTATCACAAATGGATGGAAGCAATCGATCCAAGTAGAACTGCAGGGTGGCGTCAATCACACACACACATACACTAAATTACGCGTTGACGAAAATGGTCAAGCACACAAAAATGCTTGTTTAACACTCGTCTCTAACAAAAAGTAAAAGAAAACGAAACAAAGCAAAAAACTACAACAATACAGGCGCGTGGCGCGGGCTGTAATGTTGTTGTTGTTCTTGCACTGCGTGTAACAATCACTAATGTATGTACATACATATGTATGTATTTTAAGATCGCTTTTCCTTAATTTAAGAATTATTGCACATATTATGAGAATTTTTAAAGTTTGTTTGTTGCTTTACAATTCAATTCAACATTTTACATTCTTATTTTAAGTAAAAAAGGATTTATACTATTTTAGGCTAACTTTTACTTAACCTAAGTATATTCGTACTTATTATTAGATTTTTCTGACTCATTTTTGTGTCTTTGTGTTTCAAACTTCATATAAGATTATTCATTCTTAGTGCAAGTAAAACACGACTTATTTTTATTTTACTTTCACTTTTTCTTAATTTAAGAGTATTCGTAAATTTTTTTTATATTTTTGGACTCATCTTCAAGTCGTTGTTGTTGTGTTCGAACTCAAATTAAGAATTTTCATTCTCATTTTAAGTAAAACAGGATTTTTCTTGTTTTGAGTACATTTTTACTTAATTTAAGAATTTTATCACTTATTTTCAGTATTTTCGTGCTTATTTTCAGTAAAAAATTCTTATTTTAAGTATGAATGAAAACAGTTTTAATTTTAGACCGACATTTTTTTTCCCAGTGTATGAAATTGATAATTTAATTGAAAAATACGAATTAAAAAACATTTCAGAATTTATAAGTCCACCTTTACATTTATATCCTTTAAATTATTAGTACATATATTATTATTATTATATTATTATATTAACATTTACGTTGAGTTGTATAGACGGTGCGTAGTGTTTCGGTACTTAAACGAGATTAAAATTTGAATCGTAATAAAATCTAAGTGACCCGTTAGCTTGTACTCAAGCCATCGGGAAATCCCGAAGAGTCAAAGTTTAAACATAGAGCGAGGAGCAATTAGAACATATAAAAAATTCATAAAGTTTCTCTTAAATTAAACTAACAACTTCACAGTACGATTCTCTTAAATCATAACTGTATCTATACTTTACGATTTAAAAGAAGTATTTGTCATATCTCGAATTTTATCCTGCGACAGTAAATATCTTAACTGCCGCTTAAAAATCGTGATGGAAACTTAGTAACGAGCGAGGAAGAGCAGCTTGGAGGATGGCGTGAACACTTTGAAAGATCTTTTAATTAATTAATTATAACGAATACAAGCCAGACTCCCACAACTATCCGTTATAGAAGACCTATGCGTAATATTTGCACAAACCAGCCAAGTAAAGAAGAGATTGCAACAAATTCGACAGCAGCAATCAGATTTTCGACCAAACCGCTCGTGCACAGACAACATAAACACCATGCGTGTAATTATAGAACAGTGCATTGAATTCAACACAACATTATACGCAGTTTTCATCGATTTTAAAAAAGCCACGAGATATGAAGACTTGGCGTTCCAGAAAATTATAAGCATAATAAGGAATAGCTACAACGGCACTAAGTGTAAAGTTCTGCACAACGGTAAGCTGAGTGAAGCCTTCACATCCACCACAGGAGTACGACAAGGATGCGTCCTATCGCCGCTGCACTTCGTAGTTGTGTTAGACTGGGTGCTTGAAATTTTTGAAGCTGAAAAACGAGGAGAGTTGGTTCTATTTTGGAAGATATGGAGTACGCGGACGATATAGTCTCGCTCTCTCACTTACATCACCAAATGCAAACAAAATTAAGTGAGTTAAATACTGAATCTGCGAAAGTTGGCATTAAGGTCTGTTGAACCAACGAGCTTTTTCGTTGGCCGTAAAAAATTAAACGATTTAATTTAAAACTATTAACAATGTTTATTAAGTTATTAAATATTTCGGCGGCTTAGCGTGCGTAAGGCCGATTATTACGCGCTGGGCGAGATTGAGCTGGCTCGAACTAGATGCACCGGGCAATCAGTGAGAACTAATTCTAGCTTAAGACAAAGTGAGAGCCGATAGCGGCTGCGCTTAGCTTGAGATGGCAAGCGACAAAGCGACAAATGAGATTAACATAGTTTAGATTGAGTGATAAGCATTAAACTCTTTACAATAGTTACTCTAATTATCGCTGCGCAGAGCGGTTTACATATTTATGATTTAACATGGGCGGGGAATTATTTCTGCTGCTTGAGTTCGGCGCATAGCCGAACAAGGTCAATATTGGAAAAAACGAGTCTCTGCGCATAAAAACCAATAACACGGCGTGCTTCAATGTAAAAAAACATCTTAGACACAGAGAGCTTCATTTACTTGAGAAGCATTCTTTCCAAAGAAGGAGTAGCTAGATAAGATGTATTAAGCCGCATTCAAAAGGCACGACGGGCGTTCGCAAGGCTAAGAAACATATGGAGAGCCAATGAAATCAGCGCTAAGACTAAAATCAAAATCTTTAACGCATGTATAAAATAAGTTTTGATGTACGGATCGGAGACCTGGCATGTGACTGCTTTCCTTAGGCAAAATTACAATCATTTATAAACTATTGTTTGCGGAACATAATACGAATATGGTGGCCAAGGACCATAACAAATGAAGAACTATAGAGACTTACTCATCAGAGCGACGTAAACATAGAAATTAAGAAGCGGAAATATAGTTGGATTGGTCATACGTTGCGGAAAGAATACGACGATATCTCAAACGCTGCTTTGACGTGGAATCCACAAGGGGCAAGACGAAGGGGAGACCATCAATGACTTGGCAGAGAACTATACGTAACGAAACGGCAAAATCGTTTAACGAACTAAGACATTGCACAAAACAGAGAAAATTGGAAATCTTTTGTAGAAACCTTAAGCTCCTAAAAGGAGTATGGAAATAAATAATAATAAATAATATCTAAATTTAATATCTAAATATGTAATTTTTGCTAAGCTCCAACAGTAATACTAATATCACAGCTCCAATCTCTATAGAACCTACTCAAAATCAGACAAAATCTTTTCTTGAAGAAATAAAAAACACTGTGTTAAAATTAACAAATCAAATATCTAATTTTCAAACCAAACTTACGGTACAAGCCACCAGAATTGACGCTCTTTTCACACTTCTAGAAAATAATGAATAATAAAAATAAATTCTTAAAAACAATCTTAAAATTATCTCAATAAATGTTAACTCATTAATAAACCAAAGAAGGAGGCAAGACCTTCAATTATTCTTATCTCAAAACACACCAGATATTGCACTTTTGAGTGAAACGAAATTGAATAATAAACATAAAATGAGTTTCAACACTATATATTTAGAAGAGACAGAATGAATGCAACAAGAGTGGGTGAAACTAATATTTTAATTAAAGATAATATTAGCTTTATCTCTTGTTTTGATGAACTCTCTGAAAAGCTTAAAACCCTCGAGACGTGCTTTATTCAAAATCCCATTGGAACTAATCAGTCGCTATTTATTGTAGCAATTTACCAGCCTTTGGATAATAATAGTGAACATTTTAAAGAAAACCTCAACAAACTATTCGAAACGTTACAATTATACAAAGAAATCACTTCTATATAATTGCGGGAGACCTAAATTGTAAGCATTCTGACTGGGGCAATACATTAAACGATAACGAAATAAGCTTTAAGTGCAAACTCTACGCAACTTCCCAACCTTCTTATCCCCGCTTGTGTTGGTTATACACAAAGTGCGGTGCGCCGTCTGGAAAGATTTATGTAGGTGCACGAAATTATGCTCAAGATCCCGTCGTTTGATACAAAACTACGTACAGAACCAATTTCAATCAATAGAATATCAATGTATTGGAAAAACTTTGGACATTTTTTTAAAAGCACACATTTCTATAAATAATTCATAGAAATATTTTACTAACGGTGCATTTTTAAATCAATTTCGACAATGCAACTTTTTAAATGAAAAAGAATTTGTTTGCTATGAAAAGGGTATAAAGACGGGCTGTTGAGTATAATTTCGTGCACCTACATAAATCTTTCCAGACGGCGCACCGCACTTTGTGTATAACCAACAGAAGCTTCATAAGAAAATCTACCGATTGCCCTAATGGATATTAACTATATTGGTGAACTGATTTGTTAAGATAGATGTAGTGACCATTTATAAATACGAAACTCCAAATTAACTTTCAGAGATACTTTGGATTATATATCATATCTTTTTGTTGCAGCGCATTTTTCTTGATGCGAGAAGGACACTAAACACCAAAATTTACATTTTTGATGTTTTTTTTTGGTGGGATACCATATCTTTTTGTTAAAAAGGATACGATTATTTTTATTCATCCTTCAAATAAAAATAATAAATATTATTGTTAATACTTCAAAATAAAAGTAATAAATATTGATCCTATAAAGCCTCGAACCCACAACCTTTCCGCCTCAGACATACACTCATATCACTGAGCCATCGATACCTACGCGGAGTGAGCATCAGAATCAGAAACTACACTAATTATATTTTGTTGTTTCAAATTAGCTTAAAAAGAACAAGCGACGCATTTCGCCGTAGCTACGTTTGTATAAGTGCACATGTGTGAGCACGTTCTCAGATCTTTCATTCTACCTTGTTCATTTACAAGAGCGCTTCTCTCTTTATCACGTTGTGCAAACGACAGATCGGAAACTATAGTGGAATTTTGTGAAAATTTTTTGTTAGTTTGCTGACAATTCTGTTTGTTTTATTTACAAATGTTTTGCAAGCAATATACCAGATAGTCGGTTTGCCCTCTTACTACCCCCCACAATAATCAGTGTAATGAACCGCGTTCCATTATACGCTTATTATTTAAACTCAATAAGAAAATAATAAAAATATATGTTTATTTTTTTATTATAATGCAAGTATTAAAAACAAAAATTTTCATCGATACAAAAATAATAAATATTCTTTATTATAATAAAATTAAAAAAAAAGTACAATACGAGAATCGATCCCACGACATTTTCGCACCGTTCAGATGCTCATCCCACTAAGCCATCGACTCACACAAAAAGTGTATCAAAGTCAGGACTTAACATCTTCTTGTTTCTTTTTCATTTCATTTCAATATCAGCGTCCCGACAATAGCTTTGAATGTATGCGTGCATATACGTGTGGACGCTCTCGGATCTCTCAAAATAACACCATAGTTTGCTGCCAATTTTGTTTGTTTTATTTACAAATGTTTTGCAAGCAATATACCAGATAGTCGGTTTGCCCTCTTACTATCCCCACAATAATCAGTGTAATGAACCGCGTGCCATGATACCCTAATTACACTAGTCGATGATGAAAAATCTCCAGAGATGAGACATATTTTATGTTAGGGTAATGTTTCAGCGTTAAAAAACCGGTTTTTTTTAATCCTCCCATAGCTTGTTTTTTTTTTATGTCTATTTTAGTGAAAAATGCCATTTTTCAAAATACGGTTGCACATATGAGGTCATAAAAACTGAACTTATTCGAATTTTTTCATTATTATTTTTTTTTCAAAAGTATAGAGCACTACCTTTCCAAACTGCCCCAAATCATAAAAATTGGAAACCTTCAGAAAAAACTACAGCCGAAAGAGTGTGCCCAAAACCCCAAAAAACACAACATTTTGGTGACTTTTTGTACGAATATCGCTGTTTCTTTCAGAAAAACTCTTAGACACTTGAAAAGTTAGCTATTTTATGTTATTGGTCATGATATGTAGATGCGATTTCTGTATAGTGTTTTTTATGATACAAAATGACTGATTTATTCAATTTTTAGTAAAAATGAAAAAATACAATTTTTTTCGATAGAATTTTTTTTTGTCACTTTCAACTGCATTTAAGCTCCTGAAAGTGGTTGATTTTTCTATATTGGGAACTTTTACATAAAGTAGTAGTCATTACCTTTCAAATAAGTCTTTTTTCATGAAATTCGAACTATCCATTGAACACCAGCAGTTGAAGGAATCATCATGAGTACACGAAATCTCATGATTTCACCAAAAATATACGAATTTTTTGTATATAATGGTATAATGGATAGAACCAGTATCTTCTATGTTCTCCTGCAGTCCATTTGTTTACCATAGTTTTGATTGTGGACCAACCAATACCACAGAAGGGCGCAGGGGCAGTGGTCAGGGTGGAGGCACCCTGTCGTGCTAGATCGTCAGTGATCATGTTACCATCCACTCCTGACTGTCCAGGTACCCAACATAGCACGACTTTGTTCCGGGAGGACAGGGTTTGGAGGTAATTATGGCATTCTTTGACCATCCTGGAGGAGATGCTCCATGATGATAGTGCCCTAATAGCAGCTTGGCTATCTGAGTAGATACAGATGTTTGCCGCCCCCTAGTTACCTTACTAAGGATACTATGAGCGCAGATCTCTATGGCATGAATCTCTGCTTGAAAGATGCTGGGCCAGATGCCCATTGCACTAGAGATTCTGGCCCAACGACTCCAGCACCTACTGAGCAGGGTATTTTGGACCCATCCGTGAACCATTGTTGCCACCGGAGGTTTCCACAGGGGCTGCCATCAGCCCAAGTCTCCCGACTTGGGAAGAGAAGAGATCTAAATTTCTTGTTATGAAATAGTTCCGTGATCATAAGATCTGATCTAGAGCAGATGGATACGTCAGGAAGGGAATATATAAGTGCGGCATGACCAGTGTCGCTTGCTAAGAGACCAAATGTGATCTGGATACGCAGTAGACTCTGCATGGCTGACTTTTGGATGAAAATGTGCAGTGGTGTGAGTCCAAGGACCGACTCCATGACAGCTGTTGGACAGGTACGCATAGCTCCCGAGAGAGATAGGCATACTAATCTTTGAAGCTTTCTGCACTTCTTAATGGCCACATTTTGCTGCGTCTTGGACCACCACACAAGGGCTGCATATGTGACGATAGGCCGTACCATCATACGGTATATCCATTCTATAATATTTGGGCTGAAGCCCCAAGTGTTGCCAAAGAATTTCCTACAAGCCCACATGGCTCGAGTAGCTTTGGAGAGCACTTGTTCTAAGTGGGAGTTCCAGTTGAGTCGCTTGTCCACACCTAGATATTTGACCTGTTCTGAAAACTCCACCTCAGTGTTATTTATAACGAGGTTCCGAAGCCTAATGTTGTATCTCTTCGTGAAGGGAACAATCACAGCTTTCAGGGGATTGATGTTAAGCCCTTCGCTTAGACACCAGTTCAGGGTTATCTGAAGAGCATTGTCCATCATCTCTATGATGGTGTTCTCATATTTACCCGTCACTATGATAGCCAGGTCATCTGCGTAGCCAATGACTTTATAACCAAGCACTGTCAGCTTAGTTAACAGTTCATCGATCACGAGAGACCATAGCAGGGGAGATAACACACCTCCTTGTGGACAACCTTTTACAGCTCTTATGCTGACTGCTGTGCCATCTAGAGATGCATTTATGTCCCTCTGTCGGAGCATGGATTCGATCCATGCGATCACGTGTGGTTCTATGTTTCTACGTGCCAGCGCTCAAGAGATAGAACCAAAGTCAGTGTTGTCGAAAGCTCCTTCGACATCCAGGAAGGCGCACAAAGCTATGTTCTTGGAGTCAAAAGCGCTTTCAATCTTTCTGACTAGGTGGTGTAAGGCAACCTCTGTTGACTTCCCTTGGAATAAGCAAACTGCATTGGATTGCAGTTTGTTTCTGATATGCAGGTCGAGAAGCCTCTCTACTGTTTTCAGAAGAAATGATGTTAGACTGATTGGTCTGTATGACTTGGGCTTATCTATTGGCCTATTGCCAGATTTAGGGATAAAAACCACCCGAACTCTCCTCCAAGAGTGAGGTATGTATCCCCAGTCAAAGCTTGCTCTAAACAGACAAATCAGTGTGTTCAGAATGAAATCCAGACATTTCTGGAGAAGTGCTGGAAAAATTCCGTCACCACCAGGTGCCTTGAAAGGTTCAAAGGAGCCAATCGCCCATCTGACTTTGTCGGCATCAAATATTGTGCCAGAAATTCTTGCAGCCCCTCTGAAGTTTGGCTCAATCCAATCTGAGAGTTGGGCATCTCCATTGCAGATTGAAGAGCCTGGAAAGTGTGTTTGGAGAAGGAGCTCCAATGTTTCCTTACGGTCTGAAGTGAAGGAGCCATCACTCCTGCTCAACAGACCTACCCCGTTTGAGGACTCTTTGGCCATGACTCGTTGAAGTCTAGCCGCTTCTGTTAGGTTTTGGACACTATTGCAGAAGCTCTTCCAGGTTTCCCTTTTAGAATTTCTAATGTCCTTGTTGTAATCAGTGAGAGCAGCCTTGTACTCATCCCACTGTTTGGTTTTCCTAGCTTTATTAAAGAGTCTCCGAACAGTTTTCCTTTTAGCCGTTAGGTTGGCATTCCACCAAGGAACCTCACGTTTCGACTGGTAAGAGCGCTCAACTGTACTGGCTTGGAAAGAGGAGATCAGCACATCTTCAAGCTGGTTAGCAGCCAAATCAATCTCGTCTACCGAGTTGATGTTGGAGACTAAAGAGTCGACCGCATGTTCGACCAGTGTCAGAAAAAGTATCCAGTTGGTCTTCTTGGGATTGAAAACTCTCTGCCTCAACTCTAACTGCCCCGGCAAGTCAAACCTGATGTGCTGATGATCTGAAAGTGTGGCCTCAATTGTTACCCTCCAGTTACTTATAAGGCCAGACAGGGAGTTGCTAGCCAGAGTAAGGTCTAATACCTCTTCTCTAATAGCATTGATGAAGGTGGGTTTGTTCCCTCTATTTACAACATTTAATTGACAACACAATAAATATTCAAAGAGAGACTCACCTCTAGCGTTGACGTCACTACTACCCCAGATGGTGTGGTGAGCGTTGGCGTCGCAACCGACGACTTATGGCGTTTTACGCTGAAGCCGGTCCGCCTTCCGAATGGCAAAGACGAGGTGCAGAAGTTGACCATGCGTCAGTCTCTGCATAACTCGCCATTGCGTAGTGCAAACTGGATTCTACGCGTTTATTGCAGCCAGAACCCTATCATTCGTCAGGTTGATACTATTGGAGAAATATCGTCGAACCACATGTGTTCGGGGAAACTCCTCCGACATCAACCTGATATCTAGAGCCACCTTGCTCTTGATATGGCTGAAATTGTTGCGAGCCCACGCAGCTGTGGGTTCATTCGCACATATCAGCAACACCCAGATTGAGCGAAGAACACATCCTTCGAACTGTGGTGTCGCATCACCAGCGAATTTGATTGTAACATCGAGAATAGCCTCTTTGATCCGAGCCATTTGTTCGGAAGTAAGAGCTGCAGCGTTTGAAATGAAACCCAGCCTAATGCCTTTGACTACGCTGCTGTAGGGCATCTTGTTTGACTCGACATGAGCTTGCTTGGGTTTCTTTGTCGCCGTATGTGGCGACTTATCGTCAGATCGGATCCTCTTGACCAGTGTCGCAGGGGTGCCGATCTGGCGGAAGCTAAAGCGTCAGTTCTGGAGAGACCTTTGCCAAGAGCGGCTTTAAAGAGTCTCTACTCCCGAGAACTGAGCTTTTCAAAGGGAGCATCAGACTCCAGATTGAGGGTCTGGAGTGTGGCACCGATACTGGCACCAGACGACTTCTGCGAGACTACACTCACAGTGTCATCTCCGTCAGAGACCAGGAGTTCTTCCTCGGAGCTCAAGGCCGACACCTCGATCTACCGATGAAGAAGCAGTGGTCCTTTCGGTTGAAGGTGTACCGGCTGTTCTTGAACAGATTCAAATGATTGAACCCGAGTCCCTACCGTATGCCCAACAGCACTTCTAAGGGGGGTCACTGGCTGCGGCACATCAACCACAACGGTACACAGAGAGGTCGTCGTGCAGACTTCCTTTTGGGGTGATGCTTTTAGAGTGTCATCAAACTCATTAGAAGTATTTAATTTATCCATAAATAAATAAAGTTAATACTCGGGGCGGGGATGTCGCCCACGGGATTGCCCGAGATGCCGTGGGAGGTCAAAGATTAAAACTGGAGGTTGACAGGTATCCAGAGTCCGCATACTAGCGACCGAGCACCCCCTCGGCCATGCATCTATTGGCGTATGATGTTCCACCTTAGATTGGGGTAATTTTTTGAAAGAGTGTTCTTCTCTTCGCCCGACTACAATAAGTCAGCATCCAAGGCAGAGACATGACCGTGCCAAGGACCTGCTTCCAGCCGCCCTCACGGGGAGAGTATAGTCGCACTACCAGTAGTGTATCACAATTACGGCGCGTACCACACAAAGTGGTTACACGTTGATCCCCTTGTGATACCTATTGGCTTACGGCCAACATTACAGTTAAAAGTTCCGATTTACAAATTTACAATGGTGCACACCTAATTAAGTCCATAAGATTTATTTATAATGATGATCTAGTTTATAGTTATTGTTTTATATCCAAATTAGTTTTAACCTAACCAGTAATTATGATATACTTTATATATTATTATTTTTGTTGTGAAATTAATATAGTTAATTGAGACCAAATAAGAAAATTTTATATTTATTGGAATATATTTGAAATGTAAAATATGAAGATCATTTAGTTTTGTTAGTTTTATTATAAAATTTTATAAAGATGCTGAGGAGTTTGAATATGTATAATTTTATAAAGTTATTTTCATTCAGTCTTTGACGTGAGTTGGCAGCGCTAACATCTATCCGGTCAATAAATTTGTCGTGCGCAAAACCAAGTTTTATTAAATTAACAATTTATGGACAAGTCCACTTTTGTGGCATATACGGCTTATCGTTGTGCATTTATGCATGTTTGCATTCAATTATAAATATTCTATACGTTTGTATTACCAATTTACATAAAAGTTTATAACCTAAAAAAGCAGAAAGAAAATTGTGACAGTGACAGTGCAATTATAAGACTCCGCTGGCATCTTTGCACAGGGTGTACACACTGTCTCTTATACTGGGTGTACACACTGTTTTGTGCGTATATATAGCAAGCTGATATAAATAGTTTGACTTATAAAAAAAAAACAAAAAAAAAAAAAATCAGAAAAAAAAACAAATAACTCGATATCTAACTAATTGCGTATGCCCAGTAGGGCATCAGCCCTAAACCAAATATAATGTCTAGACCACCGGATAATTCGTGGTCCTTCGACACAACGTCAATAAATGAGCCCAAGTATATCGTTATTAAAAGAAATGACAATATCAGTTTTGAAAATGTTTCACCATTTTTAATAAAAAAAATGGCGTACGTTAAAGTCGGGCGCAGATACCCTGTACCACCTCATTGCATTTCCTCATTTCCGACAAATTGCTTAAAACCTCAAAAAGATATTATATTCGGCAAATTTGGTTTTTTTTTTTTTTTTTTTTATTAGAAACCAGTTATAGTTGTTTAACTTTAATCTAATATTAGTAACAATTTCAGTGGCTTATTTTATGTATTTGGTATTAATATACTAATAATAATATTTCATATTTTGTGTTTTTAAACAATTTTTCGATTTTTAATATTAGAAGGGTGTAGTCGCTTAAGGCGTCTTGGACTTTCTGGGATCATTAAGCTTCTCGCTGCTTCATTCGGATGTCTCGTCAGCCTGTCGTTATAACGGCTACTGTGGTAATTTATTTGATCACCGATTTTTGGTATATTGAGATCACGCTCTAAGATGCTGTTCCGAACAAACCATGGGGCACCAGTGATTGACCTTAAGGTCTTCGCTTGCAGAATTCTTATTTTGTTTAGGTGAGTCTTAGCCGTACATCCCCAGATTTGGATGGCGTACGTCCAAACGGGTGTTATTATGGTCTTGTAGAGCAGAACTTTGCTGCGTAGGGGAAGTTTGCTTTTAGGGTTAATAAGCCAGTGGAGCTTTTTCAGTTTTTGTTGGCATTTAGCGACAGTTGCTTTGACATGAGGTCCCCATGTTAATTTTCTATCAAAGTGGACTCCGAGGTAGCAGTGACTTCTCTTACGTGGGATATTTTGTCCATTAAAAGTTAGACCTGGCGTAGTTTGGCGTCTTAAAGTAAAGTCTACATTGACTGATTTACTTTCATTAATGGTTATATTCCACTTTTTTGCCCAATTTTCTAACGCGTGGAGGTAAATTTGTAGTTGTACAGACACATCATTGTTGCACATGGATGATGAGAGAATTGCTGTATCGTCAGCGTAAGTTGCAACTAGAAAGTTTCTCGGGTTGATATTCAATTCGGTGTTGGGTAGTGGCATGTCATGCGTAAATAATGTGTACAAAATCGGCCCAAGCACACTTCCTTGGGGAACACCTGCTCTGACCATTTTTATTTCCGAAGAATCATCCCTAATGGATACAGTAAATGTTCTTTGACTAAGAAATGAATGGACGACTATATACTGTGGGGCGGGTAAGAGTAATTTCAACTTATATAAGAGTCCATCATGCCAGACTTTGTCAAATGCTTGTTTGACGTCCAGAAACACTGCTGTGCAATATTGTTTTGTCTCAAATGCATTCAGAATGTGGTGAGTAACTCTATGCAGTTGTTCTGGAGTTCCGTGCTGTTTTCGAAAGCCAAATTGGTGTTGTGGAAGAGCTTTACTTACACTGCTTACTGCCAGCATTCTGCTTAAGAATATTCTCTCGAATATCTTAGAGAAAACTGGGAGAAGGCTGATAGGTCTGTATGAATCTAAGGCTGTCTCTGGCTTGCCTGGCTTTGGAATCATTACAATCTTGGCACACTTCCATTGTATCGGGAAGTGCCCGATGCGAAGGATGGCGTTATAAATGGCAACTAAAAACATAATTCCTTTGCGGGGCAGTAACTTTGCAGTGTGGCTATCTATAATATCATGCCCAGGAGCTTTATTTTTTTTAAGTGCCTTAATTTCATCAACTACTTCAGCAGGAGAAATCGGCTTAACTGGAAAGGACATCTGCAAGGGCGCTTCTAAGAACCTTGTGACTTGACATACGTTTTCATATGATGTTAACTCAGCTGGGGTGAATCTGGACTCCAAGTCTCTAGCGAAAGCTTCTGCTTTTTCCAAGTCAGATTTGCTCCATGTTCCGTTTTCATTTCTTAGCGGAAGGTTGCGCAGTGGTTGCCTTTTAATGCCTCGAGTTAGTTTCCAAAGATTTATTTTTCCGTTTCCGGCTGGATCGGCTCTTTCCAGCATCTGCTCAAAATGCTTGGTGTTTTTATCGGAAAGGGCTTTTTTAAGTACCCTGCTTGCTCTGTGCATTTGAGCTTTGGTGGTCGGATCGTGGGTTCTAATATATGATTTTCGCAATTGCCTTTTTTTACGGACTAAAAGTTCAATGTGTGGATCTAGTTGTGGGGCAGAGCGGTTCATCTCAGGTGTGGTTGGTTCTGCAGAAAGAGCTGCCTCATGAATGTATCTATTTAAATTACCTACAGCTTCGTCGATATCTTTAGGAAACTCAATTTTCGTATTAAGACATATCAGGTCTTCTAAATGAGTCTGTAATATATCAATGTTTGCCCGGTTGTGCAGCAGATGCTTTTTGGCTTCGTATTCAATTCGAGCTGAGTGCAGTTCCAAGACAAGCGGTAAATGGTCAGAGGAGAGTTCATATTTCGTTTTAACTTCAAGAAATCTATGGAAAACACCTTTATATATAGCGAAATCGAGAGCACTAGGCGTTCTGCTAGAGTCATAAGGATAATGCGTGGCTAATCCTGTGGCGAGGATGTTGGCCTCACTATTAACTATGAAGTCAAGCAATTCCCTTCCTCTTTGGCAGGAACGCAAGTTGCCCCACCACTGATGTTTCGCATTCCAGTCCCCCGCAGCAATATATTTGGAGCCCAATTGCGCGAAGAAAGAGCGGAATTGTGTGCTATTCCATAGAATCCCAGGTGGGCAGTAAATGGAAGAGATTGTAATGATTCCTAGGGGTGTGTACAAAGAGATGTTTGCAGCTTGTATGTGGGCAGTTACGATGGGATTAAGTGGAAAGTGTTTAAGGCTGCTACGGATAAGTATTGCGGCTCCGCCCCTGTAACTATCAGACGGATGATTGGCAGTGTATAATACGTATCCAAACATTGTAAAAGTGGTTCGACTACAAAAGTGTGTTTCACTGAGAAGCATTATGTCTAGTTTTTGTCTTATTATAAAGTTTTTAAGCTCTAAGCTTTTGTTGACTATACCCGAGGCATTCCAAATAACTATACGGATGGGCATTTTGGAAGTTGAATGACTGAAAGAATGTGAAGGATTTGTTCCTGCATATTCATAAGTTTATTTTGCATTGTCATAAATTGATCCAGTTTATCTGTAAGATTCATAAGCTTTATTTCGAGTGGCGAGTCATGAAGTGAATCTGGCTGTGGGCGGCTATAATTTGGTATCCGATATCGTGCTTCTCTTCTAGGACTTCTTGATCGGCGAGCAGCATCAGCATATGAAAGGTGCTTATCTTGTTGTTTTGGCTGAGGTTGTTGGCTATCGTTTTGATCCATATTTTTTTGTTTTCTGATTCCAGAAAGCGACGGGAACCTAGCTTGATTAGCTGTATATGGACTCTGTCCCCTTCGCGTACCATGGTGTGTAGATTCTACTTTTGTTTGTTTTGATTGGACTTGTGGAAATAATTTTGTTAGAAGCTGTTGGTAAACCCTGCAGCCTTTATAATTGGCTGTGTGGGAGCCGAGACAGTTAGCACACTTGGGTGGAACATTTTTTGGCTTTGTGCATTCCGTGGTCGCATGCGGCCCACCGCATTTAACACAAATAAATTTTTTGTTGCAATACCTTTTTGTATGTTCAAACTCCTGACATCGGTGACACTGTGATACGACTTGAGGTCGTCTTGGCTGCTCCACGGCTATTTTTTGCCTGCAGAGATCTTTTTAGGTTGAATATATCTTTGTTGTTTTCTTTTGGTTCTAAGTCAACAAAGAAAATACTCAACTGTTCCTTAGTCGCACGACTACGTGGGTTATGGATGAATCGAACCTTATGCCCAATGGCCAAGAGATCTTGCTTTATTTCATCGATTGGTGTAGAGTGGTGTAGGTTTTTAATTACAACTCTATATGAACGTTCTTCTTTCAATTGGTAGCTATGACAGAGGATGTTTTTTTCAATTAATTCGGAGACTATTTGGCGGTAGGTAACAGAATCATAGCACTGCAATCTTATTTGACCACCTATAGTTGTTTTCAGCCCATAGCTTTCGCGGCTTACCGTCGCATCCAGCAGTGCCCAAAACTTTGTGATGTCTTTGATACCGGGTATAATAATTGGGGGAGGTATTGGTTTCTCTCTAGAGAAACAAGGTTCATTTACATCATTAGAAGGGCTGAGCTCCATTTCGTCAGCTACATCGGTAAGTGGTTCAGCAGTTGAAGGTGCAAGGAGCGCATAATAGTTTGATGCAATCGGGTCTCGACTAGTTGGGTGATGATTATCAGTCGATTTACTTTGACTCTGTCGGGGTCTCCCAGTACATGAGGCATCTCTATCCTGCCAGGAAACAACATCAGTTGGCTTCTGGGAGGTATGGCTGGTATAGCTAGATACTATTGGGCATTCTGGGCTAGGATTATCAATTATTTGGCTTCGCACAGAATTTCCAATAGCTAAATCAGCAGTAAGCTGGGCTTTGAGGGCTGCAGTAGTTGCAGAACTGATGTGATCAGTAGGGGATGTCTTGTTGACACGGGAGTCATTGATGGCTAACTTTGATGTGCGAGTTTCCATTTTATTAATCTTTGTAACTTGCAAGCAAGTACCGCGCGCTTTGGCGCCACTAGTCTCACTGGTACCGCGCGCTTAGGCTGGAATTTGTTTTTGCTTTCACTGGCTGCTGACTTTTAGTAGTCAGGCAAGAACCGCGCGCTTAGGCGCCACTAGCTGTGTTAGATACACGAATACCGCGCGCTTAGGCTGGGAGATTTAATTGCACAGAAAAACAATTGTTGTTGCCACTGCAGTGGACTTGTCCATTTGCATTTATATTTATTACTTTATTGTGAAGATGAAAACGCATCCGTACTCAACGAGAGCATGATCGAGACTGCAAATTTGGTTACGATGTTTTCATAAAAAAAGATGGCGAACGTTAAAGTCGGGCGCAGACGACTTTGGGATACCCTGTACCACCTCATTGCAATTAAGTCCGACATATTGGTTAAGACCTCCAAAAGACATAATTTATTCGGCAAATTTGGCTACGATATTTTCATAAATAAACAGAAATCAGTCGAATTTTACACCAAAAATTTTTTTTTGACCGATCGGTCCTATGGCGACTATATGATATAGTCAACCGATTTTGATCAAATTTGGTACAGTGCTTCGGACCTCTCTCTTCGGACCGAGTGCCAAATTTGGTTACAATATCTTCACAAACAAACAAAATACAACGAATTTTGTACAAAACTCGATTTTTTGAACGATTGGTCCTATGGGAGCTATATGATATAGTCAACCGATTTTGATCAAATTTGGTACAGTGCTTGGGAACTCTAAAAAACTTCTTATCGCCAAATTTGGTTACAATATCTTCACAAATAAACGAAACACAACGAATTTTGTACAAAACACGATTTTTTCGACCGATTGGTCCTATGGGAGCTATATGATATAGTCAACCGATTTTGATCAAATTTGGTACAGTGCTTGGGAACTCTAAAAAACTTCTTATTGCCAAATTTGGTTACAATATCTTCACAAATAAACGAAACACAACGAATTTTGTACAAAACACGATTTTTTCGACCGATTGGTCCTATGGGAGCTATATGATATAGTCAACCGATTTTGATCAAATTTGGTACAGTGCTTGGGACCTCTAAAAAACTTCTTATTGCCAAATTTGGTTACAATATCTTCACAAATAAACGAAACACAACGAATTTTGTACAAAACACGATTTTTTGACCGATTGGTCCTATGGGAGCTATATGATATAGTCAACCGATTTTGATCAAATTTGGTACAGTGCTTGGGAACTGTAAAAAACTTCTTATTGCCAAATGTGGTTACGGTATCTTCACAAATAAACGAAACACAACGCATTTTGTACAAAAACTAATTTTCGACCGATCGATCCTATGGGAGCTATATGATATAGTCCACCGATTTTGATAAAATTTGGTACAGTGCTGGGGGTCTCTAAAAAACTTCCGATTGCCAAATTTGGTTATGATATCTTCATAAACAAACGAATTATCCATCTAAAACTTTTGATTTTTTCGAGGTCCTCTGAAACACCCCTATGGGAGCTATATAATGTAATCCCGATATCAAAAAAATAAAATAAACTTGTCTCCTATGGATTAATAAGGGATCTTATCTGAAAGTTTGGTTACTCTAGCTCTTACCATCTCTGAGATCTAGGCGTTCATACGGACAGACGGACAGACGGACAGACGGACATGGGTATATCGACTTCTCTAGTCACACTGATCATACTTTAGGTAACTTTGGGGGGTCTCCGACTTCTCCTTCTGTACGTTACATACATTTTCGGCTTGCACAAACACAATATACCCTTTGTACCATACGGTACAGGGTAAAAAAAAAATCAGTCGAATTTTGCCCCAAAAAATTTTTTTGACCGATCGGTCCTATGGGGACTATATGATATAGTAAACCGATTATGATCAAATTTAGTACACTGATTGGGAACTATAAAAGACTTCCGACTGCCAAATTTGGTTCCGATATCTTCAAAACCAAACGAAACACAACGAATTTTGTAAAAACAGCGTTTTTTTGACCGATCGTTCCTATGGGAGCTATATGATATAGTCAACCGATTTTGATCAAACTTAGTGCATTGCTTGGATACTCTAAAAAACTTCTTATTGCCAAATTTGCTAACAATATCTTTACAAACAAACGAAAGGCAACGAACTTTGTACAAAAAACGATTTTTTGATCGATTGGTCCTATGGGAGCTATATGATATAGTCAACCGATTTTGATCAAATTTGGAACAGTGCTTGGCAGCTCTAAAAAACTTCTTAATGCCAAATTTGGTTACGGTATCTTCACAAATAAACAAATCACAACGAATTTCGCACAAAAAATATTTTTTCGACCGATCGATCCTATGGGAGCTATATGATATAGTCAACCGATTTTGATAAAATTTAGTACAGTGCTGGGGGTCTCTAAAAAATTTCCGATTGCCAAATTTGGTTATGATATCTTCATAAACAAACGAATTATTCATCTAAAACTATTGGTTTTTTTCGAGGTCCTCTGAAACACCCCTATGAGAGCTATATAATGTAACCCCGACATCAAAAAAATAAAATAAACTTGTCTCCTATGGATTAATAAGGGATCTTATCTGAAAGTTTGGTTGCTCTAGCTCTTACCATCTCTGAGATCTAGGCGTTCATACGGACAGACGGACAGACGGACATGGGTATATCGACTTCTCGAGTCACACTGATCATACTTTAGGTAACTTTGGGGGGGTCTCCGACGTCTCCTTCTGTACGTTACATAAATTTTCGGCTTGCACAAACACAATATACCCTTTGTACCATACGGTACAGGGTATAAAAATTATTGATTATACTTGCGGCGGCGAAATTGTCTCATGCAAGAAAACAAGAGCTGGCCCCCTTTTAATTAAAACAAAAAATTTGACTCAAGCACAAAAACTACTTAAACTTACTCAATTTGGAAATCACCTGGTTGCTGCCTGTATGCACAATACTCTAAACTACACCAAGGGTGTCATCTACTCCAACGATCTACGTCATATTCCTGAATCGGAGATCCAGCTTGAACTTAAATCGCAAAACGTAACTGATGTCTACAAAATTAAGAAATCTGACGACGGCCTAAAAGAAACGGGCCTTATCATCCTTACTTTTGCTTCAATCAACCTACCGGAGAAAATTTCAATTGGGTATGAAATAGTCAATATTCGCCCCTACATTCCACTTCCTCCCAGATGTCGCAACTGCCATCGTTTTGGACACCCCACTTCAACCTGTAAAAGCCCCAAATCTTGTCTTAACTGCTCCGCTGAGCAACACATAACTGAAGAAGAACGTTGCCTAAACGAAAAAGCATGCATTAACTGTAAAAATGAACCTCCCAGCACCGCCAAACACAGCCCTCTAGACAAGTCATGCCCAGCCTTTATTAAACAAAAAGAAATAACTGCTATTAAAATTTTAGACAAGGTTGACTACACAACTGCTCTTGGGATCTACCATTCCCGTCATACCCACCGATCAACAACTTACGCACAAGCAGCAGCCACCACATCTATAAAATCATACCACCAATCCACACCAACTTCTACCCAGGACTTCTCAAACAAATCAATTTCAAAGCTTTGTCAATTGTTACGCCAACGAATCATGTACTAACAAAATCAACACAACAACAAAGAAAAATAACTTCTTATGAAGACACCTCAAGCGAATCAGATGCCTTCCTTAGCCCTAAATCACCACTCATTCTAGGCGAAAAGGCGAATTCCAGTGGAAACAACGTTATGGACAATACACTCTTTGATGTCCATCCATCCTGTTCTAACGCCAATTCCTCCAAAGATGTTAAAACCAACTCTAATAAGTCTAAAAATTGAGTATACCACTTAAGTCAAAAATTAAAATAGATCAAAATCACATATCCAAACACTCTGTGAATACTTTACACAAAGATAAGATAATCCACTAGTTATAAGATACTCACATTCAACTCACTATCTTTACACCACCAACTTCATATTTATCAAATTTAATTTTTTCTTTTTCTTAAATGCTTAAGATCATTCAATGGAATATAAGAGGCTACAGAAATAATTTTAGTGAGTTGCAATTGCTTATGAAGCAATATAACCCACATATTGTTGCTCTTCAAGAAACTCACCTTTTAACAAAGTTCCCCCTTCCCATCCCTATTAACTTTTCGCTTTTGGAACTCAATAGCTCCAACTCCTTCGGTGGTGTTGCTCTGTTGGTTCATAATTCAATTAGTTTCCAACAATTAAATCTTAACTCTGACTTTGAAGCTATCGGCATCTCAGCAGATTCGAATGTTCTACTCACCACTCCTTCACACATATTGACCTCTCTCTTATCTCAGCCAACCTAGCCCCTGTAGCTCGATGGGAAGTTATTGACGACCTATTTGGTAGTGACCATTTCCCCATTCTCATAACGCTCTTCCCCAATCCTAACCCTTCAATGCTCATTGCAAAACCATCTTTTAAACTAACTGCTGCCAAGTGGGACATATTTGCCGACTTAGTTAGTAAACTCGCTTACTCTTACCCTGTAAGTGACAATATTAACAAAGAAGCCGCGTTAATCAAAAAAACTATTATTCAAAGCGCCCACTTTTCCATCCCGCAAAACTCAACTTTCCGCTTCCATCATACTGTTCCGTGGTGGAACAAACACCTTACTGCATTAAAAAAGGTCAAAAATAAAAAATGGTCCCTTCTGAAGAGACAAATAAATTCAACAAACATAATTGAATTCAAAAAAGCCAATGCTATATTCAGAAGAGCCATTAGAGTCAATTCCCAACAAAAAACATCCACAGCATAATACTTCCCACCACACAGTCACCCACAACAGTTCCCAACAAAATTGCCAGTTCATTTGCTGAAATCTGGTCAGAAGAAGCCCAAGACTGCAATTTCTCCCCTCAATTCTGCTTAAATAAACAAAATGTTATTAACTCTCACTCTTATTCCCAACCATCGACATCAGCCCTAGAAATAGAAAAAGACATATCACTGCTGGAACACTCTCATCACTTAATTCTCTTAAAGGTGTCTCGCCGGGAATTGATCGTATCTCCTATCCCATGATTAAAAATACACCCCTTTCATTCAAATACCGCATTCTTCATCACTTTAATACTATATTCAAATCAGTAATTCCCCAAGTTTATAAAGCAAGCCTAGTCATTCCTATTCTTAAACCAAATAAATGTAAAACAGACCCTAAATCTTACAGACCAATTTCCTTAAACCCGTGCTTAGCTAAAGTACTAGACAAAATAATTGCTAAGCGGCTGTGGTGGTTTGTCACTTCTAACAATCTTATCCATAAAAATCAATTCGGTTTCAAAAGGGGTAAGTCAGTCTTTGATAGTCTGCTTTTTATAGATCATCTTGCAACTAGAGCCTTATCAACAAAGCGCCACCTATCAATAATCTCATTTTGCGAAAGCATATGATAAAATTGGTATCCACTCCATAGTTCACCAACTTCGGGAATGGAAAGTAGGTCCATTTATGCTTTCTTACGTCCTCCACTTTATGTCCAACCGTAAAATAGTTGTTAAAAATGGCAAAACTATTTCTAATTATTTTCCCCTTCAGAACGGTATCCCCCAAGGCTCTCCTATCTCCGTAATCCTTTTTCTCATTTCATATAATAAACTAGCTAGTGCAATTGCCATCCATAAAGAAATAAAATTCTGTGCATATGCAGACGACTTCCAAATTATTTTAGACCTTAATAAGCAAAAAAATCCCATAGTTCACTTGGACCAATTGTTTGTTGATATTAATAACTGGTGTGCATACTCTGGTGCATCCCTTTCTTCTTCTAAATCAGAACACATCCACATCTGCCGCAAACATAACTGTTCATGCACAATTTATACTGGATCCTTCAGTATTCCGTCCGTGACCTCACTTCGTGTCCTAGGTCTCACTCTCAACAGCAAATACAACTGGAGTGCTCATATAGCTAAGCTGTCTAATGACCTTACTAAGCCACTTAACATCATTAAACTTCTTTCTAATATTAAATACAACTGCAGTTCATATACACTAACTCAAATAGTTAAATCAATACTTATCTCTAAAATAGACTTTTGCCTTCCAATCTATGGTCGCGCCCCTGTGTCCCTCCTTAATAAACTAAATACAATCCAAAACACCGCAATCCGATCAGCTCTTGGTGCATTCCGTACTTCACCAATTAATAATATGCTTATTGAATCTAATATTCACACAATCCACAATAGATGTATCTTTTTAACAGCTAAACTTTCTAAGACCCTTATTAACTCCTTTGACTCCCCACTAAAATACCTTATAAAGCCCAACAAACGAGAATATAAGTACCCAAGCACAATTGACAAAATAATTCATCTCTGCAATTATCTGAACGTTCCCTTCCTCCCACAAAAAACAATCAAAATGAAAGTGTTCAGATGGCAAAATTTAACCGAGTCTATTGACCTATCTCTTTCAGTCTACAATAAGCCAAATACCACCGTGGATATCTATAATCAACTTTTTCTTAACTATAAAAACAACAACTTCAGATACAATTTTGTTTATACTGACGGATCTAAAAAAGATAACATTACTGCGTATTCTATCACTTCTGACACTGAAATTTTCAAACTTGGTCTTCTTCCCCTTCACTCCTCAGTTTTTGCAGCAGAAATAATAGCTATCCACGAAGCTATGAAAATAGTTTCAAAAAAACGTGGCAATTTTATCATCTGCTCCGACTCACTCTCAGCAATCAAAGCAATCCTTAATGAATTGAATAACAACTTTTACGCCGTCTCAATCAGACACTTTATAATAAACAAATTCCCTAAATTTAAATTACTTTGGGTTCCTAGCCATTCAGGCATTTCAGGCAACGAATTAGCTGACAGATCAGCGAAGTCTGCTACTAATCTTCCTCTCATTTACACTCCCAACCTTTCTTATAACGATGTCTCTTCATTTCTTAAAAATTATTCCAATAATAATCATAAATCTCTACTCCAACAGACTTCGAACTGGTATAAACTATTACACAACGGCCAAAACACTTACCCCATTAATTATAATAATCTTTCAAGACTTGACCAAGTAAAACTTACAAGAATCCGGCTTGGTCATACAAAATTAACTAATGCTCACTACCTAGACTCAACACTTAGCAACACCTGTCCTCTATGCAACAACTCCCCCATAAACATTACGCATATAATAAAATCCTGCCCAGCCTTATCCCATCACCGTTCTTCCATTTTCCTAAACCAGAACCCCCTCTCTATTATCTCGTACCCAAACCAAAGCAACTCTAAACTAATATTAGACTTTATTAAAAAATGTAAAATTTACCACCTAATTTAGAATTAAATAACATATATTAAAATATTACACAATTAATTTTAGTAAAAATATTTAACTACTACACAATTTTACACTCTACACTTTTAGAATTAGTTAGCTAAAGGCCCTGGTAGCCATGGCTTTCTTTCGTTATAGTTAGTTTATATCTTTTAAGGGTAAACTAGCTTTATATACCAAGGGTCCGCCGACTAAGAAGTGCGCCGGTGTCAATGCCTCCCCGTCGTTGGGATCGGCGCTTAGTGCGCCAAGTGGCCTTGAATTCAGCGCGGACTCGACGCCGACTAGGAGTGTTCCGAGCTCTTCGGCCGTTAGCAGGGCGGTCCCTACTGTCCGTAGGAACAGGCTCTTTGCTGATTTCACACCTGCTTCCCAAAGTCCTCTTCAATGAGGAGCTCTGGGAGGTATGTAAGCAAATTCGCATCCGATCTTCGCTGCGAATGCGCTTATACTGCCCGCTTCTTGGCTCCACCTTGCTCGAAACTCCTTCATTTGTCGGTCTGCTCCTACGAAATTTGTAGCGTTGTCGCAGTGGACTTTCTGTGGGATCCCTCGTCGGCCGACGAACCTTTGGAAAGCCAAAAGAAACGCATCAGTGGTTAAATCAGAAACTAATTCTAGGTGAACCGCTTTTGACTCAAAACAAACAAAGAGCGCTACATAAGATTTGTATGACTTTTGCCACGAATTCGAAACGTTGTGCTTATCGGGCCACAGAAATCTACACCGCATATAAAAACAGGGGGGAAGGCTCGGACGCGATATGCTGGTAGGTTACCCATTATCTGCGTCAGCAGTCGGGGCTTGTATTTAAAACAGGAGGTACATGAGCGTGCTGTGCGGGTGCAAAGTGTTTTGGCGTTCACCACCCAGATTCTTTCTCGAAGAAGACTGACGAGGGCTTGAGGACCAGCATGGCAGTTGCTCCTGTGTAAGTGTATCACGTAAGATTTGATGAACTGGGAGTTTTTTGATAGCAACAATGGGAATTTGGCTTCGTATGGGATAGGAGCATTTAGTAACCGACCCCCAACTCTCAAAAGTGAACAAGTACCCCACGTTTCCTGGAGGTCGTGCATGAAAGGACTTAATCGTTGAAGGTTTGGTTCCAGAGTCAGCCTTTTCCGGATTTTTTCAATCTCTTCCCTGTATTCGTATTGTTGAACCTGTTCGACAATTTTATTGAACGCGAATAATAGTTCGCTTGACGTAATTGCCGCGGGGATAGGCAACATCATGCGGTTGCACTTATTTATGAATCGGAATACCCCAACAAGTCATTTTCCTGGACATCGGCTAATAGAGCAAATGCGGATTTAAGGGTCTCCGTCGTGAGAAGGTTGCACGGGTCATCGAAATGACGATTGGCCGGCCAGCAATCTTCGGTTTCCCTTAGAAATGGCGGCCCCTCGAACCAGAAGGAACTAGTGAGTTCGTCAACGTTGCATCCGCGGGAAACAATGTCTGCGGGATTCAATTTTGTCTGTACGTGGCGCCAAGTTGCAGTTTCCGACCACTCTTGCACTTCAGCCACTCGGTTTCCAACGAACACTGATAACGATGACGGATGAGTTTTTATCCAGTGCAGAGTTATTTCAGAGTCTGTCCATAAAACGACCTTCTCAATTGGAAACTTAAAGAATTGGCTAACACGATGGAAGAGATCTGCAAGAAGGTGAGCTGCACAAAGCTCAAGACGGGAAAGCGTTTTCGTCTTAAGGGGCGCTACTTTAGACTTTGCAGTAAGCAGAGACACTCTTAAACCTTCTGCAGTACGCGTGCGGACGTATATGCAGGCGCCGTATGCTCGCATAGAGGCATCGGCGAAACCGTGAATCTGCGTTGGTAACTCTGTATCTGTATGGACGAATCGATTGATCTTGATCTCATCTAGTTGATGCAGGTTTGACTTGAAAGATACCCATGACGTGTGAAGATGCATCGGTATCGATTCGTCCCAGTCCAACTTTTGCAGCCACAATTCTTGCAACAGCATCTTGGCCTTCGTGACTAAAGGGCACAGAGGGCCAAGTGGATAAAATAGTCGGGCTGTTACTGATAAGAGGTTACGTTTGGTTGCTCGAAGTTTTTCGAATATGTCTTCCAATTTAAACTGTAAAACATCTTTCTGCGGCAACCACATAACGCCTAACGTAACTTGGTCACGTCTGAGCCGACTGCGGCTAATGGTACAGCCTCGGTGTTCTTAGCGGACAGCTCTGAGCAGTTTGAAAACCACTTGGCTAGTTCAAAACCTGCACTCTGAAGCACATGAGTTACTTCAGATCGAAGCTCGTACAGTTTTTCGACGGAATTGGCTCCCGTCAGCATGTTGTCGACATAAAAGTCATGTCGGATAACATCTGCAGCAGTAGGATGTGAGAGCTCTACCATTTCGCTTAAATTTGTCAGGCAACGTTTAGCTAACGAAAAATTTGCAGAGCTTCAGACGGATCTTTTCTCCACACTATGAGTTGAAAGTTCTTGTCTGCTTCGTTTACCATCACTTGACGGTACATTTTCTTAATATCTGCTACAAGCGCAAATTTGTTAAGACGAAACCGAAGTAGCGTAGAATAAAGCTCTTCTTGCACAGTGGGACCAACCATCAAAGTCTCGTTTAATGCTACTTGCGTCGATGTGCGGCAAGATGCATCAAACACTACTCGCAACTTAGTGGACGTGCTCTGGGGCCGCAGTACGAACTGGTGTGGGATAAAGTAGTGAGGAGTGTTAGGAATTTTGTTATCTGTCGGGGACATATCACCCAACAACACATATTCGTTCATGAATTCGAGATACAGCTCTCGCAGCTGACTGTTACCTGATAACCTTTTCTCTAGCGACAAGAAACGACGTTTCGCAACTTCGTAGGATGACCCTAGAGTCTTTGGGTCAGATTTAAATGGTAGGCGTACTTCAAATCGTCCTGTTGACAGAAGGACAGTATTTTTATTAAAATGTTCTTCGCAAAGTTGGTGCTCAGGAGTTAAAGCTTTGGACTTAGAGGGCAAATCTTCTATAGACCAAAATTTTTGCAACGTTTTATCGATTGAGGATAGTTCTTCCTCCTGATGGCTTAGGTGCATTACACTTTTTGCGGTTAATGACGTACGAGTGGCGCATCTTCCGGATACTATCCAGCCAAGAACCGTTTTTTGTAAGATTGGACAATCAGGGCCCTGCTTGACTTGGCCAACAGAAAGAAGTTCAAAAAAGGATTCTGCACCAATTAGCATATCGATCCTTTGAGGCCTAAAGAAACCTGGGTCTGCTAGCTCTAAATTTTTGGGAATCGGTAATGTGAATTTTCTTCTTTGCTTCAGCATTAGACTCCCCAATACCTCTCACATTTATACGTGCGGCCTCCCTTTTGAGCTGCAGGCGCTGCGCTAGATCTTCTGTTACAAAATTCACTTGGGACCCCGAATCGAGCAGTGCCCGTGCGAAAACGAATTCACCACTGTTGGTTCTGACTTGCACAATTGCTGTGGCCAAAATCACTCTATCTGACGCCGCCGTGTACATAGAATGCGGCGTAGGCGGCTGATCTTGCACAGTTGATGACTACGAGGGTGGTGGTGACGTTAGGATTGTGCTGGCAGTGTACATATGCAGAATTGTGTGGTGTGAGCGGTTGCAGACTCGGCATTTTCTCGCTCTACAGCTTGTGACTGTATGGCCTCTACGTAGGCAATTTATGCATGCTGCCGCCGTTTTGGCGAAATTGTACCTCTCATGAACAGAGAGGGCTGAAAAGGGGCCGCATCTGTCTATGGGATGATCCTCGGACTTACAAAACAGACAAATTTGGGTTGCTTGTTGGTCGTTGTGAGAAGCGACAAGGGAGTAATTATTTTTATTAGCGGGTTTCTTTTGATTGTTTTGGCCGACCTGTGTAAACGAATATTTTGCATGTGTGGTTTCTTTAGCAACCATATGTTGATAGCGTTGATTCAACGTGGCTTCGCACGTGGTCCATAGTGGAAGCTCATCGTAGCTTAATTGCTCTTCCCAGTTATTTTTGGTCGCCGTGTCGACTTTCCCCATAACAATGTGAATTAAAACACCATTTAAAATAGCATGATCATCGCCAATGGACTTGAGCGAGTCATAGATTGCCGACACTGAGTCTATTAGTTTTCGCAGAGCAGAAGCGGAAGGGTGGGATATTCTTGGCAGTTCGAAAAGAGCAGATATATGGTTTGAAAATATCAGACAGGCGTTATCGTATAGTTGTTTTAGCCTTGCTAAGGCTTTAGGGTAATTTTCGTCTGTTAATTGGAATGCGCCTACCACACCTAAAGCTTCACCAGACAAGTTTGATTTAAGGAGATTAAATTTCTCGATATCTTCTAAAGTATTATCGTTATCTACAAAGGTCTCAAACAAAGTTCTTAAATTCTGTATAATTTCCGCAAAAGGTTGGAAGAGCTACAACTGGAAGCCTGCTGCGGGTTTGTGCTGGTGAAGGGTGTTGCACATTTGCCGAGCTTTGGGAACGTGTCATTTTTTTAAGCGCTGCCTTGAGCATTGATTTGGATTTGATGCAGGCCTCCTCTAATTCTTCCCGAAATTTATCTTCTGGATCCTTTGCTTCTATTTTAAGTTGATAAGTGCCCGCATTGTCAATATGTGTGCTTAGAATTTCAAGCCGGCACTCCAACTCATCAGGCAACATTGAGATTTTGCCTTCGGCTGGCTGCTTCTGCACGCGAACGATGCTGCTGAAGCAAACATCACGCTTCCTACGAAGTTCTTCGACCAATTCCTTGCTCATGTTGAATTAATTATAAGTGGATGTGTAAAGTTTAAAGAAGCACGAAAAATATTTGAGGGGCGAAAAACTTCCGAAAATGTATGTGCCCACTCAGAATTTAGAGTACCGCGCACCAACAGACTGAATAACTGTTTAACTTATCAGTAGATGAAGCAGTTAAAAAAACACGAAAATATTTGAGGGCGACAAAGGTCCGAAAATGTATATGCCCACTCAAAATGTAGGGTACCGCGCACCTATAGACTGAGTAGCTATTTAATTTATCAGTAGATGTATATGAAAAGGTTGAAAAACCACGAAAATATTTGAGGGCGAAAAAGTTCCGAAAATGTATATGCCCATTCAGAATGTAGGGTACCGCGCACCTATAGACTGAGTAACTATTTAATTTATCAGTAGATGTATATGAAAAGGTTGAAAAACCACGAAAATATTTGAGGGCGAAAAAGGTCCGAAAATATATATGCCCACTCAGAATGTAGGGTACCGCGCACCTATAGACGTGTTTATACTGCTGAGCTGCAGCGAACGACAAGAAAAGGGGGAACCGATAACTAAAACATATGCTGCAACGGCGTTTAAGAAGCTGGTGTGCGTGGGTGTGTACATGTGCGGATTGCGATACTCTTACTTTTATAAACGCATGAAGAACAGGGGTTAAACTGTTTAAAATCGAGAAATTTCATACGATTTTTATTTTGCGTCGTTTAAACGGTTCTCCTGATAATTTGGTGATTATATTTGTTAGCACTCAACGATCATGCATTAGATGCTGAACTATCTACCGTTTATGAGTATGCAGCCACAGCAGAAAGACTTGCAAAGCGCCGTAGTGTATAGGTCAACTACGCGTCACCTCGGCTTTCAACAAATGCGCTAAATACCTGTGGGGCTGAATTGCCAATTTTCTCCACTTCCCTTTTGTCTTTTCCCATCAGCAAGAGTGACGCAGTAGCTGCGGTGCTCCGTGTAGAGTAGTGCAGCGATGTAACGGCAGAAGTACCGAAAGCAGAGGAGATGAAAGTAACAGCAAGGGCCGATATTCACGTGGGTGTGCACAGTTATGTGGTTATGCAGTAGCTGAGGTACTATAGTGTATAGTGTAGTGCAGCGATGTAACGGCGGAAGTACCGAAAGCATAGATGGAAATAACAGCAAGGGCCAATATGCACGTGTGTATGCACAGTTATGTTGATTTGATATAATTTCTTTTGTTTGCAGGTTGCAGGTTTTATTTTTTTTTTTTTTTTTTTATAGCCGTCGCGGATATATTTAAACTCTTAACCAATTACGAGCCGGCAGGAAAGCACTTTCACTCACAAAATATGTCCCTGCTCGGGCGCCATGAAAAAATTATAAGCTTTTTTATAATTTGAGAGCACATACAGTAGTGCACTTTTGGATTAGTTGGGAATTTATGAGTGTGTTTCAATTTAATTTAGTTTTGCTTTTACCATTTTTCATATATGTTTTGTCTTATATATACTCCAGTATTTGTCTTTAATTTAAGTTTTTATAGTTAAGATACACGTGTGCAAACGTGAGTTATATTACACGGCAAGTACTTAGGTTAAGAGTTTAATATTACGAAAATGCGCTGTGCGTGCGATCGGCTCAATGGTAAACGAAAAGTGACCTTATCTTTTGCAAACATACAGTTGCAGCAGCCAAACGGTCGTAGCGAGAATTGGAATTTTCTTCTTCTTTAAGCATTGGGATCAGTTACACTTGACGATTTTAATGTACCAACTTAATACTACCGAACTTAATACTAGACTTCATTTATCTCATAATTCGTAAACATAATATTATATAAAGGAATATGGAAAAACCGCCAACAAAGGGGTAAGTTAGGTAAAGCAGCCTCTTTTAGGGATTTTTCGTTAAAATGCAAAGAAAAATCATGGTAGGGTGGGTAAAGAGCGTGGCGGCTGTAACATCTTAGCCTGCTTTTTAACTTAGATCTGTTTACTTCCTGTTTCAATTTTTCTGGCTATCCTTTAGTTGCTGTGTTATGAATTTTTTTTTTTTTTTTTTTGTGGGACTTTATGTTTTTATGTATTATGGGTGTTGTAGGTCGGATGGGTTAGCGAAGCCCCCCAACCACTGTTTTTGCTAGCCGTAGTGCAAGGTCACGATTGCATCCCCCGACAACATGAGCCCATATCTGCTACCGTAGAGGATTTACTCACACCTAGGTAGACATCAGCTTTGGTCCATCGGTTAGGTTATGGGATTTGTAGATTGTTGAGTAGGTTTGGCTCTATGCTAGTAGACCACAGGAGGCTTGACTAATACGTCAGTTTCTACTATTGAGGACATTACATAAAATGGCGCTCAACGTGGGACGAGTCTCTTCTTCTGTGGACTTTACAAGAGTTGAAATATTAATTCATTCATTCATATTAAGAATCGAAAATAGTTGCACCCCACCAGCACAACCATTTATGATACATTTACGTTTTTTGTAATCCATTAACAAAAACTGATTAAAAAAATCGTCGTAACTTTCCAAAGTACAAAAAACAAATATATGTACATTACAACAACAGGAGCAGCATGAGCAACAACAACAAAAGCAGTAAAAACATCTTGTACCTACATACATATGTATGTAAATATAAATATGTAACATTAAGAATATAATTAATAATCATAATAATTATAAAAAAAATTGGTTGTTTACATGTATATATTTCTTTTTTAAACAAAAGATATTTATTTTTTCAGCAGAAATAAAATATTAAATTTGTATTAAGAATCAATTTTGAATAGCATACAAAGTGTCCACATAAGAGCAGTACAGACGACGGCGTTCGGGTGTTTCTGCCATGCTCTTTGCACGCATTCAAAATACAACTGCTAGCTGACCCGATCAAAATCCTAATAAATGCTCAACGGCGCAACCAGCGAGTAAACGCTAACGGCCAGTCGTTCCACTCCATGATGCAAAGAATTTTACAAGGTGCCGCAAACAATCGGATCGAGTTCACATTTTGTATGGTAGCTACACGAAATAGTGGACCAATTTGGACCAAACTTCACACAAATGTAAAGACTTAGATTAAATTAAACTGACGTAAATTTGGTTGCGATATTCAAAAAAACAAAAAAGTTTTTCTAATAATAAATATTCCCCATACAAAACGTTCGTATAACAGCAGCTGAGAGCAACATGCTGTAATGAACTAACATACAAATGTTAATTTACAGGACAGATGCTGGCATAAGCAAAAAGTAAACAAAACAAGAAATGGAAAAAGAAAAGAATTTTTGTTATCAATATTTTAATTAATTAATAGTTTTATTTAATTTTCTTATTGCTAGCTTTTGACATATACTCTTATTTAATTTTCCTTTGGGAATTGAAAGAAACTTTTGTTGTTTTCTTTATCCCTCCAGTTGTATTTATTTTTACAATTTTTCACGCAGCACTTCATTTTTAATAATATAATTTTCACTTTTAATATGTTGCGAAAAACCAAACACGTGTGACTTGCTCTGCTTCTTTCTATTGTTTGTTTTACTTTTGTTTTTTGCTTATGCATGCATCTGTTCTGTAAATTAACATTTGTATGTATGCATGCTGTTAACTGCTCTCACATAAACGCTGACCTTGAAAACAGTTTTTGTGGCTTATTAAAAAATCAGCATATTGTTTTTTGATTCGACGGTGATTGACATACGAAAATGTGTAGCTCAAGGTTTAATTTTGTTAAAAAACTAACTTAATAAATATGGTGGTCAAGAACTTCTACTGCTGGTGATATTTTAATGTAGCACCCATCTAATTAAACAAATAGCTTAAAAGCTACACATACATTTCTTAAATTATAAATTTAATAATATTTTTAAACCAGTGGCTTTCAGGCATTGGTGAGGTTCAATGCACTCGAAACACTTAAGCACAACACCAACAAACAAACAGCTCGTGGAGCTGCATATACATATGTATGTATGTGTAGGATATATATTTTTGTGTATGTGCGAGTCAGTACCAGCTCGTCGTCCGCATTATTATTTCCCATTAAATAATGGTTTCAACACAAATTCATAAAATTCGTCCTTAATAATAGTTAAGGTTGAAAATGAACTCATAAGAGGATTGATATTTTGATTTTAAATAACATTTTTCATAAATTTTTATAATTATAATAGCTTATTTCACCACCAGCCAGCCTTTCAAAATGGCAACAAGATGTTAGATGTTAGATGTTGTCAGTGTGAATCGCTATTTCACATCTTCAAAAAATCCCATGCGTTCCGTTTAAATGTGCTCAGTGTGAAAAGGCTATTATGCTGCTGCAGGTGTTAGTTGTTGTTGCTGCTGTTGTTCTTGTTGGTCGTTGTCGTAGTTTCTCTTGTCTGCTCATTCCAACTTGCAAATGTGCTACTGTGCATATTGTGCGTATGGAATTATGAATGTAAAGCAGTTGCTGAAATGAGAGGGGTTTGGAGGAGTGTCAAAGGTTATATTTGACTTTTTTGGTCTACATGATTTCTTTTATCTTTGAAGCTGTTGAACGTATTAAAATGTTTAACTTTTTTTGGGTGTTGTTATAAACTGAAATTAAATGAAACACATGCATTTTTATTTTCATTTTTTTTAAATTTTTATTAAAATTTTTTTGTTATTATTATTGATAATTTTTGATTGTTGCTTAAAAATAAACATTTTTTCTATTTTTTAACCCCCCATTCCCTTGAATTTTTATCACAGGCTTATTCTTTTTGCGGCTTATACTAGTTGTTATTGCTGCTTTTGTTGTTGCTAATACAGTTGTTGTTGATCATTGTTTTTGCTTTTTCTCTTCAGGCAGCGCACTATGCGCTGACTATGACTATCATTCTAGCACACAGTGGGACAAATTACTAATTAAGCGGCGATTAATAACTTTTGAAAAAATCAACCCACTACCGTCAAATTTAAAATATTTTTTGTCCATCAACATTTTCGACGAGTTTTGTTCGAGCTCACATCACAAGACACTATAGTAATTTAAGAGTTAAAAAAAATTAGACCAGTCGTATCTCAGAAGTTTCGATCTACGTAACTCATTAGTATAAATTACTTTTCCAACTAGTATTACAAATATCTTGGTACGAAACACAATTACAAGATTCCACAAACAATTTTACTTTTTTGCTGTTAAAGCAAAGCAGCAGTTGCCGATAACCTCTCTGGTATATTATAAATCGAATACAATAAATTTTATGCCTATTTAGATTTTGAAATGAAACTCCAGCAGATTGGTATTCCACACACCGTGCGGCATGGCGCTCTATTCTCGGATCGGCGGTCACGCGAATCCGTTGTTGTCCACACATACAACTACATATGTACATATATGTTTGCGCATAGATATTGTTCATTCAACAGAATCAGAGTCGATAGTTAAATACCCTTTTTGCATTTTATACATGAATTTGTTAATATGAAGACATACTTGTCTTACAAGTGTCAAAATAGTCACATACTCCGAAAGTATAAAATTATGAGAAACTAAAGATCTATAAATTTAACTAAACAACGAAGCTTAAAGCCGAGTTCAATGGTCATCTCACGTGAAATTCTTGCCCTATTTTTATATTTTCACTTTACTCTGCCTACCTATACTAGAGCTCTAAACATTTAGCGCACATTGAATATATGAAAAAAATTTGTTTAATCATTATATAATTGGTATTTTTTTAAACTTAAAATAATAAATAGTTTTAGTTGTATTGTATTTGTTTTCAGGTTCTTATTTCGTATGAAAAAAAAAAAATTGGACTCAATGGTAGGGTATCACGGTGTTGATACCCAAGTGTCGCTATTGCCTGCATGTGAAGTTTTGCAAATCAAACAAGCCTGCGATATCTCAGTGGCAGATTCTCGACCGAAGTTTTAGACAACAACAACAACGCAGTGTGTGTGTGTCATTACTTAGCCCACAGCAAAGAATATAGAACTACATAGAATGCGCATCTCGCCCAAATTCATTTTAGCGCTTGTCGGTACGGGCGGGCGGATGCAAACGAAACGAAATGTTGGTTCTATTTTTAGAACAGTCACCGCTTGTGGGTACAGGCGGGCCGCACCAAACGAAGCGATATGTTGCTTCTATTTTTAGAACATACAGACTCCGTTAATTTGCAAAGTTGTCCTTCCAAAATGTACAACAGACTTATTTTAACATAGGTTGCAAGTTGGTGTTGATGGGTCAGTGGTATGCGTGCCTGAATGGCGTGAGATTATTTTGTGTTCAACTCCAGGATTCGGATTATTTATTATTTTTTGATCGGTTTCACATTTTTGATTTTATAGGCTTTATTTTTTATTACGTAAAAGAAATTTTATTTTGCGGTCTAAATAAAAATTATATTTTATTTGTGTGGTCTCTACAATCAACAAAGAACAATTCGGGAATCGTAGTGTGGCAAAGGTGAACGATGATATGTATGTTGATTTATTTGTTATTCCTCTGGTTATTTCTTTAAGCAATTGTGAAAAAAAATGTAATACAGTCGAGGCGGTGCCCGACAGTGTAATACCCTGTACCTTTTTTCTCCAAAAAAGATTTATTCTTGCATATTCTTACTAAGAATTTCCAATTGGAACATTTTTTTGTTGGTGCAAACGATATTGATACCTATAAGTTCCGTAAATTTTAACCGATTTTGATGAAAATCGAAATTTACGTCAAAGGAGTTATTTAAAGTATATGGGGTAAGTTTCAAGGGGTTATGTTGAAGGGTGTGGGAGAAAACACGGTAAATCGATTGCGGGAGGTGGGGGGGCTGCATTGATAAAAATGGATGTGGATTTGTTTATTAGAGGCACATGAATCAGCTTACCAAAATTGGTGGTTCTAGGTCATTTGTTACTATTATTACGTAGAGTCAAATATTGACGCAGTTTATAGGCAAGGGGAGGTGAAATTTTTACATTTCAGACTATAACTTTTGTTGTAATTGTCCGATTTTGTTTGTTTTTGACACACAGATGCATGTAACCACAACGCACCGCTCTGTTAAATTTCAGATTAAAATATTAAACGGTTTAGCTAAAAACCGCGAAACTCTGCTACGGGGGAACGGGGAAAGATATTGACATGATTCAACAAACTTGATCTTCTGAGGAAATATGCGCATCAGCTGGTAAAGTTTCGTATCTCTAGCTCTTATAGTCTCCGAGATCTAGGTGTTCATACAGACGGACAGACGGACAGACGGACGGACGGACAGACGGACAGACGGACGGACAGACGGACATGGCTCAATCGCTACCCGAGGTTATGATAAGCATTTTGGTATAAAGGACTTGGGGTCTGCCACGCCTCCTTCTTGCCGTTACATACATTGCACAAATCTAGTATACCCTTTGTACCTATAGGTACAGGGTATAATAAAGGGCCCTATGCTTACTCTCTCTATCATTAACTGCATCAGTTGTGCACACACAAGAATACATGTAATTTCAACTATTAGTGTTTGTGTATGCATGCGGAAAAACCCTTGAACAAATTGGAAGTCGATAGCAAAATACCCTTTTTCGCATTTTTCTCCTTTTTCACATGCATTTGTTAATGTGAAGCCAAACGTGGTAAGGAAGTGTCATAGCAGACACATTCCCCGAAAGGGCATGGATGCTCGAAAGTAAAAAATACTCGGGGACTGCCGCGGTAAAGCTATTGCATAGCATTTTTATCAACTTATGCAATTATAATATTTATGCAATATTTTTTTTCTTTGATATTAATTCAAGTTACACTTTTTGAGCGTGGTGACCGATAAAAAAATCAAATTTTTTTCTTTTATTGAGTAAATGACAAGTTAATGTTGTTTAAAATATTTTTATTATCTTACAATACATGTAGGTTATTCAGGAATTTTTATAATTGAAACTATAGGTTTATGGTAACTGAAATAAGAAACATAAGTGTGAGAATTCATATCCCCTACTTATATATTTATTTTTTAAACAAAAAATATTTATTTTTTTCAGCAGCAATCTGTATATATAAAAATTTAATACAGTCGAGGCGGTGCCCGACAGTGTAATACCCTGTACCTTTTTTTCTCAAAAAAAGATTTATTCCTGCATATTCTTACTAAGAATTTCCAATTGGAACATTTTTTTGTTGGTGCAAAACGATATTGATACATATAAGTTGCGCAAATTTTAACCGATTTTGATGAAAATCGAAATTTACGTCAAAGGAGTTATTTAAAGTATATGGGGTAAGTTTCAAGGCGATATGTTGAAGGGTGTGGGAGTAAACCCGGTAAATCGATTGCGGGGGGGTGGGGGGCTGCATTGATAAAATTTGGATGTGGGTTTGTTCACTAGAGTAACATGAATCAGCTTAGGTTCTAGGTCATTTGTTACTCTTATTACGTAGAGTCAAATATTGACGCAGTTTATAGGCAAGGGGAGGTGAAATTTTTACATTTTAGACTATAACTTTTGTTGTAATTGTCCGATTTTATTTATTTTTGACACACAGATGCATGTAACCACAACGCATCGCTCTGTTATTAAAATATTAAACGGTTTAGCTAAAAACCGCGAAACTCTGCTACGGGGAAACGGGGAAAGATATGGACATGATTCAACAAACTTGATCTTCTGAGGAAATATGCGTATCAGCTGGTAAAGTTTCGTATCTCTAGCTCTTATAGTCTCCGAGATCTAGGTGTTCATACAGACGGACAGACGGACAGACGGACAGACGGACATGGCTCAATCGCTACCCGAGGTTATGATAAGCATTTTGGTATAAAGGACTTGGGGTCTGCCACGCCTCCTTCTTGCCGTTACATACATTGCACAAATCTAGTATACCCTTTGTACCTAAAGGTACAGGGTATAAAAAGAAGTTACATTTCCTTGGTGATCTTATAACTCAATAAATTTGAAATCGTTTTCAATGTTTTGCTTTACCATTCAATTAGTAATATACTGTACTGCAAGAAACGTTTTCCAAAGCAATTGATTGCTGAAACAATTACAGGAGATGATGGATATCCATAGTATCGTCGACGATCAACTGAAGACAACGGTATCAACTGTAATTAAACTTCAAAATCAAGACGTTGAAATCGATAACCGGTGGATAGTTCCGTACTCACCGATACTGCCAAAAATGTTCAACGCTCACATAAATGTAGAATATTGAAATTCTGTAAAATCAATCAAATATATTTGCAAGTATGTGATAAGGTCAGCGATATGGCTGTTTTTGGAGTGGCTCCTGAAATAGTCATGATGAAATTTTGCAGTACCAAATGGGGCGCTATATTAGTACCAACGAAGCTGTATGGCGAATTTTATCGTTTCCAATTCATGACAGACATCCGGTTGTTGTACGTTTGGCAGTTCATCTTGAAAACGGTCAACGTGTTTACTTCAATGCTGAAATGCCGAAAAAGAGCAGTAGAGTCACCAGCAACTACACAGACAGATTATTGCGAGTTATGTGAAACGGATGAATTTGCCGGGACTTTGCTATATTCGGAAGTGCCTCATTATTTCACATGGAATGCATCAACAAAAAAATTTTAACGTCGCAAACAAGGCACATCTGTTGATGGTTATCAAGGTATTTTTCGAACAGATACTTTGGGACGCATTTATACAATTAGTCCAGCTAATGTTGAATGTTTTTACTTGCGACTTTTGTTGGTGAACGTACATGGACCTCAATCATTCCAACATTTACGAACTGTCAATGGTCAACTGTGCGCCACTTACCGTGAAGCATGTCAACAATTGCATTTGCTGGAAGATGATACGCATTGGGATGCTACGCTTCGTGATGCATCAATTGCATCTCCACCAAATGAAATTCGTTTGTTATTTGCGATCATAATATCAATATGTTTTCCATCAAATCCACTGGAATTGTGGTATAAATACAAAGATTTCATGGCTGAAGACATTTTGATTCGACTTCGCCATCGTTCAACTAATCCTGCATTGCTGCAGACATTGGAAATGTATAATGAAGCCTTGATAATGATCGAAGATTTGTGCCTTACGATTGCAAATAAAGCATTAGGGCAATTAGGATTGACTTCACCAATTGGTCTAATGCAGGGATGTCCAAACACTGCTTATGGAAGAGCAAAAACCAATACATATAAAGAAAAACACTAACACACTTAAAATAAACAGTTATTACGGTTTATTGAGTGCACTGAAAGAAATTGTATGTGCATTCTTATAAGAGTGGTAAAAAATAATGAAAAAAAGTTATGGTACATATATTTATAAAGAACTTAAAAATTGGTCAATATCAATATTTATTTTAGTTAATGATAGTTTTAATAATGCCTCTAAATGTATGTTTGTTAATCAACTTCTCCATTTAAAAAAAAAATAATTTTAAGCTTGTAAACGCACATTCACAAATATATGTTGTTCCAAAACTAGGCAAAATTCGCAAGGGATTTCCCGAAAAATATCTATTTACCACCGGATTTTACAAAAAATATATATTTTATTCCTATGTTTTTACCTATAGCCACCATCTGTCTGTTATATACATTGCATAAATCTAGTATACCCTTTGTACCGAAAGGTACAGGGCCATAACTAGTTTTTGTTTGCAAGCAATGCCTTAAAAGTCCCATTTTACAAGTTTCCCAAAAAATAGCGAAAGAATCTTATACCGATTTTTGTGAGTGCATGCTCAAACGAAAAGCAACAACAAATTACATTGAAAATCTGTGGGCCAACAACAAATATACTCAAGGGTTGTTTTTGTGCACACGAGATCAGAGAGCAAAGAGAGTAACAGCGAGTAAGTGAGAGAACGCTCGAAATTGTTTTTGTAATTTGCATTGGCACTGGGTGATATACAGTTAGGGCCGTGCATGTACACGCGCATCGCTGCCTATGCCTAAGAGCCATTACAAAAACAAAAAGAGCCTAAGGAGCAATGGGCCTGGACATCCCTGGTCTAATGCATGATTTATTTGAATTGCAACGCGAACAGCAATTCGATCGTGATGAATTGCGTGCGTTCGTACAAACGTATACTCCACAATTAAATGATCAACAAAAAGATGCATATGACAAAGTGATGCAAGTTGTCAATGAAAACACTGGTGGATTATATTTTTTGGATGCACCTGGCGGCACTGGAAAAACATTTTTGATTTCATTGTTACAGGCAACGATTCGGTCGGAACAAAAAATCGCATTGGCACTTGTTTCTTCCGGTATTGCAACTACATTACTTGATGGCGGCCGCACAGTACATTCCGCCTTGAAACTGCCATTGAACATGCAAGCAATTGAAACACCAACATGCAATATATCAAGGAGTTCTGGAATGGCTAAAGTCTTACAGCAAACATCCATTATTTTATGGGACGAATGTCCAATGGCCCATAAAAAATCTTTGGAAGCCTTAAATCAAACATTACAAGATTTGAGACGGAGTTCACAGCTGTTTGGCGGTGTATTAATGTTGTTATCTGGTCATTTTCGTCAAACGTTGCCTGTTTTTCCGAGATCAACACCAACCGATGAAATTAATGCATGTTTGAAAAGTTCATTTTTGTGGGCACACGTACAAAGGCTTTCGTTGACGACCAATATGCGTGTGCGTCTTCAAAATGATTCATCAGCCAGTGAGTTTTCAAAGCAATTGCTGAAGATTGGCGATGGAAAAATTGCAAGTGATCAAAATGGGTTTATCACGTTACCGACGTTAACTTTTGCATAATTGTATCATCAAAACAAGAACTCATTGATCGCGATTTTCCAAATATTGTTCGAAATTACAATAAACATGATTGGTTACGACAACGTGCAATTTTAGCACCAAAAAGTATCAATGTCAATGAAATCAATTTCCACATCCAGGAAAAATTGCCAGGTGATTCGGTAAGGTATAAATACATTGATACTGCTATGAATGATGAAGACGCGTTCAATTATCCGGTCGAATTTTTAAATTCTTTGGAACCACCAGGCATGCTACCGCATAATTTGAATTTGAAAGTTGGTTCATCGATTATACTTCTCCGAAATCTTAATGCACCGATACTTTGTAATGTGACGAGACTTTCAGTGAAGAAATTTTTTTTTTTTTTTTTCTTCATCCTTTATTTACAATCTGTCTTTGCTGGACAATAAGTAAATGTTCTAAATAATAATAAAAAAAAAATTATAAGTAAAACATAAAGTTTCCATTAAAACCTACTGTTGTGTTTAGAGTGAAGAAATTGATGCCAAATTTAATTCAAGCAACAATTCTCACTGGCAAAGCAAAAGGTGTAATTGTACTAATACCGTGCATCCCATTAATACCAACGGACATGTAATTCGAACTTAAACGTCTTCAATTTCCTGCTCGGCTTTCTTTTGATATGACCGTCAACAAAGCCCAAGGGAAAACGCTCCAGGTGTGTGGAGTTAATTTAGAGGAAGCTTGCTTTTCCCACGGTCAACTGTACGTTGCATCTTCGAGAGTTGGAGCGCCGAAAAATTTGTTTCTTTATGCACCACAAAATAAAACAAAAAATGTTGTGCATACAATTGTAGTAAATTTAACGTTGCTTTTCTTTTTTCGAAATTAAAATACAAATTTTTTTTTTCTCTTCATATTTTATTTACAATCTGCCTTTGCTGGACAATAAGTAAATGTACTAAATAATAATAAAAATAAAAAAAATTATAAGTAAAACAGAAAGTTTCCATTAAAACCTACTGTTGTGTTTAGCATATGTTGTGTGTGCCAAAATTATCTATCCATGAGATCGAGAATGTGCAGTCTTTTAAGTCTTCTTACTGCTGTACTGTTATCGGCTAGGCTTAAGGCTAGATTATTTTCGTGGTTGTGAAGTCTGTCAATATACTTTTTGCTAAATTTGATTATTTCTTCTTTTCGAAAAGGAATGTTTAAATCTTTATGAATAATGCATTAGACACGTAAAAAGGAGCGTTGACTATGGATCGTAATGTTTTGGATTAGTACCGCTGCAGAATTTCAATATTTGAGTTACTGGTAGTTCCCCACAGTTGTATAGCATATGTCCACACAGGCTTTAGGATTGTTTTATAGAGACGAATCTTGGTTTCCAGGCTTGTTTGAGAATTTCGGCCTATTAACCAGGACATACGTTTTGTTTTTGTAACAAGTTGCTGACGTTTTGCTGAAATATGGTTTTTCCATGTGAGTCTACGATCGAGATGTAATCCAAGATACCTCACACAGTTACTTTGCGGAATTGCTGATCCATTAAGAGATACTTCTGGGCAGTCACCTTTTCTTAATGCAAATGTTATTTGAGCAGATTTTAGGGCGTTTATTTTTATTTTCCAACGCAGAAACCAGGCTTCAATAAGATTAAGTTGTGATTGCAGTAGATGAGAAGCTTCATCTCTTAATGAGCTAGTTGCTATAATAGCAGGGTCATCGGCGTACGTGGCAAGAGTTATATCGCTTGAAACTGGCATGTCAGCCGTGAACAAAGTGTATAAGACGGGTTCTAATACGCTTCCTTGCGGTACTCCTGCATTTATGGGAAACAATGACGATGATTCATTTGTTTGCTGCACGTAGAAGTATCGTTTATCCAAATACGACTTTAATAATAAATAGTATGGCGCTGGTAGCCATTTCTTTATTTGTATAGGATGCCGCTATGCCAAACTCGATCAAAAGCTTGTTGAACATAAAAAAACGCAGCAGTACAATATTTTTTGCTTTCAAAAGCTGAAGTGATTTCATTTATAGCTCGGTGGCATTGTTCAGGGGTAATGTTAGGTTTCGGCTTAAAACGGAAAAATAAAACTTTATTTAAGCTTAAAACTTATTTATTCAACTTCATTTGCGTAGTTATTTTATCCGCGTTTCAATTTTGTATTTTTTACATACGTCCGCTCTGCTTCATTTCATTACATGTTCCCGCTCACGATAACACATATTTCTTCACCCATCGATGCCAACTATCGATATACTCTTTTTACATGCGATTGGTACATACATCAAGCATACGATTATTTTTATCGTTTCAAATTCAGTTACAGCTTAAAATTAATTTCTATTCATTACATCCCCCCATCCCGTGAATCGCTGTGGGATTCACCACAAAAGTCCAACAAAATAAGCTTCGATGCAGGGCGGCGCAATGTCCTATCAGCAGTCTTCACATTAGCGCAGCGAATCTGATTATCCCCGCCAGCATACACTTTTACAATTCGTCCCTTTTTTCAAGCACTACGAGGCAGCATGGAATCCACAACAATAACCAAATCGTTCTCTCTAAGTGGCTTAGCAGCATCATGCCACTTTGGTCGGCGAACCAATTGTGGCAGGTATTCTGTTACCCATCGTTTCCATAAACGATCCTTCAATGACTGTGCTATACGCCATTGTTTCCACAAGCAAATTTTCATCTCTGGCGGGTGTGGAGTCTGTGTAGAGTTAGCACAACCAATCAAGAAATGGTTTGGCGTTAACGGCTCGTCCTCCTCATGTGAAAGCGGCAACTCAGTAAGTGGTCTTGAATTTAAAATGTTTTCAGCTTCAATTAATACAGCCCGTAGCGTTTCAACTCTTGGAGCAACATCAAGTAGAGTTTTACCAAGCAGTCTCTTGATAATTCTAATCAGACGCTCCCAACACCCGCCAGCATTTGGGTAAGCTGGTGCGTTAAGAATCCATTTAATGCCTCTCTGAGCAGTCTCGTTCTTTATGGCATCAAAATCAAACAATTGCTCATTGTTCTTAAGTTCCTTTATAGCTCCGATAAAGTTAGTTCCATTGTCGCTTCTGATTACTACAGGTGTAACTCTACGGTTGACAAAGTTACGCAGACAAATGATGAACGCATCCGTAGACAAATCTTCAGCAATTTCTAGATGGACAGCCCGTATTGTTAAGCATGTAAATGTTACTGCCCATCGCTTCTCACGTCGGCGACCGACCGTTACCATCAGAGGTCCAAATAGATCGACTCCAGTGTAAGTAAACGGGCGAATATAGGGTGTCAATCTGTCGGCTGGCAGTGGTCCCATTTGCGGTATGGTTTGCTTGTTTGTATCGATGACACACTGCGAGCACTGGCGGCGCACGCTATTTAGCAGCCTTTTGGCATCCGGAATCCAGAATCTTTGGCGGCTTTCGTTAATTGTTACGGCGTTGTTTTGGTGATGCAACTTCACATGATAATGTCGCATTATAAGCTTTGAAACTTCATGATTCTTTGGCAAAAGAATAGGGCGTCGAGTTTCAAAAGGCAGATAGGTCCAGCAAGACGTAATAAACCGTCACCTTCCATGTATGGTGATAAAGAATATATTGGGCTGCTTTTGCTTAAGCGGTCTTTATTTTGAATGGCAGCAATTTCATCAGCAAAACAATCCTCTTGTACCAGGCGGCATATAAACATTTCGGCCTTAGACAGATCAGCAGCGCACAACGGTCCCTTCTGTTGGACATGATGCAACCATCCATTCTTGGCTCTCAGTATCCAGGCAACAACTCGTTTAAGCTTAAAAAAACAAGAAAACTTAGTGAAATCTATAAAAGGCTTATTTACCAATCCCATTTGAATCGTATAAATTGGAATTTCTTCCTCCAGCAGTTCAGTTGACAATGATAAAGATGTCTTTGGCCATTCATCTTGATCTTCTTTTGAAAATGTTGGACCTCTCAACCAAGGGCTTTGGTAAGAAATCTTTAGACAGGCCGCTTGTCGTGTGGCTACATCAGCGGTACTTGCAGACGACGGAATCCACCTCCATTGCGACGGCGTGGTGGTGTTTAAGATTTCAGCCATTCTGTGAGCCACAAACGGCTTGAACTTTCGTGCCCTGGAGTGAATCCAATGTAATACAGTTTTAGAGTCACTCCAAAATGTTGTATCATGTGTTGGCAGTTTATGGTGTTCCTGAAGCAATGTGTGCAAGCGAATTCCTAGTACTGCAGCTTGCAGTTCAAGACGTGGTATGGACAGTAATTTTTTCGGCGCGAGGCGCGTTTTACCACAGACGAAGCTAGTTTCGACTTTGTTTTTGTATGTCACACGCAGATATGCCACAGCCGCAAACGCCTTGTGGCTGGCATCGACCAAAATGTGAATTTGGACATCTTCACTGTAGTGCAAAAATTTTGAGTAACAACGTGGAACCCTAAAGTGCGGCATATCACCCAGTTCCACCATATTCTCCATTTCTCGTGAAGGTGTGTCGGTATAATTTTATCCCAGCCGACTTCATATCTTCAGGTATCTTGAACTAATATTTTGGCAAATACAAGAAAATCGGCAATAAGACCAAACGGATCAAACACAGGCATAACGATTCCCAATAGTTCTCTTTTAGTTGGCATTCTCTCTCCACTTATAACTTCCTTTGAAATACGATGAAACTTCGTTTGGAACTAGAAAACATCGGAACGTGCATTCCAGTACATGCCAAGAATTTTATCGCTTGTACTTTAACTTTCCATCATTTTTAACTTTTCGTTCATAACTGATTGTAATTTATGTGAATTGGAAATAAAATTCCGCAACTCAAATCCTCCTTGCTTATGTATATATACAATTTGTTTACAGATTTCTATTGCATGTTCATCAGTGTCAAAACTCATAACCAAATTATCAACGTAGTGGTGCCTAACAATGGCTTCAACGGCTTCAGGGAACTCCTGACTATATTCTTGGGCGTTATTATCTTTAACATAATTAGCACAAAACGGCGAAGAAATTGCTCCAAACACCAACGAGGTCATAGCGTAATGTTGTAAGGGTTGAGTAACGTCGCCGTTTCTCCAAATAAATCGCTGGGCAGATTGATCTTCTGGCCGTATTCTTATCTGAGAAAACATCTCTTTTATGTCTGCGGCTACTCCTATTTGTTTCAAACGAAACTGCAACAATATCGCTATTAGTGAATTTATTTGGTCTGGTCGTTTTAGTAATGCTGAATTAAGAGATACCCCTTCAACCGTTGCGGTAGCATCAAAAACGATACGTAATTTGTCAGGTTTATGTACAGTTTGTACTGCAAAATGTGGCAGACACCAGACTGGATTTGAAATATCATTGACTTCATCTGGCGAAAGCTGCCTAGCATACCCTTTCCGCAAATATTTTTCTATTTCAATCTTATATCTCTTGCCGAATTCTGAATCTTTGTGCATTCTTTTCTCAATAGCAAACAATCGTTTTTCAGCCATTGCGTAGCTTCTCGGCAATGTAACATTTTCCTTCCAAAGTAGGCCTATTTGAAAATGCTCTTTTACTCGAGATGTAGTTGCTGTCAATATTTGTTTACACCTTAAGTCATCTATTGACTCAATTGGGGAAAACTGGTTAACTCCAAAATCTTCAGACGAAATATATTCCCTTACAAGTTTTTCAAATTCATCAGCCTTGTCTATCTTAACATGTAAGATTAAGGAATTCCCATATGGCCTTTGACTGTTTGGTCCATATGCCAACCAGCCAAACTTTGTTTTTACGGCTTTCGTCTGTGATAAACCCAAATGCAAATTATCAAGCCCTATCAACACAAGTGGCTTAGCATCCACATAGTCTTTTAGTGGTAACATGACTTACATGATGCATCCGTTTACATCCAGCAACTGTGCACATCTGCTTGGTTGGACAATCTTTGCCCCGATGGCCTATGTTAAGACAAACAAAACAAAGGCGATTTAGCTTCGCAATATCCCATCTGGCATGGCGTCAGTATCTTCGTTCCACACTTTACAGTCGTTCAGGCTATGGTTCTTTTGGCATAGAACGCAACTTACATCAGCAGTTGATGCTTTGGCAAAAATACAGTTTTTGTATTTCTCAGCGTTGGCGGTTTTACGGACGCTTCTATCACTGATGGTAGACGGCCTATTACACGTGCAGTTGCACTTAACCATGTTGAAAAATCAGCAATTGATACATCAGACTTCCTAGAACTTGGTTGCTGTACCACTCCATCTGTAAATAAATTGGTAATTTAGTAATAAGTTCCTCCAATAAAATTGGATTAAACAAATGCCTTTCGCATTTGGAAGCAATCAAATAATTTACCACTCCATGTACACTCGTGGCAAAATGCAGTACTTGTTCAAGTTTGTTATACGTGATTTTTTGAATCTCTTTTATCTTGTTAAGCTGTGAATGTCTAATCAAATCTGGTCGTCCAAAGCGGAATTCCAACTCTTCAATGACGTGTGGAACATTATTTGGATAAATCAACATTGAGGCCACCGCCTCCTTTGCTTCACCTGTCAGGCATTTTCGCAATCGCATCAAATTTTGCCTGTGGTCATAATTGAAGTGCTCCGTAGAGTCATCAAAACTACACTTAAATAATGGCCACTCCTCCGCAGCTCCAGAAAACACCGGCAAATCTTGCAAAGATGCACTAGCCACAATCTTCGCACCGCCCCATTGTAATTGATCGCCATTTTTCCAGCAAAACTATTTATACTTTGTTGGTTTTCCTGTATTCCTGTATGTGCTTTGGATATTTCTTTTAATACTTCATCCTTCAAATCAGCCACCACAGTTGCTATATCTTGACTCATAGGGGGATTTTTCTGGACAATAGTTTGATCTATTTCCTCGACTTCGCTGTCTGAATTCATTTTCTTGCTTCGCAAATTATAATTACTCATATAATATATTCGCAAATTCTTCTCAGTTATGTCACAAAAAAACAAGCCTAGCAACCCGTTGGAGGTGTTTTATTTGCCCTGGCGGCCCACTGTGCCTCTACCCACAGTGATCTTTGGTCAGCCAGGAAAGTTCAATGTACGACAAAACTGATTTCGTCTTTTATATACGCAGCAGCAATGCAAACTCAGTTACTTGCAAACCCACACACACAAATACAAATGCACACGGCAGTGTGTATACATAAGAACGACGCACGGCAATGGCGAAGCTGTATTCCAAACTATTTATGTGTGTGTATCAAATTCACAAGCGACGCGTCTATACATACGCACACGTAACGGTAAAAGTCGAAACGACGCTAACGCGCTGGTGACAGTCTGGAGGCCAAATTTTAGGCAATGTTCTATTTCATTCAATTATTACTATATATTCCACCTGGCTGGTGATATATAATAATTACATAGTCTTCACTTTGGGCAATTAGCCTCACAATCAAATCATTGAACAGATCGTATTAAAAACTGAGAACGCGTCACAATTCAAATAAGTTGCACTGGCTGCGCAACATATACAAAATTGAAAGATGTTAGGTTTCGGCTTAAAACGGAAAAATAAAACTTTATTTAAACTTAAAACTTATTTATTCAACTTCATATGCGTGGTTATTTTATCCGCGTTTCAATTTTGTATTTTTTACATACGTCCGCTCTGCTTCATTTCATTACATGTTCCCGCTCACGATAACACTTATTTCTTCACCCATCGATGCCAACTATCGATATACTCTTTTTACATGCGATTGGTACATATATCAAGCATACGATTATTTTTATCGTTTCAAATTCAGTTACAGCTTAAAATTAATTTCTATTCATTACAGGTACCATGGCCTCTTCTAAATCCAAACTGATATTCGGGAATTATAGCAAGTTCGTCCATAATTGGTAACATTCTCTTTAGAAGTAGTTTTTCAAATACTTTCGAAAATGTTGCCAATAGGCTAATAGTACGGTACGACGAGAGTTCATTTTCAGGTTTGTTCGGCTTTGGGATCATTATTATCTCTGCACATTTCCATTGAATTGGGAAGTGGTCTAGTCTGAGAATTGCATTGAATATTAGCGTTAAGAAACGGATGCATTTTGGTGGGAGGTTTTTTATGGTTAAGCCATCAGTTTTGTCCGAGCCTGATGCTTTTTTATTGTTAACACTTGCAATTTCCATTGTAACTTCCCATTCATTCACGCATTGATTCATGCCCAAAAATGCACAATGCCCAACAATGCCCAAAAATGCATAATGCCGCCTAAGAAGTTTTACTTCAAAAACAATGAACAACAGCAACTGCATTAGCAACAACAAAAGGCACTAACAACTATAAACCGCAAAAAGAATAGAATAAGCCTGTGATAAAAATTCAAGAGAATGGGGAGTTAAAAAATAGAAAAAATGTTTATTTTTTAGCAAAAATCAAAAATTATCAATAATAGAAAAAAATTCACGTGCAGTACAAGCACGCGTTAGAAGTAAAACTCTACGCTGTTTTTTTTCTTTTTTTCTTTAGTTTAGCCGTCTTAACATTACTTTGCAGTTCAAACAGTGTCTTAACAATCAATTATGTATTATAATAATAATGAAAGTAAAGGAATTCTCGTTCCAGAGAGATATCTGATATATGTGATGCCAATTTTTGTTAAATGTATAGCAAAAAGATAGAACACGTCAAATTATAATTTCTATGCATATTTTATTTTTTCTGATGTAGCATTTTTACAGTTGTATAGTAAAGGTGTTGGATTAACTAATATTTTTTAGTTAATTGTTTTTATATAAATGAAATGAAACGAACGTATTTCTAAACGTTATAAATTTTATTGTATTGTTGTTGTCACGCAACCGTGTAAGTTAGGTTACAGTGACGGCACATAACCTCACTACCGTATGTTTAGCAAAGACTAATTTGATCTTGGAACGCTGACGGCAATGCAAGGGCCGCAGCGCTGCCAAGAATCTTACATATTATAATACATAAAAATACATAAATAAATATATATAAATAGATAACTATTATATTGCAGTAACCAAAGAGATAAACAATTACACTAGTTTACACGAAAAATTAACCTTCGTGAAAAAGTGTTTTTTAGGGTGATTTGGGGTCGAGAAACACGAAAATGGAAACCTTTTTTTATAAATATATTTATATATTTTTTTTTTTTTTCTTAAGCACCGTTTTCGAGATGTTTTCGAAAAACATGCTTTTGGGCTCTTATTTCAGTTATTCGTCAATATCTCGTGAGCCAAATTTATGTACAGGTTAAGTACAAATTATAGAATTTACGTGTAATTTTTTACCATTTTTTAAAAATTTTTTCAAAATTTTTTAATTACACAACAATTGCTTTACGTTGCATTATCTCGAGTGACAACGATTGAGGGACTTTTTATTGTAACAATGAGCGACAATGATTTTAAATTTTACCATGGAACAAGAGCTGTTACTTCAATGATTTATCTTCAAGATGAATTAAGCAGACTATTAACGACAAAGTTACAAACACAACATATGACGTTGATGGACTTTATTTCGAATGGACCAGGACTGTCTACATTATCTCTTAATTGTCAAAGCTTACGAAAGCATGCTCAGGATATATCCATTGACAAGATTGCTACAAAAGCGAATATTCTTATGCTTTCGGAGACATGGCTTAATAATGAAGAGCGTATTGACATACCGAATTTTGATTGGGTTGTACAATACAAACGTCAAAATGTAAGAGCTGGAGGAGTTGCCATTTACAAAAATAGTAATGAGGAAACATATGCTACTACGCCTATGGTAAAAAATTACTATGGTAAAAAATTACACGTTTCTTCGATTTTGGTTGCTTGTAACTTCTATAATTTTTTTTTCTTTACCTGTACATAATTATATATCACTGTGAAGAACACTTCAATACCTTTCGATCTAATTGTTGTAATAGTACGCTTGTCGTTTTTTTTTATCTTATCCTAAAAGTAGGCAAAGTTACGTTGGCACTAGGGTTGTTGGTTGTGTCGATATTAGCATTGGGGATCTATCGAAACCCTGGCTCCATCTAGTGTCGAGCTTTCGGATAGTTGATCTGCCAAATTGGCAAGGCCAAGCGCAAACAGCTGTTCAATGCACTTGTCACCTAATTAAAATTTAAATGGCTAAAATAAACATGGAGTGGGAAAACTTCCGGGAAAAGAGCCTATATAAGGTCACTTCGCCCAAAAAGTAACCTCATTTTGTCCGCATGGTCGCCGTTGAAAACGCCTTGTAAACGTGAAATGAAATTAGAAAAAAAATAAACTATAAACTAAAATAAAAGAAAGAAAAACCAGTTGCTCCAACTGCTAAGTTTCAAAAATTATAAAAGTAATAAAACATCAATAAAGTGCATTTAATAAAACAAGTGGTACGTTAGTGTTGTGTATATATATGTGAAATTAGCAGATTGCTGAATATTTTTGGTCCACCAGCAGATTACAGACGAATCGTTTTGCCTTTATGTTACTGCTTTAGGAATAGGTCAACGACCTTTTTTAAAATTTGGTGCCTGCTCCAACAGGTAAATACCGCAATGTCTTCAAGGTTGCCACAGTTCTAAATAAACTTAACTAATTAAATTAACTACCACAGGCACCTAGTAGCTAATCTAGCTGTCTATCCTGCTGGCACTCAGTATATGCAAGTACCAAGGCCACAAAACCTAAGATTGAGCACTTTTAATTTGGAAGCGGAGGCGCTTCGTCCCCCAACCACCACGGAAAAAATTTATATATAACCGAAGCCTTTTCCTTCGATCTGCAAAAGTGGCTGCAGACTTATATTTATAACTGCTGCGGACGGGAGGAGCTTCCGACTTGTAGTCCCCCCCCAAACCAGGCATTGAGCCTTTAATCTAAAAGAAAAAAAAAGGAGAACAAAGAAAAAAAAGAAAAAAACAAAAACCAACATATATCTTTAGCCATAAGTTTTGTTTTTGTTTCAAGTTATAAGTTGTGTAGCCATCTCCCAGTTACCATCATAAATTCATTATCAGTCTAAAAACAAATAAATAATATTACATTTTAAATTTCATAATGTGCTAAAAATCAGTTAAAACTAATTTTGCTACGCAACAATAACTCGGCAACCCTGTAGAGTGCAGCTACGAGCTTTTATTATTGTCAAAGCTCTTGGTTGCAATTTACCGTTCTTGCTTTTGATGTCGCATCTAATACTGCTTTAGTTACAGCCACCACCATACCGCCTGCCCCGCCGAAAGCGCTTTCGTCGTTGGACACAGCCGATTGTGAGTGATAATATGTACTGAGTGAGTTTAAGATCATTGTGTTAAGCGAACTTGAGCTGATTTGCGAAAGCTTGAGTATTGTTATTGTTTGTATTTGATGCGATACATAAAAGATATGCTGCGTTGCATTGACAACTGATTTTTAATGTAAATTTCCATTTTGTTTCCAAAATTATCAACCTTTTTCTTTGAATTAACTAGAATTAAATTTATATAAGTATACCTCCTATGCCTTTAATGTTAAGTTTGTATTTCCAATAGTTAAAGCCCAAGACCTACACTATGAAATTTGTATAGATATTAGTTTATATTTTGATAGCGAATTAAAGATGAAGTCATTTCTAATTACAACTTATTATTCACTCATTATGTGCTAAGTTGCCCTTTTTGTTTGGGGAACCATGTACCGCTGTAGGGATGTAGGGTAGTCTCAGACTAGTGGTAGGGATCCAACATCATCTAATTTTTTTTTGGCCCGTTGGATCATGGTAGGGTGGGCAGTTGCGGGTACTCCCCGCATAGTAACCCACTAGCTGCATGTTATCTTTCCTATATTTTCTGTCTCCACTCTCTAAGTTATTCTGTACCACCCTTTTTCTTTACCTAGACCCCCAAAAAGTACGCGAATTTTTTTTATATTTTTACTGTTCCACGAGCAAACGGACGCGACGATACATAAACCAAGACACCCACACCAGCCGATCAGGATCAGCCGGATGCAAGCGCGTACTCCGTCCAGGTCGTCCTCTAACACCAGCTCTAGCTCAATATGTAACACGTTACAGTAAATTTATTTGGCGCCCAACGTACGAGGCCAGTTTTTGCTTAAAAAAAAACTTGGCTCGATTAAAAAAAAAAAAAAAAAAATTATATAAAGTCAAAAACACCGGAAAGCGTTGCTAAGTGCAATTGCATATGACATACATTTTTTTTCCTTCTTGGGTTAGTTTTGAAAATATCTGGAATTATTAAAGTTTCTGAAAACATTAGTACCGATACGAGTTAAAACTATAAAACACACTCATATATTAAATATTAGACGTTTCCCAAGTTACTGCTGCATATATTGTGGAGTGTAGCTGGAAACGGGATTATTTTTTTTTGTGGACTAGTTCTACACCCTACCACACACAGAAACAATATAAGAACAGCTGCATTTCTCATGTTACAATTAAGTTGTAATCAATTCTGGGTCATTCTCAATTTCTTTTTTTTTCTTCTTTCTTGAATTTTTACAATTTGAAGACTTATTATCTCACCCTAACCAGGGCTTAGACTCATTGTAAAAAAAAAAAAATTGATTTTTTTTCTGTACTTAAAAAAAAAAAAAAAAAAATAAAAAAAAAAAAAAAAAAATAAAAAAATAAATAAATAAATAAATTGTGATGGAATTTGTAGTAAGTGGCTCAGAGCTACTACCGACAACCTGCAGTTTATTTCTGTCTCTCTAATTTTCTTTTTTTATTTGCTATCCACTTTTATTTGTAAAGTCCTACAATATAACATGCAGACTCCTTTTCTCAGCAAAGTGGTTGCATGGTTTCCCAAATTCGATATATAAATTTTGCATTAATTATTTGGGTTATTTTTATTGATTTTCTCGTTCATAAAATTATATTAAATTTTTTTAAGTATTAATATAATATGGTTTTCAAATGCTCAGTTTGATGGTAGTCAGACTCATTTTATGGGTTCACTATTGTCAAAATTAATAAAGATCTGTTTCTGTAATTTACTCAATAGTACCTAATATATTTTAGGAATTGGTAAAATAGAACATTGTACAAAATGCCTGTAAATCGCAGTAGTGATATTCTGGATCGAATTGAGGGCGAAAATATAGTCTGTGGCCTATGTGCACAGTTAATTAGTACTCAGTCTCAGTTAATGTCAACAGGTTGTAGCCATTATTATCATAGAGAATGTTTGACAACACATTCTGGGGATTATACAGTCTGCCCACAGTGCCGACCTTTATTACCAGCATCTTCGCCAAATTTAGCAGAGGAGCTAGCCACGGCACAAGCTCATTCTTCGAAATTTAGTTTTCCGGTAGGTCATAGTCATAACACTAGGTCAAAAACCAGAAAAGTCGAGAATGCTAGCTCTGAGGGGAATTTGGTGCCCCAAGAAAGAGTTGTGGTACAAGCAGTACAAAGTTCCGTTACAGCCGAGTTGCAAAAAGCGATTGCAGAGGCAGTGGCTGCAGCCTTAACTAGCCAGACTCAAAGATTAGCTCAAACTATTGAAACTGGGTTTCAAAAGCTGTCACTACAGAGTACAATTCCGCAAGGCAGCAGTGAAGCAACTCAAAGGCTTTCTAGCAATGGACGTAGTTCATCAAATGCAGGGCCCTCACTAGAACAATTGTATAGATTGGCTCCTAGAAACTCGTCCGGTTCTGTAAATGAACCACCTATTCGAGTCACTACAACGGGCTCACAATCAAATCCTGAAATGCGGCCTGATCGGATAAGCCAAGTTATTGCTAACTGGAAATTGCGATTTTCAGGGCATTCTGCTATTACAGTGGATGATTTTATTTATCGAGTCGAAGCGTTAACTTCACAAACCTTAGACGGGAATTTTGATTTACTAGCACGTTATGCTAGTAATTTATTTGAAGGAAGTGCTAGCGAATGGTTTTGGCGTTACCATAAAAGCGTTTCAGTTATACGCTGGCAACAATTATGTGCAGCCTTAAAAGTCCAATTCCAAGATGGTAGAACGGATCTGGAAATCCGTACTGCTATATCAAGCCGCAAGCAAAAGCCAAATGAACCATTCGATCTATTTTATGAAGCCATAGTGGCGTTAGCAGACAAACTAGTGGAACCATTATCAGAATCGTCATTGCTGGAGGCGCTGCGAGCAAATCTAGCACAAGAAATCCAACATGAGATTCTTTATGTCCCAATTACCAGTATAGCTCAATTGAGACACATCGTGCGTACTCGTGAAAGATTTTTACAGTCCTTCGCCAAGTCAATGCCCACTAATCAGCGTTTTGTGCCACGTCGGCATGTAAATGAAATTGTTATTCCCACAGATAGGAATGTCGAATCAGACATTGAAGAGGAAGATGTTGCCGGCATTGCAGCCATTTCGTTGGTATGCTGGAATTGCAGTGCAAGTGGACATCGTTACCAAGATTGCGTAGGAGAACGGAGAGTATTTTGTTACGGTTGTGGAAAACCTGATACCTATAGGCCGTCATGCAAGAAATGCAATCCGTCAAAAAACTCTGTAGGCCGTGCACCTTTGACAAGTGCACGCAAACAATCGGCAACGAAAGCCACGAACACCGAGGAACAAATGTAAATCAACGTCCTCTCTCAATTTTACCGGAAATGTCAAATACCCCGGAAATTCCCTTTCACCAAAAGTTGGCTGTCAAGCCCCACAAAATTGTAGTTGACAAGAAGCGCCCACATATTTCACGTTCAAAACAGCGTATGCTGGATTTTAAAAAAGGGTTACAAATAGAAAAGAGAAAATTGTTAGCAGCAGTAGTAGATAATAAATACGATGTACGACCATATGCTCAGGTGTTGTTATTGGAAAAATCACTTATTGGATTAATGGATACTGGTGCGAATGTCAATTGTATAGGAGGTAGTTTGGCTGCTGAGTTGTTGCAAAATACAAAAAGTTACAAAAAATTCACATCGGCAGTAAACACCGCAGATGGCCATTCTCAAAAGGTTGTAGGTAAAATTAGCACCAATATCGAATTTCGTGGGAACACAAAGAAATTGAACTTTTATATTGTACCATCTTTGGCGCAAGATTTATACCTAGGCATAGACTTCTGGGATGCGTTCAAATTGTTACCACCATTTATACAAGATAGACTATCTACTGTACCCATTGCTAGCTTGCAAATGGACGACCCTTTTCAGTTGCCTTTGACGGAGCAAGAACAAGAACAGCTACTAGCAACTATCAAATTATTTCCTTCGTTTGCGGAAAAAGGTTTAGGAAGAACCACTTGGATTACGCACGACATAGATGTAGGGGATGCCAAACCAGTAAAGCAGCGACATTATGCTGTTTCGCCAGCTATTGAAAAGCGTTTATACAAGGCGTTAGACAGAATGTTAAAACTAGAAGTAATCGAGGAGGCAGATAGTCCCTGGTCTTCGCCAGTAGTGTGTGTCGTTAAACCTGAAAAAGATCGGATGTGTCTTGATAGCCGCAAACTTAATGATTTAACTATTAAAAGTGCATATCCCATGCCACTCATTGACGGTATCTTAAGTCGACTTCCGAAAGCTAGGTTCATATCAAGTATTGATTTAAAAGATGCATATTGGCAAATACCATTAGAGCCATCGGCAAGGGAGAAAACCGCATTTACTGTCCCGGGAAGGCCTCTTTACCAATTTACCGTAATGCCATTCGGTTTGACCAATGCTCCTCAAACGATGTGCAAACTAATGGATAAAGTTATCCCACCGAATCTGCGCAATGAAATATTTGTGTATCTGGACGATTTATTAGTAGTATCTGACTCGTTTGAAAACCATATCTCTGTTTTAAAAGTGGTAGCCGAACGATTGTCAGCAGCTGGATTGACAATTAATGTAGAAAAAAGTAAATTCTGCCTAAAAGAAGTAAAATATTTAGGGCACGTTATTGGTGATGGCACCATTAAAACAGATCCGGACAAAGTTGCGGCAATTAAAGAGTTCCCAGTACCGCGATCCATAAAACAAGTCCGTAGATTTTTAGGAATAACTGGATGGTATCACAAATTTATAAAAAATTATGCTGCGCTTGCTGCCCCAATTACAGACACTCTTAAGCAGAAGCGTAAATTTGTGTGGACCGATGAGGCCCAAGAAGCTTTTGACTCTCTTAAAAGACAGATGTGTGAAGCACCAGTCTTGCACAGCCCTAATTTTCTAAAGCCGTTTGCAATCCATTGTGATGCAAGCCACACCGGAGTCGGTGGAGTACTTATGCAAACAGATGAGGAGGGAAACGAGGTACCTATTGCCTTTATGTCTCGAAAGTTGAATAAGTGCCAAAGGAACTACTCCGTAACCGAAAAAGAATGTTTAGCAGCCATTATGAGTGTTAAGAAATTTCGAGCCTACGTTGAAGGACATGATTTCAAAATTGTTACCGACCATGCGTCCTTAAAATGGCTCATGTCACAATCTGACCTCAACTCTAGACTTGCAAGGTGGGCTTTGAAGCTACAGGGATTTACGTTTAAAATTGAACACAGAAAGGGGAGCCAAAATATTGTACCGGATGCGTTGTCAAGGGTTCATACTGAGGACTTATCAGCTATCTGTATGGATAGTTTAATTGACCTAGAATCCACTCATTTTAAATCAGATGAATATACGGAGCTCAAAGCAAAAATTCAGGCCAATCTTTTTCAAACTCCTGATCTTAAAATTATTGATGGATACATATATCGACGCTCAGAGCATGCGTCCGGGGAACAGATAGCCGACGACCTTTGCTGGAAGTTGTGGGTTCCCAGACCTCTAGTTCCGGAGTTACTAAGACGAGTTCACGAACACCCATTAGCGTCGCATTGTGGAATTAATAAAACATTAGAGAGGATCCGTCGGTATTATTATTGGCCGAACCTGGTAATGGATGTTAAAGCATTCGTTAACAGCTGCGCGGTTTGTAAATGTACCAAGAGTCCTAATCAAGTATTGCGACCTACAATGGGGAAATCGGGAGAAACCCACAGATTATTTCAAAAGATTTATGTCGATTTTCTCGGTCCCTATCCCCGTTCCTCTTCTGGCCATATTGGTATTTTTGTAGTACTGGATCACTTTTCCAAATTTCCATTTTTGAAGCCAGTAAAGAAATTTACAGCTGAGGCTATTACTCGTTTTATGGAAGAGGATCTTTTTCATTGTTTTGGTGTTCCCGAAGTGGTGGTGTCCGATAACGGAGTGCAATTTAAATCGCAACAATTCAACGCCTTATTACAAAAGTATGAAATTCATCACTCATATACGGCCATTTATGCTCCTCAAGCAAATGCCGCAGAAAGAGTAAACAGGTCCGTAATCGCCGCAATTAAGTCCTACATAAAACCCGATCAAACGAATTGGGACGTAAACCTTAGTGCAATTGCTTGTGCGTTACGATCTGGCCAGCACTCGGCCATTCGTGATAGCCCTTTTCGGGTTGCCTTCGGACAACATATGATCACAAATGGGTCGACTTATAAGCTTTTGAAAACCTTGAATATGTTAGAGGATAGATTAGTGCGATTTGACCGACAAGACTCGTTTGAAATTATTCGTAGGACAGCCCAGAAAGGAATAGAGCAACAACATAGTAAGAATGAACGGATGTATAATCTCCGTAGCACGGATGTGTCATTCACTGCTGGCCAAGAAGTGTTTCGAAGAAATTTTCAGCAAAGCAACTTTGCCAAAGGTTTTAGTGCAAAGCTAGCCCCAACATTTGTAAAAGCGAGAATAAGAAGAAAGTTAGCTAACAGCTATTACGAACTTGAGGATCCACAAGGAAAATTTGTAGGAAAATATCATGCGAAGGATATAAAACAATAGACCCGGAAGTTAGGTCAATCCTCCAAGCGTGGATCACCCTTTTGGTTTTCACCCCAAGTGTGATTTTGGCAGGGGGAGTGTAATAGTACGCTTGTCGTTTTTTTTATCTTATCCTAAAAGTAGGCAAAGTTACGTTGGCACCAGGGTTGTTGGTTGTGTCGATATTAGCATTGGGGATCTATCGAAACCCTGGCTCCATCTAGTGTCGAGCTTTCGGATAGTTGATCTGCCAAATTGGCAAGGCCAAGCGCAAACAGCTGTTCAATGCACTTGTCACCTAATAAAAATTTAAATGGCTAAAATAAACATGGAGTGGGAAAACTTCCGGAAAAAAGAGCCTATATAAGGTCACTTCGCCCAAAAAGTAACCTCATTTTGTCCGCATGGTCGCCGTTGAAAACGCCTTGTAAACGTGAAATGAAATTAGAAAAAAAAATAAACTATAAACTAAAATAAAAGAAAGAAAAACCAGTTGCTCCAACTGCTAAGTTTCAAAAATTATAAAAGTAATAAAACATCAATAAAGTGCATTTAATAAAACAAGTGGTACGTTAGTGTTGTGTATATATATGTGAAATTAGCAGATTGCTGAATATTTTTGGTTCACCAGCAGATTACAGACGAATCGTTTTGCCTTTATGTTACTGCTTTAGGAATAGGTCAACGACCTTTTTTAAAATTTGGTGCCTGCTCCAACAGGTAAATACCGCAATGTCTTCAAGGTTGCCACAGTTCTAAATAAACTTAACTAATTAAATTAACTACCACAGGCACCTAGTAGCTAATCTAGCTGTCTATCCTACTGGCACTCAGTATGTGCAAGTACCAAGGCCACAAAACCTAAGATTGAGCACTTTTAATTTGGAAGCGGAGGCGCTTCGTCCCCCAACCACCACGGAAAAAATTTATATATAACCGAAGCCTTTTCCTTCGATCTGCAAAAGTGGCTGCAGACTTATATTTATAACTGCTGCGGACGGGAGGAGCTTCCGACTTGTGGTCCCCCCCAAACCAGGCATTGAGCCTTTAATCTAAAAGGAAAAAAAAGAACAAAGAAAAAAAAAAAAAAACCAAAAACCAACACATATCTTTAGCCATAAGTTTTGTTTTTGTTTCAAGTTATAAGTTGTGTAGCCCTCTCCCAGTTACCATCATAAATTCATTATCAGTCTAAAAACAAATAAATAATATTACATTTTAAATTTCATAATGTGCTAAAAATCAGTTAAAACTAATTTTGCTACGCAACAATAACTCGGCAACCCTGTAGAGTGCAGCTACGAGCTTTTATTATTGTCAAAGCTCTTGGTTGCAATTTACCGTTCTTGCTTTTGATGTCGCATCTAATACTGCTTTAGTTACAGCCACCACCATACCGCCTGCCCCGCCGAAAGCGCTTTCGTCGTTGGACACAGCCGATTGTGAGTGATAATATGTACTGAGTGAGTTTAAGATCATTGTGTTAAGCGAACTTGAGCTGATTTGCGAAAGCTTGAGTATTGTTATTGTTTGTATTTGATGCGATACATAAAAGATATGCTGCGTTGCATTGACAACTGATTTTTAATGTAAATTTCCATTTTATTTCCAAAATTATCAACCTTTTTCTTTGAATTAACTAGAATTAAATTTATATAAGTATACCTCCTATGCCTTTAATGTTAAGTTTGTATTTCCAATAGTTAAAGCCCAAGACCTACACTATGAAATTTGTATAGATATTAGTTTATATTTTGATAGCGAATTAAAGATGAAGTCATTTCTAATTACAACTTATTATTCACTCATTATGTGCTAAGTTGCCCTTTTTGTTTGGGGAACCATGTACCGCTGTAGGGATGTAGGGTAGTCTCAGACTAGTGGTAGGGATCCAACATCATCTAGATTTTTTTTTTGGCCCGTTGGATCATGGTAGGGTGGGCAGTTGCGGGTACTCCCCGCATAGTAACCCACTAGCTGCATGTTATCTTTCCTATATTTTCTGTCTCCACTCTCTAAGTTATTCTGTACCACCCTTTTTCTTTACCTAGACCCCCAAAAAGTACGCGAATTTTTTTTATATTTTTACTGTTCCACGAGCAAACGGACGCGACGATACATAAACCAAGACACCCACACCAGCCGATCAGGATCAGCCGGATGCAAGCGCGTACTCCGTCCAGGTCGTCCTCTAACACCAGCTCTAGCTCAATATGTAACACGTTACATTGTCTTTTATGTCGATACAAAATTTGGCTCACGAGATATTGACGAATAACTGAAATAGGAGCCCAAAAGCATGTTTTTCGAAAATATCTCGAAAACGGTGCTTAAGAAAAAATAAACAAAAAAAAAAGGTTTCCATTTTCGTGTTTCTCGACCCCAAATAACCATAAAAAACACTTTTCTACGATGGTTCACTCGATGACCCATAAATTTGTAAACTAGTGTTATGCATAATGCTAGTTAAGATATTTGCACAATGTAAGAGCTTTTGTTTGTTTATGTTATGTTATAAATGTAAGAGATAAATTGTCTAATTTACATATACTATTTTTACTGTTCTTCTGTTTTTTTTGAGATAATTGGTTTTGGTTTGTGGTAACTAATATAGGAAACAAATATGCAAGATTGTAGACCATCTACATTCCTACTGAAAGAAGCGTCGATAGTTGTTCCACTTCTCGTGGTTGGTTCTCGTGGATTGTTGCTGAGTCTCAAATGAAAATGATTCATTGAGAATTCTGTCAGTTGCATTCCTTGGTCGGTAGCGAAATTTAAATTGAAGTCTCCACTGAGAATCATTGGAATTGTGTCGTAGTTTTTCTCGGGATAAATTTTGTTTAGAGCCTGTGCGCCTTCAATTGAGTAAATAAAAAGATTTTCCAATATATATTCCGAGATTTTTTGGAATGTGTTGTTTGGTGATATACATATATATACAGGCGAGCAAAATTGGTCCATGTGTGTTTTGTGAAGTGCACTTTGCTATGCAAATGTCACCGATTTTCTGTGTCGTTTGCACTGTTGTGCTTTCTGCACCTGGTACTCTTATTCTCATGTTAGGCGTAGTAACATATGTTTCCTCATTACTATTTTTGTAAATGGCAACTCCTCCAGCTCTTACATTTTGACGTTTTTTAAGTAGTGCGAATAGAACAAAATCAATGGTAATTCCTCGGCGCTGAGCGCGAAAGAAAGCAGCATAAAAAGAAATAGAGAAAGAAAAAGAATTAGACGATGTAACTGTCGTGCAATGCTGCTTGGCTTTGTTGTTCGTGCAACTCTCACCTCCCCCGCACCAACTACAACATCGTTCTTTGCGCAGCACGATCTTATTTTGTAGCCAACCACCAAACAACACCAAGGCCACGGCTTTGCTGTGAGAGTAACAAAAAGTAAGAGAGAGAGAAGCAAGCAAAAAATCGAGCTGGCACACAAGCTAATGCATATACACTGGGACTTGTATGTATGTACACAGAGTACAAAAATTATTCGGACACTTTGAATTTTTTGAAGCCACATAACTTTTGATGTAGACATGATAGAACAAATATTTTTTTAATATTAAAAATATAACATTTTTCTTATGAAAGAGAAGGAACGCGAGCCTGTACTGCACGTGAATTTTGTTTAACTCTGCTATTACTTTTTGCTTTTTTGTACGATTTTTTAGGCGCTCAGCGCAAAAAACGTTATGAATGTCATACTATTTGCACTGCTTAACTAACAAAACGTGACAGTGACTTCAAATTTGCAAACTTGTCAATGTAAACAATATAAATAATACATATATTTTGTATTTATATTTTATTATATTATTATATTACAACTGAAAATACAGTTAGCTCAATGTGTAGCTTCAAATATCTTTTAGCATCACTTTTACTTTTTAAGTAGTGCGAATAGAACAAAATCAATGGTAATTCCTCTGCGCTGAGCGCGAAAGAAAGCAGCATAAAAAGAAATAGAGAAAGAAAAAGAATTAGACAATGTAACTGTCATGCAATGCTGCTTGGCTTTGTTGTTCGTGCAACTCTCACCTCCCCCGCACCAACTTCAACATCGTTCTTTGCGCAGCGCGATCTTATTTTGTAGCCAACCACCAAACAGCACCAAGGCCACGGCCCACGGTATTGCTGTGAGAGTAACAAAAAGTGGAGAGAGAGAAGCAAGCAAAAATACAAGCTGGCACACAAGCTAATGGCAAACACTGGCACTTGTATGTATGCATGCATGTATGTCGCTGTGTTGTATTCACGCAATGCATACAAAAACAATTCTTTCGTTTACACACATACACATGTGCTGCGTGTTTTAGATAACTTTACAAAATTTCAAATTTACTCCCTACGAAAACTCGCAATGCCGCACAGCTGGCACACAAGCTAATGGCTAGCACTGGCACTTGTATGTATGCATGCATGTATGTCGCTGTGTTGTATTCACGCAATGCATACAAAAACAATTCTTTCGTTTGCACACATACACATGTGCTGCGTGCTTTAGCTAACTTTACAAAATTTCAAATTTACTCCCTACGAAAACTCGCAATGCCGCACAGCTGGCACACAAGCTAATGGCTAGCACTGGCACTTGTATGTATGCATGCATGTATGTCGCTGTGTTGTATTCACGCAATGCATACAAAAACAATTCTTTCGTTTGCACACATACACATGTGCTGCGTGCTTTAGCTAACATTTACAAAATTTCAAATTTACTCCCTACGAAAAGTCGCAATGCCGCACAGCTGGCACACAAGCTAATGGCTAGCACTGGCACTTGTATGTATGTATGTCGCTGTGTTGTGTTCACGCAATGCATACAAAAACAATTCTTTCGTTTGCACACATACACATGTGCTGCGTGCTTTAGCTAACATTTACAAAATTTCAAATTTACTCCCTACGAAAAGTCACAATGCCGCCTAAAAAGTTTGCTCACTCAACAAGAAACGAAGTCATGACTCATGACCACGTCGCAATGCGAATGAGAACATCAAAAGCAGCTAACGTTTTTTGGGTTAACAAAATTTCAAAGTTACTCCCATAGAAAAATGCCCAACAAATCCAAAAATGCATAACGCCGCCTAAAAAGTTTTACTTCAAAAAAATTTTTAATAAAAATTTGAAAAAAATTTATGAAAATAAAAATGCATTTAAATCAAAACCCCTCTCATCTCATCAACTGCTTTACATTCATAATTCCATACACACAGAAGCACATTTGCAAGTTGGAATGAGCAGACTAGAGAAACTACGACAACGACCAATAAGAACAACAGCAGCAACAACAACTAACACCTGCACGACTCCCACGACAGTCGGTTCAACGCACCGGAGTCGACGCAGGTTACCCAAATCTGCCCAAAGACTGTCACCCCTCGGATATCTCGGATGCCCAAGTATGTGGTCTTTCTCTTATTTCTTTCCTATTTTTCTTCTAACTGGGCAAGCAACTCCGGCCTGTCTGCCCAGACTTCTTCTTCTATGTGCCGGAGACATTGAAGAGAACCCCGGTCCCCGGGTGAGGGTGTGTCCGGTGTGCTCACATGGCATCTCGGGGGATGTGGACTCTGTGCCGTGCAAGTCCTGCCGACACAGGTGCCACCTCCCCTGCTTCTGGCCTGCAGTACGCACCTGGAAATAACACCAACTACACTTGTCCCCAATGCCCTCCCATTTCCCCAGACCTGTGGCGTGCACCCCCACAAACATTGCTGCTCCTCCGCCACACCCCCACACCTGCCGCACCTGTGGGAAGCGGTTCACCAGAGCCGCAACCCCCATCCCCTGCGCAACCTGTGGCGGGAGCAGCCACCTAAGATGCTCAGGCCTGCGTAACTCAAACCTTTACCACCCTGGTTACGTAGGCCTGTGCTGCAGAAACCCCGCACTCCCGAGACCAGTCGCGGTGTCTCCTGCACAGGCGGCCCCAGTTTCCCTTCCCCCTCAGGGATCTTTGAACGCGCAATGCCGCATTTGCAGGCGACCATTGACCCGCGCAGCCACAACAACCCTGTGCTCCGCGTGTGGTGAATGTAGCCATCTGAGATGCTCGGGATTGCGAAACTCCAGCCTCTACCAGGCGAATTTTGTGGGCCTGTGCTGCCGCAGGTCTATACAATCCTCATCCCCCGCCTAAACGGTCATATGCCACAAATATCTCAGTCTTCTTCACCACTCCCTTAATGCAAGCCCAAACCTCTGCCACCGTTTCCTCGGCCTCAATTCTGCAATTAAATTGCAACGGCTTTAGTAGGAAAATAGTCGAGATCACCGACTATATGTCCCGAAAGCATATCTCAATAGCAGCCGTGCAAGAGACAAAGCTTTCAAGCCGAAACCCCTTGACCCATTCGGCAAATTACAACCTCGTTCGTCTGGACCGCGAACGAAATCAAGGTGGCTTGCCTTTATACTCCATAAATCCGTCTCCTATAGACAACTGACCATAAACAGTACTGATATCCATCTCGAGGTCCAAGGCATCACTGTTCAGGTAAGAGACGAGGATCTAGACATTATCAACGTCTACACCCCCCCGTGGCAGCGTGTCAAGCTGGATATCGTTCCTACATTGACTTTCTGCTGGTCGGAGACCGCCGAATAATCTTCGGCGACTTTAGTGCTCATCATGACAGTTGGTTCTCTGAACTCGGAAACGATGCCAGGGGCACTGTCATCGATAAGCAGGTAAGTAACTCCGATTTCAGCACAATGAATGAGGACCACCCTACCAGGATCACGGCGACTTGTCGAAGTTCCCCTGATATCACAATCGCCAGTCCTGACCTTATTACCTCTACTAGCTGGCACGCAGACGTCGCCCTAAATTCGGACCATGTCCCGATCATTGTGAGGGTTGAGGGAAGTGAGGAGTTCCTCACATCTGAACGCCGCACTTTCATCAACTTCCGCAAAGCTGACTGGGACAGATGGCAAGTACGTCTTTCTCCCGACTGCCCCCTCCACGAAATGTTTTCGAAGGCGAAAGAAACATTCGTAAGATCCTCACCAGCGTGGCGAAGCGCTGTATCCCCGCTGGGAGGATACCCAACATTAATCCCAATTTAATTAATTTCAACAGTTGGTGTTGATCTCGGAATAACAGGCAACGTTTGACGAAAATAACCAGAAAACAATATTAATGCACCGCCAAACAGCTGTGAGCTCCGTCTCAAATCTTGTAATGTTCGATTTAAGGCTTCCAAAGATTTTTTATGGGCCATTGGACATTCGTCCCATAAAATAATGGATGTTTGTTGTAAGACTTTAGCCATTCCAGAACTCCTTGATATATTGTATGTTGGTGTTTCAATTGCTTGCATGTTCAATGGCAATTTCAAGGCGGAATGTGCTGTGCGGCCGCCATTAAGTAATGTAACTGCAATTGTAATGTTCAGCTGGTTCAACGTCTCATTGATACACCTCTCCACTTGTTCTATCCCTTTGGGCTCCTTTGAGCGGCTACCAAAAACAGCCTGTGGTGGGGTTCGTTGGATCAGTTCAAGTGGAGGCCAGAACCATAACAAGTATAAGAAAAATGTGGAGGCCCCTGCCAGATTATATATATAAGTATAAAGGTAAAATAACGGACGGACATAGACATTCGAGATAAATATTGACATTGCCATCTTGTTGCTATGATGTTCTGCAACATCGCGCGTCTGTACCCACCCTACCTATGAGTCAATTGAGTTGTTAAAATGACTCCCCAATTTGATTTACCCTATCCTCTTTTTAGGAAAAAATTAATATAAAAGTTATTCCATAATTGCCATAAGGTTTTATTTATATAATAAATTCAAATACTTCACAAATCTTCCATAGAGCACTAGCTGACTTTCATAAATTTTTTTCATCAGGAGGTGTATAAGCGTCTTTTCACAACGAATAATATTAATATAATAAAGGTTGTTTTAAAGTTACATGGTTAAAAGATATAAGTATAGGTAGATATAAAGTATAACGATTATTTCAATGTTAAAATTTGAATTTGTTTTGTTTCATCTGTTTTTCTGTTAATTGTATTTGGTTGCTTATAATTATTTTTGGTTCAAAAATAGGTAATTCAAATTATTTATTTTAATGTATGATAGCTAAGTAGCATAAGTACAACCATAGAGGCTAGGCCTAAGAAACAAACAGAGTTTTAGGAAAGCTCGCACAGGAGTATTTTAAGTATCTATTTGTTTAAGTACATGTTTTGTGTTTGTTCTTTTTGATTTTTTTTTAAGTTCTTGGCTTTATATAAATATATATATATAAATATAACCATAATTACTAAATTCGTTTTTTACAAGTTCATGTTACATTTTCTTAATTCTTTTTATAATAAGTGGTTTGTTTCTTTTGTTTATCAGCAGCGGTGGGCAAGAAAAATAACGGAAAGAGCACTTTTTGCTTCTGCTCTTTTTGCACCGAGTGCTCTTTCCGTTATGTCTTGTAAGTGGCGCTAGCCAGACGCACACGCAAAAAGCCGAGAATATTACAAAAACAAAATATACACAGTGTGCGCTTTTATGGCCCTACTCGAGCATCCCTTTTTAGACCGTAACGGTAGTTCTTATTGGTGCTCGCGGACGAAAAATTCGCACAAGTACACTGAGCACAGAAATATAGTTAATTTGGCAACTATAAGACCCAGTAATTTTTTTGGTAAATTAAAATTGTCATATAAACTCATATGACTTTTCTGTTTCTTTGAATGTGTTGCAAAATTTCGTTCAGTGTACACGCACAAGCAGATCGCCGGCGACGAGCCGAGTTTACAAAAAACAAAATACACACAATGTGTGCCTTCGCTCGACTCGCAGCAACTTACAAAAACAAAATAACACAATGTGTGCCTTCGCTCGACACGCAGAAAACTACAAAAACAAAATACACACAGTGTGCGATTTTTATGGCCGTACTCGAGCATCCTTTTTCGACCTTTTTCTTGATGTTGTTGTAGTGCTCTTTCCGTTATTTTTCGTGCCCACCTCTGTTTATCAGTAATATGAATTCATTCTTTTTCTTTTTGTTTTGGTCTTGCTTTTTAAGTGACAGTTAAATTTTTTTCTTTTGGTATCTGTATATTCTAATTCTTTGTGTTTCTTGGTTTTCTTTTGATTCCATGCGCAAGAATATCAAAATAAATGACCGATTAACTGTTGTTTAGTTATAGGTAATAAAGCATTACCAGATTTACATTTTACTTGCACTTTATCATCCATATCTAAACACTATATTGTCTATATTCTCTTTAATTTAATTCGACCAATGTATTTAATACTAATTTTTATTGTATTTTTTGTTTTGGTTTTCAAAACTCACCCACCATCCACTCCGTGCTGAAGGCCTTCCAACGTTGCTTGGTGTTTGCTACAAATTAGAATGCCTAAAAAAATCAGTGGGTAATACCTGGTCGAATACGAATTGTAACTAAAGTATTAAAAAAACTCTTATTGACTTTGTATAACAAAAGCATCAAATTTTACAATATTAGAGATTTTAAATAATGTGTATCATATCATGAACTATATTATTTGGTTTTTTCTTGTTTAGTTGAGTTAACTAAGTATCTTCTTGTTATTAAAAAGTTTAACAAAAGGACTTGCTAATGACGTTTGCTATCTGTGATATAGTTTTTAGTTTTATGCTTTGTTTTTCTTTTTTTTCTGTTTGTTTTGTTTCTTTTAAGGTTTTATAGAGAATTCGCTACTTTTAGATTGTTGGTACAAAGTGGGTTGTTACACATATGTGTATATAATTCATTATTATTTTTATTTATTTTTTCTTTAAATTGTTGACGCTTGGATTTTGCTGGTGCAGTGGAGGAATATCAATGCTGCTCCGATGCGTTTGTGCTGGGGCTTAGCAGAGGTGACGAGAGCTGCGCATTGCTGGCTTCAAATTGGAAGTTCGAATTTGGGTGGTGGCTGACTGCGGCGCCTGCGCTTTGAGCTCACGCTTATTGTAGCTGCTCTGCTGGTCTGCTTGTATTTTTCTTTTCTTTTTTAATTTTCCGGACCCCTTATCGAGGTCGAATAAAGCACTTTAATAAAAATTTTTTTATCAGCATTGAGGTGGCCCTGTGAGCACTTTACTTACGAGAAACAGGTTGAATTAAATTAAATTCCTCATCGGGTTAGTCTGCCTTTTTAGGGGTATTAAAAGTAGAATTTTGGTTTGATAAACACACTTTCTGCGCAAATATATGCTTAGATTTATATATATCTATATAGCGATATAACCGCGAAGTTAAGTTATTTTTTAGATAGATATCTCGCACAAACGCACTTGTGAAGATTCTCACAGCAGCTGACCGGAAAAGAGCGAACCACGCTGCAATCAAGGTTTTTATAGCCGTGTAGGCCGGATATGCAGTTCAATTTCGATAAATCATATATTTAATTTGCCAGACCAAAAAATTTTGAAGCTGGTTCACTGGAACCATTAATCGATATGTTATACGTCTTTTTTTTATTTCGTTGTTAATTTAATTTTAAGTTATCAAAGTTATTCTTACTTTCTCAGAAATGATACGAATATCGCCAATATTTTCTGTCCATTACACCACTGTCTATTTTGCCGTGAATCACGCTGCAAAATATCAGAGACTCATTGTGAATTTATTTAGGAACGTATATCCTTAGTATGGAAAGTTCCAACTAATTTTCCATCGAGATTCTCAAGAACATAGTATGAGTTGCCTAATTTTTCTCTAATTCGAGCTTTTACAAAAGCTTTACACAGTTAAGCATTAATTCCTTTCTCAAAATTGCTTTGAACAAAATTCCTCCGAAACACTTTTGGTTTACTTTAAAGTTTACAGGTTTTGTTCGTAAATTATAATTAGCCGCTTATCATAAGCAATTTTCATGTTTTTATGAAGATCCTTCCGCAATATTTGTAGCTTGTCATCCCTAGCTAAGTCAACAATAGGCTCGGACAGTGCTTTAAGATTTCTCAACAGCTTAAAATTCTCGCCATGAGTTGCCATATTAAAGCCATAAAGTGCATGATAAGGAGAGCTTCCAAGGCTTTGATGCACAGAATTTCGAAGAGCACAACTTATCGAATGAATATTCTGATCCCACTCCTTTTGATCCGACTTGAGATAAGCTCTTATAGCAGAAACAATAGAACGATTCACGCGTTCTGAAGCATTAGATTGAGGTGAATATAAAGCAGTATACATATGCTGAACTCCGTAAGACGTTAAAAATGCGTTAAACTCATTTGCTTTAAATTGCGATCCGTTGTCGCTTATTACAATTTCGGGTACACCATATACACAGAATATATGTTTTTGCAGATATTCTTGTATCGCTTTAGAAGAAAACCTTTTTAACTAACACAACCAATGGAACTTTGAAAAGTGGTCAAGAACAATAAGAATGCCAATGTAGCCTTGCTTACTTCTTGGATATGGACCTAAAATGTCCACATACAAACGTTGGAATGGTCGAATGGACTCAGCTTTTTGTCCCATTGGAGGTTTTAAAGTGAAATTTGGTGCCTTCGTGGTTTTACATGTTTCACAGCTACGAATATAATCACGAACTTGAGAAACCATTCCTGGCCAATAAAAATTCCTGCGTATGATCTCAAGCGTTTTATTGATTCCGCCATGAGCCGCTATGACCACGTTATGCGCTCTACGAATCACGGATTCTGCCAGACTTTTTGGAATCCATAGTTTCCATGGAGACTGTTCAGAATCAGGAGAACCATCAGCATGCTCTGTGCGAATGTGCACGAAATCATCAATAATTTTAATATCTGGGTAGGAGTTTTGATTTGCAGATATTTTCTCTTTTAAATTCTCATACTCTGCATCTTTGAAACAGGGTGAAGTTAGGTCAATTTCAGGACCACATGACTCTACTGAGCAAACATCATCATAACGCATCAGGAACTACATGCTCTCGTCCTTTTCTATGAGTGACTCCCATCTTGCTAACCGTCCTTTTAATTTTGGTTGCTTCATAAGCCATTCCAAACTTGCATGGTCTGTGACTACCTCGAAATCTTGCAATTCTAAGTAGCATCTAAAACGCTTAATGCCCAATACAACTGCCAAACATTCTCTTTCAGTCACGCTGTAGTTTCGTTGTGTTGAGTTTTATTTCTTGCCACTGGTCTTTCCTCTCTATCTTCATTTTGCTGCACTAATACGGCTCCTACACCGTGGTCACTTGCATCACAATGCAGAAAGAATTTCTTATTGAAGTCAGGATTTAGTAGCACTGGCGCTGAAGTAAGAGCAGCTTTAAGTTGCTCAAAACTTTTTGTGCACCCTTGTCCATTTGAATTTACATTTAGTAGAGAGTAAATCAGTTATTGGTGTAGTAAGTTCAGCAAAATTTGCAATAAATCTCCTATACCATCCAGCTAAGCCAAGAAATCCGCGAGCTTGTTTTAAGGACTTGGGACTAGGCCATTTCAGAATTGATTCAATCTTGCTTGGGTCTGTCGAAATACCGCCACGTCCTATCACAAAGCCTCAATATTTTATTTCGGAAACACAAAATTGACTTTTCGCTAAGTTAAGAGTAAGATTTGCTTTGCGAAACTGCTCAGCCAATCTCATCAACACAGTTATGTGTGAGTCAAAGTCTGATGATACCACACACAAATCGTCAAGATAACCGAAACAGCAGTACTTCAGCTCAGGAGGTATAACTTCGTCCATGAGTCGACACATAGTTTGTGGAGCATTGCACAGTCCAAAAGGCATAACCTTATATTGGTATAAAGGACGTCCTGGGACTGTGAATGCTGTAATACCACGAGACGCTTCAGACAGAGGAATTTGCCAGTATGCATCCTTAATATCGATTTTAGAAATAATGTTCGATTTAGGAAGTCACGCAAAAATACCTTCTATACTTGGCAACGGATAGGCATCTTTTACAGTGCAATCATTAATTTTTCTCGCATCTAAGCATCCTCTATTTTTGCCAGGTTTTATAACCAAGTGTTATGGCGAACTCCAAGGACTGCTAGATTTTTCTATTACATCAAGTTTAAGCATGCGATCTATTTCTAGATACAACAGTTTTTCCACAGCTGGAGAAACTGGGTAAAATCTTTGTTTGATTGGCTTGGCATCACCCACGTCAATGTGATGCTCAAGCAAAGTCGTTTTCCCTAATCCCTGCTTTTCGAACGATGGAAATGGAGAAATAACAGCATCTAACTGACGGCGCTGTACATTTGTTAACGAAATGGAATTATCTGAGCTCTCAGTATTAACAAGATCTTTATGCGAATGTTCAAAGTCAACTGAAGATATTTCGCCTTGCGATAAAATAAACTTTTTAAAGAAATCTACACCTAATATCAGATTCTTTATAATAGATGGTACAATATAAAGTGTAATCGGATGAGACAGACCTGCAAACGTCATATCTATTAGGATAAAGCCTATAACCGTTTGATTCGTTCCATCTGCCGTTGTAACTGTAGAAACAAGGCGACGATATTTTGGAAATTTAGACCAATCAGTTGTTGCTAAAGCCGAACCCACGCAACTAACGTTAGCTCCGGTGTCAATTAAACCTATTTCTTGCTTATCAAGGAACGAGATAGTAGTGTAAAAACGCCCATCCGAATGCTCATCAAAAACTGAAGATACAAGCAAACGTCTAGTCTTTCTAACGTATTTCCAAAAGTTACGTATACGCCTCGTAGAACGTTTAGGTCGTACATATGGTTTTATTTCTTTTGAACAAAATATTCGAGCTCGTGCAGTTACATAATCTTTTAGCCGTTCATGATATGGTCTAATGGGAAATAAACGCGGAGGATTTACGTTTTTAGACTGCATAGGGTCAGAAAGTGTCATGTCTGGTAATGGCTTAGCTTGCAAACAAATGTCTGAGCTAGCCGGTAAATCAGGTAATAAATTATCTATTGCGGTTTTGGGGCCAATCGAGCCTTTTGGCCGAATGGTCCTTTCTGTAAGTTTTCCGTCATTTTCGCAAGACATGTGGTACATTGTGGCTTGTAAACGTTTTTGGTTCCACACCCGTAACAAAAAACTTTACATTCTTGAACACAATTGTCCCACGTATGTCCTTCAGAATCGCAATTCCAGCAGCAATCTACTTCAGAGCAGATGTCTTCTTCAACAGCAGCAATATTACGTTTAGTGAAAGTTTGCAAAACTGGAGGCTTATTGGCTCGCTTATGAACAACATCGCCTAACAAATTTTCACGCATTTGCACCAATTTTCGTAAATGTGCTATTGACAGAATTGGCACATACAATAATTCATGTCTTATGTCAGGAAGTAAATTTCTCGTGAGGATTTGGATGAGATTTTCCTCTTCAATGGGAGAGTCTAGACGAGACGTAAAAGATATAACATCATCGTAAAAGCTCTCAAATGATTCGCCTAGTCTTTGCTTACGACCGCGAATGTTTTCTAAAACGTCAAAATCAGTCCGATAGTCTTTGTATTGAAGTTTCAATGCTATGCAAAATTCTGTCCATATAATACGAGGACCTTCTTTTCGGTATCGCCAATACCATTCTTTAGCTTTGCCTTCGAGCAAAATATGCAAATTTTCACATAGAGCTTCAAAATCTCCATCGAGGCTATCTTCTGTGAGGGTTTTTATTCTGTAAATGAACTCTTCTACCGTTATTCCTTTAACTGAGCCATCGAACTTTACGTTCCAACTATGAATTAGCTGAGTTATCCTTTCAGGGTTTGCACGCAAATGGGAACGAGAGTTGGTCACATATGAACCAGTACTTAGTCGAGGATTGCTCTCGCGTTCGGGCAATGCACTAGCTTGGCCGTGCAGGCTTAAATTAGCAAACTGACGAGAGACTATATTCTCTAATTCATTAAAAATTCTACTATAGTCAATGGTTTCTACACGCCGTGCAGCATAATTGCTACGGGGAGTTTTGGCTTTTCGTGGTCTGCCTGTTTTACGTACAGCACCACGCTTATCTGAAGACTCATTACTTTGTTGGTCTTCTGTTGGTTTTATTGGAAGCTGTTGCTCCTGATTAGGATGATTCCTTGCCCTATATCGGGTGTCATGAATTTTGGGAATTGCTCCTGCACCTTTTGGCGGTTCATTAATTGGAGGGTCAGCGGTCGTTGACATCGTTGCCGACTTTAAGTCGCGCACATGTATCAACTTTTTACAATCGTGACATTCTTTGAATTGATTTAGCCAATCGGAAATACAACTATGATGAAAATAATTTTGACAAGGTGTCACTAAAATTTGCATTTGCGATTCCCATAAAGGCTTTTCACATATTTTACAAATGACTTCAGCTATAGCTGCTTGCTGTAGCTCAACAGCTAAATTTTCGGTACTTCGTACTAAAGGCATTTTGAAGTTACAAAAACTATAATATTTTGTAAGTACTTATATATAATTCAAAAGAATAAAAAATGTGGTTTTCAATCAAAACAAATTTTTCCTAAGCTTCGATTCAAGGGTAATATAAAACAAATACTAAATGACAATACAATTTAGTTACAAGTTCCAACGTAGGTATTCTGTAGTGTGTAGACTAGCTAACAGAAAAATTCAGAGCGAAAAAAAAGGTTTTTATATATGGAATGCAGCCCTTATTAACTGGATAAACTCGGTCATGAATTTAGTCTCGCCAAATTAATGCAATTCCAGAGCTTTACGAGCTAATCCTGGATACTCTGCAAGCAAATACAAAACGTAAGAAAATCCAAAAAAATAAGAATGTAATCATTTTACAATGCCTGCCAACAAGACTGTCTGTTTTTACGACGAATCTCATTTTAGAGAAACATTTAATGTAAAAACATAATTAAATTCCTAAAGGAGAAATTTTTAAATATAATTCTCAGACCCAATGACAATATTGAACTGCTTAAATTTGTGGTCGATGTAGTAACAATTGACTAAGCATCGAAATTCCAAAGCAAATTGGATCAGAATACGGTCAATTGAAAAGAGAACTAACAAAATTTTCCAAGTGTAAAAAAAAATGAAAAGTGAAAATATTTTAGTTTTTTCAGGCTAAAACTTTCTGAATTTAAATTTTAAAGCAATAGTTGACACTGTTGAGGCCCCACGTTGGGCGCCAATTTATTGTAATGTTCAGCTGGTTCAACGTCTCATTGATACACCTCTCCACTTGTTCTATCCCTTTGGGCTCCTTTGAGCGGCTACCAAAAACAGCCTGTGGTGGGGTTCGTTGGATCAGTTCAAGTGGAGGCCAGAACCATAACAAGTATAAGAAAAATGTGGAGGCCCCTGCCAGATTATATATATAAGTATAAAGGTAAAATAACGGACGGACATAGACATTCGAGATAAATATTGACATTGCCATCTTGTTGCTATGATGTTCTGCAACATCGCGCGTCTGTACCCACCCTACCTATGAGTCAATTGAGTTGTTAAAATGACTCCCCAATTTGATTTACCCTATCCTCTTTTTAGGAAAAAATTAATATAAAAGTTATTCCATAATTGCCATAAGGTTTTATTTATATAATAAATTCAAATACTTCACAAATCTTCCATAGAGCACTAGCTGACTTTCATAAATTTTTTTCATCAGGAGGTGTATAAGCGTCTTTTCACAACGAATAATATTAATATAATAAAGGTTGTTTTAAAGTTACATGGTTAAAAGATATAAGTATAGGTAGATATAAAGTATAACGATTATTTCAATGTTAAAATTTGAATTTGTTTTGTTTCATCTGTTTTTCTGTTAATTGTATTTGGTTGCTTATAATTATTTTTGGTTCAAAAATAGGTAATTCAAATTATTTATTTTAATGTATGATAGCTAAGTAGCATAAGTACAACCATAGAGGCTAGGCCTAAGAAACAAACAGAGTTTTAGGAAAGCTCGCACAGCAGTATTTATACCCTGTACCGTATGGTACAAAGGGTATATTGTGTTTGTGCAAGCCGAAAATGTATGTAACGTACAGAAGGAGAAGTCGGAGACCCCCCAAAGTTACCTAAAGTATGATCAGTGTGACTAGAGAAGTCGATATACCCATGTCCGTCTGTCCGTCTGTCCGTATGAACGCCTAGATCTCAGAGATGGTAAGAGCTAGAGCAACCAAACTTTCAGATAAGATCCCTTATTAATCCATAGGAGACAAGTTTATTTTATTTTTTTGATATCGGGATTACATTATATAGCTCCCATAGGAATGTTTCAGAGGACCTCGAAAAAATTCAAAAGTTTTAGATGGATAATTCGTTTGTTTATGAAGATATCATAACCAAATTTGGCAATCGGAAGTTTTTTAGAGACCCCCAGCACTGTACGAAATTTTATCAAAATCGGTTGACTATATCATATAGCTCCCATAGGATCGATCGGTCAAAAAATCGAGTTTTGTACAAAATTCGTTGTATTTTGTTTGTTTGTGAAGATATTGTAACCAAATTTGGCACTCGGTCCGAAGAGAGAGGGCCGAAGCACTGTACCAAATTTGATCAAAATCGGTTGACTATATCATATAGTCGCCATAGGACCGATCGGTCAAAAAAAAATTTTTGGTGTAAAATTCGACTGATTTCTTTTTATTTATGAAAATATCGTAGCCAAATTTGCCGGCTAAATTATATCTTTTGGAGGTCTTAACCAATATGTCGGACTTAATTACAATGAGGTGGTACAGGGTATCCCAAAGTCGTCTGCGCCCGACTTTAACGTTCGCCATCTTTTAAGTATCTATTTGTTTAAGTACATGTTTTGTGTTTGTTCTTTTTTATACCCTGTACCGTATGGTACAAAGGGTATATTGTCTTTGTGCAAGCCGAAAATGTATGTAACGTACAGAAGGAGACGTCGGAGACCCCCCAAAGTTACCTAAAGTATGATCAGTGTGACTCGAGAAGTCGATATATCCATGTCCGTCTGTCCGTCTGTCTGTCTAACCGTCTGTCCGTATGAAGGCCTAGATCTCAGAGATGGTAAGAGCTAGAGCAACCAAACTTTCAGATAAGATCCCTTGTTAATCCATAGGAGACAAGTTTATTTTATTTTTTTGATATCGGGATTACATAATATAGCTCCCATAGGGGTGTTTCAGAGGACCTCGAAAAAAAGCAAAAGTTTTAGATGGATAATTCGTTTGTTTATGAAGATATCATAACCAAATTTAGCAGTCGGAAGTTTTTTAGAGACCCCCAGCACTGTACCAAATTTTATAAAAATCGGTTGACTATATCATATAGCTCCCATAGGAACGATCGGTCGAAAAAATGTTTTTTTTTACAAATTCGTTGTGTATCGTTTGGTTTTAAAGATATCGGAACCAAATTCGGCAAGAGGAAGTCTTTTAGAGTTCCCAAGCACTGTTTCAAATTTGATCAAAATCGGTTGACTATATCATATAGCTCCCATAGGACCAATCGGTCAAAAAATCGTTTTTTTCTACAAAATTCGTTGCGTTTCGTTTGTTTGTGAAGATATTGTAACCAAATTTGGCATTAAGAAGTTTTTTAGAGTAACCAAGCACTGCACCAAGTTTGATCAAAATCGGTTGACTATATCATATAGCTCCCATAGGAACGATCGGTCAAAAAAACGTTTTTTTTACAAAATTCGTTGTGTTTCGTTTGGTTTTGAAGATATCGGAACCAAATTTGGCAGTCTTAAGTTTTTTATAGTTCCCAATCAGTGTACTAAATTCGATCAAAATCGGTTGACTATATCATATAGTCCCCATAGGACCGATCGGTCAAAAAAATTGTTTGGTGCAAAATTCGACTGATTTATTTTTTTTTATGAAAATATCGTAACCAAATTTGCCGAATAAAATATCTTTTGGAGGTTTTAAGCAATGTGTCGGACTTAATTGCAATGTGGTGGTACAGGGTATCCCAAAGTCGTCTGCGCCCGACTTTAACGTACGCCATCTTTTTTTTTTAAGTTCTTGGCTTTGGGTTGTTATATATATAAATATAACCATAATTACTAAATTCGTTTTTTACAAGTTCATGTTACATTTTCTTAATTCTTTTTATAATAAGTGGTTTGTTTCTTTTGTTTATCAGTAATATGAATTCATTCTTTTTCTTTTTGTTTTGGTTTTGCTTTTTAAGTGACAGTTAAATTTTTTGTCTTTTGGTATCTGTATATTCTTATTCTTTGTGGTTCTTGGTTTTGTTTTGATTCCAAGCGCGCAGCGCAAGAATATCAAAATAAATGACCGATTAACTGTTGTTTAGTTATAGGTAATAAAGCATTAACATATTTACATTTTACTTGCACTTTATCATCCATATCCAAACACTATATTGTCTATATTCTCTTTAATTTAATTCGACCAATATATTTAATACTAATTTTTATTGTATTTTTTGTTTTGGTTTTCAAAACTTACCCACCATCCACTCCGTGTTGAAGGCCTTCCCACGTTGCTTGGTGTTTGCTACAAATTAGAATGCCTAAAAAAATCAGTAGGTAATACCTGGTCGAATACGAATTGTAACTAAAGTATTAAAAAACTCTTATTGACTTTGTATAACAAAAGCATCAAATTTTACAATATTAGAGATTTTAAATAATGTGTATCATATCATGAACTATATTATTTGGTTTTTTCTTGTTTAGTTGAGTTAACTAAGTATCTTCTTGTTATTAAAAAGTTTAACAAAAGGACTTGCTAATGACTTTTGCTACCTGTGATATAGTTTTTAGTTTTATGCTTTGTTTCTTCTTTTTTTTTCTGTTTGTTTTGTTTCTTTTAAGGTTTTATAGAGAATTCGCTACTTTTAGATTGTTGGTACAAAGTGGGTTGTTACACATATGTGTATATAATTCATTATTATTTTTATTTATTTTTTCTTTAAATTGTTGACGCTTGGGTTTTGCTGGTGCAGTGGAGGAATATCAATGCTGCTCCGATGCGTTTGTGCTGGGGCTTAGCAGAGGTGACGAGAGCTGCGCATTGCTGGCTTCAAATTAGAAGTTCGAATTTGGGTGGTGGCTGACTGCGGCGCCTGCGCTTTGAGCTCACGCTTATTGAAGCTGCTCTGCTGGTCTGCTTGTATTTTTCTTTTCTTTTTTAATTTTTCGGATTTCAGCACCCCTTATCGAGGTCAAATAAAGCACTATAATAAAAAATTTTTTATCAGCATTGAGGTGGCCCTGTGAGCACTTTACTTACGAGAAACAGGTTAAATTAAATTAAATTCCTCATCGGGTTAGTCTGCCTTTTTAGGGGTATTAAAAGTAGAATTTTGGTTTGATAAACAAACTTTCTGCGCAAATATATGCTTAGATTTATATATATCTATATAGCGATATAACCGCAAAGTTAGGTTATTTTTTAGATAGATATCTCGCACAAACGCACTTGTGAAGATTCTCACAGCAGCTGACCGGAAAAGAGCGAACCACGCTGCAATCAAGGTTTTTATAGCCGTGTAGGCCGGATATGCAGTTGCGGCTCAATTTCGATAAATCATATATTTAAAAATTATCGGCAGTGTAAGTCAATTAAATACCATCTATCACATAGGAAAGGTGCCAGACCAAAAAATTTCGAAGCTGGTTCCCTGGAACCATTAATCGATATGTTATATGTCTTTTTTTTATTTCGTTGTTAATTTAATTTTAAGTTATCAAAGTTATTCTTACTTTCTCAGAAATTATACGAATATCGCCAATATTTTCTGTCCATTACACAAGACCGGAAGAAGCAAGTGCCAATGCGATTTTTTGTTCCGACCGAATCGTTGCCAGTATCAATGAAATCAAAAAAGTTTTTGCAGTGCCGCCAGGTGCATCCAAAAAATATAATCCACCAGTGTTGTCATTGACAGCTTGCATCACTTTGTCATATGCATCTTTTTGTTGATCATTTAATTGTGGAACGCACGCAATTCATCACGATCGAATTGCTATTCACGTTGCAATTCTCGTTCAAATAAATCATGCATTGGACGATTTGGTGGAGTCAATCCTAATTGCCCTAATGCTTTATTTGCAATCGTAAGGCACAAATCTTCGATCATTATCAAGGCTTCATTATACATTTCCAATGTCAGCAACAATGCAGGATCAGTTGAACGATGTCGAAGTCGAATCAAAATATCTTCAGCCATGAAATCTTTGTATTTATTCCACAATTCCAGTTGATTTGATGGAAAACGTTGATATTATGATCGCAAATAACATACGAATTTGAGCGTAGCATCCCAATGCGTATCATCTTTCAGCAAATGCAATTGTTGACGTGTTTAACGGTAAGTCGCGCACAGTTGACCATTGACAGTTCGTAAATGTTGGAATGATTGAGGTCTATGTACGTTCACCAACAAAAGTCGCAAGTAAAAACATTCAATATTAGCTGGGCTAATTGTATAAATACGTCCCAAAGTATCTGTTCGAAAAATACCTTGATAACCATCAACAGATGTGCCTTGTTTGCGACGTTGAAATTTTTTTGTTGATGCATTCCAAGTGAAATAGTGTGGCACTTCCGAATATAGCAAATTCCTGGCAAATTCATCCGTTTCACATAACTGGAAATAAGCTGTCAGTGTAGTTGCTGGTGGCGCTATTGCTCTTTGTTCGGCATTTGCAGCAGTGAAGTAAACACGTTGGTCGTTTTCAAGATGAACTGCAAAATGTACAACAATGTCTGTCATGAATTGGAAACGATAAAATACGCCATACAGCTTCGTTGGTACTAATATAGCGCCCCTTTTAGTACTGCAAAATTTCATCATGACTATTTTCAGTAGCCACTCCAAAAACAGCCATATCGCTTCCCTTATTCACATACTTGCAAATATATTTCATTGATTTTACAGAATTGCAATATTCTACATTTATGTGAGCGTTATCATTTTTGACAGTATCGGTGAGTCCAGAACTATCCACCGGTTATCGATTTCAACGTCTTGATTTTGAAGTTTAATTACAGTTGATTTACCGTTGTCTTCAGTTGATCGACGACGATACTGTGGATATCCATCATCTCCTGTAATTGTTTCTGCAATCAATTGCTTTGGAAAACGTTTCTTGCAGTTCAGAATATTACTAATTGAATGTAAAAGCAAAACATTGAAAATTATTTCAAGAAAAAATTATAAATTTAATTAATTCAAAGTTTTGAATGTAAAAACAAAACATTGAAAATTATTTCAAGAAAAAATAATAAATTTAATTAATTCATAACTCAGGAACGGCTGCACCAAAAAAAACTTCACACAAACCACCTCCTCATAGATGGGAACGAACTCTAAAATTTTTGTGTCAATCGATTCGGCGGTTCTTGAGTTATAAGATCACCAAGGAAATTTAACTTCTTTTTATATATATAGATGTGAGATGGTCACCCTAACGGCGGTAGCAACAACGGCGTAGGCAGTAACGCCGGTAAGAGAAGCAGAGAGCGGCTGGGAAGTTTGAGCAGCGAGCAGTAGAGCGAGGAGTTAAGCGAGAGCAGTTGATTGTGCTGTGCGGTGCCGAATATAGCTAAGAATATAACGCAGGCTGTCGCGTTTGTGCTGAACATTTTCACATTATATTTTATATTACTACACATCATTGATATTAATACACATTTAACATTATAAATAAACTGATAGTTATAAACTATCTTACATTTGGGGGCTCGTCCGTGCTTAGCCCACTTCATATTTAATTGCGCGTCGGTTCGTGTTGCATAAAATATTTGGTGGCTCATTTGTGTTAATTTCAATGAACGCTGGAAAGTCTTAAAAGGCGCAGAAAGACAAAACAATAATTGAAAAGTAGTTGCAGTGCAGAATTTAAAATAAAAAACTAAAGTTTTATGAGCGCAAGTAAAACTAAAAGGGCTGAAAAAGCAGAACAAATTCCAAGAAGTGCCGGTAGCGTCGTCAACAGGCCGCCAAAAAAGCAGTTAGTGCGAGCGGGAAAGACATATAACACACGATCGTCAGTCGCCGTTACGAAAATGCATAAAGCAGAAGTGTCGCAGCAAAAGGCACAAGTGTTGCCGGGTGAGAAAGTGCGTAGCGAAGAGGAGATTGAAAATGCGAAGCAAATTAAACAAAATGGTGAAATACTGCAGCAGCTAATGCAGTTGCTAACATTAAAAATCCAAGCTGATGAAATAAAACAAACGGGTTCAAAAATTAGTGCTGAGAGCTTCACTAAAATTATTCCTGACTTTGATGGCAAAAGTATTCCAGTTGGCCATTGGTTCAAAAATTTTGAGGTTAATGCAGAGGCATATGGACTGACTGATGCTCAAAAATATGTACAAGCGCGCGCGAAAATGACACAGACGGCTGCAATTTTTTTGGAGACTAATATTGTTTACAACTATTCCGAGCTGAAAGCATCATTGGAAAATGAGTTTGGCAGCGAGCTTGTATGTGGTGCTGATATTCATACACAGCTGCGTGACCGTAAAAAACGTAAAGACGAATGTTTTAAGGAATATGTGCTGCAAATGAAAAAAATAGCTTGTGTTGGTGCTGTTGATACGCAGTCTGTGATTCGCTATATAGTCGATGGGCTGGGATTGAAGTGCGACTTTAAATATAATCTCTATGCTTGCGAATCCTACAAAGAACTAGAGAAACAATACGGCGTGTTTGAGCGGGCAACCATTGGAGGAAAACAACCATATCATGCAGAAAACAAACCATTTGAAAGGCGTGAGAGTTTTGAAAAAGAAAGCGCTGTTTTAATTGTGATTCACTGGAGCATATGCGTAAAGATTGCAACGAGGAGACCAAATGCTTTCTTTGTAAGCAAAGAGGACATATGTCAAACGATTGTCCGGCTGCAGCGGCAAAAACTATTAACGTTGTGTGTGACAGCAAGCGAATGAAAAAAATTAAGCTGAGCGGGTTGGAAATCAATTTTTTGGTTGACACGGGAGCTGACGTTACCGTGATTAGGCAGAGTGTATTTAATAAAATCGACAATGTAGTTCTGAAGCGTTGGGAAAGGCCTCTTCGTGGTCTAGGGAACAAGATGGCACGTCCAGTTGGTTGCTTTGTGGCAAAAATGGAAGTAGATGAATTGGAAACACCACATGAAATTATTGTTGTAGCTGATAAAGAAATGGGCTACGAGGGATTGCTTGGATACGACTTTACAAGCAAATTTGATTATACGTCGACGCAGGACGGATATCAGTTTTCTTCCCATCTGGGGGAGAAAACTGATCAGCTAAATCAGATAAGTATTTACAGTATAATGCAGACAAATACTGATATTGATGTCACTTCTCAGTTCAAACAAAATGTGCAGCTTTTGATTGACAACAACATTCCGGCGGAGTCCATGGCGGATTGCCCTGTAGTGCTGAAAGCTTTACCGGATGGCGAAATTACTCCATTTCGTCAAGCGCCGAGTCGCCTGCCTATTGCAGAGACGGAGCTAGCTGAAAAGCAGGATCTGCAAAAAAGAATTGACAAACTGACAATTGAGGTACAGGATGTGCGTGCGCGCCAACAGGAGGCAGTGCGTGAACTTTTGACTTTGCAGGAGCAGCATCGTACCGCGATGCGCATTGTCACCAACTAGTTGCAGGAGGAAATTGCGGCACGTAAAAGTTTAGAGCGCCGTGCAGTGGAGCTGCGCGCAGAGTTAGAGCACATGCAGGCAGAAAATGCATCCGAGTGGGGTAAACGAAAGCGTATAGAAAACAATTGGCAAAGATGTATAAAAGCAGTATGCCGCTTTTGATGAGCAGCGACAGCAAATAAGGCAGCAGGCTAAAGAAGAAATAGAGCGGGCACAGATGTCGTATAAAAAGCAGAACGACTCTAAATGCAAAGCAGCATATGGATACCAATTGGGAGACTTGGTAGCTATACGGCGAATTCAATTCGTGGCTGGGAAAAAAATTGCGAGCGAATATCTTGGCCCATATGAGGTCACCAAAATAAAGCGAAATGGCCGATATGATGTTCGCAAGGCTGCAGGAGGAGAAGGTCCGATAAATACAGCGACAAGTGGCGATCACATGAAGTTGTGGTCGTATGTGGTCGATGGTGGGAGTTGGAGTCATCTGGGACAGATGACTAATCAGGATGGCCGAATGTGAGATGGTCACCCTAACGGCGGTAGCAACAACGGCGTAGGCAGTAACGCCGGTAAGAGAAGCAGAGAGCGGCTGGGAAGTTTGAGCAGCGGGCAGTAGAGCGAGGAGTTAAGCGAGAGCAGTTGATTGTGCTGTGCGGTGCCGAATATAGCTAAGGATATAACGCAGGCTGTCGCGTTTGAGCTGAACATTTTCACATTATATTTTATATTACTACACATCATTGATATTAATACACATTTAACATTATAAATAAACTGATAGTTATAAACTATCTTACATAGATTTGCTTTTTTCACTTCTTAGCTTGTCAATATGGCAGCAAGATGTTAGATGTTGACAGTGCGAACACCAATTTCACATCTTCAGACAATCCCATGCGTTCCGCTGAGATTCCGCTGAGAGAAAATAAAAGGAAGTTATGGATTTATAAAAAATAATAGTTAATAATTTATTTATTTATTTATAATGATAATTAAAGTTATAAACTAATAATTAACATTAAAAAGAAAATAGCACTGGCTACTCATAGCCTTCGGCTATGTCGTGTTGTTTTGGAATTTGTGCCGTGTGATTAATGTTACAAAATGGTATCATGTTTTTATATGTAATGTCTATGTTTGTGTGTAACAAAAAGAGTACTTAATTCTAGGTTTGTTTTCAATGTTGAGTGAGTTATACAAGTTTTGTATTTGGTGTGTTGACAGTAAGGTTTTATTTATATTTTTATAGTCATATATATGTGAACAAGTGTATGAGAGATGTGTTATATTTCGTGGTATAAATTAGTAACTTTAAGGAATTTTATGATTTTTTGAAAGTTATTACTAATATTAGATAGATAAAGAGTGGGATTGTCGTTTCCAAAGATTTGTGTTCTGGCTTGGTTAAGTGCTGTGCAATGACTTAGTAAATGATCGGTGGTTATTAATGCATTTGTGTTAAATAGATGACAGGAGGAAGAAATGGTTCTGTCAATATAGTGCTGGTTCGTTATTTTAGTGTGTCCTAGTCGAAGTCTGATAATTTTAATTTGATCAAGTCTATCTGGAAATACGCGCGCAGCGGGTCTGCTTACGTTACGGTGATATTTGATACTAGACTAATGCTGCTCAGCTCAGCATAGCGGAGACCGAGATTAGTGCTCGGGTGCTTTTCACCACAGTAGGCGGAGCCTATGATCGGTGAGCGAGCTGAGAGCGAGCTTTGAGAGATGCTCAGCACGGAGCGTGGCTTAACCCTCTCATGCCGTTGCGGCATGAACATGCCGGCCCCCTTGCAACGTGTTGTTGAGAAAGGAGCTGCACTAGGAAAAATGTGTGAGGATTAAGCCGACTGCACGATCCGGAAAGGATCCACCCAAAAACGGTGCTCTGGGCGACTGGAAGTCCCGGTTGGCTAGCTAGGAAGCCGGACTTCATGACACTCGGATAAGCGTCAGCTCCTAGGACGATCGAGACGGATGATGGGCGATGGAAGCCTTCGTCGGCAAGATTCACGTCAGAAATGTGAGCACGTATTGCATCGCCGACGCTCCGAATGGGTGTCCTGCGTGTGATGCTCCTTGTCGCAAATTCGGCATCGGTCGCCGCTTCGGCAGGAGCCACCCGAATGCTGATGGGCCAAGCAGTTGGGGCAGTACTTGTTGATAAGCTCTGCCCTTAACCGTTTCTCGGCGTTAAGTCGCAGGAATGCTCGGCATCTCCGAAGGGAGATGCCACAGCATACCCTACACCGAAACGAGTCCACTCCTCTGGGACCCGCTCTTTTATTACGCTGACGTGGAGCCATCAGGACGGAAGTGACGCAACTGTGAGTACATAAGAGGAAAACATATTAGTACGAATTTTTTAAAGGGATGGTCAAGATATCAAGGGGCTACTTATAGTAGTTAGACGCTCGGTTGGACAGGGAGCAGGACGAGTTTGGAGACTGGTCGCTTAATAGGTCCACGTGCCGTTAGAACATCAACGACGCGAACGTGACTGTCAGATCCAGGATATGCGTGTTGGACACGACCTAATCGCCATTCGCATGACGGGAGGTTGTCTTCCTTGACAACGACCATATCTCCGCATTGGACATTTCTTTGGGAATGCTGCCACTTGTTCCTCTTGTGCAGCTCGACTAGATACTCATTTTTCCAACGGATGCGAAATTGTTGGTTGAGGGCTTTTAGTCTTTTCAAGCGGTTCAGGATTGACATCGCTTCTTCCGGAATTTCGGGCTCCGCCGTGGATAGCAGAGGTCCGCCGATCAAAAAATGGCCTGGAGTCAGCGCCAACATATCTGTCGGGTCCTCTGACATCGGAGCAATTGGTCTGGAATTGAGACATCCTTCGGTTTTACAGAGCAACGTGGAAAGCTCCTCGAAGGTGTATTTAGTTGTGGAAGTAGATTTGTAGAAGAGCGTTTTGAAGCTCTTGACGCCTGCTTCCCACAGTCCGCCCATGTGTGGAGCACCAGGAAGTATGAAATGCCAAGACAAATTATTTTGGCTATATGAGGAGATAATAGCCTCCTTGGTGGCCTCCAGGAAGTCACGCGAGAGAATCGCTGAGGCTCCCACAAAGGTCTTCCCATTGTCGGAGTGGACTTGGTTTGGACAACCTCGTCTCGCCACGAAACGTGCGAAGGCCGCTAGGAACTTTTCGGTGGTGAAATCCGTTGTAGCCTCCAGATGAATAGCCTTTGTCGTGAAGCACACAAAGACGCAAACGTACCCTTTGGTTACAAGGCACGCTCGACCTGTGTAGTTCTTCACGTCGAATGGTCCAGCGAAGTCAACGCCTGTGTGGGTGAACGGTCGGGAAAAGGTCGTTCTCTGCGCAGGAAGTTCCTCCATCAGCTGCGACTGCACGCGTTTGCGGTAAATCGTGCAGACCTTACAGGAGTGTAAGATGGACTTCGTCATATTTCTTAATTTCGGTATCCAGTACCTGCACCGAATAAGCCGCATCATGAGCTGGCTTCCTCCATGGTGTGAGATGCGGTGCGTAAAGTGGACGGGAAGGCGGGAGAGAGGGCAGCTGTAGGGGAGAAGAATTGGTTGGCGCTCGTCATATTGTAACGATTTGGATGCGCTCAATCGTCCACAAGCTCTGATGATACCGCTTGCATCGATAAAGGGGTTCAAGTTGCGGATGTCACTGTTTGTTGGGACCGGACATTTATCCTTCATGAGCTGATATTCCTTAGCGAAATGTCTCCTCTGCGTTAACTGGATGAGCAGCTGCTGAGCGTTGGAAATCTCGGCAGCGCTGAGAGGACGAGTGGAGGAAGTTGGCTCACGCTTGCTGCGTGCTGCGAAGCGGAGTACGTACGCCATCACGCGCAACGCTTTGCCCAGATCCGAGAAGCGGTCAAGGAAATCAGCCTCTGGCGGAATTACTGCCAAGTGAGTCTTGACAGCACGTTGCTCCAGGTCGGTTTCCAAGACCGTTGACTGTGGAGTAGGCCAATCATCCGGATGCAGTTGGAGCCACTCTGGGCCGTGCCACCATAAGTTGCTGCTCGCTAAGTCCTGTGAAGAAACGCCCCTACTGGCCAAATCTGCCGGATTGTGTTCCGAGCGAACGTGGAACCATCGGTCTGCCTTGGTGGCTTCCGTTATCCGTGCCACTCGGTTGGCTACGAAGGTTGTCCATCGGCAAGGGGGCTTATTGAGCCAAGCGAGCATAATAGTAGAGTCTGTCCAAACATACATTTCAGTTATCGGAATTGGAAGTTGGGGCAAGATTGCGGTGCACATGTCAGCCAAGAGCACCGCCCCACAGAGTTCTAGGCGTGGCACTGAGATAGTTTTCACCGGAGCCACTCATGTTTTGGCTGTGAGTAGGTGAACAGTGGAAACGTCGCCATACATAGTTCGGATATAGATCGCTGCACCGTATGCTTGTTGGGAAGCATCGCAAAATCCGTGAACTTGTATTTGAGACTGTTGGGTGGATCTTACCCATCGGGGGACCCGGATATGGTCTAGCGCAGGGTAAGCTAGCAGGAATTCTTGCCATTTTTGGAGCAAGTCCTCGGGTAATGGGTCATCCCATCCCAGTTCCCGGAGCCATATCTCTTGCATAAATATTTTTGCGCGGACAATAAACGGAGCCAACCATCCTGCTGGGTCGAAAAGTTTTGCAATTTGAGATAGGACTTCCCTCTTTGTGGTGGATGGACGTTGATGCAGCTTGGAGGTGTCGAAGTAAAAGTCATCAGAGGTCGCTTGCCATCTAATTCCTAAGGTCTTCGCCACGCTGGCGTCTTCGATTTCCAGGAAGTCCTCATTGAGTAAATGGTCCTTGGGAATGTGCACCAGTATATCCTTTTTATTGGATGTCCATTTGCGGAGTGGAAATCCAGCCGACTGCAGAGTCTCTTGTAGCTCCTTCACCGCTGAGACAGCTTCTTGTTTAGTGTGAGCACCGGCTAAGACATCATCCACGTACATGTAACGTCGAATGATGCCACTAGCCACGGGGTGTTGAGGAAATGCGTCGTCTGCGAGCTGGTGGAGTACACGGATAGCCAGGAATGGCGCGCAGCTTACTCCGAACGTCACTGTCTCGGAACAGGATCCGCTAAAACGGTGTGTGCCTTGGATCGACAAGGTACATCATGTCGGTACATCTTCGTGATGTCTGCATTGAAGACGTATCGGAAAAAATGCCATTTCAATATTTGTATAGTAAGGTCCGACTGGAGAACAGGACCAGGATATAAAATGTCGTTAAGACTATTGCCATTAAGGGATTTGCAGGATGCATTGAAGACCACACGCACTTTGGTCGTAGTGCTATCTGGCTTAATGACAGCGTGGTGCGGAAGATAAAAGTGATTAGTGGAAGTGCTTGGAGACACTCGTTTCATGTGGCCTAGATCTGCATACTCTTGGATCACAGAATCATATTCAGCCTTTAAATTAGGGTTTCGCTTCAGTCTTGCTTCATTTTTTAGGAACTGACTCAGACGCGAAAAACCCAAGTCAATATTTTCTGGGGTTTTGAATGGCAGTGATACCACATATCGACCATCTTGTCCTCTTCTTGTGGTTTCAGCAAAGTTTTGCTCACACACCATGTCAGCGCTTTTTACGAGCTTCAGCGGAATATCCTCCACCTCCCAAAACTTTGTGAGAAGCTGTTCAATATTTGGCTCTTGCAGAACGGAAATCTTGGTCGAAAAAGAGGAAATTGACTTGGATGGGCCAGTTGATACTGGACCCGTTAGAATCCAACCGAAGATTGTTTCCTGGTCTAGAAGAGAGCCACCAATGTTGTGTTGAGTTCCTTTAAGCATTATGGACGGAAGAATGTCCGCGCCGATAAGAACATCAACTTGAGAGCTCTTCAGGAAATTCGGATCTGCCAACTGAATGTCTGGCAGATTCTTAAGCGCAGTGCGCGAAATAGAGTGGGATGGAAGGTTGCCTGCTAGGCTCGGGAGTACGTAGGCAGACGCTTCGATTTGGAGTAGTGGCTTATCGCGAGCCGCCAATTTGAAGTGGCAGATTTTGTGTGACTGAGCCGTTAATGCATGGTTCAGTCCGACCACTTGCGCCTGGACATTTTGGGAAGGCAACTTTATGGTGTTTCGTAGCTTCTCGGTAATGAATGTGCCCTCTGAGCCTGAGTCTATCAGAGCTCGGGCTGTAAAAGTGGCTCCTAAGTGGCAGACGTTGACTAGCGCCGTACCGAGAAGGACACCTTGTTGGCTCGAAGCGAAATAGTTTTGCACATTGGCTTGCGACGGACGAGTAGTGGACTGTATGGTTTGAGTGGAATGAGGAGGGGCCACGTAAGTGGATTGCGAAGAGGAAGTTTAAGGGGGGCGCCACGATGGAGAAGGGAATTGTGACGCCCTCTGCACGTGAAGCAATTGTGTGTGCTTGTGCAGTCTTTAAGCGCGTGTATTCTTGCAAAACAATTCAGACACAGTTTTTGTTGTCTGATGCTTGCCTCTCTCTCCACGACGGACATTTGTAAGAAGCGTGGACACAGACGCACAGGATGATTCTCCTTGGAGCATACCTTACAAACTTGCTTTGGGGCTGGCGTTTTAGCTTGGATTTTTGCTTCGAATGCGTTTAAGCGGTTGGGGGCTGGATCCTTCCTAGAGGGCCTTGGATGGATCTGCGTGCTTATCGAAGGCTTGAGGTCTTCTATCGCCTCGAGCGTTCGATATCGCTCAACGAGGAATGCGTTGAGGTCCAGCCATGAGGGGATGTCCGTTTTGCCCTTAAGGGACTGCTCCCATAAGGATAAGGAAAGTTTAGGGAGTTTCGAGGAGCACAGGAACACAAGCAAATAGTCCCAGTTAGCAGTCGAAAGTCTAGAGTGCTCGAGTGCCAACAAACAATTTTGGATCGTGCTTTGTAGCTCTTTTAACGCGGATCCTGACTCGTTGGAGACTGAGTTCAGGTTGAGCAGAATCTTTAATTTGCTGTTGACCAGTAACCTTTTGTTTTCGAAGCGATCCTTGAGATTATCCCAAGCCGCCTGAAAGCCGTCATTGGTGAGCGGGGATTTAGCCACAATGGCGTTTGCTTCACCTTTTGTTTTGGAGAGCAAATGAAATAATTTTTCGACTGGAGTGAGTCGCGCATTGTTAATGTACACCGCAGATAGTCTCCGGAAAAGACTTCTGTATGACAAGGCGGAAGGGAGATATTATGACTTATTTGGGTCTCTTGAGGTGGCTGTCGAGCGGACTCTGCATTTCTTGCGGAAAATATGTCAATGCGTTGGGTGAGAAGAGCTATGCACCGCTCGTACGTTGTGTACGATTGATCATATTTTGCACGAACGACTTGTAAGTCGTTTCGGGACTCTTCGCTATCTAGTGCAAATAACGCTCTGGAACAGGTCTTGTATTCCTGAGCTACCTGTTCCCAAAGCGTCTGCGTTGTATCACGCCGCACTTGTAACGTGTAAGGGGACTCCTCTGTAACAGACGCGGAGTTTATGCGCTCTTCAAAATGGATGAGGTCGTCAGTGGAGGCAATGAAATTGGCTAGGGCCATATTGCTCGTTGCTTTTCTAAGCTGGGATTGACTGCGTGTAGCAACTTTGCTTGAAGTGGCTCCTTCTGTGGGAGTAGCAGTTTTTGCAGCTAACTTTGATACGGTAGGAACCGTTAGCCGATGCGACGAAGCAGGTGTCTTCTGCTCACTGCGAGTTACTGGAGATGGAGTTGAGGTTTGTGTACCTGCTCTTGGAGGAGCGGAAGAAGTACGACGAGCTGATGATTCAGTTGAAGGTGCTAGCTGTTTAGGACCAGACGGTGTCTGTTCCTTTTCACCGCCGGTTGGCATAATATGGAAGTAGCTCGGAAATGGAAAGGGGCGCTACTGATAGCGGAAAATTTTTGGAGTAATTGTATAGATAAACCTTTTCTTTTTTTTTTTTTTTGTGGAAATATCTATAATATATAATATTATTATAATATATAATTTTTTAAAACGATGAGCGCGAGGAATAAAAAAAATATATAGGATTACATTTTTTTTTTTTTTGAAGCGACGAAAGCGCGGAGTAAAAAAAATATATTGGATTATACCTTTTGGTCTTGTATACTGTGTTGTGTATATAAATGTAAATTTTCTCGTTGCGTGCTTATATATATATATTTATTAATTTAAACAATAAGTGGTTATATTAATTTATTTACACTGCAAGTAGCTACTCGAGTTCAAGTCGGATCAGGTACCGACTTAAGAATGAAACACAGTTTAAAATTTTTCTTTATTACTTATGGGTATGTAATTTGGATAAATTATTATATTAATTATATTGTTGTTGATTTAAATATAAGAATATGTTGTTTATGTAGATGTGTGGCGATAAAAACTATAAAAATGTTGCGTGTGCGGATAATTAATGTATATATTGTGGTGCGTGGATAACTAGATATATATTGTTTTTGTATATACTTGTTGCACTTATGTTAATGTTAAACCACATGCAGATTTGAGTGAAAAGTTATTAGAGCAGGACAAATGTAAACTGCTGCTGAACGTAGTCCCATGGTAGCTGCTGTAGAGGGAGCGAGAAGGCAGTATGAGCTCGCTACGTGTATGGTCTTTTGAAAAAGAACAAAGAAGCTGTGTGTCAATTTGAGTTTGACCACGACAGCCTACAGCACGGGGAATTCGTTGTTACGCAGTGTTTATATTAAAGCAATGGAAAACTCGCTTGAAAATAATCCTGACCCGACATCAGAAGTGGGATCTGTGCCAGCACCTATATTTTCAGCGGAGCAGTGACGAATTATTCGTGAAATGCAAAATCAGATTATGATTGATTTAATGAAAGAAATGCAGTCGTCGACGTGCGTTGCGCAGCCGCAAAGCAGAGTTGTCTCGCTGCCTAAATACAACCCTGACATTACGGGCGTTGATGCGTCACAATGGTGCATGAATGCTGATATTATATTGTCAGAGCAGCCGCTGGAAGGAAGTGGGCTCATTATGGCGTTAAGCAAATCAATGCAGGGTAGTGCTTCACAGTGGTTGACACAAATTTCGTATCCCGGCATCAAATGGGAGGAATTTAGAGAATTGTTTATTTAACGCTACGAAAACGAAGAGACGCCAGCCGCCATGTTTTTAAACATGTTGAATAGTCGCCCAAGTGCCGGCGAGTGTCACGCAGTTTACGCTAGTCGCTTGGTGACGTCATTGACAACAAAATGACGATATATGAGCGTCGAGGAAATTGCTGTTTCAACTGCGCTTGCGCCCATGGCAAATTTTGATAGCCGATGTATATAGTACGTTGCAGATTTTAAGCAGTGTTGCCATTAGCGAACATTTTATGGAAATTATATTTCAGGAAGTGCAGAATAATCATTTGCAAAATGACATTGTAATTGGACGTGAAATTTTAAATCAGGGTTTTGATGTTATATTGTCTTCTGAAAAGTTTGAAGTTGTAAAATCTAAATCTGTCAATATTTGTTCGAAATCAGAAGAGTCAGTCTGTTTAAATGATGTTGACCCTGATTTGGTTGGTAAAGACAAAGATGAGTTAATTAAATTACTTGAAACATACTCTTCTGCGTTTGTTAAGGGGATTCCCAGCACTCGAGTTACCTCAGGAGAAATGAAAATTCGGTTAGTTGACCCTAGTAAGATGGTGCAACGGCGACCGTATAGGCTTTGTCCTGATGAAAGAGAAACTGTGCGAGCTATATTGAAAGAATTAATTGAAAATAACATCATTCGTCCTAGTTGTTCTCCTTATGCGAGCCCTTCTCTGCTTGTCAAGAAGAAAAATGGTTCAGACGGTTTTTGTATCGATTACAGAGAATTAAATTCAAAAACAGTTTCTGACAAGTATCCGTTGCCGCTTATTAATGACCAAATTGCAAGACTTCGTGGTGCAAACTATTTTACGTACTTAGACATGGCTAGTGGATTTAATCAAATACCAATTCATCCGGATTCTATTGAGTACACTGACTTTGTAACGCCTGATGGGCAGTATGAGTTTTTGACAATGCCGTTTGGCCTTAAAAATGCGCCGTCTGTCTTTCAGCGTACAGTTATGAAGGCATTGGGCGATCTTGCTTACTCTTGCTTGTTGCATCTGTAAAGTATTTTCGACATTACCTGCTTGGTCATGAGCTCGTTGTATTTACTGATTGTAATTCCTTAAAAGCTTCGCGTACTAAAATTGATCTGACTCCAAGAGTACACCGCTGGTGGGTGTATTTACAATCTTTTAATTTTGACATTCAATATTAAGAATGAAAGCGCATGGCTCATGTTGACTTTTTATCCAGAAACCCCCTTTCGTCAGAACCTCCGAAAAAGTGTAAAATATCTGAAGAGCGAGTAAATTTAGCAGAAATTTTTAATGATTGGCTTCTCGCCGAACAGCAATTAGATTCCGACATTGTTGATATTGTTACTAAATTAAACTGCAATGAACTTGCAGAAGATATGGCTAAGACCTATGAGTTGAGGAAAGGCGTGTTGCATCGCAAAGTTCAAATTAATGGTAGAACTCGTTGTTTGCCGGTTGTGCCGCGTGCATTCAAATGGTCAGTAATAAATCAAGTGCATGAATCAATAATGCATTTGGGATGGAAGAAAACGCTTGATAAAGTTTATCAGTATTATTGGTTCGACAAGATGAGTAAATACGTTCGTAAATTTGTTGAAAATTGTATAACTAGTAAATCCGCAAAATCCTCTTCGGGAAAAGTTCAAGCAGAGCTTCATCCCATTTCAAAAGTTAATGTGCCTTGGCATACGGTGCATGTAGATATAACTGGGAAATTGAGTGGTAAAAGTGACATGAAAGAGTATGTGATTGTTTTGGTCGATGCCTTTACCAAATTTGTCCACTTGCACCATCCGTATGAATAAATGTACAATGTACACTGTAGGGTTAATACACCGGCCTCTAAAGTTTTTTTGTTTCTTTCACACTCACTTCTTAATGCACTCACTTGTTGCTTGCTTTTGGTGGTGCGTTTTTTCCCACTATGTTGTTATTGTTTTTGTGTTCAATTGCTCTTTTTGTTCTGGTGTTTTCGCTTTTACATGTGGATTTTATTTTTATTTCTTTTTTTTGGAAATTGAAAAAAACTTACACTGCACGCACTTATTTTATATACACTACATACATACTTGGATAATATGTGGCTTGGAATGGGGCAGAAGTCCACCGATGCTTGTAGTGGGGTCGAGCAATCCGGCTCGAAGGACCAAAATGAATATTTGGGTGGCTTCTGTGTGTGTGGGTGTTTTTTTCTCCCTTGTGTTCCCTTGTCCCAAATGAAAAGAGTTGTTGTTGGTGATGTTTAGGATGCTTGAGTATATTTCTTCGCCTTAGCCTTGGCTATAGCGGCGGTATTAATAAGCTGGAAATTGTTTTAAATGCAAAATCGGAAATACGCGTGCAGCGGGTCTGCTTACGTTACGGTGATATTTGATTCTAGACTAATGCTGCTCAGCTCAGTAAAGCGGAGACCGAGATTAGTGCTCGGGTGCTTTTCACCACAGTAGGCGGAGCCTATGATCGGTGAGCGAGCTTAGAGCGAGCTTTGAGAAATGCTCAGTACGGAGCGTGGCTTAACCCTCTCATGCCGTTGCGGCATGAACAATTGTAGTGATATGACAAACAAGAGTGCGCAATTCATCAAGAGTTAGAACGACGCACAGTGGCACGGAAGCCGAAAAAGCGTTGCAAAAATCATATTTTCTAAACCAATAGACATATTTGAATGAAATAAATTGTTGTTGAAAGAAAAATGTTCAGGCTTTAAAATAAGTTCTCATACATGGTGAGACGATATCTGAAAGCTGCGCAATATGTTGTGGAAGTTGGATTTTGTTGCCTTTACAGTATTTACCATTGAAAAATATATACATATTTTTTTCATTTTTTCTAAACCAATTGAGATATTTTTATGAATTAAATTTAAATTGAAAGAAAAATGTTCAGGCTTTAAAATAAGTACCCATGCATCGTGACACGATATCTGAGAGCTGGGCAATATGTTGTGGAAGTTGAATTTTGTTGCCTGTGCAACATTTGCCATTGAAAAATTTTTGTTCATTTATAAAGAAATTTTGCTGATACTTTTTTTGTTCATTATTTTATATTTCAGTCAATAAATTTAATTTAATAATTTGTCTTATCAGTAGTTTTTTGTAAAATACTCATCCACGTTTACATTTGAAGGAATATCCAAAAGACTTAACATTTCTTTTGAATAACTACTTGTTAATTCTGTATTGGATCTCACTTGTCTAAGGGATGAAACTAGTGGATCTGAAAAGGCTGCTAACATATTAAAAAGACCCTCGTTTTCCCTTGATCGTGATATTTTACATGTATTCATAGCTCTGAATTTTTTATAATCCATGTTTCTCGATTCCTGGGCTTCTTCTGACATCTGCCCAATGGGTAGGCAATGATATTCAATTATAGTTTGGCCATGTGCCAAAATTTTGTGAAGCGTAGGAGTCAGTTTCTTTCCTAGATATTTTTCCATTAACAGCTCTGCAGTCTTGGTGGCATATTCATTATTTGCTGCCGTTAATGTTTTCCTTGCAGTTCATAATGTTTAAAATAACACCCAATCTTTTATAATTTCATCATCTACTCCAGTTTTTCTGATGTCATTTTTTTTTCTGCAAAGAATTTTCGTGATGAGTTTCCATCGTTTGAGTTACCGTATCCATATTTGGGGCGGTCGACTATCAGTCCAAGTCGATTAAAGATATCGTCTTGAATTTTGCTTTTCCTGATATTTTGTTTTTTTTTGTCTGGTGTGTTGGCTTCAAAGGATTCGTTAACTTGCGGAAAAGTGTATGCAAGCTTCAAAATAAACTCCATGCATCTAATTCTGGCATGCAATGGTGAAGTACCAAATTCCAGATTTCCCTCTTTAAATAAGGAATTATTCAAATTTTTGAAATATTCAGGCAAATATATACAAGGTTTAATCCTTAATTCACAAAACGCGTAACAGGTGAAAATGTAGTTACATTAAATGTTTTTTAGTTGGTACCTAACATTATAAAGGGAAAGGTTACATCCCTATCCGTATGTTTTCGGTTCAACTACCTAAAAATGCAAAGAATTTGCATTTCTCTTAGTAATAATTAATCTTGCTTTTTTGAAATGTCACAGGTAGGTGCTTTTTTATTTTCAAGTACAAATATAAGCAAACATCTCTTAATTTAGTGGATGCATCTACTGCGTGTTCTTCTTCTTCTTTTACCTGCGGTAGCATTTTTTTGAGTTGGATTTCTGCACTTCTAGTGGCCTTACAGCCACAGCTGGATTAAGGCGGACACAAAATTTATAGAGAAGGTAAATAAATAGATAACAAACGTATTTATGTTAAAACTAAAAAACATAAAAAAATATAATTTGAATTATTTTCTTCCAAAGTTGAAAAAGTGGTTCAAATATAGTGGTTCAGGTAAACGGTAGTATTGAAAAAACCAGAAAAGATACGAAGTCATTTTTTTCTCTTTTATGTTTAAATTTCATATACCTTTTCATAGAATCGAAGAAAATATGGATTGGTTGCGTAGTTTTTTTACAAAACGATCTTAAGCACGCACTTTTATTCAAAAAATTCCGATTTTTTTCAAAGTTGAAAATATACTACACTTTGAGCGGCTGTAGCAACTAAACTATTTATCCGAGTTGAATAAAGTTTTAATTTTCTTGATCCCTGGGAAATTCTAAATAAGATGCATGTATTACTTTTACAAAATGATTTCATCGCAAAATCGATTTTTGCAACGATTTTGCGGCTGCCGTGCCACTGTGCGGCGTTGGCAGTGGAGCGGTAAAAATTATATTTTGCACTTTTAACTGCTGCCTCCCAAAGACCAACAAAATGCGACGAACGAGAAGGAATAAAACGCCAATCGATTTGGTCAGTGGTGGCGCTGAAGGCTTGTGTTGTCGTAGCAGCAGTAACAGGATGACGTTTTGGCAAAATGATTGGATGACGGGCGTTGAAATCCAGGAATGAATTCTGGAGTCTTCCGCCAACACGTAGAACTCCGAATTCGTCTATAAATGGAGCAAGCGAGGCCAACGAACTTGAAGATGTGCCACCAAGGGTGTGAGGCACAGTTAATCCTGGGAATGTGATGCGTTGAATGAATTTGAATGCGTATCTAAAAACACGCTGTAATTTTGCGAACGAATTTGAGAATTTGCAGCTAGTAGAGACATCGACGAATGAACAAACTGCAATAAGCACTCGTCTACGAAGCTCTGGTAATATCTTTTCTGGCAGGCATGACTTTGGCCATACATCTTTTCTCTCGCATAGAAACGATGGCCCGTGAGACCATAAGTGTGAATGCGCTAGTTCATCTGGCAACGCGCCTCTGGACAGAATGTCTGCAGGGCTTAATGCTGTTGGAACATAGCGCCATTCCATGTTGACTGTCAGCTCCTGAATGTTAGATACTCGATGTGAGACGAAAACGTTAAATCTGGCTGGCTCGCTGCGAATCGAAGATAAGACCGTTGAGGAATCTGACCAGCAGTAGAATTGCCCAGAAAATATTTGCAGTTGAGCTATCTCCTTCAGAACACAATGATGTGGTAGAAAATAGCAACAAAGACTCAGTGACTCAGGGCCTACCAAAGACATATGATTTAAGTCGAGGTATTCTTTGATGAAGGCTGAGTATTGAGATTTTAGCTGTGGACGACGTTCAAGTTTACGTTCCAAATTAAGAAAACGTCGATATGTTTGAGTATAAGAATCGCTCAAGAGATCCAAATTTCGCTTGACAGGCAATCTAATTGCAAATTGACCAGATGGCAAGCGAGAAAAGTTAGTTGAAAAGCGATTTTTGCAGTCGATTTTTTCTTTTGTAGCCTTGTCTGGGAGTTGTGTGCAGCTTTCAATTTCCCAGAAGCGCTCCAATAATTCTTCGATGTGGTTTTGCGTATTCCGATCAATTTCAGATGCAGAAGCATGCGCTACAAGCAACGGCGTTTTTTGTGACTGCTTTCCTCCTCCAGACACTATCCATCCTAATCGTGTTTTTTGCAGCGATGGTAGTCCCTCTGCCAACTTGATTTGGCCAACGCATAAAAGGTCATAAAATAGACTTGCACCTATAAGCAGGTCGATGCGCTGAGGCTTATAGAACGCTGGGTCTGTAAGACGAATATTAGAGGGTATTTTCCAATGCGTAGTTTTTAATTCACAAGAGGGCGGTCTGTGATGTTAGGAGCAACCAATGCTGTTATGTTTGCATCATAGTCTGAATTTTTTGACTTTCCATTAAGGCAGACAGTGAAACCATTCGTTGCGAAGTTTGTGTTACCAAGACCTGTTACAGAAGCAGATGACTTAGTTTTCTTTAATTGCAATTGATGTGCTAAGCGAGCCGTAATTAAATGCAGTTGAGATCCTGAGTCCAGGAGCGCTCGGCATGGCACAAATGATCCAGCTCGATCCTTTACCAAAATAACTGCCGTGGCTAGAAGCACTACATCACTGCGATGATCCTGGGCCACAAGAGAGCTTGATGTGGACGATAATGGTTCGATAGGCTGCGGTATGGATGGCGATGAGTGTTGTATGTTTGATGAGGCAGCGAATGGGACTGGTGGATGTGCAACAATGAGTGGTGCTTGGCTCCATAAGTACGGCATGAGCCGGAATTGCACTTGCTAGGCATAGCTCCAGTTTTTTGGCTTCTTTGAGCCGAAGCATAGGCGATAAATTCATAAAGCGGCTGCAGCTGTAGATAACATGCTCAGAATTTTCGTAAAAATGGCAGCTAGAGACAGAAGATTTAGTGGCAACAAACGAACTATTTAAATTTATATTTTTGCTGTTTTTTCCCACCTTGTTGCTAGGCGCGTATGTGGCCGTAGCATGCTCCATGTTTTCCAGCCTTTGACAGCGATTCTCCAAAAATTTTAAAAATTGTTCAGACGTTGGAATTGGGTCACATGAAGTCTGCTCCTCCCATTGGTAATAACATTTGCAGGCGCTAGACTTCTGCGCTAACATAAAGCTCAGCGGAGCTTTAGTTACAGTTAAAAACGAGCTTATTAACATAACATAAGCGCTATTGTGACTTTGCGTATAAGATTACAATATAAGATTTATTTAAGCAAAACAAACATGAGCCGTAGTGGCATTTATAATTATTAGTACGCGTTTTTAGTTCTGCTCCGGACATATTCCCCCCGTTGGAAGAGTCAGGCTTTCAACAAGATTAGTCTCAACGGGCAGAACGGCTAATTTGGTGACTGCTCTTTTGATAAGATCATAGCTTCTCTGATAATTCCATCTTCTCCTGGAATGACTTCTTCGATGCGACCAAGCTGCCACTTTAGGCATGGCAAGTTGTCATCCTTCAGCAGCACTACGCTCCCTGTTTGTAGGTTTGGATTCTCAGCTCGCCACTTGCCTCGTTCTTGAAGCTGAGACAAGTTATCAGTGGTCCATTTCTTCCAGAAAGCTTGCTGCATCTGCGTCATTGAGACGATTGGCGCTGAGGTGAGTTATGTCTGGTTCCGGAAACTTGGTGAAGCTTGAACCTTTCAAAAAGTGAGCAGGAGTAAGCACATCAATATCAGATGGATTCTCTGTAATTGATGAAAGTGGACGTGAGTTAAGCATGGCTGAAATTTCATAAATAAGTGTTTGAAGTTCATCGAGAGTGAGAATGGATTGGCCGACAACGCGATAAAAGTGGAACTTAGCAAATTTGACTGCCGCTTCCCATAAACCACCGAAATGTGGTGATCGTGGCGGAATGAATTTCCAGTCAATACCATTGGACGAGCAAGCGGATGACACAGAAGATATGTGAGGTTGGCTAAGAAATAACTGCTTCAATTCTTCGAGTTCATTTTTAGCACCAACAAAGTTTGTAGCGTTGTCTGTCCAAATGGTTCGAGGACTTCCTCTAAGGCTTATAAAACGACGTAGAGCCGCTATGAATGCTGCTGTTGACAAGTCTTGTACGACTTCTAAATGTATTGCCTTTGTTGAAAAACAGACAAAGACTGAAATGTAGCATTTGTGAGGTGGTTTGTTCCTAGCCTCAGCTTTATAGTAGAATGGGCCACAGAAATCAATTCCAGTAGTATGAAACGCCGGATTTGGTTGTACGCGGTCTGCAGGCAATCTTCCCATTATGTGTTCAAAAGTAATAGGCTTCATACGAAAACATCTGACGCATTTATTGATGACGCTTGAAACCAGTTTTAGGCCACCGATTGGCTAATACCTCTGACGTATCGATGCAAGCAGGCTTTGGGGACCAGCGTGTAAATATTTTGGTGATAGTATGTAATCAAAGTGACTGGATGCTTTTTGGGAAGCAATATAGGATGCATTGCATTGTAGTCCAAAGATATGAGTACTGAAGCCTGCCGCCTACTCGAAGCAAATCATCAGTGCCAATTTCGGGATTAAGAGAGTAAATTTTGCTCTAAGATGAAACTGGTAGCTTTTTCCTTAGTGCACGAAGTTCCTCGGCAAAAGAAAACTGCTGGATATTCCTCAAGAGCGGGCATGTACCATTCCATATTTCATCGACAGACAGTTCTCCTTTCTCATGCGGATGATTATTGAAACGTAGACGTAGGCAAATACACGCTGATGTTTGTTAAAAGTGGTTTGGCACTTGCAGTTAAACGATACATCTTGCTGCGCTGATAACAGCAGAGTTGTGCGACGACGTTCCGGTAGTTCTGTAGGCTGCAGCGCGATAGGTGGCCACTTCGTAGAGTTAAGAAGCAGGAATTCTGGGCCGTTGGTCCATAAACGAAGATCCAAAAGTTCTGTAGAAGTGCAGCCTCGAGACAGTATATCTGCCGGATTTGCGTGAGTTGGCACATGATGCCATGTCATTCCTTTTGTCATGTCCTATATTTGTGCGACTCTGTTGGCTACAAAAATGTTGAAGTTTGGTGGTATTTCACGAATCCATGCCAAAACGATAGTTGAGTCCGACCAGCAGTGGAATTCACAGGGAAACGATATACTCTGTGATACGCTGGCGACAAGTTGTGCCAATAAGAGCGCTGCTGATAGTTCCAGCTTTGGAACAGTTATTGTTTTTAAAGGTGCTACCTTTGATTTAGAGCAGAGCAGATGCGATGATACAGATCCATTTGTTTCCGATCGAAGGTATATGCATGCTCCATATGCTGAAATGCTGGCATCGCAAAAGGCGTGTATTTGCAACGACGCTTGCGGCAGCATAGCAAAACGTGGAAATTTAAAGTTTTCCACGATTGATAGTTGAGATGTCAGGTCACGCGAGGCCAACTCCGGAGGTTGCGGTAAACTTGCATCCCAGCTCAGGTTTTCATTCCACAATGCCTGGAAGAAGATTTTGAATTCAGTAATTATTGGTGATATTAAGCCCAGGGGGGTCATAAAATCTTGCTATTGTCGATAGCACACTGCGTTTGGTCACTGGACCCTCAGGCATGATTTGAGAAAAGTTAAACAATAAGCTGTCTGAGCTTGGGTTCCAAACTAATCCCAGAGCTTTGGCTATGTCGGTTCCATCATGAAACTTCATCAACTTTTCTCGATCGCAATCAGGTTCGCCAAGCAAAGCACTCTGTTCGTTTGAGCACCACTTGCGTATGGGAAAGTGTCATTTCTGAAGCAATCCTTTGACAGTTGATGCATCGCTCTGATTGCAAGGAAAGCAGCAGGTTTTGTCCCATATGTTCCTGTCTCCAGCTTGTATATTTGAATTTCATCAGTATTGCGCCAAAGAATGCATTGCAGATAGGCATCTGGGTGAGACATGCGCACACAGCGATACATTTTTGCTATGTCCCCGCAAAGAGCAACCTTAAAGAATCGAAAACGAAGAAGTGTATTAAATATTTTAGGCTGTATAGTTGGACCTGCTAACAGTAAGTCGTTGAGCGAATATCCACTTGTTGTTTTGGCTGAACCATCAAAGACGACACGAAGTTTAGTACTTCTGCTGTCGAGCTTATGCACACAGTGATGCGGTAAAAAGAATTGATGGAATTTAGTTTGATTCGAAGAAAGCGACATGTGGCCTAAATTAAGATATTCCTGAATGAATTCGATGTACTGTGCTTTCATCGCTGGATTCTTTGCAAACTTGGTTTCCAAACTTTTGAATCGACGAAGAGCACGGCAAAAAGAATCTCCAAGAGCTCCAAATCCAGTACTGGCAGTACTGGCAGAAAGACGAACAGAATATTGGCCGTTCTCAAGGAGTGTATAATTTTTCTGAAAAAGGTGCTCGCAAAGCGCATCCTCATCAGAAATCGAAGGTGACGAAGCGTAGTTGCATTCAATCTCCCAAAAACGCTTGACAATGGCAGCAAGTGAGTTGTCTTCAGTTTTGATTGTTAATGGTTTTGAAGTTGCAGCAAGTGATGTAGGCTTGATGTGCATGGTTGAGATTCCTCCAGAGAGGATCCAACCTAATTTTGTATTTTGAAGCGATGGTAAGCCATCAGCTATGCGTATTTGACCTACACACAATAAATCGAAAAAGATACCAGCTCCGATAAGAACATCAATACGTTGAGATTTATAAAAGAGCGGGTCTGCAAGCGTGATGTGTTCAGGGATGTTCCACCCAGAGGCATTTAAATTGTGGTGTGGCTGATAATCGGTGATAGTATGCGTCACAACAGCTGTGAAAGATGCACTATAGCTGGCATCCTGCGATTGCGCGATAATATCGACCGCCTTATCCGAGCTTAGAGTCGATTCTCCAATGCCAGATATTGACGTATGAGACAGGTGCGTTTTCAGTTATAGTTGCTTTGCTAAGCGAGCGGTTCGGATAATCGGTGATAGTATGCGTCACAACAGCTGTGAAAGATGCACTATAGCTGGCATCCTGCGATTGCGCGATAATATCGACCGCGTTATCCGAGCTTAGAGTCGATTCTCCAATGCCAGATATTGACGTATGAGACTGGTGCGTTTTCAGTTATAGTTGCTTTGCTAAGCGAGCAGTTATAAAGTTAAGTTGTGATGCAGAATCAAGTATAGCGCGGCAAGGCATGAGTGTACCAACACGGTTTTTGACAAATATAATTTCAGTTGCTAGCAACACGTACTCAGGAGGCAAGCTGTTTAGAGTTTTATGTGATGGTTGTGAGAATGATACGAGAGATGATGATGAATGCGGTTCAGTATGTGGCAATGGTGATGTCAGCGAAGGTGCAGATGATGCGGATGAATTTTCATTTGATGACAAATGTAGTAATGTATTATGTTTGTTATGGCCTTTGCGAAGACAATTCAGGCACAAATGCATTTTCTTGGCTTCGATAATACGCAATCTGGGACTTAAGCTGAGAAAACGAGTACATTTTGACAAGTAATGTTCTTGACTACTGCAAAATATGCATAATGATTTATTTGTATTGATAGATGTGGAAACAAGTGAATTATGGTTATATTTGTGTTGGCTTTTTCCCACCTGTTTGCTAGGTGTGTTTGTTACCATAGCATTATCCATATTTTCCAAAGTCCGACATTTTTTTCCAGAAATGAAGCCATTGTAGCCCAACTGGTGAGCTTATCCGACTGCAAATCCTCTTCCCATTTCTCTCGGGTTTTCTCATCCAATTTCTGCACAACGATGTATATCAAAAGGCCATCCAGAATCTCAGAAGACGAAGCAAGTGTGCGAATAGCACGTCGGGGTAACCAATGTTTTGAGGAGGGACACGAATTGTCCACCCTTTGCGCGAAATAAATATAAAAGTAAAAATACTCGATGCGCTTTTGCTCTAATATGTTTAATCACGGCGATCGCAGTTACAGAAGTGGAAGAACGGTAATAACATATGCAGGCGCTAGGCTGCTGCGCTCACATAAAGCTCAGCGGAGCTTTAGTAACAGTTAAAAACGAGCTTATAAACATAACATAAGCGCTATTGTGACTTTGCGTATAAGATTACAATATAAGATTTATTTAAGCAAAACAAACATGAGCCGTAGTGGCATTTATAATTATTAGTACGCGTTTTTAGTTCTGCTCCGGACACAATGCTTATTTAGTTATATTTATCGGCGGCTTAAGCGATTGTAAGGCCGATTATTACGCGCTGGGCGAGATTGAGCTGGCTCGAACTAGATGCACCGGGCAATCAGTAAGAACTAACTTAGCTTATGACAAAGTAAGAGCCGATAGCGGCTGCGCTTAGCTTGCAGATGGCAAGCGACAAAGCGACAAATGAGATTAACAACTCAACTGAGTGATAACTAATTAGCTATTTACAATAGTTATCTTATTATCGCTGCGCAGAGCGATTTACATATTTATGATTAACATGGGCGGGGAATTATTTCTGCTGCTTGGGTTCGGCGCATAGCCGAACATACCACCCCGTTGGGACTTACTGGCTTCCAACATCCTTTTTGACAGTAGTCACAGCTTAGCTATAGCCCTTGTAGTGATGCCGGTAGCTGTTTTTAGGGCAGCCACTCTGGCGATGCCATCTCCTCCGACAATAAGGTCCTGTACCCTAGCAAGTGTCCAATTAAGTGGTGGCAAGTTCTCGTCCTTTACAAGAACTACGTCGCCGACGCTGTACCAGGTTTGGAAGTTCGCCATTTCGTCCTCTGTTGCAGAAACGTTAAATACTCCTCTCGCCAATGAGCCCAAAAGGTCTGTTTTATGTAACTGACTCGTTGCCATCGATCGAGGTGATTGAAGTTTAAATGGCTGACATCAGGTTCGTCAAACGATGATAGAGCAGCAGTACCTAAGAAATGAGCAGGTGTAAGGACATCAAGATCATCTGGAAGCTCTGTAATGGGAAATAGTGGGCGTGAGTTTATGATTGTTGAATAGTTGGTTGGCTTCTGTGTGTGTGGGTGTTTTTTCCTCCCTTGTGTTCCCTTGTTCCCAAGTAAAAAGAGTTGTGTTTTGATGTTTAGGTTGCTTGAGTATATTTTGAAATATATTGTTTTAAATGCAAAATCGGAAATACGCGCGCAGCGGGTCTGCTTACGTTAATGTGGAATTTGGTACTAAACTAAAAGCTGCTCAGCTCAGCATAGCGAAGGCCGAGATTAGTACTCGGGTGCTTTTCACCACAGTAGGCGGAGCCTATGAACGGTGAGTGAGCTTTGATAGATGCTCAGCACAGAGCGTGGCTTAACCCTTCTCATGCCGTTGTGGCATGAACATGCCGGCCCCCTTGCAACGTGTAGTTGCGAAAGGAGCTGCACTAGGAAAAATGTGTGAGGATTAAGCCGACTGCACGATCCGGAAAGGATCCACCCAAAAACGGTGCTCTGGGCGACTGGAAGTCCCGGTTGGCTAGCTAGGAAGCCGGACTTCATGACACTCGGATAAGCGTCAGCTCCTAGGACGATCGAGACGGATGATGGGCGATGGAAGCCTTCGTCGGCAAGATTCACGTCGGAAATGTGAGCACGTACTGCATCGCCGACGCTCCGAATGGGTGTCCTCACGTGCAGCTGCGAGTCCACCTTAAAAATTACTTCAATGCGCATGGATGGATCCAGGCGCGATCTGATTATGGCCGTGCAGGCCCATTCCGACCCAATCTGGGTGATTGGCAGTTTGAAGGCGGAGGCCAGAGATTCGTTGATCCGCACTCACTGGAGTGCACGGATCTATAAGGGCTCTGGTGTTATAACGCGTGGCGCCGTTATCGACCACCACGCTTGCAGTTGGGAGCAACTGTATACCCTTGTGCGTCAGGAGTGACGAAAGGGTAGGCGGAGCAAGCGCACTGGACGGGCGCGTCGACGTGGAGGCAGCAGACCGTGGTCGAGAGCGCGGTTGTGGGGACCGCGATCTAGATCTGCTTGGGACGCGTCGAGAAGGCGGAGGACGCCTTGGAGCACGCAGATGGAGCAGCGTGTGATGCTCCTTGTCGCAAATTCGGCATCGGTCGCCGCTTCGGCAGGAGCCACCCGAATGCTGATGGGCCAAGCAGTTGGGGCAGTACTTGTTAATAAGCTCTGCCCTTAACCGTTTCTCGGCGTTAAGTCGCAGGAATGCTCGGCATCTCCGAAGGGAGATGCCACAGCATACCCTACACCGAAACGAGTCCACTCCTCTGGGACCCGCTCTTTTATTACGCTGACGTGGAGCCATCAGGACGGAAGTGACGCAACTGTGAGTACATAAGAGGAAAACATATTAGTACGAATTTTTTAAAGGGATGGTCAAGATATCAAGGGGCTACTTATAGTAGTTAGACGCTCGGTTGGACAGGGAGCAGGACGAGTTTGGAGACTGGTCGCTTAATAGGTCCACGTGCCGTTAGAACATCAACGACGCGAACGTGACTGTCAGATCCAGGATATGCGTGTTGGACACGACCTAATCGCCATTCGCATGACGGGAGGTTGTCTTCCTTGACAACGACCATATCTCCGCATTGGACATTTCTTTGGGAATGCTGCCACTTGTTCCTCTTGTGCAGCTCGACTAGATACTCATTTTTCCAACGGATGCAAAATTGTTGGTTGAGGGCTTTTAGTCTTTTCAAGCGGTTCAGGATTGACATCGCTTCTTCCGGAATTTCGGGCTCCGCCGTGGATAGCAGAGGTCCGCCGATCAAAAAATGGCCTGGAGTCAGCGCCAACATATCTGTCGGGTCCTCTGACATCGGAGCAATTGGTCTGGAATTGAGACATCCTTCGGTTTTACAGAGCAACGTGGAAAGCTCCTCGAAGGTGTATTTAGTTGTGGAAGTAGATTTGTAGAAGAGCGTTTTGAAGCTCTTGACGCCTGCTTCCCACAGTCCGCCCATGTGTGGAGCACCAGGAAGTATGAAATGCCAAGACAAATTATTTTGGCTATATGAGGAGATAATAGCGTTGGGTGAGAAGAGCTTTGCACCGCAGTCTTAAGTTTTTTATAGTTCCCAATCAGTGTACTAAATTCGATCAAAATCGGTTGACTATATCATATAGTCCCCATAGGACCGATCGGTCAAAAAAATTGTTTGGTGCAAAATTCGACTGATTTATTTTTTTTTATGAAAATATCGTAACCAAATTTGCCGATTAAAATATCTTTTGGAGGTTTTAAGCAATGTGTCGGACTTAATTGCAATGTGGTGGTACAAGGTATCCCAAAGTCGTCTGCGCCCGACTTTAACGTACGCCATCTTTTTTTTTTAAGTTCTTGGCTTTGGGTTGTTATATATATAAATATAACCATAATTACTAAATTCGTTTTTTACAAGTTCATGTTACATTTTCTTAATTCTTTTTATAATAAGTGGTTTGTTTCTTTTGTTTATCAGTAATATGAATTCATTCTTTTTCTTTTTGTTTTGGTTTTGCTTTTTAAGTGACAGTTAAATTTTTTGTCTTTTGGTATCTGTATATTCTTATTCTTTGTGGTTCTTGGTTTTGTTTTGATTCCAAGCGCGCAGCGCAAGAATATCAAAATAAATGACCGATTAACTGTTGTTTAGTTATAGGTAATGTTGTGAACTAAAACCTTAATTTGAATTTAAACTGTAAACATAAAATGTAAAACATCGATATTGCAAAATACATTATTGCATATCGATAGTTTAAAATTTAAGTAAGTATCGCGAATATCGATTCTTTTGAGTTTATGTATTTTTTTGATTGGACGCTGAGTTGTTGCCGCGCAGTAAAATGAAATAAGACGCGATTGATTTTGTTAAATTAAAATAAAATAGTCAAGCCGCTAAATATAAGTTATATATAATAATTCAATAATAAATATCATAATAAAATAGAACTGTCAATGTGTGTCAATTATTAAGTAGTGCTGATCCATCGAATTCTACTTTGAGCAACAACAAATGGTCGATCGAGCCGGATAGGCAATAATTACATATATGTATTAATACAGGTAAACTCCAACAAAGCTCCTTTGAGCAACAACAAATGGTCGATCGAGCCGGATAGGCAATAATTACATATATGTATTAATACAGGTAAACTCCAACAAAGCTCCTTTGAGCAACAACAAATGGTCCTTCGAGCATAACAGAACGGCACGTTGGAGAAGCAGCCGCCATTAAAATAAATTCTTGGAATTTCACCACAAGTGTGTATATGTATGTATGCTGACGCGCGTACGTATGTATGTACTTATGATACACATTTGACAAAACTGTACAAATGCTTATTTGTGTGTATGTGATGCCGGGTACATAAAAACTTGGGCATATACATAAAGTCAAGCGACGACGAATTTAAAAACAAATCAAATAAATAATTAATTGTTCTGCATAAAAATATCTGGGTCGTATACAGCGATAATGCCAGTAACACGCAGTAACAAAAAGAAAATTGAGAAAGCTGAGGACATCAGCAAAAGTATGGAAAACGCAATTGGCAATGAGAACGTGCCACAGTTCGACACAACTGTGGTGCAAACAGTGCGTTCATTAGCCATTGAAAATAAATCAACAGCAGGATCAAATTATTCAAAGAAGTCGACTAAACTACAAAAGCTGCAAATGGAAATTGACTTTTTGAAGACGCAGCAAGAGATTGAGCACCAACGCACTTTATTGGACTACCAGCAAAAACAGAATGACCTTCAATTAAAATTACAAATGGCGCGTTTGGAAAAAAACTGTGAGGATCAAACAAGCGACAACGGAAGTAAAGACAGCAACATACAAACTGAAGTACGCACACGTGAGTGGGTTGGCAGACAGCCACAGTTTAGTTCTTGTGAATTCAATAATAATTATGAAAGGGCAATTGATAGAAACGTTATGCAAACGTTTATGGCTAGACAGACAGTCACACAGGATCTACCTGAATTTTCTGGTAATCCACTAGAATGGCCATTATTTTACTCTGAACTCAAGAATAGCACAGAAATTTGTAATCTAACAGATTATGAAAATATAATTAGATTAAGAAAGGCTTTGACTGGACGAGCAAGAGAGTCTGTACAATCTCTTTTATTACTGCCACAAAATGTTAACAATATTATTGATTCTTTAAAAGAAAGATTTGGTGATCCGACACACCTAATTAGACATTTAATAGAAAAAATCAAAAATTTTGCGTATGTAAAAGAAGACAAAATTGAAAAACTAATATCTTTTTATGACATACTTACCAATTTTATTCATACTTTGTTATCTTATGAAGAAACAGATCACATTCATAATCCAATATTATTTGAAAACATTTTGGAAAAGTTACCTTTATCACAACGACTTGCATTCATGCAATATTACCAAGAATCAAATAAAAATGAACCTAAACTAATAATGCTACATAAATGGTTAGGCAAGAAAACTAAAGCAGCGCAAATGTTAGGATTCGGGCAAGAAAAATCAAAAGAAACAACATTGACTGTTTCTAGTCAGCAAGCAAATAAAAATCAAGATAAGATTCGATATTGTAATTTTTGTAAATTGACCAATCATTACATAACAGCTTGTGAGAAATTTAAAAGTTTAGATATTAATCAACGATGGCAGCATGTTACTACAAACCGACTATGTATTTCATGCCTTGGTACAAATCATTTGATGAAAAATTGTAAACGCAAATACCCATGTAAAATGAATAATTGTAAACTTACACATAGCCCAATGTTACACAAAGATAAACAGTCAAATCACCTAGAAACTCATGAGAAAGCACAGTCAGGCATCGAAAACAATTGTAACATTAACTTTAATGACAGCAAGGTACTTTTAAAAGTGATTCCAATTTCCGTTGTGGGAAAAACAAAGACAGTTGATACTTACGCACTTCTCGATGAAGCTTCTACAGTATCCTTAATGGATCAGGATCTGTCAGAGGAATTGGGTTTGGAAGGTCCTATGGTACCATTGAGAATGCAATGGACCAATAACGAGGTTTATGAGCAAGATGACTCCAGAATTGTTAGTGTTGGCGTTAAGGGAAAGGGTCAATTATCAAAATCGTATATATTAAGAAGAGTAAAAACAGTGTCAGGTCTCAATTTACCAGTACAAACGTTAAGAATTGAAAATATGATTGACAAGTGGACATTTTTAAAGCAGTTTGAAAACCATTCTTATGAAAAAGCGCAACCTAAGTTATTGATTGGTCAGGACAATTGGTCTATTATTGTATCAAGAAAACTTAAATATGATTCATTCAGGGGCCCAGTCGCCAGTAAGACATCGTTGGGTTGGGTTATTCACGGTTTAGTAGACACAAATATTAATTGTAGACCATCCGATTATTCCTTTCATGTAAATGATAATGTTGACCAAACATATGACAAAGACGATTTAAATGTTTTACATGATTTAGTTAAAGCATATTGGGCTTTAGAAAATGAGATGGCTATTCCGAAAGACAATCCAATATCATTAGATGACAAAAAATGTTTAAATATTATCAATACTACTTTAAAAAGGAAAACAAGTAGATTTGAATGTGGACTGTTTTGGAAAAACGAAAATGTTCAACTACCTGACAGTTATCAAAATGCTTACAATAGATTGTTACATTTGGAACGGAAAATTGATAAGGACAAAAAATATGGACAGAAATATCAAGAAATGATAGATTCATACGTAGTCAAAGGGTATTTAAGAAAATTAAGCCAAAGCGAGGCACTAGTTAAGACTAACTTGACATATTACTTACCGCATTTTGGCGTGGTAAACGCTAATAAACCAGATAAACTAAGAATAGTTTTTGATGCAGCATCAAAAAGTAACGGTTATTGTCTGAATGATTTTCTGCTTCAGGGACCCGATCTTTACAATCAGTTAATTGCAGTTTTAATGAACTTTCGAGAGCATGAAATAGCCTTTGTGGGTGATATTAAAGAAATGTTTCTGCAGATACAAATACGAGAGGAAGATCGTCATGCGCAAAGAATTCTTTGGAGAGGTACAAACCGTCAGTCTGCACCAGATATATATGAAATACAAGTTCTTTTCTTCGGTGCAAAATGTAGCCCGAGCATTGCTCAGCAAACAAGAAATCGTAATGCATTAGATTTCAAAAATGAATTTCCAAAAGCCTCAGACGATATAGTGAGGAAACATTATATGGATGACTACTTGGGAGGAGCCGCTAATGTAGAAAGCGCAATCAAGTTAATAAATGAAGTTATGTACATACACAGACAAGCTGGATTTGACATGTGTAGTTGGATTTCCAATTCGACTGAAGTTTTAAGGCAACTTCAAGTAAATTACATATGCAGTGAAGACAAACACATTAAAAACATATTTGAAGAACGTGTATTAGGCCTTATATGGGACTTTAGAAATGATATTTTCAGATATAACATGAAGTTTCAGAGGGCATACATTGAGATTTTAAATTTGTCGCGTAGACCGACAAAACGTGAAGTGCTTAAGCTAACTATGTCAATATTTGATCCGTTAGGATTTTTAACAAACCTTTTAATTGCAAACAAAATTCTTTTACAAGCTATTTGGGAAAGCGGAATTGGTTGGGACGAATCATTGACGGACGAAAACTATGAAATGTGGAAAAGCTTGTGTATTGTAATAATGAAACTAAATGAGTTTAAAATCCCAAGAATGATGACAAGCTTTTCAATTGAGGAATGCGACATTCAATTGCATGTATTTTGTGACGCTTCCAGGTCTGCTTATGCTGCATGTTCGTATTTACGATTTGACAATGGAAAAAATGTGGAGTGTTCATTGATAATGTCTAAGTCGCGAGTTTCACCTTTAAGACCCATGTCCATCCCAAGGTTGGAACTGCAAGGCGCACTGTTAGGAGCACGACTTAGCAAGACGATTACGGAGTCTTTGAATTTGAAAATTACCAAAACGTTTATGTGGACTGATTCAGAAATTGTTTTGTATTGGTTAAAGTCTAGCAGTAAGCGTTTTAAGGTCTTTGTAGCACAACGATTAGGGGAAATTCAGGAGTTAACAAATATAGCTGATTGGAAATATGTTCCTACCAAATTAAACCCAGCTGACCAAGCAACAAAAGTTTTGAAAATAGATACTACTTTGACTGAAATCTGGCTAAAGGGTCCGCCATTTCTATATAGGTCTAGCCTAGAATGGCCTGTAAGAAAGCATGATAATGATAAAATAGAAAGCAATGAAGAAATGGAAAAAGAATTTGTGCACACTACAACAGACTTTCAAAATAAGATAATTCTACCGGACGTTTCAAGATTTTCTAATTGGATGAGATTTTTGCGCACAATTGCTTGGGTTTTGAGATATGTAAACAATTTGAGGACACCGACGAAACTCAAGGGTGAACTGACAGTTGACGAGTTATTTAGGGCAGAACTTATGATATTCAAGAAGGTTCAGTATGATTGTTATAAAAATGAAATTGATTGCTTCTTGAAATCAAAATCATTGGAAAAATCAAGTTCCTTAAATTCACTTCCCGTGGTTTTGTCAACAGATGGATTGTTAAGAATAGGAGGAAGACTGAATAACATAAATGAAGAAGGCTTTGATTTTGATTCTAAAAACCCTATTATTTTGGGCAAGGGTCATTCAATTACAGATTTATTAGTTAACTTTTATCACAGATCGAATTGTCATATGGGTACGGAAACTGTAATTGCTTACTTAAGGAAAAAATACTGGATAATAAGCTGCCGGAGCGTAGTCAAAAAAATCATTCGAAATTGTCAGTTCTGTAAGAATAAAAGAGCAAAGCCTCTTGAACCCATAATGGGTCAGTTACCATCATGTAGAGTCGAACCAACTGAAAGACCTTTTTTAAAGACAGGTGTCGATTATTTCGGTCCTATTGAGGTTTCAGTCAATCGTAGTCACGTTAAGCGTTACGGAGTAATATTTACTTGTATGTCATCTCGTGCCATCCATTTGGAAATAGCTGAAGATTTGTCATGTAATGCATTTATGAATGTCTTTCGTCAATTTGGTTGCCGACGAGGATTTCCAATAGAAATGTATTCCGATAACGGAACTAACTTTAAGAAGGCCTACAAAAATATTAGAGAAATTATAGACAGTTGGCCAAAAAATGAACTTATTCAGTTTATGACGACAAAAGGATGCACTTGGTTTTTCAATCCGCCCCTATCGCCACACATGGGAGGAGCTTGGGAACGACTTATACAATCAGTTAAAAAATATATGATTCATCTTTTGAAGGAGAGATTTCCAAGAGAACAAGTATTGAGAACGGTTTTTTGTGAAGTTGAATTCATTATAAATAGTAGACCACTTTTATATATACCCGCAGAACTAATTGACGACGAACCATTGACCCCGAACAGTGTTTTAATTGGTCCAGACTATAGAGATTCTTTTTATCCGAATTCCTCTGACAGGGACTTAAAATTGTTAAACATGTGGAAAGCTTCCCAGAAGATAGCAGATTTGTTTTGGCAAAAATGGAAGAAAGATTATCGACAGTATCTTATATGTAGCCGAAAATGGACAAAAGAGCAAGGTATAATCCGTGAAGGAGATATTGTATTAATTACTGATGTTAATTTACCTCGAAATGTATGGCCAATGGGCAAAGTTATTAAAACATATCCGTCTCAAGATGGACATGTTCGAGTTGTTGATGTAAAAACAAAAAATGGAATTTATAAAAGACCTGTTGTTAAACTTATTAAGTTAGAAGTAGTATATAAGAATAAAAGTATTGCAAATTGAAATAGCAATACTTTGGGAGGAGAATGTTGTGAACTAAAACCTTAATTTGAATTTAAACTGTAAACATAAAATGTAAAACATCGATATTGCAAAATACATTATTGCATATCGATAGTTTAAAATTTAAGTAAGTATCGCGAATATCGATTCTTTTGAGTTTATGTATTTTTTTTGATTGGACGCTGAGTTGTTGCCGCGCAGTAAAATGAAATAAGACGCGATTGATTTTGTTAAATTAAAATAAAATAGTCAAGCCGCTAAATATAAGTTATATATAATAATTCAATAATAAATATCATAATAAAATAGAACTGTCAATGTGTGTCAATTATTAAGTAGTGCTGATCCATCGAATTCTACTTTGAGCAACAACAAATGGTCGATCGAGCCGGATAGGCAATAATTACATATATGTATTAATACAGGTAAACTCCAACAAAGCTCCTTTGAGCAACAACAGGTAATAAAGCATTAACATATTTACATTTTACTTGCACTTTATCATCCATATCCAAACACTATATTGTCTATATTCTCTATAATTTAATTCGACCAATATATTTAATACTAATTTTTATTGTAGTTTTTGTTTTGGTTTTCAAAACTCACCCACCATCCACTCCGTATTGAAGGCCTTCCCACGTTGCTTGGTGTTTGCTACAAATTAGAATGCCTAAAAAAATCAGTAGGTAATACCTGGTCGAATACGAATTGTAACTAAAGTATTAAAAAAACTCTTATTGACTTTGTATAACAAAAGCATCAAATTTTACAATATTAGAGATTTTAAATAATGTGTATCATATCATGAACTATATTAATTGGTATTTTCTTGTTTAGTTGAGTTAACTAAGTATCTTCTTGTTATTAAAAAGTTTAACAAAAGGACTTGCTAATGACGTTTGCTACCTGTGATATAGTTTTTAGTTTTATGCTTTGTTTCTTCTTTTTTTTTCTGTTTGTTTTGTTTCTTTTAAGGTTTTATAGAGAATTCGCTACTTTTAGATTGTTGGTACAAAGTGGGTTGTTACACATATGTGTATATAATTCATTATTATTTTTATTTATTTTTTCTTTAAATTGTTGACGCTTGGGTTTTGCTGGTGCAGTGGAGGAATATCAATGCTGCTCCGATGCGTTTGTGCTGGGGCTTAGCAGAGGTGACGAGAGCTGCGCATTGCTGGCTTCAAATTAGAAGTTCGAATTTGGGTGGTGGCTGACTGCGGCGCCTGCGCTTTGAGCTCACGCTTATTGTAGCTGCTCTGCTGGTCTGCTTGTATTTTTCTTTTCTTTTTTAATTTTCCGGATTTCAGCACCCCTTATCGAGGTCGAATAAAGCACTATAATAAAAAATTTTTTATCAGCATTGAGGTGGCCCTGTGAGCACTTTACTTACGAGAAACAGGTTAAATTAAATTAAATTCCTCATCGGGTTAGTCTGCCTTTTTAGGGGTATTAAAAGTAGAATTTTGGTTTGATAAACACACTTTCTGCGCATATATATGCTTAGATTTATATATATCTATATAGCGATATAACCGCAAAGTTAGGTTATTTTTTAGATAGATATCTCGCACAAACGCACTTGTGAAGATTCTCACAGCAGCTGACCGGAAAAGAGCGAACCACGCTGCAATCAAGGTTTTTATAGCCGTGTAGGCCTGATATGCAGTTGCGGCTCAATTTCGATAAATCATATATTTAAAAATTATCGGCAGTGTAAGTCAATTAAATACCATCTATCACATAGGAAAGGTGCCAGACCAAAAAATTTCGAAGCTGGTTCACTGGAACCATTAATCGATATGTTATATGTTTTTTTTTTATTTCGTTGTTAATTTAATTTTAAGTTATCAAAGTTATTCTTACTTTCTCAGAAATGATACGAATATCGCCAATATTTTCTGTCCATTACACAAGACCGGAAGAAGCAAGTGCCAATGCGATTTTTTGTTCCGACCGAATCGTTGCCAGTATCAATGAAATCAAAAAGTTTTTGCAGTGCCGCCAGGTGCATCCAAAAAATATAATCCACCAGTGTTGTCATTGACAGCTTGCATCACTTTGTCATATGCATCTTTTTGTTGATCATTTAATTGTGGAACGCACGCAATTCATCACGATCGAATTGCTGTTCACGTTGCAATTCTCGTTCAAATAAATCATGCATTGGACGATTTGGTGGAGTCAATCCTAATTGCCCTAATGCTTTATTTGCAATCGTAAGGCACAAATCTTCGATCATTATCAAGGCTTCATTATACATTTCCAATGTCAGCAACAATGCAGGATCAGTTGAACGATGTCGAAGTCGAATCAAAATATCTTCAGCCATGAAATCTTTGTATTTATTCCACAATTCCAGTTGATTTGATGGAAAACGTTGATATTATGATCGCAAATAACATACGAATTTGAGCGTAGCATCCCAATGCGTATCATCTTTCAGCAAATGCAATTGTTGACGTGTTTAACGGTAAGTTGCGCACAGTTGACCGTTGACAGTTCGTAAATGTTGGAATAATTGAGGTCTATGTACGTTCACCAACAAAAGTCGCAAGTAAAAACATTCAACATTAGCTGGACTAATTGTATAAATGCGTCCCAAAGTATCTGTTCGAAAAATACCTGGATAACCATCAACAGATGTGCCTTGTTTGCGACGTTGAAATTTTTTTGTTGATGCGTTCCATGTGAAATGGCGTGGCACTTCCGAATATAGCAAAGTCCTGGCAAATTCATCCGTTTCACATAACTGGAAATAAGCTGTCAGTGTAGTTGCTGGTGGCTCTACTGCTCTTTGTTCGGCATTTGCAGCAGTGAAGTAAACACGTTGGTCGTTTTCAAGATGAACTGCCAAATGTACAACAACCGGATGTCTGTCATGAATTGGAAACGATAAAATTCGCCATACAGCTTCGTTGGTACTAATATAGCGCCCCATTTGGTACTGCAAAATTTCATCATGACCATTTTCAGGAGCCACTCCAAAAACAGCCATATCGCTGCCCTTGTTCACATACTTGCAAATATATTTGATTGATTTTACAGAATTGCAATATTCTACATTTATGTGAGTGTTGAACATTTTTGACAGTATCGGTGAGTCCGGAACTATCCACCGGTTATCGATTTCAACGTCTTGATTTTGAAGTTTAATTACAGTTGATTTACCGTTGTCTTCAGTTGATGGTCGACGATACTGTGGATATCCATCATCTCCTGTAATTGTTTCAGCAATCAATTGCTTTGGAAAACGTTTCTTGCAGTACAGTATATTACTAATTGAATGAAAAAGCAAAACATTGAAAATTATTTCCAGAAAAAATTATAAATATGAGTAATTCAAAGTTTTGAATGTAAAAGCAAAACATTGAAAATTATTTCAAGAAAAAATTATAAATTTAATTAATTCATAACTCAGGAACGGCTGCACCGATTCACACAAACCACCTCCTCATAGATGGGAACGAACTATAAAATGTTTGTGTCAATCGGTTCGGCGGTTCTTGAGTTATAAGATCACCAAGGAAATGTAACTTCGTTTTATATATATAGATTTGCTTTTTTCACTTCTTAGCTTGTCAATATGGCAGCAAGATGTTAGATGTTGACAGTGCGAACACCAATTTCACATCTTCAGACAATCCCATGCGTTCCGCTGAGATTCCGCTGAGAGAAAATAAAAGGAAGTTATGGATTTATAAAAAATAATAGTTAATAATTTATTTATTTATTTATTTATTTATAATGATAATTAAAGTTATAAACTAATAATTAACATAAAAAAGAAAATAGCACTGGCTACTCATAGCCTTCGGCTATGTCGTGTTGTTTTGGAATTTGTGCCGTGTGATTAATGTTACAAAATGGTATCATGTTTTTATATGTAATGTCTATGTTTGTGTATAACAAAAAGAGTACTTAATTCTAGGTTTGTTTTCAATGTTGAGTGAGTTATCCAAGTTTTGTATTTGGTGTGTTGACAGTAAGGTTTTATTTATATTTTTATAGTCATATATATGTGAACAAGTGTATGAGTGATGTGTTATATTTCGTGGTATAAATTAGTAACTTTAAGGAATTGTATGATTTTTTGAAAGTTATTACTAATATTAGATAGATAAAGAGTGGGATTGTCGTTTCCAAAGATTTGTGTTCTGGCTTGGTTAAGTGCTGTGCAATGACTTAGTAAATGATCGGTGGGTATTAATGCATTTGTGTTACATAGATGACAGGAGGTAGAAATGGTTCTGTCAATATAGTGCTGGTTCGTTATTTTAGTGTGTCCTAGTCGAAGTCTGATAATTTTAATTTGATCAAGTCTACTTAAATTTTGTTGTGAACTAGAACCCAGATAATCTGGTACTATGAGTTTATTGAAATTAATAACTTGATACCAATTGGCACACGATTCAAACAGTTGTTGTTGTCTCGAGATCAATGATTTTTTTAGGTATCTGTTTATGTCATGTGTATTTAAGTTTGGCTTGTATACAAGTGGGAATTGTGTGGTTTTTTTTGCTTCACTATCGGCCAGCTCGTTGCCTTTAATGTTCGAATGTACTGGTATCCATAATATTTTGATTTTAGGGTAGTATTGACTCAACAGAGACCTTATAGCACTTGGATAAATGTTCGAGTTGTTATGGTTACAAATTGCGTCAAGAGAAGAAAGAGAATCAGAGCAAATGACGAATTTGCCCTTTTTCCTTCTAGCAATTTTAATTGCTTCAAGCAATGCAATAATTTCAGCTGACATTACTGAGGAAAATGGTGCGTATAAATGAATGAGTAATTTTGGTGTTGTTCTCTTATTTCTTCAAAACATTGTCTATACACAGATGGGTTTGTGTTTTGTTTGCTATATTTTTTAAGATTTGTTATGGTATTGCTTGGAAAGGTCCAAAAGGGTTTTAGTAAGCTCGGAATGATGCAGAGATTACTTAATAATTTAATTTAGTCCATTTGCTTTATTTTTAAAATTCAGTATAATATAAAATATAAGTTAATGTAATACATATGTAGTATGCAATATGTTGAACCAACGAGCTTTTTCGTTGGCCGTAAAAAAATTAAACGATGTTATTTAATTTAAACTTTTAACAATGTTTATTTAGTTATTATATTTATCGGCGGCTTAAGCGATTGTAAGGCCGATTATAACGCGCTGGGCGAGATTGAGCTGGCTCGAACTAGATGCACCGGGCAATCAGTGACAACTAACTTAGCTTATGACAACGTAAGTGCCGATAGGGCTACGCTTAGCTTGCAGATGGCAAGCGACAAAGCGACAAATGAGATTAACAACTCAACAAAGCGATAACTAATTAGCTCTTTACAATAGTTATCTTATTATCGCTGCGCAGAGCGATTTACATATTTATGATTAACATGGGCGGGGAATTATTTCTGCTGCTTGGGTTCGGCGCATAGCCGAACACAATACTTATAAGAGCTAAAAGCTGTGAATACAAAACGTGAAAGAATGAATTAAATGAATTTTTATAAAACTTAAACATATTTTATTATTCTGTATCTTCGTTGTTATTGAAAGATCCTGCTATTGCAGATCTAACTTCTTCCGCATCTTGTGAGTAGTCACCAGAAACGTTAGTGTGACTTGGTGGCTCCCGAAGCTCACTTGTGGCAACTTTCCAAGTATTGTTTATTGCACTATTGTGCTCATTAAGAATATTGTGCAAAATGCAACAGCATAAAACAATTATTCTATTATTTTTTGGATGTGATTCCAGTCCTTTTCCAATGCGGCGAAACCTTCCTTTCAAATGGCCAAATGCATTTTCAACTACTCGTCTGGCCTTAGTTAAAAATTTGCTTGTTTGGTGGCGCTGCTGAAAATGGATACGGCTTCATCATATTTCTTGAAAATCTAAACACAACTGGAACTTTTACGCCGCATGTTTCTTTTGCCCCTCCTCTAGCAGTGGTGTAGTTTCAAGTTTCTTGCAAAGTGCAGACGAACGAAAGACTGAGGAATCGTTGCATCGACCTGGGGATCCAATGTTCACATAAGTAAACCGGTACCTACAAATTAAATTGCATTAATTGGGCATTGATAATGCTAACAAATAATAATAACTTACCGGTAATCAACCAAGGCAAGCAAAACAATTGAGTACCAGCCTTTGTAGTTGTAGTGGTCAACAGCTTCTGCTGCTAATGGCTTCACTTCAATGTGGCACCCATCTTAATAAACAAGTTGTTTATATAATGAAATATACACAATTATAGTAATGAATTTACTGTCATTTACTTACCAATTGCACCAAAACACTGCGGAAATCCAAGCGATTCGAACCCTTGCACACATTCGTCAATTTTTTCGCTCGTGAGGTAGTTGGGAGACAAGTACTCCTCTGTGAACACCAGTACCACTGCTCTGCAGTTTGAGTTTGGCGAAACTCTGAACAGCCGTTCTACTGCACTGTACTCTGAAGCAGAGCCTAGGGTATACATAGCAATGGCAATCCGATTCTGAAGAGGAATTGCGCTCCGCCAATTTGTATCCTTTTTTTGCAATACCTTCAGCCTGTCCACTAGCATTAAAAATGTACTTCGCTCCATCCGGTAGCTCCCCTTAAAAAAATCGTCCGTACTTACAGGTACGTCTTTGTCCCAAAACATACCATAACGCTTCTAAATTATAAATTTGAAGAAATTTGTGAATTAAAGTCAATCGAGTTGGCAGCGCCGTTACAGACGGACGTAAAATTTGCCATGTGCAAATAAAAAGTTATTATAAAATAAATAAAAGCTATGGACAAGTCCACATTTGTGGCAATATCGTATTGATGATTAACATAAGTGTCTGTGTTATTAAACTATTTATTTTAACTTGAACAATAAAAACACAAAAAAACGAATCTACAACATTGCAGTGGCAGCGAAAAATTTTTAAGACTTTTCTGGCAAATTATAACAACCCTGTCCTGATAACTGTAGACATTTATAGCAGAGTATAACAGCCCAGACTTTACTAACGCGTGTTATGTCAAATCAAAGAATACAGAACTCCATAGAATGCGCATCTCGCCCAAATTCATTTAAGCGCTTGTCGGTACGGGCGGGCGGCAGCAAACGAAACGAAGTGTTGGTTCTATTTTTAGAACAGTCACCGCTTGTCGGTACGGGCGGGCCGCACCAAAAGAAGCGATATGTTGCTTCTATTTTTAGAACATACAGACTCCGTTAATTTGCAAAGTTGTTGTCCTTCGAAAATGTGCAAGAGACTAATTTTAACATACGTTGCAAGTTGGTGTTGATGGGTCAGTGGTATGCGTGCCTGAATGGCGTGAGATTATTTTGTGTTCCACTCCAGGGTTCGGAATTTTTAATATTTTTTGTTTTTATTTTTAATATTTTTTGATCGGTTTCACATTTTTAATTTTTGATTTTATAGGCTTTATTTTTTTATTACGTAAATGAAATTTTTATTTTGCGGTCTAAATAAAAATTATATTTTATTTTTGTGGTCTCTACAATCAACAAAGAACAATTCGGGAATCGTAGTGTGGCAAAGGTGAACGATGATATGTATGTTGATTTATTTGTTATTCCTCTGGTTATTTCTTAAAGCAATTATGAAAAATAATAATATGTCTTTTTAATGCTTCGACTAAAGAATAGGAAGTTGGAAAGAGCCTACCGAAATCAGATTTAGAGCAATCATTTTTATAAAATAAAGGGCCCTATGCTTACTCTCTCTATCTACCCTTTTTCGCATTTTTCTCCTTTTTCACATGCATTTGTTAGTGTGAAGCCAAACGTGGTAAGGATGTGTCATAGCAGACACATTCCCCGAAAGGGCATGGATGCTTAGAAAGTAAAATTTACATTTTTTGCTGAGGCTGAAAATATGAACATTGCCGACAGCCAAAAACGAAGTTCAGAGCCGAGGTCAATTGCCAGCGCTCGTGAAATGCCTGTGCTATTTTTAGATTTTCGCGTTTGCTGTGCCTGCGTAAAGGGTAAACAAGAGCTGTAAAAATTTTGCGCACGGAAATGAGAAAGCAGTTTGTGTGTATACGCCGAAAAACTATTCAACAGTATAAGAATCGATAGCAAAATACTCTTTTCTAATTTTTACATGCATTTGCAAGGGTGAAGGCAAACGTAGTTATGAAGTGTCATACCAGTCACATGCTTCGAAAGGGTATAAAGGCTCAAAAACTAAAAATTAACAAATTTGGCTGAGGCTGAAAATATGAACATTGCTGGCAGACGTTTGTTCGTTGCCCGCCCGCACCATAGAGCTCAAAAATTTTGCATACACACCTTAGTATGTATACTGTCATTGGGAAAACAGTTGCAAGAAATACACACTCATTTCGTCTTGTCGCTACCCCTCCTTATTATACCTCACGTGCGTATTTTACTATGAAATTAAATGCATAGAAGGCGCACTGTACCTGCGAGGATATCAAAATACGAAAATGAAACATTAATTTTCTTACGACAGTAAAAAAATAAAAATATTTATTAGAAAAAGAACAGAAATTATGGAAAATTAACACAAAAAAAAACAAGTTGAATCTAACATCATCTTGAGAATCGAACCTCGACACGTTTGACTGTGAGTCGAACACGCATTCCACTAGGCCATTGCCACAGCGCGCGTTTCGTTTTCAAAATTTCATATTCAAGCAAATGTACAAATGCAAGCAATATTTTCTGTGGGGTACTAATATCAGTACCCCACATAGTAAAATTTTTTTGTATGAGATGCGCATTCTATGTAGTTCTATATTCTTTGGTCAAATTCAATTGTCAATTGCTTTGGCATAACAACTTCATTATCATCAAAATTTTTCTCATAATTCAAAAATTGTGGACAATAATCTACCAGCATTAAGAGAACAAAAACAAAAACCGGCGTCACTATGTCGCCGGGTATGCAGAAAAAACTGCTTAAATTCGACACTGGGCAGCGGTCAAGCTCTACCTCTAACTATTACGCGCCGCTTCAAACTCTTGATGACCCTGATGGTATTGATAATAATGACGTTAGTACTGAGCAAATTGTCGTCAAAGTGTATGTACCTCCAAAGTGTATGTACCTCCAATAACGGTACTTAAATGCAGAGTGGAGCAATTGCACTTTATTTGCAATCAAATTAAATGCAGTCGTTATTCTATCAAGAAGATCTCTATTGGCATCAACTCCACTTGGAAAAAATGGAAGACTACGAAGCAGCTTGTAATTACTTAACTGGAAAAAGTTGAGTTTTTTACGTATGCAAACAAAAACGATAAGCCTTACAAGGTATTACTATTTGGACTCGACAGTATGGACCCCCTTACACTTAAAAAAGAGCTCATCGACATGGGACTGAAGTGCCTAGATGTTAAACTTGTTGAGAGGAAGAGACCCAATAATTCTACATCGGTAATCTACGTGGTTTACTTCCCCAAAAAGTCCACTTCGCTAAATGAATTGAGGAAAAATCATGCTGTCATCAACTACTTAAGAGTAAAGTGGGAGTATCAAAAGCGTCACTGCAATCAAATTACCCAATGTTATAATACAATTGCCAAATGTTTGGTCATGGATCGAGCCGCTGTTCTGTAAAGCTCTACTGTTCAATCTGCGCTGGACCTCACAAGACAACAGTTCGTAGTGAGAACGCGATTGTGAAATGTGCTAACTGCAATGGGTCGCACAAGTCCAACTATGCTGACTGTCCAAGCAGGATTAAGTACCTTTTCATGAAACAATCACGGCCTAAACATAGTCGTCCTCAACCTAATAACTACGCCAATGCTCCACAGTTAAATAGCACTCAAGCATTTCCTTATTTGAATAACCATGTTAAGCCACTGGCAAATCCTACCTGGGTGAGGCCATCGCAGTCTAGTGCAACTAGTACAAGTCAAGATCTCTTCTCTTTTGAGGAAATCAAATCTCTTACTGTAGAGTTAATTAATAATTTAAGAAATTGTAAATCCAAAGTAGATCAATTTGAAGTTATTACTTCATTAGCGTACAAGTTCCTTATATAATGTTAGATCACCTTACAGTAGTGACATGGAATGCCAGAGGCATTAAAAACAAAAAAGATGAACTGTTTGACTTTTTGAATCGAAATAACGTTGACATTTGCCTTCTCACCGAAACTTGGCTCACTTCAGAATTCTTCATAAAACATAACAATCAACTATCACTGTTTTAGATACGACAGAACAAACAGCAGAGGGGCAGGGGTAGCTATAATTATTAAAAAATCTTTTCGTCATAGCCTTCTGCCTCTTCCCAATACAACACTAATCGAAGCTATTGGCATTAATATATTTAATTCAGAGAATGCTCAAACTGCAATTTATTGTTGTTATTTCCCTGGAGGTCAAGCCGACCCCGATAAGAAAGGACAGTTTATAGCTGATATTCGTATTTTGACCGCGTTGCGCGGGAAATACCTGTTAGGGGGAGACTTAAATAGCCGGCACCGCCTGTGGGGTTGTCAACGGGCTAACGTTTGGGGCAATTTATTGCATGATTTTGTAGCATCACGGAACATTAATGTAGTATATCCAGCAGATCACACCCATATTCCCGCTAAAAGTAGAAGCCAAAGCTCTACATTAGATTATTTCTTATCAAACTGTTCCCAATTGCTAACAAATACCATCACATTAAATGACCTCGGCTCTGATCACCTTCCTTCTGATCACTTTTTCCACACCTCTCCTAGTATAGTGAATTGCTTTCGTTATAACTTTAATAACGCTAACTGGTCGGAGTTCGGTAGATACGTTAACCAGATGTTGCCTCCCGCGGAACTTATCACTGTCAGCAGCACTGAAGACATTGAAAATTTAATATCTGTCTTCAACAACGTAATCATTAGAGCCAAACAAAACAGTATTCCGAAGAAAGGAGTCAACTTTGCCCCAAGAACGCTGCCTCAGCATATAAGAAACCTCATTATCCGCAGAAATAGCCTTCGCCGGAACTGGATGAGATACAGAAATAGGACGGATTTCGATTCTGTTAAATGACTGTGTTATTAAACGTCGGCTTTCGACGAGGTCATAGCACACTACATCCCCTACTCAGAATTAAAAATATATTTAAATCCAATCTCGCTAGATCTAGGTCTTCTGCAGCATTTGATTCTGTGTGGCACGAAGGTCTTTTACAAAAAATTGCGTACGTTAAAGTCGGGCGCAGACGACTTTGGGATACCCTGTACCACCACATTGCAATTAAGTCCGACACATTGCTTAAAACCTCCAAAAGATATTTTATTCGGCAAATTAAAAAAAAAGAAATCAGTCGAATTTTGCACCAAACAATTTTTTTGACCGATCGGTCCTATGGGGACTATATGATATAGTCAACCGATTTTGATCAAATTTAGTACACTGATTGGGAACTATAAAAAACTTCCGACTGCCAAATTTGCCAACAATATCTTTACAAACAAACGAAACGCAACGAATTTTGTACAAAAAACGATTTTTTGACCGATTGGTCCTATGGGAGCTATATGATATAGTCAACCGATTTTGATCAAATTTGGAACAGTGCTTGGGAGCTCTAAAAAACTTCTTAATGCCAAATTTGGTTACGGTATCTTCACAAACAAACGAATCACAACGAATTTTGCACAAAACACGTTTTTTTGACCGATTGGTCCTATGGGAGCTATATGATATAGTCATCCGATTTTGATCAAATTTGCTGCAGTGCTTGGGAACTCTAAAAAACTTCTAAACGCCAAATTTGGTTACGATATCTTTACAAACAAACGAAACACAACGAATTTTGTACAAAAAAACATTTTTTCGACCGATCGATCCTATGGGAGCTATATGATATAGTCAACCGATTTTGATAAAATTTGGTACAGTGCTGGGGGTCTCTAAAAAACTTCCGGTTGCCAAATTTGGTTATGATATCTTCATAAACAAACGAATTATCCATCTAAAACTTTTGCTTTTTTTCGAGGTCCTCTGAAACACCCCTATGGGAGCTATATAATGTAACCCCGATATCAAAAAAATAAAATAAACTTGTCTCCTATGGATTAATAAGGGATCTTATCTGAAAGTTTGGTTGCTCTAGCTCTTACCATCTCTGAGATCTAGGCGTTCATACGGACAGACGGACAGACAGACAGACGGACAGACGGACATGGGTATATCGACTTCTCGAGTCACACTGATCATACTTTAGGTAACTTTGGGGGGTCTCCGACGTCTCCTTCTGTACGTTACATACATTTTCGGCTTGCACAAACACAATATACCCTTTGTACCATACGGTACAGGGTATAAAAATGAATCTGTTAAAATTTCCCCTAGAGCTGACAAAAATGATTCAGAGTTTCCTTAAAAATCGGTTTTTCGCCGTTCATTTGGGTGAGGTGCAATCTCAAAAGTACGACATATGCGCAGGTTGCCTCAAGGGGTCTTGTATATCCCCAGTTTTGTACAACATTTATACGTCCGATTTTCCAAATCTCAGAGAGTGCACATCTTCCATATTTGCTGATGATACCGCAATTCTTTGCTCTGGAACTTTAGCCTCTGATATCACTAATAACCTTCAGGATGCTTTTGACATCCTTGTTAGTTATTTTAAAAAATGGAAAATTCTTGTTAATGCTGACAAAACCCAAGCTATATTCTTTTCAAGAAAACGCAAATTATTTACCTCCCGACTAGCCATATCAAGTTGAATTTAGTTGATGTTAACTGGGAAAGCAATGTAAAATATCTAGGACTAATTTTGGACACTAAGTTAACCTTTAAAGACCATATTTACTACGTCAACACGAAAATCAATATATTAATTCGATTATTGTACCCACTCATAAATAGAAATTCTCGTCTCAATTTAGATAACAAAATGTATCTATACAGATCAATTTTTTAAGCTGTGTTGTTTTATGGAGCCCCTATCTGGGCTGATATAGCTAAATGTCACGCTAATAAAATTCAAGTTACACAAAATAAATTGTTAAAAATGATTTTAAGCCTTCCTTGGTATCACCCACCAGTGATCTACACTCCAGGGCAAAAATTGAATTTGTTTCAGAGAGGGTCAACCGTCTCCACAATAATTTTAAGGATAGATGTACATATTCCGAGTTTTCGCATATTAATAATTTATTATTAAGTACCTAGTTTAGTCATAGAATAAGTCCTAGATATAAGTTTCTCATATTCATGGGTTTTTCGAAATTTTTCCCCGCCTCTTATGACTCTAGTGCTATTTATGTATATAAAAAGAAGTTACATTTCCTTGGTGATCTTATAACTCAAGAACCGCCGAACCGATTGACACAAAAATTAGAGTTCGTTCCCATCTATGAGAAGGTGGTTTGTGTGAAGTTTGTTTGGAATCGGTGCAGCCGTTCCTGAGTTATGAATTAATTAAATTTATAATTTTTTCTTGAAATAATTTTCAATGTTTTGATTTTACATTCAAAGCTTTGAATTAATTAAATTTATAATTTTTTCTTGAAATAATTTTCAATAATTTGCTTTTACATTCAATTGGTAATATACTGTACTGCAAGAAACATTTTCCAAAGCAATTGATTGCTGAAACAATTACAGGAGATAATGGATATCCACAGTATCGTCGACGATCAACTGAAGACAACGGTAAATCAACTGTAATTAAACGTCAAAATCAAGACGTTGAAATCGATAACCGGTGGATAGTTCCGGACTCACCGATACTGTCAAAAATGATCAACGCTCACATAAATGTACAATATTGCAATTCTGTAAAATCAATCAAATATATTTGCAAGATATGGCTGTTTGTGGAGTGGCTCCTGAAAATAGTCATGATGAAATTTTGCAGTACCAAATTGGGCGCTATATTAGTACCAACGAAGCTGTATGGCGTATTTTATCGTTTCTAATTCATGACAGACATACGGTTGTTGTACATTTGGCAGTTCATCTTGAAAACGGCCAACGTGTTTACTTCCCTGCTGCTAATGCCGAACAAAGAGAAGTAGAGCCACCAGCAACTACACTGACAGCTTATTTCCAGTTGTGTGAAACGGATGAATTTGCCAGGACTTTGCTATATTCGGAAGTGCCTCACAATTTCACATGGAATGCATCAACAAAAAAATTTCAACGTCGGAAACAAGGCACATCTGTTGATGGTTATCCAGGTATTTTTCGAACAGATACTTTGAGACGTATTTATACAATTAGTCCAGCTACTGTTGAATGTTTTTACTTGAGACTTTTGTTGGTGAACGTACATGGACCTCAATCATTCCAACATTTACGAACTGTCAATGGTCAACTGTGCGCGACTTACCGTGAAGCATGTCAACAATTGCATTTGCTGGAAGATGATACGCATTGGGATGCTACGCTTCGTGATGCATCAATTGCATCTCCACCAAATCAAATTCGTATGTTATTTGCGATCATAATATCAACGTTTTCCATCAAATCCACTGGAATTGCGGAATAAATACAAAGATTTCGTGGCTGAAGACATTTTGATTCGACTTCGACATCGTTCAACTGATCCTGCATTGCTGCTGACATTGGAAATGTATAATGAAGCCTTGATAATAATCGAAGATTTGTTCCTTACGATTGCAAATAAAGCATTAGGGCAATTAGGATTGACTCCACCAAATCGTCCAATGCATGATTTATTTGAACGAGAATTGCAACGTGAACAGCAATTCGATCGTGATGAATTGCGTGCGTTCGTACAAACGTATACTCCACAATTAAATGATCAACAAAAAGATGCATATGACAAAGTGTTGCAAGCTGTCAATGACAACAATGGTGGATTATATTTTTTAGATGCACCTGGCGGCACTGGAAAAACATTTTTGATTTCATTGATACTGGCAACGATTCGGTCGGAACAAAAACTCGCATTGGCACTTGCTTCTTCCGGTATTGCAGCTACATTACTTGATGGCGGCCGCACAGCACATTCCGCCTAGAAATTGCCATTGAACATGCAAGCAATTGAAACACCAACATGCAATATATCAAGGAGTTCTGGAATGGCTAAAGTCTTACAACAAACATCCATTATTTTATGGGACGAATGTCCAATGGCCCATAAAAAATCTTTGGAAGCCTTAAATCGAACATTACAAGATTTGAGACGGAGTTCAGAGCTGTTTGACGGTGCATTAATATTCTTATCTGGTGATTTTCGTCAAACGTTGCCTGTTATTCCGAGATCAACACCAACTGATGAAATTAATGTATGTTTGAAAAGTAAATTTTTGTGGGCACACGTACATAGGCTTTCGTTGACGACCAATATGCGTGTGCGTCTTCAAAATGATTCATCAGCAAGTGAGTTTTCAAAGCAATTGCTGAAGATTGGCGATGGAAAAATTGCAAGTGATCAAAATGGGTTTATCACGTTACCGAATAACTTTTGCATAATTGTATCATCAAAACAAGAACTCATTGATCGCGTTTTTCCAAATATTGTTCAAAATTACAATAACCATGATTGGTTACGAGAACGTGCAATTTTAGCACCAAAAAATATCAATGTCAATGAAATCAATTTCCACATCCAGGAAAAATTGCCAGGTGATTTGGTAAGGTATAAATCCATTGATACTGCTATGAATGATGAAGACGCAGTCAATTATCCGGTCGAATTTTTAAATTCTTTGGAACCACCAGGCATGCCACCGCATAATTTGAAATTGAAAGTTGGTTCATCGATTATACATCTCCGAAATCTAAATGCACCGAAACTTTGTAATGGGACGAGACTTTCAGTAAAGAAATTAATGCCAAATGTAATTCAAGCAACAATTCTCACTGGCAAATAGTACAGTAAAAATAGACCAAAACAGGGGCTGACCTGGAAAAAATTGCACACTGGAATTTCTCTTGCTTAATGTATTTAGGATCATCCAAAAGGTCTAAAGCCAAATTGGAGACCTCCTCCCCGTAGGGTTTTCCGTTATTTTGACATATGTTTGAACCCATTTCTCTCAAAATCTATAAGCCGTACACAAAAACTTCCAAGGCAGAAAATGTTTATAATTGAATTTAAAATTTTAGTTGTACTGGAAGGTACACCAAGAAGTTCATATTTTAGGCGACAGAGAGCGCCAAAGTTACTACAACGCAGTTTTTGTATTTTTACTCACCTCCTTGCCCTTTTTTCTTTTTAGTGTGTATCAAAAAATTGTAGATCTTAAAAAGTACACAAGACTGGTTTTTAAATCATGTAAGTATCTTTAGTAGTTTCCACGTTATGACGCTTTAAAGTCTTCCCGTGCCTTGAAAAACATGCAAGCGCATTGCCGCTGCTGCGCACAGGGAGCGGTAAAGTGCTGAACGTAGCACAGCGCTTGCTAGCTTTTCAAGGCGCGGGAAGACTTCAAAGCTTTATAACTTGGAAACGACTAGAGATACTTACATGATTTAAAAACCAGTCTTGTGCACTTTTTTAAGATCTACAAATTTTTGATACACGCCAAAAACAAAAAAGGGCAAGGAGGTGGGTAAAAATAGGAAAAACTGCGTTGAAGTAACTTTGGCGCCCTCTGTCGCCTAAAAATATAAGCTACTGGGTATACCTTCCAGTACAAGTAAAATTTTAAATTCAATTCTAAACATTTTCTGCCTTGGAAGTTTTTGTGTACGGTTTATAGATTTTGAGATAAATGGGCTGAAACATATGTCAAAATAACGAAAAACCCTACGGGGGGAGGAGGTCTCCAATTTGGCTTTAGACCTTTTGGATGGTCCTTAATACATTAAGCAACAGAAATTCCAGTGCGCAATTTTTTCCAGGTCAAAACCTATTTTTACTGTACTAAAAGCAAAAGGTGAAATTGTACTAATACCGCGCATGCGGACATGCCATGCGAATTTAAACGTCTTCAATTTCCTGTTCGGCTTTCGTTTGCTATGACCGTTCACAAAGCCCAAGGGCAAACGCTCCAGGTGTGTGGAGTTAATTTAGAGGAAGCTTGCTTTTCTCAAGGTCAACTGTACGTTGCATCTTCGAGAGTTGGAGCACCGAAAAATTTGTTTATTTATGCACCACAAAATAAAACAAAAAATGTTGTTTATACAATTGTATTAAATTGAACGTTGCTTTTCTTTTTCCGAAATAAAAATACAAATTATTTCATTTTATTTTGTACATTTTTGTTTTTAGAAATCAAATCTTTTTAGCAATTAATTTTTTGCGTAGCGAAGCGCGCCTCTAAATTAAGCTTCCTCTAAATTAACTCCACACACCTGGATCGTTTTCCCTTGGGCTTTGTTGACGGTCATAGCAAAAGAAAGCCGAACAGGAAATTGAAGACGTTTAAATTTTAATTACATGTCCGTTGGTATTAATGAGATGCGCGGTATTAGTACTGTTGAAAGTTATTGCTGGTAAGGAAAACAAAATATGTTGCAGTTTTAAATATTCTTTTAATATATTTTATGTTATGCACGACTTGCCACTACGATGCTTAAAAAAAGAATAGAAAACAAAAGGGAAACGAAAACGCAGTATATACACCACGCGTCCATTCACCATAGTACAGCCACAATACTTATAGAATATCTTTGTGGCTTTTTGCAACACTATAGTGAATACATATATTCAATACACCTCCTCAAAAAGACACACAGACACAACAAAAATATTAGAGTTTATATTACAGAAATAACAATAGTGATAAAGACAAGTCTAGCTTTCTTCTCTGGGAGTTACAATAAGTGATCTAACATTTGTTGCAAGGATTGGAGAAAACCCAGAAAACCCAAATCAGATCAAAATTACTTAAAATTGCTTACTTAATTAATTCAAATATTCAGAAGATATGTTTCAAGAAAAATAAAATTTTTAAATTAAAATAAGTTTAAAATTCATTAATTTCCTTCATCAAAACCAAATAAGCGTATATTTTGCTAATTTTAAAAATAATATAATGTTCATTCAATGCTGCAATCCAAGTTGGTTTCTTAGTTCAAAAAACCGTGGTCCAGGTAATGGTTTTTTTAATAAATCTGCCGGTTGTTTATCTGTTGAAATATACTTAACATTTATTAGTTTAAATTATATTTAATATCAATGTGTTTAGATCTTTTGTGACATGAGGGATTATTAGCAATGCTAATACAACCTTGATTATCTTCAAAAATTTCTATAGGCTCCTTTAATTCAATTTTAAGACTTTGTAATAGGGATTTGAGCCATAAACCTTCTCTTACAGCCTCGAATAATGCCATATATTCAGCTGCAGTTGATGATGCTGCAACTGAATTTTGCTTTCTTGTATTTCAACTAATTGGCCGCCTGCCGAGGACTGCAACAGGGGGATCAACATGTACCGTAATGGGCGTGCCGTAACTGTTGCTGACTCGGAAGTGCGACTACACTCTCCACGTGAGGGCGGCTGGAAACAGCCCCTTAGTTAGGCTTGTCACTGCTAAGGGGGCTGGCTAATAGTAGTCGGGCTGGAGCTGGAAACTCCTAAAAATTTCCACATCTCCGGGCCGGACCAAAACGACGTAAAACAAATATTTCGTTGATTTTTATGCACTTTATTTTATCAAAATATTTGTAATCGATTCGGGCAAAATTATAATCATGCAGACCAAAAAAAAATATTTTCCTTTTTTCGTGCTCCCTCTTGCGGACAATTTTGGAGTTTGGTTTGGTTCTCATTTTTTTCTGGGTCCCTCATGTGAACATTTTGGGAATTTGACGCGATCTTCTAAAATAATTTTTTTTTTTTTTACGCCTATGTGGGTTTTGCAGGGCGAAAAGCAAGCATGTGGCAGAGCCTTCCAGTTATCAAAAATGTCATTGCGGGACGATAAAATAAAAAAATCTTATATTCTTAAATGATTGCGCAAAGTTTTTGCTGCTTCAGAATTGGGCCCCGATTTGTTGTTTCAATTGGTAATCTTGGAAAGTTGCATAAAAGCCTGATTTTCTGGGTAACTTTTGAAGGCGGTTAACACTTTTATTGGTTTACATTTTTCATTTTTGATACCACGGCAAGGTGCATTTCTAATATTCCATCCACTCCCTTTATAACTGTTAGTATCATTAAATATAATTTTGTCGCTTTTTTGTTTATTGACATATTACGATTCCGACTACTGTGCCAAAACTCTCTTTTAACAGAATTTGAAGCCAGCAACAATTTACTGGCATAACTATATTTCCATTTAATGCATTTCAACTAAAAATGTTATGCTTTTATATATTTAAGAGGATAGAGCACATATAAGAGGATTAAAAACTTATTACGCAAGTTTTAATACAAGTACTTACTTTTCAAAACATTTAAAAAAACCAATTCAATTCATTTTAAAGCAGCATGACACTTTGTCATAATTTAAGCTACCTTATAAACACAGTACGCATTTATTCGTTCCTCTTATTATGTGTATTTGCCAACAGATGAGTATAAAATGAAGCTCAAGTAACATGTTTTCATATCTGATGCACTTCAAGAGCGGTTGCAAATATTTTATTGCATACTTTTGGGTAGCCATCTTCAACTAGCTTTTATATACATATAAGCGCATAGTATCTATAAGTTATAAGGTCTGGATACATCTGTTGCAGTAATAGTGACTACTGTCTGCTGTTGCACCTAGAGCAAACATATTTTGTTGCTGTCATGTTCTACACAAGCTGTCCGTGTAAATTGCTGTGTATATGTATATACTTAGATAGTATGTATTTATTGCTCTTGTTGTTGGTTTATTAAAATTGGCATATCAAGTAGCATAAATAAGCAAAGTAAACAAGCAGAAAGCTGCTTATCTGTAGTATCTAAAGCCTAAGGATAATGCCACAAACCGCAACAAAAACAACAACAATAGCTACAACAATGAGAGCAACTGAAATACCAAACAGGAATAACAAAATGTCTGCCATAAAATGAAATCGAAACAAGCAACAAATTGCTAGAATTGTATGCACATAAATATCTACTAAGTATTAAAACCCAATGCTAAGTTTACACTGATCAACATACTGTGGCGCTGTGGCATTTGACGAGCAAAGCCAAATGTTGTCGCAAGCAAAGAAATTTACAATGTCGTCTGAAAAATGTTGCTTAAATTATGTATCAACAGTTTTTGAGTGAGTAAATAAGTAAATAAATGTGGTACAAACTTTTTATCTAGATATTCTGGAAATGAAAAAGAACTAATCATCTGTCACGCGTAAGCGAAAAAAAAATAGTATCATAAAATGGTATATATATTACTTTTATATAGGGTGTTTTTTTAGAAGCTATTTTTTTTAAGGGATCCATTTGGCTGACTGCTATTATTTTTTAAAAATCGCCTTTTAAATTTTTAAAAATAATGAAATTCACCACTCGTACGCAAAAAATCGATAGTTAAGGTTGACAGACAAAAACTAGGGATGAAATCAACTGGGAATACACTTAAAATTATAATTTTATTGATTTTTATATAAAAATTTAGGACTGTAAACTAGCCAAAAAAATCGGTTTCTTTCACTTTTTCGGTTTTTTGGATTTTGAACCGAGGCACGAACAGAATCTATAATTATTGCACTTCGAACCGAACTCTCAGCCAGTTTACTTATTCCAAGATAGTTCGGTTCAGCAAGAAAATAATGGTTACTATCTATTATTAATATTTTTTTAATATAAACTGCAGACATTGGTATTTAGGCTTAAATCATCTCAGCCCATCGTCCTTTCGAAAAAATCCAATATTTGCTATATTTCTCCGGCTCATGTCCTACAAAACCCATAAAGGCTTTTAGATTGTCGCTTTCAGAAGAAATTTGATGTAAGTATAAATCGTCGGAACTTAAAGTTGAAGAATCGGTAATACCCAGCTCACACAAGTATTCTTTTTATTTACCATGTAACAATATGTAGACCAGTCAATAACAATGGTCTGTCTGAGAAATGTCTCACCAAACTAGCCTTAATAATGAACTGACGGTCTGAAAATGTTCCTAGCTTGGAAATTTTCGATATTAATCTTGAGAGAAGATGAAACTTAGGGTCACACATACTAAAAGTCACAACAAGAAAGTTGATTTCATTTGTCAAAGATCCAATTGAATTTGACACTTGATGTGATTTTTCATAGGATGCATTTCCTCTAACGTTGTCTATACTTTTTTGTTGCTCATAAAAAGTTATGACAATAAACAAATATTTCCCATACTGAATATTTATTTCAATACGAAAATCGAAGTTTTTCGCAAAAAGTTTCAGGGGGCTGCAGAATTGAATTTATTTAGAATTCTGAAACAAAAAGTGTACGAACAATGCAATTCGAAGAATTTTTTAAAGTGCGAAATTTTCCACAGATTAAAAAAAAGCAATTAATTATGATATGATGGGAAATTCTCCAAAAAATATTCTAATGGCAGTACTAATTTGAATTAAAATTCTAAAACAAAATGAATTTTACGAAAAGTAAAATTTTGAGAATATCTAGTTTTTCTGACTGAAGTGCAAAATTTGTATAGACTGCCAAAAAAAAATTTATGAATGTGCTTCATATGCTTGTCACGGTGAAACATTACTCATAAGCTTTTCTAACGACACACTTGTTTATTCAATGGCTACTCAATTATTGTGAAAAACTCTTTTACCCACTTTCACAGTATTAATTTTTCAATCTACATCCATGCTGTTCAAAAACAGCTGTGCCACTGTGAGATGCCATTTTGTGACGCAGTGTAAACCCAGCATAACTTGTAGCTCCGAGTGTATTTATTTGATTGTGTGAGTGTCTAAGGTGTCATTCGACCCGTGCCGAGAGTCAGCCTGGCTGGGGGCCCGGAAAACAAATAGCCCAATCACTAACGGAGAGTCTAGGCATGTGGCGACCGCCTAGTCTGGTGAGCCTTACCCGGGTACTGCGGATCTCTGCCCGGGTGGACAGTATATTTATCCGCTACTCGTGGGTCCATATGAGTATGAATAAGGAAAAATTTCTAAAAATACCGCAGGGTGTAACTGCGGGAGCTGTTGCAAAACAGTTTGAGGACCGTGACCTCGACAGGGAGCGGCCCTCATTGGTGAAATCACCAAAAGTAGCTCCTGACAGGAGAATAAATGAGAAGAAGCAGAGTTTGGGAGGCCGTGTAGTGGGTGTTACACCACACCCGGCAGCCGGAACTAGCAGCAGTGCCAACCCAAGGCAAGCTGGCAAAGTGAAGCCCCCAAGACCTGAACTTGGCGAACCTGGGGCTCGGGATGACCCGAACCGCAGAGGGCTGAGCGGCGCCAAGGTGAAATGGTACATTAGGTATCTGCAGCAGGGTAAATCACCTGATGAGGCACTGGCACTGGCAAAGCAGCCACGTCCACAGCAGGAGCAGGGCTCTACCCCTGCTCCGAAAAGGCTGAACAGTGCACTCACGCCACCATCCGACACGCCAAAGAGGGTGCGTGTGGAGACAAGGACCGCAGTAGTATCTACGGAAGTAGCAAGCACCTCTAGAGCTGCTCTGGAAGTCGAGGACCAACCCTCGACATCCAAGGTGACCGAAGAGAGGCCAGCAAAAGCGGTGAGCACCTCTGAAGCTGCTCTGGAAGTCAGGGACCAACCCCTGACACGCAGGGTGACCGAAGAGAGGCCAACGTATGCGGCCGCAGCTAGAAAGGTAAAGGTTGCGATAGTGCCTGAGGAGTATCCTCAGGTAATCCTCAGCAGTGAGGAGCTGACACTGCTTGAGGAAGCAATATTGGAAGAGCTGGTCACTTCAGGCTGGGACTCCCCAATAGTGTTTGATGGAGTCCACTTTAGGGTCGGACATCTAGTCGTGGACTGCGCTGACGAAGGGTCGGCTGAGTGGTTGCGGCTAGCGGTCCCCACCCTTAGTATGTGGAAAGGGGTCCCGCTAGAGACAAATATGGGAGACGACATACCGTCGTCACACAATATCACCATTTTCTGTCCCAGAACGGACAAGCCGACCGAATGGGTCCTGGAGCTTATACGGAAGCAAAACCATCTAGAAACGGAGCACTGGAGGTTATTGTCGAGGAAGAGCGAAGGAGGTGGTTTACTCCTCGTCCTCGGCATTGACGATAGCTCCTGTGCCGAAATTATCCAGAAGGGACCCAAGCTCAACTATAGGTTCGGCAGTATACCAGTGAGTGGGCTGAGAAAGGGCAAAACGGCTGCCAAAACATTGCATGAGCCGGCCCTACTCACCCAACCCGCTGTTGAAACGGAGAGTTTGAACACCTCTGAATCTCTGATAGATGTAGCCGATGATGAAGAGGAACTCGATTTCACAGTAATCGAGGCGAGCTGTAACATTGAGGATCAACCTCCAATGTCCTCACAAGAACTAGCAATGGAGCTAGGTGAGGAAGAAGAAGGGGATCTGGAGACGACCTCCAGACCCCAGACGCCGGTGGTGGAGCCGATCTTATGATCGGAAGTATAGGGATAGCCCAGATGAACGTCCACCGTGCCAAGGCGGCGTCGGCCGTACTGGCAAGGATGTTCACCAAACAACACCTCGGGCAGCCATCTTCAACTAGCTTTTATATACATATAAGCGCATAGTATCTATAAGTTATAAGGTCTGGATACATCTGTTGCAGTAATAGTGACTACTGTCTGCTGTTGCACCTAGAGCAAACATATTTTGTTGCTGTCATGTTCTACACAAGCTGTCCGTGTAAATTGCTGTGTATATGTATATACTTAGATAGTATGTATTTATTGCTCTTGTTGTTGGTTTATTAAAATTGGCATATCAAGTAGCATAAATAAGCAAAGTAAACAAGCAGAAAGCTGCTTATCTGTAGTATCTAAAGCCTAAGGATAATGCCACAAACCGCAACAAAAACAACAACAATAGCTACAACAATGAGAGCAACTGAAATACCAAACAGGAATAACAAAATGTCTGCCATAAAATGAAATCGAAACAAGCAACAAATTGCTAGAATTGTATGCACATAAATATCTACTAAGTATTAAAACCCAATGCTAAGTTTACACTGATCAACATACTGTGGCGCTGTGGCATTTGACGAGCAAAGCCAAATGTTGTCGCAAGCAAAGAAATTTACAATGTCGTCTGAAAAATGTTGCTTAAATTATGTATCAACAGTTTTTGAGTGAGTAAATAAGTAAATAAATGTGGTACAAACTTTTTATCTAGATATTCTGGAAATGAAAAAGAACTAATCATCTGTCACGCGTAAGCGAAAAAAAATAGTATCATAAAATGGTATATATATTACTTTTATATAGGGTGTTTTTTTTAGAAGCTATTTTTTTTTAAGGGATCCATTTGGCTGACTGCTATTATTTTTAAAAATCGCCTTTTAAATTTTTAAAAATAATGAAATTCACCACTCGTACGCAAAAAATCGATAGTTAAGGTTGACAGACAAAAACTAGGGATGAAATCAACTGGGAATACACTTAAAATTATAATTTTATTGATTTTTATATAAAAATTTAGGACTGTAAACTAGCCAAAAAAATCGGTTTCTTTCACTTTTTCGGTTTTTTTGGATTTTGAACCGAGGCACGAACAGAATCTATAATTATTGCACTTCGAACCGAACTCTCAGCCAGTTTACTTATTCCAAGATAGTTCGGTTCAGCAAGAAAATAATGGTTACTATCTATTATTAATATTTTTTTAATATAAACTGCAGACATTGGTATTTAGGCTTAAATCATCTCAGCCCATCGTCCTTTCGAAAAAATCCAATATTTGCTATATTTCTCCGGCTCATGTCCTACAAAACCCATAAAGGCTTTTAGATTGTCGCTTTCAGAAGAAATTTGATGTAAGTATAAATCGTCGGAACTTAAAGTTGAAGAATCGGTAATACCCAGCTCACACAAGTATTCTTTTTATTTACCATGTAACAATATGTAGACCAGTCAATAACAATGGTCTGTCTGAGAAATGTCTCACCAAACTAGCCTTAATAATGAACTGACGGTCTGAAAATGTTCCTAGCTTGGAAATTTTCGATATTAATCTTGAGAGAAGATGAAACTTAGGGTCACACATACTAAAAGTCACAACAAGAAAGTTGATTTCATTTGTCAAAGATCCAATTGAATTTGACACTTGATGTGATTTTTCATAGGATGCATTTCCTCTAACGTTGTCTATACTTTTTTGTTGCTCATAAAAAGTTATGACAATAAACAAATATTTCCCATACTGAATATTTATTTCAATACGAAAATCGAAGTTTTTCGCAAAAAGTTTCAGGGGGCTGCAGAATTGAATTTATTTAGAATTCTGAAACAAAAAGTGTACGAACAATGCAATTCGAAGAATTTTTTAAAGTGCGAAATTTTCCACAGATTAAAAAAAAGCAATTAATTATGATATGATGGGAAATTCTCCAAAAAATATTCTAATGGCAGTACTAATTTGAATTAAAATTCTAAAACAAAATGAATTTTACGAAAAGTAAAATTTTGAGAATATCTAGTTTTTCTGACTGAAGTGCAAAATTTGTATAGACTGCCAAAAAAAAAATTTATGAATGTGCTTCATATGCTTGTCACGGTGAAACATTACTCATAAGCTTTTCTAACGACACACTTGTTTATTCAATGGCTACTCAATTATTGTGAAAAACTCTTTTACCCACTTTCACAGTATTAATTTTTCAATCTACATCCATGCTGTTCAAAAACAGCTGTGCCACTGTGAGATGCCATTTTGTGACGCAGTGTAAACCCAGCATAACTTGTAGCTCCGAGTGTATTTATTTGATTGTGTGAGTGTCTAAGGTGTCATTCGACCCGTGCCGAGAGTCAGCCTGGCTGGGGGCCCGGAAAACAAATAGCCCAATCACTAACGGAGAGTCTAGGCATGTGGCGACCGCCTAGTCTGGTGAGCCTTACCCGGGTACTGCGGATCTCTGCCCGGGTGGACAGTATATTTATCCGCTACTCGTGGGTCCATATGAGTATGAATAAGGAAAAATTTCTAAAAATACCGCAGGGTGTAACTGCGGGAGCTGTTGCAAAACAGTTTGAGGACCGTGACCTCGACAGGGAGCGGCCCTCATTGGTGAAATCACCAAAAGTAGCTCCTGACAGGAGAATAAATGAGAAGAAGCAGAGTTTGGGAGGCCGTGTAGTGGGTGTTACACCACACCCGGCAGCCGGAACTAGCAGCAGTGCCAACCCAAGGCAAGCTGGCAAAGTGAAGCCCCCAAGACCTGAACTTGGCGAACCTGGGGCTCGGGATGACCCGAACCGCAGAGGGCTGAGCGGCGCCAAGGTGAAATGGTACATTAGGTATCTGCAGCAGGGTAAATCACCTGATGAGGCACTGGCACTGGCAAAGCAGCCACGTCCACAGCAGGAGCAGGGCTCTACCCCTGCTCCGAAAAGGCTGAACAGTGCACTCACGCCACCATCCGACACGCCAAAGAGGGTGCGTGTGGAGACAAGGACCGCAGTAGTATCTACGGAAGTAGCAAGCACCTCTAGAGCTGCTCTGGAAGTCGAGGACCAACCCTCGACATCCAAGGTGACCGAAGAGAGGCCAGCAAAAGCGGTGAGCACCTCTGAAGCTGCTCTGGAAGTCAGGGACCAACCCCTGACACGCAGGGTGACCGAAGAGAGGCCAACGTATGCGGCCGCAGCTAGAAAGGTAAAGGTTGCGATAGTGCCTGAGGAGTATCCTCAGGTAATCCTCAGCAGTGAGGAGCTGACACTGCTTGAGGAAGCAATATTGGAAGAGCTGGTCACTTCAGGCTGGGACTCCCCAATAGTGTTTGATGGAGTCCACTTTAGGGTCGGACATCTAGTCGTGGACTGCGCTGACGAAGGGTCGGCTGAGTGGTTGCGGCTAGCGGTCCCCACCCTTAGTATGTGGAAAGGGGTCCCGCTAGAGACAAATATGGGAGACGACATACCGTCGTCACACAATATCACCATTTTCTGTCCCAGAACGGACAAGCCGACCGAATGGGTCCTGGAGCTTATACGGAAGCAAAACCATCTAGAAACGGAGCACTGGAGGTTATTGTCGAGGAAGAGCGAAGGAGGTGGTTTACTCCTCGTCCTCGGCATTGACGATAGCTCCTGTGCCGAAATTATCCAGAAGGGACCCAAGCTCAACTATAGGTTCGGCAGTATACCAGTGAGTGGGCTGAGAAAGGGCAAAACGGCTGCCAAAACATTGCATGAGCCGGCCCTACTCACCCAACCCGCTGTTGAAACGGAGAGTTTGAACACCTCTGAATCTCTGATAGATGTAGCCGATGATGAAGAGGAACTCGATTTCACAGTAATCGAGGCGAGCTGTAACATTGAGGATCAACCTCCAATGTCCTCACAAGAACTAGCAATGGAGCTAGGTGAGGAAGAAGAAGGGGATCTGGAGACGACCTCCAGACCCCAGACGCCGGTGGTGGAGCCGATCTTATGATCGGAAGTATAGGGATAGCCCAGATGAACGTCCACCGTGCCAACAACACCTCGGGCTAGCCCTAGTACAGGAACCCTGGTACAACCAGGGCATAAAAGGACTGTACGTGAATGACGCCAAGGTAATTTGGGACCATAGGGACCCACTCCCTAGAGCCTGTATCTTGGCAAGTAGAAGTATTAATTATAATGTACTTACAGAATTCCTCACCGGCGACTGTGTCCCTATCATGGTCGAAGAAGCCGGTGGAGTGAAGACAGTTGTCGTAGCTTCCGTCTACTTCGCTGGAGAAGAAACCTGCCCACCGCCCGAGGTCCAAGCACTCGTGGAGCATTGTGCAAGGCAACATCTTATCACTTTCTCCCGTTATCGGTATCACAATGGGCCTATTCTTGGCCTAAGTGAGTTGGGACGCTAAGTCCCAGCTGCCGCCTCAACCTACCTACCTACAGAATTCCTCACTGGTGACTGTGTCCCTATCATGGTCGAAGAAGCCGGTGGAGTGAAGGCACTCGTAATAGCCTCCGTCTATTTTGCGGGGTATGAAACCTGCCCACCGCCCGAGGTCCAAGCCCTTGTGGAGCACTGCAGGAGACAGCAGCTACCCGTTATCATTGGATGCGATGCAAATGCGCATCACGTGGTATGGGGTAGCACGGACATAAACGCTAGAGGTGTGTCTCTCTTAGAGTTTATTTCAAGTAGTAGCCTAGAAATTATAAACGTCGCACAGTCGGCACGGCAGCCGCAAAAGCGTTGCAAAAATCGATTTTGCGATGAAATCATTTTGCAAAAGTAATACATGCATCTTATTTAGAATTTCCCAGGGATCAAGAAAATTAAAACTTTATTCAACTCGGATAAATAGTTTAGTTGCTACAGCCGCTCAAAGTGTAGTATATTTTCAACTTTGAAAAAAATCGGAATTTTTTGAATAAAAGTGCGTGCTTAAGATCGTTTTGTAAAAAAACTACGCAACCAATCCATATTTTCTTCGATTCTATTAAAAGGTATATGAAATTTAAACATAAAAGAGAAAAAAATGACTTCGTATCTTTTCTGGTTTTTTCAATACTACCGTTTACCTGAACTAATATATTTGAACCACTTTTTCAAATTTGGAAGAAAATAATTAAAATTATATTTTTTTATGTTTTTTAGTTTTAACATAAATACGTTTGTTATCAATTTATTTACCTTCTCTACAAATTTTGTGTCCGCCTTAATCCAGCTGTGGCTGTAAGGCCACTAGAAGTGCAGAAATCCAACTCAAAAAAATGCTACCGCAGGTAAAAGAAGAAGAAGAACACGCAGTTGATGCATCCACTAAATTAAGAGATGTTTGCTTATATTTGTACTTGACAATAAAAAAGCACCTACCTGTGACATTTCAAAAAAGCAAGATTAATTATTACTAAGAGAAATGCAAATTCTTTGCATTTTTAGGTAGTTGAACCGAAAACATACGGATAGGGATGTAACCTTTCCCTTTATAATGTTAGTTACCAACTAAAAAACATTTAATGTAACTACATTTTCACCTGTTACGCGTTTTGTGAATTAAGGATTAAACCTTGTATATATTTGCCTGAATATTTCAAAAATTTTAATAATTCCTTATTTAAAGAGGGAAATCTGGAATTTGGTACTTCACCATTGCATGCCAGAATTAGATGCATGGAGTTTATTTTGAAGCTTGCATACACTTTTCCGCAAGTTAACGAATCCTTTGAAGACAACACACCAGACAAAGAAAAACAAAATATCAGGAAAAGCAAAATTCAAGACGATATCTTTAATCGACTTGAACTGATAGTCGACCGCCCCAAATATGGATACGGTCACTCAAACGATGGAAACTCATCACGAAAATTCTTTGCAGAAAGAAAAAAATGACATCAGAAAAACTGGAGTAGATGATGAAATTATAAAAGATTGGGTGTTATTTTAAACATTATGAACTGCAAGGAAAACATTAACGGCAGCAAATAATGAATATGCCACCAAGACTGCAGAGCTGTTAATGGAAAAATATCGAGGAAAGAAACTGACTCCTACGCTTCACAAAATTTTGGCACATGGCCAAACTATAATTGAATATCATTGCCTACCCATTGGGGAGATGTCAGAAGAAGCCCAGGAATCGAGAAACATGGATTATAAAAAATTCAGAGCTATGAATACATGTAAAATATCACGATCAAGGGAAAACGAGGGTCTTTTTAATATGTTAGCAGCCTTTTCAGATCCACTAGTTTCATCCCTTAGACAAGTGAGATCCAATACAGAATTAACAAGTAGTTATTCAAAAGAAATGTTAAGTCTTTTGGATATTCCTTCAAATGTAAACGTGGATGATTATTTTACAAAAAACTACTGATAAGACAAATTATTAAATTAAATTTATTGACTGAAATATAAAATAATGAACAAAAAAAGTATCAGCAAAATTTCTTTATAAATGAACAAAAATTTTTCAATGGCAAATGTTGCACAGGCAACAAAATTCAACTTCCACAACATATTGCCCAGCTCTCAGATATCGTGTCACGATGCATGGGTACTTATTTTAAAGCCTGAACATTTTTCTTTCAATTTAAATTTAATTCATAAAAATATCTCAATTGGTTTAGAAAAAATGAAAAAAAATATGTATATATTTTTCAATGGTAAATACTGTAAAGGCAACAAAATCCAACTTCCACAACATATTGCGCAGCTTTCAGATATCGTCTCACCATGTATGAGAACTTATTTTAAAGCCTGAACATTTTTCTTTCAACAACAATTTATTTCATTCAAATATGTCTATTGGTTTAGAAAATATGATTTTTGCAACGCTTTTTCGGCTTCCGTGCCACTGTGCGTCGGCAGAGTTCTAGGGCTAGATCCGAGGTGCTTGACATAACCTTGGCCAGTAGGGTACTGAACTCGCACATAAACAATTGGCATGTATCTCCTGAAGAGTCTATGTCAGACCACAGGATCATTAGATTTAATCTAGGGTTAAATCTCAAGAGTTGCGAACGCAAACGCAATCCCAGGAATACAGACTGGGATAAGTTCAATCTCTCCCTTACGCAAAACACAGCCAGCAGGGCATCTGGAAAGCCCAGAAACCCTGTTGAGCTGGAATGCGCAGTGGAGGAGTTGAACACGTGTATAGTGAACGCCTTTAATGAAAGTTGCCCACTTGGGAATGCAAAGAAGGAGAAGGACGCGCCATGGTGGAACTCCCAAAGCTACGGAAAGTTACCCGACATCTCTTCAATACAGCAAAGCGCTATGGAGAGTGGGACGCTTACCGGGATAGCCTAACTCTGTATAACAGAGAGATCAGAAAGGCCAAGCGAAGGAACTACAGGACCTTTTGCGAAGCCATTAAGAACACAAGTGAAGGAGCTAGACTTCACAAAGCGATTTCGAAAAGAATGCCAGAAGTTAATCTTGCACTCCAGAAATCGGATAACTCCTTTACAAGCAATAATAAGGAGAAACTTGAACTCCTCTTGGACATGCACTTCCCTGGAAGCACCTCACAGGCGGAAGGCAGAACCATGCCAATAGGTAGAAACAGATCATGTGCCACTGACTGGGCCATTGCCAAGTCAACGGTAACGCCAGAGAGATTAAAATGGGCAATTGGAACGTTCCAGCCTTACAAATCTCCGGGCGCGGATGGTTTACATCCAGTCCTTTTACAAAAAGGACTGAATAGCCTCTTGACTCCTATCAGGAGAGTACTGGTTAGCAGCCTTGCGCTAGGGCATATACCTGCAGCATGGAGTATAGCTAGAGTGGTCTTCATCCCGAAAGCCGGGAAGAAAGATATCACTAATCCAAAGGCATACAGACCTATCAGCTTAACTTCGTTTTTGCTGAAAACGTTGGAAAAGCTGGTAGACTTCAGAATTATAAGCACACTGCCAGTGCAGCGACCTCTTCAAAGGATGCAACATGCATACAGAACGGGAAGGTCTACGGATACTGCACTGTATCAGTTAAGAACCCTTATTGAGGAATCTTTAACTCATAAGGAAGTGGCACTATGCGCTTTCCTGGATATACAGGGTGCTTTTGATAACGCCTCTCATGAGGCCGTCAAAGCATCACTGGCCAGAAGGGGCCTAGATGCAACAACAGATGGATAAACTCACTGCTGGCATCTAGACTAGCCACAGCAACTATTGGTGGGCAATCCACCACAGTAATGACGACAAGAGGCTGCCCTCAGGGCGGAGTACTATCACCCCTCTTATGGAGTCTGCTAGTAGATGAGCTACTGGTTGTCAGACCCATGCTCACGTATGGGGCAATAGCCTGGGGAAGCAGGGCGCGCCTTAGCACGACCAAAAAAAATTGCAGAAACTACAAAGAATGGCCTGCATATGTATGACAGGAGCAATGCGCACCTGTCCTACTGCGGCCCTAGAAATATTAATGGATGTCACACCGCTTCATATCGTTATCGATATGCAGCGGAAGGCTACGTTAATAAGAATTGGGAGGGAAGGAGTTGACTTCAACCTCACCAGAAAAGATGCTGCAGACTTAGCAAAGGACATACCTATGCTTCTGCAACCAAGGGATGAAATGCTAGCTTAGTACAGGTTCAATCAAAATTTTGATATTAAACTCAGCACGAAAGAGGCCTGGACATCTCTTTCGGCAGTTCACCCAATGAAACCACAAACAATAAAGTGGTACACAGACGGGTCCTTCACGGATGAAGGGAGAGGCCTGGGGGTAGTAGGACCCAGGACAAAGTATTGCGAATCACTAGGCAGACACACCAGCATTTTCCAAGCTGAAGTCTGTGCTATTGGAAGGTGTGCAGAGTTCAATCTGCAAAATAACTACCACGGCAGGGACATCTCCATCCTGTCTGACAGTCAAGCAGCGATAAAGGCATTAAGTAGAGCCAAGATTACATCAGGGCTGGTAAAAGAAGTGAGAACTGCACTAGACAAATTAGGTGCTAGGAAAAAGCTCACGATTAGATGGGTTCCAGGACATAATAATATTCCTGGAAATGAGCTGGCAGATAGACTAGCAAGGACCGATGCAGCAACACCGCTAATCGGACCCGAACCATATTGTGGGATTGGTAACCATGTGGTACGGGACCTGCTGAAAATGGAGGAGGAAAATAAACGGCTGCTTCACTGGGCACAGACACCAGGACTTAAGCAGGCAAAAGCCCTTCTCTCTAACTACAACCGCAAGAGGTTCAAAGTCATGATAGCTCACGGGAAAAATACTGTGAGGATCCTGACGGGCCTTCTGACGGGACATTGTAGGCTCCGCAGCCACTTAAATAAAATTGAAGAAACTTCAATACATTTACTATGCGAATGCATGGCCGTCATTAACAAAAGAAACAAGTTTTTAGGCATGTACGTTCTCTCACCGGAGATCGTTGTTACCCTAAGTCCAACCAAAATACTGGAATATATGCAGGCTATTGGACTGCTGGGAGAGCTCTGAGCCGTGAAGGGGGTACAATAGATCCATTTGGGTCGCAGTACATCTTTATCCCCATTTATAATAATAATAATTCCAACTAATTAAATTATTGTCATACATTTTAAATATAGTAGTACTTTTTCTATCATCCTCACATCCACCCCAATCAGAGGTATATCCATTTAACAAATGATTATAGTTTGTGTTTACAGTGTAAGTTAATTTTAGGTCATTAGTTCCTTTCAAATACCTCAAAACTCGTTTTAAACATTGCCACAACTCTATGGTTTTTTTATAAGAATATCGGCTTGAAATTTTAACAGCAGCACTCAGATCTGGTCTTGTGCATATCATAATATACATCAAGCATCCAATAAGGCTACGACATGGGGCATCATATACATCATCTGTATTCAATGCTTCATAATCAAGTTTAGTTGGTAATGGAGAATTTACAGGTTTACTTTCATCCATTTTAAATTTCTTCAATATATTATTGATGTATGCAGATTGACTAAGTTGTAACTGATTTTCTTTCTTTTCTATTTTAATACCTATGAAATAATTAATTTCTAACAAATCAGTCATCTTAAACTTTGTCATTAAATAGGATTTAAAACTATTCATAGTATCAATACTAGCCGTTGAAATTATCAGGTCATCCACATACAATAAAACATATAGATTTTTAAAAATATCTTCATAGTCAAGAATATAAATACATCTGTCCACAGATGAATTAATTAAACCAATTTCTTTTAAAGCTTTTTCTAACATTTCGAACCAGTATCTAGCTGCTTGCTTAAGCCCATAAATAGCTTTATTTAATTTGCAAACATTACCATCCTCACATTGTACACCCTGAGGAACTGACATATAGATTTCCTCTTTTAAAGTGCCATTCAAAAGGCAGTTTTAACATCCATGTGATGAACAAATAGGTTGTTTTGATGTGAGAAAGACATTAAAATTCTGAAGCTTGTAATTCTTGCCACTGGGGCAAAGGCACTAAATATTCTTGAGTAAAACCACGTGCAACTAATCTAGCTTTGTATCTTACTGGTTTACCAAACTCATTATGTTTTATTGTAAAGACCCATCTGCAATCAATTATATTTTTATTAATAGGCTTCTGTATAAGGGACCAAGTTTTATTTATATTATGCGAATTTAACTCATCATTAATTGCTTCTTCCCACTGTGCTCTGTCTATTCTTGTTTTGATTTCATCAAACGATTTTGGGATACTATTATCTAAAGTGCATGCATTCATGACACAATTATTTATTAAGTCTTTATACGATATCTGCGGCCTTTGCTTAATTCTTTCACTTTTTCTTATTTCACAATGTTCTTTTTCTAAAACATTATTTAGGACTGGACGAAATGTATTTATTTTAGACAAAACATCATTAGATTGCTCATCTGAATTTATTTCTTTCAATCCATCTTTCTTATTCTCATTCAGAAGATTGGATTGATTACACTCCATACTTTCTTTCTGAAGATATACCATACTATCATTCTGGTTATTAGTATCACCGCATTCATTACCATCATTCAGGAAAGATTTTATATTTTCAGACTGAGCACAATCCTTACTATCATTCAGGATACCTTTTGAATTTTGAGGCTGAGTACAATCCTTACTATCATTTAGGATACCTTTTGTATTTTTAGTCTGAGCACAATCCTTACTATCATTCAGGATACAGTCCTAGAATATACCATATTTGTCTCATCAACAATAACATCTCGTGCTGTTGTAAGTTTCTGGGATTGCGTGTCCCATATTTTATAACCATTTGGCTCGTAGCCAACCAGAATTTCTTTCCAAGACTTATCATCAAATTTCCTCTTTCTAGTCTTATCATGTACATATACAGTTGACCCGAAAACCTTGAGATACCTAAGGTTCGGCTTTTTGTTATGCCACATTTCGTATGGTGTTTTCATATTTTTGTTCAATGCAACACAGGGACTTCTATTAATTAAGAAGGTAGCGGTTAAGACAGCTTCACCCCAAAAATATTTTTGTAATTTTGCTTCACTAACCATGGTAAGAGCTTTTTCTGTAGTTGTTCTTATCATTCTTTCTGCAACTCCATTTAATTGTGGAGTATATGGAACAGTTAGATGATAACTTATTCCTTTTTGAACACAATATTCCCGCATTTCATTTGAAAGATATTCCCTTCCATTATCAATATATAAGTGAACTAATTTCAAATTAAAATGGGCTCCACTTTTTGCTACAAAATCTTTAAAAACTGCAAAAACATCAGACTTATGTGTAATCAAATATGTTTAACAGTAATGAGTTTTTACCATCTAAAGTAGCTGGTGTAATTGGACCGCACACATCAGAGTTTACAACAAATAATGGTCTCTTTATATAATCATTGTTTTTAAATTTAGGTAATTTAAGTCTTGCCTGCCTTCCATTAATACAAGCCTCGCATAGTTCATTACTAGGCTCAACGTTGCTAATTAGATTAATATCATCAAACATATTTTTTACTTTTATTTCTAAGAATTTCCCTGTACTCAAATGTCCTAATCTCTCATGCCACAATTGATACTTAATAGATTTGTTTGTATTTAGCATATTTGCTTGTTTACATACCATAAAATCAACAATTGGAACATTGTTTAAGTAATTACCACACATGATTACTTGACCAACTTTGTGAATCTTTACACCTCCTGGATGAAATTCAACTGACATCCCCGCATCATGCATCTTCTTAACAGAAAGCAAGTTTTCTGGAACATCTGGACAATAAAGCACATCCTCCAGAGTAATCTGATGCATAAATTCATTGCGAACTTTCACTATACCCATCTTCTTGGCGACAATGAACTCGCCTTGTTTGGCAACTGCTATTTTAACAGGTGATTCCAAATTTATTGAGTTCACAAACAAATTTTCGTCTTTAATGATGTGATCAGATGCACCAGAGTCTATAAGAAATAAAACTTTTCCTTGTTTTTGGGAGTTTACTTCACGCTTCAACACAAAAGCAATTCTTTGTTCTGATTGAGCATTTGCCATTTGTGCCTGTTTACCATTTTCTTTATTAGTTAGTGACTTTTTAAGTCCATAGCAGTCCTTTTTCATGTGGCCTAGTTTGCCACAGTAATGACATTTAATGTTAACATATGGCTTTTGCTTAAAGTTTTTATTTTTATAACTTTTATTAAAATTTATTTTACTTTTATATTTTTATTTATCATATTTTGTTTTTTATAATTCACAGCGTGCAATATTTTTGTGCAATGTCTTTGCTCATATTATTTAGTTTAATTTCGTGATCAAGAAGTCGATTCTTAACAAAAGCAAGTGTTAAGTTGTCCTCAGACAGTGTTTCAATAGCTGTAATTACACCATCATAGCTATTTGGCATAGATAATAACAAATGCGACACTTTATCCATTTCATCCATTTTGCACCAGCAGCTGTCAACTCGGTTACTAAGTCGTCGAACATGTTGAAAAAATTCAACAGTGTACAATCCCCTTTCAATTTCAAGGTCAATAACTGCTTGCGGACAGACAACTGCGACGCCAGACTTTTTCGCTCATAAATGGCGTCTAAATTTCCAAGAATTTGTTTGGCAGTGCTCTCACAATTTGCAAAATTTAGAAACGAATCACTTAAATATTCAATTATTATACTTTTAGCGCATTTATCCTTATTGTACCATTCGCTTGTAACTTCATTTGGTTTGTCGGCATCAATTACTTTTAACAAATCCATTTCATTTAGTAAGGCTCTGATTCGAAACTTCCAGATTGAATATTTTTCGCCATCAAATGGCTTAATGTTGCGTTTTCCTTTTTCCATAAAAATTAAAGTATTTTTAATTTTTTATTAAAGCAATAAAGCGTAAATTGGGCACATAACCTGTTGAAAGTTATTGCCGGTAATGAAAACAAAATATGTTGCAGTTTTAAATATTCTTTTAATATATTTTATGTTATGCACGACTTGCCACTACGATGCTTAAAAAAGAATAGAAAACAAAAGGGAAACGGAAACGCAGTATATACACCACGCGTCCATTCACCATAGTACATTCACAATACTTATAGAATATCTTGTGGCTTTTTGCAACACTATATTGAATATTCAATAAGTACAATTACACCTTTTGCTTTGCCAGTGAGAATTGCTGCTAGAATTAAATTTGGCATCAATTTCTTCACTGAAAGTCACGTCCCATTACAAAGTTTCGGTGCATTAAGATTTCGGAGAAGTATAATCGATTAACCAACTTTCAAATTCAAATTATGCGGTGGCATGCCTGGTGGTTCCAAGGAATTTAAAAATTCGACCGGATAATTGACTGCGTCTTCATCATTCATAGCAGTATCAATGTATTTATACCTTACCGAATCACCTGGCAATTTTTCCTGGATGTGGAAATTGATTTCATTGACATTGATACTTTTTGGTGCTAAAATTGCACGTTCTCGTAACCAATCATGTTTATTGTAATTTCGAACAATATTTGGAAAAACGCGATCAATGAGTTCTTGTTTTGATGATACAATTATGCAAAAGTTATTCGGTAACGTGATAAACCCATTTTGATCACTTGCAATTTTTCCATCGCCAATCTTCAGCAATTGCTTTGAAAACTCACTTGCTGATGAATCATTTTGAAGACGCACACGCATATTGGTCGTCAACGAAAGCCTATGTACGTGTGCCCACAAAAATGAACTTTTCAAACATACATTGATCTCGGAATAACAGGCAACGTTTGACGAAAATCACCAGATAACAATATTAATGCACCGTCAAACAGCTCTGAACTCCGTCTCAAATCTTGTAATGTTCGATTTAAGGCTTCCAAAGATTTTTTATGGGCCATTGGACATTCGTCCCATAAAATAATGGATGTTTGTTGTAAGACTTTAGCCATTCCAGAACTCCTTGATATATTGCATGTTGGTGTTTCAATTGCTTGCATGTTCAATGGCAATTTCAAGGCGGAATGTGCTGTGCGGCCGCCATCAAGTAATGTAGTTGCAATACCGGAAGAAGCAAGTGCCAATGCGATTTTTTGTTCCGACCGAATCCTACCCAAACAAACATAACCGCAATGTCCCTTGGTGGAATGCTGATCTTAATCGCCTTTGTAAAGCAAAATTCAAAGCCTGGCAGGACCTTAAGCATAATATCAATACACTTAACTTAATTAATTATGCCCTTTTCCGACGAACATTAAAGATTTCTAAACGTGAAAGCACTCTTGCATTCACGTCTAAGATAAGCCCCGCTACACCGTCTTCCAAAATTTGGCAAAATATTAGACGCTTTTGAGGCCTTAATCCTAACAAAGATATTCATTGTATAATTAATCCATACACATCCCAGAACGTCCCAGGAAAAACAGATATAGCGAACCTCTTTTGTCAACACTGGTCAGATGCTTCTAGTGACAATAATTTCCCCGCATGATGCACTTTACCAAAACGTACAGCGCTTCCAGCACCCTACAACCAGACAACGTGCACTGGGGCTCAGGCCATAGAGACTGATATCTCAACAATAGAATTTACCGCAGCAGTTAATTCCATAAAAGGCCAAACGCCAGGTTTAGACAGAGTTAACTATGCTATGATTAAAAATACTGACACTTGCACTAAACTACGAATTATTGATTTATATAATTCCATATTACAACACATTATCCAACAATCGTACAAACCAGTATTATAATTCCAATCTCTAAACAATTATCCAATAAAACGGATCTTAATTCTTATCGCCCAATCTCTCTCAACCCATGCATGTCCAAAGTCTTGGACAAAATCGTTGCAAAGAGGCTGTAGTGGTTTGTCACCAATTACAAACTTATTCATAACAGCCAGACCGGTTTCACAAGTGGTAAGTCTGTTATAAATAACCTTTTGTTCATAGATCACCTCATAAATAGGAACCTGTCAAGAAAAAACCCATACTTCAATAGTTTCACTCGATTTTGCCAAAGATTTTGATAGGATTGGGATTCACGCCATTTTAAATCAACTTGCAGAATGGAAAATAGGACCAAGAATATTCAATTATGTCAAAAACTTCTCAACCAACCGGAAAATAATAACGAGAGTAGGAAAAAACTACTCCTATTCCCGCCCTCTACACAACGGAATCCCACAAGGGTCACCACTCTCAGTCGTTCTCTTTCTAATTGCCTTTTACAAACTCTCAACTGAAATAGCACTCCACAAAAATATTTCTCTATGCTCATACGCTGATGATTTCAATATCATTGTTTAGCTCCAAAATAAAAAAAATATTCAAATAAACGTAGGCCCTGTGTTCACATCCATTACCAATTGGTGTCAATATTCTGGAACTAAACTTTCACCAACAAAACGTAAACACCTTCACATCTACCGAACCTGTACCATCATTACCGATCATCTAAACCAGTGGTCGGCAAGGCCCTACCCCATGGGGTAGGAGTTTACACGTACTGTGTTGTACACAAAACACATGCATGTGTGCGTGATTTTTTGTACTGAACTGCTCTAAGCAAATTCTCTGGCGTTGCCATGCTCTTGTTGCAAAGTAACAGACACGAAGTTGTGCTTGTGCATGACTTCGGCCTTGCTTAGAGAGCGTGCTTGCTCTCTCAACGCTAAAGCGCTCCAGCCCATGGTGGAATAATATAAGGTGGTATCGTCAGTAAAAGCTATCCCTTATTGTATGCAGCGTGTGAGTGCGAGTGAGAGATTAAAAGCTTTTCTGCTAGGAAAGCTCTCTTAGCATTGCTTCGTGAATGTGAATGAGATAGATATATATATTGTTGATGTTTGCAAATAAAAAACAATAAACAATTCAGATATGTTTTATAGTTAATATTAAAGTTAATTTTGCTATAGTCTAATTTGAACAAGTTTACTATTGCCCATAATTTTTTGCTTTTGTATTGTAAAACACACAGTGCTAAAAATTTCGTTCGCAACCAACCTTACTCGTTCACAGCAAATTTTGTACTGACGATAAGGGCGCTAAACGAGAGAGTGAGCGTTCGCACGACATCACCTTATTATTCCACCATGCTCCAGCCTTAGTATGCCATCGCTTTTGTGCTGTGTGGCAAAAAAACACAAAATCAATTGATGTTTAGTTGGCTGCATGATTAGATCGTGCTGCGCAAATAAAAAAATAATTAAAAGTAAAGGGACGGCATTGCTTTGCTAAAGCTAATGCTACAGTATAGGACGCTTTTTTTTTGCGGGTAAAGGGTCATTATGTGCATATTGGGGCATTGCATCAGCTAAAAATATTAGAAAAAATTTAGCTTGCAGCTCTAAAATTTTTCTAAGCGTTCAGCTCCTTCTAATTTCTTAAACCTATCATGCATTTTATTATAATGCCTTTCAATGTAATACAATTCACATTGTGAGACAACACGATGACAAATAACGCATTGCGCGTCGCCATCCATATTTTCAATGAAAAAAATTTCTCCCACCCCTCTTTAAACATTTTTCCCCTTTTAATTCAAAAATTTGCGCAGCGCGATCTAAACATGCAGACAGCTAAACATCAAGTGATTTTGTGTTTTTTGCCACATAGCACAAAAGCGACGGCATACTAATGCTGGAGCGCTTTAGCGTTGAGAGAGCAAGCACGCTCTCTAAGCAAGGCCGAAGTCATGCACAAGCACAACTTCGTGCTTTGCGACGTCAGCGTCGAAATACGTCACAGCGGCAGAAAATGTTCAATACAAGCGCAAAAAAATGCATATGTATATTTTGCCGACCACTGATCTAAACCTACAAAATGTGTCTAACCCCAAAATCCTTGGAGTCCATCTCAATAACAGGTATCGTTGGAACACCCACATTCAGCAGTAAAAACTAGCATTAAACAACAAAATAAATATTTTGAAATGTTTAGCTAGTGCTAAATTTAATTGTAACACAGCCACGTTACTCAATATAACAAAATCAATAACAGTCTCAAAATTAGAGTATTGTCTACCTATTTTCGCTTCGTTTCCACCATCTGTCATGCGCCCCATCAACACTTCCCTAAACACTGCGATAAGACTTTCCCTTGGAGCGTTTATAACTACTCCAACAAAGAATATACTTTTCGAAGCCAATATCCCAAATATTCTGCTTAGCAAAAACATACTTACAACTCAACTCTTTAAAACCATTTTAAACTCCCACAACTCCCCAATCTTTAACATAGTCAAAAATTACAAACCACATAGCAAAACCAAATACCAGTCTACCATTGATCAGATTATACCAAAGAATACAGAACTCCATAGAATGCGCATCTCGCCCAAATTCATTTAAGCGCTTGTCGGTACGGGCGGGCGGCAGCAAACGAAACGAAGTGTTGGTTCTATTTTTAGAACAGTCACCGCTTGTCGGTACGGGCGGGCCGCACCAAAAGAAGCGATATGTTGCTTCTATTTTTAGAACATACAGACTCCGTTAATTTGCAAAGTTGTTGTCCTTCCAAAATGTGCAAGAGACTAATTTTAACATACGTTGCAAGTTGGTGTTGATGGGTCAGTGGTATGCGTGCCTGAATGGCGTGAGATTATTTTGTGTTCCACTCCAGGGTTCGGAATTTTTAATATTTTTTGTTTTTATTTTTAATATTTTTTGATCGGTTTCACATTTTTAATTTTTGATTTTATAGGCTTTATTTTTTATTACGTAAATGAAATTTTTATTTTGCGGTCTAAATAAAAATTATATTTTATTTTTGTGGTCTCTACAATCAACAAAGAACAATTCGGGAATCGTAGTGTGGCAAAGGTGAACGATGATATGTATGTATGTTGATTTATTTGTTATTCCTCTGGTTATTTCTTAAAGCAATTGTGAAAAATAATAATATGTCTTTTTAATGCTTCGACAAAAGAATAGGAAGTTGGAAAGAGCCTACCGAAATTAGATTTAGAGCAATCATTTTTATAAAATAAAGGGCCCTATGCTTACTCTCTCTACCTTCCCTTTTTCGCATTTTTCTCCTTTTTCACATGCATTTGTTAGTGTGAAGCCGAACGTGGTAAGGAAGTGTCATAGCAGACACATTCCCCGAAAGGGCATGGATGCTTAAAAAGTAAAAATTTACATTTTTTGCTGAGGCTGAAAATATGAACATTGCCGACAGCCAAAAACGAAGTTCAGAGCCGAGGTCAATTGCCAGCGCTCGTGAAATGCCTGTGCTATTTTTAGATTTTCGCGTTTGCTGTGCCTGCGTAAAGGGTAAACAAGAGCTGTAAAAATTTTGCGCACGGAAATGAGAAAGCAGTTTGTGTGTATACGCCGAAAAACTATTCAACAGTATAAGAATCGATAGCAAAATACTCTTTTCTAATTTTTACATGCATTTGCAAGGGTGAAGGCAAACGTAGTTATGAAGTGTCATACCAGTCACATGCTTCGAAAGGGTATAAAGGCTCAAAAACTAAAAATTTACAAATTTGGCTGAGGCTGAAAATATGAACATTGCTGGCAGACGTTTGTTCGTTGCCCGCCCGCACCATCAAAATACGAAAATGAAACATTAATTTTCTTACGACAGTAAAAAAAATAAAAATATTTATTAGAAAAAGAACAGAAATTATGGAAAATTAACACAAAAAAAACAAGTTGAATCTAACATCATCTTGAGAATCGAACCTCGACACGTTTGACTGTGAGTCGAACACGCATTCCACTAGGCCATTGCCACAGCGCGCGTTTCGTTTTCAAAATTTCATATTCAAGCAAATGTACAAATGCAAGCAATATTTTCTGTGGGGTACTAATATCAGTACCCCACATAGTAAAATTTGTTTGTATGAGATGCGCATTCTATGTAGTTCTATATTCTTTGATTATACATAAGTGCTCAAGCCATTCCATTCCATGCATCCCTCAAAAAAGATCATTGTCGCAAATACTACCTCCGTGGTGCTTGCCCCCATCATGCATAAATACAACTATGAAATCTAACTGTAAAACAGAGACCCACCCTCAAGTATACCGCAAAATATTTACAGACTATCTCAACTCACACCCCGATTATAAAGCCATCTACACTGATGGTTCGCAATACAACTCTATCACAACTTTTGCAATTACAACCGAAAACGAAATAGTAAAAACTGGACTCCTACCTTTTTATTCATCAGTACTCTCATCCGAATTAATAGCAATTACAGAAGCACTAAACATACATAAAATTAAGCCCGGAAAATTTTTAATATGTTCCGATTCACTTTCATCCATTGAAGCAATAGCAAACATCAATAATACTGACCACTACCCTTCTATCGCCCGCAACCTCCTAACCAAATTTCATCCAAAATTCATATTAATGTGGATTCCCGGACACTCAGGAATCAAAGGCAACGAACTTGCAGATACCGCAGCTAAAAATGCTTCCCGATATCCGCTCATGATAACACAAAACTTAAACAATTCTGACATTAAACGCTTCTTTAAAAATATCCAGAAAATATCCGTCCAAAACTCTTTACAACTTACGTCCAACTGGTACCAATCAATTAATTCATGCAAACTAACTTCATATGACTTCTTTAAAATATCATCTCTGAACAGAATTGACCAAATTAAACTCACAAGACTAAGACTGTGACACACAAAATTAACTCACCTACACCTCATCGACAGAACAACCCCAGACTCATGTCCCATTTGCAATCAAGCAACAACTATAACCGTAGAACATATACTTTTACACTGCACAAGGCTCAGACACATTCGCAACCAAATCCTCAATAACATTAATCCCATCGACATCCTAACCAACCCAACACATAAAACTACACTAACACTAATTGAATTCCTTAAATCAGAAAATATATACAACCTAATTTAAATTTAATATAACATATACATACACACATACACATTCATTATATTCAGACGGGCAGAAGGCCATCGTAGCCACCGCTCGTAGTCTTTAAGCTAGTTTATAATTTTAATTATAAGATAGCTATTTGTAAATAAATAAATAAAAATAATCGATTAACCAACATTCAAATTCAAATTAAGCGGTGGCATGCCTGGTGGTTCCAAAGAATTTAAAAATTCGACCGGATAATTGACTGCGTCTTCATCATTTATAGCAGTATCAATGGATTTATACCTTACCGAATCACCTGGCAATTTATCCTGTATGTGGAAATTGATTTCATTGACATTGGTACTTTTTGGTGCTAAAATTGTACGTTCTCGTAACCAACCATGGTTATTGTAATTTTGAACAATATTTGGAAAAACGCGATCAATGAGTTCTTGTTTTGATGATTAGGGCAAGCAGTAGTTTGCCCTGTTTAGTGTGCGGGTAGCGACAGCGCAAAAACCCGACTTGCTATATTTTCTGCAAAACAAACGAAATTGGCCTTTGCTTATGGGACTTACGTGTATTTGGGGTAAATTTGTGTTCAGTTTCTGATTTGTCGTTTGTTCAACGTGATGATAGAGAGAGAAGCGCTTATGTAAATGAACAAAGGAGAATGAGAGATACGAGAGCGTCCACACGTATATGCACGCATACATTCAAAGCTATTGTCGGGACGCTGATATTGAAATGAAGTGAAAAAGAAACAAGATGATGTTAACTTCCTGACTTTGATAGACATCTTCTATGTAAGCCGATGGCTTAGTGGCATGCGCATCTGAACGGTGCGTGAATGTCGTGGGTTCGAATCCCGATGGATGAAAAGTTGTTTTATTTTTTTATATTAATTGTTCTATAATATAAATATTTTTTATTTTTGTATCGATGCAAAATTTTTCTTTTTAATATTTGCACCTTAATAAAAAAATAAATATATATTTTTATTATTTTCGTGTTGAGTTTAAATAATTGGGGTATCATGACACGCGGTTCATTACACTGATTATTGTGGGGGTAGTAAGAGGGCAAAACCACTATCTGGTATATTGCTTGCAAAACATTTGCAAATAAAACAAACAAAATTGGCAGCAAACTATGGTGCTATTTTGTAAACAATTTTGTTTAGTTTCTGATCTGTCGTTTGCACAGTGTGATAAAGAGAAAAGTGCTTATGTAGATGAAAAAATACGTGTGGCACTCGGGGACTGCCGCGGTAAAGCTATTGCATAGCATTTTTATCAACTTATGCAATTATAATATTTATGCAATATTTTTTTTCTTTGAAATTAATTCAAGTTACACTTTTTGAGCGTGGTGACCGATAAAAAAATCAAATTATTTTCTTTTATTGAATAAATGACAAGTTAATGTTGTTTAAAATATTTTTATTATCTTACAATAATTGAAACTATAGGTTTATGGTAACTGAAATAGAAAAAAAAGGTTTGAGACTTCACATCCTCTAAATATCTTGAAAATACCGCGTCAATGGTGGTCCCATATTTTGTTGTGGATTCTTGTGGATCATTATTCATTTTCAAATTCAATTTTTGCGAAACAAAATCGCCAGCCAAGATAAGTGGAAATTTATTACCATTTGTACCAAGTATTTTCGACCCTTCTTCAGTGTACTCCAGTAAAGTGCGAAGAATAAAATGCTCTACCTCGTCTAATTTTGGATTTGGAGAAATGTAAACTGCTACCATGACTATGTGTAGGCCATTTCTAAGTTTGCATAAGCACGCACAAATATCTCCAACAAATGAGCGCCTAACATTAACATCGCTAACGTGTGCAATATTTATTTCAATGTTCGGAGTCATAATATTTGTAACATTATTATTATTTTGGTAAATAGCTACCCCACCTTTTGGAACAGTATCTCGTTTGAATTGAACAATACAATTGAAATTAGGTATTTCAATCGGATTATCACGCGTCATACAAATTTCGGTAAGAAGTAACACATTTGTTTGTCTCGTAACTGAATCTTGTAAATCGAATTTGTGACTATTTAGACTTTGGCAATTGAAAGTCATTATTGAAATGCCATTTCTATTACTCATGAAATCTAAGACACTTTGAGCTATCATCTGAACATTATTTAAAGACAGTCTTTTGAATTCTTGCAACAAAGATGCAGTCGATGCAGCTTGCCTTCGATTATGGTAAAACGAATGTAGAATTTTCGTTTTTTGTCGTGATATACAATTTTTCAATATTAGTCACCCGAGAGAGCGCAACATAAACGAGTTCCTGAGAATGTGCTTTACTATATTCATATACTATTTCGTCAAAAGTTCCACCTTGCGGCTTATGTATAGTTAGAGCAAGAGCTGAAGTTAATGGAAAATGTTTGCGTTTGGCTATACATTTTCTATCTGGTGTTAAAATAAATATTTGCTGTTCGTAATTCAATGGGAACAGCGAGATTGCCGGCTCTATTTTCCACTGCTAGAGTAGCTGCTTTTTGCTTTTTTTTTCTACCCACTTTATCTGAACCATAAAATTCCAGCCAAACTCTAATCAATGTGTTAATGTGTGTTTTATCAAATTCTAGATGTACCAATTTTCCAACAGCAGAGAATGAACTAAAAAATTGTTTTTCTCAGCTTGACACATTTGGAAACAAATTTGAAGGGAATACTTATTTGACGCAGATTACTTTGTTTCAAAAATTGTGTAGTCTTAGGTTTTTTCGTTACGGAATTTCTTGATAGCTTAACAAGAAAGAATGAGAGATCCGAGAGCGTCCACACGTAAGTATATGCACGCATACATTCAAATCTTTAGTCGGAACGTAGAACATGAATTTTGTTAAAAAATTTTGTTCAGTTTCTGATGTATCGTTTGCACAATGTGATAAAGAGAGAAGGGCTTATGTAGATGAACAAGGGAGAATGAGAGATCCGAGAGCGTCCACACGTAAGTATATGCACGCATACATTCAAATCTTTAGTCGGAACGTAGAACATGAATTTTGTTAAAAAATTTTGTTCAGTTTCTGATGTATCGTTTGCACAATGTGATAAAGAGAGAAGTGCTTATGTAGATGAACAAGAAAGAATGAGAGATCCGAGAGCGTCCACACGTATATGCACGCATACATTAAAAATTATTGTCGGGACGCTGATATTGAAATGAAGTGAAAAAGAAACAAGAAGATGTTAAGTTCCTGACTTTGATAGACATCTTGTGTGTAAGCCGATGGCTTAGTGGGATGCGCATCTGAACGGTGTGTGAATGTCGTGGGTTGGAGTCCCGGTTGAAGCAAAGTTGTTTAATTGTTTTATAAGATAAATATTTTTAATTTTTGTATCTGTTGAGTCGCCGAGCTTTTTCGGCAACTATAATTTAAGCAAACGTTTTTTAATAGTTTTAAAATGTATTTATTGTTTGTTTCGATAGTGTGTATATGTAGTGTAATATTTTTCAATGTAAATTTAATGTTTTTCAATGTTAATGTATGTTGTTGAGTGTTAATGTGTGTAATGTTATGTTAAGCCGCGAGAACCGACTTGACAGCGAGAGTAGTATTTTAACACTGAATTGAGTGACTTAGAGGATCAAGCTCTAAGCATGCAAAAGATTTTGTAAAAGAGCGGCTGAGTGCGAACAAGGCAAACAAGTGAAAATAGAATTAATGTTAATGCACTCTTGCTACGCAGAGCAATGCCGCTAGTTAAGAGAAATTAAAACGAGGTTAATGTTATACGACAAGAAAAGAGCAGTGTGATGCTTATGTAGTTAACATTTGTTTTGTTTATGTTTAATTATTTGGCTGCTGGACCAAACATTCTCCCCCGTTGGAAGATTAAGGCTTTCAACAGAGTCGGACTTTGGCAGCAGCCACAATTTGATGATGAAAGTGTTTTATAAGGGAGTTTGTAATCGAGTGTTGTCTGGGTAATATAATTGGGGGCGAGAGTCGAAGCCAAGAAATGAGTTTTCCAATCGTCCTCCAACACGCATAAGTCCGAACGGTGAGAGTGAACTAAGGTTGTTCGATGATTTGACAGGTGGTTTTGAACGAAGTGCTGTCAACTCGTCCCGAAAATGCGAATGTTGGACAGTTCGAAGAAGAAGTCGTGTGCCATTTTGAATGTCAGCTACAGTAAGGCCAGAAGTTTGATGCGATGTATGAACTTATATACGTAGGCGAAAATTCGTTGCATTGTTGAAACTGAGTTCACGTATTTGCTTTCTTCGATAATCTCAAGTTGAGGCGAGCCTACAAGCAATACAGATTTACGAATTTCAAACGTAGGTTGTTTCAAAAAATATAATACTGGCCACTGCGTTTTGTCGAGTTGTAGAAATGTTGGACTATTGAACCAAAGCTTCGAAGAAATGAGCTCGCTTGGTGAAGCTCCTCTAGATAGCAAGTCAGCGGGATTGAGTTTAGTGAGGACATATCGCCACTCCAAAGCGGCTGTGCGTTGGCGACGAAAACATTGAACTTCGTAGACTCATCGCTTATCCAAGACAAGGCTACTGATGAATCGCACCAGCAATAATATTTGCAAGAAAATAGTTGCATTTCTGATAGTTCATGCATCAATTGTGCTAACAAGGCGGCTCCGCAAAGTTCAAGCTTGGGCACGGTGATCGACTTCAGAGGTGCTACACGAGATTTGGAGCAGAGTAAGTGGGCAGAGCATTCTCCATGCGCCTTAGAGACCAGGTAAACGCATGCGCCATACGCGTCAATACTAGCATCGAAAAATCCGTGCACTTCAACAGTGGAATTTGGAAGTAATGCCAGACGAGGAAATGTCACTTGCTGAACGGTGCTAAACTGATCGCACATGCTGAGCCAAGTGGTGTTTAGTAAAGCTGGCAAACTCTCATCTGTAATAATTATTGGTGGTATGGTGGTGGTGACCAATGAATATTCACAGATAGCGCAGCGGGACCCGTTTATTGCGTTCTAGCTCTACGCGGCTTGGGGGGGTTTTTTGCTACTGCGAATACTCACACTACACGAACTTTTATTATAGAGTCCCTCACACTACATGTCTGAACTAATCAAACGAAAAAAACAAACTAGACACAATAACAAGTGTGCACTAAAACCGGACAAATATACTAAAAACAATATGTAGTTCTTCCTTTGAATATCTCTTGGTGAGCCGACTAAGTTGTTAATGTCACCCACGTTCTTTACCCACCCAACCATGGTCCTCGGAAACGATGATATTGAGAACCCCATTTATAAAGGCACTACATTATTATTATTACAGCATCATATCAGAGAGAAAGAAAAATTAAATTAACGAATCATGTCAAATTCAAAAACATTCTGTAATATATATTCTACGCCATTGAACACTATCTTTCTTATAAAAAAAATTTAATTAAATTGTAACAACCTATCCAAACCTAACATTATTGATGGTATATATAGGAGACCTTAAAAAAAATATAAAATACACAAAAGGTACTTAAAAGCTAATATTTACATAATTATGATTATTATTATCATTATTGTTATTAATTTTTTTTTTGTATGTCCAAAACTGATTGCAAAATAATATTTAAATGATCAAAGATACAGCGCAAACATTGAGTATCTTTAGCTTAATTAAATTACATGTTTATGGGTTTCTTTCTTTAAACACTTACGATAATGCAAGTCCCACGCCGAAAGATCTTTCGCTGTGTTGCTGCTTGAGAGAAATAAAAAAAGATAATATAACTAAACTAAGCTAAAACTTCATTGCTAAGCGCTTTTTAAATTTTCAATATGTTGCTCTTGATTACATACTTGTTAATAGTACATTTCTCTTTGATTTATGGAATATGTTGCATTTGTTTGTTCTTTGTTTTTACAAAAGAACACACAATTTGGTTACGTTACGTTATTACTTATTTTGTTTTTGCTTGCACATTTGTATGTTTATCTTTACTATGAGACCAAGTTAATCATAGACCTAACGACTTCATATTTTTCAAATTTTAATTTGTAAACATTTTTTTTTTTATAACTATTTATATCTCTAGTCTAGAAATTTTTACCAAAAAATCATATTTAAACTAATTTTGTAATATTTATGTGCTTGTATATATGTGGTGTATATGTCTCAAAACCTAAAAGCTTAAGCAATTGTTTAAGTTTTAATTAAAAGAAATCATAGCAAAAGCATAAACTCTGCAACAACAAAAAAAAGGGGAGCGCAGCTAGCAATGTATTGTTTTTTAATGTATTTATATAGACGACAGCTGATCTTTAACTCCAGCGACGAACATGGCACAAAGGGGAGGCGACAATCGGAAGTTTGCAGCCACTGCTTAGCCACGCTCTCTTAGCGGGTGCGAAATATCGAATGCCCTTTCTTTTGATGTGCAAAATTTCCTTAAGTGCAGAGAAAAAGAACCGTTCAAACAAATGTTCCTGTGATATTTTTATTTTTTAAAGGAATTAAGCTTACCCAACACAGACACAGCTCTATAAAATTAGTCTAGTCGCAACGCTTTGATAAGAATACTATTTTGTATCTACGATAGAGTATCCACTAGCTTGTATGGCCATACAGGTTAAGAGCAGCTAAGATATAAGTATATGCACAACGACGAAATGATGAAAGTGCAATTGTTTAAATTGTCGTAAAGACAAATGCTGATAAAATAAAAAAAACCATTAGGCAACAAGACAAAATTTTTGTTTGTTTAAACGATGTATTAATGCGCTACTCACATTTATAGAAATTTATCTTCAATTTTCCGCCTTTTCAAAGACGCACTAAATTTTATTTATTTTTTAAACAAATGCTTTTGAGAAATTTTAAATCAATTTTGTAATTTTCACGTTTCACGTTTTCTTTCTTTTTTTAAAATAAAACAACCTTTTAGCCGCACTTATAAAAATACTTGAGCAGGCAGAACTTCACTGGCCAACGTAACAAACGGAAATAGCCTAATACACGAGGCTGAGGTTGGATAGGCTTAGATCTCTGCTAGTTGGGTCAATACTTCCGCTCTTTGACATTGACATCAACTTAAGCTGCAGTTCAATTGCAAAACACAGAAAGAAAGCAACCCAAAACATATGTTGATTTAAACTGTAACAAACAGAACTAGCAATAGATGGCGGTAGTAAGTTACGATATTCGATATGCAAGTAACGATAAGTGGATCGTAACTTCGCTATTGTTGAGCTTTTAATTGGGCGAATATTACATAACAGATAATTCTGCCGAACACCTGGAGGAAGATTAGCTGGAATTAGCTTTTTAAGTCCTTGGCGTGAAAAGTACCTATGTATCTCACGACCTTGGAGTGTCTCTAAAAGATAAAATGCATTTCCAAGCTTTTTCTTTACTCTACATTTAACAAACTGAGGGCCCAGTTTCTTATTATAATTTTGAGAAAACTGGCTCAACTGAAAGTTTCTCCGAAAAATTTCCTGACCTTCTCGAAACGTAACGGGCTTTGCGCGTAAGTTATATTGCTTAACATTTCTTTCATACGCTTTCCGACTATTTTCCAAAATATCTTTTCTTGAAATTTCTAACTGGTCTGCTCTGTGTAGCGATATGGGTTCATTCAATAATGACAACTCCTTTAATAATTTATAATCGTCTCCATGGGTCAACATATTAAAACCAAACAATGCTTTATAAGGAGAACATCCGATAGATTGATGCAAGGCTGATCTTAAGGCACAAGAAATATTTGTCAAATATTTATCCCATTCGGATTGATCATGACGAATATAGGAGCGAATAGCGGCAAGTAAGGAGCGATTCACTCTTTCAGCTGCATTACTCTGTGGAGAATATAAAGCTGTAAACATATGTTGTACACCAAATTTACTCAGAAAGGCTTCAAAATCGTTAGATTTAAACTGTGATCCATTGTCACTAACAACAATCTCTGGGACACCAAAACAGTGGAATATGTGTTTCAATAAAAAGTTTTGAATCTCCACTGATTTAAACTTTTTTAAGGGACACAGCCAATGAAAACGACTAAAATGATCAAGAACTATCAACAATCCTATGTTACCACTTTTACTTCTTGGGTATGGTCCAAGTAGGTCAATGTAGAGCTTCTGAAAAGGTCTAAGTGACTTACTCTGCTCACCCATGGGCGGACGAAGGATCTTGTTTGAAGCTTTGGTTTCCTTACAAGTATCACAATCACGAACATAGTCACGAACTTGTCTTGACAATCCGGGCCAAAATAAAAATCTGCGTAATCTCTCTATCGTTTTCTGCATTCCTCCGTGAGCTGACATAACACTATCATGAGCTTGACTAATTGCGGCATTCCGTAGCTTGGTAGGAACCCATAATTTCCAACTATTATTTTCAACACTATCATCAGACTGATGCTCTGTACGAATATAGATGAACTTGTCCACGATTTTTAAATCTGGGAACTTATCTTGGTTGGCGACAATTTTTGCTTTAAGATTAACGTATTCTTCTTCAAGAAAAGCACTAGATTCCAAGTCAATCAATGGTTGAGAAAGATCTAGACTAACAATTTCATTTTCACTTAAACGCGATAAAGCATCTGGTACCACATGATCTTTTCCCTTACGATGCGATATCGTGAACTTATATGCTTGTAATTTAAAAATCCATCTAGCTAATCGACCTGATGCATTCTGTTGCCTCATCAACCAGACTAAACTAGAATGATCTGTAATCACCTCAAATTCTTGTAATTCCAGGTAACAGCGAAACTTTTCTATTGCTAATAGAACTGCAAGACATTCGCGCTCAGTTACACTGTAATTTCTTTGCGATTTATTTAATTTCTTCGACATAAACGCAATGGGTTTTTCTTCAAACGATTCTGACACTTGCACTAGCACAGCGCCTATGCCATAGTCGCTTGCGTCACAGTGCAAATAAAATTTCTTTGAAAAATCAGGATTTTCCAATACTGGTGCAGTTGTTAATAGAGATTTTAACTTATCCATTGCCAATTGAGCTTCAGATGACCATTTAAAACATTTCCTTGTAGACAAAACCTCAGTTATGGGAAAAGTTATTTCAGCAAAATCTTTTATAAAACGACGGTACCAACCACAAACACCTAGGAAACCTCGTACTTGTTTCAAATTTCGAGGCGTGGGCCAATTTACAACGCACGAAATTTTAGACGGATCTGTCGAAATCCCTCCACTTCCAATGACGTAACCTAAAAAGTTGATTTTCGTTACACAGAACTGACTTTTGCTTATATTTAATGTTAAATTTGCTTTTCTAAACTGTTCTGCTATTCGAACCAAAACTGATAAGTGAGATGAAAAATTTTCTGAAACAATACAAAGATCATCCAAGTATCCAAATACGCAGTGTTTTAAATCTGGTGGAATTATCTCATCCATTAGTCTACTCATCGTCGCAGGTGCATTGCATAAGCCAAACGGCATGACTGTGAATTGATACAGCCCTCGTCCTGGAACGGTAAAAGCTGTTAGCGGCTTTGACTCTGGAGTTAACTCAATTTGCCAAAATGCATCTTTCAAATCCAGTTTTGAGATAATATTAGCCTTTGGTAAACGAGAAAAAATACCATCTATGTTCTGTAGTGGATACGCATCCTTTTTAGTAGCCTCATTGAGTTTTCTAGCATCCAAACACATTCTAGTTTTGTTAGGCTTTATCACTGGTCGAACTGGCGAACTCCAAGCACTAGATGCAGGCTCAATAACTTCTAACTGAAGCATACGGTCAATTTCGACGTACATTAACTTCTCTACAGCTGGACTCACTGGATAGTTTCTTTGCTTCACTGGTTTCGCATCGCCTATCTCAATATGATGCTTTATTAACGACGTTCGTCCGAGACCTTGCTTCTCAAAATTCGGGAACAAATCCTTAACCATCTCTAACTGATTTAATTCCTTTCCTGACAATGAATACATATCTTGTTCTTGTTCTTCCACCATAGACAAAGATCCTATAATATCTGGTGCTAATCCAAATATTTTCCAAAAATTAATTCCTAATATTACTTTATGTGTAATGGATGGAACAATATATAAATCAATTATTTTCTCTAAATCTTTATACTTCAACAAAACTCGCAATTTACCTATAACTTTATGTGGACTACCATCTGCAGTCTTAACATTAGATTTAAATGACTTAAACTGTGGATACGAAGAAAAATCTTTCTGGGCTAACTCTGCTCCAATGCAACTGACATTAGCTCCTGTATCCAATAAACCTAATTCTGAAAAACCTAAAAACGATACTGCTGCATAGCTACGCATATCCAGATTGTTCTGAAAAATCGTAGATACTACTAATTTAATTCGATTTTTATTATTTCTAAAATAATTCCGCATTCGAAGCGTACTTCTTTTACTCTTATAGTTTTCTAAACTGAATATCCGATTCCGTATTTGTAAGTATTTTCTTAATTTTTCATGATATGGCAAAAATTTACATTCTTCCCTAAAAGAATTTACTTTTTTATCTGTGGCTAAACTAGTCTGCAATTCTGACGGTTTTAACGACGCTGGGGATTCGCATTTGATTTGCTCTGGGACATCCTGATGGCGTTGGATGTCCCGTTCTGGCGGTTTTCCGATTTAGTTTGACAATTTGCGCATTGAGGTTTGTACACATTACGCGCACCACATCCGTAGCAAAAAATATGTCTATCTGCTAAACAATCTATCCACATATGGCCTTGCTCCTCGCAATTCCAGCATGTTAATTTTGAAGATACATTATCTAACGCAGAAATTTCTTCAACGGACCTGTCCGCTTCATCCTCTAAATGCTCTTCAATTGCACTAACATGACCAAAACCAGATCCTCTTAGTTTTCCTTGTGGCACTCGAGAACGACTATCGTCCTTTATAAAGTTTTCACGCTTCTGAACTAAATATCTCAATTTAGCAATAGAATGAATCTCTTCGAACAATAATCTATCTTTTATTTCAGCTAAAAGATTCCCTTGAACTATCTCGACTAATTCATCCTCATCAATTCGAACGGGAAGTCTATCCATCATTTGACAAATGGCTTCATAAAAGTTTTCAAAAGACTCGCCGGGTTTCTGCTTACGAACACGTATTTGTTCACGCAGTTCATAATTGGAACGACTCTCTTTATATTGGAAACGTATTGCGCAGCAAAATTCTGTCCAACTAAATTTCTCTGTTCTCTTATGGTAGCGCTAATACCAATCTCTGGCTTTACCAATCAACAATAAGTGAATATTTCTCCCTAGCGCTTCAAAATCTCCTTGCAAATTTTCTCGACTTAAAGTTTTCACTCGATATAAAAGTTCTTCAACTGGTAAATCGTTGGAAGTGCCTTCAAAATAAACACCCCATTTCTGAATAATATCAGAAACTTTACTTGGTGCTAACATATGACGAACCGGACTATTGCGAACTAATCGCATCTCTTCATGACGAACAACTGGCTCTCTTTGGCCACTAATATTCATTGACGACAATAATTGAGTAACAGTTTGTTCTATAACTGCTTGTAACTCCGACCTATCAAAATCATTGTAACGGCGACCGTTATTTCGTCTAGGAAATCTACCTCGATTACGAACAGACGGCGGATCTCGTGAAAGAATTTCAGCACCATTTACATTACTGGTTCTTTCAACCAGTGGATGAGCACTACTCGCACTGGACGATTGCTGCTCAATAATATTGGCAACCGGATCAGCTGGAGCGATATCATCATTTAAATTTCTGGCCACGCTCCTGGTAACTGGGCGATGGCATGCTGCTAGTTGTCTAGGGCTAGGGGAACAATTTCCGATCACGACTTTTAAGTCACAGATATTGATAGCCAAAAAACAAGAAGGACAATCCGCATGAGAACGTTATCTATCCTCAATGCATAATTTATGAAACACATGCTTACAAGAAGTGATCGAGCATGGTTGAGTATCATTCATAATGTGACTACAAATGATACAAACGTCATTCTCTTTAGTTCTTGGAGGACTATGATGTAATGGCATTTTCAAATCAAACAAATTTTCCCTCTAATACAACACAAATAAAATAAATAATGTAGTAATATAAGATTTTCCAAAGAAAGAATAGGTATATATAAAGGGCTATTGAATCTAAAGTGGCTTCTGAAACTTGTCAGTTAAATAAACCAAAAAAAAACAACTATTTTGCGGACAAAGATACGCCTACGCATATACAACTTTGTATTTTCAGCAAAAAAAATTATCTTCAATGTTCTCAAAAACAAAACAAATCTAACGAAGAAGACACAGTCATGAATCTGAATTAACTATTCGGATGTGATTTAGTAAAGCAAAGCTTAGCAGTACCTATAACCTTGGTCGAAAGTATTCAAATACTCAAACACTCGAATTCCAAAGGTGTGCACCAATAAGATGTTCATCCTGAAAACACAAAACCGAATAATAAACAACAAAATCCAATCGAAAGCAAACGAGCTAGTAAGTGAATCAGTGGAATAGAAAAGCCTTTTATGAAACTTGGCTATAATTCTGCAAGATTAGGTATTTAAGGAAGATCTCGGTCGAAATATCCTTATCTTCAAAAGGTATCGGATCCTGAAAAATCTGACTAAACAACGAAATCTTGACTTCCTTTTTCTATCAATGATACACTATGGTGGGACCATCTCCTAACGAGTTACTTTAAGGTGTAGTATAAAAAAACAACAATCTCTTTTCAGAGAAGTTATTAATTAGTAATCGCAAGGACAACGCAATATCTAAACTAAAAAAATGGTTGCTTAGACTGCCCCACGTTGGGCGCCAAAAAATTTATGTAGCAATTAGGGGTGGTATGGTGGACCATGAATGAATATTCACAGATAGCGCAGCGGGACCCGTTTATTGCGTTCTAGCTCTACGCGGCTTGGGGGGGTTTTTTGCTACTGCGAATACTCACACTACACGAACTTTTATTATAGAGTCCCTCACACTACATGTCTGAACTAATCAAACGAAAAAACCAAACTAGACACAATAACAAGTGTGCACTAAAACCGGACAAATATACTAAAAACAATATGTAGTTCTTCCTTTGAATATCTCTTGGTGAGCCGACTAAGTTGTTAATGTCACCCACGTTCTTTACCCACCCAACCATGGTCCTCGGAAACGATGATATTGAGAACCCCATTTATAAATGCACTACATTATTATTATTACAGCATCATATCAGAGAGAAAGAAAAATTAAATTAACGAATCATGTCAAATTCAAAAACATTCTGTAATATATATTCTACGCCATTGAACACTATCTTTCTTATAAGTTCTTAAAAAAAAATTTAATTAAATTGTAACAACCTATCCAAACCTAACATTATTGATGGTATATATAGGAGACCTTAAAAAAAATATAAAATACACAAAAGGTACTTAAAAGCTAATATTTACATAATTATGATTATTATTATCATTATTGTTATTATTTTTTTTTTGTATGTCCAAAACTGATTGCAAAATAATATTCAAATGATCAAAGATGCAGCGCAAACATTGAGTATCTTTAGCTTAATTAAATTACATGTGGGTTTCTTTCTTTTTTTTTTTCAAACACTTCCGATAATGCAAGTCCCACGCCGAAAGATCTTTCGCTGGGTTGCTGCTTAAGGGGAATAAAAAAAAGATAATACAACTAAACTAAGCTAAAACTTCATTGTTAAGCGCTTTTTAAATTTTCAATATGTTGCTCTTGATTACATACTTGTTAATAGTACATTTCTCTTTGATTTATGGAATATGTTGCATTTGTTTGTTCTTTGTTTTTACAAAAGAACACACAATTTGGTTACGTTACGTTATTACTTATTTTGTTTTTGCTTGCACATTTGTATGTTTATCTTTACTTTGAAACCAAGTTAATCATAGACCTAACGACTTCATATTTTTCAAATTTTAATTTGTAAACATTTTTTTTTTTTTTTTTATAACTATTTATATCTTTAGTCTAGACATTTTTACCAAAAAATCATATTTAAACTAATTTTGTAATATTTATGTGCTTGTATATATGTGGTGTATATGTCTCAAAACCTAAAAGCTTAAGCAATTGTTTAAGTTTTAATTAAAAGAAATCATAGCAAAAGCATAAACTCTGCAACAACAAAAAAAAGGGGAGCGCAGCTAGCAATGTATTGTTTTTTTAATGTATTTATATAGACGACAGCTGATCTTTAACTCCAGCGACGAACATGGCACAAAGGGGAGGCGACAATCGGAAGTTTGCAGCCACTGCTTAGCCACGCTCTCTTAGCGGGTGCGAAATATCGAATGCCCTTTCTTTTGATGTGCAAAATTTCCTTAAGTGCAGAGAAAAAGAACCGTTCAAACAAATGTTCCTGTGATATTTTTATTTTTTATAGGAATTAAGCTTACCCAACACAGACACAGCTCTATAAAATTAGTCTAGTCGCAACGCTTTGATAAGAATACTATTTTGTATCTACGATAGAGTATCCACTAGCTTGTATGGCCATACAGGTTAAGAGCAGCTAAGATATAAGTATATGCACAACGACGAAATGATGAAAGTGCAATTGTTTAAATTGTCGTAAAGACAAATGCTGATAAAATAAAAAAAACCATTAGGCAACAAGACAAAATTTTTTTTAAATGATGTATTAATGCGCTACTCACATTTATAGAAATTTATCTTCAAAGACGCACTAAATTTTCTTTATTTTTTAATCAAATGCTTTTGAGAAATTTTAAATCAATTTTGTAATTTTCACATTTCACGTTTTCTTCTTTTTTTTTTTTAAATAAAACAACCTTTTAGCCGCACTTATAAAAATACTTGAGCAGGCAGAACTTCACTGGCCAACGTAACAAACGGAAATAGCCTAATACACGAGGCTGAGGTTGGATAGGCTTAGATCTCTGCTAGTTGGGTCAATACTTCCGCTCTTTGACATTGACATCAACTTAAGCTGCAGTTCAATTGCAAAACACAGAAAGAAAGCAACCCAAAACATATGGGCATTTCCCAGAAAATCGTTACCAAGGGGCACAACTTTAAAGTTGTAAAAACTGTATATATTTGTTAATGGAATAATCGGCTATATATTCAACCTTGAAAATATATAAAGAGTTAAGATTTTCGGTGATGTATTTCTGAATAGTAGGTAATCACCTACAATAACCTCCAAATTTTGTTTTTGTTAAAAAAAATACAATTTTTAGATAATCATAAAACGGCAAAAAAATCAAAATATGTGATCAATTTTGATTGGAACATAAAATCAATCTAATTATTTGTTAATAAAAAGAAAAAAAAGCTTTAAATGAATATTCAAAAAAATAAATATTGTTAAGTAAAGTTAGGCATACGTCATGTAACGTACGCAACGGAAAACAAGGTTTTTTTAATTTAGCTGCTTGGATTTTTATTTTTTTTTGATCGAACTAGCTTCGTAAAGCAAGTTTGTTGAGCACTTTAAGAAAATAAAAAAAAAAGTATGTGTTTGAACAGCAGTTTAAAAAAAATATGTATCATAAAGTATGTAACGTACGCAACGGCATGAACTTTCTCAAAAAAAAGGCCTGCGTTAAATTTGGGTTCGGAAGAATTTGAGATAACATGTACCATTCATGTTGCAATCAAATTCGGATTATTGCTTAAATACTATAAAAAAAATGTTTGATTGCCAAATTTAGTTGCGGTATCTTCATAAACAAACAAAAAAAGACGAATTTTGCACTAAACACGTTTTTTGACCGATCAGTCCTATGGAAGCTATATGATATAGTCAACCGATTTTGATCAAATTTGGTACAGTGCTTGGGAACTAAAAAAAACTTGCGAATGCCAAATTTGGATACGATATCTTAATAAACAAACGAAAAATCCGTAAAAAGTTTTTAGTTTTACCACCATACCATAGGGGAGAAAAAAATTAGTAGGTCCAAGGCAGCTAGATCGATTTTATAACACCTTTACAATAGAGTGATCCAAGTAAAAGCAAATTTCGCAAGTCTTTTAAATAGCTCAAAATGTGTTTACAAATCGATTTTCAACTCAATAGCTTAAAAAACAACAAAGTTGGTCCAAATCGGACAGATCGACTATATGGCAACTATAAGAAATATTGGGTCAAACCGGGGGAAACTTGGTAGTTCGTCTTGAGGGCTCAAAATATGCATAAGTACCAAATTTGGTGCAATTATCTCAATATTTTAAGGTTTATGCCAAAAAAGTGGCCAATAAACCCGTAGTGCATAGTAACGATCGGTAAAAAAATATTTTTACTGCAAAATTCAATGTATTTCAATTGTTTATGAAGTTATCGTTACCAAATTTGGCGTTTGGTTGTTTTTTACAGTGCATAAGCACCGTACCAAATTTTACAAAAGTCGCTAGACTATATCATATAGTCGCAATAGGAATGATAAGAAAAAAAAAAATTTTTGGTGCAAAATTTTTTTTTTTGATTTTGCTTATAAAGATATCGTAACCAAGTTGGCAATCAAAATTTTTTTTAAGTAACTAAGCGATGAACCGGATTTGATTGCAATGTAATTGAACACGCTATCTTAAAGTCGTCTCTGCCTGACTAAAACGTACTCCATCTTTGTTTTATAGCAGGAAAAAAATGTAACGTACGCAACGTAACGTGCGCAACGATGAATTTTGCAATTTTGGATGAACCTGAACACATATAGTCTTCAACTGACCCAATTTGAAATTCTCAATTATTCTTCGTTCTTTTTCCTAATTTGATTTTTTTTGGTTACTTGGCAAAGTTCGCTGAAAATGGCACAAATGCACGTTAACCTCCAAAACTACTTCCGTTTTTTGTAACGTACGCAACGGCACTTTAGACACCAATAACTCCTTTTCTAAAAAAAGTTAAGTAAAGGTTTAAACGTTATTTGAAAGAACTCTCAAAGACCTTTTTTGCGGAAAGTTGTATGGATATATCTCATTCACAGCGCCGATGGCATTAAAAAATATGCGTACGAATGTAACGTACGCAACCTGGGAAATGCCCATATGTTGATTTAAACTGTATCAAACAGAACTAGCAATAGATGGCGGTAGTAAGTTACGATATTCGATATGCAAGTAACGATAAGTGGATCGTAACTTCGCTATTGTTGAGCTTTTAATTGGGCGAATATTACACATCCCAGTCTAGCTTCTCTTTCCATAGCGTCTGCATGAACATTTTGGCTTTGGTAATGACAGGACCAAGTAAGCCAAGTGGATCATATAATCGAGCAATGGCTGAAAGGACAGAACGCTTGTTAGGTTTATTTGATGAAACAATTGGCGAAAATGAAAATAAGAAATTGTCTAATGCAGGGTCCCAGGCAAGTCCCAGGGCTTTTGTAATATCGCTGCCATCATGGAATTTTAAAAATGTTTCCTTGTCCTCAGGAGAGATGTCACGTAGAACGGCTGGATCATTTGAGCACCATTTGCGTAGCGTAAAGTTGCCTTCAACTAGCAAAGCCTTAGTCTGTCTCATTATTTCATCTTGAGTAGAGTTACCACCAATAATGAGGTCATCTACATAGAAATCACGTAAAAGGGCTTGCGAGCTGATGGGAAACGAGTATTGTTCATCTATGGCCAGTTGATGCATTGAACGTATAGATAAGAACGAAGCTGGTTTTGTGCCGTAAGTGACAGTATCCAGTTTGTATATTTGCAGCTCTTCCTGTTTAGAATCACGCCACAAAATGCATTGCATATATGAGTCGGATTCCGCCATGCGAACGCAGCGGTACATTTTACAAATGTCACCTGTCAGAGCGACTGGAAAGGTGCGAAATCGTGTCAGTGTATTGAAAAGTTTGGCTTGAATGGTAGGACCAGCCATGAGTAAATCATTCAATGAATGTCCAGATGATGTTGCAGCTGATCCGTCAAAAACAACGCGTAGTTTTGTTGTGGTACTATCTTCCTTAAACACACAGTGATGTGGAAGGAAATACTTGCAGAGGTGACGAGACTCTGGGCCAACATGCGACATGTGATTTAATTTCAGGTATTCTTGTATAAATGCCGAATATTGAACCTTGATGTGTGGACGCTTTTCTAATTTGCGCTCCAAGTTTAAAAATCGTCGGTATGATTGTTGATACGAATCACCTAATGAGTCGAAATTTAACTTGGCAGGCAAGCGTACAGAATATTCATCATCAGCTAATTCGGCAATTGACTCTGGCTCGGCCTGATGTGTTGTTTGTGATGCCATCAATGTTGTTTTGCGTGGTTTCTGACAACTTCCAGATACAACCCAGCCTAGTCGAGTTTTTTGTAGTGTAGGCAATCCTGGAAGCAGCTTAATTTGGCCAACGCACAACAAGTCATAGAAAAGACTGGCTCCAATAAGTAAGTCAACGCGCTGAGACTTATAAAATTCTGCATCTGCAAGTGTTATGTTAGAAGGTATATTCCTGTCTGAAGAGTCGAACGAAAAACTTGGATGATTATCGGTGATAGTTTGTGCTATCAATGCAGTTAAGTTTGTAGAAAATTCAGAAGTACGAGATTTTATGTTGATGTTAACTTCATATCCATCTGTTGGAAAGCTAGAGTCACCAATGCCAGAAACAAGAGTAGATGATTTAGACTTTTTTAGGTGCAGTTGATGAGCAAATCGTGAAGTAATTATATGTAGTTGTGATCCAGAATCGAGAAGGGTACGGCATGGAACCAATGTACCAGAACGGTTTTTTACCAAAACAATAGCGGTGGCTAAGAGCACAGCATCAGAACAGAGATTCTGGGCAGCAAGAGTTGTAGACACAATTGGCGCTGATGCAACCATGGAGCTATGAGAGGACGTTGAAGAGTGAGAATCAGGCAAGTGACCAGACTGGGCAGTGTCACTAGTATTTGGCAACCGAGAATTGCCGAGATGCAAGAGTGTGTGATGTGGTTTGTGACATATTCTGCAAAGTCGCGAATGGCAATCCTTTACACGATGGCCCTTCGTCAGACAATTTATACAAAGTGAGAGTTTTTGAGCTTCTTTAAGACGCAAAGCAGGAGAGATACCATATAGAGAGTACTTAAAAATATTATGGCCAACGTCGTCGCAAAATACACAGCCAGAAGGTGTAGCATTAGTAGCTATAAATGACTTAGTGTTGTTAGTTGATTTGCTGTTCTTGCCCACCTGTGAGCCAGGCGTATGTATTGCCATGGCATATTCCACAAAAAAGTAAAATGCAAAGGCACAAAACGAACGCGAAGAACAGTGGCGTAGTGTAAAGCACAAAAGGAATACGAATTTCGTGCACCCAAATCTTTGCTTTGAAAACTCACTTGCTGATGAATCATTTTGAAGACGCACACGCATATTGGTCGTCAACGAAAGCCTTTGTACGTGTGCCCACAAAAATGAACTTTTCAAACATGTATTAATTTCATCAGTTGGTGTTGATCTCGGAATAACAGGCAACAATATTAATGCACCGCCAAACAGCTGTGAACTCCGTCTCAGATCTTGTAATGTTCGATTTAAGGCTTCCAAAGATTTTTTATGGGCCATTGGACATTCGTCCCATAAAATAATGGATGTTTGTTGTAAGACTTTAGCCATTCCAGAACTCCTTGATATATTACATGTTGGTGTTTCAATTGCTTGCATGTTCAATGGCAATTTCAAGGCGGAATGTGCTGTGCGGCCGCCATCAAGTAATGTAGCTGCAATACCGGAAGAAGCAAGTGCCAATGCGATTTTTTGTTCCGACCGAATCGTTGCCAGTATCAATGAAATCAAAAATGTTTTTCCAGTGCCGCCAGGTGCATCCAAAACATATAATCCACCATTGTTGTCATTGACAGCTTGCATCACTTTGTCATATGCATCTTTTTGTTGATCATTTAATTGTGGAGTATACGTTTGTACGAACGCATTATACATTTCCAATGTCAGCAGCAATGCAGGATCAGTTGAACGATGTCGAAGTCGAATCAAAATGTCATCAGCCATGAAATCTTTGTATTTATTTCACAATTCCAGTGGATTTGATGGAAAACGTTGATATTATGATCGCAAATAACATGCGAATTTGATTTGGTGGAGATGCAATTGATGCATCACGAAGCGTAGCATCCCAATGCGTATCATCTTCCAGCAAATGCAATTGTTGACATGCTTCACAGTAAGTGGCGCACAGTTGACCATTGACAGTTCGTAAATGTTGGAATGATTGAGGTCCATGTACGTTCACCAACAAAAGTCTCAAGGAAAAACATATATATACATAAACATATAAATGCGTCCCAAAGTATCTGTTCTAAAAATACCTGGATAACCATTATCCATGTGAAATAGTGAGGCACTTCCGAATATAGCAAAGTCCTGGCAAATTCATCCGTTTCACATAACTGGAAATAAGCTGTCAGTGTAGTTGCTGGTGGCTCTACTGCTCTTTATTCGGCATTTGCAGCAGTGAAGTAAACACGTTGGCCGTTTTCAAGATGAACTGCCAAATGTACAACAACCGGATGTCTGTCATGAATTGGAAACGGCGGTTCTTGAGTTATAAGATCACCAAGGAAATGTAACTTCTTTTTTATACCCTGTACCGTATGGTACAAAGGGTATATTGTGTTTGTGCAAGCCGAAAATGTATGTAACGTACAGAAGGAGACGTCGGAGACCCCCAAAGTTACCTAAAGTATGATCAGTGTGACTCGAGAAGTCGATATACCCATGTCCGTCTGTCCGTCTGTCCGTCTGTCTGTCTGTCTGTCCGTCTGTCCGTCTGTCCGTATGAACGCCTAGATCTCAGAGATCGTAAGAGCTAGAGCAACCAAACTTTCAGATAAGATCCCTTGTTAATCCATAGGAGACAAGTTTATTTTATTTTTTTGATATCAGGATTACATAATATAGCTCCCATAGGGGTGTTTCAGAGGACCTCGAAAAAAAGCAAAAGTTTTAGATGGATAATTCGTTTGTTTATGAAGATATCATAACCAAATCTGGCAGTCAGAAGTTTTTTAGAGATCCCCAGCACTGTAGGAAATTTTATCAAAATCGGTTGACTATATCATATAGCTCCCATAGGATCGATCGGTCGAAAAAAATGTTTTTTTTACAAAATTCGTTGTGTTTCGTTTGGTTTTGAAGATATCGGAACCAAATTCGGCAAGAGGAAGTTTTTTAGAGTTCCCAAGCACTGTAGCAAATTTGATCAAAATCGGTTGACTATATCATATAGCTCCCATAGGACCAATCGGTCAAAAAATCGTTTTTTGTACAAAATTCGTTGCGTTTCGTTTGTTTGTAAAGATATTGTTAGCAAATTTGGCATTAAGAAGTTTTTTAGAGTACCCAAGCACTGCACCAAGTTTGATCAAAATCGGTTGGCTATATCATATAGCTCCCATGGGAACAATCGGTCAAAAAAACGCTTTTTTACAAAATTCGTTGTGTTTCGTTTGGTTTTGAAGATATCGAACCCAAAATTGGCTGTCGGGAGTTTTTTATAGTTCCCAATCAGTGTACTAAATTTGATCAAAATCGGTTGACTATATCATATAGTCCCCATAGGACCGATTGGTCAAAAAAATTGTTTGGTGCAAAATTCGACTGATTTCTTTTTTTTTATGAAAATATCGTAACCAAATTTGCCGAATAAAATATCTTTTGGAGGTTTTAAGCAATGTGTCGGACTTAATTGCAATGTGGTGGTACAGGGTATCCCAAAGTCGTCTGCGCCCGACTTTAACGTACGCCATCTTTATATATATAGATTTGCTTTTTTCACTTCTTAGCTTGTCAATATGGCAGCAAGATGTTAGATGTTGACAGTGCGAACACCAATTTCACATCTTCAAAAAATCCCATGCGTTCCGCTGAGATGTGCTCAGTGTGAATAGCCTACTAGTCTACTTTTTGCTGTTGACTTGTTGAGAAAGTGTTGTACAATATGGTAACTCGCTGCCCTTTCAGCACTAGTGCATTTGCCATTTTTTAGCCATTTCGTGGTATGAAAAGCAACGAGTTACTGTAAACTCGCTAAAAAAGGAAAAGCGCCAAATTTAAAATAATTAAATTGTGTTAACGCAAGTAAAAAAAGAATGTGCCTTTGCTGTGGGAAATTAAGTGAATTAGACATTATGACTTGTTGTTGGAGTTTGCTCAAATAAAAGAGTAAAAAAATGTAATACAGTCGAGGCGGTGCCCGACAGTGTAATACCCTGTACCTTTTTTCTCGAAAAAGTTTTTTTCCTGCATATTCTTTATAAGAATATTCCAATTGGATTTTTTTTTGGTGGTGCGAAACGATAATTATACCTATAAATTCTGCAAATTTTAACCGATTTTGATGAAAATCGAAATTTATGTCAAAGAAGTTATTTTAAATATATGGGGCAAGTTTCAAGGGGATATGTTGAGGGGTGTGGGAGAAATCGCGGTAGATCGATTGCGGGGGTTGGGGGGGGTCGCATTGATAAAATTTGGATGTGGATTTGTTCATTCGAGCCACATAAATCAGCTTACCAAAATTGGTTATTCTAGGTCATTTGATACTATAATTACGTAGAGTCAAATATTGACGCAGTTTATAAGCAAAGGGATGTCAAATTTGTACATTTTAGATAATAACTTTTGTTGTATTTGTCCGATTTTGTTTATTTTTGACATACAGATGCATATAGGCACAACGCATCGCTCTGTTTAGTTTCAGATTAAAATATCAAACGGTGTAGCTAAAAACCGCGAAACTCTGCTACGGGGAACGGGGAAAGATATTGACATGATTCAACAAACTTGATCTTCTCAGGAAATATGCGCATCAGCTGGTAAAGTTTCGTATCTCTAGCTCTTATTGTCTCCGAGATCTAGGTGTTCATACAGACGGCCAGACGGACATGGCTCAATCGCTTCCCGAGGTTATGATAAGCATTTTGGTATAAAGGACTTGGGGTCTGCCACGCCTCCTTCTTACCGTTACATACATTGCACAAATCTAGTATACCCTTTGTACCTATAGGTACAGGGTATAAATAGATGCGAATTGGAAAATGCAGGGGCTGTACTAGGCTTAATATTCGCTGGAACTATTGTGGAGTTACCCTCAGCATTTGAACAAATCGGGTTTCGTCGAAGGAACTGCGCACGTTCTGGCACCAGTCAATTGATTTCGGGATGTGTAAGTGGTCACCGCGATGCGAGAGTATAATTGCATTCAAGTCCTCATGATAATTATCTAGAACTTCGTCAATTTGCACGTCGCCACGAAACCCCATTGTCTCTGTTTTAAACAAAATTTAGTTTTTCTGCAATGAATTTGTTTTAGCAGACTTGCCTGCAATAAAAAATATTTCATCCAAAGCCATTTCAACTACAGCTTCAATTAATACATATTTTACGCTCTATCTCGTCATTTTTTATTCAAGATTTTAAATTTTGATGATAATTTGCAGCAATTTATAAAAGTTAACAAACACAGGGAAGAAGCAGCACAAACTCAAATACAGTTTTTCTACAATTGTTTCGTTTTTGCAGCAATAAAATAATAAAAATCTGTGTAATCCATAGCTACTTTAGCTACAGATTCTGTTAGAATAGATTTTACTCTTCCACTTGGTATTTTTCATTCAACCTTTTGAATTTTAATGCAATTTGTACCAATCTACAAATGTAAACAAAAACAGGAAAGATGAAGAAAAGTCAACAAGTCAACTCATAAAGCAGGGATGTCCAGGCCCATTGCTCCCATGGCTCTTTTTGTTTTTGTAATGGCTCTTAGGCATAGGCAGCGATGCGCGTGTACATGCACGGCCCTAAGTGTATATCACCCAGTGCCAATGCAAATAACAAAAACAATTTCGAGCGTTCTCTTACTTACTCTCTTTGCTCTCTGATCTCGTGTGCACAAAAACAACCCTTGCGTATATTTGTTGTTGGCCCACAGATTTTCAATGTAATTTGTTGTTGCTTTTCGTTTGAGCATGCACTCACAAAAATCGGTATGAGATTCTTACGCTATTTTTTTAAAACTTGTTAAATGGGACTTTTAAGGCATTGCTTGCAAACAAAAAGTAGTTATGGCCCTGTACCTTTTGGTACAAAGGGTTTACTAGATTTATGCAATGCATATAAAAGACAGAAGGTGGCTATTGGTAAAAACACATGAATAAAAAATATATATTTTTCGTAAAATCCGGTGGTAAATAGATATTTTTCGGGAAATCCCTCGCGAATTTTATTTATTTTTGGAAGCACATATATTTGTAAATGTGCGTTTACAATCTTAAAATTAATTTTTTTTTAAATGGAGAAGTTGATTAACAAACGTACATTTGGAGGCATTATTAAAACTATCATTAACTAAAATAAATATTAATATTGACCAATTTTTTAAGTTCTTTATAAATATATGTACCATAACTTTTTTCACTATTTTTTACCACTCTTATAAGAATGTACATACAATTTTTTCAGTGCACTCAATAAACCGTAATAACAGTTTACTTTAAATGTGTTAGTGTTTTTCTTTATATGTATTGGTTTTGCTCTTCCATAAGCAGTGTTTGGACATCCCTGTCATAAAGTCAACAGGAGGGATTCACGCTTTGGCCTGTTGACTTTTTTAACAAGTCCTCAAGTCAACACAAAGCGTGAATACCCTAAATGTTTATAACAATATATTACAAATTGGCTGCTTTAGGTGCCAAATTCTACAGATAATACAGATAAAAATTCAGTATTCTTGCAAGGAGATCAAGTTTATGGGAAACATTATATCAGAGGGAAAAATTAAACCAAACTTAAAATACCACGATGCAATTCTCAAAATGAAGAAACCGGAAAACAAGTCGGATGTTTTGAGATTTTTGGGGTTACTGAAGTACCTTGCCAGATACATACCAAATCTTTCGAAGCAATCTGCCAATTTAAGAGACTTAACAAGAAATAATGTGGAATTTAACTGGACGGTAGAGCATGAGAAAGAATTTCAGGACTTATTACGTATTGTGAAGTCAGAGCCTATATTGGCGGTTTATGACCCTAAACTGCCAGTTATTGTCCAAACAGACAAGATGACACTGGGTTGTGTCATAGTGCAAAATGGACACGCTGTGGCGTTTGCTTCCCGAACCCTTAGTGGTAGTGAACAAAAATGGTGTCAATTGGAAAAAGTATTGCTAGCAGTTGTTTTTGCATGCCAACGCTTTCATTTCTACTTATATGGGCGAGAGTTTACAGTGGAAAGTGATCATAAACCATTAGAGACACTAGCTTTAAGGGATATCGACGATGTAACCATGCGACTGCAGCGAATGTTCATGTTCTTACTGAAATATCCAAAAATAACAATTGTCTATAAGCCAGGCAAAGAAATGTTTGTTGCAGATTGCTTATCTCGTGCCCAATCTTCTCAGGAAATATGCGCATCAGCTGGTAAAGTTTCGTATCTCTAGCTCTTATAGTCTCCGAGATCTAGGTGTTCATACAGACGGCCAGACGGACATGGCTCAATCGCTTCCCGAGGCTATGATAAGCATTTTGGTATAAAGGACTTGGGGTCTGCCACGCCTCCTTCTTACCGTTACATACATTGCACAAATCTAGTATACCCTATGTACCTATAGGTACAGGGTATAAATAGATGCGAATTGGAAAATGCAGGGGCTGTACTAGGCTTAATATTCGCTGGAACTATGTAGAGTTACCCTCAGCATTTGAACAAATCGGGTTTCGTCGAAGGAACTGCGCACGTTCTGGCACCAGTCAATTGATTTCGGGATGTGTAAGTGGTCACCGCGATGCGAGAGTATAATTGCATTCAAGTCCTCATGATAATTATCTAGAACTTCGTCAATTTGCACGTCGCCACGAAACCCCATTGTCTCTGTTTTAAACGAAATTTAGTTTTTCTGCAATGAATTTGTTTTAGCAGACTTGCCTGCAATAAAAAATATTTCATCCAAAGCCATTTCAACTACAGCTTCAATTAATACATATTTTACGCTCTATCTCGTCATTTTTTATTCAAGATTTTAAATTTTGATGATAATTTGCAGCAATTTATAAAAGTAAACAAACACAGGGAAGAAGCAGCACAAACTCAAATACAGTTTTTCTACAATTGTTTCGTTTTTGCAGCAATAAAATAATAAAAATCTGTGTAATCCATAGCTACTTTAGCTACAGATTCTGTTAGAATAGATTTTACTCTTCCACTTGGTATTTTTCATTCAACCTTTTGAATTTTAATGCAATTTGTACCAATTTACAAATGTAAACAAAACAGGAAAGAAGAAGAAAAGTCAACAAGTCAACTCATAAAGCAGGGATGTCCAGGCCCATTGCTCCCATGGCTCTTTTTGTTTTTGTAATGGCTCTTAGGCATAGGCAGCGATGCGCGTGTACATGCACGGCCCTAAGTGTATATCACCAAAGAATATAGAACTACATAGAATGCGCATCACATACAAAAAATTTTACTATGTGGGGTACTGATATTAGTACCCCACAGAAAATATTGCTTGCATTTGTACATTTGCTTGAATATGAAATTTTGAAAACAAAGGCGCACAGTGGCAATGGCCTAGTGGAGTGCGTGTTCGACTCACAGTCTAATGTGTCGAGGTTCGATTCTCAAGATGATGTTAGATTCAATCAAAGAATATAGAAGAACTACATAGAATGCGCATCTCGCCCAAATTCATTTTAGCGCTTGTTGGTACGGGCGGGCGGCAACAAACGAAACGAAATGTTGGTTCTATTTTTAGAACAGTCACCGCTTGTGGGTACGGGCGGGCCGCACCAAACGAAGCGATATGTTGCTTCTATTTTTAGAACATACAGACTCCGTTAATTTGCAAAGTTGTTGTCCTTCGAAAATGTACAAGAGACTTATTTTAACATAGGTTGCAAGTGGGTGTTGATGGGTCAGTGGTATGCGTGCCTGAATGGCGTGAGATTATTTTGTGTTCAACTTCAGGGTTCGGATTTTTTTATATTTTTTGCTTTTATTTTTATTATTTTTTGATCGGTTTCACATTTTTAATTTTTGATTTTATAGGCTTTATTTTTTATTACGTAAAAGAAATTTTTATTTTGCGGTCCAAATAAAAATTATATTTTATTTTTGTGGTCTCTACAATCAACAAAGAACAATTCGGGAATCGTAGTGTGGCAAAGGTGAACGATGATATGTATGTAAGTTGATTTATTTGTTATTCCTCGGGTTATTTCTTAAAGCAATCGTGAAAAATAATATTATAATATGTCTTTTTAATGCTTCGACTAAAGAATAGGAAGTTGGAAAGAGCCTACCGAAATCAGATTTAGAGCAATCATTTTTATAAAATAAAGGGCCCTATGCTTACTCTCTCTATCATTAACTGCATCAGTTGTGCACACACAAGAATACATGTAAATTCAAGTATTAGTGTTTGTGTATGCATGCGGAAAAACCCTTGAACAAATTGGAAGTCGATAGCAAAATACCCTTTTTCGCATTTTTCTCCTTTTTCACATGCATTTGTTAGTGTGAAGCCAAACGTGGTAAGGAAGTGTCATAGCAGACACATTCCCCGAAAGGGCATGGATACTAAGAAAGTAAAAATTTACATTTTTTGCTGAGGCTGAAAATATGAACATTGCCGACAGCCAAAAACGAAGTTCAGAGCCGAGATCAATTGCCAGCGCTCGTGAAATGCCTGTGCTATTTTTAGATTTTCGCGTTTGCTCTGCCTGCCGGGGTAAACAAGAGCTGTAAAAATTTTGCGCACGGAAATGAGAATGCAGTTTGTGTGTATACGCCGAAAAACTATTCAACAGTATGAGAATCGATAGCAAAATACTCTTTTCCAATTTTTCTCCTTTTTTACATGCATTTGCAAGGGTGAAGGCAAACGTAGTTATGAAGTGTCATACCAGTCACATGCTTCGAAAGGGTATGAAGGCACAAAAACTAAAAATTTACAAATTTGGCTGAGGCTGAAAATATGAACATTGCTGGCAGACGTTTGTTCTCTGCCCGCCCGCACCATAGAGCTCTAAAAATTTTGCATACACACCTTAGTATGTATACTGTCATTGGGAAAACAGTTGCAAGAAATACACACTCATTTCGTCTTGTCGCTACCTCCTTATTATACCTCACAGAAGTGCGTATTTTACTATGAAATTAAATGCATAGAAAGCGTACTGTACCTGCGAGGATATCAAAATACGAAAATGAAACATTAATTGTCTTACGACAATAAAAAAAAATAAAAATATTTAATAGAAAAAAAACAGAAATTATGGAAAATTAACAAAAAAAAAACAATCTAACATCATCTTGTGAATCGAACCTCGACACATTAGACTGTGAGTCGAACACGCATTCCACTAGGCCATTGCCACTGCGCGCGTTTCGCTTTCAAAATTTCATATTCAAGCAAATGTACAAATGCAAGCAATATTTTCTGTGGGGTACTAATATCAGTACCCCACATAGTAAAATTTTTTTGTATGAGATGCGCATTCTATGTAGTTCTATATTCTTTGATTCGTCGAGTTGGCAGCGCTGACAAGTACGGTCATGAAAATTTATCGTGTCGCAAACAAAAAATAAAAGTTATAATAAAATTAATTATGGACAAGTCCACTCTCATGGCAATATTGTGTGAATCATTTAATATAAGTGCTTATGATATAAACCTAAATTTAATCAATAAAAACACAAAATAAATATTGAACGCTTCAGCAACAGTGCAAAAATTTTAAGACTTCTCTGGCAAAGTATTCATAACAACCCTGTTCTTAAACAGACTCTAGACGTTTCTAGAAAAGTACATCAACCCAGACTTTTAAAGTACAGGGTCGTAACCAACATAACAATAGACTTATACACAAAAAAAAAAATAAATAAATAAAAAAAAACAAAACCAACATTAGTAGCACACTCCGACAAGTGTAAACTTAAAGCGACGGCTATGGGGACCCCGTTCCTCCTGATCGTGGTCATCCACAAACCACACTACTAGACCAATCGATAATCAACACCATGATGCTGTCGACTCCTGGTCCAAAATTCTTAATTATGAATCGAATAAACAGTGCAGAAACATTAAAAAATATATCACCTTTCAATATTAAAAAAGTTTTGGATCACACATGTGGAGGCGAACTTCAAGCATGCAAAAAACTGAGCAACGGCTCTGCACTCATAATAACGAAAAACGAAACACAAGCAAAAAAACTTTTACAGCTTCGCTTTATTACTCCTTCATGTGAAGTAGAAATAATACAACACAAAACAAAAAATTTCTCAAAAGCTGTCTTATACTCCAACGAACTCCGCGGAATCGATGAAGAAACCATTCTCTCCGAACTACAGAGCCAAAATGTGTGTGAAGTTAAAAAAATTCTTAAGAAAGTTGACGATACCCTTATTGAAACAGGACTTACCATTTTAACTTTTATCTCTCCTACAATTCCACCATTCATCTTTATCGGCTACGAAAAGCTCGGCTTCGCCCATACATTCCATTGCCTCTCCGCTGCAATAACTGCTGGCAGTATGGTCACATAGCTAAATTCTGCACCAACAAAAAAATATGCCCGGTATGTGGAAACTTATGCCATATTAATAAAGAAACCAACGAACGCTGCTTGTTAGCAAAAAACTGCGTAAGCTGCGTATCGTCCAATATACCAGAATCTAAACACGCTGCTTTTGATAGAACTTGTCCTACGTTCTTAAAACAAAAGAAATTCAAGCAATCATCTCAATTGAAAAGGTTGATCGTAAAACAGCCAATGAACGCTACAAGCAAAGAAATCCCCAACAAAACTCTACCTACTCACAAATATTAAAAACCACGCAAAACCTGGTTCCCTCTGAGACAGCACCAAGGACTGAGAGCGATAAACCAGAAACCCCACCGAAAGGAAAATCGAATGACCAACTACAGTCTGTTCGCCCCCGTATTGACTACTCAGACTTGGAAGCCATCTTGGATGCTGATGTGAACTCGCCTTCATCCTCTACAAATTCAAAAAATCAAAAAAACGTTAATTCTACCAAAAAATACAAATGCTAAAACTAGACAAAAACTTAAAAGAAACACTAACAAACTAAACCCAAAAAGACAAAAGCAAAATAAAAACGAGTCATTAGAAAGCAGTCAAGAGTCAGACTCAATTTAACTAATTAATTAATATTTAAAACTTAAATTAAGCTTATTTTCATTGCTTTATTTTCTTTAATTGAAAATGTCTCTTCTCATTCTTCAATGGAACATAAAAGGCTACTTAAACAACTACAGTGAACTCTTAATTCTAATAAAAGAGCACTCACCAAAAATAATATGCCTACAAGAAACGCACATTCACTCCAATAAGCACATACCCGTACCAATTAACTACTCTCTTATTACTAACACAGCAACTAACAGGTTCGGCGGAGTCGCAATCTTAACCCATAACTCAATCCAAAATAGAGAAATCAATCTGAATCAAGATTTTGAAGCATTAGCAATAGAAATAGAAACTAAACAAAAACTCACCATCATATCATCATACATTTCACCATCAAAATCATTCTCCTATCAAAATTTGAACAATGTTTTTAATACGAACAATTCTCCTTGTATCATCGCGGGAGACTTCAATAGTTGGCATACACGATGGGGCTCTGCGTATAATAACATAAGAGGAAAAACCATAGCCAGATTTATAGACAATTCCTACCTATCCCTATTAAACGACAAATCCCCAACACACCTTAGTACCCACGGTACTTTTTCAAACATTGACCTAAGCTTTTGTTCCCCACAACTACTCTCACATACACACTGGAAAACTCTTAATGACCTGAGTGGTAGCGACTACTTCCCAATACTAATCTCAATCTTCAACAATAAAACAACAAAAAACACTAGTCGACCCTACTTTAAAACCAAACTAGCTGACTGGAAACGATTTGAAAAATTTACTAATGAAATAAATAGCTCTATTCCTATTAAAGACAACATAAATAAAGAAAACGCAAATGTTGTTAAAATAATCTTTCAAAGTGCCCACCACTCCATTCCACAAACATCCACTCAAACATTTCAACATAAAGTACCTTGGTGGAATAAAAACTTAACCATTCTCCGTCAGGAAAAAATGAAAGCCTTTCGCAGATTCCAGAGAAATATAACACAAGATAATTTGATTAACTACAAAAAAGCGAACGCAAAATTTAGAAGAGAATTAAAACATAGTAAAAGACAATCTACAACAGAGTTTACATCTGAAATTCAACCATCCACCCCCCCTGCAAAGATTTGGACCAACATTAGAAGATTTTGTGGCCTCCAGCCATCAAAATCAATACACTGTGTTCATAATCCAACCAACAACTTAAAAACACTATGCAAAAAGAAATAGCCAATAACTTTGCCCAATTCTGGTCAAATATTGCCCAAGACAGCAATTTTAGTCAAGAATTTATACACCATAAATACAATAGCCCTCAACCAACATATCAAATAGAACCCAACGCCCTCCAAATTGAAAATGAAATATCATTTTTTGAGCTGTCCAATGCACTACATTTCCTAAAAGGTACAACACCAGGACTTAATAGAATATCGTACCCAATGATTAAAAACTCATCTACAGTTTTAAAATTCAGAATTCTCAATTTGTACAACAGTATCTTTAAAACACATATGCCACAAACATACAAAACCAACCTTACGATTCCCATTTTAAAACCAAAGCAAGACAAAACACAAGTAAATTCCTATCGTCCAATTTCATTAAATTGCTGCTTAGCGAAAGTGCTTGACAAAATCATAGCCAACAGGCTATGGTGGTTAGTCACACGAAACAAGCTCTTACACCCCAACCAAATCGGCTTTAAAAAAGGAAAATCTACCACAGATGCTCTGATCTATGCAGACCATCTTATAACAAAATCAATAACTAAAAAAAGGACACCTGACAGTAGTTTCCTTGGACTTTTCTAAGGCTTTTGACCGTATAGGAATCCATGCCATACTAAACCAACTTTACGAATGGAAAATAGGCCCTAAAATTATAAAGTATATACACAACTTCATGACAAATAGGAAAATACTTGTGCGTGTAGAATCCCAAACTTCTGATATTTTTCCACTAGCAAACGGTATCCCACAGGGATCCCCTCTGTCAGTTATCCTTTTCTTGTAGCTTACAATAAACTGGCCAACATAATTTCTCTTCAAAAAAATATTAAATTTTGTGCATACGCCGATGACTTTCAACTATTTATAAATTTCAAGCGCAACCAAAAGAACACCACATTTAGCCTGGGTACGCTATTTAGAAACATGGAAAACTGGTGTCAGTACTCAGGCGCCGTCCTATCTTTAAATAAAAGCAGACAACTACATATATGCAAAAAACGTAATTGTTTATGTACCACAACGTCCAACAATATACAAATCCCTGAAGTTCGTTCCCTCAAAATACTTGGCTTAATATTTAACAACAGATATAATTGGAATACTTACATTGAATATTTAAAAGAATCCCTTTCAAAAAGGCTGGACATTATTAAATGCCTAGCGAGTGCCAAATTCAACTGTAACACATACACCCTAGCCAACATAGTTAAAGCCATCATTATTTCAAAAATAGATTTTGGACTTTTCATATATGGTCATATTCAAAAATCAACTCTTAACAAAATAAAAACCCCACTTAATGCTGCGATACGTAACGCTCTGGGCGCTTTTCGCACCTCTCCCACTAAAAATATGCTATTCGAAATAAACATTCCAGAAATAGAAAACAAAACAGAATATCAAACAGCATTACTCTTGAAAAATATCATCAATTCTCACGACACCCCTTACATAGAAATCATTAAAGGCATCATTAATAGGAAAAACAAAACAGTTCCATCAGTTATACAAAAAGCAATAAACCTCTGCACATCACAAAACATACACTGCACTCCATTAAAAACCCTCGACCTAAATCCGCCTTGGATTAGCCAAAATAATTTAATCATAACCGACCTTAGAAAATTTGCCAAACAAACTACAAATCCTCTCATTTACTATCAGCACTTTAAAGCTATACAGGCACTATACCCCAATTACACATTCATATACACTGACGGTTCCCAAAAAAAACAGCATAACCAGCTACTCCATTACAACAGAAGATAGAGTTTTAAAACATGGACTTCTACCATCATACTCAACAGTTTTGTCCGCGGAAATTGTTGCAATCCTTACAGCCATCAATTTGTTCCGGAATAAGAGAGGCAATTTCATGATTTGCTCCGACTCACTTTCTTCTATTGACGCCATTTCCAACACAAACAATAACACAATATACCCAACCACAATAAGATCCCTATTAGCCAAATACTCACCAAAAATTAAACTTTTATGGATTCCTGGCCACTCCAATATCAAAGGCAATGAGCTCGCTGATCAGGAAGCAAAAAATGCAGCACGCATGCCACTAATAATGACACAAAACCATAACATCAACGACATACGCGAATTTCTTAAAAATAGCCTTAATATAAAGCAACAACAATTACTACAATCATGTAACAAATGGTACCAGGATATAAATGTAAACCACTTAAATATATCTAATTACCTTAAGCAAATTGCTCAACAAAATATAGCTAGAATTGATCAAATAAAATTTATAAGACTACGATTAGGACATACAAAAATAACAAATCGGCACTATATAGATAAAAATATGTCACCAATTTGTCAACTCTGTAACTGTAACTTACCAACTAGTGTTAAGCACTTGCTCGAAAATTGTACAGCACTAAGTATTGTCAGGGAACAAACATTTGGAAACTCATCCCCAACCCTTTGCTTATCCAATCCAAATAGCACAAATATTGTAAAAATTATCAGCTTCCTAAAACAATCTAACCTGTACCATCAAATCTAAAAATTATACATAATCAACATCTATATAAAAACTCTGTATGTAACTCAATAAACATAAAATAACATTCAAGCTTAAAATGGAACTCTAAGAGTTACTAAATAATATACTGTACACCTAGTCAAATGGATATCATTCCTATAATATCAATATAGCCGAAGGCCTATGCCGCCAGAGCTATAAATAAGCATCATACCTTATTAGTTTAGTTTTTAAGCTACTCTAATAATACATATTAATAAATAAATAAATAAATATTCTTTGATTCAATTCAACTTGTTTTTTTTTGTTAATTTTCCATAATTTCTGTTCTTTTTCTATTAAATATTTTTATTTTTTTTTTATTGTCGTAAGAAAATTAATGTTTCATTTTCGTATTTTGATATCCTCGCAGGTACAGTACGCTTTCTATGCATTTAATTTCATAGTAAAATACGCACTTCTGTGAGGTATAATAAGGAGGTAGCGACAAGACGAAATGAGTGTGTATTTCTTGCAACTGTTTTCCCAATGACAGTATACATACTAAGGTGTGTATGCAAAATTTTTAGAGCTCTACGGTGCGGGCGGGCAGAGAACAAACGTCTGCCAGCAATGTTCATATTTTCAGCCTCAGCCAAATTTGTAAATTTTTAGTTTTTGTGCCTTCATACCCTTTCGAAGCATGTGACTGGTATGACACTTCATAACTACGATTGCCTTCACCCTTGCAAATGCATGTAAAAAAGGTGAAAAATTGGAAAAGAGTATTTTGCTATCGATTCTCATACTGTTGAATAGTTTTTCGGCGTATACACACAAACTGCGTTCTCATTTCCGTGCGCAAAATTTTTACAGCTCTTGTTTACCCCGGCAGGCAGAGCAAACGCGAAAATCTAAAAATAGCACAGGCATTTCACGAGCGCTGGCAATTGATCTCGGCGCTGAACTTCGTTTTTGGCTGTCGGCAATGACTGTTCTAAAAATAGAACCAACATTTCGTTGCGTTTGCTGCCGCCCGCCCGTACCAACAAGCGCTAAAATGAATTTGGGCGAGATGCGCATTCTATGTAGTTCTATATTCTTTGGTTCCGACAAAAGATTTGAATGTATGCGTGCATATACGTGTGGACGCTCTCGGATCTCTCATTCTTTCTTGTTCATCTACATAAGCACTTCTCTCTTTATTACACTGTGCAAGCCAACAATTTTTTACAAAATAGCACCATAGTTTGCTGTCAATTTTGTTTGTTTTATTTATATATTTTATAGCAGATAGATAAATAGAACCAACATTTCGTTGCGTTTGCTGCCGCCCGCCCGTACCAACAAGCGCTAAAATGAATTTGGGCGAGATGCGCATTCTATGTAGTTCTATATTCTTTGGTTCCGACAAAAGATTTGAATGTATGCGTGCATATACGTGTGGACGCTCTCGGATCTCTCATTCTTTCTTGTTCATCTACATAAGCACTTCTCTCTTTATTACACTGTGCAAGCCAAAAATTTTTTACAAAATAGCACCATAGTTTGCTGTCAATTTTGTTTGTTTTATTTCTATATTTTATAGCAGATAGTCGGTTTGCCCTCTTACTACCCCCACAATAATCAGTGCAATGATACCCTAATTATTTAATAAACTCATTACGAAAATAATAAAGATATATGTATATTTATTTTTTTATTATAGTGCAAATATTAAAAAGAAAAATTTAAATCGATACAAAAATAATAAATATTTGTATTATTATACAGTTTATAAAAAAAAAAATTTTGCATCTACCGAGATTCGAACCCACGACATTTTCGCACCGTTCAGATGCGCATCCCACTGAGCCGTTGGCTCACATAGAAGATGTCTATCAAAGTCACGAACTTAACATCTTCTTGTTTCTTTTTCACTTCTTTTAATGAATGCGTGCATATACGTGTGGGATTTTCAGAGACGCCAGGCGAACATGTTGCGTCTAAGTATACACGTAGCGGTCTCAAATACTAAATTCCACTCAAAATAGGTCTAAGCTGAGAGTAAAAGAGGATGCTCGAGCAGTCGCTGGTGAAGTGTCAAAGTTGTCGCACATTATAATGAATTATGTTTGTTTGCTAAACTGTGTATGAATTGTTGTTGTATTGAATTAAAAGACATATTTACTTTAAACTAAACTAAGATATAACTACCTATATTAATAAAAATAAATTATAAGGAATCAGTGACTCCGCTTATGTGTATTAATTCGTGAAGCCACATTTATGGGGGCTCAACCGGGATATAATTTCTTTTAATAAACGTCTAAAATGGTTAAAATTGTCTAAAGAACAAAATTAAACAATACATAAAAACAGTGCATAACTACAAACGGATTTGAGTGTGTGGAAATTGTTGAACGTAGCAAAGACGAAATTTCTGGAAGCGTTGCGTGCAGTTGTGAAATAACCAGATTTCACTGGAAATTTCTAGAATACGTTACAATTTCGGCGTCGTTGGAAGCAAGGCAGCTTGAGAGGCAGCAGCAGCCGAGAGTACAAAACTGAGCATAGTTCAGCTAATTGAGAGCGCTTGCATTGGCTCGAGTGTTTGCGTCAAGTTCGATGAACGAGGACGGCTGCAAAGAGTGGTTATATGCAGAGAGCTAAAATTGAGTTGAGAGAAGCAGTTTGAGAGCGGAAAAGGCGAGTTGCAACAAGTTGTAAAGGAGCTGGGTTCGACGCAACAAGATCGATCGTTCAAACAGGCGAGCAGCTAAAACGTATGCAAGGCAGTTGGGACAGTAACAGCAGCTAGAGTGTTTGCGAAAAGTTCGAGCGGTTGCGAACAAGGACGGCAACAGAGGAACTGTTACGTGAGTGGACTGCTTGCTGCTTGCATGGTTTTGAGTGAGCTGCAAGTTGAGCGAAAAGGCGATCGAGCAGAGCGACTGGAGGATAGCAGCGTTGGCAGAGCAGCGTTGGCGAAGCAGCTTGGTGAAGCAGCATTGGCAGAGCGGTGTTGGCAGAGCAGCATTGGCAGAGCGGTGTTGGCAGAGCAGCGTTGGCAGAGCAGCGTTGGTGAAGCATCATTGGCAGAGCGGTGTTGGTGAAGCAGCATTGGCAGAGCGGTGTTGGCAGAGCAGCGTTTACAGAGGAACGTTGGCAGAGCAGCGTTGACAGAGAATCGTTGGCAGAACGGCGTTAACATAGAAGTGTTAACAGGGTGACGTTGGCAGAGACGCGTTATCAGAACTGCGTTAACAGAGCGGTAGTTGCTTGTGGCTTGACAGGCAAGAACAACAATTACAGACAGGCTGAATTGAAGCACACAGCCAGAAGAAGACGGAGGCCAGCAAGGAACAGATGAGTTTGGCATTTTAATATTTTATATATTGAATTACTAACCTAGTTTTTTAATTAACTTTGATATATTTAATTTGTAAGATGAATAGGAGCGAAATCTTGGCACTTCGCGTAGTTGACTTGCGCGAAGCACTCTCTGGGTTGAATATTGATACAAAGGGTAGTAAGACACAGTTGCAAAATAAGCTTCTTGCTCATTATGGCCTTCAGGAAGGTAAAGCTAATGAGGAAGCAAATGAGGACTTGTATACTACAGTTACAGATTTAGATAGTGTTCAGAATTCGGAAGGTAGTTAGGTCGGTGTGCCTGAGCAGTCAAAAATGGTAAATAGAGAAAGTCCGATGCTACCAAGTAGATCGTGGTTTACACTAAAGGATGTAGAGGGAAGTGTCTCTAATTTTTCGGGTACAGATTTGCCAAGTATAAATCAATGGCTAGAAGAACTAGAAGATTGCTCACTAACGGTTGAGTGGAGCAAAGTACAATTGTTCATCTATGCCAAGCAGTTGTTATCTGGTCCAGCAAAGTCGTTTGTGCGTAGCCAACGAGATATACGTAGTTGGGATGATTTAAAAATTGCTCTTTTAGATGAATTTGGGGCTAAAGTGTCGTCTGCAGAAATTCATCGTAGATTGGGAAAACGACAGCAAAAGAAAGGCGAGACTTTGTATGAACTTTTATATGGTATGATGGAAATTGCAAAGCCCATTGATATGGATGAGGAGAGTTTGATACAATATTTTATAGATGCGATACAAGATAGTAGATCAAACAAAGCGTTATTATACCAGGCGAGAACTATCAGGGAGCTGAAGTATCAAATTGAGTCCTACCAAGGGGTTCGCGGTCAGGCAAAATCATCGTATGAAGAAATATCTGACAGGGTTGGCAATCGGGTGCAGAAAGAATATAGAAAGAAAAGGTCAATTAGGTGCTTTAAGTGTGGAGATGAATCGCATATTGGGAAAGACTGTCCAGTAAAGGAAATGTTATGTTTTAAGTGTAAGAAACCAGGACATAGAGCAGCTCAGTGTCAGACAATTGCTGAGAAGGTCATGAATGTTGTTATTGGCGATGGCAAAACAACAAGTGTAATTACAAGGAGTGATGGACGGAGGGGCTAGTATATGCCTTTTACGTTGGAAAATATATCAGCAGATAGGTGATGGTATTTTGACAGGATATGCCTGTCCAGATTGATGGAATCAATATGCAGCTCGAGTTTCATGTTGTTGCGGACAAAGATATTGACTTTGATGCGATTTTGGGACGGACAATGCTTGATTCTGTTGATTGGTATGTGAAGAAGCAGGGAACGCAACTTATAGTGACGGATTTGGAGAGTTCCGATAGTATCGGAGATAGTGTTGATTTGTCCAGCGGAAATACAAACTGTTCAGAGTTGACGACAGAGTTCAAGTGTTTGTGTATGATGAGCTCTGAAGATTTGAAAACGAAACTTGAAATAGATTTGTCATATTTGAATCAGTTTCAGGCGGGACGGGTTAACGAAATGATCCAAAAGTATATACCGAAAAGAAATGTGAAATCACCGGTGGAAATGAAAATTGTGCTGACCGACGAAATACCCGTGTATCAGCAACCTAGGCGTTTGTCGTATAGTGATCGGAAGATTGTAGACGACCAGGTTGAGGAATGGTTGAAAGAAAAATTTATAAAGCCAAGTGTATCCGATTATGCGTCACCAGCAGTTTTGGTAAAAAAGGAAAATAAGAAAGATCGGTTATGTTGCGACTATCGTAAGCTGAATGAAAAGATAGTTAGAGATCATTATCCTATGCCACATATGGATAGCGTGATTGAAAGGTTGCAGGGCGCGAACGTTTATACTACGCTTGATTTAACTAACGGATTTTTCCATGTGCCAATTGAAGCGAGTTCTCAAAAGTATACTGCGTTCGTCACACAGAGTGGACAGTACGAATTTTTGTATGTCCCGTTTGGAATTTCAAACTCCCCAGCGGTTTTTACACGTTTTATTATGGCTGTGAGATTTGATTAAGGACAATGTCGTTGTGGTTTATATGGATGATGTAATCATTCCAAGTCAAAATATAGCTGATGGGCTATTAAAGCTGAAAAGAGTTTTAGACGTGGCAGCTTCGAATGGATTGAGAATAAATTGGGCCAAGTGCCAGTTTTTGAAGACACGTGTACAGTTTTTAGGCTATATCATAGAAAATAATACTATAAAGCCAGGTGAAGAAAAAACTCGTGCAGTAGCAACTTTTCCAGTGCCACGAGACAAAAAGGGAGTCCAAAGATTTTTGGGATTAACTTCGTATTTTCGTAAATTTATCGAAGGGTATGCCATTATTGCGAAACCATTGTCGGATATGTTAAGAAAGGATAATAAATTTGAATTCAAGGAGTTGCAGATGGTAGCTTTTGAACAATTGAAGGCAGCACTAACAAGGGGACCAGTTTTGAAATTGTACGATCCTAGGTTGGACACAGAGATACATACGGACGCGTCGAGATATGGGTTTGGAGCCGTGTTGTTACAACGTTGCCCGGAAGATAGGATGTGGCATCCGGTTTATTACATGAGTCGGAAGACAACAGCACAGGAGGAAAAGTATCATTCTTATGAGCTAGAAGTTCTGGCAGTGATAGGTGCGTTGATGAAGTGGAGGATATATGTATTGGGGATGAAGTTCAGAATCATAACTGATTGTAAAGCGTTCACTATGACTATGAAAAAGAAAGAAGTTCCGCTCAGAGTGGCTCGATGGGCAATGTATCTTCAGGATTTTGACTACGAGATAGAACATCGCTCTGGATCCAAAATGCGCCACGTGGATGCATTAAGTAGAGTATCGTGTTATATGCTGACTGATAATATAGTGCATCGCTTAAGACAAGCGCAGTTGTTGGATGGTTGGACTAAGGTAATAAGAGAAGCCGTAGAAAGTAATGGATATGAGGACTATTATATTGAGAACCAAATTTTGTTTAAGGATCCTAATAGGCAGTTGATTGTGGTACCGTCGCAGATGGAGGAGGAGATAATACGAATAGCACACAGGCAGGGCCATTTTTCGGTTAAGAGAACTAGAGATTTGGTGGAGAAATCGTATTTTATTCCGAAGATTCAAGAGAAAGTTGCCCGAATTGTAGAGAATTGTCTTGAGTGCATTTTGTTTAACGCTAAAGCTGGAAAATCTGAAGGATTTCTTACTCCAATTGACAAGGGTGACAAGCCGTTGATCACCTATCACATTGATCATGTCGGACCGATGGAATTGACCCAAAAGCGATATAATCACATTTTGACTGTTGTAGATGGGTTTTCGAAGTATGTGTGGTTGTACCCAACACGTAGCACGGGAAGTGCAGAAGTTGTAAATTGTTTGGAGAGGCAAGCCGTGAATTTTGGTAATCCGTGTAGAATTGTTTCAGATAGGGAGTGGCGTTCACGTCCAATGTTTTTAAAGAATATTGTGAAAAGAATGGGATTCAGCACTTGTTGATAACAACTGGCGTTCCAAGGGCAAACGGCCAAGTAGAAAGAATTCACAAAATCATAATTTCAATGTTGTCAAAGTTAAGCCATAATAAACCAGGCTCATGGTACAGGTACTTAGGGAAGGTACAGCAGATTGTCAACAACACAGAACCAAGAAGCACTAAAGTAGCACCATTCAAGATATTAACAGGGCTGGACATGCGTACCACGGATATTGATTTAAGGGAAGAAATTAAACAGATACTTATCGATGAATTGGATGATGAGAGAGCAAGTCTTCGGAAGGAAGCCAGACAGAACATTCAAATCATCCAGGAAGAAAATAAAAGATCATTCAATGCCAAGAGGAAGCCGGAAAAACAATATAAGTTAAATGACTTAGTAGCGATAAAACGTACCCAGTATGGTGTTGGACTGAAATTAAAATCAAAATACCTTGGTCCATATAAGATTGTGAAAGTCAAGAAGCATGGGAGGTTTGAGGCTGAGAAAGTGGGAACTGAGGAAGGTCCGTATAGAACTAGCACAGTGGCAGAGTATATGAACATGTTCGCCTGGCGTCTCTGAAAATCCACATTCGGCCCTCCTGACACAGAATTCGCCCCGAATGACTTCATATACTCAAGTCATTCGGGGCGAATTCTGTGTCAGGATGGCCGAATGTGGGATTTTCGGAGACGCCAGGCGAACATGTTGCGTCTAAGTATACACGTAGCGGTCTCAAATTCTAAATTCCACTCAAAATAGGTCTAAGCTGAAAGTAAAAGAGGATGCTCGAGCAGTCGCTGGTGAAGTGTCAAAGTTGTCGCACATTATAATGAATTATGTTTGTTTGCTAAACTGTGTATGAATTGTTGTTGTATTGAATTAAAAGACATATTTACTTTAAACTAAACTAAGATAACTACCTATATTAATAAAAAGAAATTATAAGGAATCAGTGACTCCGCTTATGTGTATTAATTCGTGGAGCCACATACGTGTGGACGCTCTCGGATCTCTCTTTATCACATTGTGCAAACGATACATCAGAAACTGAACAAAATTTTTTAACAAAATTCATGTTCTACGTTCCGACTAAAGATTTGAATGTATGCGTGTAAGTATACACGTAGCGGTCTCAAATACTAAATTCCACTCAAAATAGGTCTAAGCTGAGAGTAAAAGAGGATGCTCGAGCAGTCGCTGGTGAAGTGTCAAAGTTGTCGCACATTATAATGAATTATGTTTGTTTGCTAAACTGTGTATGAATTGTTGTTGTATTGAATTAAAAGACATATTTACTTTAAACTAAACTAAGATAACTACCTATATTAATAAAAAGAAATTATAAGGAATCAGTGACTCCGCTTATGTGTATTAATTCGTGGAGCCACATACGTGTGGGCACTCTCCGATCTCTCATTCTTTCTTGTTAAGCTATTGCATAGCTTCTTTCTTGGGCTTTGAGCGCGGCGACCGAATGAAGAAATTCCGTAACGAAAAAACCTAAGACTACACAATTTTTGAAACAAAGTAATCTGCGTCAAATAAGTATTCCCTTCAAATTTGTTTCCAATTGTGTTAAGCTGAGAAAAACAATTTTTTAGTTCATTCTCTGCTGTTGGAAAATTGGTACATCTAGAATTTGATAAAACATACATTAACACATTGATTAGAGTTTGGCTGGAATTTTATGGTTCAGATAAAGTGGGTAGAAAAAAAAGCAAAAAGCAGCTACTCTAGCAGTGCAAAATAGAGCCGGCAATCTCGCTGTTCCCATTGAATTACGAACAGCAAATATTTCATTAACATCAGATAGAAAATGTATAGCCAAACGCAAACATTTTCCATTAACTTCAGCTCTTGCTCTAACTATACATAAGTCGCAAGGTGGAACTTTTGACGAAATAGTATATGAATATAGTAAAGCACATTCTCAGGAACTCGTTTATGTTGCGCTCTCTCGGGTGACTAATATTCAAAAATTGTATATCACGACAAAAAACGAAAATTCTACATTCAAGTTTTATCATAATCGAAGGCAAGCTGCATCGACTGCATCTTTGTTGCAAGAATTCAAAAGACTGTCTTTAAATAGTGTTGAGACGATAGCTCAAAGTTTCTTAGATTTCATGAGTAATAGAAATGGCATTTCAATAATGACTTTCAATTGCCAAAGTCTAAATAGTCACAAATACGATTTACAAGATTCAGTTACGAGACAAACAAATATGTTACTTCTTACCGAAACTTGCATGACGCGTGATAATCCGATTGAAATACCTAATTTCAATTGTATTGTTCAATTCAAACGAGATACTGTTCCAAAAGGTGGGGTAGCTATTTACCAAAATAATAATAATAATGTTACTAATATTATGACTCCGAACATTGAAATAAATATTGCACACGTTAGCGATGTTAATGTTAGGCGCTCATTTGTTGTAGATATTTGTGCGTGCTTATGCAAACTTAGAAATGGCCTACACATAGTCATGGTAGCAGTTTACATTTCTCCAAATCCAAAATTAGACGAGGTAGAGCATTTTATTCTTCGCACTTTACTGGAGTACACTGAAGAAGGGTCAAAAATACTTGGTACAAATGGTAATAAATTTCCACTTATCTTGGCTGGCGATTTCAACATCATTTGACAACTTTTCTTTCGCAAAAATTGAATTTGAAAATGAATAATGATCCACAAGAATCCACAACAAAATATGGGACCACCATTGAAGCGGTGTTTTCCAGATATTTAGAGGATATGAAGTCTCAAACTTATGTCTCTTATTTCAGTTACCATAAACCTATAGTTTTAATCATAAAAATTCCTGAATAACCTACATGTATTGTAAAATAATAAAAATATTTTAAACAACATTAACTTGTCATTTATTCAATAAAAGAAAAAAAATTGATTTTTTTATCGGTCAAAGAAAAAAAAATATTGCATAAATATTATAATTGCATAAGTTGATAAAAATGCTATGCAATAGCTTTACCGCGGCAGTCCCCGAGTGCCACACGTATTTTTTTCATCTACATAAGCACTTTTCTCTTTATCACACTGTGCAAACGACAGATCAGAAACTAAACAAAAATTGTTTACAAAATAGCACCATAGTTTGCTGCTAATTTTGTTTGTTTTATTTGCAAATGTTTTGCAAGCAATATACCAGATAGTCGTTTTGCCCTCTTACTACCCCCACAATAATCAGTGTAATGAACCGCGTGTCATGATACCCCAATTATTTAAACTCAACACGAAAATAATAAAAATATATATTTATTTTTTTATTAAAGTGCAAATATTAAAAAGCAAAATTTTGCATCGATACAAAAATAAAAATATTTATATTATAGAACAATTAATATAAAAAAATAAAACAACTTTGCATCCATCGGGATTTGAACCCACGACATTCACGCACCGTTCAGATGCGCATCCCACTAAGCCATCGGCTTACATAGAAGATGTCTATCAAAGTCAGGAAGTTAACATCATCTTGTTTCTTTTTCACTTCATTTCAATATCAGCGTCCCGACAATAGCTTTGAATGTATGCGTGCATATACGTGTGGACGCTCTCGTATCTCTCATTCTCCCTTGTTCATCTACATAAGCGCTTCTCTCTCTATCATCACGTTGAACAAACGACAAATCAGAAACTGAACACAAATTTACCCCAAATACAAGTAAGTCCCATAAGCAAAGGCCAATTTCGTTTGTTTTGCAGAAAATATAGCAAGTCGGGTTTTTGCGCTGTCGCTAAAAGAATTTGTCTGCTATGAAAAGGGTATAAAGACGGGCTGTTGAGTATAATTTCGTGCACCTACATAAATCTTTCCAGACGGAGCACCGCACTTTGTATATAACCAACACAAGCTTCATAAGAAAATCTAGCGATTGCCCTAATGGATATTAACTATATTGGTGAAAACTGATTTGCTAAGATAGATGTAGTGACCATTTATAATACGAAACTCCAAATTAACTTTCAGAGATACTTAGTTAGTTAGTTATTTGCTTTATTTATATAATTTATACATTTGCTTAAAGCTAGCTAGTATTTACATTAACAGAGTTAGATATTAATCTTTTCAACTGAAACATTTAATTTTACATAATGAATAAATATTTTTAGGGTATTATCGTTATACAATCAAGGAAAGTGAAAACAAAAACCTTGGTAAAGGAAAAAAAAAAAAAAAAAGGTGTATAAATTTACTGAAAACTATTTAAAGGTATTGAGTTTCATTGAGTTTTAGATTAAATTTACTTTTTGCACGAGATATATGTTTATCAATCATGTCAATATTAGCTTGTAAATGTAAATATTTTGTTGGATAGTAATGAGGGAGGTTCAATATCATCTTCAATATTTTGTTTTGAGCTGTTTGTAGTTTTTTTAAATGAGTTTTAGAACAGCTTCCCCATACTTCACAGCCATATAATATAAAAGGTAAGAAAATTGTTTTATAAATAATAAGTTTGTTGTCCATAGAGAGTTTTGATTTTCTGTTAATGAATGGATATAGAATTCGTATTGTAATATTGATTTTGTTTCATGTTGTGCTGATATGATTATTGAAAATAAGTTTTTTATCCAAAATAATGCCCAAATATCTCACGGAGTTTTCCCATTTGATATAAGAGTTGTTCAGTTGAAGTTCATTAATAGGTAAAAAGCATGGTTTTCTTTTCTTTGAAAAAAAGATTGCTTTTGTTTTTGTTGGGTTTATTTTAATTTTCCATTTGTAAAAATATGCTGAAATATGAATATTCGTGCTTGAATCACCAGAAGTATAAAGGGCTGTGTCATCAGCAAAAATTAGAGTATTGCAATTTTCAAGTAATGGAGTGTCGTGAGTGTATACATTGTACAAAATAGGGCCGAGAACAGATCCCTGAGGTACCCCAGCACTGACAAGTTTTTTTTTGGAGTCGGTACTATCCAATCTCACGAAGAATTATCTTTCTGTTAAAAAGCTTTGTATAATTTTAGTAATGTAAGTTGGGGTATTAATTGTAATTAGTTTGTGAATTAAGCCATTATGCCCAGCTGTATCAAAAGCAGCTTCAATGTCAAGTGTTACCATCCCAACTGACTTCTTGCGATACAAATTATCCTTAATGTATTTAGTAATTTTGTCCAGTGGGTAGATACAGTTAAGAGATGCTCGAAATCCATATTGAATTGAAGGAAGGATGCTTTTTTCTTCTAAGTGTAAATTAATCGCTCCAAGATTTTAGAGAATCCACACAGTAGGCTAATTGGTCTATAGCTCTCAGGTGAATCAGGAGGTTTTCCAGGCATCTAAGTGAGTTATCCACAAAAGTTGATGTGGTAGAATCAGAGTAAGTCACAGTTTTATTATGCTTGGATTCAAATATGTCAGCTAGTATGTTAGCTTTTTCTTGTCTGGTGGAATGAACTTTATTATTGTGGACGAAACTAGGAATAAATTGTTTCTTGGTTTTAATGATTTTGGTAAGTTTCCAAAATGGCTTTTCATTTTCTTTAGTTCAGACAATTTATGATTCCAAGTGACATTGTTAAGTTCAATTAGTTTCTGCCGAATTTCATGATTGAAGAAATTCAACCTGGCTTTAAAGATAGGTTGTCTGGTTCTGATCCATTTTCTTAGAGTAGCGTTTCTGTCTTTAATGAGACTTTTAATGTGAGGTGGAAGTTAACTGATTAAAGGTTTAATTTCCTTTTCAGGTATTGATTTATGTATTGCATTTGTTACATAAGTTGTTAGAACATCAGCCATTAAATCAATAGTTTCAATATTAGGGAGACGATTCTTAAAAAAGTTCGAATTGCTCTTGAGATACACCGTTTAGGAGACGCTTAAACTTCTTCCAGCTTTGGAGTATTGTAAATATGTTTCATATTTGATGGCGTTAACATTATTAGCAAATTTACACAGGACTGGTAGGTGATCAGATGATAATTCTGCATGTACCACTGGTTCCGCGAAATTATATGGGAAATTTGTAAGAAATAAATCTAAATTAGAAGGTTTTCCCTTATAATTGGATGGAATATATGATGGATCTTTGGAATATAGAATGGTAAATTTTCCAAGGAGCGTCAATTCTTGAAGGGTATTTCCGAAAGAGTTAGCTTTGCAACAGTTCCATAATCTATGCCTACAATTAAAGTCTCCACCAATGATATAGTTTCCTTCAATTTGTGATAATTTAAGTAAATCAGATTTAACCATGCTTTTAATGCGATTACTTGACAGCGAGTGATTATTTATAGTGCATTTTGTTGAAGAACCAGGAAAGTAGGCGGAGTACAGTTTAAGAGTATTGCAGGAGTCAGTGTGAATTTTAATTGCAATGTTTTCAATAACGTGGGTTTTTAGGCTGTTAATTAGCTCATTTTTTATTGTTTTGTCAATAATAATTGCGACTCCACCGCCTCTATATTTATTGCGATCATTTCTATAAATTATGTAGTTAGGGATAGAGAAATTATCATTTTACGTTAGCCAAGTTTCGCTTAGAAGACAGACGAGGATTTGATTATGTAAGAGAAAGTCGACTAGCTCAAGTCGTTTTGTAAGAACGGCACGAGCATTCCATGCCATAATATTAAGATATTTATGATTTTTACTTGTTGAAGTAAACATATTTTATAGCAAGATTTGTTATAACTTTAAATTGCTCACTTTTTGATGTGCAACCATTTAATTTGCTTATAAGCTCAGTAGAAAGAGCAATGATTTCGTCTACAGTGAATAAATCGGAAGAGATCGGTTGATGAGAGCTTCCATTGGTATTAGTATAATTCGGTGAATGTGAGATATCATTGACAAGGATATTTCTGTAGCTCTGGTAAGCAGTAGGAGGAGAGTTATAAGATAGATTCTGCATAGTATTTTTGCTTTGTTGTTTTGATTTATTCCATGATTTGTTTGGAAATGGGGCTTAATTTTGTGTTGATAATTACCATTAAACGAGTGACGTTGAAGTAGAGATTGATATGAGAGTCGGCAAGGACATTTAACATCGTTAGAGGGGTTTGCAATTTGCGCATTTAACTTTGGTTTTGTCAGGGCAATTAATAGTATTGTGAAAGCCAGCACAGTACGCACAAGAAGTTTTAACAGCACAGTGCATTGAGCCATGCCCATAAAGTTGGCAATTGTAGCACTGAGTAAGTTTATTGTGGGATCTTGTTTTGTATTCCCATCGAACTTTTGTATGGTTGGTGTACAAATAATCTTTACGTAGCTTATGCAAAAAGTGACGCTTTTGAGAGCAAAATATACTACATAAAGTAATAGTTTGTGACTATTTTTTAGTTGTTTTCTCAATGGTTTTGACATCGAGGCAATTTAAACCAAGATTTATAAGAAATGATTTAATTTCGTCATTAGGCAGTTTATCAAGACCAGTAAGTACGGCTTTGTAGGGCTTAGAATTTTTCGTTTCATAAGAGTAAAATTCACAATTTAGTTCACGAAGTTTTGTGCATGTCTTAATAAAATTGTCATTGCCTTTGATGAATATTTTGTTTCCAATCGAAATTGTTTTGATGAAGTAATCAGTTACTTTTAAGCTTTCAAGAACATCATGCATTTTTCTTTAAGACAGTAATAGGCGGTAATTTTGCGTCCACCTCAATTTCGGCCGATGACGAGTCATCTATATCGTTAGAGTAATTGTCGTCCTCAATGGTCTGAAGTGGACGATAGTAATTTGTGAATTCATCACGGCGTGATTGCTTAACAGCAATAGTTTTACTAGTGCATGGTACTTTATTTTTAATTGATGTAATAGTTCCAGAAGAGGATCTAGCAGGACGTTTCTTAGTAGTAGTATTATTATTAGAAGAAATAATCTTCATCGATGATCCAGATAAGGAATTGGAAAGCTGAGGGAATTGCTCTTGAAAAGAAGCATCTTCACCTTTTTTTGCCATCCTCAATTTAAATAGTAAAGCTGAACCGACCGGCGAATACTGGCAAGCGGAGGCCCACATTTTACCTACAAAGCTGAAGCTTAGTGGTAGGTGCTAGATTTAAGATAGTTACCCCGGGAAAGAAAAATTTTCAAAATTTAAAAATTCACACTTTTTTTTGTTTTAAATTCAAAGCGACTTAAAAATACGTCCGTACACGATGAAAGTTAACGAAAAAACTGAGAGATACTTTGGATTATATATCATATCTTTTTGTTGAAGAGCATTTTTCTTGATGCGAGAAGGACACTAAAAACCAAAATTTACATTTTTGATGTTTTTTTTGGTGGGATATCATATCTTTTGTTACTCATATCACTGAGCCATTGACACCTACCAAAGAATATAGAACTACATAGAATGCGCATCTCATACAAAAAAATTTTACTATGTGGGGTACTGATATTAGTACCCCACAGAATATATTGCTTGCATTTGTACATTTGCTTGAATATGAAATTTTGAAAACGAAACGCGCACAGTGGCAATGGCCTAGTGGAATGCGTGTTCGACTCACAGTCTAATGTGTCGAGGTTCGATTCTCAAGATGATGTTAGATTCAATCAAAGAATATAGAAGAACTACATAGAATGCGCATCTCGCCCAAATTCATTTTAGCGCTTGTTGGTACGGGCGGGCGGCAACAAACGAAACGAAATGTTGGTTCTATTTTTAGAACAGTCACCGCTTGTGGGTACGGGCGGGCCGCACCAAACGAAGCGATATGTTGCTTCTATTTTGATGTTGTTGATGATGTTAGATTCAACTTGTTTTTTTTGTTAATTTTCCATAATTTGTGTTCTTTTTCTATTAAATATTTTTATTTTTTTATTGTCGTAAGAAAATTAATGTTTCATTTTCGTATTTTAATATGCTCGCAGGTACAGTACGCTTTCTATGCACTTAATTTCATAGTAAAATACGCACTTTTGTGAGCTATAATAAGGAGGTAGCGACAAGACGAAATGAGTGTGTATTTCTTGCAACTGTTTTCCCAATGACAGTATATATACTAAGGTGGGTATGCAAAATTTTTAGAGCTCTATGGTGCGGGCGGGCAGGGAACAAACGTCTGCCAGCAATGTTCATATTTTCAGCCTCAGCTAAATTTGTAAATTTTTAGTTTTTGAGCCTTCATACCCTTTCGAAGCATGTGACTGGTATGACACTTCATAACTACGTTTTCCTTCACCCTTGCAAATGCATGTAAAAAAGGAGAAAAATTGGAAAAGAGTATTTTGCTATCGATTCTCATACTGTTGAACAGTTTTTCGGCGTATACACACAAACTGCGTTCTCATTTCCGTGCGCAAAATTTTTACAGCTCTTGTTTACCCCGGCAGGCAGAGCAAACGCGAAAATCTAAAAATAGCACAGGCATTTCACGAGCGCTGGCAATTGATCTCGGCGCTGAACTTCGTTTTTGGCTGTCGGCAATGACTGTTCTAAAAATAGAACCAACATTTCGTTTCGTTTGCTGCCGCCCGCCCGTACCGACAAGCGCCAAAATGAATTTGGGCGAGATGCGCATTCTATGTAGTTCTATATTCTTTGCACCTACGCCGAGTGAGCATCAGAATCAGAAACTACACTTATTATATTTTGTTGTTTCAAATTCGCTTAAAAAGAACAAGCGACGCATTTTGCCGTAGCTTCAAGCTACGGATCTCGGATCTCTCATTCTGCCTTGTTAATTTACAAGAGCGCTTCTCTCGTTATCACTAAGCAAACGACAGATCAGAAACTGAACAAAAATTTTTTGTCAAAATAATACCATAGTTTGCTGCCAATTTTGTTTGTTTTATTTGCAAATGTTTTGCAAGCAATAGTCAGATAGTCGTTTTGCCCTCTTACTACCCCCACAATAATCAGTGTAATGAACCGCGTGTCATGATACCCTAATTATTAAAACTCAACACGAAAATAATAAAAATATATAATTATTTTTTTATTAAAGTGCAACTATTAAAAAGAAAAATTTTGCATCGATACAAAAATAAAAGATGGCGTACGTTAAAGTCGGGCGCAGACGACTTTGGGATACCCTGTACCACCACATTGCAATTAAGTCCGACACATTGCTTCAAACCTCCAAAAGATATTTTATTCGGCAAATTTGATTACGATATTTTCATCAAAAAAAGAAATCAGTCGAATTTTGCACCAAACAATTTTTTTGACCGATCGGTCCTATGGGGACTATATGATATAGTCAACCGATTTTGATCAAATTTAGTACACTGATTTGGAACTATAAAAAACTCCCTACAGCCAAATTTGGTTCCGATATCTTCAAAACCAAACGAAACACAACGAATTTTGTAAAAAAGCGTTTTTTTGACCGATTGTTCCTATGGGAGCTATATAATATAGTCAACCGATTTTGATAAAACTTGGTGCAGTGCTTGGGTACTCTAAAAAACTTCTTAATGCCAAATTTGCTAACAATATCTTTACAAACAAACGAAACGCAACAAATTTTGTAGAAAAAACGATTTTTTGACCGATTGGTCCTATGGGAGCTATATGATATAGTCAACCGATTTTGATCAAATTTTTAACAGTGCTTGGGAACTCTAAAAAACTTCCTCTTGACGAATTTGGTTCCGATATCTTCAAAACCAAACGAAACACAACGAATTTTGTAAAAAAACATTTTTTCGACCGATCGATCCTATGGGAGCTATATGATATAGTCAACCGATTTCGATAAAATTTGCTACAGTGTTGGGGATCTCTAAAAAACTTCCGACTGCCAGATTTGGTTATGATATCTTCATAAACAAACGAATTATCCATCTAAAACTTTTGCTTTTTTTCGAGGTCCTCTGAAACACCCCTATGGGAGCTATATTATGTAATCCCGATATCAAAAAAATAAAATAAACTTGTCTCTTATGGATTAACAAGGGATCTTATCTGAAAGTTTGGTTGCTCTAGCTCTTACCATCTCTGAGATCTAGGCGTTCATACGGACAGACAGACAGATGGACATGGGTATATCGACTTTTCTAGTCACTCTGATCATACTTTAGGTAACTTTGGGGGGTCTCCTTCTGTACGTTACATACATTTTCGGCTTGCACAAACACAATATACCCTTTGTACCATACGGTACAGGGTATAAAAATATTTATATTATATAACAATTAATAAAAACATAAAACAACTTTGCTTCATACGGGATTCGAACCCACGACATTCACATTCACTCACCGTTCAGATGCGCATCCCACTAAGCCATCGGCTTGCATACAAGATTTCTATCATAGTCAGGAACTTAACATCTTCTTGTTTCTTTTTCACTTCATTTCAATATCAGTTTCAATATCAGCGTCCCGACAATAGCTTTGAATGTATGCGTGCATATACGTGTGGACGCTCTCGGATCTCTCATTCTCCCTTGTTCATCTACAATCTACATAAGCGCTTCTCTCTTTATCATCACGTTGAACAAACGACAAATCAGAAACTGAACAAAAATTTACCCCAAATACACGTAAGTCCCATAAGCAAAGGCCAATTTCGTTTGTTTTGCAGAAAATATAGCAAGTCGGGTTTTTGCCCTGTCGCTACCCGCACACTTAACAGCGCAAACTACCGCTTGCCCTAATTAAATCAAAACATATTGTCAAATCAAATTATATAGTGCTTTCTTCAATAGCAGTTCACTTCAAACACGACTTCACTGTGCTGGTCTCTGCGATGCTTACTTACTCTGTTCATTTTCTACTTGCTTCTCATTATTATACCCTGTACCGTATGGTACAAAGGGTATATTGTGTTTGTGCAAGCCGAAAATGTATGTAACGTACAGAAGGAGACGTCGGAGACCCCCAAAGTTACCTAAAGTATGATCAGTGTGACTCGAGAAGTCGATATACCCATGTCCGTCTGTCCGTCTGTCCGTCTGTCCGTCTGTCCGTATGAACGCCTAGATCTCAGAGATGGTAAGAGCTAGAGCAACCAAACTTTCAGATAAGATCCCTTGTTAATCCATAGGAGACAAGTTTATTTTATTTTTTTGATATCGGGATTACATAATATAGCTCCCATAGGGGTGTTTCAGAGGACCTCGAAAAAAGAAAAAGTTTTAGATGGATAATTCGTTTGTTTATAAAGATATCATAACCAAATCTGAAGTTTTTTTAGAGATCCCCAGCACTGTAGCAAATTTTATCAAAATCGGTTGACTATATGATATATCTCCCATAGGATCGATCGGTCGAAAAAATGTTTTTTTTACAAAATTCGTTGTGTTTCGTTTGGTTTTGATGATATCGGAACCAAATTCGGCAATAGGAAGTTTTTTAGAGTTCTCAAGCACTGTTACAAATTTGATCAAAATCGGTTGACTATATCATATAGCTCCCATAGGACCAATCGGTCAAAAAATCGTTTTTTCTACAAAATTCGTTGCGTTTCGTTTGTTTGTAAAGATATTGTTAGCAAATTTTGCATTAAGAAGTTTTTTAGATTTTTTTAATAAAAGGAAACAGATCTGCCAGATGAAGCATATCTTAACTAAACACATAAGTTTCTATATAATCCCTGCTAATTCTTTCTATTTGATGAGGGAACATCAAGTCTTTACAGAAAAAGTAAACATTGTCGGGTCGCTGTTTAATTGTTTTGTAATCGTTGTCAAAAAGCGAATTGGTATTGTGCTGTGTTACGTGTCTATCTATCTGTTTCTTAACATATACCTACCGGTCTGTTTTGCTATCTACGCAATATTTCACGATCTTGCTCTGTAATGGTGAAGTCTAAATATTCTCTGAGCAGTCCTCTTTGCATAATATTCCTTACTTGCCCGTCTCACCTAATATCTTCAATCTATCTGCTCTGTGATCTACGCAATATATTACGCTCCTGCTCGCAATCCTTAACTCCAACTTTTCTCTAAGCACAGGCTTTCATCTCTACAATCGTAGAATCTATGTTTTCTCTGTGCTGCGTTCTAAGTATAGTGTTGAAAACTTGCCCTTGTCGCCGAATTTCTGCATCGCGCCATGAACTAATGAATGCAATAGCTCGGGTGGCGGAGTCATTAAAGTCAATTTCACTTTGCCATTAATTTTTTTTTGCGACACAATGCCCTTAGGTCAATGCCGAAGAAAGGATGCGTGCTGTAATCAACTTTGTGAAGTATTTCTTATAGCACATCGAAAATTGCCTCGAGACATTTTATGGTTACAGATTTGTTGAGAAAGATTCGATCTTCTTTGTGGTGGCAATACTCGCTCAATAATATTTAATAATAGCACTCGCCCTAAACAGACAAATCGACGGTGGCGAAGCCTAATCGCAACAAATCATAAATCATTCAAATCTGTCCAGCCGATCTTGATTCAAAAATGTTGTATCTATGACAACTTTGTTATTGTAATAATTGTGAACTAAATTGTAATAATTGTGAACTAGATTTAATTAAAGTAATCTTGTAACCCTGGCGTGTTGCTGCTTCTAGTGAGCGAACCTCAGTTGAGCATCAACCACCAAGGCGTACAAGCATACCAATAATTACGTGTACCGGAACTGAACTAACTCATCTTAAACTAATTGCATATGTTGGTTTTATTAAAACAAGTGGAAAACAATGGCAACAAATGAGCGGGCAATAAAGGAACTGGACTGCAGTAACATAGCAACGGAATGGCCAACCTGGAAGCAGGAGTTGTTAACGTATCTAATCGCAACGGGTAAGTCATCAGAACCAGAACATAAAAAAATTGCAAATTTCTTATATCTGGTGGGTAGAAAAGGAACGCAAATATGCAACACTTTGTATCCAAATGATGGTACACAGCAGTCCATGCTCGGTACAGTAACATGCGAAAATCAGTTTCAGCAACGGACATTGGAAGAAGTCTTTAAAAAATTTGATGAATTTGATGAAAGGAGCGTCAACCATTTAATGAATTTGAGACCAAACTACGTGAGCAAGTGCGTCATTGTGAATTTAAATTCGAGTGTGGTAAATCATACGAGAATCGAGTGCACGATAATAAATTACAACTTAAGCTACTGGATGGACGTGAATGAGCAATTGTCAAAAGTCATTGATATTTGCAAAACACATGAAGCGGCCGGCATTCACAAAGGATTATTGGAAGCAAAGCAGTCATCAATATGCAACATCAAGGAAGAAGCAGTGGCGGTTAATGCAATTAATCGTTTTTGCTTTAACTGCGGCGGACCATGGAAATTTGGACATAAGGAAGAATGCAAAGCTAAAGACGTGGCATGTCAACGTTGGGGAAAAAAGGGACATTTCCAAAGAAATGCCGCAGGCAGAAATCTCAATTCGTGGGTAAAAAGTCACCTGAAAAGAAGGACAAAGCAGAGTTGGCGAGTTTCAGTGGCAGCAATCAACAAGGTAAAGAATGTAGCAGCGGTACTGATCAATTAGATTTAAATAAATATTCTTTTAGAATAAATTCGATAGGAATAAAATATAATCGCTGGTCCAAAGAATATCGAATAGGAGGTCAGATAGTGAAGTTTAAGCTCGATAGTGGGTCTGATGTTAATTGTGTTCAACTGAAGCTAATTGAACAAATGAAGAAAATGCAAAATTTTAAGTTAAACTATGAATCAAATGATTTTCCTGTTTCTGATTATAATGGCAACAAAATTGAATTACATGGAGTAGTAAAGTTAGCTTGCTATGATTTAAAATTAAAAAATGAACGTATTGTTGAATTTATAATTGTGGCTAACAACTGTGAGCCAATACACGGATTACAAACCTGTGAGAAATTGGGATTAATCAAACGGATAGTTATTCCTATGCGATAGAAAATAGGGAGTCTTTTCTGAATAAATATAGGGATGTGTTTCAAGGGATTGGAAAATTTCCAGGAAGCTTTAATATCCAATTAGTGGAAAATTCAAAGCCAGTGCTGCATTATAAAAAGCGGATACCAAATTCATTAACAGAAAAATTAAAGGGGGAACTTGAAACAATGGTGTAAAATGATATAATTTCACCAGTGGACTATTCAACTGACTGGGTAAACAACTTGCAAATAATTGAAAAGCCAAACGGAAAACTTCGAATTTGCTTAGATCCAAAACCACTTAATGCGTGCATTAGGCGGGAACATTTCCTGATTCCTACGATTGAAGACTTAACGTCAAAATTATCAGGCAAACGAATTTTTACGGTCTTTGACTTGAGTAGTGGATTTTGGCACATGGAATTGGATAAACCAAGCTCGGATTTGACAACCTTTATGACTCCCTTTAGATTTAATCGCGTACCATTTGGTCTTAACTGTGCACCGGAAATGTTTCAAAGGAAAATGGTTAATATTTTTGGGGATGTACCTGGGGTTATAGTATATTTTGATGATTTGGCTGTTTGTGTAGAAAATCAGGAGGGGCATGATCAAATTCTACAGATAATAATGGAAAGAGCGCAAACAAATAACATTAAATTTAACCCGGATAAAATTCAGTATTCTTGCAAGGAGATCAAGTTTATGTGAAACATTATATCAGAGGGAAAAATTAAACCAAACTTAAAATACCACGATGCAATTCTCAAAATGAAGAAACCGGAAAACAAGTCGAATGTTTTGAGATTTTTGGGGTTACTGAAGTACCTTGCCAGATACACTCCAAAACTTTCGAAGCAATCTGCCAATTTAAAAGACTTAACAAGAAATAATGTGGAATTTAACTGGACGGTAGAGCATGAGAAAGAATTTCAGGGCTTATTACGTATTGTGAAGTCAGAGCCTATATTGGCGGTTTATGACCCTAAACTGCCAGTTATTGTCCAAACAGACGCGTCAAAGGATGGACTGGGTTGTGTCATAGTGCAAAATGGACACCCTGTGGTGTTTGCTTCCCGAACCCTCAGTGTTAGTGAACAAAAATGGTGTCAATTGGAAAAAGAATTGCTAGCAGTTGTTTTTGCATGCCAACGCTTTCATTTCTACTTATATGGGCGAGAGTTTACATTGAAAAGTGATCATAAACCATTAGAGACACTAGCTTTAAGGGATATCGACGATGTAACCATGCGACTGCAGCGAATGTTCATGTTCTTACTGAAATATCCAAAAATAACAATTGTCTATAAGCCAGGCAAAGAAATGTTTGTTGCAGATTGCTTATCCCGTGCCCAACTATCGGAGATCTCAGAGATTGAAGGTTTGTCAGGGGTTATACATACGCTCACTAAAACCGTTTGTGTAACTCAAGATAATTATGATCTTTATCGTAAAAACTTAGAAGAGGATGACAAATTGGAGCGTATTTGTGCATTTGTAGCAGAAGGTTGGCCAGGATATCATCATCTTGATGACCTGGGCAAGCAATTTCATGCAATTAGATCGGAGTTACATTTTGAAAACGGTCTATTATTCTGGAATCATAGGTTAGTCATTCCATTTAATATGCAACAGAAAGTACTGCTATGGTTACATGAACCTCACCTCGGAATAGAAAAGAACTTGCACGTGCTAGAGTAAGGTATTATTTGCCGGCAATGAATAAACAAATTAAAGAGCTGATAGAATCTTGCCGTGTGTGTGAAAAATTCAAACGCAGTAATCAAAATGAACCGCTGGTACAAGAAGAACCACCAAAGTATCTGTTTCAATTAGTAGCCATGGATTTGTTCGAGTATGCAGGTCGGGATTATATAGCTTTGATTGATTCATATTCAAATTTTGTAATATCGGAAAAACTGCAAAATAAAACATCGGGTCATATTATAAAGGTATTAACTGGAATTTTTGATAGGATCGGATATCCAACCATCATGAGAAGTGATAATAGTCCATTTTGTTCGGCAGAATTTGGTGATTTCGCTAGTAAATACAATGTCCAATTCAAATTCTCAAGTCCAAGATATCCACAAAGCAATGGGTTAGCGGAAAAAGGTGTAGCTATTGTTAAGAATATACTGAAACGATGCTATGAGGCAAATAACGTAGATAGTTTTCAGTATCAGATACTTGAATATAATACAACGCCAGTAGCAAGTATGAAACTCACCTACGGGACTGTTCTTTGGTAGACTGGTTAAAACTAAACTTCCTGTGTCAGACTCACTGTTGATTAGGAATGATTTAAAAGAAACATACATTCAAAGCAAATTAAAGGAAAAAAAGGAAAAGAAAAATATGATAGCGGTGCAAAATTGTTACCTGTATTAAACATGAATGACTTAGTTATTTTTAAGAAAAATGGAAATGAAAGGCACTATGGAAAAATTGTGAAAATTGTAAATGATCAGTCATATATTATTAAGGATAGCTTAAACAATCATTATAGACGTAATTGTCGTTTTATTGCTAAGACTTGTAATCAGGATTTTAATCCTAGTGAAATAATGTTTGAAGATAATAATAAGACAAATAATAACACCAATGATAGTAATAACATAATAAGGCCAGAAACTCAAATAGTTGCACCTAATCAAAGTAAAGAAAGAAAGAGATATGATTCCTGAAACAACACAGACTAAAACAAATAATCAAACACTCTCGAGTTCAAGTGAATCAGAGGAAGAATTTTTAACAGCATCCGGGTCAGATGATAGTGATACTGGAATGCCCGGTCCATTTTATCAAACGAGTGGTACGTCCACCTAAGAAATATTTTGAGTTAGATTAGTCCAGGCATAAGTGTTAAATTAAAAACATAAGGCATAAAATTAAGAATATAAAAAGAAAAGTTGGAGTACGTTAAAGTCGGGCGCAGACGACTTTGGGATACCCTGTACCACCACATTGCAATTAAGTCCGAAATATTGCTTAAAACCTCCAAAATATACGATATTTTCATAAACAAACAGAAATCAGTCGAATTTTGCACAAAAAAAATTTTTTGACCGATCGGTCCTATGGGGACTATACGATATAGTCAACCGATTTTGATCAAATTTGGAACAGTACTTGGGAACTCTTAAAAACTTCTTAATGCCAAATTTGCTAACAATATCTTTACAAACAAACGAAACGCAACGAATTTTGCACAAAACACGTTTTTTTGACCTATTGGTCCTATGAGAGCTATATGATATAGCCAACCGGTTTTGATCAAATTCGCTACAGTGCTTGGGAACTCTAAAAACTTCCTCATGCCAAATTTGGTTACGGTATCTTCACAAACAAACGAAACACAACGAATTTTGTACAAAAAACCTTTTTCGACCGATCGATCCTATGGGAGCTATATGATATAATCAACCGATTTTGATAAAATTTGCTACAGTGTTGGGGATCTCTAAAAAACTTCCGATTGCCAGATTTGGTTATGATATCTTCATAAACAAACGAATTATCCATCTAAAACTTTTGATTTTTTTCGAGGTCCTCTGAAACACCCCTATGGGAGCTATATAATGTAATCCCGATATCAAAAAAATAAAATAAACTTGTCTCCTATGGATTAATAAGGGATCTAATCTGAAAGTTTGGTTGCTCTAGCTCTTACCATCGCTGAGATCTAGGCGTTCATACGGACAGACGGACAGACGGTCAGACGGACAGACGGACATGGGTATATCGACTTTTCTAGTCACACTGATCATACTTTAGGTAACTTTGGGGGTCTCCGACGTCTCCTTCTGTACGTTACATACATTTTCGGCTTGCACAAACACAATATACCCTTTGTACCATACGGTACAGGGTATAAAAAGAAATCAGTCGAATTTTGCACCAAACAATTTTTTTGACCGATCGGTCCTATGGGGACTATATGATATAGTCAACCGATTTTGATCGAATTTAGTACACTGATTGGGAACTATAAAAAACTTCAGACTGCCAAATTTGGTTCCGATATCTTCAAAACCAAACGAAACACAACGAATTTTGTAAAAAAAACGTTTTTTTGACCGATCGTTCCTATGGGAGCTATATGATATAGTCAACCGATTTTGATCAAACTTGGTGCAGTGCTTGGGTACTCTAAAAAACTTCTTAATGCCAAATTTGCTAACAATATCTTTACAAACAAACGAAACGCAACGAATTTTGTAGAAAAAACGATTTTTTGACCGATTGGTCCTATGGGAGCTATATGATATAGTCAACCGATTTTGATCAAATTTGAAACAGTGCTTGGGTACTCTTCTTAATGCCAAATTTGGTTCCGATATCTTCAAGACCAAACGAAACACAACGAATTTTGTAAAAAAAGCGTTTTTTTTACCGATCGTTCCTATGGGAGCTATATGATATAGTCAACCGATTTTGATCAAATTTGGAAAAGTGCTTGGGAACTCTAAAAAACTTATTCTTGCCAAATTTGGTTACGGTATCTTTACAAACAAACGAATCACAACGAATTTTGTACAAAAAACATTTTTTCGACCGATCGATCCTATGGGAGCTATATGATATAGTCAACCGATTTTGATAAAATTTGGTACAGTGCTGGGGGTCTCTAAAAAAATTATCCATCTAAAACTTTTGATTTTTTTCGAGGTCCTCTGAAACACCCCTATGGGAGCTATATAATGTAATCCCGATATCAAAAATATAAAATAAACTTGTCTCCTATGGATTAATAAGGGATCTTATCTGAAAGTTTGGTTGCTCTAGCTCTTACCATCTCTGAGATCTAGGCGTTCATACGGACAGACGGACAGACGGACAGACAGACAGACGGACAGACGGACAGACGGACAGACGGACAGACGGACATGGGTATATCGACTTCTCGAGTCATACTGATCATACTTTAGGTAACTTTGGGGGGTCTCCGACGTCTCCTTCTGTACGTTACATACATTTTCGGCTTGCACAAACACAATATACCCTTTGTACCATACGGTACAGGGTATAAAAAGCTATGGTACATATATTTATAAAGAACTTAAAAATTGGTCAATATCAATATTTATTTAAGTTATTGATAGTTTTAATAATGCCTCTAAATGTTCGTTTGTTAATCAACTTCTCCATTTAAAAAAAAATTAATTTTAAGCTTGTAAACGCACATTTAAAAATATATGTGCTTCAAAAAATAAATAAAATTCGCAAGGGATTTCCCGAAAAATATCTATTTACCACCGGATTTTACAAAAAATATATATTTTTATACCCTGTACCGTATGGTACAAAGGGTATATTGTGTTTGTGCAAGCCGAAAATGTATGTAACGTACAGAAGGAGACGTCGGAGACCCCCCAAAGTTACTTAAAGTATGATCAGTGTAACTCGAGAAGTCGATATACCCATGTCCGTCTGTCCGTCTGTCCGTATGAACGCCTAGATCTCAGAGATGGTAAGAGCTAGAGCAACCAAACTTTCAGATAAGATCCCTTATTAATCCATAGGAGACAAGTTTATTTTTTTTTTCGATATCGGGGTTACATTATATAGCTCCCATAGGGGTGTTTCAGAGGACCTCGAAAAAAGCAAAAGTTTTAGATGGATAATTCGTTTGTTTATGAAGATATCATAACCAAATTTGGCAACCGGAAGTTTTTTAGAGACCCCCAGCACTGTACCAAATTTTATCAAAATCGGTTGACTATATCATATAGCTCCCATAGGATCGATCGGTCGAAAAAAGTTTTTTTGTACAAAATTCGTTGTGTTTCGTTTGTTTGTGAAGATATCGTAACCAAATTTGGCGTTTAGAAGTTTTTTAGAGTTCCCAAGCACTGCAGCAAATTTGATCAAAATCGGATGACTATATCATATAGCTCCCATAGGACCAATCGGTCAAAAAAACGTGTTTTGTGCAAAATTCGTTGTGATTCGTTTGTTTGTGAAGATACCGTAACCAAATTTGGCATTAAGAAGTTTTTTAGAGCTCCCAAGCACTGTTCCGAATTTTATCAAAATCGGTTGACTATATCATATAGCTCCCATAGGATCGATCGGTCGAAAAAAGTTTTTTTGTACAAAATTCGTTGTGTTTCGTTTGTTTGTGAAGATATCGTAACCAAATTTGGCGTTTAGAAGTTTTTTAGAGTTCCCAAGCACTGCAGCAAATTTGATCAAAATCGGATGACTATATCATATAGCTCCCATAGGACCAATCGGTCAAAAAAACGTGTTTTGTGCAAAATTCGTTGTGATTCGTTTGTTTGTGAAGATACCGTAACCAAATTTGGCATTAAGAAGTTTTTTAGAGCTCCCAAGCACTGTTCCAAATTTGATCAAAATCGGTTGACTATATCATATAGCTACCATAGGACCAATCGGTCAAAAAATCGTTTTTTGTACAAAATTCGTTGCGTTTCGTTTGTTTGTAAAGATATTGTTGGCAAATTTGGCATTAAGAAGTCTTTTAGAGTACCCAAGCACTGTAGCAAATTTGATCAAAATCGGTTGACTATATTATATAGCTCCCATAGGAACAGTCGGTCAAAAAAACGTTTTTTTTTACAAAATTCATTGCGTTTCGTTTGGTTTTGAAGATATCGGAACCAAATTTGGCAGTCGGAAGTTTTTTATAGTTCCCAATCAGTGTACTAAATTTGATCAAAATCGGTTGACTATATCATATAGTCCCCATAGGACCGATCGGTCAAAAAAATTGTTTGGTGCAAAATTCGACTGATTTCTTTTTTTTTAATTTGCCGAATAAAATATCTTTTGGAGGTTTTAAGCAATGTGTCGGACTTAATTGCAATGTGGTGGTACAGGGTATCCCAAAGTCGTCTGCGCCCGACTTTAACGTACGCCATTTTTTATTCATATGTTTTTACCAATAGCCACCTTCTGTCTGTTATATACATTGCATAAATCTAGTAAACCCTTTGTACAGGGCCATAATTACTCTTTGTTTGCAAGCAATGCCTTAAAAGTCCCATTTAACAAGTTTTAAAAAATAGCGAAAGAATCTCATACCGATTTTTGTGAGTGCATGCTCAAACGAAACGAAAAGCAACAACAAATTGCATTGAAAATCTGTGGGCCAACAACAAATATACGCAAGGGTTGTTCTTGTTCACACGAGATCAGAGAGCAAAGAGAGTAACAGAGAGTAAGTGAGAGAACGCTCGAAATTGTTTTTGTAATTTGCATTGGCACTGGGTGATATACAGTTAGGGCCGTGCATGTACACGTGCATCGCTGCCTATGCCTAAGAGCCATTACAAAAACAAAAAGAGCCATGGGAGCAATGGGCCTGGACATCCCTGTTGTAAACGAACATAGAGACGAGACAGAAAAGACACGGAAAAAAGTACAGCCGCGCGCAACATGTGTATGCATATGGGTATATGCAGCGGCGTGTTTTCGTGCCTTTGCTTCATTCGCATAACGGCCTGCACCTTACGGATCGCGAGTAACGGCCGAGCACAAAGACAGTGTACATGGAACAAAAACTAAAAAGTAACAGTGGGCGAAAACCACGTGTTAACGGAAAAATAAAGTGAAAATCAAGCAGCTTACAAAGGAACATTAAGTGCAACAAAAATAAAATTAAATACAACTGGAGTGAATCAAATAAAGGCCATCAAATAAAGATTAAATAAAAACTAATCTGAAGCAAATTAAATAAATTAAAGGAAAATACTGAGAAAAATAAATATGAAACAAAGAATAAAAATTGATAATTGGGAAGGTGCGTAAAAATAATTAAAAGAAACGTAATAAATGGCTAAATCTTAAATGTGAAAAATATACCACCTAATTTAAATATAGAACCTCAAATAATTCGATACACTCATTTAATCCCTAAGCATAATTATAATTATTTAATTCATAAGTATTACTAAATTCTAATCATTGTAAATACCAATTAAGCTGAAGGCCACTGATGCTACGGCAAAATATAGGTTTCTTATAAATTTTAATTATAAGTTAATCTTCTAATAAATAAATAAATAAAAAAAATAAATGTGAAAAGAAGTCAATTTAAAACAATAAAAAGGAAAAAACACTAATCAACGACAATGGAAGCCAAAGCTGATGATACACGCAAGTACCTCTAAGCAAGACAGAGGATACGGGTGAGTGCACGGACGCGTTCGCCCTCATTGAAGAGTTAGAGGACAGAGCTGCAGCGTACCAGATCAACATGAACGATCTGCCCGCAGCCATGGTAGAGGTGCTGCGCAAGGCATCGTGGGCTGCGTTCCGGGAAAAATTTCTTGAGTTTTTCCTGCCCCCACACTTCATGGAACGTCTAGAGGACGAGATTCGGGTGCGCCACCAACGGGACCAAGAAAGCTTCAAGGCGTACTCTATTGCCATCGGGACAATGGTGTTCCGTGCAGGTTACGAGGCTACCTGGCCTCGCCACAATAGTATACTAAGCATGATTTTAAACGTAACAAATATAGATTATAGTATTAAGCAAAAATGTAATATAACTATTTAGTATTAATTGTTAAACATCGATAAGTGAAAAGATCGTAACATCGCCACGTCAGACTGCCAACCCAGGCTGCCGGCAGCGATAGACGGATATAGGCAGACTGAGGTATGAGCCGGCGTGGGCGATAATAGGAGTGAACACGAGGAGAACGGTTTTAGAAAGAGACAACACGTATAAGCGGACTATGAAAGTAACGAAAAGTGCACATGTGAAAATAGGAATATTTTAGAGAGAAGCGGTAAATTTTATAGAAAACGAAACATAGATTATAGAAAGGAAAAAGTGAAAAAATAAAAATTAATACGTTTAAAAGAAAATACAAGAGTCAAGAGTCGTGTCTATTTGGCATTATTTCCAGTGTCTAGATATCGCGAGAGTGGCCGAGAGCCCTTAGGTGAGTGTGTGTCAGTGCTTATTTGCTCCATCCATCCTGCCACGTTTATATTGAAACCAAGTATATATACTTTATATACTCTGGCCCTGTTGTAGGTACGCGTGAGCCCGCCACCACAACTTCCCCATCCCCTCGAGTACGGATACGGTCGTGAGAGCCCCGCTCAGCGACGTAATCCACATATGTAGATCTCGCTATCGGTAAACCGTGCTGAGAGCACACCAGCCACTGCTACGCACACACAAACTGCACTATATGAGGAGTAAAAGGTAGGTATGTATGTATGCAGGTACGGCAAGGACAGTTTCAAGGGCCCCTACGCTGCCCAGTGTCTCAGCAAATTTACAAATTAGTTGTAAGTTGGCCCTGGGGTAGACTGACTTATACCCCAGAAACAGAACTCCCTTACACTGGGAGCGCATTTTCAGCAAACATGATTAAGCCGACTTGTTCATACCGGTTGCAGGTCTCTGATACACATGCAAAAACAAAAAAAAAAAAAAATATATATAAAATAATAATAACAAAGCAAACTTTTAAATTTAAACTTAACTAAGTAAGCGTGTGCAAATAAACACAGAATATTAAAGCCAGACAAAAATATATATTTTAATAAAATGAATCATAATAGTGAAAATATATTTAAATTTAGGAGTTTGGTACCATCGCGTACGAACTCCAATTACTACGTTTATTGTATTGACTTTTCCGACCAAAGGCTCATGGGCTTACGTAACGAGTATATCAAGCGTGTTAAAAATGGCACTCGGCATGGTCTATTTGTAATTGATTTAGATAATGAAGTAGAGTCTTCTATTGAATACAACCGAATTAATAGCCGGATGTCAAGACCAAAAAAACCAGGTGAGTTGCCAATGTAGTCAACACAATTTTTTCCTTATATCAAAATGTTAACAGAAATGCTACCTACCGACCCCATGGCAATCACACTATTACGAATTGAAGAATGTCTTGCAGAATTTGATAGATCAATGGAAAGCTTGAAAGCAGCAATGAATTTCGATATGTATGAATACTGGAGAGCCAACGTGTACCTTGAACATAAGGATCTCAAAACTGAGGAAATAAAGAACAAGAAAAAATGTATGAAAAAAAAAACTGGGAGAGGTATTAATAAGACAAACGGGCTTTCATATACAGTAACAGACAACTTAAAGATGACAGAAGTTACATGCTTGGGAACGTTTATCAAGGACCATTACATATTAACAAAAATAAGGCAACTGCATAACAGTTTGGTAAGTACGGTATATATAGGTACAGAGCTGATATTAATATCAACAAAAATTTTTTAGTATATAAACGATATTCCGCTGAACAAAAAAATTCTTATAATTATAGTTTTAAATAAAAGCAATGAGTTTTACATGGAACTGCTTCTGTAAGTACAATATAATATTTTTAATGTCACATTGCAATAAAATTCAATATATTCCATAAGTACTCCTAAAAACCTTTGAACTTTTGAAAGCCCTAAAAACTTCCGAACTCCAAATTTGGTTACAGTGGTTATACACAATCGAAACACAACTTATTTTGCACATTCTTCCGCGCCCGATTTCGATCAAATTTCGTACAGTGATGGGTAAACTCTAAAAGACTTCCGAATGCCAAATTTGGTTTTGATATCTTTATAAAGAATGTCTTATGCCCTAAAAACTTTTTTTGATCGGTCGGTCGTACGGGAGCTATATGATATAGTCAACTGATATTGATCTAATTTGGTACAGTGCTGGAAAACCCTGATAAACTGACAATCACCAAAAAAACTTCACTGCTTTGCTTTTGCTTCTGCTTTGTACTTTAAGCAGTCGCAGTCAAAGCAGAAGACAAAAAGTGCTACTGACCGACTGTGCTTTGCTTCGGCAGTCGTCAGATTCAAAAGTCTTAATTTTGCTTTGCTTCGACTTGCGATTGTGACAGCGTGATTTTTGCTTGCTTAAGTCGAACAAGTCGCAGTCGACAAGTCAGTCGAGGGCGACTTATTTTTGCTTGCTTAAGTCGAACAAGTCGGAGTGGAAGTCGACCGATTTTTACTTATGCAGCAAAGAAAGCCTCACGTTTGCTTATTTGATTAAAAACAAAATAACTATATGAAGGTTTCAAACTTTTCATTAAATGTTACTAGGGGGCTCTGACCCCTGCGTGCTTCGCACGCCAACCACCGTACGATCTTCTTTATTCATTTCAGATTATCTAGATTATTATATACCCTGTGCAACTCTCTATTTCCATAATATCTATCAGCCCGTCTTTAAAATACCCTGAAACAATGCAGGTCGCTGCTCGGACTCACAATTGGAGTAAAAATGTTTACAATGGCTCCTTTAAAAATGTCCTGCTTTATAATATCCCAATGACTTAATTATCATAAACGCTAGCCGAGGGGACATTAATCTTTCCTCTAATAACATTAACCATTCAGATAAATCTGAGCCATTTAAAATTGAATTTTTCGGATTCCTACCTGCCTTAATTGTACGACTGTAAGTATGTACTACAAAATGTTAATATGCCGTTAATAAAAGGAAACAGATCTGCCAGATGAAGCATATATATCTGAACTAAACAGATAAGTTTCTATATAATCCCTGCTAATTCTTTCTATTTTATGAGGGAATATCAAGTCTTTACAGCAAAAGTAAACAATATAGGGTCGCTGTTTTATTATTTCGTAATCGGTTTCAAAAAGCATATTGGTATTCCTGTAATGGTGAAATCTAAATATTCTCTAAGCAGTCCTTTTTGCATAGTATTCCTTACTTGCCCGTCTCGCCTAACATCTTCAATCTATCTGCTCTGTGATCTACGTAATATGTATATTACGCTCCTGCTCTGCAGTCCTTAACTCCAACTTTTCTCTGAGCTGTTTTGTAAGCATAGTGTTTTTTCTCTACAATCTTAGACTATGTCTTCTCTGTGCTTCGTTCTAAGTATAGTGTTGAAAACTTGCTCTAGTCGACGAATTTCTGCATCCCGCCACGTGGCGGAGTCATTAAAGTCAATTTCACTTTGACATTACTTCAATGCGCCACAATGCCCTTGGGTTAATGTCGACGAAAAGATGGGAGCTGTAATCAAATGTGTGAAGTATTTCTTAAAGCACGTCGAAAATTGCCTCGAGACATTGAGAAAGATTCGATCTTCTTCGTGGTAGCAATACTCGCTCAATTATATTTAATAATAACAGTCGCACTTATCGGCGGTGCTTTTCGTGGCGAAGCCTAATTGCAACAAATCATAAATCATTCAAATCTTTCCAACCGATCTTGATTCAAAAATGGTGTATCTAACACAACTTTTTTATACTCTGTACCAAAGGAATTATAAGTTCGTGCAAATGTATGTAACGGTCAGAAGGAGGCGTGGTAGAACCCCTAAACTATACATATTCTTGATGACTATCAACAGCCGAGTCGATATAGCCATGTCTGTCTGTCCATAGGAGTAAAAGGATCTCAGAGACTACAAGAGCTATGGAGCTGAAATTTTCGCAAAAGATGCGCATAATAGTGACGCAGATGAAGATTTTCGATTTATGTAGATATCTGACCCCCAGCCTCCATAAGAGAATTTCGCGGTTTACTTCTTTTTATGATTTTTTTACTCTGTTACTCTGTTAACCAGTGCGGAGACGAATCCAACAAACCATAGGTCATCAAAATCGGCCCAGCCTTTCTTGAGTTATAAATGGTGTAACTAACATAAATCTTAACTCTCTTTTTATACCCTGTACCGTATGGTACAAAGGGTATATTGTGTTTGTGCACGTCGAAAATGTATGTAACGTACAGAAGGAGACGTCGGAGACCCCCCAAAGTTACCTAAAGTATGATCAGAGTGACTAGAGAAGTCGATATACCCATGTCCGTCTGTCCGTCTGTCTGTCTGTCCGTCTGACCGTCTGTCCGTATGAACGCCGGTAAGAGCTACAGCAACCAAACTTTCAGAGGAGACAAGTTTATTTTATTTTTTTGATATCGGGATTACATTATATAGCTCCCATAGGGGTGTTTCAGAGGACCTCGAAAAAAAGCAAAAGTTTTAGATGGATAATTCGTTTGTTTATGAAGATATATAAACTTGATCAATATCGGTTGACTATATCATATAGCTCCCATAGGACCAATCGGTCAAAAAAACGTGCTTTGTACAAAATTCGTTGTCTTTCGTTTGTTTGTGAAGATACCGTAACCAAATTTGGCATTAAGAAGTTTTTTAGAGTTCCCAAGCACTGTACCAAATGTGGTCAAAATGGGTTGACTATATCATATAGTCCCCATAGGACCGAACGGTCAAAAAAATTGTCGTCTGCGCCCGACTTTAACGTACGCCATCTTTATATATACACATATATAGATAGATGTGTTAGATGTTATTGCCGATAAGGAAAACAAATATTTTAATGTTTTAAATGTTCTTTAATGTATGTTTACGTATGCCTGACTTGCCACTTCAGTGCTTAAAAAAAAGAATAAAACAAAAGAGTAACGGAAACGCAGTACATACACCACGCGTCCATTCACCATACGTACACTCACCATACTTAGTAAATATCTGTGTGGCTTTTTGCAACACTATACTATATGAATACTTCAATATTATTATGTATATCTGTTGTTCCGATAAAAAATTTTGAGCTTGCTGGGGGTTTTAAACTGGTCGGCATCTCGGCGCTCATCATAGGCTTGGCTTCTTAGCACGGGAACCGTGATTGTCGTCCGTGTGGTCGTTGGCCTGCTAGTGACGATTGACTAGGGTCCGCGGGTTATTTAATCTTCTAGTTCATCCTCGTCTTCAAAAATGGCAAAGTTTCTATTGCTGTTTCTTGAAAATTTCGATTTAGCTTAACAAGCAATATATTTTCCAGCACTTCATGACTAAGTCGATTCCTATAGTCAGTGAAAACTAGCCTTAGAGTAGAGAATGCTCTTTCAATCGTCACCTGATATAAATAAAAATTTTAAGTAATAATTTTAAGTGTGCCACAAAAGTGATAGTACAGCAGGCGACATTACACTAAAATGCGAATTTCTTCTATATTGTTCAAATTTTTCAAAAACTAATGATGAGGTTTTCTTAAATGTATATTTTTAAACAATAATCAAAAATAAAAACAATAATTCGTCAACGGGTTGGCTTAGATTCTAAAAAAAACATAAAAAAAACGTGATTTCATCGCCACAAAGGTCTTAGTACACTTGGTCGGAATGACGCATTTACGTCGCTTGCAGCTGGTTGCTTTTGATTTTTGTAACGGGACTTTTTTGATTATGCTTTGCTTCACTTTCGTTTGCATGTTCGAAGTTTTGCGATAGCAAAAGTTGACCTATTACCTGTAAAAATGACGCGCAAGGAGCTCTCATTAGAGGAACGTAAAATAATTTTGAATTTGCATGTAAAAGATGGAAAACCCTATTCCGAAATTGGAAAAATAGTTTCGAGACCCCGGTCAAGTGTCCATAACGTCGTTGTTCGTTTTAAAAACGAGGGTCGGGTTGAGAACAAGCCCAGGAATGGTCGTCAGACAAAATTAAATTATGGGGACAAGCGCATTATTAAACTTATTATCGACAAGGACCCATTTCAAAGCGCTGTGAAAATCAGTTCCATTATTTCAACAACAATCCCAAAGGCCGTGCACCCGGAAACCATACGTAGAACTATTAAAGAGCTTGCAATTTACTTGTCCACACCTAATAAAAACTACATGTGTCAAAAAAAAAAGACTAAAGCGACTAATATTTGCCAAATCATACATTATCCTAACGCGTTCTGGCGTCAGGTTATATTGTCGGATGAGTCGAAATACAATATTTTTAAGTCAGATGGACGCTATAGATTTGGCGGCGGCCTGGAGATGCCTAAAACCCAAGTATATTATTAAGTCGGTAAAGCACGGTGGTGGTGGTCAAATGGTTTGGGGTTGTATGAGCGCTGCCGGCGTCGGTTACTTAGGGTTTCATGGATGGTATTATGAATCATAAAGCCTGCATTGGTATCCTTAAAAATAACTTCGACAAAGTGCTTTGAAATGGGTCCTTGTCGATAATAAGTTTAATAATGCGTTTGTCCCCATAATTTAATTTTGTCTGACGACCATTCCTGCGCTTGTTCTCAACCCGCCCCTAGCTTTTGAAACGAACAACGACGTTATGGACACTTGACCGGGGACTCGAAACTATTTTTCCAATTTCGGAATAGGGTTTTCCATCTTTTACATGCAAATTCAAAATTATTTTACGTTCCTCTAATGAGAGCTCCTTGCGCGTCATTTTTACAGGTAATAGGTCAACTTTTGCTATCGCAAAACTTCGAACATGCAAACGAAAGTGAAGCAAAGCATAATCAAAAAGTCCCGTTACAAAAATCAAAAGCAACCAGCTGCAAGCAACGTACATGCGTCATTCCGACCAAGTGCACTAAGACTTTTGTGGCGCTGAAATCACGTTTTTTTTATGTTTTTTTTAGAATCTAAGCCAACCCGTTGACGAATTATTGTTTTTATTTTTGATTATTGTTTAAAAATATTGATTGTGTAGTAGGGTGTTCTTTCCTCGTCTTTGATATTGTGTCGTAAATGCCCTCTGTTTGACCCTTTATTAAAATTCCACGTTTTTTCTTCTTTGTGGTTTATGTTTATTTGTATGTTTGTGTTGTATCCAGTTTTATGTGTATTTAATCAAAACGAAAAATGCGCGTGCAGAGTGTCTGCTTACTTTGACAATTATTTCCAACTAAAAAACACGGTCAAGCTCACGATCAGCGTGCACTCAGTGAGGCTGGAAGTGCAGCTTTTCACCACAGCTTTGTGTTTGTTTGCGGAGTTTGACCGGAGCTTTATAGCGCAAGCAGTGACGACAACGTCGGCGGAGGAAGAGCCCGTGGCGCTGAAGACACAGTGGACCGTGGCCTCGCATCTGACTGAATGCGTGTTTGAGTGGACGAGGCGCGGGAATGCAGGCGCGACCGCGGAGGTAAGTTTGGCCGCCTGGAGGCACGCATGTGGAGTAGCGTGTGGTGGTCCTTTTTACAGATGCGGCACACATCGCTGCTCCTGCACGAATTGCTGGAATGCTGGTGGGCCAAGCAGTTTGGGCAGTACTTATTTATAAGTACTACTCGGAGGCGCTTCTCAGCGCTGAGGTTGAGAAACCGCTGGCACTTCCGCAGTGGGTGTACTCCACGGCACACCCGACAACGGAAGGAGTCTACTCCTCTAGGGCGGCTTCGTTCTTGGCTGTGTGAGCGAGATGACATGTTTGGACTAGTACGAGAGGAAAAAAAATACAATATTAGTAGTTAATAAGGATGAATAGTGATATGGGGGACAACACTTGATTAGTCGGACTTTAGACTGGACTCTACAGGAAGTAGAATTAATTTGGCCACTGGCCGCTTAATGGTACCACGAGCAGTCATGATGTCTACAACGCGGACCACGCTATCAGCACCGGGAAAGGTGCTTTGGATCCTGCCAAGGCGCCATTCATTAAGGGGTAGATTGTCTTCTTTGACAATCACCATGTCGCCTGGCTGCATATTTCTCGTGGGGAGTTGCCATTTATTTCTTTTGTGCAACTCCTTAAGGTATTCTTCCTTCCAACGTAGACAAAACTGCTGGTTTAGAGCCTTCAGACGTTGCCATCGATTAATAATGGACATTGCGGTTTCCTCGATCTCTGGCTCTGCGATGGATAGGAGCGGACCGCCTATTAGGAAGTGACCTGGACTTAGGGCCAGCAGATCAGCAGGATTCTCGGACATGGGCGAAATTGGACTGAAATTTAGGCACGCTTCGATCTTAGAGAGCAATGTCGACAGTTCTTCGAATGTATATTTGATGGAGGAAGTCGACTTGTAAAAAAGCGATTTAAAGCTTTTAACTCCAGCCTCCCACAAACCGCCCATGTGTGGTGCATTAGGAGGGTTGAAACGCCACGTAAGGTTGTGACAGCTGTACCGTGATGTAAGGTTGGCCTTTGTAACTGCCAGAAAGTCACGGGAAATGGCTTTTGAGGTTCCTACAAAATTCTTCCCGTTGTCGGAAAAGAGTTGTTGCGGGCAGCCTCGCCTCGCCACAAAGCGGGCAAAGGCTGCCAAGAATTTTTCCGTTGTAAGATCGGAGGTAGCTTCTAAATGGATTGCTTTTGTGCTAAAACACACAAAGACGCAGACGTATCCCTTTGTGATTAGACACGCCCGGCATGTGTAGTTTTTAATATCGAATGGGCCAGCAAAATCTACCCCTGTGTGGGTAAAAAACGTTGTTCTCTCCTTGGGTAACACACCCATGAGCTGGGTCTGTAGTCTCTTTCGATGAACTACACAGACTCGGCAGGAGTTGACAGTAGCCTTAGCCAAGTTCCGAAGCTTTGGGATCCAATATCTCGCACGAATGAGACGTGTCATCACCTGGTTTCTACCATGTAGTGAAACGCGGTGTGTGAACCGAGCAAGGAGTTTCGTGAAAGCGCATGAATATGGAATAATGATCGGATGTCGTTCGTCATAGCTTAGATTTTCCGACGAACTTATGCGCCCGCTTGCTCGTAAAACCCCCTTCGGGTCAAGGAATGGATTTAAGTTGCAGATACTACTGGAAGATGGAACCGGTTGCCGATTCAGCAAACACCGGTATTCTTTGGAGTACTCTGCGCGTTGAGTATGCGCAATTAAACGATCTTGCGCATCTGAAAGTTCGTTGTTGCTGAGGTCAATGGGAAATTTAGTTTCGGATTTTCGACACCTTTTGAAGAACCGTAGAAGTGCTCTTCCAAACTCCGAGAAGCGATCCATGATGCTGAGCCGTGCAGGGATCGTTGACAAGTTGCATTTGAGGGGCCGTTGCTCTAACTTTGTCTCGTGGAGTGGCTCGACAGGTGCCGGCCATAGATCTTGCCTTAAAGTCAGCCATTCTGGCCCACGCCACCATAGGTTGCTATCAGCAAGATCTTGAGGTGTCGCGCCTCTGCTAGCCAAGTCGGCAGGATTATGTTCGGACCTTACGTGAGACCACTTTCCAACAACGGTAGACTTCGTGATTTTGGCTACTCTGTTAGCAACGAAAGTGGTCCACCTACATGGAGGCTTGTTCAGCCAAGCCAGAACGATCGTGGAATCTGTCCAATAGAAAACTTCATAATTGTTCACAGGTAATTGTGGAAGTAGCGCCGCTGATAAGTCGGCAAGGAGAACAGCACCACACAATTCTAGACGCGGTAAGGAAACAGTCTTGACTGGAGCAACTCTGGTTTTCGCCGCTAGCAGATGAGCTGTTATTTCGGATTCCGTTTCCACTCGCACATAAATCGCAGCTCCAAACGCACGTTGAGAAGCGTCACAGAACCCGTGGAACTGCAACTTAGCTCTTGGATAGTATTGGACCCACCTTGGAATGCGGACCTGTTGGAGAGCAGGGTAGCTCAGTAAGAAGTCCTGCCACCTTTTAAGAAGCTCACTTGGCAAAGCATCATCCCAACCGAGTTCCTCTAGCCAGATCTCCTGCATGAAGATCTTCGCCCGGACAACGAATGGAGCAAGCCAGCCGGCTGGATCGAACAATTTGGCAATCTGGGATAGGACTTCCCTTTTCGTAAACGTGGAATTCACTACGACCTCGGCTGGCTGGAAGTAAAAGTCGTCAGTGAAGGCCTGCCATCTCACACCCAGTGTCTTTGCTGAGCTAGCGTCATCAATTTCGAGGAAGTCTTCACGGAGCAAATGATCCTTGGGAATATCTTTTAACACATCTTTGGCATTGGAAGTCCACTTTCTTAACGGAAAACCAGCACTGTCGAACGCTGCTTGAAGTTCTTTTACCGCTGCAGTGGCTGTTGAGGTCGTATGCATGCCAGCAAGTACATCATCCACATACATTGACTGCGATATGATGTCACTTGCAAGCGGATATTGTCCACGAACATCTTGGGCGAGCTGTTGTAGGACCCGGATGGCCAGAAATGGAGCACAGTTCACCCCAAAGGTAACTGTGTTGAGCTCGTAGTCGTTGAGCTCACCGTCTCTACTTCGAAATAGAATTCTTTGAAAATGTCTTTGATTGGGATGTAGTAATATTTGCCGATACATTTTAGTAATATCGGCATTGAAAACGTAGAGGAAGAAACGCCACTTTAGAATCTGCGTAGTCAGTTCGGATTGGAGGACGGGACCTGGATGCAGGACATCGTTTAAACTATTGCCATTCGATGATGGACTGGAGGCGTTAAACACAACGCGGAGCTTGGTAGTGGTGCTGTCTGGTTTGAAAACAGCATGATGAGGCAGGTAAAAGTTATTAGCATCATTGGAGGGGGGAATTTTGGTCATGTGACCTAAATCCAGGTATTCTTGGATAACGGAGTCGTACTGCTCTTTTAAAGGAATGTTTTTTTTCAAACGAGCTTCGTTCTTTAGAAACTGAGCCAGTGCGATGGATCTTGAATGACCCAGGTTGATGTGGTCAGGGTCCTTAAACGGTAGTGTTACCACATATCGACCATTGTCATTTTTTGTAGTAGTGCGAACAAAATTATCTTCGCAAATGGAGTCGGAATCTGCTACCAGCGTTGCTGGTAGTTCCTCCACCTCCCAAAACTTGTTGAGGAGATTTTCGAGTCGCTGTTCTGAATTAACCGTTATTCTCGTGCTATATGAGGATATCTTTGGACTATTTGATTCCGCTACTGGTCCTGTCAAAATCCATCCGAAAATGGTTTCTTGGCCAAATAGGGATCCACAGATTTTCTCTTGCGAGCCTCCTGTCATGACCGAAGGATAGATATCACCGCCTATGAGAACATCCGTCTGCGAATTCTTGTAAAATAAAGGATCGGCGTATTGCAGATTCGGCAAGTCCTGAAGAAAACTTTGAGGAATTGGAACCGTCGGAAGAGTCCCTGCGACTTTTGGAAGGACAAGCGCTGAAGTCTCAATTCGCATCCAGGGCTTAGTAGGGGAGCCAATATGGAAGTGACATAACTTCCTAGCCTTGGCTGTAACGGTCTGATTCAAGCCTGATACTTCTGTCTCAACAGATTGATACGGAAGCTTGATCAGGTTGAACAGCCGTTTGGAGATGAACGAGCCCTCTGACGCTGGGTCGATTAACGCACGCGCTTTATAACATACCCCGTTATGGTGTATGTTTATCATAGCCGTGCCGAGAAGAACACAATGAGTGTTCGCCGTAAAATAGTTCTGTACATTGGATGGAGTGGACTGTACGATGCGATTTTGTGAACTTGGATCTGCAGGAACTGGTGCAGAGGAGGAGGAAGGGGAGCCACCACGGTGCAGAAGCGTGTTGTGGCGACCTTTGCAGGTGAAACAGTTGTGCGGACTTGAGCAATCCTTAAGCTGATGTCCTCTAGCGAAACAGTTTAAGCACAATTTCAACTGCTTTATGTAGTTAGCCCTTTCATTGACAGCCATTTGGAGGAATTTCGGATAGAGACGGATCGGGTGATTCTCTTTTGAGCAAAGCTTGCACGTCTGAGGCTTAACATTGACCTTGGTCTCAAATGAGTTCACCATTTTTGAACTTGGTTCCTTTCGAGCAGACCTTGATTGAGTTTGCGTGCTGCTGCTCGGCTTCACGTCTTCTATCGCTTCTAAAGTGCGATAGCGATCGAGCAAGAAGCTTTCCATTTCTCTCGATAATGGCATCTCGGACTTGTTTTGGAGGGACTGCTCCCACAAGGAAAGAGTGCTTTTTGGCAGTTTAGACGAGCACAGGAAAACAAGGAGACAGTCAAAATTCTCGGTGCTGACTTCCGATAGCGACAGAGCCGTTAAACATCCTTGGACCGTAGTCTGGAGGTCTTTGATGGCAGCACCAGATTCCTGGGTAATTGTGGGGAGATTGAACAGGACCTTAAGCTGGCTGTTGATAAGTAGTCGCTTATTTTCAAATCTCTCAGTCAGAGCGCGCCATGCTAAAGCGAAACCATCGTTTGTCAGTGGAGACTTTGACACGATTGTCTTTGCTTCTCCACTCGTTTTCGAGTTGAGGTGGAAGAGTCGTTCGACGGGAGTCAGAGTAGGATTATTTATATAGACTGCCGTGAATATGTCTCGGAACGTTGGCCACTTCAAATAGTCCCCACCAAATATTTTAGTGTGGACAGGAGGAACGCTACAACCTCGAGGCTGAAAACTAGCCGTTGGTGCGCTAACTGGAGTGGAGGCGTTCTCGATCTGCTCATGGAGATCTGATACGCACTGCTCATATAACGTATATGAGAAGTCATAAAGTCAGACTTTGGTGGTTTCTTAGGGATTGAGGGCGAATTATCTCTGGAAGTCGATGGACTTGACTGAGGTTTCGATGCACCAGGAATTGTAAGCTGCTTCTTAGGATTGCGATCACTTGACATAATAGGCTCTCAATGAGCCGCGGGGACAAACAAAGGTTGGATTGCGCAACCCAGACAACAATACGCAACACGTGTTGGTGTATACTCGGATAAGCGAGCAACGATCAGAGAAAAGACAAAATTGGAGAAATTTAGGAATATTAATGAAAGACACCGTTGTAATTTGTTAAGCAAGGCCAATTTTGTGAAAATGTGTAATGGTTTATTGCTGCACAAAATTCACAATCAATAAGGATTCGAGTATAAAACCTTTAAATATGGATAAAAAAGTACGGACTAATATAATGTTGCATAGACCTTCTATTTTTAATTCAAATTGTATCTTATTATTTTTTTTTGTTTTATAAAAATGAGACAAATGTATATAAAAATTTTTTTTTTTCCGATTTCAAAAAATTTTATAAAAAATTATTTAAACAAATAAATAAAAATTTTATAAAAAATTTTTAAATGTCACACGGATTGGAAAAAATGCATATACCCAAACTACTGGTAGAGTATTTTGCATAAACGGCCACTGGAAACTGCTGCTTGTGTACTTTGTAATTTGTGTGCGTATGTATTTTTGGAAAACACGGAACACAAAAGTCACCAAAAAAATAGATGTGTGTTTGTATGGAGGATGTGTGTGTGTATCCCTTTTTCTTGTTTTTCCTCCTTTTTATATTTGAAGAAAGCACACACAAAAAAAACACCTCAAGTGGCAAACGGATTAGTAAAAACGCATATGCCCAAAAATTGTAGGTAGGGTATGTTACACAAACGGCCACTGGAAACTAAGCAACGGCTGTTTGCTTATGTATGTGTGTGTGTAAAGAGTGTGGGAGACAAAAAACGCTTAAATAATGTGTGGACTGTAAGTGGAATACGTGTGGAATGTCTTTTTGCCGCCTTTTTGCGAAATTCACCACGGCACAAAAGATGTAAATGGAATAACACAAAAAATGCAACTTGTATTTTATATTTTTATTATAGGTTAATAATTGGATAATTCGTGTTAGTTAGCAGTAGTAGTATATGTTGGAAATTTGTGGTTTTATATTTATTTTTTTTTTTTAAGTCTAGAATGTATAATAATTTTTTTTCTTTTTGGAGGCGGATGGTTGCAATGTTGGTTTTTTTTTTTTTTTTTGGAAATGCTAATTTTATGATTTTAGTTATACTGGAAGGAGAGCTTGATTTTCCTTTTATCCAGTTTTAACGTAGTAATTTATATTGTTTATTGTTATTGGATTTTAATCAATTTTAGTTTTGTAGGATTATAGTGGAAGAAAAAATGTATTTTCTTGTGGGCCCACTTTTGACGTAGTAAGTTATAAATTGATTTTTTTTCTCTTTTCTTTTTTTTTTTTACACACAACACCACCTCCAAAATTGGAAAACACTAAAAGGAAAAAAAAGTGCACTACTTATCGGATTTTTATTGTTGAGGAGAAGTCCACCGTTGCGAGCTGGGGATGCGGATCGAGGGGAAATTTTTCCAAAGCTATAGTTGCATCCGGCTCGAAGGACCAATGATTGTGTAGTAGGGTGTTCTTTCCTCGTCTTTGATATTGTGTCGTAAATGCCCTCTGTTTGACCCTTTATTAAAATTCCACGTTTTTTCTTCTTTGTGGTTTATGTTTATTTGTATGTTTGTGTTGTATCCAGTTTTATGTGTATTTAATCAAAACGAAAAATGCGCGTGCAGAGTGTCTGCTTGCTTTGACAATTATTTCCAACTAAAAAACTAGGTCAAGCTCACATTCAGCGTGCACTCAGTGAGGCTGGAAGTGCATCTTTTCACCACAGCTTTGTGTGTGGGCGGAGTTTGACCGGAGCTTTATAACGGAGTAAGTCTTAACCCACTCATGCCGTCGTGGCATGAACAAATATACATTTAAGAAAACCTCATCATTAGTTTTTGGAAAATTTTAACAATATAGAAGAAATTCACATTTCAGTGTAAAATCGCCTGCTGTACTATCACTTTTGTGGCACACTGTATATATAACTAGCGTTACCCGGCGCGCTTCGCTACGCAAAAAATTGATTACTAAAAAGATTTGATTTCTAAACACAATAATGTACAAAATAAAATGAAATAATTTGTATTTTTATTTCGGAAAAAGAAAAGCAACGTTCAATTTAATACAATTGAATACACAACATTTTTTGTTTTATTTTGTGGTGCATAAATAAACAAATTTTTCGGTGCTCCAACTCTCGAAGATGCAACGTACAGTTGACCGTGAGAAAAGCAAGCTTCCTCTAAATTAACTCAACACAACTGGAGCGTTTTCCCTTGGGCTATGTTGACGGTCATAGTTGTATTAATGAGATGCGCGGTATTAGTAAAATTACACCTTTTGCTTTGCCAGTGAGAATTGTTGCTTGAATTAAATTTGGCATCAATTTCTTCATTGAAAGTCTCGTCCCATTACAAAGTTTCGGTGCATTAAGATTTCGGAGAAGTATAATCGATTAACCAACTTTCAAATTCAAATTATGCGGTGGCATGCCTGGTGGTTCCAAAGAATTTAAAAATTCGACCGGATAATTGACTGCGTCTTCATCATTCATAGCAGTATCAATGGATTTATACCTTACCGAATCACCTGGCAATTTATCCTGGATGTGGAAATTGATTTCATTGACATTGATATTTTTTGGTGCTAAAATTGCACATTCTCGTAACCAATCATGGTTATTGTAATTTTAAACAATATTTGGAAAAATGCGATCAATGAGTTCTTGTTTTGATGATACAATTATGCAAAAGTTATTCGGTAACGTGATAAACCCATTTTGATCACTTGCAACTTTTCCATCGCCAATCTTCAGCAATTGCTTTGAAAACTCACTTGCTGATGAATCATTTTGAAGACGCACAAGCATATTGGTCGTCAACGAAAGCCTTTGTACGTGTGCCCACAAAAATGAACTTTTCAAACATGTATTAATTTCATCAGTTGGTGTTGATCTCGGAATAACAGGCAACGTTTGACGAAAATCACCAGAAAACAATATTAATGCACCGCCAAACAGCTGTGAACTCCGTCTCAGATCTTGTAATGTTCGATTTAAGGCTTCCAAAGGTTTTTTATGGGCCATTGGACATTCGTCCCATAAAATAAGGGATGTTTGTTGTAAGACTTTAGCCATTCCAGAACTCCTTAATATATTGCATGTTGGTGTTTCAATTGCTTGCATGTTCAATGGCAATTTCAAGGCGGAATGTGCTGTGCGGCCGATATCAAGTAATGTAGCTGCAATACCGGAAGAAGCACGTGCCAATGCGATTTTTTGTTCCGACCGAATCGTTGCCAGTATCAATGAAATCAAAAATGTTTTTCCAATGCCGGCAGGTGCATCCAAAAAATATAATCCACCAGTGTTGTCATTGACAGCTTGCATCACTTTGTCTTCTTTGTCATCGTTTTGTTGATCATTTAATTGTGGAGTATACGTTTGTACGAAAGCACGCAATTCATCACGATCGAATTGCTGTTCGCGTTGCAATTCTCGTTCAAATAAATCATCCATTGGACGATTTGGTGGTGTCAATCCTAATTGCCCTAATGCTTTATTTGCAATCGTAAGGCACAAATCTTCGATCAAGGCTTCATTATACATTTCCAATGTCAGCAGCAATGCAGGATCAGTTGAACGATGTCGAAGTCGAATCAAAATGTCTTCAGCCATGAAATCTTTGTATTTATTCCATAATTCCAGTAGATTATATGGAAAACATGTTGATATTATGATCGCAAATAACATACGAATTTGATTTGGTGGAGATGCAATTGATGCATCACGAAGCGTAGCATCCCAATGCGTATCATCTTCCAGCAAATGCAATTGTTGACATGCTTCACGGTAAGTGGCGCACAGTTGACCATTGACAGTTCGTAAATGTTGGAATGATTGAGGTTCATGTACGTTCACCAACAACAGTCGTAAGTAAAAACATTCAACATTAGCTGGACTAATTGTATAAATGCGTCCCAAAGTATCTGTTCGAAAAATACCTGGATAACCATCAACAGATGTGCCTTGTTTGCGACGTTGAAATTTTTTTGTTGATGCGTTCCATGTGAAATAGTGAGGCACTTCCGAATATAGCAAAGTTCTGGCAAATTCATCCGTTTCATATAACTGGAAATAAGCTGTCAGAGAAGTTGCCTTTGGCTCTACTGCTCTTTATTCGGCATTTGCAGCAGTGAAGTAAACACGTTCGCCGTTTTCAAGATGAACTGCCAAATGTACAACAACCGGATGTCTGTCATGAATTGGAAACGATAAAATTCGCCATACAGCTTCGTTGGTACTAATATAGCGCCCCATTTGGTACTGCAAAATTTCATCATGACTATTTTCAGGAGTCACTCCAAAAACAGCCATATCGCTGCCCTTATTCACATACTTGCAAATATATTTGATTGATTTTACAGAATTGCAATATTCTACATTTATGTGAGCGTTGAACATTTTTGGAAGTATCGGTGAGTCCGGAACTATCCACCGGTTATCGATTTCAACGTCTTCATTTTGAAGTTTAATTACAGTTGATTTAGCGTTGTCTTCAGTTGATCGTCGATGATACTGTGGATATCTATCATCTCCTGTAATTGTTTCAGCAATCAATTGCTTTGGAAAACGTTTCTTGCAGTACAGTATATACATACATAATTGAATGTAAAAGCAAAACATTGAAAATTATAAATTTAATTAATTCAAAGTTTTGTCGCAAAACAATCGCACAGGAATTCCGCAACGAGCTACAAATCAGCGAATGCAAAGAAGAAATGCATTGGTAGACAATTCTGAGACTAGCTCGATGTGAATTGCCTTTGAAGCGAAACAAACGAATAAAGCAGCGTAAGTCTTCTACGGCGCTTTGCCTCTGAGTTTGAAGGACGTAAAGAAAGGGCCGCAGAAGTCAACTCCGGTAATAAGGAACGGTCGTTCTCCGCGCAGTCGATCTGCTGGCAAGTTGCCCATAATTTGCTTTAATAGGTGCGGCTTATAGTGAAAACAAATTACGCATTTACGGACGACTTTTCTTATAAGTTCCCTTGCATTAATTATCCAAATCCTTTCTCTCAAAAGGGATAAGAGTATTCTTGGTCCTGCAAAACCAAGAAGAAGAAGAAAGAAGAAGAAAATCGGTGATTTTGTGGTATCAAAGCCTGGTGCTTTGCCTCAAAGGGTATTTCCGCATTTGCTAGTCGATCACCAACTCTCGTCACACACACTATAGAATGGTTCAGTTTCATATCTTGCAAGAACGGTGACAAACGTTGTAAGCTTGGTTGTAAAAACTTGATTAAGTTCGGCAGCAGATACGTGCAAGACTGTTGCTGTAAGAGAGCGGTCAGGCTTTAGGCTGTGAAACCGTGTTACAGAAGTGCTCTTCACATAGACGCTCCTCTTCTGTAAATCTTTTCTCTGTAACTTTGCAGTCCTCTACTTCCCAGAATTTCTTAACTAAAACATCAATAGGCATTTCTTTGAATATCGCGAAACACTGCTGAACACGAATTGGCTTGCTTTTACCAACGTTGCCGCCGACAATCCAGCCGTATGCAGTGTTTATTAGGTATGGCATGTTTTCGCCTAAACTAATTTTTCCTTCTCTAATAGCGTCAAAGAATCCCTCTGTGTTGATTAAAACTTGAATTTTATTTGGCTCGTAGAATTTCGGGTCAGCTAGTTCTATTCCCTTTGGGATTTTCCATTTAGAAGTTTCAAATCGATGCTGAGGCTGCATGGCACATATTTTTTTTACGATAGAGAAATTTGATGACCATACAAAGTTTGAATATTTTGATTTTAATGTGGCAAAAGTATTAAAGTGGATTTTCTGCGCCGAGTCAGAAATACCATAAACTTCGAGATCCACGCTTTCTTTGTTGAGTTGCAGCGTTTAGCTGTTTCTTTAGTTATAAAGTTTGATTCAGAGCAAGAGTCTAGTAATGCCCTAACAATGTGAAATTGGCCTTGTTTGTCTTGGATTTGAACGAGGGCAGTTGGCAGTACACCCAGTTTGGCTGTACTAGCAAGTAATGTTGTGCCGACAGGTTGACTTCCCGTGTGTTGAGTTGTTGCAGAAATGTTTTGGGATGTAGGCATGTTTGATGATTTCCCAAAATTGTGCAGAAGCGTGTGATGTACTGATCGGCATACTTTGCACCTTGACTTGGACTGGCAATCTTGAATCCAGTGTGTCTTACGAAGACAATTGAAGCATGCTTTAGCCCTTTTGATTGTGTCAATGCGTTGTTGCAGTGAAAGCTCACTGAATGCCTTGCAATTGCCTATGTAATGGGCACTTAATTTGCATTGCAAGCATTCAACCTTTGTGTGGAGGAATGATTTTGTAATCCTTTGTTGTGTCCGCTGTTCCGGTTGGGCTGCATGTTGGCCTTCTAGGAATTGACAGCGTCTATTGAGGATGCTACAGAAATCTTCCCAAGTTGAGAGTTTTTCGAAACTCTGCTGTTCATTGTACTTGGTTTTCGTTTCGGAATCTCCCTTCGCAAGAATTATATGAATCATGATGCTATTCATTATTTCCTCAGCAGACCCTAACGAGAGAAGTGATCCACGTATAGCGGATGCATTGTCGATGAGTTTCTGCAAATTCATCGCCTTAGGCTGTTTAATGGTAGGCAAACTGAATAAACTCGAGATACAATCCATGAATATTAAGACATTATTATCGTATCGAGCATCTAATCTTGCCCACGCTTTCTGATAGTTTTCTTCTGTGACTTGGAACGACTGCACAACCTCGAGTGCAGGTCCCGACAAGCTGTCAAGAAGATAGTTAAACTTATCGATTGTGGGTATGTGTTGATCGCTATGAATCAGGTTTGTGAATGATGATTTGAACCTCTTGAAGGTTGCGTATTTGCCATCGAAACTAGGCAGTTTTAATTTTGGCAGTCGATGACTATGCGTAGCTCCCGGAGCTATAGAAGAGTGCATGAAACTTGTCTCTGGTACCACATGTACGCTGGATTGACGCTTTTCTTGAATGAGTGACATTATTTTAACCTTGACGGGAATAAAAAGTTCTTCTTGATTACCACGTTCGTTATCTTCATTGTACAAGGTTTCGATTTGAGTTTGTAACTGTGTTAAGTGGCTATAATGGGATTCAAGAATCTGCAGTCTACAATTAAGCGCCTCAGCATCTCCCTCCTCGCCTTTCTCAATAACCTTAGCATAAATGTCTTTGATGTGCCTTTCAAACAAAGTACGTTGAGACTTAAGCGTTGATAAGCAGCGCCGTCGATAGTAGCACTAGGCTCCGAGATTGTATTGGGTCGTTCACTAAGTAATTTCGTTTGATGACCACAGCTGATCTTATTGAATTTTTTCGCAGCAAACTTCACACTTAACCGCCTTACCTTTATATATTTAAACAGCTGATATAGTAAGGTTTTTTTGTAAAAAATTTTGTTACATTTTTTGGAATAGTTTTTGTTTGGTGCCCTATCGAAGATAGAAGATCGAAAACAGCATTTTCGGCATATTTTACTGTTTTACTATCAAAATGTAAAAATGCAGTTCATGCAAGGCGAAAATTATGTGATGTGTACGGAGAAGATGTGTTGACCGAACACATTTGGCCAATGCCAAAATTGGTTTGAAAAATTTAATTCCGGCAATTTCAATCTTGAGGATGCACCACGTCCTGGAAGGCCTCTTGAAGCCGATGTGGAGAAAATAAAGTCGTTGGTCAATGCAAATTGTCGAATAACAACTCGAGAGATTGCTGAAAGATTAAATTTGTCTAACGCAACCGTTCACAAGCACATGAAACGTCTAGGATTAATTTCTAAGCTTGACATATGGGTTCCTCATGTTCTTACAGAACGAAATTTGCTTCGTCGCATTAACGACTGTGATTTGCTTATCAAACGTCAAAGAAGTGATCCATTTTTGAAGCGCATTGTTACTGGCGACGAAAAGTGGGTTGTTTACAAGAATGTAAAGCGCAAGAGATCATGGTCTAAAAAGGATGAACCAGCTCAAACCACTTAGAAGACCGATAGTCATCAAAAAAAGGTTATGTTGTCTGTTTGGTGGGATGTCAAAGGGATCGTTTATTTTGAGCTTTTGCCCGACAATACCACGATTAATTCTGAAGTGTATTGTGATCAGCTGGACAAATTGAGTGATGCACTCAAAGAGAAGAGGCCAGAATTGATCAATAAAAAGGTGTAGTGTTCCACCAGGATAATGCGAGACTTTATACAAGTTTGATGACTCGCCAAAAGCTTTTACAGCTTGAATGGGATGTGCTACCACACCCACCATATTCTCCAGACTTGGCACCTTCGGACTATCACTTGTTCCGGTCAAAAATTTTATGAGCGTGGAATCAATCTCTTGCCCGAAAGATGGCAAAAGGTATTGGATTAAAATGGAGAACATGTAATTTCATAAAATGTTTTACACAATAAAAAAATCGTGTTTACATTGCACTAAAAAAAACGAAATTACTTAGTGAACGACCCAATATCTTCGATTTCAAACATGATTTAAGTTTATTGAAATGCCAAGCAACAACTATTTGTAACAACACCAGCGCAAATTTACAATGTTGATCAATAGCAGCAATAATAATCAGTAACGAAATGCAACGACTTTAACCACTGTGCTCTGTTAAGCTTAACAGCGCTAACTAAAGTATCAACGAAGACTGTGTACAGCGTAACCGACGATAACAATGTTATGTCAACTTTAACAGAGACTCGCAAAAAGAAATAACCAAAGATAGCGTACGTTAAAGTCGGGCGCAGACGACTTTGGGATACCCTGTACCACCACATTGCAATTAAGTCCGACACATTGCTTAAAACCTCCAAAAGATATTTTATTCGGCAAATTAAAAAAAAAGAAATCAGTCGAATTTTGCACCAAACAATTTTTTTGACCGATCGGTCGTATGGGGACTATATGATATAGTCAACCGATTTTAATCAAATTTAGTACACTGATTGGGAACTATAAAAAACTCCCGACATCCAAATTTGGTTCCGATATCTTCAAAACCAAACGAAACACAACGAATATTGTAAAAAAATGGCGTACGTTAAAGTCGGGCGCAGACGACTTTGGGATACCCTGTACCACCACATTGCAATTAAGTCCGACACATTGCTTAAAACCTCCAAAAGATATTTTATTCGGCAAATTAAAAAAAAAGAAATCAGTCGAATTTTGCACCAAACAATTTTTTTGACCGATCGGTCCTATGGGGACTATATGATATAGTCAACCGATTTAGATCAAATTTAGTACACTGATTGGGAACTATAAAAAACTTCCGACTGCCAAATTTGGTTCCGATATCTTCAAAACCAAACGAAACGCAATGAATTTTGTAAAAAAAGCGTTTTTTTGACCGACTGTTCCTATGGGAGCTATATAATATAGTCAACCGATTTTGATCAAATTTGCTACAGTGCTTGGGTACTCTAAAAGACTTCTTAATGCCAAATTTGCCAACAATATCTTTACAAACAAACGAAACGCAACGAATTTTGTACAAAAAACGATTTTTTGACCGATTGGTCCTATGGGAGCTATATGATATAGTCAACCGATTTTGATCAAATTCGGAACAGTGCTTGGGAGCTCTAAAAAACTTCTTAATGCCAAATTTGGTTACGGTATCTTCACAAACAAACGAATCACAACGAATTTTGCACAAAACACGTTTTTTTGACCGATTGGTCCTATGGGAGCTATATGATATAGTCATCCGATTTTGATCAAATTTGCTGCAGTGCTTGGGAACTCTAAAAAACTTCTAAACGCCAAATTTGGTTACGATATCTTCACAAACAAACGAAACACAACGAATTTTGTACAAAAAAACTTTTTTTCGACCGATCGATCCTATGGGAGCTATATGATATAGTCAACCGATTTTGATAAAATTCGGAACAGTGCTTGGGAGCTCTAAAAAACTTCTTAATGCCAAATTTGGTTACGGTATCTTCACAAACAAACGAATCACAACGAATTTTGCCCAAAACACGTTTTTTTGACCGATTGGTCCTATGGGAGCTATATGATATAGTCATCCGATTTTGATCAAATTTGCTGCAGTGCTTGGGAACTCTAAAAAACTTCTAAACGCCAAATTTGGTTACGATATCTTCACAAACAAACGAAACACAACGAATTTTGTACAAAAAAACTTTTTTTCGACCGATCGATCCTATGGGAGCTATATGATATAGTCAACCGATTTTGATAAAATTTGGTACAGTGCTGGGGGTCTCTAAAAAACTTCCGAATGCCAAATTTGGATGCGATATCTTCATAAGCCAACGAATCATCCATCTAAAATTTTGGTATTTTTTGAGGTCCTCTGAAACATCCCCATGGGAGCTATATAATGTAACCCCGATATCGAAAAAATAAAATAAACTTGTCTCTTATGGAATAATAAGGGATCTTATCAGAAAGTTTGGTTGCTCTAGCTCGTACCATCTCTGAGATCTAGGCGTTCATACGGACAGACGGACAGACGGACATGGGAATACCGACTTCTCTAGCCACCCTGATCATATTTTAGGTAACTTTGGGGAGTCTCCCACGTCTCCTTCTGTATGTTACATACATTTTCGGCTTGCACAAACTTAATATACCCTTTGTACCATACGGTACAGGGTATAAAAAGCGTTTTTTTGACCGATTGTTCCTATGGGAGCTATATGATATAGCCAACCGATTGTGATCAAACTTGGTGCAGTGCTTGAGTACTCTAAAAAACTTCTTCTTCTAATGCCAAATTTGCTAACAATATCTTTACAAACAAACGAAACGCAACGAATTTTGTAGAAAAAACGATTTTTTGACCGATTGGTCCTATGGGAGCTATATGATATAGTCAACCGATTTTGATCAAATTTGTAAGAGTGCTTGGGAACTCTAAAAAACTTCCTCTTGCCGAATTTGGTTCCGATAAAACACCGAACACCGACGAAACACAACGAATTTTGTAAAAAAAACATTTTTTCGACCGATCGATCCTATGGGAGCTATATGATATAGTCAACCGATTTTGATCAAATTTGCTTCAGTGCTGGGGATCTCTAAAAAACTTCCGACTGCCAGATTTGGTTATGATATCTTCATAAACAAACGAATTATCCATCTAAAACTTTTGCTTTTTTTCGAGGTCCTCTGAAACACCCCTATGGGAGCTATATTATGTAATCCCGATATCAAAAAAATAAAACAAACTTGTCTCCTGTGGATTAACAAGGGATCTTATCTGAAAGTTTGGTTGCTCTAGCTCTTACCATTTCTGAGATCTAGGCGTTCATACGGACAGACGGACAGACTGACAGACGGACAGACGGACATGGGTATATCGACTTCTCGAGTCACACTGATCATACTTTAGGTAACTTTGGGGGGTCTCCGACGACTCCTTCTGTACGTTACATACATTTTCGGCTTGCACAAACACAATATACTTTTTGTACCATACGGTACAGGGTATAAAAATTGTAGACATATGCGTAGGTATGTAGTACTGCACCAGCATATACCGTAGAGTGGATAAATATGTACAGTGGCGCACCGCTTATGTACATAAGTATGTATGTTAATGCAAGAACAGTTATATTTCGCGCCACTTTTTGCTCTTTCTTAGCGACGAAGCTGTACATACATGTATAAAACGCAGCGAAGTTGTTTTTGTGTTATTTGCGACGTATGTATGTCTAACTGTGTATGTAATGTATGTATATGTGAATATTTTCGGTTTTTTCCAATAGCTATAGTGTGTGGAGAGTTACGACATGTGGTGTGGTGTTCCAGTTAGTTAAGCAGGTTAGGTTTTTTCCAAAGTATGTACATGTATGCATGTAAATTTTATGCGCCGATCCTCAAATGCCCAAAACTGTATCCTCTGCAGCAATCTAGTAGCAACTAAATAAACTCGTTGTAACAAACGAATCCAAAATAAATACAATTGAACGTCTACTTATCTGTTGCAAGTTTTCACCAAATTTCTAAGTTATTAATTTTATTTTATTCAACAAACTACTTTGAGCAGCAGCTTCAGAGTCGCATTTAGTAACTTTTCTGCTGTATTTTTCTTTTTCCTGTAATGTTACTTTTTCCCATAAGCATTTCACAATTATTTATTTCATGCGGTTAATTATAACATTTTGATGCAAGTAGATGACTTCAAAGTCATTTACCAACATTTGCATTGTGTTGGTTTGCAAAATAATGCTCACGCATTTTACTCTACCGCTTGGCACTTGGGGCCGCTTGGGACAAATATTTTTAATTTATTTACCAATTTTTGTACAATTTATTTTATATACATATTTTAAGCCATCCATTAATAAAATTATCTTCGAATTTACTTGTGCAACACGACAACACAAAACTTTTCGAAGTTCTGTTTTGTCTAAATCCAGAACACCTTACTTTCATTCCACTCGTTTTGGTTTTGCATGTACACACAATTTTCATAGACATTTTTTGTAATAAAAATATATAATGAAAATTAACCTTGATTCGTTCATGTGAGCACATCTAAATTTTCTTGAAGTACTAAAAAATAATACAAAATGAATTTTAGTGGCATTAATGCGTTTACTTAAGTAAACAAAGCTAAATACTTTTCATTTCGACAGCTGAGAGCCAAACTTTTCAAAACGAGTCGACTCTTGTCGGAATCGAAATCTAGAACACCTTTAATTTCGATTCCGACAGTTTTTGTTGGAATTGAAATCTAGAACATGCCTGAATAATAGAAATCATTATGTTATTGTTCTCCTCAAACAGATGCCATTAACTATTTAAAAACAATTTGGGGTAGAATCATTGAAATGAATTCATCCAGCTCTTCCTGTTCGACATCGAATTCAAATATGGAAAAATTGGAAAATTATTATACCCTGTACCGTATGGTACAAAGGGTATATTGTGTTTATGCAAGCCGAAAATGTATGTAACGTACAGAAGGAGACGTCGGAGACCCCCCAAAGTTACCTAAAGTATGATCAGAGTGACTAGAGAAGTCGATATACCCATGTCCGTCCGTCCGTATGAACGCCTAGATCTCAGAGATGGTAAGAGCTAGAGCAACCAAACTTTCAGATTAGATCCCTTATTAATCCATAGGAGACAAGTTTATTTTATTTTTTTGATATCGGGACTACATTATATAGCTCCCATAGAGGTGTTTCAGAGGACCTCGAAAAAAGCAAAAGTTTTAGTTTTTTTTCCGAAACCGGAAAAGCAGCCCACAAATGTGGATGCATATCGTCCAATTAGTCTGCTACCATCACTAGGAAAAATGTTGGAGAGGGTCATTCTTGACAGAATTTTACAGTTGACGAGCATGACTGAAGCTATACCTAAATGGCAGTTCGGTTTTCGAAAAAGTCACGGCACGCCAGAACAACTTCATCGAGTTGTTAACTTCGCCTTGGAGGCCATGGAGCACAAAGAGTTCGCTGGCGCAGTGTTTATGGATATACAGCAAGCTTTCGATCGAGTGTGGCATTGTGGCCTTTTGTATAAATTGAAGCGTATACTTACTCCACAACTTTTTCAAATAACAAGTAGCTTTCTAAGTAATAGGAACCAACAGAAGTATTTGTGCTGGTGTCCCGCAAAGTAGTGTACTTGGTCCCACACTTTATTCAATTTACACTGCCGATATGCCAAAATCAGAGTCGGTATCTGCCGTAGAGGAGAGCGATGTCCTCATTGCAACCTATGCTGACGATGCAGCTGTGCTGACCAGATGCTCCTGTCTTGGTGTGGCCACAGAAGCCCTGCAAGAATATGTAGACAGCTTCGAGAAGTGGGCGCTAATGTGGAATATCGGCATCAACACCAGTAAGTGCGCCAATGTCACCTTTAAGAACAGGCGAAATTCGTCTCGTATATCAATGCTCGGCTCTGCATTGCGTCATGAAACTGCGCACAAATATCTTGTCGTTATTCTGGACAGAAGGCTAACCTTCTCGAGGCACATTACAATGGTGGCTCCCAGAAATAAGCTTTCCTTATTTAATAAAGTTTCGATCTACAAATCTATTTTAAGCCCAATATGGAAGTACGCGCTTCAAATTTACGGAATTGCAGCGAAATCGAACTTAAATAAAATCAGAGTTGTCCAGAGCAAAATATTAAGAAATTTGTGCGGCGCTCCCTGGTATATGCGTACTAGGGATATAGAAAAAGATTTGAGGGTGCCTAAAATAGGAGATGTTATCCAATTGCAGGCCAAAAAGTATTTCGAGCGTCTTGGATCTCATCCAAATTTGCTAGCACGACTGCTAAATTCAGAAAGACCGTCTTCCAGAGCACGAATGAGACGATTAAAACGGTGCCACCCACAGGATCTCCCAAGGAGAATCCTTTAGTAAATTTATATAAAATCTTCAATAATATTAATGTTGAATCTTTAGTAATTAAAGAATATTGTAATGTTTAGTTTTGTTATGTATATATTAATGTTTCTTTTTAGTCATTAATTATCTTTGTTTTTTATATAACTTATAATTTGTTTAAGCTGTAATTTTTAGGTAGTAGTACACAAATTTTATATTATTGCTTAATAAAATATACACATTTCTAACAAAAAAAAAAAAAAAAAACTTAAAAGCAAATATCTATGGATGTACCAAACGTTATACGGAATTGACTCAAACATGTTGAGGATACCAAAAAATTTTAAAAGTGTGGGCTTTAATCACAATTTAATATTCATTTATTTAACGGGTGGTTAAGTAATTATAAATTAAATCAAAACATATTGTCAAATCAAATTATATAGTGGTTTCTTCAATAGCAGTTCACTTCAAACACGACTTCATTGTGCTGGTCTCTGCGATGCTTACTTACTCTGTTCATTTTCTACTTGCTTCTCATTATTTTCCCTCTCTATACGTCGCTCTCGCTCGTAGTGTAACCCCGGTGGCCACATTCCCCTTTCCACCTACATCCCACATTTGGAGACTAGTGTAATCTAAGTCATTTAAAGTGTGCTTAGACTTCAGGAAAATATCTATAACTAGGGGGCTCTGCCCCTACGTGCTTCGCACGCCAACCCCCGTACGATTTTTTTATTCAATTCAGATTATCAATATTATTGTATACCCTGTGCAACTCTCCATTTCCATAATGTTCATCAGCCCGTCTTTATAATACCCTGAAGCAATTGGAATAAAAATGTTTACAATGGCTCCTTTGATATTGTCCTGCTTTATATCCCAATGACTTAATTATCATAAACGTAGCCGAGGTGACATTAATCTTTCCTCTAACGATGTTAAGCTTTTTAACCATTCTGGTAAATCTGTTAAGTCTGAACCGTTTAAAATGGAATTTTTCAGATTCCTACCTGCCTTAATTGTACGGCTCCAAGCTCTACAAAATGTTAATATGCAGTTAATAAAAGGAAACAGATCTGCCAGATGAAGCATATCTGAACTAAACATAATCCCTGCTAATTCTTTCTATTTGATGAGGGAACATCAAGTCTTTACAGCAAAAGTAAACATTGTTGGGTCGCTGTTTAATTGCTTTGTAATCGTTGTCAAAAAGCGAATTGGTATTGTGCTGTGTTACGTGTCTATCTATCTGTTTCTTAACATCTACCTACCGGTCTGTAGGTACGCAATATTTCACGATCTTGCTCTGTAATGGTGAAGTCTAAATATTCTCTGAGCAGTCCTCTTTGCATAGAATTCCTTACTTGCCCGTTTCACCTAATATCTTCAATCTATCTGCTCTGTGATCTACGCAATATATTACACTCCTGCTCTGCAGTCCTTAACTCCAACTTTTCTCTAAGCACAGAATTTCATCTCTACAATCGTAGAATCTATGTTTTCTCTGTGCTGCGTTCTAAGTATAGTGTTGAAAACTTGACCTAGTCGTGAATTTCTGCATCTCGCCATGAAATAATGCAATGGCTCGGGTGGCGGAGTCAATAAAGTCAATTTTACTTTGCTATCAATGCGCCACAATGCCCTTGTGTCAATGCCGACGAAAGGATCCAAGCTGTAATGAAATTTGTGAAGTATTTCTTATAGCACATCGAAAATTGCCTCGAGACATTTTATGGTTACGGATTTGTTGAGAAAGGTTCGATCTTCTTCGTGGTGGCAATACTCGCTCAATAATATTTAATAATAACAGTTGCACTTTAAAGAGCAATCGACGGTGCTATTCGTGGCGAAGCCAATCTTGATCCAAATATCATTCTATGACTCACCTTTGGTAAAATATAAGCGTTTACATAAAATGCTGCCTGTGGATCATACCTCGAGCCCACCTTGAACTCCATTTTGCTGCCGATATTTCTGTAAATTTAGTATTCGATAAGTTATTAACCCTGACGTGCACCTTTTGCCGTGGGAGACGCAGTAATTACGCTGAGCTCTCCGATATAAATGAAGCTTGCGAACCCGGATCCAAGAACACTCGGAACTGAAACTGGCAACCATCAACCAGTGCTGTGGCAGCAATATGTCGTACTTTGTCGTAGACAAAGCCATATGCGATCCGTTTATCGCATTTGATGATAGATGCTGAGCGGCCTTTGCGTGGCGATATTCGTAGACGCATCCGTAGGACTCCGTACACGTTCCCAATGGATGCGTGTGGGATGTCGCTCAGTACAATTAGAACAATTTCGGCGACAGCTGCATTTTGAAGATTAGTTATTTTAACACAGCCGGTGTCTTCGCTCAACCGCTCTCCGTTCCGAAACACACATATCGTTGAACAGTTTGCAATGCCTTACAGGATGATCATACTTGCCACATAATAAACAAACACTCGCCTCCCGAGTAACGAATGAAGATTTGACGTCACTGCTCCGTACACCACGTGAGCTACATGCGCCCTGCTGTGTAACTGACCGCTGATTAGTCGATGCCGATGAAACTCCACTAGGCAATGACGTAATCATTGTTCTATATAGGGCATCGAGATATTTACACAGTTCCTCAAACGTTGGTAAATTTTGCGTAGATGACAATGATTGCTCCCAATCCACTCTTAGCTTGCTAGGTAACTTCTTTGCCATGTAGTACACCAAGATCTGGTTCTGTTGTGTAAGATCAACCCTGACCTTCTCTAAGGAGTTCACATATGCGCGACAGGTTTGTGAAAATCGCTTCAAAGATCCAGGGTCCATATAATGTTGAAACAACACTTGCTTGTTGTCGTACAAATTGATAAGCATTTTCCATGCCACTTGATATTTAGACTCAATCAGAGTTAGGTGCTCTATATCCTTAGCCGCTTGTAAGAGAATCTTTTAGGTAATAAAACCTGTGGAGATCTGTTAGTCGTGAGTATTTATTTATGTATACGAGACTCGAAAACTTCTTTAAAAGCCGGCCAAAGCCGATTCTCGTTTTCACGTGCGCTTGCATCTCCTTTGAATTTCTGAATCTGTGCACTGCATTCAGCAGCGCCTTTTGCTCACAAATTAAATTACAAATAATCTACGCCATGCAACACGACAATGTGAAATTTCACTCACCTTGCGTTTGAGGTTAGGTAGCACGCCCAGCAACATGACCCAAGAATCCTGTTAAAATACGTCCACAGAACTGCAATCGGCGATATATACAGCGCAATCCAGTCGAAGAGTCAATTCCTCACAGGAGGCACCAAAAATATGTTGGATACTAACGGCTGCGAAAACAACGGAGCCCCAAACTGCCCGGTAATATGATGCGGCTGTCGGTATGATTACCATCAACAGCGGCTTTGAGGTGATCGATGAAGGCGCGCTGATCCCAATGCACAGTGATTTATTTCTCACTTTTTTTGGCATAAAGTCAATTTTTTTTTGTTTGTAATTTTAAATAAGACCCCATTTTTGTTTTTACCATACCCTAGTTAGATTAAAAATTAATCGATTTTCAAATTGGCGCCAAAAATGTTTTATCGATACGCTCTCAAAGTCAGCTGATTTTGTATAGCATGCTTTTTGTTAATTTGGCGGCAAACGCATTACAACTTAAAGTGTTTAGTTTTACTAAAACAAAAAATAAAATAAAAAGTGTTTTGATGGAAAACGTTAGTAGAGGTATGTAAAATAGTAGTTTGGTCAATGTTTTCTCAATTTTGTGTGTTTTTGTGTAATTGTGTCGTGTTTTGTTCATGTGTATTTTTAGTCTAACCTTAAAAAGTGTAGTTGTGTTTCGTGGAATAGTAGGGAAGTTGTCCGGTTGTGGACATTACCCAGTTGTGGACACCCCTCCATAACTTTTGAACGTGAGGAGATGGAGCTGATCTTTAAATTGCCGTTTGTGCGTAATGTCAGTACCATGTTTTATTGCTAATGTCAAAGCAAACGACGCATGCGCTTAGCAGCTACAGGGGATCACATTTTTTCATGTGCAAAAATCGAAAGTGATCTAATTTTTGTTTGTGTTCAAACTGCGATAAATTAAAGTGAATAGTTGCAAAAAGGTTGGTAAAGTATATTTTTATGCAGGAAATTCAATATATTTTGTGATTTTATAAAGGTTTGATCAAATTGTTAGCGGAAAAAAAATTTGAGGGTAGTTTTTTGACAACTCTACATTTCCCAGTTGTGGACACTTAATTTTTTTCACCTAAATCGTTTTAGAGTTATATATTTTTAGGAATGTCAAGTCCAAAAATGAATTTTGATGCCTACATTGAAGTCTTTAACACATTAGTGTCCTGCTTGGTTAAAAAAATTCATCATATTCGTAAGGGAAAGGAGACACCATAGCTTTTTTAGCTATATCTCGACATTGAATAAACATAGACATCAATGTAAACATACCGTTGGAAAGAGAAAAGAAAGAGCTTTAATCCACAATAAGCAAATCATTTGAAATTTATAAAAATAAGCATTTTACAGACAATTTTCAAAAGAGCTTGAAAACGACCACAAAAAAAGGCTTGTAAGTTGGGACACCTGCAAAAATCGCTGAAAATTAAAGAAAACTGAAATAAAAACGCATGATTGCTAAAATTTATGAAAATTTATTGATTTTAAATTTGACTGTGAATTAAAAAAAACAAGATGAATTTATAATAACTTTCCAGAGAGGTCAAAGTCGCCATACTAAAAATGAATTGTAATGGAAAATATTGAAAAAATATATACGAAAATGGCAGAAAAATTCACTAAAATAAAAAAGTCATATAAATAACATAGCAATGGAAAAAAATGAAAATAGATGTGTGTACTTACAAGCTAAAAAGTGTTCCAACTTACATTTTTGAAGCCATTTTGGAATGCATTGAAAGATGCACTGTATGTCCGAAAACCTTTTTTGATCATGAAAGTTCATTGAATTTCAGTTCCAGCACATATATTTTCCTTGATTTTTTATTTTGATTTGATCAGTTTTTGAGCTCAACCAAAAATAATGTTTTTTATTATCCGATTTCTTTAAAAACAATTTTTATATTCTGTTCACATCAAGAACACGTTTAATTTGTTTACGGCGTATTTGTCATCGAAAAACAGGGTGAATTTTGAAGTTTTCTTTGCTGGAACATCAAAATCGAACAGGGGTCCCAACTTACAAGACGTCCCAACTTACAAGCCTTTCCCTTACCAGTGTGCTTTCGAGTATAAATTTAATTTTTACACAATGTCCATAATAGAGACATGTAGGCAATATAGAGATTTTAGATAACAGTATTCTGATTTTTGTTTCCTTCTCTACTTCTTTGAAAGACTTCGTGTAAGTTTGAATTTAATTGCATGTGAAGCAGATCGATCAGAAAAATAAAACCTATTGGGTTTGCATTGTAAAAAGTGTGAATTATTAAAATTTTTAAGAGCTTACTTAAATAGAAAATATTTTGGGATCACGTGTGTTCAAATTGCAGTTTACTTGGGCACATTTTTGCAGGAATGTTATGCCACTGAAATGCATTTGAAAGCATAAAAATATCAACCTTTTATAACTCCAGGCATAAAATGTAGCCAGTTTCTATATTGAGAACCAAACGAAAATGGTAGTGGGTTTGGAAGGAAAGAAACCGATTGTAGTTTTCGAAACTTTATTTGATAGGTGAGCAAACTAGACTGTAAGCGTGTTAGGAAGAAGATTTCTGATAATGATGCTTTCACAGGAATTTTGCCAGGAAACATACATGAGAAGCTGTAATATTATAGCAGGTGTTCATCGAAGCAATTTATAGGATGAAAAACTTAAAAATATTAAACGAACACATATCTGGAAACAGTTCTAATTTAGTAGACTGTCATCGCATTCTTCTTCTTCATAATTCAGACTTCGATGTCATACAAGCGCTCAGCGTTTTCGATCATAGCTATCTTTGCTGGAAACCTTTTCCAAACAAAAAAAAACTTCTAAGCTAATTTTAATTAATTTCCAATAATTAAACAAAACAAAAAATCTCCTTGATTTGAAATTTTAAAGAGTGTCGGATATTAATGGGTTAAACGGTGCAAAATTGACAATGAGCCCGTAAAACCGATGGCGATCCTCGGAGTAGTTTAGACTTAAGAAATTCGAAAAGCAGCTGGGCGCATTTTAAATGTCGAAGATGCTGTTATGTTCGGTTTTATCGGTAAATGGCACGTTGAAAAAGTGACCACCATATCCGAGCGATCGACATCGAGAGCTGACTCGATGAATTGCTTCTAGATTTTACATGCAATAGGTCCTTTGCAAAGAGCTAAACCACCGAAGCCTTCAAACCGTTGGCGAAATTGAAGGATAAAGCCGCTAAAACAGCAGTTAACAAAGCAGCTAAAGCAACACAAATAAAACAAGCCCCAAGATCAGTGACTCTGTCAGCTCAACGTGCCAAGATAAACCGTCGGCTAGAAGTGTCAATGCAAAGAAGGCTCCATTATCATCATCATCATCTGGGGACGGGGATCGCGATTTTTGCATTATTTGCAAAAAGCTGTTGTCCATTCAAATGACCGCCGAAAACTCCTGCGAATACAACACGTGCCACCGGCCGGTGCATTTGAGATGCGATGACTTGCGAAACTGAGACGGACGATAACTAAATTTTAATTTTTATTTTAAGTTTTATTTCATCATGACTGCTTTGAAGGCAAAATAAATTTCTTTTTTTTGTATAAAGCTATGTTTTACTCCATATTTTTCTATTTTAAGGGCAATTACCAGAAGTGTCCACAACCGGTTAAATTTTTTTTTTTCGTAAAAATTGACTACTCCAGAAAAAGTTTTATAATTTTTTTCTTTTTCATGGAATCAAGTCAATTCTTTTTTCAGTAGTTAGCCAATGTCTGTAGCTTTACACTGATATGCATATGTCTGCAAAATATTGACTTGGTCAAAAGTTATGGCTGAAATAGCAAACTATGTCCACAACCGGACTACTTCCCTTACTTTTGTGGGGCACAGCAGTCCTTCAAGTGGTAAATGGTAAATTATTAACCAACATATGCTGAATATCATGAAACTAATCATTTTTGTTATTTTTTGCAATTTCTTGAAAAAATTTGGTTTTTCTAGAACAATATGTGCATGCAGAGCTGATTGACATTTGGAATGTCAACAATCGCTCTGAGAACGCAGTTCAACAGCACATTATCAAAAAAATTGGCGAAATAAATTTAAATGAGGAACAATTAATTGTAATAGGTCAAAAAGTGAGGACTTTTGTGAGATACATTAGAAAACACCTGCCAAATTGCTATCGGAGTCTCGATATATTTACAGAAAAACACTCAAAATGGCTTACTAATAGCCTAAAAATAGATTGTGATCTTAATTTTGGGACCAACATAGTTGGTCGTCCCAAAGTTGACTATGAAAACGCTAGTTCCCGATTGAAAAGAAAGTTAGCCTCGGAACTTGCGGAAGAAAACAACAATTCATTGCCTTTGCTTTTACATGCTACATACGGTTTCAGCAAAAAAATCAGCAGAAAAAAGCATGGCTGTAGTTTTAAAAGCTGCTGGGACTACAGAAAATATTAATGAAATGAAAACTTTTTTCGGCTGAGCCTTCACAAATGTCTGCAGACAATGCCTTGGCGTTTTTACTTGAAAATGGATTCACACAAAGGCAATATAATAATATAAGACAAAACACAAAAAAACACGGTTGCCATATTTATCCGACTTATCAAGACTTACTTAATTCGAAACTTAAACTTAGACCAAATATGATATTCAGTATTTTGAAAACAAGGCACAGGTTCCATTACAGAAACTTTTAGACCATACAGCTTCCCGAATTCTTGAAATGCAAGACGAGGTCTTAGAAACACTTCCTAACGTGGTACGTTGCAAGTTAATTTTTAGTTATGGATATGATGGTTCAACCGGTCATAGTATGTACAAACAGCATTTTGAAAACAATACTCCTGATTTTGATAGTTCATTGTTTGTCACTACTATTGTCCCATTAAAATTGATAAATAATGCGCAACAAATTTTGTGGATTAATGAGATGCCGCAATCTATTCGAAGGAAAGTCGCGCCCTTATATTATCAGAGAAAGCAAACTTGGATTCTCAGATTCGTAATCTGCAAACATATTTTTATAAACACAATGAGAAAGATATATTGGTGGAATATACTGGACAAATGACACTTATTGATGGGAAAGTTCTAAATGTGGTGACAGGATGTAATTCGAGTCTCTGCTGTGCAATCTGCGGAGCGAAACCGACACAGTTGCTTAACATAAAAGATTTTAGTTCTGAAGCTTTTAAGGCTAAATCACACGCTCTTCAATATGGTATAAGCCCTTTACACGCTTGGATTTTATTTTTCGAGTTTATATTAAAAATTTCGTACAGAGTTGAGCTTAAAAAATGGCACGTGAAGGACTGTGATAAACCCAAATTGAAAGCACGCAAAGAACTTATACAAACAAAAATGATGAAAGAAATGGGACTTAATGTTGATAAGCCAAGACAAAATGGCAGTGGAAATTCTAATGATGGCAACACAGCTAGAAGGGCATTTTCTAATTCAGTCTTACTGTCATCAATTTTAAATATTGACTACGAAATATTAAAGAGTTTACATATAATTTTAATATTAATTTCCTGCGAACATGAAATTGATTTAGAAAAGTTTAAAGCTCTTTGTGAAAATGTTTTTGCAAAGTATCAGAAGAAGTATCCCTGGTATCCCATGTCGCCTACTGTTCATAAGGTATTAGTACATGGGCATCAAATAATACAAAATTTCTTAGTTCCTGTTGGCTGTCTCGGGGAAAATGCATCGGAATCCCGAAATAAGTTTTATAAAAGCGACAGAAGGGGCCATGCGAGAAAATGTAGTCGACTAGACGATATGACAGATGTTTTCAATCGAGCTTTAGATAGTTTTGACCCTTTGCTGTCGAGTATTTACTTAAAAGAACGGAAAAATAAAATAAAAAACAAAAAACTGCCAAGTGAAGTAATCGAACTTTTGCAATCACCAAGCTTGCAAATTCTATTTAAAAGCGATGATGGTAATCTGCAGGATAAAGAGGATGATGAAGAGGATGACTTTGAAGCAGACGAAGGGGATGAGGAAGTGGATGACGCAATGGATGAACTCGATGCTATTGCTTCAGACGAAGAATTTTTTGAAATAGCGGAAATTTAAGTTTATATATGTGACGTGAGTAGTGTCACCAAATTTAAGTAACATTTTGAATAACTCTTTTTTTTTCAGTAGATCAACAAAAAAATATGAATAAATTCAAATTTATTTTATACTTGAATATTTGAATAATCATTTACGCAAAATTTGGTGAAAATACTATATTCAAAAACAACGTTTTTACCAAAACAATAAATCATTATAACTTGCAGTGTAAAATTCTACTTTTATGATTTATGGGCGTTAAGGGGCGTAGCAAATATATATATAGTATATAAATATATAAAAATCATAAATATGTACAATACATATGATTGTATAATAATTTGAAACTCAATAAAGTCCGAAATAATTTAACCTTATATGGGCGTTAGAGGTGGGCGTGGTCCGATCGATCTGAAATTTATCTTATGTTTTATAAATATCACTACAATGAATTGAACAAAATTTCAAGTCTCTAACTTCATTTTTCGAATTTATGCCAAAAAAAGTGCGAAATAAATCACTGTGCAATGGGCCAATTTGATTCCGGGAATAATGATAACCCCCGAGCTTTAATTTATTATAAGTATTTTATTAGGTTGTAATTCCAAGCGCGTTACAAGTTTTATACGCACCAAAATTGCACGTGACCTTATGGGCTGACGCTAACAGACTTCAAAAAAGTGGCGTGATTTTACATGAGCAGAACGGACGTGTGTTATTTTATGTTGCGAATCAGTTACGTGGTCGGAATTTGCTCTTCAAAGTTTTATTTACTTTCTTTTAAATTAGCGTTGTTTTTTGTCCCAGCGGAGTCTCGCGTATCTTAATCGCGAGTGAAAGCAGGACAAAGTTTTGAAACTTTTATTTCCCGACGGTAGTGAGAGTGAATACGAGTTTTTTAGTGTGCTACAGTCGGGGCGCTCCGCGGACATTTCTACTGCACACCAGTTGGAGGAAGCTGATCATCGTGCAGCTGTTCTCCCACCTGCTTCGGAAAATTTTAATTTAATTATTCTGGTCTTCTCGGGGTTCGATCAGTGGTCCTCGTGTGCGCATGCATGCTCCTGAGCCACGGCGATTGAGCAAAAGAAACTTTCAGTTGACTATTTGAACCGCTTTACTCACTACAGCCATACAAAGTTAAGCAAAATTAACTGTTTAGCGAAGATGGCCTAACGAGTGTGTCACGGACTCCCGAACGTGAGTACATTGGTTCGATCCCAAAAGGTGGTAAATATATTTATTTTTTCTATTTATAATTTTTAAATTGCTTTTATTTAGCTAAGCTATTTGTGGTTCATATTTAAAAGATTTGCATAACACAATTCGACGCTAAGAGAAGACATCGACAGCATAAATAAATTGGCAGTTTGTCGCATCGAAAAATAAAGCTAGGCTGGCATAAAGCGAGTGTCGCGGACTCTAGTGCAGCGGGGCCTGGATTGTAATTAATTACAATTTATATTTAAACCTATTTTTAAAGTCAGAGTAACTTGTCCCAGGTATAGACGGAGAAAAAAAGAGCTTAAAGGTCACGGAACAGACTGTTGTCAACCCCCCGCCGAAGCTGTACTCAACAAAACGGGGCACTGGCAACCGAGTCGAGGCGGCTAACCTCCATCGATAAAAATCCCGAGGGAAATCTCTGTCCCGCGAGGGACTCTCCTGAGCCTGCAGAATATAAATAAATTAATTAACATTTAAAGTCGTATCTGTGTATACATCATGTGGAGATCACCGAAGAGTCAGCAAACTCCAAAAGGAACAACAATAGCGAAATCGGGAACTGAAAAAAGAAAGGCATTGGAAATTTCGTCAAATGAAGACAGAGTGGGGGCATGAGCATCTATGCGCTGTCTAATCTGTTGGATGAAAAAGCTGAAAAATATTCCCACCAGAAAAGACTTGGAAATCATTACTTTAAAAATTGAGAAATTGTCTGAAAACAGAAATGGAAATGCTAAAATCAGAAAGAGAGCAGTATCGTGCAGACTTAAAATATTTAATGACGAAAGAAAAAAGAAATAAGTTGGTGTTTAGAGGTTTAACCAAAGAGCCATCTGCACTAGAAGCGGTTAAAAAGGTTTGCATGAACTCGCTACGGGTGTGCAATGCGGAGATCAGAGAGGCAAAAACTATTTTTGAACGTGATGGGTAAATGACTGTGGTAGCCGATTTTGAATCCTTCGGTGCACCAATTATTATATAAAAAATACACGGATCGATATTTGTCGGAAGAGATTTGAGTGCAGAACAGCACTCATATCAAACGTCAAATATTGGCTGTTGATGATAAAAATATACGTAAGGGATGATCCATCAACATAGGGAACAAATGGCTACAATTCAATCAAAACAAGGAATTAATGTGTGGAGAATTGAAAGCAGACTAAATACTATTGTACATACAAATTATGGGCAGAATATGCAGAAGATTAATCTTAATTATGCAGACATAAGAAAAACTGTAAAACAGAAATCTCAATCAAAAAACCACATAATTTAACTAAGGAAACTATTTTAGAAACTCAAAAAATAAATGCACATTTAAAATAATAGCGTATAATGTAGCCGGATTAGCTAATAAGTCAAAAAATGTGGACTTTATAAATTATATTAAGAAATTTGAAGTTTTTGTTTTATTTGAAACTTTCATAGAAAATAAGTCAGAATATTTTTAAAACACGTTTAATGAATATATATTACATTGGGAATATGCAATAAGAGTAACAAATAGAGGTTGAGCTAGTGAAGGACAACTATGGTATTCGGAAGGAACTTCAAATACATGGAAAGGTAGCTTATACGAGAATAATAAATTCAATAGGCGAAATGAACTTGTCAAGTAAGAAGTTGTTCCTTATTCCGGTTTACTTAAATTGTAACAACATTATGTAATATTTTAATGAAAACTGAAAATGAAAATGTGATGATGGCAGGAGATTTTAATGAGAGAATAGGTGGCGAGCAATGTTTGGAATTTAATCCCAGTATACACAGAGAAAAGCAATGGATACGGTTAGAGATAGAAATGGAAACCAATTATTGAACATATGTAATACGATGGGTGTTACAGTTCTAAATGGCAGAATGGCTGGTGACAAGGATGGTACACTAACATTTATCAGAGGTTTGGCAAAATCAACAATACACTACTGTTTTGTAAAAGGCGCCTGGCTAGATATGATGGAAAATTTTTAGGTAAAGGACATGATATACTCTGACTACGAACCTATAGAGGTGATAAAAAGTCTGGACAAACGTAGAATAAATGAGACAACAATGCAACTGCTATCTAAGCTCGTTTGGAAAGATCAATAGCCAATTTATATAAAAACAGCACTAAATGCAGCACTAAGACCTTATAACGCGGATATGTTCACATCAAATGAAGGTGATGATATATTGCAAAACTGTGTAAAACTAGCAGCGGAACCATTTCAAACAAGATCAACAACTAGAAAGAAAGGGAAACAAGAATGGTTTGATATTGAATGCAAAGTCGTGAGGATAAAAACGTTCAAATGTCTTCACAAAGCGAAAAAGACTGGAGGCTTGTCAGATTTAGAAAAATACAAAGAGGTACTAAAAGCATACAAAACATTATGTGAAGCAAAGAAAAAAGCATATGATAATAAAATGGCAATGACAGAAACGCATGCCACCGACAGTAAATCATTCTGGAGCGGAGTGAGGCAAATAAACGGAGCGGACCATGCAAAAGGGTTGCAAGTAGATGCGGAAACTGTAGCAATACATTTTGAAATCCAGCTAAATGCAAATACAGAAAGACATTCTTTCAGCTATGCACTGCCTTATATAATAATAATAATAATAGAAGAAATTTATGCAGTCCTCAAGAATCGTAAAAAATAATAAAGCCCCAGGTGGACTCAAACTCATGGTTTAAAGGTCAATATTGTTGAAAATAAAATTATCTATCAAACAAAACTTAAATCAAGGTTGTAGGTTAATTGGTTCAGGCAAAATGCCTTTTAAAATTTAAAAGTTGCAAATGGTACCGTTTTTCCATGATAACTTTTTTTCTGTGACACCATTTCCAACATTCAACTTTAAACAGGCATTGTGTTTGAACCAATTAACCTACTACCTTGATTAAAAACTTGTTTGTTAGATAATTTTATTTGCAACAATATCTATCTTTAAATCATAGAAAACAAGTTGTTAGGGGGCGATGCCATGCCCCCTACCTACAAGTACGAAAACTCGGTTTTAAACTTTGAACAAGCTCCCTAACGATCCCTGAAAGTTTCATCCATTAAGTATTTATTTCCAGATGAAACTATAGATTTACTGTACTAAACGCTCTTAAATGTTTAACGAAAACGAAAGAACAAAAAACGAAAGTAATGACAATGTGCGTGCGCTCGCAAGTAATATAATTCGACAACTGATCTTAGAATAATTTCATACATATTTACATCTTAAGATGTCTCTCAGAGAGCGACAAAGGTTTATTGGCTCCCGATTCGCCCTATTTCAACTTACACTAGACTTCATAATATGACAAAATATAGCAAAATGTATCCTCAACATGTTTTGCTCGTTGACGTAGTAAAATGGCACGCTTAAGCCGAAAATGAAGTCCCACAATTTTTTCATGGAACGGATTTCCCAATATTTCAAAAAACACACTTTTCGAAATTAAAAATGTAATACAGTCGAGGCGGCGCCCGACAGTGTAATACCCTGTACCTTTTTTCTCAAAAAAGATTTATTTCTTCATATTCCTTCTAAGAATTTCCAATTGGAACATTTTTTTGTTGGTGCAAAACGATATTGATACCTATAAGTTCCGCAAATTTTAACCGATTTTGATGAAAATCGAAATTTATGTCAAAGGAGTTATTTATTTTATTTTATTTGGATGTGGATTTGTTCATTAGTTTCAGATTAAAATATTAAACAGTTTAGCTAAAAATCGCGAAACTCTGCTCCGGGGTACGGGGAAAGATATTGACATGATTCAACAAACTTGATCTTCTGAGGAAATATGTGCATCAGCTGGTAAAGTTTCGTATCTCTAGCTCTTATAGTCTCCGAGATCTAGGTGTTCATACAGACGGACAGACGGACAGACGGACGGACGGACAGACGGACAGACGGACGGACAGACGGACATGGCTCAATCGCTACCCGAGGCTATGATAAGCATTTTGGTATAAAGGACTTGGGGTCTGCCACGCCTCCTTCTTGCCGTTACATACATTGCACAAATCTAGTATACCCTTTGTACCTATAGGTACAGGGTACAATAATTAATAATTAATAAGACGAATATCTTTCCAATAACGATGGTTCCGATATCTATCTCTCTTGATTGTAAACGCGTGATTGCTGGCGTTACTCATTTCGCTGCTCACTGCAGCTGTCTTTTGTTGAGCGATAGCCATGGCAGGCCATTCCTACTGCGAACATTTCAACCAACGTGGCCCTTGCCTCCATAATGTGCACGCTGGTAACTTTTTTTTTTTTTAAACTTACGTCAAGGAGTTATTTAAAGTATATGGGGTAAGTTTCAAGGGGATATGTAGAAGGGTGTGGGAGAAAACACGGTAAATCGATTGCGGGGGGGTGGGGGCTGCATTGATTAAATTTGGATGTGGAACATTTTTTCAAATCAAATTATATAGTGCGTTCTTCAATTCAGGAAAGGGGGCTCTGCCCCCTGCGTGCTTCGCATGCCAACCCCCGTACGATCTTTTGATTCAATTCAGATTATCAAGATTATTGTATACCCTGTGCAACTCTCTATTTCCATAATGTTCATCAGCCCGTCTTTATAATACCCTGAAACAATTGGAATAAAAATGTTTACAATGGCTCCTTTGAAATTAACCTGCTTTATATCCCAATGACTTAATTAGCAATAGCAAGTTCACTCTCTCTCTTGTTGGTCGTGTTTGTACCGCGCTCCGCTTAATTTTGTATTTTTATACCCTGTACCGTATGGTACAAAGGGTATATTGTGTTTGTGCAAGCCGAAAATGTATGTAACGTACAGAAGGAGACGTCGGAGACCCCCAAAGTTACCTAAAGTATGATCAGTGTGACTCGAGAAGTCGATATACCCATGTCCGTCAGTCCGTCTGTCCGTATGAACGCTTAGATCTCAGAGATGGTAAGAGCTATAGCAACCAAACTTTCAGATTAGATCCCTTATTAATCCATAGGAGACAAGTTGATTTTATTTTTTTGATATCGGGATTACATTATATAGCTCCCATAGGGGTGTTTCAGAGGACCTCGAAAAAAGCAAAAGTTTTAGATGGATAATTCGTTTGTTTATGAAGATATCATAACCAACTCTGGCAATCGGAAGTTTTTTAGAGACTTCCAGCACTGTACTAAAATATTCTCTGAGCAGTCCTCTTTGCATAGTATTCCTTACTTGCCCGTCTCACCTAATATCTTCAATCTATCTGCTCTGTGATCTACGCAATATATTACACTCCTGCTCTGCAGTCCTTAACTCCAACTTTTCTCTAAGCACAGAATTTCATCTGTACAATCGTAGAATCTATGTTTTCTCTGTGCTGCGTTCTAAGTATAGTGTTGAAAACTTGCCCTAGTTGTCGAATTTCTGCATCGCGCCATGAAATAATGCAATGGCTCGGGTGGCGGAGTCAATAAAGTCAACTTCACTTTGCTATTACTGCAATGCGCCACAATGCCGTTGGGTCAATGCCGACGAAAGGATGCAAGCTGTAATCAAATGTGTGAAGTATTTCTTATAGCACATCAAAAATTGCCTCGAGACATTTAATGGTTACGGATTTGTTGAAAAAGAGTCGATCTTCTTCGTGGTGGCAATACTCGCTCAATAATATTTAATAATAACAGTCGCAATTTAAAGAAAAATCGACGGTGCTATTCGTGGCGAAGCCTAATCGCAACAAATCATAAATCATTAAAATCTGTCCAGCCAATCTTGGTCCAAAAATGGTGTATCTAACGCAACCTTGGTATTCCCTGTATCAAAGGAATTATAAGTTCGTGCAAATGTATGTAACGGCCAGAAGGAGGCGTGGTAGACCCCCTAAACTATACATATTCGTGAACACTATCAACAGCCGAGTCGAGCCATGTCTGTCTGTCCGTCGAGCACTGGGCTCTGTTCAGACAGCAAAGTTCTTTAGTTCTTTTAGTACTGTATGCCGGCCAGGTTTGCCGTGAGATTCTGGCTTTCTTCCTACGATCTTCCCTATTCAGGTTCCAGTCTAGTTTGTTGTCTAGGACTAAACCGAGGTATCTTGCTGATTCGCTGAATGGCAAGGTTATACCATTGAGCTTGGGATTAATAAGAGCAGGAACTTTGTACTTCCTGTTAAAGAGCATAAGCTTTGTTTTGTCTGGATTGACTCCCAATCCGCTGGCTGTGGCCCAGCGTATGGAGGGCGTTAGTCATACGCTCACAGAGAGTTTGCGGGTATTTACCCGAGAAAGCAACTGCTACATCATCGGCGTTCGCAGTTATATTGCATCCGCCCCCTACAGGGTGCGTAGGAGGCCGTTTATGGCGATGTTCCAAAGGAAGGGGGACAGGACTCTGCCTTGGGGCGTACCCCTGCTTACGTATCTTTCGATACTAGAAGTGCCGAGAGAGGCTTAAATAATTCTGCATTAAAGCACCTGCTCAATGACGCTGACTAGCCGAGATTCCACCTTAAGTTCATTCAGTGAGTCTGTGATGGTCTTAGGTGCGACATAATTAAAAGCGCCTTCAATATCTAAGAAGGCCACTAATGAAAATTCTTTGTAACGAAGTGATTTCTCGATTCCCGAGATTACTGAATGTAGAGCCGTCTCAGTGGAGCTGCCTTTTTTGTATGCATGCTGTGAGACGGACATTTGGGATTGAGGAATAGTGTTCCTCAAATAGAGGCCCAATAGTCTTTCCATCGTCTTAAGAAGAAACGATGAAAGGCTTATGGGCCGGAAGTCATTTGGAAGAGTGTGAGTAGCCTTCCCTGCCTTAGGAATATAGACTTCTCTAGATCTCAGCCAAACTTTCGGGATGATCCCTGTGGTCAAAGTTCTGGTGAAAATATCCGTCAACCATCGTATGACAGATTTCCCACATGTGGTCCAATTCCCATTGGATCCTTGTAGATATCCAAGTGTGGCTGGACATTTGGACAGCACCTTCCTGAGCCTTGCGGCATCAGTGGTACTTTAAATTTTGGAGCAGAAGAGCTGCCAAGAAGACCGCTTCGCCTTGCGGAGCACCTTCTTATATTCTGAAAGGCTGAGTTTATAGTTATTCCATGAATCAACGTCATCCTTAGTTTTAGCAATATTAAAAAGCTTGCGGGAATTGCGCCGGAGTTGCCCAATTTCTGATGACCACCAGGGAGGTTTGACTTTCCCCCATGCTCTTGTTAAGATATCGATTTGGGTATTATTGAACTCCACCGAATTTGGTCCTCTTGGAGGATTCGGAGGGAGAATTCTACCCATAATCTCTGTAAAGAGCCCCCAGTTCGTAGACCGGGGATTTCTGTAACTCCCTATAGAGGGATTTAGGGATATCACTCTGCTCATAAGCCATGTAGCAGGAGCTTACCCTTAGAATGCCGGATGGCAGTTCCAGGCTTGCAGCGGTGTTGTCACCATCGCTGTAATTTGAGAGCAAAAATATATGCAAATGCTTTTTGCTAGAATGCAGGTACGAGCTTTCCCTGAGTGCTGAGTTGCTATTAGCTTATAGTCTTTGGTCTTCAATCCAGAAATCTGGCCTTTGCTTAGCCACGGTTCCTGGATGAGGACGACATCGACTTCGCCTTGGCTTAGGCGAAGCAACAAGGCAGACGAAGCTGATGTGGAGTGATGGAGATTAATTTGAAGAAGTCTTATCGACGTCTCCAAGATTAACCTCCACCACCGTGTTATTCGCCTCCTCCTCGTCTGTTTCTTCGAGGATGGAGTCATCGTCTGTATGACCTAGCCTAGAGAGCTCCCTGGCGAGCTCCGATGAATCCGAGGCGTATCCCTCCAGGATATCTTCCCCCTCGCTCATCTCTTTAATGATGGGTTCAGGGTCTTCGAGCTGTGGTTCGGATGCGGATTGCTTGCCGCCCGTGTTGTCCGTACGGTACACCCGAATCACATCCTTTTTGTAGCCATATCTTACGGTGCCTTCGACTTTGGCCAAGTCTTCAGCCGACTCCTTATTTATGATAAGTATCACCTGTCTGGATGAGCCCACCGCATTTTCCACCTTGGCAATCCGCCAATCGTCCGTTTTCAGGTGTGGATTGCACACCTGAAACAGCTTGAGGATCTTGTCTGGATCCTCCGGTTTTGCTGAGACCCAGGCTCTGGCTCTAGGTCTGAAAGTGACATCCTTCCAGTCCACAGCCACTAGCTTGGCTCCTGGGTATACCCCACCGAGGGCTGCGATGGCTTTTTTATATGCCTCCGCCGAGCGGCTATCGTCACATGCGATTGTTTTCACAGTGCCGAGATGCCAGCCGGCGTCGCTACAGAGAGGTGGGGGGCCTCCATTACTCTCCATTTCATCAAGGAAGCGATCCTGCAGCTCATTTTCCACTCCTGCCCACAGGTTTCGAGGGATAAGACCATCCTTGTTGCCCTTGTCTAGGACACCTAGGAGGATTTTATCCTTCGTAACCTCGGCGAAGGAGCGGTTAAGGGGCTGCGGTCGCATCCCGTTTTGGCGGTGGAGCAGATTCCTCTGCAGACCTCTGACGTTTAACCTTGGCTTTAGGTTTGCCCGGGGCTGATGGCTGGAAGCCCGGCAGGATTGTTTTGGCCCAGTCGACCAGTCTCTTACCCTCCGGTGATTGTCAGATTTCTTTGGAGAATCTCTCCTGCTCGTCTTCTGTCTTGGTAAGACGGCTTGGTTGGTGGTGGCATCCTAGGAGTAGCCGGCTCTGAAGAGTTAGCAGCCACCCCCGCCTTGGACGAAGAAGCGAAACTGTCTTGTTTCAATCTTGCGTCCGAGGTTAGGCTCGACTGCCTTCCCTCAGAATCTAGGGAAGACGGTGGGTTTGCCGTCTTGCCCTTACCGGCACAGTCCGAGATGGGAAGGACACCTGCCGGTTCCTTCTTCACCGTGCTTAAAGCTATTTGTGACGGGAGCTTTGTCCCTTCCGTATTTTGGCGAGTTACGATCTCAGTTTGTTTGTTGTTTTTGTTTTTATTTGACGTATTCATATAAGGACCCACGAGTAGTCTGGAAGGGGTGAGTCACCCGCGGCATAGCCCGAGTACCGCGGGAAGCCATTTATTAAAACTGGAGGTCGGCAGGTATCCAGAGTTCACAAATTAATGACTGCGACCCCCTCAGCCATTCATCTATCGGCCTTTGCTGTTCAACCTTAGATTGGGGTAATTTTATAGAGTTTTCTACTCTCGCCCGAACTACAATTAGTCAGCACCTGCTTCCAGCCGCCCTCGCGTGGAGAGTGTAGTCGCACTTCCAGAAGTGTATCACAATTACGGCGCGTACCCTGGTCCTGGGTTACACGTGAATCCCCTTGAGATACCAACTGGCTGACGGCCTGGGCGGACGCTAACAGACTTAAAAAAAGTGTCGTGATTTTACATGTTTTATACATAATTTCTTAGGCTAAGCATAAGAACAGACGATAATAACTGTTGTAGAAGGTCACTCACTAACGGCGCTATCAAAGCGCTTAACTCGCTCTGAGCACTTTATCGCTTATCATAGGCATGATCTTTGCAACGGCTTTGCATCTCTGCCTGCAGCGATGACGTATGCGCCTCTCTTACATTTTTTCTTAATCGTTGATTAAACAGGCGGTGTACAGGTTTTAACGTTTGAAAGTGTAACGATTCCTGTAAACATTGAGAATATTGATATGGAACTCGAATTTTTCGTCATAGCAGATGAGGATATGGAATTTGAAGCGATTTTAGGGAAATCGATTTCGAAAGCTATTAATATAAAAGTGACTGAACATGGAACGACGTTTTCTTGGTTTAACGTCGTATTTTAGAAAATTTTTAGAAGGACACGCAGTGATTGCTATGCCATTGTCCGATATGCTTCGAAAAGATTCCAAGTTTGAGTTTAAGGAATTGCAGCAGGTGGCACTCGAACAGTTAAAGGTGGCATTGACTAGTAATCCAGTTTTGAAGTTATATGATTCAAAATTGCTAACGGAAATACACACAGATTCGTGTAAGTTTGGTTTTGGGGCTGTGTTTCTACAGAGGGACTCAGATAGAACGTTACATCCAGTTATGTACATGAGCCGTAAGACAAAACCTTGCGGTCATAGGAGCCTTGACAAAATGGCGCCTATATGTTCTAGGAACAAAGTTTAAGTTCATAACGGATTTTAATGCATTTGCCATGACCATGAAGAAAAGATGGCGTACGCTAAAGTCGGGCGCAGACGACTTTGGGATAGCCTCTACCACCACATTACAATCAAGTCCGAAATATTGCTTAAGACCTCCAAAAGATATTTTATTCGGCAAATTTGGCTACATCAGTCGAATTTTGCACCAAACAATTTTTTTGACCGATCGTTCCTATGGGGACTATATGATATAGTCAACCGATTTTGATCAAATTTGGAACAGCACTTGGGAACCCTAAAAATTTCTTAATGCCAAATTTGGTTACAATATCTTCACAAACAAACGAATCACAACGAATTTTGTACAAAAAACATTTTTTCGACCGATCGATCCTATGGGAGCTATATGATATAGTCAACCGATTTTGATCAAATTTGGTACAGTGCTGGGGGTCTCTAAAAAACTTCCGATTGCCAAATTTGGTTATGATATCTTCATAAACAAACGAATTATCCATCTAAAACCTTTGCTTTTTTCCCCTATGGTAGCTCCCATATAATGTAATACCGATATCAAAAAAATAAAATAAACTTGTCTCCTATGGATTAATAAGGGATCTAATCTGAAAGTTTGGTTGCTCTAGCTCTTACCATCTCTGAGATCTAGGCGTTCATACGGACGGACGGACAGACGGACATGGGTATATCGACTTCCCTAGTCACTCTGATCATACTTTAGGTAACTTTGGGGGGTCTCCGACGTCTCCTTCTGTACGTTACATACATTTTTGGCTTGCATAAACACAATATACCCTTTGTACCATACGGTACAGGGTATAAAAAGAAATTCCGCTAAGAGTAGCTCGTTGGGCAATGTTTTTTCAGGATTTTGACTATCAAATAGAGCATCGTTCGGGCACAAAGATGAGACATGAAGATGCGTTGAGTCGAGTTACTTGTTTCGCTTTGACAGACAGTGTTAAGCATTAAAGAAAGCGCAGTTAGTGGACGATTAAGACAAGAGTTGTGACAAGTCTTGTTGAGAGCAAAGCGTACGAAGACATTTATATTGCAAACGAAATATTGTTGAAAGATCCAGATCGAGAGTTGATTGTCGTTCCGTCTCAAATGGAAGTAGAAATAATACAGATTGCGCATAGGCAGGGTCATTTCTCAGCAAAGAAAGCACAGGATTTAGTAAAAAGACTTTATCCCAAAGTTAAGGGAGAAGGTATCTCGAATAGTAGCAAATTGTGTTGAGTTCATTCTGATAAGTGCCAAAGTTGGCAAGCAGGAAGCATTTTTAAACACAATAACAGCTACAGGGCTGAGGAAGTTGTAGGTTGCGTTAAACTTGTTTAAAGAATATTGCGACAGGCATGGGATTCAGCATTTCTTAATCACTACAGGTGTTCCACCAGGCAACGGGCAAGTAGAGCGGATGCATAAGATCGTTGTCGAAATTTAGTTTGGAAAGTCCAGGATTATGGTACAGGCATATAGGTAGTGTACAGCAAATAATAAATAATACTGAGCCGAGAAGTACTAGAAAAACACCGTTCAAAATCTTGACAGGCGTTGAAATGCGTTGACGAAAAACGAGAGAAAGTGCGTAGGGAAGCAAAGGATAACATCGAGAAGATACAACAGGAAAACAAACGGGTGTATGACTTAAGGAGAAAAGTGGACAAACAGTATATTATCAATGATTTGGTTCCATTAATTCGCAGAGATTCGCCTCCAGATATAGCTTAAAATTTCCTTGTGCCAATCTCTGACAAATCATTGAAGAGCTCGTGGACATTTGTGCAGCTTTTTAGTATGATTCGAGAGGTTTCCCCTAGTCGAAATGGGCTTTTTGCTGTTTCCAATGCGGGAAAACGGTTTGCACGGCTTACAGTAGCTTGATAGTAGGGATAACACATTAGAAAAAAACCTTCGGCAGGGCGTTTCAAATGGCATGCCCACTAAAATATAGTATGAAAACCTTTCCTCCTTGGTGGAGTAACGAACTCTCAGAACAAAGAAACACTGGGAATTGGCAAGTGTATAAAGACTGTCGGAGACTTTATAAGAATGTTATTAGGAGCGTCAATAAAGAGAGCTGGGCAGAATTTTGCTCATCAATCGAATCCCCCAAGCAGCTAGACTCAGCCGGATCTCATCTAGGGACTATTTAAGTGCTTCTTGGATTAAGAAACCAGATGGAACTTGGTCTGAAACGGCTGATGAATCTTTAGAACTGCTTTTAAACACATACTTTCCGGGGTGCAGTTAGTACGAAAATGGAAGTAGTACACGTGGGCTATTCAACGGGCGTTGAGAGAGTTAGGGGTACACAACTGTGTTACAGATTGGATCACCTCTATGCTTATGACAAGGGTCATAAGTGCTAGCATGGGAAATATAAAAATATCTAAGAGGAGAGAGGAACGCCACAAGTTGGTGTGGTCTCCCCTCTTCTTTAGCTATGCATAATAAACAATATCCTAATAAAACTCAACAGTGGCGCATGCCGATGATGTTATGTTAATGGTGTCGCGACTGTGTCCTATCACGATCAGTGGGATTATGCAAAGGGCCTTAGACGAGCTCAGCTCCTGGGGTACCGACTCTGGCTGGGGCTGAACCCGAATAAAACAGAACTTATGCTTTTCACCAAAAGAATCAAAATACACAACTTTGACCCACCACGACTAATCCAACAGACTCTCACTTTTTCATCCAGTGTTAAGTTCCTTGGGGTAATACTGGACTCCAAGCTGAACTGGAGATTAAATACAGAGATGCGGGCAAAGACAGCTGGTTTTGCCCTATATGCCTGTAAACGGACAATAGGTAGAAGGTGGTGCCTTCAACCAAAATTAGCTCTTTGGAAGTATAAGGCGGTTGTCCGTCCAATATAATGCAATGGCAGTCGGAGCCATTAAGCCATGTCCCAAGGAGGCACTTAATGTTCTAAAGTACACTCAACTAATTGATCTACACATTATGAAAACGGCGACCACGCCTGGACTGAGGTTAAATGAGGCGGGACGCTGGAAAGAAAGAACTCATGGCCTCGGCTACTGTACCGAAGGTGATATTCAACAGGAATTTAACTACAGTCCTACCCCCACGGATGGCTCCAAAATAGACTGTGGTGTTGGTGCAGGTATATACTCCGAGAGACTAAACATCAAAAAGTCAGTGCGCCTCGCCAATTTATCCAGCGTCTTCCAGGCGGAAGCATTTGCTACTGGGAAGGCATGTAGGATACTAATCGCGGACTACACATTCAAAAATAACATTGCTATCTGTCGGATAGCCAGGCCGCGATTCAGGCCCTGAATTCAACCATCACAGCCTCTAAAATGGTGGAACGAAGCAGAAGGAGCCACACCACCGTAAGCGAAAGGCACAACGTTACTCTAATCTGGGTCCCGGGACACCAGAATATAGAGGGAAAAGGAAATGCCGACGAACTGGCAAGAAATGTAGCTGCCATGAGTGAGGCTCCTGCGGAACCCGCGTTCACACCATCACACCACTTAACGTGGTCAAGAGATGGAGCAGTTCTGTAACATGCAGGACTAGTCGATCACTATGGCCTAGATACAACCTCAAACAAACAACATCGAGGAGATGCCGTTTTGCGACAGGTGCGACTACATGACGTTGGCTTAATAGAAAGCGACCAAGGCTAACAAGCGAGGCGACGCAAATTCAAACCCCCGTAGAGGCAAAGTAAATTTTCTAGTATTTCAAATTTGCTTGTTAATTAAAAACTATTACCACGATGATATATGTATGGATTTGTCCATGCTCCGGAGTCAACCCGGTTAATGCAAGAGCGCTAAACGCTCTGAGGCCAAATCAAAAGACAACAATTGTACAATCCAAAGACGTTAAAATTGAATAATTCAAAAAAAGCATAAAATCTGAGCTTGAGTAACTTACAGAACCGCAAGAAAGCTCACGCAGTTAAGTAGCGCGCCTTTTGTGGGTCAATGACCGATTCTTGGCGCTGGCAGCATTGAGTATGCGAAAGCTTGGGAGAGAGCGAGAGAGAAGCAGTTTCATATGATCTGCGCTCTTCGTTTGCACATGGATAATTCCGTTATTTTTGAAAGCTTAGCTCAAGCGCTCCCGCTTACGGTGGTTTAGAAGTGCAGCGAGCAGTCCAAGTTTGGTAGTGCTACTGTGAAATACTGTCAAATTTTTTCGAATTCGCAGCTCCTCCAAGGATTATTCTACGGACAATTCTAAGCAACTTTGAAACGCACGAAACGCCCTCTGGTGGCAATCATAAGTAAAAATAAACAACAAAACATATACACATAAAAAGATGAAGTTTCGGTTTAAAATGTTATGTTTTTGTCGTTATAGGGGAAAAAACCTATTTTTAAAAATCTGCAGGCTCGAAATTCGAGATAGACCTATCGTTTCTTCGGCAAAGTTCTTAGAATTGTCCGTAGAATTATCCTAGGGGGCGCCGCGAATCGACTTTTTTGGCTCCCTACAAATTGACCCACCCTAATATATATATATATTATGGCGGGTCCATTTTTTTGGAATAAAGGCTCAAAGCGATTTTGATTTCATTGGGTCATTCTAAGAAATTTTGCCAAAGAAACTATGGGTCGAGTCGCCCACTTTTTATACCCTGTACCGTATGGTACAAAGGGTATATTGTGTTTGTGCAAGCCGAAAATGTATGTAACGTACAGAAGGAGACGTCGGAGACCCCCAAAGTTACTTAAAGTATGATCAGTGTGACTCGAGAAGTCGATACACCCATGTCCGTCTGTCCGTCTGACCGTCTGTCCGTATGAACGCCTAGATCTCAGAGATGGTAAGAGCTAGAGCAACCAAACTTTCAGATAAGATCCCTTATTAATCCATAGGAAACAAGTTTATTTTATTTTTTTGATAGCGGGTCACATTATATAGCTCCCATAGGGTTGTTTCAGAGGACCTCGAAAAAAGGCAAAAGTTTTAGATGGATAATTCGTTTGTTTATGAAGATATCATAACCAAAGCTGGCAATCGGAAGTTTTTAGAAACCCCCAGCACTGCACCAAATTTTATCAAAATCGGTTGACTATATCATATAGCTCCCATAGGATCGATCGGTCGAAAAATGTTTTTTGTACAAAATTCGTTGTGTTTCGTTTGTTTGTGAAGATACCGTAACCAAATTTGGCATGAGGAAGTTTTTTAGAGTTGCCAAGCAATCGAATTTTTGCACCAAACAATTTTTTTGACCGATCGGTCCTATGGGGACTATATGATATAGTCAACCGATTTTGATCACATTTTGGTACAGTGCTTGGGAACTCTAAAAACTTCCGTGTGCCAAATTTGGTAACGATAACTTCAAAAATGAACGAAACACAACGAATTTTGTACAAAAACGTTTTTTTGACCGATTGGTCCTATGGGAGCTATATGATATAGTCAACCGATTTTGATCAAATTTGGTACAGTGCTTGGGTATTCTAAAAAACTTTTTTTGGAGCAGAGCACTGAGCCCACAAATGATCCCCAGAACTCCGACCATGTGCAAGCTCTGTAAGTTAAGAATGTTCTATTGAGCATAAGAATTGCACTCAATTATATCTAGCATAAGCTTTCGCTAATACCTTCATAGGTTGCACTTGAGAGTCCAAAAATATGACTGAGCACTCCGGTCAGCAAACAATAAAGTTGATCTAATATTACGTGCAACTTCTTTTTATTATCGACCCAGGGGGTGCAAAATAGTATCTCCTCGAATTATTGGTGACCCCGACGTGATCGCAGTTGTATGTCAATTTGATATATCATTTTATAAATCGCTATAATACATCTCGGCAATCTTACGCGCAATTCGGTTCCAAATTCAATAACTTTATAAAAACAATTTACTAAAAGTCGCGCGGTTCAAGGTATACCTAAAATACACATACACTTTTATTCGACTTTCGGTTAAGTCGTGTCATTTACACAAACAACAAACAACGGTGCCGTTGTACATAAGTATATAATAAAGAGAACGGTACGCATACGCATAGTTTTTGTAAAGCTCGCTATCTTCCACTCTTTGCGCTTGCACATTTCAAAGTACAGTCAACACATTTCATGATGACCGACGATTCGCAACATGCACTATCGTTGGACCCTAGCGACATCGAATTTCTGAAGGCTAAGGGTAAATCTCTTTTTCAGCAGCTGAGATCTACAAATGATTACCTTACGCAAAATGAGTTGTCTAATTTTGATGAAGCCGAGCTTCAGGTGCGCATAGATATACTTGAGCGCATGAGTTTAGAGTTCTATAGCGCACAGTCAAGCCTCGACAAACTTGACCTTAGTGAGATGACTACTGAAACACGGCAAATGTTTACAAAGGCGTACATCGAAATGAAGACAAAATTAAGCCGAGCGCTAAACATGCATTTAAAGGCGGCAAGCCGAGCAAATTCAACGACCCGTAATTTTGGTGCTGCGTAAGTCGCGGCTTCCTGATCTATAACTACCTCGTTTTAGTGGTAGCTATTTGGACTGGCCTGACTTCTACGCAATGTTTACCACCGTCGTTGATAAAGACATGGAGCTGAGTAAGATTGAGAAATTTCAGCATCTGCGTGCCTCTTTGGATGGTGCTGCGCTGGACACCGTACAATCACTGGAGCCTTCAAACGAGAATTACGATAAGGCCCTAAAATTATTAGTTAATCGTTTTGACAACAAATTGCTAAATTTTCAGGCTCATATTAAGGCCGTTTTCGGGCTACAAGGTGTTGAGAAGGGATCTGCATGCAGTCTGCGCGAGTTAAGTGACAAAATCAACTCGCATCTACGCGCTAAGCCAGAGCAAAAACTTGACGGCATGCTGATTTACCTCGTCGCTCACAAGCTTGATTCCCGGACCCAGGAAAAATGGGAAGAAGATTTTCCTGCGTCAAAGTTGCCTGCTTGGTCATCGATGTCATTTTGTGATGCGAAAGATCACTAAATATGCAAATGTTCTCGTTTTCTATATCTGGTGCCCAGCTTGCGTTTAAAAGAGGCCAAAAAGATGTACTTATGCCTAAATTGCCTTCGAAAAGGTCACAATTTGCAGCAGTGCAGGTCAGGCCACTGCAAGCGTTGTTTAGCTAAACATCATTCGCTTCTTCATTTAACAATCAGCAGCTGATGCATATCCACATCAGCCAAGCTGATCTACGTTGGTTTCAAGCTTACTGCCTCAACTCACGCCTAAAGCCTCGAAATGTATGCAAAACGATTACGTTTACTCGCAACGGCCATCGTTTTCATTAAATCTCGTTCTGGTGCGCCTATTCCATGCCGTGCCATTCTAGACTCATTAAACACGACTTGTTAATCAGCTACAACTTAAACCTCATCGCTCACACTTCTCAATATCAGGTATTGGGAGAATCGTCTCTGGTATCTAAGCGACATTTCTGCTGAATCTCAAGACGCAAGTTATCGTGCTTCATTTAACGCTGTTGTAACTGAAACAATAACCGACTATCACCCACATTTCGACTTAAGCGCTGCCAGTTGGAACATTCCAAAAAATCCACTATTATATAAATCGCAACCTATTAATTGGAGCTTCACTGTTTTTTGATTTGCTTTGCGTTGGTCAAATTCACATCGCTGACAACCTTCCAACTTTTCAAAAAACTAAACTTGGCTGGATAGTTTCCGGAGGCCTTTCAAGGAAGTAGTCCGGTTGTGGACATTACCCAGTTGTGGACACCCCTCCATAACTTTTGAACGTGAGGAGATGGAGCTGATCTTTAAATTGCCCTTTGTGCGTAATGTCAGCACCATGTTTTATTGATAATGTCGAAGCAAACGACGCATGCGCTTAACAGCTACAGGGGATCAAATTTTTTCATGTGCAAAAATCAAAAGTGAAAAAAGGCTTGTAAGTTGGGACGGGAAACCTGCAAAAATCGCTGAAAATTTAAGAAAACTGAAATAAAAACGCATGATTGCTAAAATTTATGAAAATTTATTGATTTTAAATTTGACTGTGAATTAAAAAAAAACAAGAAAAATTTTACTTTCAGTTAAGTCAAAATTGTGGTTTTTTGTGATCGGTTTTTCTTGGTCGCCATATTAAAAATGAATTGTAATGGAAAATTATTGAAAAAATATATACGAAAATGGCAGAAAAATTCACTAAAATAAAAAAGTCATGTAAATAACATAGCAATGGCAAAAAAGATGTGTGCCAACTTTGAAGCTAAACAGTGTCCCAACTTACAATTTTGAAGCCATTTTGGAATGCATTGAAAGAAATTTGTGTATTCACTGTTCATTCAAAGTTCATTGAATTTCAGTTCCAGCACATATATTTTCCTTGATTTATTGTTTTTGAGCTCAATCAAAAATAATGTTTTTTATTTTCCGATTTCTTTAAACAGCGTATTTGCCATCGAAGACAGGGTGAATTTTGGAGTTTTCTTTGCTGGAACCTCAAAATCGAACAGGTGTCCCAACTTACAAGCCTTTCCCTTACCACTGTACTTTCAGTATAAATTTAATTTTTACACAATGTCCTTAATAAAGACATGTAGGCAATATAGAAATTTTCATTAACAGTATTATGATTTTTGTTTCCTTTACTAATTCTTCGAAAGACTTCGTGTCAGTTTGAATTTAATTGCATGTGAAGCAGATCGATCATAAAAATAAAACCTATTGGGTTTGCATAGTAAAAAGTGTGAATTTTAAAAATTTTTAAGAACTTACTTAAATAGAAAATATTTTGGGATATTTAAGTGTGTCCAAATTGCAGTTTACTTGGGCACATTTTTGCAGGAATGTTATGCCACTGAAATGCATATGAAAGCATAAAAATATCAACCTTTTATAAATGCAGGCATAAAATGTAGTCAGTTTCTATATTGAGAACCAAACGAAAATGGTAGTGGGTTTGGAAGGAAAGAAACCGATTGTAGTTTTTGAAACTTTATTTGATAGGTGAGCAAACTAGACTGTAAGCGTGTTAGGAAGAAGAAAGGTAAGATTTCTGATAATGATTCTTTCAGAGGAATTTTGTCAGATTGAAAACATACATGAGAAGCTGTAATATTATAATAGGTGTTCATCGAGGCAATTTATAGGACGAAAAACTTAAAAATATTATACGAACATATATCTGGAAACAGTTCTAATTAAGTAGACTGTCATCGCATTCTTCTTCTTCATACAAGCGCTCAGCGTTTTCGATCATAGTTATCTTTGCTGGAAACCGTTTCCAAAGAAAAAAAAATCTTCTAAGCTAATTTAAATAATTTTCAATAATTAAACAAAACAAAAAATCTCCTTGATTTGAACTTTTAAAGAGTGTCGGATATTAATGGGTTAAACGGTGCAAAATTGACAATGAACCCGTAAAACCGATGGCGATCCTCGGAGTAGCTTAGACTCAAGAAATTCGGTAAGCAGCTGGGCGCATCTCAAATGTCGGTTTTATCTGTAAATGTACCTAACGTGTGCCATTGGTCATTTTCAAAAAGTGACCACCATATCCGAAGCAGTGGCTTCTAGATTTTAGATGCAATAGGGCCTTTAAAAAGAGCTAAGCCAAGGAAGCCTTCAGAGCAGTTAACAAAGGAGCTAAAGCGAAACAAATAAAACAAACCGCAGCTTTAGCAAGAACAGTGACTCTGTCAGCTAAACGTGCCAAGCTGAAACCATCGGCTAGACGCGTCAATGCAAAGACAGCTCCATCATCATCGTCTGAGGATGGGGATTGCGATTTTTGCATTATTTGCAAGAAGCTGTTGCCCATTCAAATGACCGCCGAAAACTCCATCGAATGCAACACGTGCCACCGGCCGGTGCATTTGAGATGCGCTGACTTGCGAAACTGATACGGACGATGAATAACTAAATTTTAATTTTTATTTTAAGTTTTGTTTCATCATTACTGCTTTGAAGGCAAAATAAATTTCGTTTTTTTGTATAAAGCTATATTTTACTCTATATTTTTCTAAATTTAAAATTTTTTTTTCGTAAAAATTTACTACTCCAGAAAAAGTTTAATAATTTTTTTCTTTTCCATGGAATCAAGTCAATTCTTTTTCAATAGTTAGCTAATATCTGTAGCTTTCCACTGATATGCATATGTCTGCAAAATATTGACTTGGTCAAAAGTTATGGTTGAAATAGCAAACTATGTCCACAACCGGACTACTTCCCTTACCAAAGAACAACTCAGTTTTGGGAAATTGAAAATTATCCTGATACACCTTACAACAAACCACTTAAAATACAATACACCGCATTCCTTCAAGAATATATTGATTTAGGACATATGTCAGTCTACAAACTTGACACCGTAACATATGGAACAAAGCCGGCTGCATTTTTAGCAATTCGTGCAATGCAGCAACTTTCATATGATGAAGAAGCTTCATTCCCAATTGGAGCGAAAATAGTTCGCAAGGATTTTTATATTGACGACCTTATTTCTGGAGGCGAAAGCGTCGACGTTTAAGAGATTTTGCGTCAAGTAAAAGGATTACTTCTTAGAGGCCGCTTTCCAATCCGATAATGGTGTTCAAATGTGCCACCAGCTATAGAGGATTAGGTGATCGAGAGACACTTTTACGCTTTCATGATGGTACTGACGTAGCAAAGGCACTTCTCCAAAATCATACCTATTACTCAGCGTTCAATTCTGTCAAGTATAGCTAGATTCTATGTTCCTCTAGGCTTAATATCGCCTGTCATAACTAAGTCGAAAACATTTATGCAAATATTATGGAATGAAAAAATCAATTAGGATAAAAGCTTGCCACAATCTTTGCATGTAACATGGTGTGAGCTTGTATCTCAACTTTCGTTAGTCAGCAACTTAAAATTTCCTCGTTTAGTACTACAAAGTCCAGCAAACTTTGCAAATACATGCGTTCTGCAACGCAAGTATATCAGCATTTGGAGCTTGCGTGTATGGACGACCAGAGTCGAATGGAATCATCTCGTCGCATCTTCTGTGCTCAAAATCTAGGGTAGCGCCTCTAAAAACACTTACTATTCCCAAACTTGAACTCTCCGCAGCGCTGTTGTTAGCTCAACTAGAACCAAACATTTCAAAAAGCATACAATTTCCATGCGAATTCCACTGTTGGTCTGAATCAACAATTACACTTTCGTGGATACATGAAGCGCTTTCGAATTTAAATATTTTCGTTTTAAACAGAGTTTCACAAATCCAACAACTTACTAAAGAAATGACTTGGCTTCACGTACAAACACATAGGAACCCAGCAGATATTCTGTCACGTGGATGTACGCCAATGGAGCTTCTGAGTTCAGACTTATGGTGCACAGGACCATCGTTTCTTCGAGCAAGCACCAACGAATGGCTAACGCTTGTACAATTTACTACAAAATAGGCACGAACATGCTTTTAAATAGTATACAGAGCATCTGCTTTGCAGCTGAACTTAAATCGCTTCAATCAAAAGGGCAGCTATCGTCAAAAAGCAAACTCTCCTAACTGAACCTTATTCTGGACGACAATGGTTTAATCCGTGTTGGAGGAAGGCTTTAAAACTCACATTTAAGCTATGATGCAAAGCACCCGATGCTACTACCGAAACAACACCCTGTCACTAATGCAATCATAATGCATTATCACAACCAGTATTTGCACGCAGGAACACAAAGCCTTCTAGCATCTCTTCGACAAAATCATTGACCAATTGGAGGAAGCAAAACAATTGGATCAGTTATAAACAAATGCGTCAAATGCTTTCGACTGAGACCAAAAATTTATGAGCATTTAATGGGACACTTGCCTTAAGATCGCGTTAAGCCAAATCCAGCCTTCGAAACAACTGGCATTGATTACTGTGGACCTTTTTACCAAAAGTCTGAAACTAGAAACCGACCACCTGTCAAATGCTACATTCCAATCTTCGTAGGCTTTTTTACAAAGGCTTCTCATTTGAAATTAGTCAAGGATCTTTCAACGCAAACATTCATCGCAGCGCTAAAACGATTCATCAGTATAAGGGGCAAGCCACATTCCATTTGGACTGACAATGCCACAAATTTCGTTGGTGCAAAGAACGAGTTAGCTGAGTTGAAGCAGTTATTCCTCAGCGATCCACACAACACCGCAGTTAGCAAGAGTGCCTAAACAATGGAATAAATTGGATGTTTAAACCAGCACAAATTATCTATCTTTGCTACAGGTGCGAGTCAAATGGTGTTCAACATCGCGAAACCTGCAGAAAGGCGACATCGTTTTGTTGCGTGCTTAAGATCGTTTTGAAAAAAACTACGCAACCAATGCCATAAAAGAGAAAAAAAATGACCACTTTTGCAACTCTGGAAGAAAATATTTCATATATTATATATTTGTTTTAACATAAAAGCATTTGTTATCAACTTATTTACCTGCTCTATAAAGATGGTCTGCCTGAATCTGCCTGTTTTCTGTAAGGCCAGTAAAGGCCCTGAAACCCAACTCCAAAATATGCTGACGCAGGTATAAGAAGAAGAACACACAGTAGATGCAGCCGCTAAATTTAGAACTGATTACTTATATTTTCACTAAATTTAGAACTGATTACTTATATTTTCACTTTACAATAAAATAAAGCCTACCTGTGACATTTAAAAAGATGGCGTACGTTAAAGTCGGGCGCAGACGACTTTGGGATACCCTGTACCACCACATTGCAATTAAGTCCGACACATTGCTTAAAACCTCCAAAAGATATTTTATTCGGCAAATTTGGTTACGATATTTTCATAAAAAAAGATGGCGAACGTTAAAGTCGGGCGCAGACGACTTTGGGATACCCTGTACCACCTCATTGCAATTAAGTCCGACATATTGGTTAAGACCTCCAAAAGATATAATTTATTCGGCAAATTTGGCTACGATAATTTCATAAATAAACAGAAATCAGTCGAATTTTACACCAAAAATTTTTTTTTGACCGATCGGTCCTATGGCGACTATATGATATAGTCAACCGATTTTGATCAAATTTGGTACAGTGCTTCGGACCTCTCTCTTCGGACCGAGTGCCAAATTTGGTTACAATATCTTCACAAACAAACAAAATACAACGAATTTTGTACAAAACTCGATTTTTTGACCGATTGGTCCTATGGGAGCTATATGATATAGTCAACAGATTTTGATCAAATTTGGTACAGTGCTTGGGAACTCTAAAAAACTTCTAATTGCCAAATTTGGTTACAATATCTTCACAAATAAACGAAAAACAACGAATTTTGTACAAAACACGATTTTTTTACCGATTGGTCCTATGGGAGCTATACGATATAGTCAACCGATTTTGATCAAATTTGGTACAGTGCTTGGGAACTCTAAAAAACTTCTTATTGCCAAATTTGGTTACAATATCTTCACAAATAAACGAAAAACAACGAATTTTGTACAAAACACGATTTTTTGACCGATTGGTCCTATGGGAGCTATATGATATAGTCAACCGATTTTGATCAAATTTGCTACAGTGCTTGGGAACTCTAAAATACTACTTCTAAATGCCAAATATGGTTACGGTATCTTCACAAATAAACGAAACACAACGCATTTTGTACAAAAAACTAATTTTCGACCGATCGATCCTATGGGAGCTATATGATATAGTCAACCGATTTTGATAAAATTTGGTACAGTGCTGGGGGTTTCTAAAAAACTTCCGATTGCCAAATTTGGTTATGATATCTTCATAAACAAACGAATTATCCATCTAAAACTTTTGATTTTTTTCGAGGTCCTCTGAAACACCCCTATGGGAGCTATATAATAGAACTCCGATATCAAAAAAATAAAATAAACTTGTCTCCTATGGATTAATAAGGGATCTTATCTGAAAGTTTGGTTGCTCTAGCTCTTACCATCTCTGAGATCTAGGCGTTCATACGGACAGACGGACAGACGGACAGACGGACATGGGTATATCGACTTCTCTAGTCACACTGATCATACTTTAGGTAACTTTGGGGGGTCTCCGACGTCTCCTTCTGTACGTTACATACATTTTCGGCTTGCACAAACACAATATACCCTTTGTACCATAAGGTACAGGGTATAAAAAGAGATATCAGTCGAATTTTGCACCAAAAATTTTTTTGACCGATCGGTCCTATGGGGACTATATGATATAGGCAACCGATTTTGATAAAATTTAGTACACTGATTGGGAACTATAAAAAACTCCCGACAGCCAAATTTGATTCCGATATCTTTAAAACCAAACGAAACACAACGAATTTTGTAAAAAAAACGTTTTTTTGACCGATTGTTCCTATGGGAGCTATATGATATAGCCAAGCGATTTTGATCAAACTTGGTGCAGTGCTTGGGTACTCTAAAAAACTTTTTAGTGCCAAATTTGCTAACAATATCTTTACAAACAAACGAAACGCAACGAGTTTTGTAGAAAAGATGGCGTACGTTAAAGTCGGTCGCAGACGACTTTGGGATACCCTGTACCACCACATTGCAATTAATTCCGATACATTGCTTAAAACCTTTAAAAGATATTTTATTCGGCAAATTTGGTTACAATGTTTTGAAAAAATTTTTTTGACCGATCGGTCCTATGGGGTCCTATAGTCAACCGAATTTGATCGAATTTAGTACACCGATTGGAAACTATACAAAACTTCAGACTGCCAAATTTGGTTCCGATATCTTCAAAACCAAACGAAACACAATGAATTTTGTAAAAAAGGGTTTTTTTGACCGATCGTTCCTATGGGAGCTATATGATATAGTCAACCGATTTTGATCTAACTTGGTGCAGTGCTTGGGTACTCTAAAAAACTTTTTAATGTCAAATTTGGTTACAATATCTTCACAAACAAACGAAACACAACGAGTTTTGTACAAAAACATTATTTCGACCGATCGATCCTATGGGAGCTGTATGATATAGTCAACCGATTTTGATCAAACTTGCTACAGTGCTCGGGTTCTCTAAAAAACTTCCAATTGCCAAATTTGGTTAAGATATCTTCATAAACAAACGAATTATCCATCTAAAACTTTAGCTTTTTTTCGAGGTCCTCTGAAACACCCCTATGGGAGCTATATTATGTAATCCCGATATCAAAAAATAAAATAAACTTGTCTCCTATGGATTAACAAGGGATCTTATCTGAAAGTTTGGTTGCTCTAGCTCTTAGCATCTCTGAGATCTAGGCGTTCATACGGACAGACAGACAGACGGACATGGGTATATCGACTTTTCTAGTCACTCTGATCATACTTTAGGTAACTTTCGGGGGTCTCTGACGTCTCCTTCTGTACGTTACATACATTTTCGGCTTGCACAAACACAATATACCCTTTGTACCATACGGTACAGGGTATAAAAATCGCTGTCAAAATTCTTAGCGCCAAGAACAAAATCATTGGTACGCAGCAGCAGGGCTGCATATATATGTTTAGAATTGACATGTAGATGGCGCTAAAAAAATCAGCTGTTCATTTTGCGCGCTAAAAACGAAACACTAATGTGCTGCAACTAATTTTGATAGCAAGAGCAATGGCGCGTAGGCAAAACATGTGTACAAATTTTACTAAAGAGCAGAAAATTGCTCTAATATAGGAAGTGGAGGACCACCCAATTTTTTTTTCTTTAGTTCCTGGCGATTTTCTGTTTCCTCCAACAATTTGGCAAATAAATAGGCAATAATGGCGTTAGTTGCGAAATAAATACTAAGCTTTGTTTTCATTTGGCGATTCATTTTTTCACTTTTTATTAATTAATGCACTTTATGCACTTGTAAACAAAAAGAACAAACAGCAAATTTGTATATATACTTTTTGGCGCCATCTATTGTTTGTAGCGCCATCTACATGTCAATTTCTGCCCATACAATTTTTTTAGCGCACAAAATAAGTAGCACTTTTTCTTTCACGCGGTTTTACACTGATTGACAACTATCGGCAGTCAGCTGACCATTTGTGCAATATGTATTGTGCAACTCCGATAATTACCGATCTGGCAATGCATATGCGATGTTATTAAACATCGATAAGCAACAGCTGATCATGCTGCGTGGGTGGCAAGGCTCTAGTATTCATTTCCTGCGGGCGGAAGCCTTCATTTTATTTTCACCCAGCAAGACAATAAGGCGTGCATAAATTAAATCCGCAAACATCAAAAGTTTGTGATATTCAGTAGTTTAGCCAAGTGCTCCTGCACCATTTATTGAGCCGTTAGAACAGCCGGCGAGAAGGATCCTCCAGTGAATTGTTCCGTTTGATGTGTTTTTATTAAAATTGAATTAACCCCAAAAATAAACCAAGTATCCAGCCATTATAAGAAAGGTATGTGACCAACCTCCCCTAATATCGACTTTTACTTATAGCTTTGGCGCATCATCGCGCGTATACCGATCTTCTGTGCTGAGTTATTTACTTCAGAAATTTATGCAAGCTGCAGCAGATTTGGTATGTGCTGTGCCTTACTTATGGCATTTATGCGAGCTGCAGCATTTTATTAGCGTGCAGCGTTTTAAATAACATTACTTCGATCGTGGCCCGTATACCGTGTAACATACACGTGGCTATATCATCTGTGGCTACAGAGCTGCAAACACCAGGATATACCCTACTACACATATATATAAGTTACCGCAACGCATCACTTTTCTCCTAATCCCACACTACTACAACTACAACATACGTAAGCTTGTCAAAACGTCTCCCATCGATCACACCACCAGAAGGCGACACCGGACGTTGCAAGCATTCAGCATCGTCAGCGGATAGACCCTTGGTGACGATCAACAGCAGCGGCAGAGCAGTTGTAACATAAACATCGGAGGCGGCAGCGCAGTATTAGCATAAACAACTGCAGACAGTAGAGTCAGCAGTTATTAGTTATAAATATAACTGTTAGAACGTTAAGAAATCAGTTTTGTGACAGAAGTCTCAGTTTGTAGTTTGCATTTAGAGTTTGAGTTTGAACAGCTCTGCTCTAAGTTTGAATATTGAATAAAGTTTTTTTTTTGAATTAAATTAAACTTCGTTCAATTAATTTATAAATATGTATAAAACACCTGAACTTACTACATACACCTTAACTACGCGCTTAAATATCGCGTACCGTACAAACGTATACCGCCAAGCGGAGTACATACGTCCAACTAAAACTTCAGCGTTATGCCGGAAAGTGGCTGCCCTATGTCCTCGATAGCCTCTCGAATTCTATCTTTGAGGTGTTGAATCGACGCTGGGCTGTTGGCGTAGACCTTATCTTTCACTTGGCCCCAAAAGAAAAAGGTGCAAGGTGTTAAATCACAAGATCTTGGTGGCCAGTGATCACCTCTTCGAGAGATAACACGGTCCGGAAACTTTTCCCGTAAAAGAGCAATGGTTTCGTTGCTTGTGTGGCACGTAGCGCCGTCTGGCTGAAAGAAAACGTTGTCCAGATCAATACCATCCAACTCCGACCATAAAAAAAATCATTAATCATCTCTCAATAGCGCAATCCATTCACCGTAACTGTTGATCCAACCTCATTTTCGAAAAAGTAAGGTCCAATAACCCCGCCGGACCATAAACCGCACCAAACAGTCACACGTTGAGTCACACTCTTGGGTTTTCCGAGCCCCAGATGAGACAATTTTGCTTGTTGACGTAGCCACCAAGATGGAAATGGGCCTCATCAGTCAAGATGATTTTTCGATGGAATTCCGGATCATTTTCATGCATTTCAAGGACCCAATCAGCAAAAACATGACGTTGTTGACGAGCGGCCGGCTTGAGTTCTTGTGTTAACTGAACTTTATAAGCCTTAGGACCGAAGTTTTTATGCAAAACAAGGTGTAATGACGTTTGTAGAATGCCCAATTCCAAAGAACGACGAGGAATGGACAAACCTGTGTTTTCTTCAACACTTTGGGCTACAGCAGCAATATTCTCAGTTGTTCTTGAGCGACGTGCACGTGTTTTGTTCTTCACATCACTAACTTGTCCCAACATCTCGAATTTTTCCACCAATTTCTGTATTGCGGTCCGACAAGGTGCTTCACGACGACCCAAAAATGCTTTAGTTTTGCGAACTGTGACTGCAAGATTTTCACCATTTTTGAAGTGAATTTTAATAATTTCAATGTGTTGTTGAAGCGTGTATAGTTCCATTTTTATTTTGCACAAAAAAATTTTTTTGACCGATCGGTCCTATGGGGACTATATGATATAGTCAACCGATTATGATCACATTTAGTACACTGATTGGGAACTATAAAAGACTTCCGACTGCCAAATTTGGTTACGATATTTTCAAAATCAAACGAAACACAACGAATTTTGTAAAAACAGCGTTTTTTTGACCGATCGTTCCTATGGGAGCTATATGATATAGTCAACCGATTTTGATCAAATTTGGAACAGTGCTTGGGTACTCTAAAAGACTTCTTAATGCCAAATTTGCCAACAATATCCTTACAAACAAACGAAAGGCAACGAATTTTGTACAAAAAACGATTTTTTGACCGATTGGTCCTATGGGAGCTATATGATATAGTCAACCGATTTTGATCAAATTTGGAACAGTGCTTTAGAACTCTAAAAAACTTCTTAATGCCAAATTTGGTTACGGTATCTTCACAAACAAACGAATCACAACGAATTTTGCACAAAACACGTTTTTTTGACCGATTGGTCCTATGGGAGCTATATGATATAGTCATCCGATTTTGATCAAATTTGCTGCAGTGCTTGGGAACTCTAAAAAACTTCTAAACGCCAAATTTGGTTACGCTATCTTCACAAACAAACGAAACACAACGAATTTTGTACAAAAAAACATTTTTTCGACCGATCGATCCTATGGGAGCTATATGATATAGTCAACCGATTTTGATAAAATTTGGTACAGTGCTGGGGGTCTCTAAAAAACTTCCGGTTGCCAAATTTGGTTATGATATCTTCATAAACAAACGAATTATCCATCTAAAACTTTTGCTTTTTTTCGAGGTCCTCTGAAACACTCCTATGGGAGCTATATAATGTAATCCCGATATCAAAAAAATAAAATAAACTTGTCTCCTATGGATTAATAAGGGATCTTATCTGAAAGTTTGGTTGCTCTAGCTCTTACCATCTCTGAGATCTAGGCGTTCATACGGACAGACGGACAGACGGACAGACGGACATGGGTATATCGACTTCTCGAGTCACACTGATCATACTTTAAGTAACTTTGGGGGGTCTCCGACGTCTCCTTCTGTACGTTACATACATTTTCGGCTTGCACAAACACAATATACCCTTTGTACCATACGGTACAGGGTATAAAAATAAAGCAACTAATATAGAGACAGACAATAGTTCCGACAATATGGAATATCAATAGAAACTACACAAACCACCCAACAGATATGCCTCTAAAAATATTGCAATGGAATATCAAAGGCTACACTAACAACTACAACGAACTCCTTATTCTCATTAAAAACAACTCCCCTATTATTATATCGCTACAAGAGACCCACATACAACCTTCCATTCCATTTCCAACACCAAACAACTATCAGATGATAACTAATATTCCAAAGAACAGATTCGGTGGAGCAGCTTTGCTCATACACAAATCTATTCAATTTCAAGAATTACATATTAGCGACGAAGTTGAAGCAGTTGCTGCTGAAATCTGCTCAGAAACCAAATTTTGCATTTCCTCTGTGTATTTACCTCCATCCAAAAATTGTACCTTAAGGAACCTAGAAAGTACACTACAGTTAAGTTGCAGATCTGCAATTGTGACTGGAGATTTTAATAGCTGGCACCCCACATGGGGCTCGGTATCTCATAACAAAAGAGGATATAAACTTCATAGATATATCACACAGAACAACACATAATACCTTCACCCACATAGACATAACATTTTGTACACCCGAAATTAAACCCTTTATAACATGGAATAGAACCGAGTACCTTTGTGGCAGCGACCACTTTCCTATCTTTATGTCACTCTACGACAAAACCAATCTAAGTAATCCACAAAGAAGCCATTTTAAACTAAACAAAGCAAATTGGGAATTACTCGAAAAATCAATTGTGACAGCAAACAATAAAACTCCTATAGCAGTCGAAGTAAACAAAGAGGCAGCAAATATTAACAAAAACCTCTATACGTCAGCAGAAACGCAATGTCCCTTGATGGAGCAGAAAGTTAGAGGAACTTAAAAAAGAAAAAAACAAGGCTTGGAATAAACTTGTCAGATGCATAACTCAAGAAAATATAATAAGGTTTAGGAAAGCAAAGGCGTCGTTTAGATATGAGCTTCAACAAGAAAAAAAGTCAACATATGAATTTACTTCCGAAATAAAACCAAACACAGAACCGACCAAATTATGGGCAAATATCCGCGCATTCTGTGGACTCAACCCTTTGAAATCAATACATGCTATCTGGAACCCCACCACAAACAAAAGCAGTACCGATTCTGTGGTAATTGCTAACACTTTTGCACAATTTTGGTCAAATGAATCTTCGGACAGTAAATTTTCGCATGGCTTTCTAGAACATAAAAATAATTCGTCAAACATGTCCTCTGGTTATACCCCAAGTAAATCAGCAAAACAAATGGAGCTTGACATCAAACCAATAGAACTGCTAAGCTCACTCAATTCATTAAGAGGCAAAACTCCAGGCTTCGACAGAATTTCATATCCTCTGATAAAGCACGCCCTTCCAACTCTACAAAATAGACTAATTAAACATTTCAATAATATATTCAACACAAATATTCCACAACAGTATAAAACCAGCCCAGTTATTCCAGTCGCCAAACCAAACACCGATAAAACCAAACCAGAATCCTACCGCCCAATATCTTTAAACCAATGTTTATCCAAAGTATTGGACAAAATTATAGCGAAACGCCTATGGTGGTTTGTAGAACACAACAATTTGCTATCCAATAACCAATTTGGCTTTAAAAAACACAAGTCAGTTGCAGATAGTCTATTATATATAGATCACCTGATAACCGATGCTCTCCAAAAAAAAAAGCATATTTCAATCGTCTCCCTTGATTTCGCAAAGGCCTTCGACAGAATTGCAGCTCACACTATTGTAGAGCAACTAAAATAATGGCAAGTTGGCCCAAAAATGATCAAGTATGTCAGTAACTTTATGTCACACCGGAAAAATATAGTTAAAGTCGGCTCGCAACTATCCCAATTCACCACTATCGGTCATACTTTTCTTAATTGCATATAACAAACTGGCTAAATTAATAGAAACACAGAGAGACATTACATTCTGTAGCTACGCAGATGATTTTCAACTCATAGTAAAGTATAATAAAAACAAAAACTTAACTAAAAGCTTAGACCAACTTTTCCAAAACATCCAAGCTTGGGGTGTTTTTTCAGGCTCCAAAGTATCGTTTGAAAAGTGCAAGCACATTCACATATGCAATAAACTGCAGTGCACCTGCCATATAACTTCAAATAACATTCCTATCCCAACCGTTAAATCATTAAAAATTCTCGGAGTAACTATTAATCAAAAATGGCGTACGTTAAAGTCGGGCGCAGACGACTTTGGGATACCCTGTACCACCACATTGCAATTAAGTCCGACACATTGCTTAAAACCTCCAAAAGATATTTTATTCGGCAAATTAAAAAAAAGAAATCAGTCGAATTTTGCACCAAACAATTTTTTTGACCGATCGGTCCTATGGGGACTATATGATATAGTCAACCGATTTTGATCAAATTTAGTACACTGATTGGGAACTATAAAAAACTTCCGACTGCCAAATTTGGTTCCGATATCTTCAAAACCAAACGAAACGCAATGAATTTTGTAAAAAAAAGCGTTTTTTTGACCGACTGTTCCTATGGGAGCTATATAATATAGTCAACCGATTTTGATCAAATTTGCTACAGTGCTTGGGTACTCTAAAAGACTTCTTAATGCCAAATTTGCCAACAATATCTTTACAAACAAACGAAACGCAACGAATTTTGTACAAAAAACGATTTTTTGACCGATTGGTCCTATGGGAGCTATATGATATAGTCAACCGATTTTGATCAAATTTGGAACAGTGCTTGGGAGCTCTAAAAAACTACTTAATGCCAAATTTGGTTACGGTATCTTCACAAACAAACGAATCACAACGAATTTTGCACAAAACACGTTTTTTTGACCGATTGGTCCTATGGGAGCTATATGATATAGTCATCCGATTTTGATCAAATTTGCTGCAGTGCTTGGGAACTCTAAAAAAACTTCTAAACGCCAAATTTGGTTACGCTATCTTCACAAACAAACGAAACAGAACGAATTTTGTACAAAAAAACATTTTTTCGACCGATCGATCCTATGGGAGCTATATGATATAGTCAACCGATTTTGATAAAATTTGGTACAGTGCTGGGGGTCTCTAAAAAACTTCCGGTTGCCAGCTTTGGTTATGATATCTTCATAAACAAACGAATTATCCATCTAAAACTTTTGCTTTTTTTCGAGGTCCTCTGAAACACCCCTATGGGAGCTATATAATGTAACCCCGATATCAAAAAAATAAAATAAACTTGTCTCCTATGGATTAATAAGGGATCTTATCTGAAAGTTTGGTTGCTCTAGCTCTTACCATCTCTGAGATCTAGGCGTTCATACGGACAGACGGACAGACGGACATGGGTATATCGACTTCTCGAGTCACACTGAGCATACTTTAGGTAACTTTGGGGGGTCTCCAACGTCTCCTTCTGTACGTTACATACATTTTCGGCTTGCACAAATACAATATACCCTTTGTACCATACGGTACAGGGTATAAAAATACAAATGGAATGATCATATTAATCGCTTATCTAACTCCTTATCAAATAGTCTCAATATCATTAAATGTTTGGCTAGCTCAAAATTCAATTGCAGCACCACGTCCCTCATCACAATAACCAATGCCCTAGTTCTATCTAAAGCTCACTTGGCACTTTTTCTATACGGTCGTGCGCCACCTTCCATACTAAACAAAGTTAAAGTTTTAATAAATGCAGCAATAATTTATTTAATTAGAGAAGTACAACTAAGTGCAGTTGACTTAATATTATAAAAAAAAAAAAGGTATAATTTATTTTTTAAAAGAAGATAGAGGAAATATGTATTAACTAATCCGCGTCTCTAGCCCGGTGGGTGAACTTTTTAACGATATGCACCAACTCACATCAAGAACTGGCCAGACACTTGGATTTACAATATAAAGAGGAAACAAGGAAACAAGATAAAAAATTAAACATTATATCACAAAAGGAGCCAATAGATCAACGTTGACAATGTGGGTGACTCATCATATAGGGTTGGTTAAGGATGCTCGTAGTGGCAAGTCAAGATGACTTAAGATAGAAAAAGTGATAGATTGAACAGACCGCTCGGAAGAGAGGAAATTGTAAAGGTTGTTATAGTTAGAGCATAAGACACGGAAAGGATCGTGCAAAGCATAATTAGATCTACAAAATTGTAAGGCTAAAGGTCTAAAATTACGAGTTACTCTAGACGGTATGACAAAGGTAACTTTGCTAAGAAGTACGTTGGAATCGATAAGACCGAGTAACAGCTTATGCAAGAATAACACGCCGTGGCATGTTCTGCGATGACTTAAAGAAGGCAACTTTATAAGGCGAAGTCTATCGGAATATGGCGGGAGACGGATATTTGGGTCCCAGTTTAAGCCATGAAGTGCAAAAAGGAGAAATTGCTTTTGTACAGACTCAATCATGTCCTGATACAGGTGGTATTGAGGGCTCCAAACGCAGGAACAATATTCCAAAATAGGACGGACGAGAGAAATAAAAAGTAGTTTGGTTGTGTAAGGGTCGTTGAACTCTTTAGACCAACGCTTAATAAAAGCAAGAACACCCCTGGCCTTATTCACGATGTTGCAAATATGATCGTTAAATTTGAGTTTATGGTCAAACAGTATGCCAAGGTCTAAAACACTCACGATACGTTCCAGAGTAGAGGAGTCTATAGAGTAATCAGCCAGATGAGGAACAGAACGGTAAAATGTCATAATTTTACATTTCGTCTTGTTAAGGAAGAGATTGTTGACATTACACCAATGTTGCATGCTATCAAAATCATGTTGAAGAAGTGAATGCATATCATTATCATTGTAGGAGTAGGACAAATAAAGTTTTACATCATCCGCATACATAAGAATGCGAGAAGACCGGATAAATTGTGGAAGATCATTAATGAATAAGACAAAAAGTAGAGGACCAAGATGGCTGCCTTGGGGTACCCCTGACGTGACATAAATTACTTTAGATTCGTAGCCTTTAAAAACTACCTTCTGCATACGATTAGATAAATAGGAAGAGATCCAATTTAAAAGACAAGGCGGGAATCATAAACGCGACAGTTTAAATAAAAGAAGGCTATGGTTTACTGAGTCAAATGCCTTGCTGAAATCAGTGTAAATGACATCGGTTTGCATTTTACTACAAAAACCATTGTTAATAAGAGAAGAAAGTTCTAAAAGATTAGTAGTGGTGGACCGGCATTTTACAAACCCATGTTGGGAGTCTGATATTAAAGAACGACAGTAGTGTTGCAATTGTGCAGTGACAATCCTTTCAAAAACTTTTGGGATTGATGAAAGCTTGGCAATACCTCGGTAGTTTTCAATATTAGACTTGGAACCTTTTTGTGAAGGGGGATAATAAAGGATTCATTCCATATGGCAGGAAGATACGAAAATTTTAAAGAAGTGCGGAAAAGGACGGATAATGGCATGGAAAGGGAGCCAGCACAATGCTTTAGAACACAGCTAGGAATGGCATCAATGCCAGGAGAGAAGGAAGATTTAATGGACATAAGAGTTTGTAAAACGTCGGATTCTAAGATCTGAGGAATAGCAAAAAGGATAGTTGAGGTTAATGCAATTAGGGTTGACAGAGTAGGTAGTTTGAAAAAGTCCGCAAACAAGTCTGCGATTTCAGAGTTGTTAGAAGAACATGCATTTTTATAGAATAGCGAAGCAGGAAAAACGGGCAAGATAATTATTGTAGCAAGTTCTATTAAGAAGAATAAACTTGCTGCGTAATATAGAAAACTTATAGAAGTCGACTGTAGAACCACTTTTCTTAAATCTTTTATAAGAAGAAGACTTACGATTTTTTAAATTAGACAGACTTGGCGTAAACCAAGGCGGTTTAGAGGAAGGACTCAGGACAGAGTAGGGAACAAAGAGATCAAAAGCGGTGTATAATATCCGACAGAAATTATTAATAGATAGCTCAAAGTTCTCAGCAGACAAAAAAGAGGACCAGTTAACATCAGCCAAAAATTGGTTAAGACCGGCAAAATTAGCCTTACGAAAGCACCGATACCGAGGAGCACGAACATGGGGCAAAGCACTATAGCGAACATTAAGTGTTAGTGTGATTTGCAAGGTTTGGTGATACGGATCCTCAGGTAAGGAAATCGGATAGACTCTTGAAATTTCGATGTTCGAAGAATCACTTACGAATACAAGATCAAGCATTCTGTTAGAGCAATTATGTATGAAGTTAATTTGGCTCAGAGAGATATCAATTAGTCCAGTTACAAAGTCATGCTGATCAGAAGAAAAAAGAGAATTAGAATCAACCGAGCGAGTCCAGGACAAAGAAGGCAAATTGAAGTCGCCCAAAACAACTAGTTGATCCCTAATACCAATAGTATCGTCCACCATACGAATGGCAGAAAGATGGTTAACATAAATAAAGCAATTATTGGTAAACACTTTTACCGCAATAAACTCAATTCCTGAGGGAAAATTAAGAGAAAGTAAATGAGATTTAAGGTCGGCATTTACAGCAACGAGAACACCACCACCACGACCGGACGGCAAGTCAAGTCTATAAGTTATGTAGGAATTAACAAAAATTTCAAAATCAGAGACAGAAGAATTAAGCCAGGTTTCAGAAAAGGCAATAACATGCGAATCAAAGTCTACGCTATTGGCAAAAAGTCTACTAAGCTTAGAAAGAAGCCCACGAACATTCTCGTAATGAATGGTAAGGTTAGTAATTAGTTTTTTGGAATAGAGTTATCTACGGAAACGGATGGTGCAGCATTGGAGGCTAAAGTTTTTTTAGGTTTTTTAGTAAACTCATGCACTATAGTATGAATAGGCCAAAGAGAAGGATTAAGTATAGAAGAAAAGATAGAATCAGGAACGCTTATTTTAAAAGAAGAAATATCACGCTTATACTTAAAATTAAATTTAGTAACTTCGATGTCATTTGGAGAAGTTAAGTTAAGCTTCTCGCAAATGAAGTGCTTGACAACGTCTTCAGAGGTGGAGGGCATTATGCCTTCATTTCAACTTCAGCAGCGCGGCAGGTTATGCAAGTCCAATTTAAACCTTTGCTTTCGCGTATAAAATCATGCACACGGCCAGTAAGACCCGCACATTTAAGGTGTGCCATGTTATCGCACATCCAGCATGCAACGTAGGTCTCCGTTTGGATACCACTCCACTTGCATGATGGATAGCAGCATATTTTATGGTCACTCATGATTTTTGTACGCAAATGCAAAAGTCAAAAGCCAAAACGAAACAGCAGCTGGACTGACGGTGTATTAGCGTCCCAAAGCTTATAAAACGCAGCAGTTATTAAGCAATAACAAATAATTATGCTCAAAGCAAAGAAGAGATGCACGCAACAACAAGAAATCGTTGGTGAGCGCAGCACAAAGAGGAATACGCAAAGCGACGCACGAAATAAGCCCGCACTGAGAAACAAGCAACAACAACAACGAGAACTAAGCTGAGCGGCTAGGCAGAGCTTAAAAAGTAATAAAATAATAAGCAGCAACAAAAAATTGCACTGTATAGAATTTAAGCAAAATGTTTTTTACAAATAAATTAACACTGTTGCAGTTGTATCAAGTTTATCACTGTATTTAATTGGGCCAATAAATTATTAGACGCCGGGGAACAACGATTGAATTAAAATTTTTAGGTTTTATTATAAAAAAATATAAAATTAAACGGAGCGCGGTATAAACACGACCAATAAGAGAGAGAGTACAAAAGAGTGTATGAGAATAGCCCTCGGAGCTTCTCGCTCAACCCCAATCAAAAGTATCCTGGCAGAAGCAAATATAGCACCGTTAGAACTAAGATATAATTTTTTACAATCCAAACTTTACAAAATCTAATTTCACTCTAAAGATACACCCATTGCAAAATATCTAAAAAAGGCAGCATTGCAAAAGCGCCGCTGGTGTAACTCAGCTTTAGACAACCTAATAAAAAATTGCAAAAATCTTGATATACCCCTAAGCCCACCCGAAAAGACAACAAAATTACCTTATTGGACATTCAATAATCACCTCATAAACGTCACCTTAAGAGAAATGAACAAAAAATACACCAACCCCATAGCATTCCGAACCATAGCTTCAAACTCATGAACCAGCATCGCAAACACGTATATACAGATTAGTGCTGGAGAAACATCGATGTTGGCCAACATCGATGATTTCGATATTTTTAAACTTCGATCATCGATTTTTTCGATACATCGAAGTACATGTGGCGGGCATTTTTTGAATGCTTAAATTAATTGAGAGTGGGCCATATGTTGGTTTGGCTATATAAGTTTTTTCAAATAATAAAATGGAATTAACAAACAAACCAAGAGATAACTATATTTTCATAATATACATTTCAAAATTAATTACATTTCATAGAAAAAAAAGCAAAGAAATAATAAATAACAATCCAAAAGGTTATACAATAAAGGCAAAATATAATACAGGACATAAAAAAAGTGGTGTAAACGTAACACTTGACAGAGGCATCCCTTATAGATTTTGAGCAGCCAAATCCGAATTCCAAAAAACACATGGGCTATAGATAACCACTATAAAACTATAACAATAAAACGAGATAATTTTGATATTATCTAAGAATGATTGGATCGGGGTTTTTTGGGCTTCTGTTTCAGCTGCCCAAAGTCCATAAGGGGTGCCTTTGTCACATGTAAAGCTTACACCACTTTTTTTTTGTGAGCCTGTGAGATATAAAAAAAAAGTGTTCTTTAAACTAATTTGAGATCCATTCATTATGGTTATATAACTAACATACAACTTTAAAAAGTATTACCTTCCAGTAATTCAATGGGCACATGTTTTAATCTAAGTTTTCGACATTAAAATATTGTTGAAGTGCTAAAATTGGGTCAACGCTACTATTTCGGATCTTTTGAGTTTTTTTTTTTGTCTAAAAATGCGAAAAGTGTCTGCGACGTGGATGCTGCTGTTGGCAGGCCAATGGTAGGAGGATGAGATGATGCGCAAAAGGTATTGTTGAGTAAAGATAACTCGTTCTACAGAAATTTTTCAGCTTCTGTTGCATTAATATCTGACAAGAAGCCTTCTTTTTTAAAACGAGGATCCAATAATGTTGACACAGGTGTAACTGTCCGATTTTCGTACTGGCACAGACGTTGTTTAATGCCCTCTATTAAAAAAGCACACGATTCGTTCCCTTCAGCAGTTTTAAGACTTTCTTTAGTATTTTCTAGGCTGTGTAAAAGTCCGCACACTACAGGTATAATCATTGACACGGTCACTAAATGGCTTGACGTAGTTTGCAAAGTTGCGTGCTCGAATAGTGACAAAACTTTCTTCAAATCTTTTAATATTAGGACTTCATCAGCGGTCAACGGCAACAATGCTTTTGGAGTGTTTAGTAGTACTTTATCCATTGCCATCTTTGTCAATAAAATGCGTTCTATCATGTAGAAGGCACTATTCCATCTAGTGGGACACTCTTGTTTCAAACTGTATGGTCTATCTATCTCCTGGGCTTCTTTAAATTTGGCATAAGCAACTGTGCTGCTTTTAAAAAAGCTAACTATGCGTTTGCACTTAGCCAAAATTTGCTTGATATGGTTTTGCGCCAGACAGCCTTGAACGATTAAGTTGATGGAATGTGCAAAGCATGGAACGTGCATTTTCTCAATCAGCTCACATGCTTTGACCATATTCTTGGCATTGTCCGTAACAATAGCAATCACTTTATCGAAAACTTGCCATTCACTCAGGATATCTTGCAATGTGCTTGATACATTGGCCGCCGAGTGATTTGTCTCATCAAGCAGTTTTTTTGTAGACAGAACTGCACTCTTCAACTCGAAATTTTCAGTAATAAAGTGGCAAGGGACCGTTAAGTAGCTTTCATTTGCCCTTGATGTCCAACAGTCTGTTGTCACTGCGCAATGCTTTACATCCTCGAGAATGATCTTTAATTTCGATTTCATATCATTAAAAAGGTTTGCCATTAACACATCTCTTACTGTATTACGTGACGGCAGGTCATAGCAAGGATCAAATGTTTTAAACAAATGGCGAAAACCTTTGTTTTCAACAATCGACAATGGTCGCAAGTCTGAACAAATGAAATTCGTTAATGCGCTGTCAAGGCTCCTTTTCCTAATAGACGTTTTATCGTATTTATTTTCTAAATGGCGCGTAATTGTACCGGGCGCCTGTGGTAATTTGTCAACTGTTAAGTTGTTATGCATACGAATCAAATGCGTTAACATATTTGTAGTATTACCGCAAGTTTTGTATGATTTATTACATTTAATGCACATTGCAGATTTTCCATCCGCTGATTTTTTAAAAAAATTCCATACCATTGATTGGACATAAAAATCAAACTTGCAAAATTAAGATTGACTAAAATTATATATTTACCTTTGCCATTTGAATTTTTTAAAACATTCTCCTTCTCCATTGGCCTGCCAACAACAATATCTTTCTGTTAAAATAATAAATACTATTTATTTAATAAGCTATTTTAATTAAAAACATTTCTGCGCAAATTACTCACCTCGCTTATAGTTTGTCTTTTTTCTTAGTAATGGAATTTCTTCGATAATCAAAAATCGAAATAAAAACATCGATGATCAAAAAAATTAAAAATATATCGATGCATCGATTAAACATCGATATTACTTCCAGCACTAATACAGATGGATCAGCTTCAGAAAATTGTTTCACTTTTGCTATAACCACAGAAACTGAAGTAATTAAATATAGGCTTCTTCCAAATTACTCATCCGTGCTATCAGCTGAAATAATAGCTATAATGGAAGCGATTCACATATGCAGCAAATCCCCAGGAATATATACGATTTGCTCAGACTCTCTCTCATCATTATATGCCATTGCAAACACTAATAAAAACGATATTTACCTTATACTTATTAGAAATCTTCTGATTAAACACAAAGAAAAAATCAATCTTATGTGGGTCCCCGGACACACAAATATACGAGGCAACGAAACTGCAGATGCGGCAGCTAAGCTGGCGCAATCCCTACCTCTGATATGCACCCACAACTTCAACACAAAAGATATCGATCAATTTTTAAAAAAGAATTTATACAAAACAAAAAAGAACTCCTCGATACCACACCAACATGGTATCGATCAAATACTCCAGTAACAACCGTCCCTTTGATACTGCTTAATAACACGACCCTTTCTACTCGATCATATCAAACTAATTCGATTACGACTTGGACACACCAAATTAACCCACGATCATTACATGAGCAAAAATGTTCCTAAACAATGTCAACTATGCCAAGAACCTTTAGCTACCAGTGTAGAACCCATTCTTAACACATGTCCTGCAATAAGTCCATCCAGAAATAAAATATTTAAAAATAGTAATCCTTCTTCAACCTTATGTAACCTTAATAAAGAAAATGCGCAATTAATGCTAAAATTTCTAAAGCACGCAAAAATTTATAGCAAAATATAAAAAGTATGCTTTCCTTAGTACTAAAAACACTGTATATAAATTAGTCAATTACTTAACTTTACTGATATATTTAATACATTCTATTATCCTATACTTTGTAAATTCCAGTAATATAACTAGATTTTAAGCCCAAGAAGCCGAAGGCCCCAGCAGCCAGCGCTTCAAGCCATTGTATTAGTTTTAAGTTTACTTAAAGCCTATACTTTTATAAATAAATAAAATAAATAGTTCATCGTTAAGAAATTTGAATCTTTCTAACAACCAACCACTAGCTGTACACGAAATTCCATATGAGCTTGCAAGAACTTCAGAGCGTTCTAATAGGCGTGACTCAAGTTTCCGTGCCGTTTCGGGAGATAGACATACTGACCGTCCAGATAAGATTTCAAGTGTCGCGACACTTGAACGACATGTCGTATCAAACTGGCACGTTAAATTTTCAGGAGCTGCTAATGAGATTTCTGTTGAAGACTTTATTTATAGAGTAAATAGTTTGACAGAACAATGTTTAAATGGAGATTGGAATTTGTTGTATCAATTTGCAAATTTATCGTTTTATGGACCTGCTTTGCATTTTGATGGCGTTGTCAAAGAACTACTGATCAAGCCAATTGGTTTGTGCAATTGCTTGCGTGAGAGGTATAAAGATCAGCGTTCAGATGAAGACATAAAAGATTGTATTAGATCGCGAAAGCAGAGACCCAATGAAAGTTTTAATTATTTTCTAGATGCAATTTTGTCCATTGCGGATGCGTTGCGCGAGCCTATGATAGATCGTGAACTAGTTGCAAATATTAAGAGAAATCTTAAGCCAGAATTAAGTCACGAATTGCTACACATTTCCACACCGAATATCGCAACACTGCGTACCGAATGCCATAAACCAGAACAATATTACTTAAGTGTACTTGCAAAGTTCATTAATCGTCAAACTAGTTTTAAACGAAACGTTAATGAAGTTATTCTAGAGGAAGAACCTTCGGAAGTTTCTCCTTCAGAGTTGTTAGAAACACCCGAGATAAATGCTCTTAGATCATCTGATAGAATTAAATGTTGGAATCAAGATTGTCTGAAAGTTCGTCGCATCTTTTGTTATGGATTTGGTCGTTTGGACACATATAATCCATCCTGTCTTAAATGTAATCCAAAAACGGCAAACATCCAACAGGATGTTCGCAAAACTTTTTTTTTTTTTTTGGGTTATTTAATTTACAATCTATCCGTGGATAGTAAATGAATTGACATGACTTATTAACATAACAGGATTGACTGAAATTCAACAAAATCAGCCAATATAAAAAAAAAAAACGTATTACATTTGTTACATCCAAAAAAAGAATAATTAAATAAATAGATAAAACCTAACATAATATGTCTAAAATCTGCCAGGTATAGGTCTAAAACATGGTGTCGCTTAAGGCGTCTAGTTACATAGGTATTATCTAAAAGACCTAATGCTAAATAATTATTATGCCTATGAAGTCTTTCAATGTACGTTTTTGTGTTTCTTAGTATTTCATCTCTGACAAAAGGCACATTTAAGTCTTTATGCAACTCAAAATTGCTAATATACCATGGAGCGTTTGCTAAACTTCTTAGAGTCTTCGACTGAAACCTTTGTAATATTTTAATATTTGATGTGCTCGCTGTTCCCCAAAGCTGCATTGCATAAGTCCATACGGGTTTAAGTACGGCTTTGTATAGCCGAACCTTGTTTTCCAAGCTTAGCTGAGACCTGGCAGCCAATACGTTTTTCGACATTTTACCCTTAGCTGCATTTGTTTAGCTTTTATATGAGTTTTCCAAGTAAGCCTTCGATCCAAGTGAACACCAAGGTACTTTAAAGTATGTCTTTCTGGAATTGTCAAAGCACTTAGGAAAGCGGGGGGAAAATTTCCTCTCTTCAGTGCGGACGTTACTTGGACAGATTTTTGGGTGTTGACAGCTGTCTTCCATTTGTTTAGCCACTTGTCTACCATGCAAAGTTGTTCTTGCAAATGTCGAGATGCCTCACTTGATGCAACGACTGCCGTGTCATCGCCATATGTTGCTACCTCAGTGTTGTTTAAAACTGGAAGATAAGCAGTAAAAACAGTGTAAAACACAGGTCTTAGTACGCTCCCCTGACGCACTCCTGCATTTATCTTATATAGCTGCGAGTGTTTACCAGATTGTTGGGCATAGAAATCAAGATTGGATAGGTATGACTTTAAAAGGAGGTAGTATGTTGCGGAAGCCATTTCTTAGTTTTTAAAAACACACCAGGATGCCATACCCTATCAAAAGCTTGTTTGACATCAAGATATTGCTTTTGTTCAAACGCCCTCATTATTATATTTACAATTCGGTGGCATTGCTCAAGCGTTCCATGTCCTCTTCTGAATACGAATTGATGTTCGGGTATAATGTTTAGATGGCCGTCAGCCAGTTGGTGTCACAAGGGGAATAACGTGTAACCCAAGCCAGGGTACGCGCCGTAATTGTGACACACTTCTGGAAGTGCGACTACACTCTCCACGTGAGGGCGGCTGGAAGCAGGCCCATGGTAAGGTCATGTCTCTGCCATGGGTGCTGACTAATGGTAGTTCGGGCGAGAGTAGAAAACTCTATAAAATTACCCCAATCTAAGGTGGAACAGCAAAGGCCGATAGATGAATGGCTGAGGGGGTCTCAGTCATTACTTCGCAAACTCTGGATACCTGTCGACCTCCAGTTTTATAAATGGCTTCCCGCGGTACCCGGGCTATGCCGCGGGTGACTCTCCCCTTCCCGCTTACTCGTGGGTCCAAAATATGAATTCAACTACAAATAACAACAAAAACAAAAATGAGTCCGTAACTCGCCAAAATACGGAAGGGACGAAGCTCCCGTCGAAAGTAGCTACAAGCGAGGTGAGAAAGGAACCTTCGGGTGTCCTTTCCGTCTTGGACTGTGCCGACAAGGGCAGGACGGCAAACCCACCGTCCTCCCTAGATTCTGAGGGAAGGCAATCCAACACTTCCTTGGATGCAAAGGCGAAGCAAGCCAGCTATGCCTCTACATCCAAGGCGGGGCTGGCTGCTAACTCTTCAGAGTCGGCTACTCCGAAGATGCCACCACCAAACAAGCCGTCGTACAAAGACAGGCGACGTGCAGGAGTAATTCTCCAAAAAAACCTTACCTTAACCTTAGATCCTCCTTGGCGTCCTAGACAAGGGCAACAAGGATGGTCTTGTCCCACGTAACCTGTGGGCGAAGGTGGAAAATGAGCTGCAAGACCGGTTCTTAGAAGACTTGGAGAGTAGTGGAGGACCCCCACCTCTCTGTAGCGATGCCGGATGGCACCTCGGCACGGTGAAGGTCATCGCCTGCGAGGATTCGCGCTCGGCAGAAGCCTATAAAAGAGCAATTTCAGCTCTAGGTGAGGTCTACCCAGGTGCAAAGCTTGTGGCCGTAGACTGGAAGGATGTTCCTTTCAGACCAAGGGCTCGTGCTTGGGTTTCGGCTAAGCCAGAGGATCCAGAAAAGATCCTGAAGTTGTTTCAGGTGTGCAACCCACACCTGAAAACGGATGACTGGCGGATTGCCAAAGTTGAGGAAGCAGTTGGTCCATCACGGCAGGTGATGCTGATCATCAATAAAGAATCTGCGGAAGCCCTAGCCAAAGTTGACGGCTTGGTCAGATATGGGTATAAGAAAGCTGTGATTCGGGTGTACCGTACAGACACCACGGGTGGCAAGCAAGCCGCGCCCGAACCACAGCTGGAAGACCCAGAGCCTGTCATCACGGAGGTGATGAGCGAAGAGGAGGATATCCTGGAAGGTTATGCCTCAGAATCGTCAGACCTAGCAAGGGAGCTCTCCAAGCTAGGTCAGAGGGACGATGACTCTATTCTCGGGGATACCGATGAAGAAGAAGCTGATACAACAGTGGTGGAGGTTAACATGGAAAATGTCGATAAGACTTCTCCAGATTAACCTCCATCACTCAATATCAGCTTTAGCAGCTTTAATGCTTCGCCTAAGCCAAGGCGAAGTCGATATAGTCCTCATCCAGGAACCCTGGCTCAGCAGAGGTCAGATTTCTGGGTTGAGGACGAATGACTATAAGCTCTTAGCAGCGCAAAACTCAGGTAAAGCTCGCACCTGCATTCTAGCAAAAAGCACTTGCATGTATTTTTGCTTCCTAATTACAGTGATGAAGACAACACCGCTGTAAATCTAGAGCTGGAATCCTGCAGCCTGAGACTCAGCTCGTGCTATATGGCTCATGACCAGAGCAACCCTCCTCCACAAGGGGTACGTCAACTTGTGAAGGATAGCGAGGACGAAAAAATCGACCTGATAATAGGGTGCGACGCCAATGCACATCACACTCAGTGGGGAAGCACTGACATAAACAAAAGAGGTGAGTTACTTCTAGACTACATCTTGTCTACAAAATTATTGATATTCAATAAAGGTAATGACCCTACCTTTATTATAAGAAATAGGAGTGAAGTCCTAGACCTAACCTTGGTATCGAACTCTCTGTATCACAGGGTCCAAAATTGGAGAGTCCTGAGTGATCACTCCTTTTCGGATCATAGATATATTGAGACGTTGATATCCCTAGCCCCGTCCATTAAAGAGACATTTAGAAACCCCCGTTCGACAAACTGGGGGCTTTTTGCGAAGATCATGGGTAGAACGCTTCCTAAGGACCCACCGAGAGGTCCTAACTCGGTAGACTACAATAATACTCTGATTAAAACGCTTACAAATGCATGCAATAATGCTTTTAACAAATCGTGCAAATTAAGAACACCAAGGGGGAAAGACAAACCTCCTTGGTGGTCGTCGGAAATTGGGCAATTACGTCGCAATTGTCGCAAACTGTTTAACAGTGCTAGAACCAGGAATGACGAAAATTCATGGAATGAATATAAAGTCAGCCTGTCAAAATATAAGAAGTCAGTCCGTCAAGCCAAACGGTCATCATGGCAGCTTTTCTGCTCCGAAATTGAAAGTACCACTGACGCTGCTAGGCTAAGAAGGGTGCTGTCTAAATGCTCATCGACACCTGGATACCTGCAAGAATCCAGTGGTAGATGGATAACTTCAAGCGAGGAATCGCTAAAACTGCTCACCAATGCCCACTTTCCTGGTTGCTCCTCCAACAAGCCAGTGGAAATCAATCCTGGGGTGGTCTGGTCACAGGTCCCTGCCAACCTGTTCAGCTATGATAAGGTAAAATGGGCTTTAAGCACGTTTAAGCCATATAAATCGCCGGGACCAGACAATATAATCCCGGCGCTATTGCAGCATGGAGGGGAATCTGTCATAAGATGGCTGACAGATATCTTCAGAAGATCCTTAGCCACTGGAACTATTCCGGAGCCGTGGCTTAAATCAAGAGTAGTCTTTATTCCCAAGGCAGGGAAGGCTACGCATACACTTCCCAATGATTTCAGACCCATTAGTCTTTCATCTTTTCTTCTGAAGACGATGGAAAGACTAATTGGCCTACAGCTCAGGAAAACCATTCCTCAATCCAAAATGTCCGAATCACAACATGCATATAGAAAGGGCTGCTCCACAGAGACAGCTCTGCATTCTGTAGTCTCGGGAATAGAGAAATCACTACACTATAAAGAATTTTCACTGGTCGCCTTTTTAGACATTGAAGGGGCTTTTAACAATGTCACACCTGAGACAATCATTGAAGCACTGAAAGATCTGAGAGTGGAAGCGAGGGTCATCAGTCTCATTGAACAGTTACTCAGATGCAGAGTTATTCAATCCTCTCTGGGGAATTCCAGTATCGTAAGATACGTAAACAGAGGAACGCCTCAGGGGGAGTCCTCTCTCCCTTCCTATGGAATGTAGCAATAAATGGCCTCCTACGTACCTTGGAAGGGGGTGGATGTGGTATAACTGCATACGCGGATGACGTGGCAGTTGCTTTCTCGGGAAAATATCCTCAGACACTATGTGAGCGCATGACAAACGCCTTATGCACTCTTTCCAAATGGGCTACAGCAAGTGGGTTAGGAGTTAATCCTGAAAAAACCAAGCTCATGCTCTTTACCAGGAGGTACAAAATACCCCCTCTTATAAACCCAAAACTAAATGGTGTCACACTACCATTCAGCGGTTCAGCCAGATATCTTGGTCTAATCCTCGATAGTAAACTGGACTGGAACTTAAATACGGAAGATCGAAGAAAGAAAGCCACGATCGCCCTTTACACATGCAAAAAGGCTATTGGTCTTAAATGGGGCATGTTTCCTAATATAGTCCATTGGCTTTACACTGCCATCGTGAGACCGATTCTCCTCTACGGAGTTTCAATCTGGTGGCCCTCAATGGACAAGAAAACCGTCCTAAAAAAGCTGTGCAAGGTTCAGCGAACTGCAGAACTAACTATCAGCGGGGCTCTATGCTCCACCCCAAATGAAGCATTAGATGCCATCCTAAACCTATTGCCCCTGAATAAAGTGGGTAAGCAAATAGCCATTCTATCAGCTCTACGTATGAGAGAGGCAAGAAAATGGAATGGACTAGACTTCGGTCACTCTAGGATTCTCAATGGAAATCCTCTAATCCCTGATAGTACGGACTACTGTTCCCCACAGGAACACTTTTCGACAGCATTCAAGACCCATTTCCCAACCAGGGAAGAATGGAATGTTGGTATACCAGGCCCAAGTGGCTCAATAAAAATCTTCACGGACGGTTCCAAATTAGACGATCGCGTTGGCGGAGGCGTCTACATTGAGGAACACAATGTAAGAATATCTTTTAGGCTTCCAGATCACTGCAGTGTCTTCCAGGCTGAAGTCACGGCAATTCAGGAAGCCGCCTCGATTATTAAAAACCTACCAATAGGTAGCAATAATATCTGTATTTACTCAGATAGCCAGGCGGCTATTAAGTCTCTCGCCTCCATGACATCATGCATGAAGTCAGTGAACAACTGTCGCTCATCTCTAGAGGAGATGGCAGAACAGTTTTCGATCCACCTCATCTGGGTCCCAGGACACAGGGATATTGAGGGCAATTGTATTGCGGATGAACTGGCTAGAAAAGGAACTACCAGCATCCTCCTTCAGGACAAGGAGCGTCTGGGTATACCTATGGCCAGCTGTAAATTGAGCATTAAGAACCACTTTGCTCTAGCTGCTAATCAAGCGTGGAATCGGATATCGAACACGTGCAGAATCTCACGGCAAACATGGCCGGTATACTGCAAAAAAGAGAACAAAGCAACTTTGCGATTTAAACAGAGCTCAATGCTCGACGGTAATCCGGGCAATTACCGGACACTGGCTGGTGGGTATCCATGCATCAAGGCTCAACGCACCTCACAATGATTTCTGTAGAAGTTGTGGTGATGAGGAGGAGCTGGAGACGGTAGAGCACTTATTCTGTCACTGCCCTGGGCTGTGTAGGACAAGGCTCCGATTCCTAAAATTATACGTGTTTAATGACCTATCTGAGCTCTCGGAAAAGAGTCCAAGAAGCCTCTCGAGGTTTATCAAAGCCGCCGGATGGGCGTGTTGTTGAAAACATATAGGGGACCTCCCGAGTGGGGGAAGGGTGGTGTGAGGCCCACCCAGCGGTATCACAACGGGCCAATTCTATGGCCTAAGTGAGTTGGGACGTTAGGTCCCTTGACTGCCGCCCTAACCTAACCTAACCTATGATGTTTAGATCGTCCAGCACGATTGACATCCTACTTAAAAGAATATTCTCAAATATTTTCGAAAAAGTCCCAAGCAAACTAATAGGACGGTATGAGGATGGGGAATGCTCTGGCTTATTCGGCTTTGGTAGCATTATTACCTCTGTGCATTTCCATTGGCTAGGGTAATAATCTAGTATTAGTATCGCGTTATAGATGTACATTAAAAGCCTAATGCATTTAAGAGGTAAGTTTTTGATAGAAGTGCCATCTATTTTGTCATAGCCCGGAGTTTTTTTACAATTTATATTTCTCACCTCATCTTGAATTTCATTGAGAGACCGAATTGGTAGACTCATCTGGCATGGCGAGTCCAAAAAGCTAAAGACCTCTTCTTCAGCTTCCAAGTCGTGCAGGTCATTTGGTTGGAAGACTGAGTGTAAATGTTGTGCAAAAAGCTTCAGCTTTTTCTTTATTACTCCTGCAGCGAACACCAGTACTGTCCCACTATCACAGTGTCTCTTCTTATTGGTCGTTTTAGATAGCTGGTTGCTTTCCACAAACTATATTCCAAGTCATTTGTAAACGTATCCAGATTTTTTAAATATTCCTATGTTGCTTCATTGCGCACTTCTGAATGTTTTTCTCGTAAGTCTTTGTTTAACCTTCTTTTGTCATTTGGACACCTCGATGTTTGCCATACGAAGAGTATAACTTCCTTTTTATACCCTGTACCTATAGGTACAAAGGGTATACTAGATTTGTGCAATGTATGTAACGGCAAGAAGGAGGCGTGGCAGACCCCAAGTCCTTTATACCAAAATGCTTATCATAACCTCGGGTAGCGATTGAGCCATGTCCGTCTGTCCGTCCGTCTGTCCGTCTGTCCGTCCGTCCGTCTGTCCGTCCGTCCGTCTGTATGAACACCTAGATCTCGGAGACTATAAGAGCTAGAGATACGAAACTTTACCAGCTGATGCGCATATTTCCTCAGAAGATCAAGTTTGTTGAATCATGTCAATATCTTTCCCCGTTCCCCCGTAGCAGAGTTTCGCGGTTTTTAGCTAAACCGTTTAATATTTTAATCTGAAACTTAACAGAGCGATGCGTTGTAGTAACATGCATCTGTGTGTCAAAAATAAACAGAATCGGACAATTACAACAAAAGTTACAGTCTAAAATGTAAAAATTTGACCTCCCCTCGCCAATAAACTGCGTCAATATTTGACTCTACGTAATAATAGTAACAAATGACCTAGAACCACCAATTTTGGTAAGCTGATTCATGTGCCTCTAATGAACAAATCCACATCCAAATTTTATCAATGCAGCACCCCCACCCCCCGCAATCGATATACCGTGTTTTCTCCCACACCAACATATCCCCTTGAAACTTACCACATATACTATAAATAACTCCTTTGACGTAAATGTCGATTTTCATCAAAATCGGTTAAAATTTGCGGAACTAATAGGTATCAATATCGTTTTGCACCAACAAAAAAATGTTCCAATTGGAAATTCTTAGTAAGAATATGCAGAAATAAACCTTTTTTTTTGAAAAAAGGTACAGGGTATTACACTGTCGGGCACCGCCTCGACTGTATTACATTTTTTTTTAATAAGACGTGTCAACTCAATTGAAAGAAAAGTTGGTCTGCTAGGCTGTTCATTTGATTTTGGAGTAAAAGGAAACTGGCTTTATGAATATTATTCGTAAGCATTTTGATTGCTAAGTCAATCTCTACGCCAGACTTTAAAGGTATTGGGTCGTTCACTAAGTAATTTCGTTTAATGACAACAGCTGATCTTATTGAATTTTTTCGCAGCCAACTTCACACTTAACCGCTTTACCTTTATATATTTGAACAGCTTATATAGTAAGGCTTTTTTGTAAAAAATTTTGTTACACATTTTGGAATAGTTTTTGTTTGTTGCCCTATCAAAGATGGAAGATCGAAAACAGCATTTTCGGCATATTTTACTGTTTAACTATCAAAATGTAAAAATGCAGTTCATGCAAGGCGAAAATTATGTGATGTGTACGCCAAAATGCCAAAATTGGTTTGCAAAATTTCATTCCGGCAATTTCGATCTTGAGGATGCACCACGTCCTGGAAGGCCTCTTGAAGCCGAAGTGGATAAAATAAGGTCGTTGGTCGATGCAAATCGTCGAATAACAACTCGAGAGATTGCTGAAAGACTAAATTTGTCGAACGCGACCGTTCACAAGCACATGAAACGTCTAGGATTAATTTCGAAGCTAGGCATATGGGTCCCTCATGTTCTTACAGAACGAAATTTGCTTCGTCGCATTAACGACTGTGATTTGCTTATAACGTCAAAGAAGTGATCCATTTTTGAAGCGCATTGTTACTGGCGACGAAAAGTGGGTTGTTTACAAGAATGTAAAGCGCAAGAGATCATGGTCTAAAAAGGATGAACCAGCTCAAACCACTTAGAAGACCGATAGTCATCAAAAAAAGGTTATGTTGTCTGTTTGGTGAGATTTCAAAGGGATAGTTTATTTTGAGCTTTTGCCCGACAATACCACGATTAATTCTGAAGTGTATTGTGATCAGCTGGACAAATTGAGTGATGCACTCAAACAGAAGAGGCCAGAATTGATCAATAGAAAAGGTGTAGTGTTCCACCACGATAATGCGAGACCTCATACAAGTTTTATGACTCGCCAAAGGCTTTTGGAGCTTGAATGGGATGTGCTACCCACCATATTCTCCAGACTTTGCACCTTCGGACTATCACTTGTTCCGGTCTCTGCAAAAAGCACTTGGACCAGTTTTTTGCCTGCAAGGATCAAAAATTTTATGAGCGTGGAATCAATCTCTCTCTCTCAAAGATGGCAAAAGGTATTGGATCAATATGGAGAATATATAATTTCATAAAATGTTTTACACAATAAAAAAATCGTGTTTAAATTTCACTAAAAAAAACGAAATTACTTAGTGAACGACCCAATACATTTAAATCAGTGTGTTCTTCAAGCCAATCTTTAAAAGCATCTATGTTTGTTTTACTTGTAATAATTTTGTATGGCTTTTCTTTAATCAGCACTGTCGAGCCATAAGTCACAATAATTGGTGAGGAATCCGAACTCAAGTCAAAGTTTTCGGTAATATGTAAGTAGTTGGCCGGTATCCCAGAATAAACAACAAAGTCAGCAAGTCAGGTATTTTGTAGGGATCAGTAGGCCAGTATGTAGGTTTTCCAGTGGACAAGATTGAAAAATTTTTTGTGGAAATACATTTATAAAGTTCTGACCCTTTTGGATTCACCAGTCTTGAACCCCACCATGGGTACTTAGCATTGAAGTCTCCTCCAGCAATAAAATAGTGGCCTAGACTTTGAAGGAATGTTTTGTAGTCGTCTTGCTTGAACGCATATCTGGGTGGTAAATGTACTGCAGAAACGGATACATCAATGTGACAAAATTTAATCTGTATAACCGCCGCTTGAATTTTATTTTGCGTTGTACTGTCTGATATGGTAAATTTAATACCATTCTTTACAATTATTGTAGCACCACCTTGTGATCAGCTCTTATAACTTGATATCCTCTTATATTAAAGTATGACTTGCTATTGAAATGCGTTTCTGATATTAACATTATGTCAATATTGTTAGTATTTATAAATAGATTTATTTCATTGTATACTTGCATACTTTATTTACAAGAAGCATTATCATATCGCGTAGATGACTTATTTGTTCAGATTGTTTTTCTACCATTTTTTCAATTCTTGACATTGTATCGCTTTGGTTGCTTGCATTCTTCTCACCTGCTAGTATCTGAGCATATGTTGGCTGGTTGCCATTATTACATGTGTGGCTAAAAACGGTGCTAGGATTAAACGAATTTGTTTGGCTAAATTTTGCCTGGTTATCCATAGATTGGTATTTATTAAAATGTTGAGAAGCAGACATCTTTTTTTCAGAACAATTTGCGCATTTAGCAGCAAGGATTTTGTCTTTCGGGCAGCTTTGACTTGGGTGCGATAGTGAGCACTTGACACATTTATAGATTTTATTACAGAATGACCTGGTGTGGCCGAACTCTTGGCACCGAAAATATTGCACAATATCGTTCACTTTCTTTGGTGATTCAATGTTTATTTTAGCATTTTCAATAAATTTTAATTTGTAAACTTCTGTATTATTTTTTGTCTGCCTCGAGGTCTAAAAAGAACATTTTAAGTGGCATCTTTGTGATACGGCTCTTGATGTTAATAAATTAATTCCTCTAACAGTATGCCCGAAAGATTCAACTTCAGTTTTAATTGTTTCCAATGGTGTTGTATAATGTAGATTTTTAATTACCACTCGAAAGGCTCTCTCGTGCTTTAGCTGAAACGTATGAAATTTATTTATTGGAGGTCAATTAGCCGGACAACTAAACTTATCAGACCATATAATGGGGTATATATACGAGGCTTAACATTACATCTTAAAATAGGATACAATTTGCATTCATTTCCTTATTACTATCATTATTAACAAAAGTAAAGTTTGACAATAATTAGAATTGTTGGGCCATTAAGTATATAATAAAAAGAGGTGTATACGTATATATGAGTATTTATGTAGACAATTGCCCACAAACCAAAATATTACACAGTCGTTTTCGACCAATTATAACCTCTCAAAGTTGGGATGAGCTCTCTGTATACTCCAATCGACTTAACCATGATTCTGACATTACCATCTCGCTGGGATTTATAGTTGAAGTCATCTTTCTTCATTTTACTTTTAAGATAATTCATCATTCAGGTCGTTACTGTCTGCATCACCCAATAGAGTAAATCGATTTGAATTCTTTGAAGTACTCGGTCCAGGTATGACCGAATCCCTACGTTGCCAACTCCGCAAAACTTAAATGGTGAATGTCAGGTAGAAGCCTCGGATTCGATTAAAAGAATATAATCAGCGTATATATATGTGGCCCCCGTTAATCCGTTGTGAAATAAATCAAACAGGGACGACGTTTAATATGTTGTTTATTTTGATTAAATTGATTACTTAAATATTAACAATGTGCATGATGCTTAAACTTGTATGTACTTTACTCTGACGTTATTAAACATAGTTAAACACACTATTGACACAGGTGACGCTAAACCTATTAAGCAAAGGTATTATCCTTTATCCCCAGCTAAAGAGAAAGTTTAATGTAAAGAAATTGATCGAATGATTAAATTAGAAGCTCTAGATGAAGCCCCAACTTCTTCATGGTCTTCACCAGCCGTTCTTGTTATCAAACCTGCAAAGGACAAAGTTGGTGTTAGAAAGCTTAATTCAGTAACTGTTAAGGATGCATATCCAACACCCCTTATAGAAGGATTACTGAGTCGGCTTCCTCCTGTTTATTGTATATCAAAAATTGACTTGAAAAATGCGTTTTGGCAAATATGTTTGGATGAGGAATCAAAACCTAAAACAGCGATTACTATTTCAAATAGGCCTTTGTATCAGTTTACGAGAATGCCTTTCGGTTTAACTAACGCACCTCAAACCTTGTTTGGATTAATGGACCAAGTAATTCCATATCACATGAAAACTCATTTACTTGTATACTTGTATGACTTGTTTGTTAGTCATGTCTAGTAATTTTGAACAACACGAGCCTCATTTGGCAGAGGTGGCATCTCACTTGAAAAAGGGTGGCCTTACTATTAATGTTAGTAAGAGTCAATTTTGTTTGAAAAGAGTAGAGTATCTAGGATATGTTGTAGGAGAAGGAACCTTACAAGTAAATCCAAATAAAATTTATGCAGTATCAAATTTTCCAGTACCAAGTACTAAACGTCAATTGAAAAGATTTTTAGGAATGACCGGATGGTACCAAAAATTTATTCCTCAATATTCCACTGTGACCTATCTCCCCACTGAATTGTTGCGTGGTAAAACCTTTCAGTGGAATAATGACGCTCAATTGGCTTTTGAGAAATTGAAAACACTGTTGACATCTGCACCATTACTTATTCATCCAAACTATGAGAAACCGTTTGTTGTACAATGCGATGCATCTATTTATGGTGTAGGAGCAGTATTAGCACAATGAAACCGGAGTCGAACGGCCAATCGCATATATGCATTTCCAAAAAGTTAAATAAAGCCCAGCGTAACTACTCAGTAACTAAACTGGAATGTCTTGCGGTAGTATTAGCCATCAAAAGATTCCGTATGTATATTGAAGGACATACTTTTAAAGTAATAACCGACCATGCGAGTTTGCGCTTGTTGATGAATCAAACCGATCTAAATGGTAGACTAGCAAGATGGTCAATCAAGCTACAAGGTTTCAATTTTATTATTGAACATCGAAAAGGTAGTGATAATGTTGTACCAGACACCCTTTCGAGATCTTTTGAACTTGAAGATATAGTAGCAGAAATTGATATTCAAACTTTGCCTGAAATCGACCTCGATTCGTATTCATTTGAGTCAACAGAGTATTGTGAATTGAAGAGCAATTTATAAAGTCAAATTTGCCTGATTTTCCAGTTGTTGATAAATATATTTATCATCTGGATCATTTTGGAACAGGCAATGCAGAAATTAATGATGAATGCTGGAAACTATATATTCCTGTCGTTTTACGTGAAAGCGTAATTCAAGCAGCACATAGTCCTCCTACGGCTTCTCATTGTGGCATAGCCAAGTGCTTAACCCGAATTCGTCGTAGATTTTATTGGCCACGTATGATAAATAACGTGCGTTTGTACGTTGGAAAGTGTGAAATGTGTAAAACATCAAAATTCCCTACACATGCACTTAAACCACCAATGGGAGTTCAAGTACATACGGAAAGACCATTTCAAAGACTTTACGTCGATTTTATTGGACCACATCCACGCTTTAAGAGGGGAAATGTAGGTATATTTATTGTACTTGACCATTTCTCGAAATATACATTCTTAAAGCCAGTTAAAAAGTTTAATTCTAAAAAATTTATAGCCTATCTTAATGCAGAAATATTCGATTGCTTTGGTTTTCCAGAGATTGTCGTTAGTGACAATGGCAGTCAGTTTAAAAGCCATGAATTTGCTAACTTTATTTCTAAATATGGCATAAAACATTTGTTTTCCGCTGTCTATTCCCCGCAAGCCAATGCAGCCGAATGTGTTAACCGATCCATTAATGCAGCTTTAAGAACATATGTGCGTAAAGATCAGAGAGAATGGGATCTATATCTTAGCAGTATTGATTGTTCCTTAAGAAACCCCTTGCACCAAGAAAAGACTTGCATAAGAGTTTTATAATTATTTGATATTTTAATAATAAATATTGGAACGCGTTTAAGTAAGAAGTTATGGTAATATATTACAAGCAGAAACAAAACGATAGCGAAAAATGTGCGGACGCTAGCATATAATGATAATCGACAACTGCGCTTAGAATAATTTTATATTTATCTCTAAGTCTAAGTCTAGCTTAAACTACCACGGCGAAGCGGGGTGAACTCGCAATGAGCGACGAAAGCTTTATTGGCTCCCGCTCCGCCCTACTCTCACTTACACTAGACTTCATAAAAAAGATGGCGTACGTTAAAGTCGGGCGCAGACGACTTTGGGATACCCTGTACCACCACATTGCAATTAATTTGGCTACGATATTTTCATAAACAAACAGAAATCAGTCGAATTTTGCACCAAACAATTTTCCTATGGGGACAATATGATATAGTCAACCGATTTTGATCAAATTTGGTACAGTGCTTGGAAACTCTAAAAAATTTCTTAATGCCAAATTTGGTTACAATATCTTCACAAACAAACGAAACACAACGAATTTTGTACAAAAAACGTTTTTTTGACTGATTGGGCCTATGGGAGCTATATGATATAGTCAACCGATTTTGATCACATTTGGTAAAGTGCTTGGGAACTTTAAAAAACTTCCGTGTGCCAAATTTGGTTACGGTATCTTCACAAACAAACGAAACACAACGAATTTTGTACAAAACACGTTTTTTTGACCGATTGGTCCTATGGGAGCTATATGATATAGTCAACCGATATTGATCAAATTTGCTACAGTGCTTGGGAACTCTAAAAAACTTCTTAATGCCAAATTTGGTTACAATATCTTCACAAACAAACGAAACACAACGAATTTTGTACAAAAAACGTTTTTTTGACCGATTGGGCCTATGGGAGCTATATGATATAGTCAACCGATTTTGATCAAATTTGGTACAGTGCTTGGGAACTCTAAAAAACTTCTTAATGCCAAATTTGGTTACGGTATCTTCACAAACAAACGAAACACAACGAATTTTGTACAAAAAACATTTTTTCGACCGATCGATCTTATGGGAGCTATATGATATAGTCAACCGATTTTGATAAAATTTGGTACAGTGCTGGGGGTCTCTAAAAAACTTCCGATTGCCAAATTTGGTTATGATATCTTCATAAACAAACGAATTATCTATCTAAAACTTTTGCTTTTTTTCGAGGTCCTCTGAAACACCCCTATGGGAGCTATATAATGTAATCCCGATATCAAAAAAATAAAATAAACTTGTCTCCTATGGATTAATAAGGGATCTTATCTGAATGTTTGGTTGCTCTAGCTGAGATCTAGGCGTTCATACGGACAGACGGTCAGACGGACAGACGGACAGACGGACATGGGTATATCGACTTTTCTAGTCACTCTGATCATACTTTAGGTAACTTTGGGGGGTCTCCGACGTCCCCTTCTGTACGTTACATACATTTTCGGCTTGCACAAACACAATGTATCAAACACTTTGTACCATACGGTACAGGGTATAATTACAATATCTTAAAACATTACTAAAAACAAAATAAGCGATTTGCGCCAACACCGGCCCCGGTTAAAGGCTGAAGATGCCTTTAAATAATTGCAATGGCGCAAAAAATGGGGACATCGAAATGGAGCGGAGCGCTCGGAGCTGTTCTGCTGGCCAATTTTCCATGGTTTGCGGCAGCAGACGAGGTTTGCATGTATAGCAACGGATGCAATATCGCGCTGTCCGATGATAGACCTCTTGAGAGTTGTAAAAGAATAAGCGCTCATCGAAAATGCTCACGAGGGCTCTAAGGCTAGAATTAGAATTTCTTTTGTGATGTTTTTCATCATTTGTAATAGGAGCGTTGAAAAGTCTGCACCTTACTCGCAACAACGAAAATAAAATATGCATAGTATGTATTGATTGAGAGACTGCAAACTCAGACCCGTTAGTAAGGCGCTCTTACGAACACTCTCAATTTTTTCTCGAAATTTTAAAGCTTGACACATTCTAACGATTCTTTCAAATGCTTTCTTACGCTCTAATGCCGTAGGATAAAAGTTAAAATTGAAACATTTGTCTGCAAGAAGATGAGCGACACACTTCTCAAACTTGGGAAAGGTGTTCATCTTGAGGGGCGCTGCTTTTGATTCTGATTTTCTGCAGTTGCTGATTGAATCTGATTTTGAAATCTTTATCGGCTTGACTGTGCTTTTGGATGTGGAGATGTCAAAACTGTTCGAGTGCCACTTTGCTAACTCGAACTCTGCATTCAGCAAAGTCTGATTCGCTTCAGACTTAATTGTCTTCAGCTTCTCGACGCATTCAGCACCAGTCGACGTAGTATCCAAAAACTATGCCGGATATCGTCAGTAGCTTTTGGGTGGGATGCCTTAACAATCTCATTCAGCTTTGTTTAACACCGTGAAGCGAGAAATGGAACAGGCGCAGTGCCGTAACCTGAAAATCTTCGAAGAGTCAGATGAATGTCTGTAAAATCTTCCTAACGGCAATACTTGTATATTCTCAGAGAAATGCTTCTCACATATCTTGTCTGGAGTGTCCAACTTAGTTTGTTATGGCAACTCTTCAACTGACCAGTACTTCTGCATAGTTCTGTCAATCGAGGTCAAGGGTTCTTTCTGACGACTCTGATTGATAGAAATATCTTTACTGGGAGTTCTAATTGAATCGTATCTTCCAGATACAATCCAACCAAGACAAGTGTTTTGCAGGATTGGACAGTTGGGGCCTTGCTTAATTTGCCCAACAGATAGGAGTCCGAAAAAGGTTTCGGCACCTATGAGCATGTCAATTTTCTGAGGCTTTTAAAAATATGGGTCAGCCAATTGCAAATTCTGGGGTATGTTCCAGCCAGTTACATGAACTGGTTTATTCAGCTGGTACGTAGAAATAGAATTTAGAATCCATAAATCCACAGGAAACTCACTGTTGAACCAACTAGCTTTTTCGTTGGCTGTAAAAAATTAAACAATGTGATTTAATTTAAAAGCTATTAATAACGTTTATTTGCTATTATATTTATCGGCGGCTTAAGCGATCGTAAGGCCGATTATTACGCACTGGGCGAAGTGAGCTGCCTCGAACTAAATGCACCAGGCATACAGTGAGAACTGACTCTAGCTTAGAACAAAGCAAGAGTCGATAGCGGCTGCGCTTAGCTTGCAGATGGCAAGCGACAAAGCGGGGAATTATTTCTGCTGCTTAGGTTCGGCGCATAGCCAAACATACTCCCCCGTTGGGAGTTACTGGCTTCCAACATCCTTTTTAGGCAGTAAAACACAGCTTAGCTATAGCCCTTGTAGTGATGCCGGTAGCTGTTTTTAGTGCAGCCACTCTGGCGATGCCATCTCCTCCGACAATAAGGTTCTGTACTCTGGCGAGTGGCCACTTAAGTGGCGGCAAGTTCTCGTCCTTTACAAGAACTACGTCGCCGACGCTGATGACAGGTTTGAAAGTTCGCCATTTCGTCCTCTGTTGCAGAAACGTTAAATACTCCTCTCGCCAGCGAGCCCAAAAGGTCTGTTTTATGTAACTGACTCGTTGCCATCGATCGAGGAGGTTGAAGTTTAAATGGCTGACATCAGGTTCGGCAAAATATGGTAGAGCAGCAGTACCTATGAAATGAGCAGATTTAAGGACATCGAGATCATGTGGATGCTCTGTAATGGGAAATAGTGGGCGTGAGTTTATGATTGCAGTGATATGACAAACAAGCGTGCGCAATTTATCAAGAGTTAGAACAGCGTTGGCAGTGGAGCGGTAAAAATGATATTTTGCAGTTTTAACTGCTGCCTCCCAAAGACCAACAAAATGCGGTCAGCCAATTGCAAATTCTGGGGTATGTTCCAGCCAATTACATGAACTGGTTTATTCAGCTGGTACGTAGAAATAGAATTTAGAATCCATAAGTCCACAGGAAACTCACTGTTGAACCAACTAGATTTTTCGTTGGCTGTAAAAAATTAAACAATGTGATTTAATTTTAAAGCTATTAATAACGTTTATTTGCTATTAAATTTATCGGCGGCTTAAGCGATCGTAAGGCCGATTATTACGCACTAGGCGAAGTGAGCTGCCTCGAACTAAATGCACCAGGCATACAGTGAGAACTGACTCTAGCTTAGAAAAAAGCAAGAGTCGATAGCGGCTGCGCTTAGCTTGCAGATGGCAAGCGACAAAGCGGGGAATTATTTCTGCTGCTTAGGTTCGGCGCATAGCCAAACATACTCCCCCCGTTGGGAGTTACTGGCTTCCAACATCCTTTTTAGGCAGTAAAACACAGCTTAGCTATAGCCCTTGTAGTGATGCCGGTAGCTGTTTTTACTGCAGCCACTCTGGCGATGCCATCTCCTCCGACAATAAGGTTCTGTACTCTGGCGAGTGGCCACTTAAGTGGCGGCAAGTTCTCGTCCTTTACAAGAACTACGTCGCCGACGCTGATGACAGGTTTGAGAGTTCGCCATTTCGTCCTCTGTTGCAGAAACGTTAAATACTCCTCTCGCAAGCGAGCCCAAAAGGTCTGTTTTATGTAACTGACTCGTTGCCATCGATCGAGGAGGTTGAAGTTTAAATGGCTGACATCAGGTTCGGCAAAATATGGTAGAGCAGCAGTACCTATGAAATGAGCAGATTTAAGGACATCGAGATCATGTGGATGCTCTGTAATGGGAAATAGTGGGCGTGAGTTTATGATTGCAGTGATAGGACAAACAAGCGTGCGCAATTTATCAAGAGTTAGAACAGCGTTGGCAGTGGAGCGGTAAAAATGATATTTTGCAGTTTTAACTGCTGCCTCCCAAAGACCAACAAAATGCGGCGAACGAGGAGGAATAAAACGCCAGTCGATTTGGTCAGTGGTGGCGTTGAAGGCTTGTGTTGTCGTAGCAGCAGTAGCAGGATGACGTTTTGGCAAGATGATCGGATGATCCAGGAATGAATTGTGGAGCCTTCCGCCAACTCGTAGAAGTCAGAATTCGTTTAAAAATGGAGCAAGCCAGGCCAACGACATTGAAGATGGTAATTGCTTGCGTCCTGAAAGGATCTTGTAGTCACTCCATAAGTGCCATCTTTGTTTTGAAAGTAGTAGTATTCGTGTGCCACCAAGGGTGTCAGGCACGGTTAATCCTGGGAATATGATGCGTTGAATGAATTTGAATGCGTATCCAAAAACACGCTGTAATTTTGTGAACGAATTTAAGAATTTGCAGCTAGTAGAGACATCGACGAATGGATAAACTGCAATGAGCACTCGTCTACGAAGCTCTGGTAATATCTTTTCTGGCAGGCATGACTTTGGCCGTATATCTTTGCTCTCGCATAGAAACGATGGCCCGTGAGACCATAAGAGTGAATGCGCTAGCTCATCTGGCAACGCGCCTCTGGATAGAATGTCTGCTTGGCTTAATGCTGTCGGAACATAGTGCCATTCCATATTGGCCGTCGGCTCCTGAATGTTAGATACTCGATGTGAGACGAAAACGTTAAATCTGGCTGATTCGCTGCGAATCGAAGATAAGACCGTTGAGGAATCTGACCAGCAGTAGAACTGCCCAGAAAATATTTGCAGTTGAGCTTTCTCACTACATCACTGCGATGATCCTGGGCCACAAGAGAGCTTGACGTGGATGGTGATGGTACGATAGGCTGCGGCATTGATGGCGATGAGTGTTGTGTGTTTTGATGAGGCAGCGAATGGGACTGGTGGATGTGCAACAATGAGTGGTGCTTGGCTCCACAAGTACCGCATGAGCCAGAATTGCACTTGTTGGCTTGATGGCCTTTTCTAAGGCAATTGAGGCATAGCTCCAGTTTTTTGGCTTCTTTGAGCCGAAGCATAGGCGATAAATTCTTAAAGCGGCTGCAGCTGTATATAACATGCTCAAAATTCTCGCAAAAATGACAGCTAGAGACAGAAGATTTAGTGGCAACAAACGAACTATTTAAATGTATATTTTTGCTGTTTTTTCCCACCTTGTTGCTAGGCGCGTATGTTTTCCAGCCTTTGACAACGAGTCTCCAAAAATGTTAATAATTGCTCAGACGTTGATTTTTGAAGAAGCATCATGCATCCAGCAATCTGCTCCAATGTGCCCATTGTCAGAAGCGCGCGCATATGCGCATTTAGTTTGTCCGAGAATTCTCGAAGTTTCATTGCCGATAAAGCATTCACTCTCTTGAGCCCAAGGATATCGCTGATGTGTGCCTGAAAAACAAGTCGCTTATTGTTAAATCTTTTATTAAGCATATCTATGGCGATTTTATAATTTTCATTAGAAATCTCCAGCGCACGAATTGCATCCAAGGCTTGGCCTTGTAAGCACGAACGTAGATGCTGGAGTTTCTCGATACTTGTTAAATCCGGATCCTTGTCGTTTATAGATGAGAACATCGATATGAAATCTGCATATTCCATGTAGCCGCCAGTAAACGTTGGCAACTTAAGCTCAGGCAGACGGTCTGCTGGCCATTATTACAGTCGGTTGCTCCATTGCTGATTCTTGACGCATTGTAGAACTGTCTGGTAAGTTGCGATGCTGATGAATATGAGCCCGAATGCGCTTTTCCATGGTAACTATAAGCTCGTCAAATTCATCGCGCAAGGAACTGCCAATTTCGTCATAATCAAGCTCTTCGAGTCCATCATGTGCACTATTAAACGCGGCTTGAGCTTGTGAAATTAACTTTAAATGCACTTCTAGGTCCACATTGCTTAATGCATTGATTTTTTCACCAGCCAATGCACTTTCAATAGTTTAGAGACATGGATTTACGCTTATAAAAGGCTTTGAAGCGATGTATTAGACACATTTTCACTTTCCATTTTTATTAGAGGTTAAAAGGTCAAAGTCACCTTTTAAATTAACCTTAGCTGTTAAAGAATTAAAGAAAATATGCCGATAAGCGCAAGATGGGCGAAATAAGAACGGTTCAATATAAAGAAAGGGCAATGAAATAAGAACTGTACTAAAACTAACTTGTACTGTTTAGAGCCACCCTAATGCATGCGCATATGCACGTACATACAGTGCGCGAAAAAAGGTTAAAGCCACTTCCATTTTTCAATAAAACTCGAAAAATTTCAAATATTTTTGGATGGCTTTTTACATACTTATTAAGTTACTATTTCATCGTATATATAAAAAAAAATTCATAGATATATATAAAAAAACAAAAATTTTTAAGGGGTTTTTGGATTTTTTGCGACTTTTTGGTGCGAAATAAGGTTAAAGCCACTCCAATATTTTCGCACTAAAATCAAATTTTTTTAAACATCTTTTTAATATTTCGTGTGTTTGCCTTTAGCATCATACAATGCAAGTATTCGACGTGGTAGACTGCCAAACATACTCGATAATGCTAATATCTGGTGATTACGATGGCCAATTGTTGAAAAGATCGATTCCATTTTCACGAAGAAAGGCTGTTGCCGCTCTGGCCGCATGAATCGGTGCATTGTCTTGATTAAATTTCCAGTCTATACCAGCGCTCTCAAAGCAATGTGTTGGAAAATTGGATCGAATCATTTGCTGATACCCTTCCGTATTTATTCTTGTGGAAATTAATGTTAGTAGCATCTTTTTGAGGTACCCAATGGCACCCCAAACCATAACCGATCCACCGCCATATTGGCGCAAAAACAATGTTTTTGGTTCGGTACGCAAATTGTGCCAACAATAAGAAAATCCGTCTGGGCCATCCAAATACAACTTTTATTCGTCCGAAAAAATAATTTTTGCCATTGATTTGTGCAGCGCAGGTGGTCCAAGGCGAATTTTTGAAGTGCTGCTATATTGTCATTTGACACCATTGGCTTGAGGTTAATTTTTTTTGTATTTAAAGTGTTTAGACCCGCCTAAAAATTGTTGAACACGGCGACCACCAACGGGTACTTCATTTCCACTTCTTAATTGGACAGCAAACTTAAAACTGTTAGCAACACTTTGGATTAAACGACGCTTTTGGGCACTTGAGATCATCGATGGTCGGCCAGCTATGTAGTTTTTGTCATAATTTTGGCGATTTCTTGGAAAATTTCTAACTGCATCTTTGCTGCGACCAATTTCCTTTGCTATTTGACGATTTGACATTTTATTGCAATCTTTTACTGTAGAAATTTTGGCTTTTTCGGGCCCTATCAATAGTTTAAGGGCACCCATAGAAAATTGATCGAATTTCGAATGATAACTGCTTTATAGATATTATGACATTGACTTACAGGATGGAGAAGGTGCATAACAGTGAAATAAGACAAAAAAAAACAAAAAAATGTAAGCATCATTGGTTTTCGCGTGGAAAACGTCAAGTGGCTTTAACCTTATTTCGCACCAAAAGGTCGCAAAAAACCTAAAAAAAAAATTATTATGTATGTATATTTGAATTCTTTTTTTTATATACATATACGTTAAAATAGTTACTAAATAAGTATGTAAAAAGACATCCAAAAATATTTGCAACTTTTCGAGTTTTATTGAAAAAAACAAGTGGCTTTAACCTTTTTTCGCGCACTGTATGTATATAAAACTGTACTTTATTTTTTGGCGCTTGCACTTCGAGAGAGTATATGCATATGCTCTTATATATGTTCACTTTTATGTATGTTAAACGGCGGTTTTGTTGTTTTAATAATGTAATAATTATTAGCGCGATCACGTCGGGGTCACCAACTGTTGAACCAACGAGCTTTTTCGTTGGCTGTAAAAAATTAAACAATGTGATTTAATTTAAAAGCTATTAATAATGTTTATTTGCTATTATATTTATCGGCGGCTTAAGCGATATTAAGGTCGATTATTACGCACTTTACGCAGCATTTAACTCTTTACAATAGTTACTCTAATTATCGCTGCGCAGAGCGATTTACATACTTATGATTTAACATGGGCGGGGAATTATTTCTGCTGCTTAGGTTCGGCGCATAGCCGAACACTCACTGCAATTGACTTGCGACTTCACCACTGTTTTTATCTTTTTCTTAACTTGGGCATTGGATTCACCAATTCCAAGTAAGCTGAAGGACGATTCATCTCTACGCAATTGCAAGTTTTGAGCAAGTTCTTCCGTTAAAAGATTGATTTGTGAACCGGAATCGAGAAGTGCTCGAGCCAAAACATATTCACCAGATATTGTTTTGACACTTACGATAAATGTTGCAAGGATCACTTTATCCGAAACAGTCGCATGCATGTGATGTGGATAGTTGATCCTGAGCGATGTGAATCGGTGGTGGTAACGCTTTTACGACAGAGTAAACATGTAGCAATGAATGGTGAGAACGATTGCATACACGACACCGGCTACAATGGCATTTGGTAACAGTGTGACCCGTCCGAAGGCAATTGATGCACAGGGGAGCTGCTTTTGCGAACTCGAATCGCTGTTGCACAGTTAGTGCAGAAAATGCATAACATCTATTAATTAATAATATGCTCTTCGGAACTAGAATACTGACAGTCTAATGTTAATGATCTTTAAGACCATGTTAGTTCTTGCTTACGGAGGATACATACAATGAGTTTTTTTTTTTGTCTCTGCTGCTTCTGCCTCTCGACAACGCTCAACAGCCAAATTTCACTCAATGCCTCTTCTTGCTTCCACTTGTCGCTCTTGCCGCTCACAAGTTACGCTCTTTCCACCGACGGCTCTCCAACAATAAGTAACTTTCCAACGCCTTACCGCCAAATGTCACTCAATGCCTTTTCTTGCTTCCACTTGTCGCTCTTGCTGCTGACAAGTTACGCTCTTTCCACCGACGACTCTCCAACAATGAGTTACTTTCCAACGCCTTACCGCCACAGCAAAACGTACCAGCAACGATTGCCTATTTCTGCTGCGCACAACGCTGCTTCCAGTTAAACCAATGTTGCTTTTTCCTCGCCACTTCTCACACGCCGCCTTACGGCAACGAACACACCAAAGATCGCTCTGCTTCCATTCCTGCTCACCTCTCGCCTTGTTAGCACTCCACAGCACGATATACCAGCCTTTTGCTTAAGTCGTCTGTTACTACATAAGCCTCAGTAGCTGCTCAATAACGGTGCTTTTCCTTCTTTTGTGTCGTTTTTGTTTCCACTGAATTTCACAATTCCTAGATATTCAAAGTGAGGCACTATTTCTTTCTCCCTCGCACTCACGCTTCTTTGTCGCCTGTGTCGCAAAATTCTGGAACTTTCGTTGATGCAAATAGTTTATTAATATTTAATATTATTTTTTATTGAAATAATGGAACGCGTTTAAATGTTAATAACTATAATTTATAACGAAAACGAAAGAACAAAAAACGAAAGTAATGAAAATGTGTGTGCGCTCGCATGTAATATAAGTCGACAACTAACTTATGCTAAAGTTAGCGGGGCGAACTCGCAAAGAGCGACGAAAGCTTTATTGGCTCCCGCTCCGCCCTACTCTCACTTACACTAGACTTCATAAAAATTACAATATCTGATTACTTAAACAAAACAAGCGATTTGCGCCAACACCGGCCCCGTTGAAAGGCTGAAGATGCCTTTAAATAATTGCAATGGCGCAAAAAAATGGGGACATCGAAATGAGCGTTTCCTCACCGGTTGCAATTGTCCTGGAATTACTGCCCTTGCACGTGATCCTGTGGCCATTTTCGTCAACAATGTTTTGAAGTTGGTTATGTAGGTCAGCAATGCCTTAAGCAATTCATACTCTTCTGGTCCGGAGTACAAATTGCAAGAGGTGCAATCCGAGAATCTTGGAAAAGTCATTAGAAGAGTGTTAGTAAAATCGATATTGTGTTCCAAATGAACCGCTTTAGACGCAAACATTTTATCTTGTGCAATCGATTTGAATAGAGGCTGTCCAATAACTCTAAAAACCTTTTTGATGAGGCCAACCCCATAAACGCCACATGTTGAGAATGGGCGGAGCGCTCGGAGCTGTTCTGCTGGCAAATTTTCCATCATTTGCGGCAGCAGGCGAGGTTTGCATGTATAGCAACGGATGCAATGTCGCGCTGTCCGATGATAGACCTCTTGAGAGTTGCGAAAGAATAAGCGCTCTTCGAAAATGCTCACGAGGGCTCTAAGGCCAGAATTAGAATTTCTTTTGTGAAGGTATTTGACGTAGCTTCGACCAAATTGGGAGCATTTTGTCAGTGATGAAAGACGTTTTTCATCATTTGTAATAGGAGCATTGAAAAGTCTGCACCTTACTCGCAACAACGAAAATAAAATATGCATAGTTATGTATTGCTTGAGAGACTGCAAACTCAGACCCGTTAGTAAGGCGCTCTTACGAACCCTCTCAATTTTTCTCGAAATTTTAAAGCTTGAAACATTCTAAGGATTCTTTCAAATGCTTTCTTGCGCTCTAATGCCGTAGAATAAAAGTTAAGATTGAAAGATTTGTCTGCAAGAAGATGAGCGACACACATCTCAAGTCTGGAAAATGTGTTCATCTTGAGGGGCGCTACTTTGTATTTCGATATGAGCAACGAAATACGAAAACCTTCTGCAGTGCTGGTTGAATCTGACTCTGAACTCGTTATTGGCTTGACTGTGCTTTTGGATGCGGAGATGTCAGAATTGTTCAAGTGCCACTTTGCTAGCTCGAGCTCTGCATTCAGCAAAGTCTGATTCGCTTCAATTGTCTTCAGCTTCTCGACGCACTCAACACCAGTCGACGTAGTATCCAAGTTAAAACTATGCCGGATAACGGCAGTAGGTTTTGGGTGGGATGCCTTAAGAATAGCACTCAGCTTTGTTAAACACCGTGAAGCGAGAAATGGAATAGGCGCAGTGCCGTAAGTGTTGGTGTTTAACCTTAAATTCTTCGCAGAGTCAGATGAAGGTCTGTAAAATCTTCCTAACGGCAATTCTTGAATATTCGCAGAGGAATTTTTCTCACATATCTGTTGTTCTACAGCAGCCAACTTAGTTGGAGATGGCAACTCTTTAACTGGGCAAAACTTCTGCAATAGCTTATCAATCGAGGTCAAGTGCTCTTTATGACGACTCTGATTGATAGCAATATCTTTACTGGGAGTTCTACTTGAATCGTATCTTCCAGATACAATCCAACCAAGACAAGTGTTTTGCAGGATTGGACAGTTGGGGCCTTGCTTAATTTGCCCAACAGATAGGAGTTCGAAAAAGGTTTCGGCACCTATGAGCATGTCAATTTTCTGAGGCTTATAAAAATATGGGTCAGCCAATTGCAAATTCTGGGGTATGTTCCAGCCAGTTACATTCACTGGTTCATTCGGCTGGTATCCAGAAATAGAGTCGAGAATGCATAAATCGATAGTAAACTCACTGCAATTGACTTGCGACTTCACCTTTGTTTTTATCTTTTTCTTAACTTGGACATTGGATTCACCAATTCCAAGTAAGCTGATGGACGACTCATCTCTACGCAGTTGCAACTTTTGAGCAAGTTCTTCCGTTACAAGGTTAATTTGTTAACCGGAATCGAGAAGTGCTCGAGCCAAAACATATTCACCAGATATTGTTTTGACACTTACGATAAATGTTGCAAGGATCACTTTATCCGAAGCAGTCGCATGCATAACATGTGATGTCGATGGTTGATCCTGAGCGGAGTGAATCGGTGGTGGTAACGCTCGACTTCCGTTTACGACAGAGTAAACATGTAGCAATGAATGGTGAGAATGATTGCATACACGACACCGGCTACCATGGCATTTGGTAACTGTGTGACCCGTCCGAAGGCAATTGATGCACAGGGGAGCTGTTTTTGCGAACTCGAACCGCTGTTGCACAGTTAGTGCAGAAAATGCATCACATCTATTAATAATGTGCTCTTCGGAATTACAATATTGACATCTCTGGGTCTTTCTGTCGGTATAAGGCTGAAGCGCAGAACACGAAAATGAGCTACGGTTATGTTTGGTAACAGCTTTGGAGTTGAATCTAACGACATCACTTGTCGCTTTTACCGATTCAGCAGCCGATTAATCTTGGTATCGGCGATTTAACGCTGTTTCACAAGCTGTCCACAATGGAATGCGGGAATAATCGAGCTGTTCTTCCCATTTTTGCTTAGTTATGTGGTCAACTTTACTCATGACTAGGTGGATTAATATGGCGTTTGAGATTTTTCGATCGTCAGAAATCGAATCTAACGAACCATAAATAGCTGAGGTCGCACAGTGACACGGCAGCCGTAAAAGCATTGCAAAAATCGATTTTGCGATGAAATCATTTTGTACAAGTAATACATGCATTTGATTTAGATTTTCCCAAGGTTCAAGAAAATTAAACTTTTATTCAACTCGGATAAATAGTTTAGTTGCTACAGCCGCTCAAAGTGTAGTATATTTTCAACTTTGAAGAATTTGGAATTTTTTTAATAAAAAGTGCGTGTTTAAGATCGTTTTTTAAAAAACTACGCGACCAATCTCTATTTTCTTGGATTCTATGAATAATAATTGTAAGGGGAAAACTGCACTGCGACCCTTAGGATCTATTGTGCTCCCTACTAGCTCTAGAGCTCCTTGGCCAGTCCAATTATGGAGATAAATTTAATTATCTGGGATGGTTCTAGTCCAGTTACGTCGCGCCTCGGTATTCTGTAGTCGCCGAAGATAAATGCCCTTCTTCTGGCGAGAGGGAGGATTCCTCCCTTATTTCACAAAACCTACAAGTGTTGGAATCTACGATGCCCAGCATGTTCAGGTGTTTTCTTAGCCTGCAATGTCCCGTAAGTAACCCAGTAAGTATCCTAAGGGAATTTGGGAGATTTTCTTGAACCTATTCAGATCATAGGAACCGAGGAGCTGCTTGGACTGTCGTAAACCAGTCGTGCCAATCCAGTTTGATTGTCGTCTGGATCTCTCCTCTTCATGTACCAGTTGTTTAATGGTGTGTCTGCCAATACCACAGAAGGGTTCAGGCCCTATTAGTTGGTTCGCAGCACCGTTTCTTGCCAGCTCGTCAGCAATTTCGTTCCCAGGAATGTTGTTATGTCCTGGGATCCATCTTAGTGAAACGTTGTTCCAGTGTCCCAGATGGTTTAATTTGGCTCTGGTTTCCTGAACCAATTTTGAATTTATTTTTGAGCCAGTCACTGCGTTTATAGCGGCCTGACTGTCTGACAGAATAGCTATTTCTCTGCCCATATATTTCCTAGATAGGTTTATGTCCACACACCTACCTTTCGCACATACTTCTGCCTAAAATATGCTGGTATACTTTCCCAGTGATTCTGACAGTCTCGTTCTTGGTCCCGCGACCCCCAGGCCGGTGCCTTCTTTTGTTAAAGACCCGTCCGTATACCACACAATGGTGTGTCTACTCATAGGATGTATCTCCTCTAAGTTAGTCCATTTGCTTTTGCTACTCAAACTAGTGCTAAAGTTCTTTTTGAAGTTGTACTCCGTGGTCATCTCATCTCTTGGTAGCAGAATTGAGGGGACCGTTTTTCCAAGTTCGTCAGCGTCTCTAGCACTAATTATGTGCCCTTTGCCGATTCCTTCGGCTGCCATTCGAAGCAGTGTTACTTTCATCTGGAGATGTATTATAATATGGAGTGGTTTTATGTTCATAAGAACCTCCAGTGCTTCGGTAGGACAGGTTTTCATTGCTCCTGTCATACATTCACAGGCTACCCTCTGTACTTTCTTGAGGTCATTCTGGACGGAGGTGATCTCCACCCGATTTCCCCATGCGATGGCTCCATAGGTGAGCATCGGTCGTATGACCATAAGATACAGCCAGCGAATAATCTTTGGTGATGTTCCCCACGACCTTCCGGCTATTCTTCTACACGTGTATAGTGCTCTAGTGCATTTGTTTACCACGCTTTCTATATGACAGGTAAATCTCAGTTTGTTGTCAAATATTACTCCAAGGTATTTTACTTCCTTGCTCGTCGTAATGGCGCAGCCCCTGAGATGGAGTTGCCGCATATTTGGTATTTTATACCTTCTGGTGAATGGTACAACCACTGTCTTAGCTGGGTTAAGGCTGAGGCCTACTTCCTTGCACCAGTTGTACGTAATATTCAATCCCCTCTGCACTTTTCACAGAGAGTGTTCTCGAATCTTCCTACTGCGATAAGGACAATGTCATCGGCATAGCCCTGACATTGTATTCCTTTATCGGACAGTCTTACTAGTAGTTCATCAACAAGGAGGCTCCACAAAAGTGGGGATAGTACTCCTCCTTGTGGGCAGCCATGAGTAGTGGTAACAGTTACGGAGCTGTCTCCTGTTTCCGCCGTGACTAGCCTCGATCTGAGTAGGGATTGAATCCACTCGGATAGCGTGCGATTGACACCCCTTCTTATAAGTGCTCTATTAACAGCATCATGCGATGTGTTGTCAAAGGCACCTTCAATGTCAAGAAAGGCACACACAGCAACCTCTCTGTTTTCAACTGCTCTACCGAGGATGTTCCTCAGCTGATACAGCGCAGTGTCAGTTGATCGACCTGCTCTATACGCATGTTGTGCAAAGTGCAGTGGATCCTGCTTAAGCAGCGTCGTTCTAATGTGGATGTCCACCAGCTTTTCCAACGTTTTCAGTAAGAACGATGTTAAACTGATGGGTCTAAAGGACTTTGGATGGGTGATATCTTTCTTCCCAGCCTTGGGGATAAAGACCACCCTAGCTCTATTCCATGGCTCGGGGACATGCCCCAGCGCCAGGCTGCTGATCATAATTCTCATCAGGTGTGGTATAAGGCATTCCCTACCATTCTGAAGGAGTGATGGGGAGAGTCCATCTGGTCCTGGACTCTTGAAAGGCTGGAACGAGGTCAGTGCCCATTTCAATCGTTCGTTAGTTACTATAGACTTGGCGATTTCCCTGTCCTCCCTTACTGGTTTTCTATGGTTTATTATTGATTGAACTTGCACTGCGTTCGGGATGCTTCCCGGAAAGTACGTCTCAATTAAGAGACTCAATTTCTCTACTGTAGTCGAGGTAAAAGTGTTGTCACTTTTCTTCAGAGAGATGTTCCCCTCCGGTGGTGCCTTTGCCATGGCTTTGTGGAGTCTGGCGGCAGTTGTGCTAGCTATGGGCTCACAGAAATTCCTGTAGTTCCGTCGCTTAGCCTTCCTAATGCTTGCACTGTAGAGAGTGAGACAGCAGCGATAGATCTCCCACTCTCCAGTTCTCTTAGCGCGATTGAAGAGGGATCGACTCTTTTTGCGTAATTCCTCCAGGTGTTTGTTCCACGTTGGCAATACATTCATTGACCTCATGTACTCTATGGTCTAGTTCCAGCTGGTGTTTGGGTGTCCTAACATCCAGGTTGGATAATTCTGAACCTAATCTCGCATTGAATGATTCCCAGTTTGTTTTCTTTGGATTGCCGACTGGTTTATGCGTGTTTAAATTTAATGATAAATTAAACCTTATGATCCTATGATCTGACATGGATGTTTCGGTTGAAACATGCCAGTCCCCAATCCTTGACTTAAGGGAGGGGCTTACTAGGGTTAGGTCTAGGACTTCTTCCCTTATTCTGTTTACGAATGTCGGAGTGGTTCCGACATTACATATATCTAGATCTACTTTAGAGATAAACTCTAATAGGTACTCACCGCTTTTGTTAATATTTGTGCTGCCCCAAAGAATGTGGTGAGCGTTAGCATCACATCCAATTAAAAGTGGCAGCCTTTGTTTCCTGCAGTGCTCAGCTAGCTCAATTATCTCCTTAGATGGAATGCTGCTATCTCCTGCGAGATAGGCGGAGACAATTACTGTCGTCCTCATCGCCCCAACATCCTGGACAGCGATGGGGACACAGTCCCGCGTTAAAAATTCAGAAAGAATCGTGTAACTAATACATTTTCTAACTACTATGCAGGCTCTGGGGGAGGCGTGCCTCTCTCCAAATTACCTTTGAGTCACTGGTGGTGGCCCTAGGTGTTGTTTGGTGAACATCCTGGCTAAGACAGCCGAAGCTGCTTTTGCGTGATGGATGTTCACCTGGGCTAGCATGGTGCACTGGCTTAGGGGATTGGCTGCGATAAGTGGGTGGGTTTTCCCACTCCACCTGACGCATGTGTTGATGCGCCGCCTTCTGTCAGAGTGACGTCGGCTGCTTCGTCCTCCGATTGCTGGAGGAATTCCTCCTGCAACTCTTGGGACGACATCGGGTCCACATCCATTGCACATTCCTCAATATCGTCTGGGGTATGTGCCGGACTGGGATTCGTTGTTGGTGTGGGGGTTCCCACCTCCTTATTAGGTTTTTCTTCCGGTTTGCCGGAGTCAGCAGGTGGGGTTGCTAGAGATTTCCCATCCGCAACCACCACTTGTTGGCTTTTCCGTAGACCATGGACTGGTATGGTGCCAAACCGGAAGAATAACCTATGTTCCTGGGCTACGATCGTTTCGACTGTAGCCTCGTCGATGGCGATCGTTATAAGGACACCTTGTCCTTGCGTACGTACCGACATGACCTTCCAGAGGTCTGCGCACAGATTATTCTGGCTTTCCAGCAGGCGGATGAGGAAGTCCTCAGATTTTCCCGCACTTCGTGAAAGAAACATTGTTATTAGGTGAGCGCTGGGAATATCCTCACCTTTTCTAGCCTCAAGCTCTACTCCATTCCATCCAGAGATCCTCGACGCCACACTGAAGAGCCATTCTGCTGGCTCCTCGCCAAGGCAATCCACTACCAGGTATCCCGGCTTAAAATGGATGCCCACTAGGCGCAGTGCAGCGCTCCATCCGTTGGCCACTTCCAACAGGATGGTAAGAGTCACCTGTGGGAATTTCACAGGGACAATTGCCACCTTGACTACTTGGGCCACATGCGCTTATGATTCACGCGTCATGCTGACAGAGGTGGGAGGCCTCCTTCCGGCCGCCGCCGCCGACGTTGAGGGGCGTTCCCCATCGTCAACGATTGCGCTCGCTGAAGGGACTTTCCCTTCGTTCTCGCTATCTGGGGTGTCCGCAGATGCCGCCTTGGTACACGCTCTCTTGGGGGTAACAGTGGGCGGCGTCAATGTCTGGCTGAGCCTCTTCACAGCCTGTGCTGTCTGTACAACGGCGTTACGCCGATGTTCGTTGGCCTTTTACAGGCCTCCTCAGCGGGGATTACCGAGCCGTTCATGCCGATCCTGTTAGGGTTGTCACGAGCGCCTGGTTGGCCAAGAGGCAGCTCTACCGTTTTCTGGTTCCTCGGTTTAGTCCTAGGCTTCACACTCGTCGTACAATCGGCACGGAGAGGCGGGCGCATTGGCCGTGTAAGCACGGACCGTGCTACACCTGCGTCAAGCGAACTTTCCGGGGAGTCCCGTACTCGTCCGATCTGCTTTTCCGCGTCGCCGCGTACTTGGCCTACTTGCACATTAGGCTTTTCCGCGTTTTCGCGTACTCGGGCCCTCTGTACTTGTACATTAGACCTTTCCGCGTTATCGCGTACTCGAGTCCTCTGCACACTTTGCCTTACGGCTGTTGGTCGCTCAGCATCGAGGAGTTTTTCCTCAAAATGCCTTGCGACAGAGGATGCAGGAGTTTCCTGCATCGTATTATATTTTGTATTTAATATTTTGTTCTTTTTCATATTCCCACGAGAAGCGGAGAAGTGAATGTCCACCCGTACAGAGACCCGCATGTACGGGTAAGGCTAATTAGAACCGGCGGTCGCCAAGTGCCGGAGCCCACACGTTAGCGACTGAACTATTTTTGTTAGACCTGGGCTTTCAGCCTGGCCGGTTTTCGGCACGGTTCGGTTGACTCCTTAGCCCAGCCCAGGTGTGAGATGGGGGAAGGGAGAGAGGTAGGTTAATGTGCAAGGAATTTGGAGAAAGTGTGAAGCTCTGTTTTCGTAGGCGGCAACACAAACACCTCGTCAGTGCGGCGGTCTATTGCGCACCCGCTGCCTGTCCGGGACTGCCTATTTGCGAGAATTCTCACTTATTCGCAGCTAACCTCCCGGTGACAGGCCGTCCGCTATCCGCAACCTGCGACCCGTCCGGTGGCCAACAGCTAGGCCCCTGCAGAACCATCTCACTAGTCCGCAGACCGGTTGGATTCTATGAAAAGGTATATGAAATTTAAACATAAATTGAAAAAAAATGACTTCGTATCTTTTCTATTCTATTCTTTTTATATTTTTTTGTTTTAATATAAATACGTTTATCAATTTATTTACCTACTCTATGAATTTTGTCTCCGCCTTAATCCAGCTATGGCTGTAAACTCAAAAAAATGCTACTGCAGGTAGAAGAAGAAGAACACACAGTCGATACATCCACTAAATTAAGAGATGTTTGCTTATATTTTTACTTGAAAATTAAAAAGCACCTACCTGTGACGTTTTAAAAAAGCAAGATTAATTATTATTAAGAGAAATGCAAATTCTTTGCATGTTTGGGTAGTTGAACCGAAAACATACGGATAGGGATGTAACCTTTCCCTTTATAATGTTAGGTACCAACTAAAAAACATTTGATGTAACTACATTTTTACCTGTTACGCGTTTTGTGAATTAAGGATTAAACCTTGTATATATTTTCCTGAATATTTCCAAAATTTGGATAATTTCTTAATTGAAGAGGGAAATCTGGAATTTGGTATTTCACCATGGTATGCCAGAATTAGATGCATGGAGTTTATTTTGAAGCTTGCATACACTTTTCCGCAAGTTAACGAATCCTTTGAAGACAAAACACCAGACAAAGAAAAACAAAATTTCAGGAAAAGCAAAATTCAAGACGATTTCTTTAATCGACTTAGACTGATAGTCGACCGCCCCAAATATGGATAAAATTCTCTGCAGAAAAAAAAAAATGACAGAAAAAACTGGAGTAGTAGTAAATATTATGAACTGCAAGGAAAACATTAACTGCAGCAATGCCGCCAAGACTGCAGAGCTGTTAATGGAAAAATATCCAGAAAAGAAACTGACTCCCACGCTTCACAAAATTTTGGCACATGGCCAAACTATAATTGAATATCATTGCCTACCCATTGGGGAGATTTCAGAAGAAGCCCAGGAATCGAGAAACAAGAATTATAAAAAATTCAGAGCTATGAATACATGTAATATATCACGATCAAGGGAAAAGGATCTTTTTAGTATGTTAGCAGCCTCTTCAGATCCACTAGTTGCATCCCTTAGGCAATTGAGATCCAATACAGAATTAACAAGTAGTTATTAAAAAGAAATGTAAAGTCTTTTAGATAATCCTTCCTGTGGATAATTATTTTACAAAAAAACTAATGATAAGACAAATTATATTATATAACATTTATTTATTTAATTAGAGGAGTACAACTAAGTGCAGTTGACCTTATATTATAAAAAAAATTTAGTTTTAAAAGAAGATAGAGGGTATATATATTAACTAATCCGCGTCTCTAGCCCGGTGGGTGAACTTTTTAACGATATGCACCAACTCACATCCAGAACTGGCCAGATACTTGGATTTAAAATATTAAAGAGGAAACAAGATAAAAGAAGTGATAGATTGAATAGACCGTTCGAAAGAGAGGAAGTTATAAAAGTTATTATAGTTAGAACATAAGACACGGAAAGAATCGTGCAAAGCATAATAAGATCTACAAAATTGTAAGGCTAAAGGTCTAAAATTACGAGTTACTCTAGACGGTATGACAAAGGTAACATTGCTAAGAAGTACGCTGGAATCGTAACAGCTAATGCAAGAATAATACGCCGTGGCATGTTCTGCGATGACTTAAGGAAGACAACTTTATATGGCGAAGTCTATCGGAATATGGCGGGAGTCGGATATTTGGGTCCCAATTTAAGCCATGAAGTGCAAAAAGGAGAAATTGATTTTGTACAGACTCAATCATGTCCTGATACAGGTGGTATTGAGGGCTCCAAAAGCAGGAACAATATTCCAAAATAGGACGGACAAGAGAAATAAAAAGAAGTTTGGTTGTGTAAGGGTCGTTGAACTCTTTAGACCAACGCTTAATAAAAGCAAGAACACCCCTGGCTTTATTCACGATATTGCAAATATGATCGTTAAATTTGAGTTTACACTCACGATACGTTCCAGGGTAGAGGAGTCTATAGAGTAATCAGCCAGATGAGGAACAGTACGCTAAATGTCATAATTTTACATTTCGTCTTGTTTAGGAAGAGTTGGTTGACATTACACCAATATTGCATGCTATCAAAATCATGCTGAAGAAAAGAATGCATATCATTATCATTGTAGGAGTAGGACAAACAAAGTTTTACATCATCCGCATACATAAGAATGCGAAAAGACCGGATAACTTATGGAAGATCATTAATGAATAAGACAAAAAGTAGAGTACCAAGATGGCTGCCTTGGGGTACCCCTGACGTGACATAAATTACTTTAGATTCGCAGCCTTTAAAAACTACCTTCTGCATACGATTAGATAAATAGGAAGAGATCCAATTTAAAAGACAAGGCGGGAATCCTAAGCGCGACAGTTTAACTAAAAGAAGGCTATGGTTTACTGAGTCAAATGCCTTACTGAAATCAGTGTAAATGACATCAGTTTGCATTTTACTACTAAAACCATTGTTAATAAGAGAAGAAAGTTCTAAAAGGTTAGTAGTGGTGGACCGACATTTTACAAACACATGTTGGGAGTCCGATATTAAAGAACGACAGTAGTGTTGCAATTGTGCAGTGACAATCCTTTCAAAAACTTTTGGGATTGATGAAAGCTTGGCAATACCTCGGTAGTTCTCAATATAAGACTTGGAACCTTTTTTGTGAAAAGGGATAATGAAGGATTCATTCCAGATGGCAGGAAGATAAGAAAATTTTAAAGAAGTGCGGAAAAGGACAGATAGTGGCATGGAAAGGGAGCCAGCACAATGCTTTGGAACACAGCTAGGAATGGCATCAGGGCCAGGAGAGAAGGAAGATTTTATGGACATATGAGATTGTAAAACGTCGGATTCTAAGATCTGAGGAATAGCAAAAAGGATAGTTGAGGTTAATGCAATTAGGGTTGACAGAGTAGGTAGTTTGAAAAAGTCCGCAAACAAGTCTGCGATTTCAGAGTTGTTAGAAGAACATGCATTTTTATAGAATAGCGAAGCAGGAAAAACGGGCAAGATAATTATTGTAGCAAGTTCTATTAAGAAGAATAAACTTGCTGCGTTATATAGAAAACTTATAGAAGTCGACTGTAGAACCACTTTTCTTAAATCTTTTATAAGAAGAAGACTTACGATTTTTTAAATTAGACAGACTTGGCGTAAACCAAAGCAGTTTGGAGGAAGGACTCAGGACAGAGTAGGGAACAAAGAGATCAAAAGCGGTGTATAATATCCGACAGAAATTATTAATAGATAGCTCAAAGTTCTCAGCAGACAACAAAGAGGACCAGTTAACATCAGCCAAAAATTGGTTAAGACCGACAAAATTAGCCTTACGAAAGCACCGATACCGAGGAGCACGAGCATGGGGCAAAGCTGTATAGCGAACATTAAGTGTTAGTGTGACTTGCAAGGTTGGGTGATACGGATCCTCAGGTAAGCAAATCGGACAGACTCTTGAAATTTCGAAGTCCGAAGAATCACTTACGAATACAAGATCAAGCATTCTGTTAGAGCAATTATGTATGAAGTTCACTTGGCTCAGAGAGATATCAATTTGTCCAGTTACAAAGTCATGCTGATCAGAAGAAAAAAGAGAATTAGAATCAACCGAGCGAGTCCAGGACAAAGAAGGCAAATTGAAGTCGCCTAAAACAACTTGTTGATCCCTAATACCAATAGTACGGCCACCATACGAATGGCAGAAAGCACATATACGCTTAAGTCAGAGCATGGGGTTACATGTAAAATAGGTAAAATAATTATTGGTCAACACTTTTACCGCAATAAACTCAATTCAAATTAAGAGAAAGTAAATGAGATTCAAGGTCGGCATTTACAGCAATGAGAACACCACCACCACGACCGGGCGGCCGGTCAAGTCTATAAGTTATGTAGGAATTAACAAAAATTTCAAAATCAGAGACAGATGAATTAAGCCAGGTTTCAGAAAAGGCAATAACATGCGAATCAAAGTCTACGCTGTTGGCAAAAAGTCTACTAAGCTTAGAAAGAAGCCCACGAACATTCTGGTAATGAATGGTAAGGTTTGTAATTAGTTTTTTGGAATAGAGTTATCTACGGAAACGGATGGTGCAGCATTGGAGGCTACAAATTTTTTAGGTTTTTTAGTAAACTCATACACTATAGTATGAGTAGGCCAAAGAGAAGGATTAAGTATAGAAGAAAAGATAGAATCAGGAACGCTTATTTTAAAAGAAGAAATATCACGCTTATACTTAAAATTAAATTTAGTTACTTCGATGTCATTTGGAGAAGTTAAGTTAAGCTTCTCGCAAATGAAGTGCTTGACAACGTCTTCAGAGGTGGAGGGCATTAGTCTAGAGACGAACACCGATTTTCTTGGTGCTACGCCAATAAGTGGATGTGAAGGCACCGAAGAAGAAAAGTTACCCACAATAGGAGGAGCAACTGAAGAAGGAACAGCGTTCAGAACAGTGGCCGAGGTAGATGCTTCAGTAATAATACCATCCATAGGGACTGCGATAGAAATCGCAGCAGGGCTGGCAGTGCTGTGATCTTTCAGTGCAGTGACGGGTAAGATTTCGCCAGAGCCGACAGCAACGACATCAGTGGGATCCTCAGCAACGGCGGGCGAGATTGGAACCGGAGTTGTAAATGAAATAAGTTGCGTTGGATTTTGAGTTAGGGGCGAATCCAACCCTGCTGAGTTGGAAGAAACAATTAGACTAGCCTCGGTGGCAAGTATGTTTGCCTTTTTACGCTTGGGAGAAACTCTCATTAGCTGTAAATTTGCAAACATACTTGGAATGGATGAAAACTTATCCTGCAATGATCTAAAATCTTTGTACAGATAATTGAATCCGAGACTAGTTTGGCGCATAAATGCCTTCATTTAAACTTCAGCAGCGCGGCAGGTTATGCAGGTCCAATTTAAACCTTTGCATTCACGTATAAAATCATGCACGCGGCCAGTAAGACCCGCACATTTAAGGTGTGCCATGTTATCGCACATTCAGCATGCAACGTAGGTCTCCGTTTGGATACCACTCCATTTGCATGATGGATAGCAGCATATTTTATGATCACTCATGATTTTAGTACACAAATGCAAAAGTCAAAAACAAAAACGAAACAGCAGCTGGACTGACGGTGTATAAGCGTCCCAAAGCTTATAAAACACAGCAGTTATTAAGCAATAACAAATACTTGTGCTCAAAGCTAAGAAGAGATGCACGCAACAACAAGAAATCGTTGGTGAGCGCAGCACAAAGAGGAATACGCAAAGCGACGCACGAAATAAGCCCGCACTGAGAAACAAGCAACAACAACAACGAGAACTAAGCTGAGCGGCTAGGCAGAGCTTAAAATGTAATAAAATATTAAGCAGCAACAAAAAATTGCACTGTATATTATTTAAGTAAAGTGTTTTTACAAATAAATTAACACTGTTGCAGTTGTATCAAGTTTATCACTGTATTTATTCGGGCCAATAAGTCATTAGACGCCGGGTAACAAAGATTGAATTAAGAAATTTAGGATTTATTATAAAAAAATATAATATTAAACGGAGCGCGGTATAAGCACGACCAACAAGAGAGAGAGTGAAAGCGTACATATTATAATAAAAAAGCATTGTTAAATTAAATTTATTGACTGAAATATAAAATAATGAACAAAAAATTTATCAGCAAAATTTCTTTATCAATGAACAAAAAAAATATATAGGTACATATTTTTCAATGGCCTCTGCAACGGCAACAAAATCCAACTTCACAACATATTGCCCAGCTCTCAGATATCGTGTCACGATGCATGGGTACTTATTTTAAAGCCTGAACATTTTTCGTTTAATTTAAATTTAATTCATAAAAATATCTCAGTTGGTTTAGAAAAAATGAAAAAAATATGTATTTATTCAATGGTAAATACTGTAAAGGCAACAAAATCCAACTTCCACAACATATTGCGCAGCTTTCAGATATCGTCTCACCATGTATGAGAATTTATTTTAAAGCCTGAACATTTTTCTTTCAACTGCAATTTATTTCATTAAAATATGTCTATTATTTTAGAAAATATGATTTTTGCAACGCTTTTTCGGCTTCCGAGCCACTGTGGGTCGTATCAATCAGGCACCGCAACGAAGCTGCTGAGGGCTGAGAAATTTTGGGCAGGCTAAAAAGAGCGGAAATATTTTCCGTGAAAATTAGACAATCATTGTCACAAACTCTTTTTAGAGCAGCAAGGGCTTTGCTATAATTTTCTCCGGTTACTTGGAATGCTCTTACGGCTCCTAGGGCTTCACCGGAGAGACACGAAATCAAATGATTAAACTTCTCGATGCTAGGTATGGATTTGTCATTATCAACAAGAGTCTCAAACAAGCCAATAAAATTCTTAAACTCTGAGTATTTACCACTGAACTGTGGTAGAGCTAACAGAGGCAGGCGAGCATGTGAGGGCGCTGATACATCCACTGACTGACTGTCTAACTTGGCCTTTGACAGAAATTAGGGACACAAGTTGGCCTTTAGTTTCCACACATAGATCCTCCAGTTCATCTCTGTAGTCGTCATTAGCATCAATAGCCTCAATGCGACTCTGATACGCATAAGCATTGTTTGGTCATTTCATGAGCCCTTAATTCTAATAAGATAAATAATGTTAACTTTATAAGAATATGTTAAATTCTCGTTATGTTAAATTCTCTCACGCTCGCTTGCATTCAGCTATAGCAGCAAATATGTTATGTTAGGCCTATGCAGGCGCATAATTAAAAACATAAAATTACTCTCAATTTACCTATCATCAAGCCAAGACTTTGTCCGCTCCACGAGCAACTTGTCGTGTGCAATACTTGCACTAACATTCACCGCGAACCTAAATATTTATACTTAAATAAAGCTTGTTAACTAAACCTAAAACGGCTTCCTACTTTAATTGTAAATTACGCGAACATTTTGGCGCCCCCGGGTGGACAGTGGACAAAGACTTGGCAAATCTCGAGTTTTATAAACCAAACTGTGTGTTGTGCTGGTCGTTATTTGAATTAATAATTCAACAATCGCAACTTGTGTCGTCGCTGGAGCTGCTTCTATACTTCTCTGTGGGTCATCCCTTGATGCTGCTTAGCGAAGATAGAAGACCTATGTAGTTGGGACGCATCAAAAACCTTGACGTCAGCTGCTGCAACAGCATTTATGCATAAATCGGGAAGTAGCCCGTACCAGGTGACTATTGGAAAGGTCCGATACATAAACTTTGAAATTGCAACTGTGCTGAATTGTGTGCGTCGTGTGCCGTTTAACTCAAATTCTTTACACTGAAATGTGCCTAACGTTAATCATTTGCCTTACAAAAAAGTTGCACAATTACAATAAGTTTGTACATGAGAAGTGAACCACACACATACATACATGCACATCCATGAATACAAACGTACACATATCACAAATGCAATTCCAAAGGTCAACTAAACGCTTAAAAAAAGTGATAATTGTAGCACCTTTGCAATAAAAAACAAGCACACATATTAAAAACATTTAATAAAAAATAAAGCACAACATTCGTTTGCCTCTAATTTATTTAATAATAAACATAATATTAACATATGCGAAAGGCCGGCTTGCCGCCTATAAACGAACAAACATACATGCATTAGTACACACATAAGTTTATCGTCGGAGTTGGCAGCGCTAGCACGTGTACGGACGAGAAAAATTGTATTTCGATTGTGAAAATCGTGTTACAGCAATATAAAACCCCACTTTGCGAAAAAGCAAAAACAACAAACAAACTTGTGACAAACAAATATAAATCCACAAAAGGAAAAGAAAAATACAGAACAAAAAGACAACAACAACATCTAACGCGGGCTCTAGCCCTTTAGAAGCAAACATGCACGAACCACCAGAATACAACTACAAATCATACAACTCACTACTAGGCGAACAAAAATTTATTGTAATCACAAGAAAAGACAACAACACATTCGAAAAAATATCACCGTTCATCATAAAAAAATTAATCGACTATGCATGCGGTGGAGAAGTTGAGACATGCAAAAAAACAATAAATGGCAGCCTTTTGGTCAAAACAAAAAACAATCTACAAGCCACAAAACTACTTAAACTAACCAAAATTGCAGATATGGAAGTTACACCAACCGAACATGGAACATTAAACTTCTCAAAAGGTGTTATTTATTGCAACGAGTTACGATGCATCGACGAAAATACAATCCTACAAGAACTCAAGTCACAAAGCTTAAGTGAAGTTAGGAAAGTTATGAAAAAACAAAAAAGCAACACCGACCCCGAAGCTAACCACACCACTCTGGTAGAAACAGGCCTTATTATTATAACTTTCGCATCACACAAATTACCCGAAATATTAAGAATTGGGTACGAAACGGTCCGCGTTCGCCCATACATCCCACTTCCACTCCAGTGCAAAAAGTGCTTTCGATTCGGACACCCAACTCCCGTCTGCAAGAGCTCAGAAAAATGCAACAATTACTCAGGAGAACACACCAATGAAAGAGAACCCTGCAAAAATGAAAAAAGCTGCCTTAATTGCAAAAACAACCTAGAAATCGATTCCCAACACATCCCCATTGACCGCAAATGCCCCACATTTATGAAACAGCAAGAATTAACAGCAATAAAAACCACCGAAAAAGTCGACCATAAAACTTTGATCGACATGGCCATCAAATGAGAACCTCCTATGCTAAAACACTCACAAACACCAAACCTCAGGAAACAACAAGCACCCAATCAACAAATACACGAACACCAACAAGTACATCACCCAAAACACAACAAACACCCATACCAAACACTAAATTGCAACAACCACCAAACCTCCAACCTGCATCTACATCCCTTGCATACACCTCTTCTAAGATAGCAACAAACTCAACTGGATCAACCGAAACAACACCATTACCAAAACAGCCTCATCAACATCAGCCCCACCAAGAGAACAACGAACCAGAAGAAATGGAAACCGACTACGCCACTGGCGTAGAAAAGCGATCATACACCTCACAGCATACTGAAGACCTAAAAATAAGAATTTACCATAAAGTATTCATCGCTATCTCGTATCGATAATTAACTAAGCTTAAATGCGCCATTCGTTGTTTTATTTATTCGCTACATGCACATAAGGCACTATCATGCAGGAGCAAAGGTCTTAGTTGTGCTACTTGCACAACAAATTTGGATAGTAAATGCTAGAAAGGCATGCTCTGCAATTGTACGAAATTGCCTACATTGTTTTCATTATAAGCCAAAGCTGTTAGGGCAAATAATGGGAAATTTTTCCAGCCGATCGCCTTCGGGAAGGACGACCTCTTAGAGTTTGCGGCGTAGATTTTTGTGGAACATTTTTCGTGAGCTATCGCATACGTGGAAGACCCCCTGTAAAAACTTATTTTGCCGTTTTTGTTTGTTTTGCGTCATAGGCCGTTCATCTTGAACTTGATATAGACCTGTCCACTGATGCTTTTCTTAATGTTTTTAAAAGGTTTTTTGGGAGACGCGGACTGCCGGATAAGAAGGTTAGGGACAACGCGACCAACTTTGTGGGAGCCGCCAAGCACCGATTGGTCAGAGACGTAGGCAACGCCAATCTGACACCAGACGAGCTTGCGACTCATCTCGCAGATGTAGAGGCACTGCTGAACTCACGGCCTTTGGTGGCAATCAGCAGCGACCCGAGCGATGAAGAGGCCATCACCCCAGGGCATCTGCTAATAGGGCAACCGCTGGTTACGTTGCCGCAAGGATACGGTCCAGGAGGGCCATCGAAAGAGGGCGTGTCCGGGTCTTTGAGACGGTGGCGGCTGTTGTCGGAGCTCAGACAGCAGTTCTGGCACAGGTGGTCCAAGGACTACCGACTAACTAACGTTGAAAAATTTAATCACTTGGTGTCTTGCTTGTCAGGTGAAGCGTTGGGAGTTGTTAAACATTTTCAATTAACTGATTCCAACTACATAAAAGTTATTGCTAGTCTAAAGTCTGTCTAATGTTTAATATTTTTTGACACAATATCACAGCTTTTTGACATTCGTTAGTTTAATTTAAGAGAATCAGTATGAATTATTTATTGTTAGTTGCTAGCCCTAAGAACTGTTCTCACTATCCACAAGCTTTTACTCTTCGGGATTTCCCGACGACGGTCTCATAATCTTAGGGGCCACTTAAGCTTACTGTTTAGAATTAATCTCGTTTATGTACCGAAACACCACGCACCACGTACCGCTCAACGTAAATTTATAATTATATATTTTTATTCAAAGTTAAATACCGCGTCTTTTATTTATTTTGTTAAACTTTGCAGCCACTAAAACTCTAGTGATTTTTCAAATATTGTTTACAACTATTCCGAGCTAAAAGCATCATTAGAAAATGAGTTTGGCAGCGAGCTTGTATGTGATGCTGATTTTCATACACAGCTGCGTGACCGTAAAAAATGTAAAGACGAATGTTTTAAGGAATATGTGCTGCAAATGAAGAAAATTGCTTGTGTTGGTGCTGTTGATACGCAGTCTGTGATTCGCTATATAGTTGATGGGCTAGAATTGAAGTGCGCCTTCATCCGAATCAGAACAATCAGAACAATTCGTTTTGAATCCGAATGTTTGGTGCTCTCATTTCCACCAATCCGAATTTTTTATGTGCTTTCAAATCGAGTGCTTTGTTGCAAGTGGAATTAAAACGAATCGTCAAATTAGTATTAAAAGATGGCGTACGTTAAAGTCGGGCGCAGACGACTTTGGGATACCCTGTACCACCACATTGCAATTAAGTCCGACATATTGCTAAGACCTCCAAGAGATATTTTATTCGGCAAATTTGGCTACGATATTTTCTTAAACAAACAGAAATCAGTGGACCTATGTTCGATTTCGATCAAATTTGGAACATTGCTTGGGAACTCTAAAAAACTTCTTAATGCCAAATTTGGTTACGGTATCTTCACAAACAAAGGAAACACAACGAATTTTGCAAAAAAAGCGTTTTTTTGACCGATCGTTCCTATGGAAGCTATGTGATATAGTCAACCGATTTTGATCAAATTTGGAACAGTGCTTGGCAACTCTTAATGCCAAATTTGGTTACGGTATCTTCACAAATAAACAAATCACAACGAATTTCGCACAAAACACGTTTTTTTGACCGATTGGTCCTATGCTATATGATATAGTCAACCGATTTTGATCAAATTTGGAACCGTGCTTGGGTACTCTAAAAAACTTCCTCATGCCAAATTTGGTTACAACATCTTCACAAACAAACGAAACACAACGAATTTTGTACAAAAAACATTTTTTCGACCGATCGATCCTATGGGAGCTATATGATATAGTCAACCGATTTCGATAAAATTTGGTACAGTGCTGGGGGTCTCTAAAAAACTTCCGATTGCCAAATTTGGTTATGATATCTTCATAAACAAACGAATTATCCATCTAAAACTTTTGCTTGTTTTCGAGGTCCTCTGAAACACCCCTATGGGAGCTATATAATGTAACCCCGATATCAAAAAAATAAAATAAACTTGTCTCCTATGGATTAATAAGGGATCTTATCTGAGAGTTTGGTTGCTCTAGCTCTTACCATCTCTGAGATCTAGGCGTTCATACGGACAGACGGACAGACGGACATGGGTATATCGACTTCTCGAGTCACACTGATCATACTTTAAGTAACTTTGGGGGTCTCCGACGTCTCCTTCTGTACGTTACATACATTTTCGGCTTGCACAAACACAATATACCCTTTGTACCATACGGTACAGGGTATAAATATTTGCTTTTGTGACGATTGGGCAGAGAAGTCCTAGTGGGTCAAACAATCGGGAAGCTATTGACAAAACGTTACGTTTGGTTAGCTTCAATGCAGCAAAACAATCGACGTCAAGAAGGTACCTAATTATGTCATCTTGAGGAACCCAGCGCATTCTAAGCGCCTTGATCCAATTTACATCTTCAAATTTAAGAGCTATCTCATTCTCAATAGAATCTGTGGAAAATAGGCCAGGATGCTAACCATCCTGCCCACATGGCTAATGGAAATCCTCCCGAGTCCAAAACGTCTTTGAACTGTTTGCATATTTCTTGCAGCTTTTCCAAAGTATCTCCTGCTAGCACGTCATCAACATAAAAACAATTTTTAATAACATCCGATGCGACTGGATGAGATTTCTCATGAATATTTGCCAATTCAACTAAACAGCGCACCGCCAAAAAGGGTGCTGAAGCTGTGCCATATGTGACAGTATTCAACTGAAATGTCTAAAGCTCATGCGATGCACTTTCTTGCCATAAAATGAGCTGAAAATTTCTGTGTTCATCAGAAACATTGACTTGCCTGTACGTCTTCGAGATGTCAGCAGTCACGGCGTATTTATTCAACCGAAAGTTAACTAAAGTTGAATAAAGCTCCCTCTGAATAGTTGGCCCAACCATTAACGTTTCGTTTAAAGATAAAGATGTTGACGTTTTATTAGAAGCGTCGAAAACAACACGTAATTTGGTTGAGGTACTTTCAGGCCTCAGGACACATTGGTGGGGAATATAATAGTGCAGTCCTCGAGGAGTCAATTTAAGGGCTGTCATATGCCCAAGTCACGGTATTCTTTCATAAAATCGTGATACATTTCATGTAGCACTTTGTCCTTTGACAATTTTCGCTCAAGTTGCATATATCTTCTTTCAGCAGTTTGAAAGGATTTGCCAAGTACATTTAGATCGTATTTAAAAGGGAGTTTGACTTGGAAGCGACCGCATGGCAGTCGTTGCACTGTTTTTGTGAAATAAGTTTCACAGGCCTTTTGCTCAGCTGTCTGGCGAACAGCCTTCGACTCATTTGGGCTTTGATCCAATTCCCAAAAGCGTTGAACTAGGGAGTCGAGTGAGTTTTCACTAACTTGAGCGGCAATGTTAATACATAATTGTTGACTAGGTATGGGACCAGTATATTTGCCAGCGACAATCCATCCTAGCAATGCTTTCTGTATTAAGGGCAGAATAGAGCCTAACTTAATTTGCCCAACACGTAACAGCCCATAGAAAGACTCTGCTCCCAGCAAAATATCAACCTTTGCTGGCTTGTAAAACTGTGTGTGTGTTTATATTTTTGATATTTTCCAATTAGATGCTGGAAGAACATTGCCAGGATTGCAAGTAGAAATATATTAAAGGACCCAGCAATCAGCGGCAAAATCATGTGCATTGACTAAAGATTTCATGCAAGTGGACACCTTTTGTTTACTTTGAGTGGTCGTGCCACCAACAGTAACAATGCTTAGAGCACTGCTTTCACGTTTTAAGCGCAAACGTTGTGCCAAACTCTCAGTCATGAGTCATTTACCGCCATCAAGCAGGACTCGTGCAGGATGAAATTGGCCAAATCTGTCTCTAATATTTACCATGGCCGTGGCAAGAATAGCTTGATCAGTGCTTAACACATGACCAAAATATACTTCAGAGGCTGTAGCTTGGGTTGGTACAGTCTCAACTTGCTCGCCTACACTGTATCTGTGCAGCAAAGAGTGGTGTGGTTTTTTGCACACACGGCATTTTGGTGCCTTGCAATTGGGCACTGTATGTCCTACAGTCAAACAACAGAAGCTTTACCATGATGCCTCCCAGCATCTATTTTTGGTTTATTTTTGCCACGAGTTGACTCTTCTGCCGCCAAGTATTGGTAACGCCTATTTAATTGTTTGCGCAATCTTCCCATGATGGAAGTTTATCATAGGCAAGCTGTTCTTCAAACCTAGATTTGGTTATATGGTCGACTTTTGCGATAACCATATGAATAATCATTGCGTTGGCAATGTCTTTATCATCACCCAAAGACGTCAATGATGCATAAATTGAGGAAACAGTGTCAATTATAGACCTCAAATTTGCCGCAGAAGGTTTGGGCATCCTTGGAATGTCAAAAAGCTGTGATATTGTGTCAAAAAATATTAAACATTAGACAGACTTTAGACTAGCAATAACTTTTATGTAGTTGGAATCAGTTAAATGAAAATGTTTAACAACTCCCAACGCTTCACCTGACAAGTAAGACACCAAGTGATTAAATTTTTCAACGTTAGTTAGCGAAAAATCGTCGTGAACCAAACTTTCGAAAAGACACATAAAATTCCTAAACTCTACTTTCCACTAAATGTAGGCAAAAGCATCTTTGGCAGCTGAGATCGTTGGCCAGAACTCGTGGAGCAATCATGTGAGCTTTGAGTCTCTATTTTTGGTTTTACTGCAATTAAATATAATGCCTTTGTTGTCACACACAACGTTTCTAAAGATCCTCTGCTATCATTGGTAGGATTAATCGAGTCTAATTCTGACTAAAGAGCTATTGCCTTTTCAATATATACTTCAAGAAGTTCTAAACGACATTGTAACTCTGTAGTCTCAAAAGAAATTATTTTTAATTGAAATGCAGTTTTCATGCGAGAAATATCTGCACTGATTTTATCAAATTTCTGCAAGCATGTTGCTAACTTTGTGCTAACTTGATACTGTTTGTAGTTTCTCTGATTCCGACATGTTGAATATGATTAATACCATTTACCACAATATTAAATTAATAGCTGCCCTTGACAAATAACGCAAATGCAGCCAAAAGAGTTTATGCTCAAAAAAATCACACACACGCACTCTATGCGGTATGTGAAACAAACGAGAAGTGGTCCAAGTGACCAAGCAAAAACAACACCTGTATGCAGATGAGAATTGAAACCGCTGCTCTCAAATCAGCAGACGATCTCGGCAAGCTAGCTTGTGGACAAGCGTTAGCTTAAGGGGGTAGCGGGTGGCGTTGGTTATAAGTTTTAAGCGAAACAGCCTAAAATAGCAATAAAGCGGAGCAGCCGGAATTAGAAAATAGCGGAAGCCCAAAAACAACACTGTGTGCAAATTCTCTTCATGCACAAGAGAATTTATATATATGTATGCATGTTTATGATGCAGTGGGTTCAAACTTCAAACATAAGAAAAAGAACAAAAGATGCAAAAACGCGGGAAACAAATTGCGTTTGCACCACCAATACAAGCCGAAACTGAGAGAAATATATTGTTCTATATACGTACACAACACCAATTTGAAATGAATATGCCGTTCAGTTTAAAATGTTTTTAGGCTTTTATTAAAAAATTGTTAATAACTTTATTAAGTTTGTAATTTTAGTATGTTATTTTTCTTTTATATATGTTTGTATGTTTTTAGTATTATGTGTGTGTTTGTTTAGGCAAATAAATTTATTTTGTATATGTAAAATAAGCATAAAGCAAATCGAGTGCCAAGAATTGAGTTGACGGCATATACCAAACACACAGACACAAGTTTAATATTACTTGCACAATTGCAGCGCTTTGAATTAAAGCCCAAAAATCCGGTCCAAGATGGAATTCAGATATGCACCAAGTACTATTTGTTCACAAGTTGAACGCGCGAAACACTTAAGCACCACCGCAATCAACAACAAACAAACGAAATTAAATTAAAGACCGAAGTCCCTGCTCGGGCGGCAATGAAAAATCACTAGAGTTTTAGTGACTGTAAAGCAGTGGTCGGCAAAATATACATATGCATTTTTTTTTTGCGCTTGTATTGAACATTTTCTGCCGCTGTGACGTATTTCGACGCTGACGTCGCAAAGCAACAGACACGAAGTTGCTTGTGCATGACTTCGGCTCTTGCTTAGAGAGCGTGCTCGCTTTTTGGCTTTGGTGCTGTGTGGCAGAAAACTTAAAATCAGTTTGTGTTTAGTTGGCTACAAGCTTAGATCGCGCCGCTCATTTTTCAATTCCTCTTTGAACATTTTTTCCTTTTTAAAATCAATAATTTGCGTAGCGCGATCTTAGCTTGTAGCAAATTAAACATAAACTGATTTTGTGTTTTCTGCCACACAACACCAAAGCCACGGCATACTAATGCTGGAGCGCTTTAACGTTGAGAGAGCAAGCACGCTCTCTAAGCAAGGCCGAAGTCATGCACAAGCACAACTTCGTGTCTGTTGCTTTGCAACAAGAGCATGGCAACGCCAGAGAATTTGCTGAGAGCAGTTCAGTACAAAAATCACGCACACATGCATGTTTTTTGTGTACAACACAGTACGTGTAAACTCCTACCCCATGGGGTAGGGCCTTGCCGACCACTGCTGTAAAGTTTAACCAAATAAATAAAAGACGCGGTATTTAACTTTGAATGAAAATATATAATTATAAATTTACGTGGAGCGGTACGGTGCGTGGTGTTTCGGTACATAAACGAGATTAATTCTAAACAGTAAGCTTAAGTGGCCTCTAAGATTATGAGACCGTCGTCGGGAAATCCCGAAGAGTTAAAGCTTGTGGATAGTGAAAACAGCTCTTAGGGCTAGCAATTAACATTAAATAATTCATACTGTTTCTCTTAAATTAAACTGACGACTTCACTGTACAATTCTCTTAAATCATAACTATATCTAAACTTCAGATATTGTCTATAAAGATGTACTTTTGCCTAAGCTTCAATAATCTGTGTCATGCGCTTGTACATATTTTTGAGCATCAGTCAGTCCATATGCCTCCGCATTAACCTCAAAATTTTTGAACCAATGCACTGTGGGCCCAGATTTTCAAATTTTGGCCAAAACCTTGTCATTTCCATAATTATATTTTTAGAGTGATGAAATTTTACACACGTGTTTCTAAAGGATTGAACTATTTGTCTTGGAAGTTTGAGCCTCCTCCGATTTTTTTGAGATATAGATAATCCAGACCAAAGTTGGAAAAAATTTAAAAAAACAAAACAGTTTTTTTAACTTAATTAAAAAAAAAAAACGGTTAATTGGAATTGGACCCTATTTCACAAAGAGGTATATATGAGCACCTCATACATTAAAAAAATAGCCTATACCCAAAATATTGAATGGTTTTGGAGTTATAGACTCAAATAGTTTCAGCTTTCCAAGCAAATTACAGAAAGACGAGATCACCAATCCATCTGCTGTTTAACTGTAATAATTTATTTTTGCATGCTTTTATAATATATAAAAAAAAAAAAATTTCAAAAATCTACATTTAATTTTTTATGTTTTTTCGTCAAAATTGATAATTTTTACATTTTTTGATTTGCATCATTGTAACTATGCTATAAAATTTTTCGATCAAATATCGAGTGTTAGTCGGAGGTACCCTTAAAGCAGTGGTCGGCACGGCCCAATCCCATGGGGTTGTTATACTCAGTTTTATTTTTTTCTGAAGTTATACTTATAAATAATAAAGTTAATGAAGATTTCGTAGCTACATGTATCATGGTAAATGCAGGTTTTTTTGGTCTGAAAAAGCTCATAAAATACAAAATGTGAACTTTGATTGCCAATAACTAAAAAACCACTAATATAATTTACAATTTTTTTCTGCACAGGGATACCTTAAAAAAATGTGTAAAATAATTTTAATTTTGAATTTTGTCCAAATTTTGATTTTCAGCAGGAGTGCTTTTGGCCAAAATCTGGCCACGCGGACCCATTGTGCAATGGCTAACCAATTCCATCAAAGTCCGGAATTATTTTAGTGAAGCTCTCTGCACTAATTTTGAATCCGTTTGTTTTATTTCATCAGCTTGGATTTATAAAGTTAGCAACTGAATTAGCTGCTGCAGCATTTCACCATTTTGTTTAACTTGCTTCTCATTTTCATTCTCCTCTTCGCTATGCATTTTCTCACCCGGCAACACTTGTGCCTTTTGCTGCGACACTTCTGCTTTATGCATTTTCGTAGCGGCGACTGACGATCGTGTGTTATATATCTTTCCTGCTCGCACTAACTGCTTTTTTGGCGGCCTGTTGACGACGCTACCGGCACTTCTTGGAATTTTTTCTGCTTTTTCAGCCCTTTTAGTTTTTCTTGCGCTCATAAAACTTTAGTTTTTTACTTTAAACTGTACACTGCAACTACTTTTCAATTATTGTTTTGTCTTTCTGCGCTTTTTAAGACTTTCCAGCGTTCATTGAAATTAAAACAAATGCGCCACCAAATATTTTTTGCAAAACGAACCGACGCGCAATTAAATGTGAAGTGGGCTAAGCACGGACGAGACCCCAAGTGTAAGATAGTTTGTAACTATCAGTATATTTATAATGTTAAATGTGTCTTACTAACAATGATGTACAGAAGTGGTCGGCACGGCCCAATCCCATGGGATTGGAGTTTACACGTACCGTGTTGTACACAAAGCACATGAATGTGTGCGTGATTTTTGTACCGAACTACTCTCAGCAAATTCTCTGGCGTTGCCATGCTCTTGTTGCAAAGCAACAGACACGAAGTTGCTTGTGCACGACTTCGGCTCTTGCTTAGAGAGCGTGCTTGCTCTCACAATGCTAAAGCACTCCAGCATTAGTATGCCGCTGTGTTGCAGAAAACACAAAACCAGTTAATGTTTAATTTGCTACAAGCTAAGATCGCGCTACGCAAATTATTGATTTAAAAAGGAACAAATGTTCAAAGAGGAATTGAAAAATGAGCGGCGCGATCTAAGCTTGTAGCCAACTAAACATAAACTGATTTTGTGTTTTCTGCCACATAGCACCAAAGCCAAAAAGCAAGCACGCTCTCTAAGCAAGAGCCGAAGTCGTGCACAAGCAACTTCGTGTCTGATGCTTTGCGACGTCAGCGTCGAAATACGTCACAGCGGCAGAAAATGTTCAATACAAGCGCAAATAAAAAATGCATATGTATATTTTGCCGACCACTGATGTACAGTAATAAAAAGTGAAGTTAAACAGCACAAACGCGACAGCCTGCGTTTAGTTATATTTTCAGCTGCACTCGGCACCACACAGCACAATCAACCGCTCTCGCTCAACTGCTCGCTAAACTAGGGTGACCATCTCATATATGTCGTATAGTTTCATTTGCGTAAGTCGCCGATGTTACAAATTATAGGCGCCTGAGAAGTCTACTATGAGTTACTTATTGAGTTATGTTGTTGCACTTATGTTAATGTTATTAGAGCAGGACAAATGTAAACTGCTGCTGAACGTAGTCCCATGGTAGCTGCTGTAGAGGGAGCGAGAAGGCAGTATGAGCTCGCTACGTGTATGGTCTTTTGAAAAAGAACAAAGAAGCTGTGTGTCAGTTTGAGTTTGAGCACGACAGCCTACAGCACGGGGAATTCGTTGTTACGCAGAGTTTATATTAAAGCAATGGAAAACTCGCTTGAAAATAATCCTGACCCGACATCAGAAGTGGGATCTGTGCCAGCACCTATATTTTCAGCGGAGCAGTGACGAATTATTCGTGAAATGCAAAATCAGATTATGATTGATTTAATGAAAGAAATGCAGTCGTCGACGTGCGTTGCGCAGCCGCAAAGCAGAGTTGTCTCGCTGCCTAAATACAACCCTGACATTACGGGCGTTGATGCGTCACAATGGTGCATGAATGCTGATATTATATTGTCAGAGCAGCCGCTGGAAGGAAGTGGGCTCATTATGGCGTTAAGCAAATCAATGCAGGGTAGTGCTTCACAGTGGTTGACACAAATTTCGTATCCCGGCATCAAATGGGAGGAATTTAGAGAATTGTTTATTTAACGCTACGAAAACGAAGAGACGCCAGCCGCCATGTTTTTAAACATGTTGAATAGTCGCCCAAGTGCCGGCGAGTGTCACGCAGTTTACGCTAGTCGCTTGGTGACGTCATTGACAACAAAATGACGATATATGAGCGTCGAGGAAATTGCTGTTTCAACTGCGCTTGCGCCCATGGCAAATTTTGATAGCCGATGTATATAGTACGTTGCAGATTTTAAGCAGTGTTGCCATTAGCGAACATTTTATGGAAATTATATTTCAGGAAGTGCAGAATAATCATTTGCAAAATGACATTGTAATTGGACGTGAAATTTTAAATCAGGGTTTTGATGTTATATTGTCTTCTGAAAAGTTTGAAGTTGTAAAATCTAAATCTGTCAATATTTGTTCGAAATCAGAAGAGTCAGTCTGTTTAAATGATGTTGACCCTGATTTGGTTGGTAAAGACAAAGATGAGTTAATTAAATTACTTGAAACATACTCTTCTGCGTTTGTTAAGGGGATTCCCAGCACTCGAGTTACCTCAGGAGAAATGAAAATTCGGTTAGTTGACCCTAGTAAGATGGTGCAACGGCGACCGTATAGGCTTTGTCCTGATGAAAGAGAAACTGTGCGAGCTATATTGAAAGAATTAATTGAAAATAACATCATTCGTCCTAGTTGTTCTCCTTATGCGAGCCCTTCTCTGCTTGTCAAGAAGAAAAATGGTTCAGACGGTTTTTGTATCGATTACAGAGAATTAAATTCAAAAACAGTTTCTGACAAGTATCCGTTGCCGCTTATTAATGACCAAATTGCAAGACTTCGTGGTGCAAACTATTTTACGTGCTTAGACATGGCTAGTGGATTTAATCAAACACCAATTCATCCGAATTCTATTGAGTACACTGACTTTGTAACGCCTGATGGGCAGTATGAGTTTTTGACAATGCCGTTTGGCCTTTAAAATGCGCCGTCTGTCTTTCAGCGTACAGTTATGAAGGCATTGGGCGATCTTGCTTACTCTTGCTTGTTGCATCTGTAAAGCATTTTCGACATTACCTGCTTGGTCATGAGCTCATTGTATTTACTGATTGTAATTACTTAAAAGCTTCGCGTACTAAATTTGATCTGACTCCAAGAGTACACCGCTGGTGGGTGTATTTACAATCTTTTAATTTTGACATTCAATATTAAGAATGAAAGCGCATGGCTCATGTTGACTTTTTTATCCAGAAACCCCCTTCCGTCGGTACCTCCGAAAAAGTGTAAAATACCTGAAGAGCGAGTAAATTTAGCAGAAATTTTTAATGATTGGCTTCTCGCCGAACAGCAATTAGATTCCGACATAATTGATATTGTTACTAAATTAAACTGCAATGAACTTGCAGAAGATATGGCTAAGACCTATGAGTTAAGGAAAGGCGTGTTACATCGCAAAGTTCAAATTAATGGTAGAACTCGTTGTTTACCGGTTGTGCCGCGTGCATTCAAATGGTCAGTAATAAATCAAGTGCATGAATCAATAATGCATTTGGGACGGAAGAAAACGCTTGATAAAGTTTATCAGTATTATTGGTTCGACAAGATGAGTAAATACGTTCGTAAATTTGTTGACAATTGTATAACTTGTAAATCCGCAAAATCCTCTTTGGGAAAAGTTCATGCAGAGCTTCATCCCATTCCAAAAGTTAATGTGCCTTGGCATACGGTGCATGTAGATATAACTGGGAAATTGAGTGGTAAAAGTGACATGAAAGAGTATGTGATTGTTTTGGTCGATGCCTTTACCAAATTTGTCCACTTGCACCATACTCTTAAATTAGATGCTGAGAGCTGTGTGAAGGCTATGAAATCCTCCATTTCCTTGTTTGGAGTACCTAACCGTGTAATTGCTGACCAAGGTAGGTGTTTCGCTAGCTCAAGATTTTCGGAGCTCTGCTCATCACAAAAAATTAAACTTCACTTAATTTCTACTGGAGCGAGCCGTGCTAACGGTCAAGCCGAGCGTGTAATGAGCACGTTGAAAAATTTGTTAGCTGCTGTTGAATCAAGCCACCGATCATGGCAAGATGCTCTTGGTGAGGTACAACTTGCGCTTAATTGCACAGTTAGTCGTGCAACTAGAGCAAGTCCTCTTGAGATGCTGATCGGAAAAGAGGCTCGACCACTAGGTTTGATTCCACCATGTGAAACAGAGGTAGAAGTCGACTTGGCAAAATTTAGAGAACGAGCTACTAAAAGTATGAATTCCATGGCTTCATTAGATAAAGCTAGATTTGACAAGAATAAAGCAACTGTTGTGAGATATAAAGTTGGTGATTATGTGCTGCTTAAAAATGAAGAGAGGCATCAGACTAAGTTAGATGCAAAGTTTAGAGGACCATTTTTAGTTGTTGAGGTCTTAGATGGAGACAGGTATATACTGAAGTCATTGGGAAATAAACGAAGATATAAGTATTGTCATGAAGATATTCGGAAAATGCCAGATGGTCATATACCCAATGAATTAGATATCTAAAATGAAGAGTCGTGCCTGCCTAAGAGTCCAGTTGCGACTGTGTAATCCGTCCAGGTGGGACGATGAGTTATCCGTCCAGGTGGGACGAAGAGCTATCCGTCCAGGTGGGACGATGAGTTATCCGTCCAGGTGGGACGATGAGTTATCCGTCAGGTTGTGACGATGTGTTATCCGTCCAGGTGGGACGATGAGTTATCCGTCAGATGTGACGATGAGTTATCCGTCAGATGTGACGATGTGTTATCCGTCCAGGTGGGACGATGAGTTATCCGTCAGATGTGACGATGTGTTATCCGTCCAGGTGGGACGATGAGTTCAGTTGAACGAAAAGATATCCGCTAAGTTTAGCGAAGGCCTTAAAAATGGGCAATGAGAGTATACGGGTGGAAGACCAAAGAATGGTAGGTGTAAAAGGTATGAAATGCTGCTAAGAGTTTGTGAACGACATTATATATAGAAGTAACTCAGTACTTGTTGTTATCCTAATAATGCAAATATTTTATCGAAATAAGCAAACATGCAAAATGAGTTATATTGAATTAAAATATGAAATGAAAATTTGACTAAAAAGACAAAAAAAAATGTTAGTAGTATTGTTGAATGCGAAGATGTGAATTCTTTATTATTTTTGATGACTACACAGGGACGTGTAATTGTCAGGTTGACCGTGTCGTATCGTTTCATTTGCGTAAGTCGCCGATGTTACAAATTATAGGCGCCTGAGAAGTCTACTATGAGTTACTTATTGAGTTATGTTGTTGCACTTATGTTAATGTTAAACCACATGTAGATTTGAGTGAAAAGTTATTAGAGCAGGACAAATGTAAACTGCTGCTGAACGTAGTCCCATGGTAGCTGCTGTAGAGGGAGCGAGAAGGCAGTATGAGCTCGCTACGTGTATGGTCTTTTGAAAAAGAACAAAGAAGCTGTGTGTCAGTTTGAGTTTGACCACGACAGCCTACAGCACGGGGAATTCGTTGTTACGCAGAGTTTATATTAAAGCAATGGAAAACTCGCTTGAAAATAATCCTGACCCGACATATATATATATAGCGATTGTGGTACGAAGTTTATCGGCGCTGATCAATCTCTACAATTGTGGAATCGTGAGTTTCTCAATGACATGCCGTACACGGTTTTACCAGAACTAACTGCACGAAATATTCAGTGGCATTTTAGCCCCCGCATAGTCCAAATTTTGGAGGACTTTGGGAAGCAAATGTAAAGGCTGTCAAGACACATTTGTTCCGCACATTTAAAGGGGTACGCATGACTTTTGAACAGTTGTCAACAGTTCTTGTACAAGTTAAAGCTTGTTCAAACTCTCGACCGTTGTGCCCTTTAACTTCTGATTTGAACAATACATCTGCTTTGGCACCGGCACACTTCCTTATTGGTGATTCAATGTTGGCTCTACCGGAACCTATATCAAAGGACATAGCATTAAACGACCAATATCTAGAAGGTCAGAGAATGGTGAGACATTTCTGGAAATGCTGGACCACTGACTGGTTAGCTCACCTTCAAGCTCGTCCAAAATGGCGTCACGAGGAGTCAAACAACAAGTTAACGACCTCATCATCATAGATGACAATGTTGCACCAAATGAATGGAAATTAGGTCGAATTCTCGAACTACATCCTGGCGCAGATAACCTGGTACGAGTAGCAACAATAAAAACTGCTTCCGGAACTTACAAACGTTCTCTCTCTAAAATCTGCAGTTTACCAATTCCGACCTATACTGACGTTACCCACGAAGTCTAAAGCAATGTACCATTCTTTGTTCACTCATTTACTTACCATAACGAACACTTATCTCGTTTCAGTAAAAATGCTGGTTTCAGCATTTTTAGGGGCCGGCATGTTCGAACTTTTATCATTATCTTCGCATCATCGATTAACTCATGGACAAGAGTTAGCACTACCATCAACCTGCAAGAGCTGGCAGCACCGTCCAAATAATAAGAGCGCTGCTTGCACGCTCTTATTACACCATTACATTCGATGCTTGACTGAGCATTGAGAAACATGCACTGCACTCTGGGTTAGGTTAGGTAAGGTTATAGTGGTTGCCTGTCTTGTAACAGCCCAGAAGCACGTAGGCACAATGAGGCCCTTTGTGATGCCACAGGTAACGCTGTTCGAGATCCGCAGCCACGGCAGAAGTCGTTGAAAGGGGCGCGCATTCTTTCGGCATGCCTGCCCATAAGGCAGTGTCCTGTTAGAATGGACACAGTGGTCGATAGGTAGTTGCGACTTAATGTGAGCAACTTACGGGTTTTGTTGCCGTCCATGTTTGGCCAGGTAAGTCTTGAGGTGCGGCAGGAGTCCTCATTGGACCAAGCAGTGCGGGCACTTGCCAAAAATTTCTGTTTGATGGCCAGTTTGACTGTGGCGAGGGGTGTGCCGATGTCTATGCAGTTATAGACGACGGGCAGAGAGGTGCCTTGTTTGGCCAGTTCATCCGCCATACAATTTCCCGGTATGTCCCTATGTCCGGGTACCCAAATGAGGTGTACCCTAGAGAGCAGGGATAACTGGTTTAGGGCGAGTTGGCAAACGTGCACGAGTTTAGAGTTGGCATTGAATCCTGTGAGGAATTTGATTGCAGCTTGACTATCCGAGAAGATAGTAGTGCTTGTTGCAAAGTTTCCACCCTCCTGTAGGGATTTCGCAGCATAGTAGATGGCAAGGACTTCAGCCTGAAAGACGCTGCAGTGGTCTGGTAGTCTGAGGGACACCCTCCAGTTGAGCTTCTCCGAGAATATACCGCTGCCGACCCTACCATTTAGTTTGGATCCATCGGTATATGTCTCAGTGGAACTCTCGGAAGTGATAAGATTGTGACTCCATTCCTCCCTGCTCGGGATAGATAAGTCAAAACCCCTGTGCGGACTTGGGTATTTATTGACGTAGTCAATAGAGTTGGGGACTGGTGGGTCCATGTTGAGGATAGTGGCGTGGCCAGGTAGTGGGAAATTGTGTGGAGTTGCGTTGCTGCGATCTTGGCGGATTGCCTAACCAGAAGCCCCGAGGGGAGCCAATAAAGCAACGCAAATAGGGCCTTAGATGGGGTTGACTCGAGGGCGCCGGTCTTCTGATTTTGTCAAAAAGTTTAAAGTTTTGTACTTTATCAAGGGCTTGTTGAAGGCACCTTCTGTGTCGATAAAGGCCACAAGTGTGAATTCTTTAACGGCGACGGATCTTTCAACTTGTGTCACTAGGGAATGCAGGGCAGTTTCCACTGACTTACCTTTCGTATAGGCATGCTGCGACGTTGAGATAAGTTTGGGGTCGATCGTGGTTGTGATATGTAGTTCAAGAACCCTTTCGAGGATCTTTAGGAGAAAGGACGATAGACTAATTGGTCTGTAGTCCTTGGCCTTTGTGTGTGATGCTTTGCCAGCTTTGGGGATAAAGACAACACGAGAAGTTCTCCAGCAGAAAGGTATGTATTGCTGTCTTAAACAGGCATTGTAGATTCGCTGAAGCCAAGGTAGGATTAAGTCTTCGCCCATCTGGACATCAAGTGGGCTAATACCATCTGGCCCGGGGACTTGAAGGGTTTGAAAGTATGGATGGCCCATGAGGTCTGAGCAGTGGTGACCTCTAAAGGTCTGATGCATATATTTTGTACAGGTTTGACCTGATAGAGTGCCATTTCTGAGTAACTTATGTTGCCCGGAAAGTGTGTATCGAGAAGCACTTTGAGTGTTTCAGAGTGAGAGGTAGACCAGCTGCCATCCGGTTTCTGCATGCAGCCCAGGTTGGACTTGGAGGCATTGAGAATTTTTCTCAGACGGCTCGTGTCCGATGTGGATTCAATGCTTTCACAGAAAATCCTCCATGCAGACCGTTTGGCCCGTCTTAGACCATATTTTAATTCTCGTTGCTTGCTTGTGTAGGGGGTCCAATCATTAAAATTTTTCGCCCTATTATAGAGGGTTCTTGCCTCACTGCGCAAACTCGCGAATTCCGAGGTCCAACAATCGTGGTTTGCCTCTGGGGACTGTGGAAGGGCAAGCGGAAATGACCGCAGTTTGTAGGGCTAGCGTTAAGGTGTCGGCAGCCAGATCTATGTCATGATTGCTTACTATGGGCGGTACGCTGATTGGAAGGCTAACCTCCAGCTTCTGCCTAAAGGTGTCGCAATCAGTGTGCCATCTACGTTTATACTAAAGGTGATGTACCGGTGATCCGAGAAGGAGCATTCGTCGGCAACAAACCAATTATCAATTGAATAGGAGAAGTTATCGCTGATCAGGGTAACATCGAGCACTTCCCTTCTACTATGCGTTAGGAAGGTGGGCTCGTTGCCCCTGTTAGCGATAACTAGATCGTGGGCAAGAATAAAGTCTAAAAGACACTCACCTCGATTGTTGGTGTCCGTGCTTCCCCATATTTCGTGGTGAGCATTGGCATCAGCACCTATGATTAAAGGGGTTCCTCTCTGGTTTGCCTCACGATTTATTTGCCTGATGATGTCCTGTGGAGGATTGTCACCATGATCGTGGACCATATAACAGGAGGCGATCCATATGGTGGTAGCCTTGTATTCAATGGCTACCGCAGTGTTGTCACTATTGCTGAAATTAGTGAGTAAAAGAGCGTTGATGCTGTTTTTTACTATAATAGAATGCAGGATCTGGGTTTACCTTGATCTGCAACGTAGATGGTTCTGTAGTCGCTGTTGTTGACTCCGCAAACCTTGCCGTTAACGAGCCAAGGTTCTTGGACCAGGTAGAGCTCCTCCTTGAGGTGCGCAATCTGAAGGAGCAGGTTTGCCGAAGCGGCTTTAGATTGTACGGTACGATTGTATTATCGGCCTCCCAATAGTGATTGAAAAAATTTTGTGTTTTACTGGTCTTGAACATTCAAGGGGGGCTTGTTGGTTTTCCGAACCAACATGAACAATTCGCACATTGTTATTACGACCGTTATTAGAATAACCTCTGAACCTCCTCTGAAGTTTCCTCTGAAGCCTCCTCATTGTTATTATAACGGCTTCCGCCGCCCCGGTAGCCACCTCTATTGTAGCCACCTCATTGATTTCTACCGCGGAAGTTTGCTCCGCTTTGATAGAATCTTATATTCTGGGGTTTTTTACTCATTTCTGTGGTACAGTGTATGTATTTACTCACGGCATCATTTAGTGATACAAAATTTCCTGCCTCTAGAATTGTACGAATTTTTTCGTTATCACAGTTCTTTACTACGGCAGTTATGGCTTCCTTTGTTGAAAATGACTCTGCATTATTTGCATCCAGGCCATCATCAATATAGGCTGCCTCAAGGGATTTGCGTAGGCTTTCTATCTCATTTGTGTATTGAGTCGGCGTCTTTAAATGCTGTTTAGAACTAAACAGTTTCGCCTTTAACACATCTACAGACTCGCCTTTTACTACCTGTTGTAGTTTTGAAATTATGCCCTTAATTGTGGATTCATCCTTTACTCTATACAGAGAGGGACCCAGGATTTTCGACTTTATGATCTCAACTGCCAGACTTTCCTGGTTTCCCTTTGTAAGATCAGTCATTTTTAAAGCCGTCACAAATCTTTGCAAATTGGATTTTTTTCCGTCAAATTCTGGAATAGAGATGGACAACTCCTTGACGTTTTGTCGGGAACGTGTCACTTCTTCTTCCATATTAATTTTTTTATAACTATGGGACTTGGTTGTGGTATATTCTGCTTCACCTCAATATCTGAGTCACTGTTTTCTTCTTCAGACTCCTCTTTTTGATCTGATTCCTCTTCTAATTCTTCTTCGGACAGATCTATCTCAATCCTTTCTAGGGTACTATCATCCAAAGTTCCTAATTTGTACCTCCCGAACGACCTCTGAACCTGCTGTTTAAAACTAAAGTAAACCTTTTCTATCTGTTTTCTATTACTCTGCTTCAATTTCTGACCAAGTTCTTGGTGTATATCGTATACCCAATTTATAGCATTTATTATTTTTCTGAAATGCTTACGAAAAGTTACTGGCTTAACATCTTCCTTTTTGTTTATGCATTTTGAAGCCTTTCTCACAGTTTCAATTTCTAATTTTAGTTTATATTCTATCTCCTGCCATGTATCCATTAATGTTTTGCTTTTGAATACAATTTTTTTTTTTTTTTACTTTATTATATTTTATCAAGACCGTCTGCCCTGCTCTGATAACGCTTTTTAAGTAGCTTATTATGTTGGGCATACAACTTAAATGCTAAATTTAGCCCTACCAAAATTGCTATTATTATTAGGATATTCTGCACTGACTTAAGGCCATCAACAGTATCCATTACCTCGACTGTATTTATTACATTTGCTGTGGACTTATCCAATCTTGGTTCCTTACCGCTCATGGCTAGTGATCTTTTTAATTTTTATTATAACATAGGCCTTCAGGCTAGTGATCTTTTTAATTTTTCTTAATGTGCTTAATGTTTTAAATATTTTTTTTATTATTTTGATACTTATGGTTTTAAATAATTTTCATATTTTGTTTATTTATTTAATATAGATTAAGCGAATTTATAAAACTAGCTTAATTAATGGGAAAGCGCTGGCAGCAAAAGGTCTTCGGCTCTAATTGTATTACTAAAATTTAAGTGGCTTATAAATATTAACAAATCTATCTATAATTATGACTTAATGTTTATGACATTATAGTGTTACATATTATTACTTAAATTAGGTTGTACAGTTTTGATCTTTTGAGAAAGGTGACTAGTGTTGTTATGTTTTCTGCGGTAGGAGTGGTAAGAATGTCTATGGGATTATGATTTGTAAAAAGTTGGTCTCTTAATTGGTTAAGGTTGGGGCAGGATAATAGGATGTGTTTTATTGTGATGACAGTGTTTGACTGGCAGGCAGGACAGATTGGGATTTTTGTTGGGTCAAGATATTGTGCATGTGTAAGTCTAGTGTGGCCTAAACGAAGTCTTGTTATTTTAATTTGATCTAATCTGTTTGTATTCGCTTGTGAGAAATGTTTTGTGAAGTCTGTAAAATTTGTAGTATTAGTGTGAAGATCTTGGTACCATTTGTTGCAGTAGATCAAGTTGTTTTTGTGTATGGTGTTAAGGTTGTTTTTCAAGTATTTATTAATGTCTGTTGGGTTCATATTGGCTGTGTGTATTAGTGGCATGGTAAGTGCTGATTTTGCTGTTTTGTCAGCCAATTCGTTTCCCGTAATATCTAAGTGTCCTGGGATCCATAACAATTTGATTTTTGGTGATGATGTAAGTAGGAGGGATCTTATTGTCATTGGGTATATGTTGTTATTGTCGATATTAGCTACTGAGTTTATTGTAGATAGTGAATCAGAACAAATAATAAAATTACCAGTCCTTTTTCTAATTAGGTTTATAGCTTCTAATACAGCTATTGATTCTGCGGATAAAATTGATGAATAAAAGGGGAGGCTTCCATATTTTAATATTTCAGTTTCGGATGTTATGGCATAAGTCGCTATGTTGTTTTGAAGGGAACCATCAGTATAGATGAAGGTATGGTTTTGATAGTTAGATTTAATATTAAGAAATTGTTGTTTGAAAATATAGGGAGGTGTTTTGGATTTATTTAAATATGTGAGTGAGGTTTTTATTAAAGATTCTGGTAGTAGCCAAGGTGGCTTTGCATTACATTTTTGATGTTTTTGGGGTAAATAAGGTATGTGGTTTTGATTACAGTGGGTTATTATTTTGGCTATGGTTGAAGTGAGTTTGGTTTTTTTAAGGAACTTGTTTTGTTTTATGTGATTATATATTGGAGTATCTCTACAGTTAAGTAAAGTTTTGTACGATTTTGATGTGAGATAATCCCGTTTAATTTCAATGGTTGGTATATTAGATTCCTGAAGCATATTTTGGATGGGTGAAGAGCGAAAAGCGCCTAAGGAGAGGCGTATTGCTGCATTGACGATTGTTCGTAGTTTATTTAGGTGTGATTTTGGTGAATATCCGTATATATATAGTGCATAGTCAATTTTGGAAATTAATATTGATTTAGTTATTGTAATAAGTGTGTTTGTATTGCAGTTGAATTTGGTGCTTGATAGGCATTTAATAACATCTAAAGATTTTATTAGTGAGGGTATAATTGCGTTTATATGAGAATCCCATCTGTATCTGTTGTTTATTGTTAGGCCACGAACTTTTACAGATGAAACTGTTGGAATTTGAATGTTGTTACATGATATTTGACACATGCAATTATGTTTGCGACAAATGTGTAGGTGTTGACATTTTTGTAGAGAGAGTGATGATCCTGAGTAGGCACCCCAAGCTTGTATACTTTCGAAAAGGCGGTCTAGATTATAGTTTATTTGTTTATGTTTATTGAGGTTGATAATTAAAAGGAAATCATCAGCATAAGCACTAAAGTGTAGTTCTTTTTGAAGGTTTATTATGTTTGCTAATTTATTATATGCTATCAGGAAAATTATGACGGATATAGGAGAACCCTGTGGAATGCCATTGTGTAGAGGGTATATATTGGAAGTATGATTACCTACTCGTACTACTATTTTTCTATTTGACATGAAATTTTGTATGTAATTTATTATTTTGGGTCCTATTTTCCAGGTTTTTAACTGGTCTAATACTGCGTGAACACCCACTCTGTCAAAAGCTTTTGCAAAGTCAAGAGAAATGATAGAGGTGTGTTTTTTTGCTGAAAGTGATTTGGATATCAATAGGTCTGCATAGAGCAGACCCTCTGATACTGATTTACCTCTCTTGAATCCAAATTGGTTTGGATGAAGCAAATTGTTGGTCGTAACAAACCACCATAGTCTTTTTGATATTATTTTATCAAGCGTTTTTGCTAAACAACAATTGAGGGAGATGGGACGGTATGAATTTATATCAGTCTTATTTGATTTTGGTTTTAGTATAGGTATGATGAGACTTGTTTTGTATGTTTGAGGTATAATGTGGTTGAATATATTGTTAAATGATTTTAGAATTCTTTGTTTTACTGAAAAAGGGCAATTCTTTATCATGGGATATGATATTCTATTTAAGCCAGGTGTCGAATCGTTTAGTGATCGGAGTGCTGAACTAAGTTCAATGAGGGTGATTTCTTGGTCTATTGTTTTGCTGTTGGTATGGGTATGTAGAAATTGCGGTTTTGTGAGTATTTACTGTTAATAAATTCTTATTCGAAGTGTTCGTCTTGGGATAAGTTCGACCAGTTCTGGGCGAAAGAATTTGCCATTGTGTTTTTGTTTGTGATGGTTTGGTTGTTGGAATGAATGCAGTGTATATTTTTAATGGGGCTTAAGCCGCAAAAGCGTCGGATATTTGACCAAATTTTGGTTGTGGGGGTGTTAGGTTGAATTTCAGATGTAAAGGAAGTAGTTGCTTCTCTTTTAGATCGTTTCAGTTCACGTCGAAATAATGCGTTGGCCCGGTTGTAGTTGATAATATTTGTTTGTGTAATATTTTGCTTAAGTGTTTTTAGCGCTTTAAATTTAATTGCGCGGAGCTCTGTAAGTTTCTTAGACCACCATGGGACCCTATGGATATTTGAGTTGGGTGATGTTTGAGGTATGCTTTTGTGTGCACTTTGCAGTATTATTCTGTTAATATTGGCTGATTCTTTGTTTATGTTTGTAGAGAATGGAATTTTTTTATTAATAGTGTTTGAGATGTTAGCGAAGGAGTCCCAGTTTGCATCTTTTATTCTAAAATGTGGTCTACTATTGCTATGGGACGATGAAAAGGGGTACAGTGATATTATTATTGGGAAGTGATCGCTACCATGGAGATCGTCTAAGATTTCCCATTTGCAAAAAACCGATTTTTGTGACCTTTGACCTTAAATATATGTAGGCGCTTTCAAAATTGATCTCAAAATGTCAAAACGATTAATCATGTCAAGTTTGAACGTATTATCTTTTCATTCCGAGGAGTTGTGCTTATTTGTATTTTTCGAAGTACTGTTTACTATGGCGAACGAGCGAGGTGCCATCACTAAAATAAGCATAACTTCTACGAGAGTTACCAACTTTTTTTTGTTTTGTTTTTTGCAGTGAAATTCCACGCATAAAATGACATCTCCACTTTTTTTTTTAAAGTGGGAGATCACTTTTAAATTTTTAAATTAAAAACTAAAAATGATAAAAAATAAAAATAAAAAAATCTTAAAAATAAATAAAATATTTTTTTTTTAAATTTAAGATTTTATCATGAAAAAAAAAATCACGTCAATATTTTCATTCGTTTATAAGATATGGCTTGTCAAAGAATAGTCTAAAAATGAAAAACGCAATTTTCAGTTATCGATAACTCGATACATAATCGGAATTTTGCAATAAAATTTGACGTGGTTACTATTGGCTAGTAGCTCTACCAAATCCGTAAAAATCATCAAAATCGGAGAAGGTCGCGGGGAAAGTGGCCCGTTTCACTTATTTACGCCGATATACGATTTGGCTTGTTCAGCATGTTTACATAAGTTGTTGCGCTGCACTTGAGTCGCACTTAAGAATGGTTTGCCGTTGAAATTGGTTGCGCTGCATAATGGTTTTGGTTCGCCGTGGGAACTGCTTGCGCTGCATTCTTTGACATTGTATATACATGCACTCATTGATATTTAAACATAAACAATGATATTTATGTGACACACTACAATCTATTTACCACCGGATTTTACAAAAAATATATATAATAACGAATGCGCCCGATAAGTCCAAGTAAAAAAAAACTTTATTTACTTTAAACTCGGTGCGCAATAAGCGAGTCACCGTTACAATAGATTTACAGAGGATATGTGTTTACTTATGAATATGGTCAAAGTGTGTACGTATCTCAAACTAGTACGAATGTGAACTGATTTCTTATTATAACTCTATCTTTAATGAAACCTCGGTTTTGGTAGCTGCTGCGTCAATTCTGCTTTTGATGATCTGTGCAGTTCTTTGTTCTTTGTGTTAGTTCTTTGTTCTTTTATGTTTAGGTTGAACATGATCTTCCTGTCGTGCTGAATATGATCCTCCTAGGCGTCGGCATAGGCTTAGTCATCATTCTGGCACGTACTTGGATTTATCGTCAGGCCGAATATGATGTTTATGTCTTAGGTAATGTGATCCAATCAATATGAACATTGATTTGTCACCAGTGCTTTTGCTGCAATATTATGAGTTGCGTGGTTCATTGTTGATAGAGTGTACATATGTTGTGTGTGAGTATAAGTGTAAGTTAACATATGCGTGTGTGGCTTGGTGCGGATATGTTACTCCCCCAACCTTTGCATTAAGCCTGTCCCCAGGTTTTATATTCTTGGATACAGATTAGGTTCGGTTAATACATTGTTTTGTTCTGATGAACTTATGACCATTTCTTCTTTAGGTTTTACATATTTTACAATTAGATTTCTTGGTATCTTTTTGAACTTAAAAATTAGATACAATGTTATACTTAATAATGTAATTGTGAGTGTGGTAACAGTGATTATTTGGAATATATTATTTTGCTTTTTCTGTTCCTTTAAAATTTCTTTTGTTTGTATTACAGATAAAGGTTTTAGACGTGTTATGTTATTGTTAACGTAAACATTTTGTGTATAATCTAACATAGTGTTTGATAATGAGAACTCATTCAGTTGGAGTGAACAGTTATAAATTTTTATAATATTATTGTCTTTGACTGTAATTTTTTTATTAAAAAATTTTTGTTAATTTTTTTTTTTTAAAAAAAATTAAATATTTGGTTCAATATAATTAATTTGATAATTCTTATAAGTTTTGGTAAATTTACATTCTGTGGTTTTTTGTTTTAATATTCCTTTATACACTCATCAAATACCATTTCTTTATTTTCCTTATTATATAGTTTACCCTCATGCAAAAAGTATTTATTATGAACATTTTCTGTTAACAGATTATTATTTTTATCGGGGTAGGGTATTATTTCAAATATGGGTAGTTTAACAGTTTCTCTGGGAATATGCGAAATTATTAGCACTTCATTAGTGTCCAACTTTATCCAAGTTGAGGTTTTTATATTCAACAATTTTTCGGAATTCACGTGCTTCAAATAATCTTGTTTCAATAGCTTTGGGTTAAATATTCCCAATCTTGTCAACTGCATGCCCATTTCGATATCTTCTATGTATTCAGTAAAATGCTGAATATTAAACATTAAAATTTCCAAACGTTGGCTTCTATCTTTGTCTTTATTTAATTTATTTATTATATCAAGTCCGTTTTTACAACGTCTATGACCATGTTTAATTCATTTGCTTGAATGCTATTTGCTGCTAAGTTGTCTATGTGTTTCTCCAAATCTTCCCTGTCGTCTTGGTTCAGTGTTCCGAACAGGTATTTACATGCTTTTCCCACTATATTTATTAAACCTCTCTTATTGCGTTTAATTATTTTTGTCACCTCAACTTCTCTCTTGCCTCGTTTCACGATTTTTAAACCACCTATCTCTCTCCTCAGTTTCTCAGTCAAATACTTCACTTCAATAACGTATTTAAATTCTTGTGCACTTACTAAGAGTTTATGATAAGTTTCTTCTGTTTTGGTGATGTTAATAGACATATGTATAATGGTATTCGTAATTAGTGGGGAAATCTAATGATCCGGTTTTAAATCTAAGGTATCCGTTTTGCGATTTGATGGGGTTAATTTCAATGTTCTGTGCGCCTGCAATGGCCAATGTTGTCAAACAGGTAAGCATCCTAATCAGGTTGCTCGGGAAGCCGGTTGTTTTCAATTCTGGAATTATTATATTTACTCTTATTAATTATCTTCTTCTTTTTGAATTTTGACTTATAGTGGATTATCTTTCTGCCTCTGTTAGTCTCTTCGAAATGTTTTTCGTCCAATTTCTTAATTCTACCTGTTTTCCTAAACGGGTTCGTTGTTTTGTTTTCACCAATGGTGATTGCCTGAAATCTGTATTGACTTCGAATTCTTTGCGGTTTTCATTCAACTTTGTTATTTGTTTTGTTTTATTTGCTTGTGTGTCATACTCTGGTGTGCCTGCATAAATGAATATGTCAGCTGGGGTTCTGTTGGTAGAGTTATGTTTAGTTTTGTGACTATAGGTATACAATATTAGTTTAAACTTTGTGTAATTGTTTTCTGGATCTGGTTCACTTGTTATTATTCTCAGTTTTTCATTTATTGTTTTGTGGAGTCGTTCTACGTCAGATACACCGTTCTTACTTGTAGTTATTTGTATACATACTCCTTCTGAAACAAGCCAAGCCTGCAATGCTGCACACATAAAGGCTGAATCTTTATCTGCTTTTATTTCCTGTGGTTTTCCCATTTCGTTGAAAATCTTCATTATAGCTCGTTTTGTTTCAAGCCAATCCCTGCTCTTTACTTCGATAAGGGATGCGAACTTTGAATAAATGTCTATGCAAGACAGAAATTGTTGATTTCCCACTAGGTAGAAATCCATTACGTAGCGTTCTCTGATATTTTGTATTTCGGGGTTATTTCGAAAGTTAACTTTGTGTTCCTATGTTCGGTTTTTGCGATGTTGCAAATCTCACATTCGTTGATAATATTCTGGATCAACTTCTGATAATCGGGGTAATAGAATTTAACTTTAAACCAGTTAATGGTTTTTTCTATTCCGGGGTGTAAGAGTTCTTTATGTCTTTTTAAAATCGTTTCCTTAAATTCCGCATAAGTCTTTATATCGATCAATTTGATACTTGTTTTCAGTAATTTAGTTGGGCTATTAAATCCAATGATTTCCAAATAGGCCTCCTGAAACAATGGATAATCCGCTTCATCATGAAAGTAGATTACACTCCTTTTGGTACAAAGATTCTCTTTAATCAATTCTTTGGCGTATATTATTGTCATTTCTTTATACATAATTTAAATGTTTATTTTATGAAAATTGTTAGTTGTAACGACTCTGTCTTCATCTGACTTTATCAATTCTATCTGTCTGTTGTAATAGTTGATAGGTAAAGACCTATCACCGAAAGCGGTGATCGAGATATGATTTAGATTGTCTTCCTGTGCGCTATGAACAGTTGCGTTTGCGCTGTCGCAAACTTCTCCCAGTAAGTTTTCTTCTACCCTTACTCTTGACAATGCATCTGCCTCATGTGGTTCTCTTTTCCTGGTTAATACTTGATTGTGTAGTCGAACTCATTTAACTTAATTTTCCATCTCTGTAATTTCATATTTGGTTCCTTAATATTATTTAACCAAACCAAAGGTTTATGGTCGCTTAATATTTCAAATGTTCTTCCGAACAGGTATGATCGAAAATATTTGGTTGCCCAAACTATGGCTAGTAATTCTTTTTCTATAGCCGCATAGTTTGTCTCGTGCTCGTTTAACGTTCTGCTGGCGTAACAAATAGGTTTGTGGTGTTGTGATAAGACGGCGCCTATAGCCATATTACTCGCGTCTGTCGTTAGGGAAAATGGTTTATTAAAATCGGGGTATATCAGAATTGGATCTGATGTTATAAGTATTTTTAGTATTTCAAAGGCTTCGACATATTTTTCGTCTGTTATTTTAATTATTGCTCCCTTCTTGACTTTGAGGGTCATAGGTTTAGCTGTGTTCGCGAAGTCAGGTATAAATTTTCGGTAAAATCCACAAAGTCCCAGAAATGATTTAATCTGTTTGGTTGTCTTTGGTATTGGGAATCCAACTATGGCACTAATCTTCTTTGAATTTGGCTTTATACCTTCGGTTGTTACTATGTGACCTAAGAATTCTGTTTCTCTTCTCATAAACTCGCATTTATTCATTTGCAACTTTAAGTTTGCTTGTCTCAATTTTAAAAATACTCTTTTTAATGACAACATGTGTTCTTCCAATGAAGTGGAAAAAATTATAATGTCGTCTAAATACACTAAACAATCTTTATATATGAGTTCCTCCAAGAGGTTATTCATACATCTTTGGAAAGTAGTGGGGGCATTGGTTAATCCGAATGGCATACGGGTATATTCGTAATGTCCATGTTTTGTCGAAAATGCTGTTTTAGCGATTGAGCTTGATTCCATCTGTATCTGGTGAAATCCCTTTGCTAAGTCGATTGTGGTAAAGTATTGGCATTTGCCTAATTTGTCTAATATTTCGTCCATCCTTGGGGTGGGAAATTTATCTTTTATTGTTAATTCATTTAGTCTGTGATAATCGACTACTAGTCTATACTTTTGAATTCCGGAAGCATCCAGCTTCTTTGATACCATGTGTATGGGTGAACAGTAAGGTGATTTCGACTTGCGAATTATTCCCTGTTCTATCATTTCACTGATTTGCTTATTTACTTCCTCGTCGAATACTTGTGCGTATTTATATGGTTTACGATAGACTGGTTCCTCAAGTTTGGTGTTAATCGCGTGTTTAATTGTACTGGTAAAGGTCAAATTTTCAACTTCTCTGAATATCGCGAAACTCAAACAGGACCTTCTTTAAGCTTTACTTTTCTTCTTCGTTTAAATGCTCTAATCTTAGCTCGTTGTTTTCTTTTAATTCGTTGCAAATCGCAAAGTTGAACGATTCGTCGTCTGTAAGAGGTGGATCTAGGCACTCTGGTGCGGTCTCATCCTCTTCAATTTCTTCATCATCGTGAATTCTAAATATTCTACCTCCCATGGTTACTGTTTTATCTTGGTAACTTATCAATACATTGGTTGCTTCGAGGTATTCTCTTCCTAACAGGATATCATAATTTTCTGAAATGTCGTACAAATAAAATTTTTGCTCGGACGGACAAATTCTGCTCGGACGTAATTTAACGCTTTCTTTTAATTCAACTGGACCATTCATGGTGCTAACTCTAACATTTTCTTCGGTAATTGGGGTTAAGTAAGTTTATTTTCATTATGTTGATCGATGATCCTGAATCTACCATGCCTTTTATTATTCTATTATTTAATGTAACCTTTATATAGGGACTACATTTTCGGGTTCCGAGGCAGCTTGATGAAAATTTACGTCCATCTTAATTTGGTTGCTGTCACTCTCGCGTTGTCTTTTAATAGGCTGATTTCGTAAAGAATGTGGGTTTTGGTTTACTTGATTTAAATGGTTTAAAGGATTTTGGGTTCTACCGTTAATCAACGATTGTCTAAACTCATTATACAATCCTCGATCTGTATTATGTCTTTGAAAATTATTTTGGGCGTGCGAATTTCTTTGGAAATTATTTTGGGAAACAAGTTTTATTGAGGTTGTGAATAATTAGTTCTGTAGTTCTGATTCGGATTCACCGGGCTACGGCGATTATTTCCATAATCATTCACCACTGGAACTTTAAGTTTTTCTTGTATATTATTTTCGTATAAGCCCTCCTGTTGAGCTACCCTTTTCAAATTTGATACGGTTGAGATGCCATATTTTGCCAGTGCACATTGGGCCAGAAAGCCGATTTTTTGGCATAAATTCAAAATATTCATAGAAGCAAATTCGTTTTTTAACATTGCCATTTTGTAATCAATACCCTAGTTACAAAAAATTAAAAAATTTATTGATTTTATTGCAACCCTGAAGTTTTGGCAGCCCTTCAAAGTTACATGTTCGAACAGCAGCGCGTTGCAGTAAAAACGGCGCGAAATTTTTTGTTAACTTTGCGAGCTTGTATATTTATTAATTTTAAATATAAAGATAATATTAATAATGGTAAATAGAGGTACGGGTATGTAGAATGTTTATGTTAAAAAGGTGTTTCCTTATATTTGTTAATTTGTTTTATATGTGTATAGTTTTTTGTTGTCCTTAATTAGAGAAAACTTAACCAACTTGCCCGTCTATTATGGAATAAAAAATAACTTTCTGCAAGCTTCTGCAAAAAAGTATTAATGTAACATAAAAGTACAAAATATATACTAATTTACCCTTTTTATGCTTTTTGCGGCTTTTTGCGGCTTTTCGGGTATTGCCATTTTGAAGCTAAGGTTAATTTCTGCTATGCAACACTGCTTAATATCTGGAATGACAATATTCGAAAGGCATCCGATGCTTCGCGCTGAATATTTCATCAACTTAAAGACTACAACTTAAGCGCAGAGAAAAAATATGAAATTAATGCAAAAATAAAAAATTTTGCTATTTATATCCAAAGAAACTTGCCAAAATGCGGCAGAAATTCGAGTACTTAAAGAAAACACTCCAAGTGGCTGTCGTCAAAAATTATATTTTTATTCCATAGCTTAGGTTCCACATCTTCAACCAAGACTATAAGGTCATTTTCAAACACAGTAGGACGTCCACCGATGGAATATGCTGAACCACGTTTAAAGAGAAAGTTAACATCCGATTTAGCAGATAAACAACGCCACAACACTTGTGCATGCTGCTGCAGTTTCGGTCAAAAAATTAAATGAAAAAGACACGGCTTTAATATTGAAAAATACTTTGCTTGCTTCAAATGGCCCAAATCGAGTAAGAAAAAACCTTTTGTTTCGGAGCGAGCACCCTTAACGCCCAATGAGTCTTTGGCGTTTTTGCTCGAAAACTCCTTTGGAAAAAGCCAATATTGCAACATTCAGGAGCTTCATAAAAGCCGATCTTCCGATATTTATCCCAGTTATAATAGAATATGAGAAGCCAAATGTAGGCCTTTGGAAATTATGGTAACCGATAAATAATAAAATTGCTCAAAGCAAAAAAATATTACCGGCAGCTGTGATTGACCTTTCAAAACCGCAAAATTTTAAAAATAATTGCGATAATTATATCCTAAATAATAATAATAATTTTACAGGTAATCATAGTGACCCTGATAATTGTAACACTTCCATATATGATGGCACTGATCATTCTGAAGCCGAAAATGAAAATCTCTTCTCGTCTGAAATATATGTGGAAATCGACTGTTAAAAATTGATTGCACCTTGCTTTATTCGAATTTTTCAAATAATTTTTAAACTTGAATATAAATCGGCATAAATAAAACTAAATTATAAATATAAATTTATAAATCGCGTCAGAAATAGTGCTTTAGTAAAAAAATCACACCCAGCAAAAATTCACCTTATATGGGCGGTGGGAGTGGGCGTGGCCGGATCGGTCTGAAATTTATCTCAGTTCTTATATATGTCATTATAAACAACTACACAAAATTTCATGTCTGTAACTTTATTTTTCGAATTTATGCCAAAAATTTGGCTTTCTGGCCCAATGTGCAGTGTCATAAATAATCGATCTGGGAGTTTTCTCACTATGACATCTTTAATTGTATTTTTCATTGCGTTCTTATAAACTATATTGTTTGTTGCATTGTTTTCTAATGCTAGCTTATTGCTAATTGTAAATGTTTTATATTCTAATTCTTCGGTGAACTTACGTAGACTTCCTGCGAAACGTGTGGTATAAAGTTGTCTCAGCAACTCCTCATATGGGGTGTGGTTGATGAACTCTCCGATTAGCGCTTCCTTCAGATCTGGCCAGGTGTTCGCTTGGGCCATCTGTGTGACACGTTGGGCCTCTCCAATCACCTGTACTTCAATTGCTCCAAACAGCACTCGGTTTTGTCGTACATCTTCCGTGGGGTAAAGTTGTTGTATATATTCAATCCGATTTATGAACGAGCTGAGCTGTTCAATGGTTCCATCGAAGGGTGGCACCTGCCTTAGCTGCTGTAAGGCCTGATTTAGATGAAGCTCCGTCAAGGTTAAAGGCATCGCCATAACTTTGTTGTTGTTTGTACTTAAAGTTTTAAAAGGTTTATTCAAACTTGAACTTCACTGGTTTTGTTTTTATTACGGTTTTCCACTTGAAAGTGTGGGACCGACCGAACTGGATTTTCTGGTTTTAAAATTATTAACAATCGCGCGTTTGATGCGATGGTTCTTTTTTTTTGGATAATTTTTAAGGATTGACTGTGATCCTACCGACTGCGCCAATAACGAATGCGCCCGATAAGTCCAAGTAAAAAAATAACTTTATTTACTTTAAACTCGGTGCGCAATAAGCGAGTCACCGTTACAATAGATTTACAGAGGATATGTGTTTACTTATGAATATGGTCAAAGTGTGTACGTATCTCAAACTAGTACGAATGTGATGAGATTTCTTATTATAACTCTATCTTTAATGAAACCTCGGTTTTGGTGGCTGCTGCGTCAATTCTGCTTTTGATGATCTGTGCAGTTCTTTGTTCTTTGTGTTAGTTCATAGTTCTTTTATGTTTAGGTTGAACATGATCTTCCTGTCGTGCTGAATATGATCCTCCTAGGCGTCGACATAGGCTTAGTCATAATTGATTAGAGATGTCATCATTCTGGCACGTACTTGGATTTATCGTCAGGCCGAATATGATGTTTATGTCTTAGGTAATGTGATCCAATCAATATGAACATTGATTTGTCACCAGTGCTTATGCTGCAATATTATGAGTTGCGTGGTTCATTGTTGATAGAGTGTACATATGTTGTGTGTGTGTATAAGTGTAAGTTAACATATACGTGTGTGTAAGTTACTATATATTATTCATAAGTTTTTACCTATAGCCATCATCTGTCTGTTATATACATTGCATAAATCTAGTATACCCTTTGTATCGAAAGGTACAGGGCCATAACTAGTTTTTGTTTGCAAGTAATGTAAGGAAGTTCTGGTGCTGGGGTATAACTCAGTCTAAACCAGGGCCGACTTACAAGTAATTTGTAGTCTGCTGAGACACTGGGTGGCGTAGGGGGTTAGCAGTCACACTACACCATACCATTTCTAGCTCGGTTTATAATACATGCGGCAGGAAGGTGGGGAATAGGAATGGCAACACACCCTTTGACGTTCAATAACTCTCGCGACACTTGAGCACATATATTCACAATAATGAACCACTTTTAATTTCTTTTCATAACTTTATAATCGTTTCACTTTATTCTCTTATTTAATCTTTAGTCCCAAACCGTACCTTTTATTAGTAACCACATTTTTCTCTTCCCTAACCTAACTCTTCTCGCGTGTCCATTTCGTATTATGCCTCCTAAGTTTTCCGCGTCCACGTCTGTGCTCGTCGCCGTCCGAATCTATTCTCCTCGTGTTATCTCCAATTCGCCCACATGCCGGCGCATACCGCATTAAAGTCCGAAATATTACTTAAGACCTCCAAAAGATGTTTTATTCGGCAAATTTGGCTACGATATTTTCATAAACAAACAGAAATCAGTCGAATTTTGCACCAAAACGTGTTTTTTCTGTGCTCTGGCTTTTTAATTTATTTTCGGTGTTTATTTTTATTTAAATCTTCCATTATTTGATTTTTACAAGTTCTTATAATACTTTATGTTAAAGTGGACTTGTTTTTGCTTTTTGGCAGTGCATTTCATTTCTTTATTACTTTGTATTTGCAACATTTAAATAGCGTCATTGCTAGTGCGGTTTTTTGTTGTTAGTGCTTTTGTTATTTTATTTTTGTTTTGTGTGTGAGCGAGCTCTCTGATAGTTTTTAAGCGCTCGCTAGTTTATGTTTATGTAAGTTTGTTTTCAGTTACAGCGTGCGCTCAATTTTGTGGTGAGTTTCTTTTGACTTGCGCTCTTCTTTTGGATTTTGTTGTTGCCCTCTCATTTGTTTGTTCTGCATATTTTTTACCCAGTTGAACTTCTTGCATCGCTTTTATAATGTCGTGCTGCCTTGATTCTTGTATGAGCAAAGATGTGTTTGATGGGGATAAGCTTCGTTGCCTAACTTGCTGGTTGTGTGACAAGGTTATTCATTTAAAGTGTGCCGGGCTGACTGGTCGTGACTTTGACAGGTTATATGGTAAGACCCAACCAACCTGTGGCGGTACTAGGTGGTCATGCCCCACATGCTTTAAAATGCAAGGGAACTTTTCTCGAATGTACAATAACGTTCGAAATTAGTTTCTCAAGCTTAAAAAGCTGGCTAATCAAATGTCGTCTGAGTTTGATAATGGCCTTAAACTGCTTAGTGACTATAATTTTGCCACGCCTCCAAAGCGTTCGGTACCGACGCCTCCCCCTGCCCCTCAATTCCACCTTCCGCTTCCCTCTGCACCTCCTGTTTATCGTTTAACTCCAATTCCAGGATCGCCGTTGCTTGCTTCGTTTTCGACTCCGGCCCCTTGTCTTGATTCTTTAAAGACGAAGCCCTCTACGCCACCGCAACCCTCAAATTATTTGATTGATTTGCCTCCGCCTAGACCTAGTCTTAAAGTAGTCGCGCCACGTAAACATATTTTTGTATCTCGTCTGGCGGCGGAAACTTCTTGTGACGAAGCCCTCTACGCCACCGCAACCCTCAAATTATTTGATTGATTTGCCTCCGCCTAGACCTAGTCTTAAAGTAGTCGCGCCACGTAAACATATTTTTGTATCTCGTCTGGCGGCGGAAACTTCTTGTGAAGATTTAGTATCTTATATGATATTGGTAACAATCCTAACATATCCATTGAGAAATTTAAATTCTCACAGCCTCGTGAAATTTCGTCGTTTAAAATTTCCGTCCCTATAGGTGATTTTGAAAGATTATGTGATCCAAGCTTTTGGCCACCACATATGATAGTTCACGAATTTAAATCTATTCAAAAGCCTCGGCCTTCGCCTGTTTCCTTGCCCTCTGCTGTCCATCTTCTGTACCCGCCCCTATCATTTCAAAAAATATAAAATCTAGATATTACAAGAAATTTAAAATGACCGGCTCTAATCGTGACTTCTCTCATCTTGTTTGCACGATCTGAATTTATCCTTTTAAATAGAAATTGCTATCAAAATGTATTTATCCCGTTGCCGTGAACAATTTTCTATTGATCCGAAACAGTTCTTAAATTTTGTAAGCTCTAAACGTAAATCTGATCTATTTCCTTCTACACTTGTGTATAATGGTGAAGTAGCCTCGACAGACGCAGGTGTTTCTAACTTATTTGCTAGTTTTTTTGAATCTACTTACTCTGCAAAGTATTACTCTCCTACTTCTTATCCTTTCAATATTTCATCCGGTAACGGTCTATTTGTTCCATTTATTAGCAATGTTGACCTCAATTCTGGTATTTGCATACACTTGCGCACTTGCGCTTCATGTACCCTTGCTGAAATTATTTAATTTGTCACTTGAATCGGCCTCTTTCCCTACCATTAGAAATCGTCTTTTATTGTCCCACTTCACAAAAAGGGTAATAGATCCTATGTTTCCAATTATCGTGGCATCGCCAAATTGTCATCAATTCCCAAACTGTTTGAAAAAAATTTAGTGGCTCATTTGCTGCATCTTTGTAAGTCCCTTATTTCCCCGTGCCAGCATGGATTTATGAAAGGTCGTTCTACCTCACAAATCTTCTCGAGTTTACATCCTTAGTTTTTAAAGGATTTTCAAATAAACTTCAAACAGATGTCATTTATACTGATATTAGTAAGGCCTTGACTCTGTTTACCACAAGCTCCTTATTTTCAAGCTTGGACTCAGGATTTCCGACCAACTTTCTCAATTGGATTTCTTCCGGTGTTCCGTAAGGTAGTCATCTAGGTCCTCTGTTTTTTACACTTTTTATAAATGATCTGCCAAATGTGGTTAAGCATGCCCGTGGTCTTATGTTCGCTGATGATGTTAAACTTTGTTTCTCGTTTAATGATTCCATGTCGCATCTTTTACTTCAGGATGATTCAAACTCTCTCGCTCTCGTTCGCCCAGGACTTGAGTACTGTTCCTGTGTTTGGTGCCCCCAATATAAAAAATATCAAGCACGAATCGAATCTGTACAGAAACAGTTTCTCCTGTTTGCTCTTCGTAGCTGAAATCGGGATCCCAATATCCGATTGCCACCTTGTGCCAGTAGATTCCTTCTAATTGATCTAAGCAAATCGTAGGATTGTCCTTAATGCTATTTTTCTGCATAAACTAATAACAGGTTATATTGATTCCCCTTTCCTACTTCGGTAGCTTTTATTTAACATTCCTAGACGCTCCTCTAGAAATTTTGTACCCTTAACTCTACCGAAATGCACTACCAATTATGCTCTACATGAGCCATTAAGAGTTTCATGTTCAAATTATTATGACTTGGCTTGTATCTTCACAACTTTCACTTTCCAGCTTAATGAGAGCTGTTTTAAATTGCATTGGGTGCCAACCTAATATCTCCGCCACTGACCACATTTGGCTGAGGGATGGCCCTCTGGCAAATAAAATACCCCCACCGGGTCAGTGGCAAACTACCTAATATTAATTATATTATTTATTATAAGTTTTATTTATTGTTTCTTTTGTATTGTCTTTTTATATGTATTAATCAACTGTTTAATTTATATATTGATCTTTCCAATAAATAAATAAATAAATAAATACGTTTTCGGCTTGCATAAACTTAATATACCCTTTGTACCATACGGTAGAGGGTATAAAAATATAGAATTATATTTTCGCTAAAGAATACTAATTACATATTTTTTTACGAATTTTAATTTCAGAAATCATCTGCCGTTACGTGGCATTATTTACTTTCTTGCTGAAGAATGCGCCGATGACCATCTTATTCCTAATTCTCGTGTGGAGTATTTAAATGACACCATAACAAAAATGGAAAAGGAAACTTATTTAATGCGAAATTCAGTTTCTTGCAAGTCTGTGGGAATTTTTCAACAGCGACTTCCACAAACTTCAATGTGTCTAGCATCAAAGCTTTCAAACGACATTTTTGATCAGCTAAGCTGGTACATTTACGACTTGGAAACTCTTCGCAAGCAGTACACTGCCTACTATGTCAGACCCTTCCAAGAAATTAATATTAACATGAAAACCAATATCAACTTGCGACAAAGTTTAGATCTTGTTGACTCCTTAAGCAGAAAGGGTTACTACCTTAATAAAGAAAAGCCTTCATCCCACAGCGACAATAGTTCCGTTTACCTCTACTTTGAGTCACTTATTAACTTATATGGCAGTGCTCCAGGTCTCATGAATGAAATAGAGGTGCTTTTACTGGCTTCCTTTCGACCAGGTGCCCATAAAGTTTTTACAGAAAAGATAAGCATCTACGGTAACGCATTTAAGAGTATTGTAAAGATTTCTAAAAACGATCGAATTGTTATAGAGCATGTAAACTCATTACTTTTTAACTTAATATCGCATATGTATGGTCCATTGATGCGAAATACTTACTTTGCATGTCTAGAATACTACCTATTACGACGATATTTTCTTATGGGCTACATAACAGAATCAGTCCCCGTTTGTAATGATAAATCCGAAATGAATATGAGTTCTATTTTCGAGTGTGCCAAACTATATCTGACATCCGATTCCGTGACTCAGCGCATCGTTGAGCTTGTGAATGAATATGAGCACTATACAATTGATAAAATTTATCCCAACTTAAAAATTTACGCTTTTAGGCGCGAATTGAACAAAGTCATTGAGAATTATAAAGAAATAGTAATTTCAACACGTTTATGCTTTCGTGATTTTACTTTATTTAAAATGAAAGAGTTTATTCGCGACCTAGTAACACCACAAATGTGCAATAAAACTAATGATTTAACAGAAAAATTGAGCGTCGTTACATTAGCCGCTTCAATCCAAGAACCACTTCATTTTTATTTCAGAAATGGTCATCGAATAAGTACTGAACTTAACATGTTCATAAGGCAAAATTCACTAAAAGATCAAAGGATATCCGAAATAAAGCAACAAAATAATAGACCAATAAGTTTGGCAAAATCACGTGTTCATAATTCTAAGAGGACATGTAACACTCGAGTATCATCTGTATTAAAGACAACTTCTACTCGAAACTCAAAAGGTCTCTTTGATATAGAACCATATACAGCCGAACCACACCTTTTGGTTTGGGAGCTGACCATAGCCTTCTTAATGGATATAACTTAGGCAATGCCTTCCAGGCTATTGAAACGAATACCTTAAAATACTTTTTTAAGGAGGGAGCTATATCTCTTCACGAAGAAAAGTGGAACTTTCAGCAATTTAATAATTACATGACTCTTAAATTCGACAAGCATTGCTTTTACTTCACAAAAACCAACAAAGACACTGCGGCTTTAACTGTGCGCTTAGAAACTGAACAGGGAGTTAGTCTTTGCTTTTATCCTTTCATAAAGGATTGTGCAAAAGCTATTATTAATTGCTCGAATGGTCTTGACATCTTTTATCACGAAACTTATATTGAGCAAATATGGAACATGCGGGATGGAGTTCCAGATGATCGCCGTCGTATCTGCACACCTTATGGCTGTGTCATTACGTTTAAGCGCAATGTGGTCATTATAATGAGGTATAATGGTGAAGTATACAGGCTGTATGATTATTCTGAAAGCGATGGGGAAGAAGAAAATGGTGAAGGGATATTTAAAATGTGTTATCCAATGTATACCTATATAACTTATGTTTCATCCGCAAATACTTATGAACACATTCTTAGCAAAAAAGATCAGCGCTTATTAAAACAAGCAAATATTCGGATTACCCATAAAATGAAACACCACACGGTACAAACCCTGTATGCGAGCAATGAAGTAACAAAGGTTGCGGCTTCTCGCAAAAATCGGCAAGCCAGCAGCACCCGAGCAGGCAAACTTTTTAAAAGCCTAAGCTTTGAAATAAAATTTCTTACATTCATAGTACAACTGTACAAAATAAATTATGCGCACTTAAAACTTACAACTACAGCGGGCACAGTAATCCATATTCAGAGTGACCGAAAGATTTTATGTGGTGAGCCCTTTCTTAAGGAAGAACGACATGATTACTTAACTAATGAAACCTATGTCAAACGGGAAGACGGTGTGGAATTGATATGGTCAGCCAAAAATTTAAAATGCTATCACAGTGACGGCACAGAAATTGTTAGTACTATACAGACGGAATGGTGTTCTTATCATGACGATGATGAGTATGGCGAAGGGATCGTACAGAGCAGTACACATGACACTTTAGTTCAAAGCTCTTGTACGTTTCAACCTGATAAGTTGGTAAGTGATTTTAATCTTTGCAACGCACAATGGGCCAGCGTGGCCATATTTTGGCCAAAAGCCCTCCTGATGAAAATCAAAATTTGGACAAAATGACAATTTAATATTATTTAACAAATATTAAGGTATCCTGTGCAGAAAAAAAATTTTACATTATAATATAATAAGTGGTTTTTAAGTTATTGGCAATCATAGTTGACATTTTGTATTTTATGAGCTTTCGCGAACATTTTCAGAAAAAAAATGTAATACAGTCGAGGCGGTGCCCGACAGTGTAATACCCTGTACCTTTTTTCAAAAAAAAAGGTTTATTTCTGCATATTCTTACTAAGAATTTCCAATTGGAACATTTTTTTGTTGGTGCAAAACGATATTGATACCTATTAGTTCCGCAAATTTTAACCGATTTTGATGAAAATCGACATTTACGTCAAAGGAGTTATTTATAGTATATGTGGTAAGTTTCAAGGGGATATGTTGGTGTGGGAGAAAACACGGTATATCGATTGCGGGGGGTGGGGGTGCTGCATTGATAAAATTTGGATGTGGATTTGTTCATTAGAGGCACATGAATCAGCTTACCAAAATTGGTGGTTCTAGGTCATTTGTTACTATTATTACGTAGAGTCAAATATTGACGCAGTTTATAGGCGAGGGAGGTCAAATTTTTACATTTTAGACTGTAACTTTTGTTGTAATTGTCCGATTCTGTTTATTTTTGACACACAGATGCATGTTACTACAACGCATCGCTCTGTTAAGTTTCAGATTAAAATATTAAACGGTTTAGCTAAAAACCGCGAAACTCTGCTACGGGGGAACGGGGAAAGATATTGACATGATTCAACAAACTTGATCTTCTGAGGAAATATGCGCATCAGCTGGTAAAGTTTCGTATCTCTAGCTCATATAGTCTCCGAGATCTAGGTGCTCATACAGACGGACAGACGGACAGACGGACAGACGGACAGACGGACGGACGGACAGACGGACAGACGGACATGGCTCAATCGCTACCCGAGGTTATGATAAGCATTTTGGTATAAAGGACTTGGGGTCTGCCACGCCTCCTTCTTGCCGTTACATACATTGCACAAATCTAGTATACCCTTTGTACCTATAGGTACAGGGTATAAAGATGGCGTACGTTAAAGTCGGGCGCAGACGACTTTGAATTACCCTGTACCACCACATTACAATTAAGTCCGACACATTGCTCAAACCCTCCAAAAGATATTTTATTCGGCAAATTTGGTTACGATATTTTCATAAACAAACAGGAATTAGTCGAATTTTGCACCAAAAAAATTTTTTTGTTTTTGACCGATCGGTCCTATTGGGACTGTATGATATAGTCAACCGATTTTGATCAAATTTAATACACTGATTGGGAACTATAAAAAACTTCCGACTGCCAAATTTGGTTCCGATATCTTCAAAACCAAACGAAACACAACGAATTTTGTAAAAAAAGGGTTTTTTGACCGATCGTTCCTATGGGAGCTATATGATATAGTCAACCGATTTTGATCAAACTTGGTGCAGTGCTTGGGTACTCCAAAAAACTTTTTATTCCTAATTTGGCTACGGTATCTTCACAAACAAATCACAACGAATTTTGCACAAACCACGTTTTTTTGACCGATTGGTCCTATGGGAGCTATATGATATAGTAAACCGATTTTTATTAAATTTGCTACAGTACTTGGGAACTCTAAAAAACTTCTTAATGCCAAATTTGGTTACGGTATCTATACAAAAAAACGAAACGCAACGAATTTTGTACAAAAAACGATTTTTTGATCGATTGGTCCTATAGGAGCTATATGATAATAGTTAACCGATTTTGATCAAATTTGAACAGTGCTTGGGAGCTCTAAAAACTTCTTAATGCCAAATTTGGTTACGGTATCTTCACAAACAAACGAAACGCAACGAATTTTGCACAAACCACGTTTTTTTGACCGATTGGTCCTATGGGAGCTATATGATATAGCCAACCGATTTTGATCAAACTTGGTGCAGAGCTTGGGAGCTCTAAAAAACTTCGGATCGCCAAATTTGGTCCCGATATCTTTATAAACAAACGAAGCACAACGAATATTGTGCTTTATTTTTGCAGTAGTTTGCAGTATTTTCGTTGTGATGTGTGTATATAAACACAGTATCATTTGAACACACACCTCTGAAATTACCTAGTAGGTTTTTGTATGTATTGTTTTTTGCAGTGGCATTTTCATGCTGCATCATTGTAACGCAAACAACCGAAAATATATGTGAATACATTTACTGTGTTTTAGCTAGTTGCCTTAGTTTTTTTTACTATGCGCCTTATGTAAACACAAAGGTGGCATGACTTAAGGCCAGAAGACTTAACGCCAGAAACGATATCTGGCCTTATGACCGTTTCTAACACGGACTTAAAGCCAGATATCGTTTCTGGCATTAAGTCCGTTTACGAAACGGCCATAACGCCAGAACTTCAACAGGTCATATCGCCGTAAAATCTATTGGTGCTCGAAACAAAAAAATAAAACATAGTAAGATGTAATATTATGCAATCCGTTTAATATTAAATAAATTATAAATTAAAAATAATACACATCTTGGAGGTTTGACCATATTTGCAAATTTAATTCTTTTATTGTTTAATCGTGTCGCTTATCGACACCAATATCGTAATAATAACTAATCAATGGAACATTAAAAATCATATAATTTACCAAAGGCGAAAATTCAAACTAATGTTTAAGACACGTGCAAATTGTTTGCCGTTTTGTTAATTATTTATTTTATTATTGTTGCCTAGGGATTATGCAACGCAAAGATTTTATTTAATTATATTAATATAATTATAATACATTCTCACGCGTACTTATCGATAAAAGAACTTCCTGTGCTAAGTAACTTATGTATTTGTGTTGTGCAACGCAAGAAATCAGTCTCTGCGCCTATGCAGATGACTTCAATTTAATAATAAAAATTTCGAAGGAAAAATACTTAAATATAAATTTGGAACACGTATTTATCGAAATTGATCAGTGGTGCTCCTAGTCAGGAGCAGTACTATCAATTGCAATTGTACCGTCTCTACAGGAACATTAAATATAAATGAAACAAAGATATTAAAAATATTAGGAATTACCTTGAAACATAATTATAAATGGAATGAACACATTGACAACTAAATCTATCCCTCACTAAAACATTAAATATTATAAAATGTCTCTCCAGAACCAAATTTTCGTGTAGCACGCACACCTTAATTTCGGTAGTGAAGGCAATCCTAATATCCAGCGGTGAGCACGAAAAATAACGGAAAGAGCCCTACAACAACATCAAGAAAAAAAGTCCAGTTACGGTCCCACAAGGGATCCTCGAGTAGGGCCATAAAACTCGCACACTGTGTATATTTTGTTTTTTTAAAACTGTCGGCTTTCTGCACGTGCGTCTGGCTGGCGCCACTTGCAAGACATACCGGAAAGAGCACTCGGAGCAAAAAGAGCCAAGGCGTGCCCACCACTGCTAATTTCCAAACTACTATTTGTTTTACCTTATATGGGTACTAGGGTGGCCATTTTTGCAACATCTCACGATTTTACTAACGCCACCTCCTAAAAAGTTTCCTTTTTACATATATATAGCGCCTGTTAAATTTAAAAACGATCCGAATGTATTTGATGGTACCGGGAATAGGTCAAAGGTCATAAAAATTTTTTATATGAATGCACAAATAGCGACAAAGTCGTAAGTTTGTCACAAACATTTTCCAGATATAATCGATGGGTAATTCAATTATCTACAGTCAAGTAAAAAAATTATCAAAATCAGTTTAGTATAACCAGAGATATTTGCCGTTAAGTAGAGCCACTTTTTTTTTCCTGATTTCGAAAAATGTTTTTTTTTTCAAAATATCTCGAAGATCGTTTCATAAAAAAATTTTTTGACGTCATTTTCGGTTTTAGCATGTCATTTTACTACAGAAACGACTAAAACATTTTAAGAATACCAAAATTTTTTTTATTTGTAAACTAGTGTAATTAGTCAAATTAATCAATTTTAGAGCTTACCAAATTTATTCAGGCCGGCTCAATATTATTTTTAAATTATGTTTAAATTGATATGATACTTTTTGAACCATCATTTGTTTCATTGGAAATAAGATTTTAAAGTTTATGTAGAACAATACAGTCAAAAATGGAAAAAGTGCAATTTATGACCTTTGACCTATTCCCGGAACCATCAAATACATTCGGATCGTTTTTAAATTTTACAGGAGCTATATGCAGGTAAAAAGGAAACTTTTTAGGGGGTGGCGTTATTGATATCGACGGTTTAAAAATCCTCCATACCAGCGGCGGCCACCCTAATGGGTACCTTAAAAAAACTAAACACTTCTTTATACTCCGTTGTGAGATGTACCCTCCAATTCACACAATTTTAAAAACACATAAATTCAAAAATAGTAAACAATCTGTGCACCCATCTGCAATAGAGCGTATTATAAATCTTAACCAAAACTTAAGCACCTTCATTACACCGCACAAAAGAACTTTAGTAAATAACTCCCCCCATGGGCATTTAACCAGTGCTTAATCAACACAGCACGAAGAATTCATGATAAGTCCAAAACTTCTCCACTAGTGTACCAAATCAAATCAAAATATAAATCCAGAAATCATCGCAATCTTTGAAGCCATAGAACCCCTTAAAACTCATCCCGGTAAATTTTTAATCTGCTCAGACTCACTTTTATCCTTAGATGCAATCAACAATACATCAGACAACATATCATACTACCCTTCCATTATTAGAAACCTACTTACAACATATCACACAAAATTTAAACTAGAGTGGCTTTTAGGTCATATAGGCATAACAGGTAATGAATTTGCTGATATGGCAGCAAACATGACAAAAAAATTTCCCGCTCATTGTCTCAACCAATCTGAACCTATCCGATACCCGAAAATATACTAAAAATGTATATAACACCAAGAAAAACTGAAAACTTCTTCAAAAAATCAAACTGGTATAAAATCAATAATAAATCAAAAACGAATATTACACAAATTTTATCAGAATTCTCAAAAAAACTCTACTAAAACACTACTACTAAAACACTCTACACTAAACTCACTCAATCCCACTAGATGAAACCTAATTCACCTCCTCCAACATGCCTTTCTGTAATTTAAACCCACTAAAATTAAAACATATATTAATCGATTGTCCAACTCACCAAAACTCCAACTCCAGTTATAATGTGTAATTGACTTAATTCTGCACAAAAAACAAACAACAACCTGTTTTTACTTGTGTTAATAAAATTTCATTATTTTAAATTTGGCGCTCATTTTTTTTTAGCGAGTGTATGTATGGTAGCTCGTTGCTCGTTGAAATGACATTTCGAGTCATTTATTTTAATGTTTAACTAGAACACTTTAAGCGGTCATAACGCCAGAATTTTTTTTCTGGCGTTACGTCCCTTCAGCAAACGGACTTAACGCCAGAAACGATATCTGGCTTTAAGTCCGTGTTAGAAACGGTCATAAGGCCAGATATCGTTTCTGGCGTTAAGTCATGCCACCAACACAAACAGTGCTGATGGTGTTTAGCATCAGGTGAAGCGTAAAGACATTATTCTCTGATGCTGGTGGATTTTTTAATTAAATATATGATCTCTCTACTTTGACATGTTATTATGCTAGCGGCTTTAAAATTTTCTGTTCAAAAAAGGGTACCGCCGACAGTACTGTACTTGTGCTAGCAGTTTTAAAATATTCTGTATAAAAAAAGGTATACATAAGTAAATATGTATGAATATACATTTACTAAATGCGTTCCGCCGTACAGCACTCATTTTAATGGTGTCTCTAACGCATACACATAGCTAATATAAAAAGAAAAATTAATGGTCAAAATTACAAAAGAGAAGAAACAGAATTTAATAACTTTCCTGAATCATAACAAATGCAAATAAATAAAAAACAGCAAGCCCACTTCGTTCCCATCAAAATTTTACACACACTTAGTACATCATCAACAATTTGAAAAAGCACAAACTGCAAACCGCCTCAGCTCAATTTTGCGTAGTAGTGTTTTTGTGACGTATCATTTCATCACAAATGATTTTTTTGAGTGTACAATGCTACACTACTATTTTTAGTAATCTTATGCACACTACTACTATTTTTTTAGTTGTGCTCCAAAAACATATCCACTTGTAAGACTAGTAACTTGTACTGCCACTACTTGCAGTTCTCTGCGAACGACCTTTGGTTCAGTGCTGGGTACTTTAAAGCAAAACTGCTGAAGGCCAACTTTTGACTAGACAAACGAAATAACACGAATTTTATAAAAAGATGGGCGCAGCTAATTTTGGGATACCCTGTGCCACCACTTTGCAGTTAAATCCGATATATTGCTTAGGTTAGGTTAAGGCGGCAGTTAGGACGTGACGTCCCAACTCACTTACCTTTGAACCTTTCTCAGCTTAGTTAGGATGGATTTTTTTATCCAGTGAAGGCCACAAAATAGCGAATCCGTAGAGAAGTCTAACAATAGTAGTGTAAAGCCAGTGGACTATGTTTAGTGACATGCCCCATTTAAGTGCAATGGCCTTCCTGCAAATGTACAGGGCAATCGTGGCCTTTTTTCTTGGTTCTTCTGTGTTCAGGTTCCAGTCCAGTTTGCTATCAAGGATTAATCCAAGATATCTGGCTGAATCGCTGAAGGGTAAAGTAGTCCCATTGATTTTGGGATTATGAGAGGGGGTATTTTATACCTCCTGGTAAAAAGCATGAGCTTAGTTTTACTCCTAACCCGCTGGCCGTAGCCCATTTTGAGAGAGTGTGAAGGGCGTTGGTCATACGCTCGCAGAGAGTTTGAGGGTATTTACCCGAGAAAGCAACTGCAACATCGTCAGCGTACGCAGTCACGTTGCATCCGCCGCCCTCCAAGGTGCGTAGAAGACCATTTATGGCGACATTCCAGAGGAAGCGGGAAAGTACTCCCCCTTGAGGCGTCCCTCTGCTTACGTATCTTATGATACTGGAATTATTCAGAGATGCTTGAATAAATCTGCATTTAAGCATCTATTCAATGACGCTGATAAGCCTTGATTCCGCTCTAAGTTCTCTTAGTGCGTCTATGATTATCTAGGAAAGCAAATAGTGAAATAGCAAATTTTTTGGAAGCATGTTGTGAGTGATTTGGGATTGAGGAATTGTATTCCTAAGTCGAAGGCCAATTAGCTTTTCCATCGAAGAAACGATGAGAGACTTATGGGCCACTAATCATTGGGTTGAGTATGTGTAGCCTTCCCTGCTTTGGGAATATAGACAACCTTAGATATAAGCCACGCTTTCGGGATGATCCCAGTGGCTATGATTCTGAGGATGATATCCGTCAACCATCTGTCGACAGATTCCCCTCCATATTGTAGGTGAGCTGGGATTATGTTGTCAGGTCCCGGCGATTTAAAAGGTTTAAAGGAGTTTATGGCCCATGTAACCTTTCCGAAAGTAACCAGATTCGCGAGGACGCAGGTCCTATCTGACACATGATTGATCTCCACTGACTTGGTGGTAGAGCAACCCGGAAAGTGAGTGTGTGTAAGTAATTTCAGCGATTCCTCGCTTGAAGTGGTCCATTCACCATTGGATCCCTGTAAGTATCCCATAGTTGATGGACATTTAGAAAGCACCTTCCTCAGCCTTGCGGCATCAGTGGTGCTTTCAATTTCAGAAAAAAAAGCTGCCATGAGGAACGTTTGGTTTTACGGATCGCCTTCTTGTATTTTGAAAGGCTGACTTTATATTCATTCCATGAATTTTCGTCATCCTTAGTTTTCGCAATATTAAAAAGCTTACGTGAATTGTGCCGGAGGTTTATTTTTCCCCCTGGTGTTCTTATTTTACACGATTTGTTAAAAGCATAGTTGCAAGCTTCTGTTAGCGTTACAATTAGTGAGTCGTTGAAAACTGCCGAATCGTGACCTCTACGAGGGTCCATAGGTAGTGTTCTACCCATGATCTCTGCAAAGAGTTCCCAGTTCGTTGAGCGGGGGTTTCTGTATTTCCCTAGTGGATGGGGCTGTGGCTATCGTCGTCTCTATGTACCGATGATCCGAAAAGGAATGGTCGTTTAAGACTCTCCAGTTTCGGACCATACGGTACAGAGGACTTCTTTCCAGGGTCGCTACCTCTATTACATATTAACATATTTTTAGACAAAATATAATCAAGGAGTAGCTCACCTCGAAAATTATTGTCAGTGCTTCCCCACTGAGTGTGGTGTGCATTGGCGTCGCACCCAATGATCAGGTCGATTTACTCGACCTCACTGTCCCTCACAAGGCGACGGATTCCTTGCGGAGGAGGATCTCTCTGGTCGTGCGCCATATAACAGGAGCTTATCCTTAAGGTGCTGGATTGCATTTCCAGGCTCGCAGCGGTGTTGTCTTTATCGCTGTAATTAGGAAGCAAAAATACATGCAGGTGCTTTTTGGGTAGAATGCAGGTTCGGGCTTTACCTTAGCTTTGAGCTACTATGAGCTTATAGTCTTTTGTCCTTAATCCAGAAATCTGGTCTTTGCTGAGCCAAGGTTCCTGAATAAGGACGATGTCGACTTCGCCGTAGCTGATATAGAGTGGTGAAGGTTAATTTGAAGTAGTCTTAACGACATCCTTCGAATTGACCTCCACCACTGTGATGTTGGCTTCCTCCTCGTCTGTGTCCCCAAGGATAGAATCGTTGTCTTGTCGGCCTAGCTTGGAGATCTCCCTAGCTAGCTCCGACGACTCCGAGGCATACCCCTCTAGTATGTCCTCCTCCTCACGCATGTCTTCTGGGATGATGGGCTCTGGATCGTCGAGCTGTGGTTCAGGTGCGGTTTGATTGCCAACCGCAGTGTCAGTGCGGTGCCCCCGAATCACAGCCTTCTTATATCCGTATCTCACAGTACCGTCAACTTTATCCAAGGCTTCCGCTGACTCTTTGTTGATGATGAGCATCACCTGCCGTGATGGCCCCACCGTGTCTTCAAGTTTGGCTATCCGCCAATCATCTGTTTTAATGTGTGGGTTACACACCTGAAACAATTTGAGGATCTTTTCAGGATCCTCCGGCTTTGCAGCGACTCAAGCTCGGGCTCTAGGCCTAAAGTGGACGTCTTTCCAGTCACGAGCTTTGCGCCAGGGTAGACCTCAATAAAGAGCAATTGCTCTTTTATAAGCCTCCGCAGAGCACTTTTCATCACAGGCAATGGTCTTCACTGTCCCAAGATACCATCCTGCATCGCTACAGAGAGGTGGAAGTCCACCACTGCTCTCCAAATCCTCCAGGAAAAGATCCTGCAGCTCGTTTTCCACCCTAGCCCACAAGTAACGAGGGACAAAACCATCCTTGTTGCCCATGTCTAGGACACCCAGGAGAATCTTGACCTTCGGCTCTCCGGCGATTCTTCCGGAGCAGCAAGGTTTTTTTTAAGAACTACTCCAGCCCATCGCCTGTCTTGATAAGACGGTTTGTTAAGTGGTGGCATCTTTGGAGTAGCCGACTCTGGAGAGTTGGCAACCAGCCCCGCCTTGGACGAAGAGGCGAAATAAGTCTGCTTTCGAATCTAGGGAAGACGGTGGGCTTGCCGTCTTACCCTTGCCGGCATAGTCCAAGATGGAAAGGACACCCGAAGGTTCCTTTCTTACCTAGCTTTCTTTTTTCCTTTGCTGTTCCACCTTGTTGTTTCCTTTATCTCCTTGTGGAGCATAGGGCCTCAGTGGTACATTTCCATCTGGTACGATTATGCGCTGTTGCTTTCAGCTCACTCCAAGATTTTCCTGTTGAATTTATTTCGCTGTTCAACGTTCTTCTCCATGTTGTTTTAGGCCGCCCTCTTTTCCTATTGCCTTGCGGATTCCAGTCAAACGCTTGGTGACAAACTTCTGTTGGTTCTTTGCGAAGAGTGTGGCGGATCCAACGCCATTTGCGGCTTTTAATGAAATTTGGCATCGGTTCAATTTTACATCTTTTATATAACTCCTCGTTGCTTATTGTATTTGGCCACCATATTGCTATAATGCGTCTAAGCATCTGTTTACAAAGGTTTGTATTTAATTCATTAAATTTTCGGTCGTGAGGCATGTTTCACAACCGTATAATAAAACTGGAATAACGTTTGGTTTGAAAATTCGAATTTTTGTGTTTGTCGTTAGTGCCGAAGAACCCCATATTTGTCTTAATTGGGCGTATGCACCTTTTGCTTTATTTATTCGAGCAAAAATGTCTTTTTTGAGCGCTAACTTTCTCGGAGATCATACTCCCTAGATATGTAAATGAATCTAATGCTTCGATATCTTCATTTTCGATTGTGAAGTTCTGGCTGTTCGCAGAGTTGATTTTTATTGTTTTTGTTTTGTTAGTGTTTGTCTCTAGACCTACCGTTTCAGATGCCAAACATAAGTCGTTTATTTTCTGTTGCATGTCTGAATGTTTGCCGGAAAGTAGGCAGACGTCGCGACGTAAACACGTACTTTTATTCAAAAAATTTAGATTTTTTCAAAGTTGAAAATATACTACACTTTGAGCGGCTGTAGCAACTAAACTACTTATTAATTGAGTTGAATAAAATTTTAATTTTCTTGATCATTGGGAAATTCTAAATCAGATTCATGTATTACCTTTTCAAAATGATTTCGTCGCAAAATCGTAAACCAATAGACATATTTTAATGAAATAAATTGTAGTTGAAAGAAAAATATTCAGGCTTTAAAATAAGTTCTCATACATGGTAACACGATATCTGAGAGCTGGGCAATATGTTGTGGAGGTTGGATTTTGTTGCCTGTGCAACATTTGCCATTGAAAAATATGTACCTAAATTTTTTTTTTTCATTTATAAAGAAATATTGATGATACATTTTTTGTTTTATAATTTTATATTTCAGTCAATAAATTTAATTTAACTATTCGTTTTTATTATAATATGTTACATAATTTGTCTTATCAGTAGTTTTTTGTAAAATAATCATCCACATTTACATTTGAAGGAATATCGAAAGGATTTAACATTTCTTTTGAATAACTACTTGTTAATTCTGTATTGGATCTCACTTGTCTAAAGGATACAACTAGTGGATCTGAAGAGGCTGCTAACATATTAAAAAGATCCTCGTTTTCCCTTCTCTGAATTTTTTATAATCCTTGTTTCTCGATTCCTGGGCTTCTTCTGACATCTCCCCAATGGGTAGGCAATGATATTCAATTATAGTTTGGCCATGTGCCAAAATTTTGTGAAGCGTGGGAGTCAGTTTTTTTAATGATAGAGCCTCCAAAAGATAATCCGTGGCTATATCGACTGTTGCATCGGCAAGTTTTCTCTTTCGAGTAAAATTTGAACACACGTCCAAACACTTTGTAGGTCTTCCTCTGTTTCGGTGCGTAGACGTCTGAGGTTCTTCTGAGAAATTTTCAATTTGGGTTAGTCCTTGTAGCCAGTTTTCGTGTTTTTATTTGGGCGTGAATTAGATTAAGTTTGCCTTTTAAGGTATCAAACTTCTCCATATTTCCTTCCTTAACGTTAAGTTCTTTTCTGATGGCCGAAACGAATATATTCACGCTTTTGGAGTTTCTGAACAGCTCAAATAATTTTACGTTTTCCAAAGACATCGTTACACTTATAAAATCAATGCTTGCGAATTATATATTAAAATACGTTTCTCTGCAATGTGCGTTCTTATAAAGTCAAAACAAAACTATGTTGTTTCTGAAGTATTCAGGCAATGTATACAAATTTTAAGCCTATATCCAGAGAACGTGTAACAGGTACAAATTAAATAACATTAAATGATTTGAAACTACCTGGAAACACAAAAATAAAATTGGGATGATTAATCCTTTTTTTTAAGTGTCACAGATAGGCTTTATTTTATTGTAAAGTGAAAATATAAGCAATCAGTTCTAAATTTAGTGGCTGCATCTACTGCGTGTTCTTCTTCTTATACCTGCGTCAGCATATTTTGAGTTGGGTTTCAGGGCCTTTACTGGCCTTACAGCCAAACATGCAAATTCAGGCTGACAATATTTATAGAGCAGGTAAATAAATTGATAACAAACGTATTTATGTTAAAACAAAAAAATAATAAAATTTAATATATAAAATATTTTCTACCAAAGTTGAAAAAGTGGTCCAAATATAGTGGTTCAGGTAAAAGGAAATATTGAAAAAACCAGAAAAGATATGAATTAATTTTTTTCCATATTATGTTTAAATTTCATATATCTTTTAATAGAAACCAAGAAAATAGGGATTTGTTTCGTAGTTTTTTTACAAAACGGTCTTAAACACGCACTTTTATTAAATAAATTCCGATTTTTTTCAAAGTTGAAAATATACTACACTTTGAGCGGCTGTAGCAACTAAACTTTTTATCCGAGTTGAATAAAAATTTTATTTTTTTGATCCCTGGGAAATTCTAAATCAGATGAAAGTCTTACTTTTACAAAATGATTTCATCGCAAATCGATTTTTGCAACGTTTTTGCGGCTGCCGTGCCACTGTGCGTCGTTTGAATTTGCTGGCGCAGTTGTTGTTGCTAATGATATTGGTGTGCGAATTGTCGTTGTAAATCCAAAATCAAGGCAATCGGTGGTGTATAATCCGTCGCGCAGAAATACCTTATAGTTTCGGTAAACCGTTACTTCGACATATTACCTTTTGGATTCCACGATTTTCACCCCAAAAGAATAAATTTAAACGAGCTCACTAAAATACACTTGTTTAATCTTCCAAAAAAAAGGGATAGACCTATATATATAGATATATATAATTTAAATAAAAATAACGACCTTAAATTAGCCACGCACTCAACTTCACAACAGCACTGCCAAACTTGGACTGCTCGCTGCACTTCTTAATCATATTAAGCGGTTGAGCTTTCAAAAATAGTGGAATTATCCATGTGCAAACGAAGAGCGCAGATCATATGCAACTGCTTCACTCTCGCTCTCTCCCAAGCTTTCGCCTTTCAATGTTGCCAGCGCCAATAATGGTAACAGCATAATCGCCTGATGTGCAATCGGTCATTGAACCAGTGTATTAGTCAAATTTCACGACTTTTGGTAATGGAACGATAGTTATAGTACTGTCGAGGCATTAACTGAAAAGAGTTCATATCTTGCTTTGAATATCTTTTAAATGAAATACCCCTAAATTCTTCCCTTGGTCAATTTCCAATTGGTAATATGCTGAACCAACTTTACGAGTCGCTTCGGCCGGTATAAAAACTGGAGCCAATTTCGAATTAAATTTCTTAACAGCATCACTTTGACAAAAATTTCGGGCGAAAACTTAGTCCCTGACCTTCAGTGCTATGGTCCGGTTACGTAAATTGTAGGTCCTTGCATTACTTTCATGAGACTCGGCAATTTTAGTTTTGGCCGTTTATCTGATAACTTGAATAGCGTCTGGAGGCTGAATTAAGGTATCATCTGACAGCAGTTTTAAAGTACGGAGCAATTCGTAATCTTTTCCGTTAAGGATCATGTTTTGGCCAAAAGCTAGAAAGTAGAGAGAATATCCGGTACTACGATGAATTTTCGCTCTAAGCACAGCACATATTTCGGACAGTTTTTGGTCCCAACTGGTATTGTCCTTTTCAATATAAGCTCTTATAGCAGCCTATTCAACCGCTCACTTGAATTTGCTTGTGGCGAATATATAGCTGTGCACATATGCTTAACTCCAAACCGTGTAAGAAAAGCTTTAAACGTACATGAACTAAATTGGGAACCATTATCCGTTAAAATTGTCTGTGGGACCCCAAGAGTACATAATAAGACCTTTTGCAAGTACTGACAATTCCTATCAGAAGTAAACTTCTTTAGCGGTGATAAGAAATGGAACTTGGTGTGGTGATGCACAATAATCAACAGACCAATATTACCACTTTTTGAAAATGTGGCGCTTTCGGTCAACAATCATTTAGAAAAGAAATTGATTATGGTTGATACCTGTACAAGAATATACACCTTAAGAGCAGGCAATGTTATTGTACTGCCGCTCTGTGCGCACTTGATGATCTGGCGCACTACAGTACGCGTTGGATGTTGGTTTGGTACTGATCCCACTTCAAATTAATCTCTTATTTCTAAGTTACATAATAAACGCTGTGTTGTAAGCAGCAGCGTACTTAAAACTAGGTATATAAACTGTATATAAGAATGTCAAGTGCGCCGTCCAATCTTTATGGGAGCACAAGTGATATTTGACCTATGATACATTATCGAATGCCCAACAGTCGCATTCCAATGCAGGCCGCTTATCCCTTGTTAATTTATGTGCCACATACACGATCCCAACATATGCAGGCCACTTGAGGCCTACACAGCAAGAATAGTCATATTCCATAACTATAATGCGCGCTGCGAGGGTTCCGATGTGACGTCTTATGTTCATGTCTGAACATTCTCCCCGGGGAAAAGTGACATCCAGTAGTTGCTGCGTTTGAATAAGTGTAAGCTATGTGGGAAGAGCGCTGCTCACCAACTTTACTTCGATGCAAAATCTCAGCACCTTATCATGGTTTATACGTGGTCGATCGTTGCTGTCAGATCCGCCGCCGCCGAGATAGTAGCACTGTATTTTCTTTCTCCAGGGGCGTCGTGGGCGTTGTTTGTCCGCCGCAAATATGCTGCCGCGTACTGGTACTCCCAACGGTCCTGTAACGTTTGCAGCTTCGTGGCCTTTTTTCCAATGACCACATCGAACTCGACAGCTTCCCCATCGCCAAGAGAGTGACATGCTTTTTTGGGATTATTCTTTGCAATAGCGCTCTGATGCACGAACAGTTCTTCATCAATGCCGTTCCGTTTGATGAACCCATAACCATTTTTTACATTGAACCACTTGACGGTTCCAGAGACTCTCGTCGTCATTGGTTTCTTGATTGGTGGTGCTTCGTGTTCATGCTTGAACATTCTCCCAGAGGGCATATACTGTTCTTGCCGACCATTTTACCATGCCATTTTACAATGCCTCGCAATATGCTTATCGAAGCAGACATAGCAGTGTCGTTGTTTTGTAATAAACTCCTTGCGGTCAGCTATCGTAGACTGCTTGAAGTCGTGGCAATGGGCTAGTTCGTGCCCGTTTTTCGAACAGAACGGGCATAGATTTCCTTTTGGTTGCGTCAGCTCTTCTTTGTCAACGGCGTTTTGAGCTGAGCCTGCTGAATGACAGATCGGTTCAACAAACTGCAGCACATCTTCCAGAGACTGTATTTGTCTGGATTTACGCACGTGTTGCTTATACAGTTTCAAGGCATCCATTGAAAATTGGCGCAGAAGTATTTGAGCAATAATACAATCTGCTTCTTGGCCAATATTTGCCTTTTGCCTTTATTATGTGAATACATTCTACAACTGTATCCATAAAATTCCGAATATCCTTTTCGGAATAAGGGTTTAATGGCTCCAAGTCCATCAATGTATTAAGCCGCTCAACGAAAATTGTTCTATTATTTTCGTAGCGCTTACATATTAGCTCCCATGCCGCTTCGTAGTTGGAAGCTGAGCCGATCAGCAGGTGGCTCACCACTGTTTTCGCCTCGCACTTGAGGCACGACCTCAGGTAGTTCATCTTTTTAGTATTGCTGATATCTGCCCTGTCGTGGATGACCTCGGTAAATAGCCCATAAAAATTAGGCCAATCCTTTGAATTGCCATCAAAATGTGGAAGCTCCACTCTTGGCAGCTCTGGTTTCTCTGCAGTAACTGCAGTTTGATGTTCGGCAACCTTTCTTTCTATTTTTCTGCACAAACAGAACGCCTCAGTTTGGGTTTCGCTGATATTTTCGTCACGCTGATAGTAGAATAGACCAAATTAACCAAAATCTACAAAATAAATTTAACGAAATTTGCAATTATGCTAAGAACTGGAGGGTCGGTTAGGTTGCACCGGTTGATCCCCGGGGGGAGTCACACATAGATTAAATAGTCCTTAGTGGTACCGGAACGTGCGGCTGGTGTACAATGCACGTTAGTCGTCGAGTATGCGCGTGTGCTTGGCGAATGACAGCAGCTTTTGAGGTGCCCTATCGGCTGCCTCTTCCAGTAAGGTAAGCCAGGGTTTTTCTAGATATTTGAGTCTCGATGTACAGAGGGCGGGGCAGCGGCAAATGAGGTGCTCTAGTCTCTCTGACGTCTGTCTCCCTACATTTCCTGCATTCGTCGTTGTTGGTAATGCCTAGCTTCTTTGCGTGAGTTGCTGTCAGGCAATGACCAGTGAGTATTCCCACCATAAGTCCGCAATCTTTTCTTGGGAGTTCCAGAATATACTGGGCTAGTTTGCTGTTAATTTTCTTGCACATAGTGCGAGCCGTCTTGCAGTTCGTTGTGGTGTACCACCTTCTATAAGATCTAACTGCAGCGTTCTCTTCTGATTTGTGGTTGATCGTCCTTAGAGGAATCTTCAGATCCTCAAGTGACGGTTGACTCGATCCGGCTCCTTCCTTTGCGAGCATAGCTTTTTCGTTTCCATCAATGCCCTGGTGGCTGGGTACCCAGAAGATGCACACCTCTTTCTGGGTGTTTAGTGCATCTAATGCGTCCCTGCTTGCCAGCACACTTTTGGAATTGATGCTGAATGCTTGCATGGATTTAATTGCCGCTTGACTGTCAATAAAGATATTTATTCGGTTCTGCTCTAGGGTGAGCGCTAATTCTGCAGCCTTCTTTATGGCGAATACCTCCGCTTGGAAGATGCTGCAGTGGTCTGGCAACTTATAGGACACCTCCGTGGGTGGGTCCATACAGTATATTGCGGACCCAACACCAGACTCCATTTTGGATCCGTCTGTGAATATTTTTGTCGCTTGTTGGTCCATGCCGATTTTCCAATCCTCTGGTCCCATTAGAGTGAGCGTTCTGGAGAAGTTGTTTACTGGGGTCATATAGTCTGTGCTATTGATTGTCACCCCTTCAACTTTACTGTGCCCGTAGTTTGCAAGGGCCATATTCCCTGCCGCACAAAGACGTTGCGCTGTCTTCTGCGCCAGCAGTTTGGCTTGAATATTTAAGGGGTGTACTCCAAGTATTGCGTCTAGAGCCTTGGTTGGAGTGGACCTTAAAGCCCCCGTTATGCACATCAATGCGCGTCGTTTTCCATTAATCGTAGGTATGTGGTCTTCTCTGTGGCTCTCCACCATACCAGAACTCCGTAGAGTAGCAATGGCCGCACGACTGTCTTAGTGATAGACCTCACGTGCTACTTAGCATCTTCTGGGATGCATAAAGTGCATTTGTGTCTTTCTTCACCCTTTCCTCAACATTGGGTTTCCAGCTCAGCTTGCTGTCCAGTGAGCGGAGTGGCGTTTATCGAAGGCGGAGTCCATCGCGGTACCTTATATCTCTTGGTGAAGAGAATTAGGTCCGTCTTGTCCGCGTTAATACTGAGCCCGGCTTCTGTAGCCCACCTCAGTATTTCTTTTAGCGTAATGTCCATGACCGAGCTGAGTGTCGTAGGACATTTGCCCACAATAATTATGGCTATGTCATCCGCATAGGCAGTTATCTTTGGGGCCTTTCGTTTAAATCTGTATAGTATGTCGTTTACCAATAGATTCCACAATAAGGGCGATAGTACTCCGCCTTGCGGCGTGCCTCTGTGCGCCTCTTTTGTCACTGTCGTGGTTCCCCATTCAGCTCGTATTCTTCTACAGCTCAGTAGGCTTTGTATCCATAAGTATGGTTGGCAAAATTCTATAGCTGAACCCTCCACGAGGGTGCCGACTGGTAATGGTACTATAGTGCCCTTTATGGGCGGTACCAGCTAAGATTTGGAGCTAGCTGCTTCCAACTTAGCTCCTGTATAGCTTGGTGGCTTGTTTGTCACTCCTTATCATGGCTATTAGGTAAAAAGGGCTGGATCAAGGTGTCACGCGACCCGTGCCGATGATCAACCTGGCTGGGGGCCCCTTTCAAAAATAGCCCAGTCGCAAACGGAGCATCCGGATACCTGGCGCCCTCCGGATTAACTAGCCTTACCCTGCGTATTGCGGATCTCTGCGCAAGTCGACCACCCTTTCTCCGCCACTCGTGGGACCTAGTATGTCTTCTTTAAATAAAAATCTTTTACAAAAAGAGTCCGGAACTCTCAAAAAACCGGAAAGGACCGAAGGTCCTTCTTTGGGGGCAAACGCAGTGGTCACTGGACCTGGCGTTGCCCCTACAATTAATAACCCAATTATTATGAGCTCGAGTACAGAGGTCACCGGACCGGTAGTCAGCTCCACACCGGCGAAGAAGCAGGCAACTGTGCCCAATCGCCCGTTGGCCATGTGCAAAGCGGAAGGCACCTCGAAGGCCCCTGTCACCCTGAGCAGTCAGCAAGGTGCTACCTTAAGCGTTTCTTTTTTCTCTCGGCCGGGTGCGGGGGGAGCTAGAGAGGCCCTCCACATGGATAGTTCCGCTATTTTTTGAAAGCTCAACCGCTTAATATGATTAAGAAGTGCAGCGAGCAGTCCAAGTTTGGCAGTGCTGTTGTGAAGTTGAGTGCGTGGCTAATTTAAGGTCGTTATTTTTATTTAAATTATATATATCTATATATATAGGTCTATCCCTTTTTTTTGGAAGATTAAACAAGTGTATTTTAGTGAGCTCGTTTAAATTTATTCTTTTGGGGTGAAAATCGTGGAATCCAAAAGGTAATATGTCGAAGTAAAGGTTTACCGAAACTATAAGGTATTTCTGCGCGACGGATTATACACCACCGATTGCCTTGATTTTGGATTTACAACGACAATTCGCACACCAATATCATCAGCAACAACAACTGCGCCAGCAAATTCAAACGACGCACAGTGGCACGGCAGCCGCAAAAACGTTGCAAAAATCGATTTTGCGATGAAATCATTTTGTAAAAGTAAGACTTTCATCTGATTTAGAATTTCCCAGGGATCAAAAAAATAAAATTTTTATTCAACTCGGATAAAAAGTTTAGTTGCTACAGCCGCTCAAAGTGTAGTATATTTTGAACTTTGAAAAAATCGGAATTTATTTAATAAAAGTGCGTGTTTAAGACCGTTTTGTAAAAAAACTACGAAACAAATCCCTATTTTCTTGGTTTCTATTAAAAGATATATGAAATTTAAACATAATATGGAAAAAAAAGACCTCGTATCTTTTCTGGTTTTTTCAATATTTCCGTTTACCTGAACCACTATATTTGGACCACTTCTTCAACTTTGGAAGAAAATATTTTATATATTAAATTTTATTATTTTTTTGTTTTAACATAAATACGTTTGTTATCAATTTATTTACCTGCTCTATAAATATTGTCAGCCTGAATTTGTATGTTTGGCTGTAAGGCCAGTAAAGGCCCTGAAACCCAACTCCAAAATATGCTGACGCTGGTATAAGAAGAAGAACGAGCAGTAAATGCAGCCACTAGATTTAGATCTGATTGCTTATATTTTCACTTTGCAACAAAATAAAGCCTACCTGTGACATTTAAAAAAAAGGGATTAATCATCCCAATTTTTTTTTTTGTTTTTCCAGGTAGTTTTAAAACATTTAATGTTATTTAATTTGTACCTGTTATACGTTCTCTGGATATAGGCTTAAAATTTTTATATATTTCCTAAAAATTTAAAAAAAATAATTTTTTTTTTTTTTTTTTAAAAAAAAAAAATTGAACGTATTTTAAAATATAATTCGCAAGCAAGTGTAACGATGTCTTTGGAAAACGTAAAATTATTTGAGTTGTTCAGAAACTCCAAAAGCGCGAATGAATTCGTTTCGGCCATCAGAAAAGAACTTAACGTTAAGGAAGGAAATATGGAAAAGTTTGATACCTTAAAAGGCAAACTTAATCTAGCAACACGAAAACTGGCTTAAAGGACTAACCCTTATTGAAAATTTCTCAGAAGAATCTCAGACGTCTACGCACCGAAACAGAGGAAGACCTACAAAATGTTTGGACGAGTGTTCAAATTTTACTCGAAAGAGAAAACTTGCCGATGCCACAGTCGATGTAGCCACGGATTATCTATCGGAGGCTCTATCAATAAAGTACAGGAGGGACGATGAAAAGCGGTTGCCGATGCAAGCCCTTTGCGACTTAAAAGGATAAAGGAAAGCATCCCCACACCACAAAATTCGCTACCAATGGAGTATAGCGCTGAAGAGGCTTTGGCGTTGTTTATGGATTTGAATCTGTCTAAGGGAAAATATTTATTATTACGGGATTCTTCCTGGATACAATAAAATTGGATCGGCTAAACAGAGCGCAGTACCGCAACCCACTATAGTGACGGATGTCTCAGCAGAGGTTAAACTTCAAGATCTAATGGATCACACTGCAAAACGTCTCATTAAAAGCTTACCTGAAAATGAGACGGAGACTCTTCCACAAAGTCTCACTTTAATCAGCAAATGGGGCTGCGATGGATCTTCTGGCCAAAGTGCCTACAAGCAACAAATAGCCACAGATGATGAAGGTGTTACAGATGCAAACATGTTCATGGCTTCTGTTGTCCCTCTACGACTAAAAAGTGAAGCATTGGAATTTGGGAAAAGCCCGCGCCCTTCATCTGTTCATTATTGTTGTCCGATATTGTTCAAATACGCCAAAGAATCTTCGGAAATAATCAAGTCTACAGTAGCTGATATTAAGAAGCAGATTAAAGATATAAGGCCTGCATTATTACAAATCAAGGAAGGAATAACCATTGCTGTGAAATATGAATTTTTCCTAACAATGGTAGACGGCAAGATTCTCAACGAACTCACAAACACCAAATCGACCTTGGCATGCGCTTTTTGTAAAAAAAACACAAAAGGATTTTCAAAATTTGGATAATTCCTTAATTGAAGAGGGAAATCTGGAATTTGGTATTTCACCATTGCATGCCAGAATTAGATGCATGGAGTTTATTTTGAAGCTTGCATATACTCTTCCGCAAGTTAACGAATCCTTTGAAGACAACACACCAGACAAAGAAAAAACAAAATTTCAGGAAAAGCAAAATTCAAGAAGATTTTCTGGAGTAGATGATGAAATAATCAAAAGATTGGGTGTTATTTTGAATACTCTGAACTGTAAGGAAAAAATTAACGGCAGCAAATTTGGTGAATATGCCACCAAGACTGCAGAGCTGTTAATGGAAAAATATCCAGGAAAAAAACTGACTCCCACGCTTCACAAAGTTTTGGCACATGGCCAAACTATTGAATTGAATATCATTGCCTACCCATTGAGATGTCAGAAGAAGCCCAGGAATCGAGAAACAAGGATTATAAAAAAATCAGAGCCATGAATACATGCAAAATATCACGATCAAGGGAAAACGAGGATCTTTTTAATATGTTAGCAGCCTCTTGAGATGCACTAGTTGCATCCCTTATACAAGTGAGATCAAATACAGAATTAACAAGTAGTTATTCAAAAGAAATGTTAAATCTTTTAGATATTCCTTCAAATGTAAATGTGGATGATTATTTTACAAAAAACTACTGATAAAATAAATTATGTAACAAATTATAATAAAAAAGCATTGTTAAATTAAACTTTCAACTACAATTTATTTCATTAAAATTTGTCTATTGGTTTAGAAAATATGATTTTTGCAACGTTTTTTCGGCTTCCGTGCCACTGTGCGTCGGTAAGCCTGGAGCTCCATGGCAAACCGATAAGAATGGCATCGGCGTATCTGGCCTTTGACATTATGGATCCACTTCCGGATCTCAAGCTACAGGAACTGATCAGAAACAGCGATGACCTGGGCATTGGTCTATTGATTGGTTGCGATGCTAATGCTCACCATGGACAATGGGGGAGCTCCAACACAAACGAGAGGGGTGAGTAACTTTTTGAATATCTTCTCTACATAAATTTACTTATCTGTAATAGAGGTAATGACCCAACATTTATAATTAGAGACAGAGAAGAGGTCATTGACCTAACTTTAATCTCTAATCTCATATATTACCAAGTCATAAGCTGGAGAGTCTCTAAAGAGCACTCTTTTTCAGATCATAGGTATATTGAGACGTTATTATCCATATCCACTCCAACTCCAGTAACGTTCAGAAATCCACGCAGAACCAACTGGAAGTCTTATAAAATAAAACTGTCGAATGCCCTTTCGACCCCACCTAGGATGACTCTCTCCTCAAAGGAGGATCTTGAGCATCTTATTAAAACTTTCACAGATGCGTGCATAGAATCTTACAAATCATCGTGTCCGATAAGCAAGCCAAGGGGCAAAAGGAAACCACCATGGTGGAGACCTGAAACAGATACGCTCAGGGCAAGCTGTCGGACACTCTTCAACAAAGCAAAAAGATTAAATTGTGAGCAAAGCTGGCTGGAGTACAAACAAAGCCTAGCTAGCTATAAAAAATTAATAAGGCGGGCAAAGCGGGATGAGTGCAGGAAATTCTGCTCCGAAGTCGAGTCCTCATCAGAAGTGGCAAGACTTCGAAAAGTGCTCTCAAAAGCACCCACAAACTTAGAGTATCTTAAGAGGCGGGATGACTCCTGGACAGACTCCAGTGAGGAGTCTCTAAAGCTACTTCTGGGTAGCAATTTAGATACACCATCGTGTATTCCTTCCTATCTCCCAGTACATGTTCTAAATGGGATAATAACAGAGTCCAACATTGAATGGGCTGTTAACAGTTTCGAACCCTACAAACCTCCAGGCCCTGACGGGTTAATACCCGCCCAGCTGCAGAATGGGAGAAACCTGGTAGTCTCGTGGCTAAAAGCCATTTTCATCAAAATCACTGCGTTAGGTCAAATACCTTCTTCTTGGCTAACGTCCAGAGTGGTATTTATTCCCAAGGCGGGTAAAGCCTCACATACGGTCCCCAAAGACCTCAGACCCATAAGCTTGTCATCTTTTCTGTTAAAAACTCTGGAAAGGCTGATAGGGTTATACCTAAGAACGTCTATCGACCCAAAGTTATTATCGGGGTCGCAACACGCGAACAGCAAGGGCAAATCGACAGAAACAGCACTTCATTCTGTCATAACAAATATAGAAAAATCCTTACACTATAAGGAATATACTCTCGCTGCCTTTTTGGATATAGAAGGCGCTTTCAACAACATCGTCCCGAATGCAATAAACGATGCACTGCGGCACCTAGGGGTGGATGAGCGGCTAGTGAGATTGATTAGCCAACTGCTGCTGTGCAGAACGCTGACATCTTCACTTGGTACATCCACTCTCTGTAGGTACGTGAGCAGAGGCACTCCACAAGGGGGGGGTACTATCACCTCTTCTATGAAACATGGCAGTCAACATGATGCTATGTCGCATAGGAAAATTTCCACAGACCCTCTGTGACCGTATGACAGTACAGCTCAAAGAACTGTCACTGTGGGCACTTGAAAGTGGGTTAAGCGTTAACCCAAATAAAACTGAGCTTATATTATTTTCGAAGAAATGCAAGCTCCCAAATCTTTCTCCTCCGAGACTAAACGATTCAGTCATGTCATTTAGTGATACTGCAAGATACTTGGGGCTAGTACTGGACAGGAAACTTAGCTGGAACCAAAATATTTCAGAAAGAGTCCAGAAGGCTAATACACCACTTTTTGCCTGCAAAAAAACAATAGGACTTAGATGGGGCATGTCCCCCCAAGTGGTTCGATGGCTATACCATAGTGAGACCCAAAATGCTGTACGGGGTTTCTACGTGGTGGCCAGCCCTTACCATAAAGCAAAGCTTAAAGCACTAAATAAGGTGCAAAGAATGGCACAACTATGTATCACAGGTGCCGTTAGAACTACTTCAAGTGAGGCACTAAATGCCATCACCAATACTCTCTAATCCTTCTAGTGGCAAAGAATTAGCTACCTTAACAGCGAGATGCCTAAAGGATGCTCAAGCTGGGCAGTCTTACGTTATGGGCACTCGTCCATTCTTGTGAAGACACTATTGTGTCAGCTACCGATTACTGTATCCCTCAGGAGCACACATCAACCCTTTTTACTACCATTATACCTTCAAAAGAATCGTGGATAGGAAATCAGCCGGGTCAAAAAGACTCCAGTAGTTTCTTCACGGACGGCTCCAAACTCAACAATCAAGTTGGGGGAAAGGTTTTCTCAGAAAAACTAAATATCAGGCAGTCCTTCCGGCTCCCGGATCACTGTAGTGTTTTCCAGGCAGAAGTCCTTACTATCAACGAGGCTTTAATCTGCTTACGCAACGCCAGCCCAGACAACAGGGTAATAAACATTTACTCAGATAGTCAGGCAGCTATTAAGTCACTTCGTTCGTTATCCTCAAATGCGACGACAGTCAACAACTGCCAAACGCTCCCAAGGCGTATTCCTTGTGGTGTAGGGCTTTTTCTATGGTGGCTACTTAAGAATGCAGCGCTGTTTCCACCGATTTCTCTTTAGTGTAGGCGTGCTGGTTGGATTCTACAAGTTGGTTCATGCCTTGTCATATATGTAGATCCAGAAGTTTCTCTAGAGTTTTGAGCAGGAATGAGGTAAGGCTTATTGGCCGGTAATCTTTCGGCTGCACGTGACTGCATTTCCCTGCCTTTGGCAAGAACACAACTCGTGCTGTCCTCCAGGAAACCGGAACGTGTCCGTATCTCAAGCATGCTTTGAATATCGTACCCAGCCATGGCGTAACTTTGTCTTTAGCCTTCTGTAGCATGGCCGGAATTACACCATCAAGGCCAGGGGATTTATAACTCGCGAAGGAGTCTAAGTCCCACTGGATTTTGAGTAGTGTGATAACGTTCCCAGGTACGTTAGCCTGTTACCTGAAGCAATTTTTTAGCGAGTCGGCTGTGAGGGTATCCGTGCATCCAGGGAAGTGCTCGCCTAGCAGAGCGTCAGTCGCTTCCTTGCTGCTTTTGGTCCAATGTCCCTCATTCGTTTTCAGTTGACTCTGTATGGCGGGTTGACTCGAGAGTAGCTTCCTGAGTCTTGCGGTTTCTGTGACCTTCTCTATGCCGGAGCAGAAGGATCTCCAGGAGTCTCTCTTGGCTAGCCGGACTTGTTTTTTGAAGTCACGGAGTCTTGCCCTGTACTCGTCCCATACAATATCATCATCCGCTTGCTTTGCCAGTTTGAAGATATCTTGTAGGTCAGTACGTTGTTCTTTCAGTCGCGGATTCCACCAGGGTGGCCTGTGTCTCCTTCTGTTGACTGTCGTTTTGCAAGACGCGTTGAACGCCTTTGTTAGCTTAAGACAGAGAGTCTCTACGGACTTCTCAATGTCCTCTATCGATAGTATTGCTAGTGGTGGTGGGAGTTTCCTTGCCACCTTGTCTTTGAACATCTCCCAGTTGGTGTTCCGGGGGTTCTTGTACTCACTTATAGTCACTACACACGTAAACCTCGCCTTAAATTGGATGTACTTGTGGTCAGAGAAGGAGTGTTTGCTAAGAACTTTCCATTCTGTGACCGCAGTGTTCATACCAAGCGAAAGAGTTAGGTCAATGACACTAGATGAGGTAGGGCCCACATAGGTGGGTTCCTCCCCCCTGTTGGTGATACTTAAATTATACCCTAGTATGAAGTCTAGCAGTGACTCACCTCTCTCGTTGACGTCCCTGCATCCCCATACTGTATGATGGGCGTTTGCGTCAGCGCCGATTACCAGGGGTTGCCTCTTCCGGCTCACCTACTGGACCAGACGCTCCGTCTCTTCCGTTGGTGCCTCCCTGTCGTGCGCCAAGTAGCAGGATGCCATTAAGAGTGGCTCATCCTTTACGCCCTCGAGCGCTACCGCCGTGAGGTCGTCAGTACTGCAATTAGACATAAGGTAAGCATAGATGCCCTTTCTTACCAGAATTGCAGTTCTTGCTTTACTTACGGTTGTCGGGTAGAAAGTACTATAGTTGTTTGACTTTAGTACAGAGACCTTGTTACCTTGTTACGAGCTATCCAAGGCTCCTGGACTAAAGCCACTTCGACGGACCCCTCCTCCAGGGTTATGAGGACGCCGACGCCAACTTACTTTTGTGGAGATTGAGCTGCAGGATCCTCAGCTGCATGGCTGTGTTCTGGTTCGTTCAGCTCCGATGGGGCGACTACCAGGGTCGTGTCACCATCGTCCTCCGATTCGTCGATATCGAGGCCGTGGGCAGCTTCAGTGATGGCTGCCACGCCAAGGTCCTTTTCGACCTCACCAGCCGCAAGCGTGTTCGTGTTTTCGTCATTCGGGTGGCGCTTTTTGAGACGAAGGTACACGTTACCCACGCCCCACGCCATTTTCCCGAGCCTTGGGGAGACCTCCTTATTATTTGGAGTACCATCTGCTGACCCTACTCGTCCGGCTTACCCGCTTGTAGCACCACCCAGTCCTTGGTTGGCACGTCAGGATTCTGCCACTTAAACAATTAAAGTGCGTGCTCCGTTGGGACCGCTCTCGGGAAGAGTACCTTCGTCTTCGGTACCGACGGAATCAGCGTTCTGTCGACTACTTCCAGCTTGGCCCCCTCCCAGGTAGCGTCCATCTTGGCCACAGTGTCGGTGACCCACTTCAGGGTAAGGTCATCCTTGCAGCTCAAGATCTTGACCCCACTGAGCCACCCAGCGCCGTCGGACGTGGTGGGCTGAGCCTCTGGATCCTCCATCCGTAGGAAGAGAGCATCCAGGAGCTTCAGCTCCACCACCTTCCACTGCTCGGGTGTCATTTTGCCGTTGGGGTCACTGCGGTCGATGAGGGCGATGATCAAGTGTCGTCGTGCCTCATCGCTCGCCGTTCCCTTTTTCGGCAGTGGCTTCTTTGGTGGCTTATGGTCAGTCTTATGGGGGGCCGTTTTCTCACTGGCACATCCACCTTTTCTTGGTCAGCCGAGCGCTGCCTTTTAGTAAGCAACAGCTCTTCGACCTTGTTGGCAAATTGGCTGCTAGTGGCCTTCATTGCCGGTCTGCTTTCGTAGTATTTACGGCCGTCTTCGATCTTTTGTTCGGCCCAGTCCAGCTTCTTTCTCTCCTCAGGGGTGAGATTCTTACTGCTACTGAGCCGAGCTCTGATCTTCAGAGCGGCATTATACTGGGCTATAGCCTTCAAGCCCTCTCTTTTCCTATTGGGCCCGTCCCTACAGGGGAGCGCAGGAGCTCTTCCTCAGCCTCAGCGCTAATTGAGCCTTGTGGCTCGCAGTCTTGTGGCTCGCAGTCTTAGCGCTGTTGTTGTTGTTGTTGTTGGTAACGAGTACGGTAGTGAAAAGTTGGTTGGTTGTCGTGCCTGTGTAAGACACTTTTCGTTTTCCACTACCGCACTCGGGGTTTGGCAATCCTTGGGCAGGAATAGTATTCCTGCGTCGACTCCAGGACGAAGACCCGATTGCCGTGGGAGTCGTTGTTGTTGTTGTTGTGGCAGTAGCTGTCCTGGCCTGCTCCAACCAGTACAGAGGTGGTGTGACCGCTGGCGACACGCAGAGGGGTGTTAATCCCTCCGTGCCCGCCGGTGGTAGCAGTCACGCATTCCACCGACGTTTGGGCTGACATCCCAGCCCGAGTTGAATTTAGTTAGAGAACTCCAGCGCGCGGGGGGTATTGGTTGATTTTGTTCTTGGGAACCACCCCAAAGCATTTTATGCCTTGCTGCCAGGCACCTCTGGCCATGGCTCCAACATAGCAGTACCAGACTTGGAAATGCGGATACTGCTGCGCTGTTGCCTCAGCTAGACCGGGCACTGGCCCGCGCATCGATGGAGAACAGTGCCTGACTCTGGTGCTCGAGCCAGTGCACAGTCCATTGCCCAGCCGGCACCCTCTTGGAGGGTTCAGCCAGCCTAAGAACTGGAAGCTTAAAACTAATTACGACAAATGCGAAACAATTTTATTTAGACCTCCTGTCAAAAAATGCAACAACAACATACATCAAAACTGGAAAAAATTTCAGATAAACTCGAGCACTACCAATTCAATAATCCCGAAGAAGACCTCAGTGCTGTATCTAGGAATAAATATTGATCAATTTTTATATTATAATAATCATGTTAATATGAAACTTACCAAAGCAAGAAAAGCTTTTTTAATGTATATATCTCTTTTTTATTCAAAATACCTAAATAAATAAGTGTTTCAGGCACTTATTCGTCCGATATTGACATATGGTTGTCCAATATGGTTCAATATTTCTCCGTCCTATATGGAAAGAATTCGGGTTCTTGTAAGAAAATGTCTTAGAGTATGACCTCCCTGTTAAAGACTCCTCAGAGTGAATATAAAAAATTGTACTCTAACAAAAAGATCTACAACTCCGCAGATATAATAAGAATTGATAATTTTATAATTAAGTTAATAAGGAATCATATTCAAAAAGTTTTGATTGCTCCATTAATAACACTAGTCGACAAATTTAACATTTTTTTTTCTCCAGAGAAGAGACTTATATTTTATGTTAGGGTAATGTTTCAGCGTTAAAAAACCGTTTTTTTTTTTTTCCTCCCATAGCTTGTTTTTTTTTTATGGCTATTTTAGTGAAAAATGCCATTTTTCAAAATGCGCTTGCACATATGAGGTCATAAAAACTATACTAATTCGAATTTTTTCATTATTATTTTTTTTTTCAAAAGAAGAGAGTTCCACCTTTCCAAAATGCCCCAAATCATAAAAATTGAAAACCTTAAGAAAAAACTACAGCCGAAAGTGTGTGCCCAAAACCCCAAAAAACACAACATTTTGGTGACTTTTTCTACAAATATTGCTATTTCTTTCAGAAAAACTCTTTGGCACTTAAAAAGTTAGCTATTTAATATTATTGGTCTGAATATGTTGATGCGATTTCTATATAATTTCGTGTTTTTATGTCAAAAAATGATTGACTTATTGAACTTTTAGTGAAAACGAAAAAAAATCATTTTTTTCGAACGATTTTTTTTTTTGTCACTTTCAACTGCACTTAACCTTTTAAAAGTGATTCCCTTTTCTATATTTTAATTTGTTATAGAAAGTAGGAGTAAGTACCTTTCAAATAAGCCCTTTTTCGAGATATTCGAACGGCCCATTGAGCGCCAGTAGCTGAGTATATCACTATAAGTATTCGTAAAATCATGATTTCACCCAAAAAAATATGACATTTTTTGTTTATAATGGTGCTTTAACAAAACATTAATTGGGAATTTACAGTATTATTTTATATTTCATATAACGGTAACAAATTTATCAACAACAATCTTTAAAAAATTAAAAAAATTTTAAAAAATATCTATAAATGCATATTCGTTTTCATCCTTTTGAATTTTCATCTGATTCTCGAATCAAAAACCAGCAATATTCACCCAACATTTTTTCCGTGAAACGACCACTGAATCGATCTTCCATATTTTTGATGTCCTGGTGAAATCTTTCACCGTGTTGGTCACTCATCGCACCCAAATTTTCTTGAAAATGTTGAAAATGCGATTTCAAAAATGCATTTTCAGACTTAATGTTGAGCCAATTTTTTCATACCAATGAAGCATTTCATCAACAATAAACTTAGCATTTGGGCTTTTTTGATTCCCAAGAAATTTTTCTACCACTTCCTGAAAAGAGTTCCACGCTTGCATTTGATCAGGTGCCAACGTTTCTCTAAATTCGTTGCTTTTCATTGTTTTTCGAATTTGAGGACCAACAAATATTCCTTCCTTGACTTTTACCTTGCTTAATTTAGGGAACTCGTTTTCTAGGTAAGCGATTGCCAAATCATTTCACCGTCGACTAGTGTAATTTAATAAAAGCTCTTTATCATGATTATATAAAGTTTACATTACAAATGGGATTTGTACTTCCTGAAGCCTTTTTCTTCTTAGATAAAAGTGGTCTAGTTCAGAAAAATTTGGGCAACCCTATATTGTATCACTCGTTTAGAAGAGCTAATATAAAAAGTTTAAATACTGAAACTATAGGAACGTATGAAGTTAGATTTGATCAGTCGTTATCTCTAAGGGACTTCAAGATCTATAAAAAATGTGTTTGTAAACATTGGTGGCTTAATAATAATGATCCCTTAGAAATAAGTGTAAATAATAATAGTACATAGTTTTGTTTTTTTTTTTTTTATATTTAAGTATTAGGTTAATGAAATATTTAAGTTATGTTTTTAGACTTTTTCATTATGTTTTAAAAAATATGAAAACTGTTGTACATCACATTTAGTTTTAAATTATTACGAAAAAATACCTAAAAGAAACTAATTATGCATGAAGTACTTGAGCGATCATGTAGGGTCCATTGGTACAAACTATTTTAAAATTGTTTAACTATTGTTTATTATAGTTTCTAATTTAGATATAATAAAATTAAATAAACATACTTTAAAAAAAAAAAAAGTGATGGTGATACGACATCGGTGAGTCTGGAGCTACAGAACAAACCGATACGCATAGCGTCGGCTTATATGGCCCACGACATCCTGAACCCACTCCCGATCATAAACTGCAAAAACTGGTCAAGAACAGTGACGATCTGGGCACTGGCTTGTTGATTGGCTGCGACGCAAATGCTCATCATAGCCAATGGGGAGCTCCAACACAAATGTGAGGGTGAGTTACTTTTTGAATATCTTCTTTCCACAAACCCATTAATTTGCAACCGGGGAAATGACCCAACTTTTATTATCAGAGATAGAGAAGAAGTCATTGACCTAACCCTAATCTCGCATATTCTTTTGACCAAGTCATAAATTGGGAAGTCTCGAGAGAGCACTCTTTTCAGACCACAGATATATTGAGACGAAATTATCTGTCTCTACTCCAGTCCCTGTAAAGTTCAATAATCCCCGTAGAACAAACTGGAAATCTTTTAAAACAAAACTGGTGGAAGCCCTTCCGACCCTCCCTTAGATTACTCCACGCGGTAAGGAGAAACTGGAGTATCTCATTAAAACTTTCATCGAAACTCACAATGAGCCAATTGTGTTCCGTCCAAACGAGATCGTCAACATCATGTCATATCTCAAACCAAAAAAGGCACCATGTTGGAACCTCATAACCCCAAAAATGATTATCGAGCTTCCGTACTGTGCTGTTTTTAGCATCTGTCACCTCTTCAAAGCGATGACAAGACTTGGTTACTTCCCAGAGAAATGGAAAAAATCGATTATAACAATGATACCAAAACCTGGAAAAGACCATACTGTTCCTTCTTCTTATAGGCCTATAAACCTATCTTGTCTATCAAAGCTGTTCGAAAAATGTGTCCTTAGAACACACAACATAATTCCGGCTCAACAATTCGGATTTCGTGAGAAACATGGAGCCATTGAACAAGTTAACCGCATAAAAAAGATATACGGAATGCTTTTGAACGAAGAGAATACTGTAGTGCAATATTTCTGGACGTGTCTCAAGCATTCGGCCGAGTTCGGTTAGATGACCTGATGTATAAAATCAAAACTATGCTTCCAAATAACAGTCACAAGCTACTTGCATCATATCTTTACAAAAGAGTATTTGCAGTGAGATGCTATACTTCTACTTTTGCTGACGATACCGCGATTCTCAGTCGTTCCAAGTGTCCAATCCTTGCAACAACGCAATTATCTCTTCATCTGTTGGTTTTGGAGAAGTGGAATCAGACTGGCGAATTCAAATCAAAGAAAACAAATGCAAGCATGTTACGTTTACTTTGAATAGGAAAGATTGTCCTCCACTTAGAATGAACAATACGCTAATACCGCAAGCAAAAGAAGTAATGTATCTTGGAGTCCACCATGTCTTACTTGGAGAAGGCACATAGAAGCTAAGAGAACGCAACCAAAGCTAAAGGCCAACAACCTTCATTGGCTTATAAACGCACGTTCTCCCCTTAGTTTGGACTACAAAGTCCTACTCTATAAGTCCGTTTTGAAACTCATCTGGACTTATACGTCCCAACTATGGGGGAACGCTAGCAGCAGCAACATTGACATTATCCACTGAGCTCAATCAAAGATTCTAAGAACCATCACTGGGGCACCGTGGTACGTTCGAAATGAAAATATTCATAGAGACCTGAAACCTGTTAAAGAAGAGATAGAAAAACAAATGGCTAAATATTACATGAAATTATCCTCACACCCTAATCATCTCGCAAGAGAATTAACTCGGCTATGCAGCCGGTCTCGTCTTCGACGCAATGACCTCCCAACCCAGCTATAGTTACTTAGGGCCATAAAATTAAAAAAAAATCTAAAACAGGGATGTCCAAACACTGCTTATGGAAGAGCAAAAACCAATACATATAATAAAAGATGGCATACGTTAAAGTCGGGCGCAGACGACTTTGGGATACCCTGTACCACCACATTGCAATTAAGTCCGACACATTGCTTAAAACCTCCAAAAGATATTTTATTCGGCAAATTTGGCTACGATATTTTCATAAAAAAAAGAAATCATATATATTTAGTCAACCGACTTCTCTAGTCACTATGATCATAATTTAGGTAACTTTGGGGGTCTCCGACGTCTCCTTCAGTACGTTACATACATTTTCGGCTTGCACAAACACAATATACCCTTTGTACCATACAGTACAGGGCAGGGATGTCCAAACACTGCTTATGGAAGAGCAAAAACCAATACATATAAAGAAAACCACTAACACATTTAAAGTAAACAGTTATTACGGTTTATTGAGTGCACTGAAAGAAATTGTATGCACATTCTTATAAGAGTGGTAAAAAATAGTGAAAAAAGTTATGGTACATATATTTATAAAGAACTTAAAAATTGGTCAATATCTATATTTATTTTAGTTAATGCTAGTTTTAATAATGCCTCTAAATGTACGTTCGTTAATCAACTTCTCCATTTAAAAAAATTAATTTTAAGCTTGTAAACGCACATTCACAAATATATCGACCCCTTTGCGCGAAATTATCGTATGTTACAAAAACCAAATTTTACTACTTTTTCTACTTTTCTCTGCTTTCGCTTGCAATATCAAAATGAAAACTTACACGTGCTTAGATAATTACCTAATATAACTACACCTAAAAGTATTCCGGTGAAAAAGTTCAAGTTTTCCGAGAAAAACGTATTTTTTGGCATATACGATAATTTCGCTCACAACATTTCGTGGATGCGTGTGTAGAAAATGGCACTTACGATATCATTTGTCAATGTTAGAAATAAATTGAAACAAAGATTTATTTGTGGTTTTATGTATTTGTTCATTATTTTTTAACTTAGAATGGTAAAAAGTAATAAAAAATGTAATCAATATTTAACAGAATCATGAATTCATTAAAAAAAAAACTTAAAAAAACCAGTAATAATAATAAGTGAGTTAATTTCGTCGCTTTCATTTAACACGTCTTTCTCGCGTACAGAATATTTTAAATTTAAATACTCATTGTGGTATTTTGACGGTATGCTTTTTTTTAAACATAAATTTTTCAAATCATTGAATTTTTGCAAAGAGATACACAAAGGTGAATTGTACAACTTTTGTAACTTAAAGGTAAAATCAAAGTTATTTATAGATTTTTTAGTCGAATTTTCGGAATATCCGTAAATGAGTTCAATTGATTTTGATTTTTTGTCTCATAAAGCTATGCGAACTTTATTTATGTTTAGTTTAACTTTGTTTGATAGTAACAGATCTGCAAAGGACTTCCAGTTTTCAAACTCTGAGTGGCCTATTTCAACACAGTTGTACTGCGATGGATTAGTACGTGCATTGCGAATAATTGTGGGCCATTCACTTGGCGCCCAAATGGTACGCCTGCGTACAAATGATTTAATTGTTCTATGCACAGAATCAACTGGCATCATTGTATGACCGGGAAGTAAATATGTTATTTTAATTTTTTCAACGAAGCTTGAAAAATTTAAAAAATGTGTCAGCATAGCTAATACAGCCTTGATGCGGTTTTGACCAGTGCAACTGTCGCAATATTAAATACTTTTACAGGGCTGTGCAAATTTCATTGCAGCCTCGCTTACCATAACGCTCACCCCACAAATAACAATAGCCATTTCTAGTGCCGTTTTCATAAACGCTGAAATTGTAGTACTTGCGTGAGTAAAAAAGGGTTATATTATTTCTGAACGGAGTATTCAAAACTTTTTGCAAATCGAAGCTGGCGCAAACAAAACAAGAAACATTTTTGCTTTCATTTTGATCTCTTGAAAAATTAGCCTTGGCCTCATCTTTGTCTCTTATATGCATCCTATACTCATCGGAATTTTCCAAACGTTTTTTTTCCTCTTCATCAAGATGTTTAATATTTTCGCACTTAGTGCACTTATCTTTTTTTGGTAAATGAGTACCTATATTAAAATCTTTTTGAAAAACCTGTCTGAAAACCCAATTCGACACAATGCAGTTGCTGAGGTTCTTATCGTTCATATATTGAGTGTAGCACCTATAAAGGGTTTGCTTATTTCGAAATTCTTGTGACAAATAAACTTTAGTACTTTTGGCTCTACAATAATGTGACGGCACAGCTGGAAGTTTTTCAAGATATTGTTTTAGAAGCTTAATGTTTTGCTCATCTGTTTTATTATGATGCCGAACCTTAACTTTTGGCTGAGCATAATTATTTTCCCTTAAAAGATATCTTAACATCATTTGAGAAATATTTAAAGTTGCCAGCATGAATTTTTGACAAACTTCAAAAACGATCAATTTGTGAGTAAAATTATATTCAAAAGAATTGTTTCGTCTACAATCTCCTCCTTTGACAGCAGCTCTCCTTCGTTGAATTTGTTTTTGTTTTATACAAGAAAGCAGCCACATTCTTCTTTTTGCTTTTGACATTCCCCAATAATGTTCATTTAAATGTTCACGAGATGTCTCGGAGAGACGACAACATTCACCGTGGCACATCTTATTAAGGCACGGATTAGGTAAAACTTTCTGTTTAATGTCTTCCTTTGATTTAACAGCCAGAGGTTTTTTGTAGACCCGTTTACCGACACAGTTTTCATTTTCAAATAAGCATAGCATTATTATTATACCCTGTACCGTATGGTACAAAGGGTATATTGTGTTTGTGCAAGCCGAAAATGTATGTAACGTACAGAAGGAGTCGTCGGAGACCCCCCAAAGTTACCTAAAGTATGATCAGTGTGACTCGAGAAGTCGATATACCCATGTCCGTCTGTCCGTCTGTCCGTATGAACGCCTAGATCTCAGAGATGGTAAGAGCTAGAGCAACCAAACTTTCAGATAAGATCCCTTGTTAATCCATAGGAGACAAGTTTATTTTATTTTTTTGACATCGGGATTACATAATATAGCTCCCATAGGGACGTTTAAGAGGACCTCGAAAAAAAGCAAAAGTTTTAGATTGATAATTCGTTTGTTTATGAAGATATCATAACCAAACCGAAAGTTTTTTAGAGACCCCCAGCACTGTACCAAATTTTATAAAAATCGGTCGATCGGTCGAAAAAATGTTTCTTGTACAAAATTCGTTGTGTTTCGTTTGTTTGTGAAGATACCGTAACCAAATTTGGCATCAAGAAGTTTTTTAGAGCTCCCAAGCACTGTAGCAAATTTGATCAAAATCGGTTGACTATATCATATAGCTCCCATAGGACTAATCGGTCAAAAAATCGTTTTTTCTACAAAATTCGTTGCGTTACGTTTGTTTGTAAAGATATTGTTAGCAAATTTGGCATTAAGAAGTTTTTTAGAGTACCCAATCAGTGTACTTAATTTGATCAAATCGGTTGACTATATCATATAGTCCCCATAGGACCGATCGGTCAAAAAAATTGTTTGGTGCAAAATTCGACTGATTTCTGTTTGTTTATGAAAATATCGTAACCAAATTGGCCGAATAAAATATCTTTTGGAGGTTTTAAGCAATTTTTCGGACTTGATTGCAATGTGGTGGTACAGGGTATCCCAAAGTCGTCTGCGCCCGACTTTAACGTACGCCATCTTTTTTTTTTTTTTTTTTTTTTTAAAACTGATTTTTTATTTAACTGATTACCTCAAACACATGATCCGAAAAAGAATGGATGCTAAATGCTTCTCTTCAGCTTTAATATAGCCTTTTCTGTAAAATTAACGGTAAAACGAATAGAGGCAAAAAGCAAAATAAAGCGAGCAATTCGCTTTACCTTATAATTCTAACTTATAAAGAAAAATGTAATACAGTCGAGGCGGTGCCCGACAGTGTAATACCCTGTACTTTTTTTTTCGAAAAAGTTTTATTCCTGCATATTCTTTCTATGAACTTTTCAATAGGAATATTTTATTTGTTGGTGCAAAACGATATTTATACCTATAAGTTCCGCAAATTTTAACCGATTTTGATGAAAATCGAAATTTGCGTCAAAGAAGTTATTTAAAGTATATGAGGAAAGTTTTAAGGGGATGTGTTGAGGGGTGTGGGAGAAAACACGATAAATCGATTGCGGGGGGTGGGGGGCCTGCATTGATAAAATTTTGATGTAGATTGGTTCATTAGAGCCACATGAATCAGCTTATCAAAAATTGTGATTCTAGTCCATTTGTTACTATAATTACGTAGAGTCAAATATTGACGCAATTTATAGGGAAGGGGTAGTGAAATTTGTACATTTTAGGCTGTAACTTTTGTTGTATTTGTCCGATATTGTTTATTTTTGACACACAGATGCATGCAACCACAATGCATTGTTCTGTTAAATATCAGACTAAAATATTAAACGGTGCAGTCAAAAACCGCGAAACTCTGCTACGGGGAAACGGGGAAAGATATGGACATGATTCAACAAACTTGATCTTCTCAGGAAATATGCGCATCAGCTGGTAAGGTTTCGTATCTCTAGCTCTTATAGTCTCCGAGATCTAGGTGTTCATACAGACAGCCGGACGGACAGACGGACAGACGGACGGACGGACAGACGGACATGGCTCAATCGCTACCCGAGGTTATGATAAGCATTTTGGTATAAAGGACTTGGGGTCTGCCACGCCTCCTTCTTGCCGTTACATACATTGCACAAATCTAGTATACCCTTTGTACCTATAGGTACAGGGTATAAAAATGTAGTAAATATTGCAACAATACAATAAAATCGCTCACAAGAAAAAATGGAGTGTAAAATACGATAAAGTATTCTGTCAATTTTTGGAGCAACGAAGTGGAATTCGCCTACAATATTTTGTCAGGTGACGTGTCCTTGAATGTAGAACAAAATTGCATCAAAAACTTAATTTCGAAAAAATTGGCATATACGATAATTTCGCGCAAAGGGGTCGATATGTGCTTCAAAAATAGATAAAATTTGCAAGGGATTTCCCGAAAAATATCTATTTACCACCGGATTTTACAAAAAATGTATATTTTATTCGTATGTTTTTACCTACAGCCACCTACTGTCTGTTATATACATTGCCTAAGTCTAGTATACCCTTTGTACCGAAAGGTACAGGGCCATAACTAGTTTTTGTTTGCAAGTAATGCCTTAAAAGTCCCATTTTACAAGTTTCCCAAAAAATAGCGAAAGAATCTCATACCGATTTTTGTGCGTGCATGCTCAAACGAAAAGCAACAACAAATTACATTGAAAACCTGTGGGCCAACAACAAATATACGCAAGGGTTGTTTTTGTGCACACGAGATCAGAGAGCAAAGAGAGTAACAGAGAGTAAGGGAGAGAACGCTCGAAATTGTTTTTGTTATTTGCATTGGCACTGGGTGATATACAGTTAGGGCAGTGCATGCACACGCGCATCGCTGCCTATGCCTAAGAGCCATTACAAAAACAAAAAGAGCCAGATGAGCAATGGGCCTGGACATCCCTGCACTAAAGCGACAGTTCTGAGAGCTGCGCTCCCAACGCCCACAGCAGCATTCGTGCCCAGAGCGGCTGCGCGCCCTCGCCAACTACAACAACAATATAGGATACAGTGTTTGTTTATGAACATATGATTATAAACGATCCCATCTAAAAGCAAGTAGCAAACATAGACATCTATATCTATATATTATTTTATATATCTATATCAGTGGTCGGCACAAAATACACTCACATTTTTTTTTTGCGTATGTATTGAAGTTTTCTCTGCCGCAGTGACGTATGCGTATACGTTGCTAAGCAACAGACACGCAGTTGATTGTGCGTGGCTTCGGCTCTTGTTGTTGTTGTTGACGTCGAGCAACGTCAGCGTCGCAATACGTCACTGCGGCAGAGAAAATTTCAGTACAAAAAGCACGCACACATGCATGCGTTTTGTGTATAACACATGACGTGTGTCGACGTCGCTAATCCCTATACACGCGTGCATAGGCCGTGCCGACCACTGATCTATATATATAAAAAGTTACATTTCCTTGGTGATCTTATAACTCAAGAACCGCCGAACCGATTGTCACAAAAATTTTAGAGTTCGTTCCCATCTATGAGGAGGTGGTTTGTGTGAAGTTTTTTTTTTCAATCGGTGCAGCCGTTCCAGAGTTATGAATTAATTAAATTTATAATTTTTTCTTGAAATAATTTTCAATGTTTTGCTTTTACATTCAAAACTTTGAATTAATTAAATTTATAATTTTTTCTTGAAATAATTTTCAATGTACTGTACTGCAAGAAACGTTTTCTTAAGCAATTGATTGCTGAAACAATTACAGGAGATGATAGATATCTACAGCATCATCGACGATCAACTGTAATTAAACTTCAAAATGAAGACGTTGAAATCGATAACCGGTGGATAGTTCCGGACTCACCGATACTTCCAAAAATGTTCAACGCTCACATAAATGTAGAATATTGCAATTCTGTAAAATCAATCAAATATATTTGCAAGTATGTGAATAAGGGCAGCGATATGGCTGTTTTTGGAGTGGCTCCTGAAAATAGTCATGATGAAATTTTGCAAAACCAAATGGGGCGCTATATTAGTACCAACGAAGCTGTATGGCGTATTTTATCGTTTCCAATTCATGGCAGACATCCCGTTGTTGTACATTTGGCAGTTCATCTTGAAAACGGCCAACGTGTTTACTTCACTGCTGCTAATGCCGAACAAAGAGCAGTAGAGCCACCAGCAGCTACACTGACAGCTTATTTCCAGTTGTGTGAAACGGATGAATTTGCCAGGACTTTGCTATATTCGGAAGTGCCTCACTATTTCACATGGAATGCATCAACAAAAAAATTTCAACGTCGCAAACAAGGCACATCTGTTGATGGTTATCCAGGTATTTTTCGAACAGATACTTTGGGACGCATTTATATAATTAGTCCAGCTAATGTTGAATGTTTTTACTTGCGACTTTTGTTGGTGAACGTACATGGACCTCAATCATTCCAACATTTACGAACTGTCAATGGTCAACTGTGCGCCACTGTACCGTGAAGCATGTCAACAATTGCATTTGCTGGAAATCAAATCAAATTCGTATGTTATTTGCGATCATAATATCAACGTTTTCCATCAAATCCACTGGAATTGTGGAATAAATAAAAAGATTTCATGGCTGAAGACATTTTTTTACGACTTCGACATCGTTCATCTGATCCTGCATTGCTGCTGACATTGGTAATGTATAATGAAGCCTTGATAATGATCGAAGATTTGTGCCTTACGATTGCAAATAAAGCATTAGAGCATTTATGATTGATTGTTTATACAAAATAGCATAAGTAATAAACGTTAACGATAATTCATGTTTTTATGTTTTATTTCGCGCCTTTTAAAAATTAGCTATTTGTAAACAAAAAGCAGCTGATTATCGATAATAATTCCGATAAAATTCACATTGTGTTACTATACATTTACTAACTTCCAATATTCAATGGTATAAAAACCAAAAAATGGCAATAGGAGGATTTAGAAAAGGCATTTGACAGCGTCTGGTTGCGAGGGTTAATTTACAAACTAATAAACTATAGATTTCCGTTGCATTTTACTATTCTTATTCACAACATGACGCACCAAAAACAATTCCATACATGCAATCAAAATGAAGAAAGTAGTAAGGTATTTTGCATTCACAGTGGTCTTCAACAAGGCACTGTAAACTCTCCAATACTTTTAAATTTGTTTACACTTGCTCTGTTGAATAAAATTGAGAACATCATAGTTTTTGCAGATGATATAATTATTTACAACCCTGGTAAAACAATAGATATTATTAACCGCGACTTACAATTCAACTTTGAAATAATAGAAAAATATACAGATACATATATAGATATATATTTTGGGATTTTATAAAGGTTTGATCAAAATGTTCGCATAAAAAACATTTGCGGGTAGTTTTTTGACAACTCTACGTTTCCCAGTTGTGGACACTTAATTTAACCAGTTGTGGACACCTTATTTTTTTCACTTAAATCGTTTTTTTTGTATATTTTTAGGTGTGTCAAGTCCAAAAATTAATTTTGATGCCTACATTGAAGTCATTAACACATTAGTGTCCTGCTTGTTTAAAAAATCTCCTCATTTTCGTAAGGGAAAGGCTTGTAAGTTGAGACACCATGGTTTTTTTATCTGTATTTTGACATCGAATACACATAGGCATCAATGAAAATATACCGTAGGAAAGATAAAAGAAAGAGCTATAATCCAATAATATAATGTTGGTGGGGGGTTTCCTCCTACCAATATGGCTAAGTGTTCCTGTGTCTGTTCCTGGTGACCTCTGTTTAACCTCCAGTAAATTGTCTTGTTTGTGGTTATGTTTAATAACTGTTTAATGTAGTATATGATATGTACAGTGTTTGTTTGTGGTATGTATATGTACAATGTGTATGTAGGTTTGGTAAGGTTAGGGCGGCTGCTGGCTTGAACCCAGCACACTTAGGCCTGGGCTGGCCCGTTGTGACACCGCACGAATCTCTATGCTTCCCGTTGCATTTTTACCCTTCTCCTATATGGTATGCTTAAAAGGGGTCCCATCCTGTTGCAGCAATGTAGCTTGCGATCTTTCTCGGACAAATGAACTCCAGCCCTGCTAGGTTCTGAAGGAAATAGTAACCCAGGTGCTTTTTCCTGCGTCTGCTGAGAGCTTCGCTGGAGCAGAAGAAGTGCTCTACTGTTTCAATCTCTTCCTCGTCTCTGCAGCTTCTGCAAAAGTCATTTAAAGGAACATTAAGTCTTGCAGCGTGTGCTCCAACGAGCCAGTGCCCAGTAATCGCTCTAACGACTGCCGAGCACTGTGAACGGTTAAGACTGCAAAGTTTCCTGGAGCGTTTTGCGTCAATAGTTGGCCATATTTGGCGGGTGATCCTACAGTGACGTGTGTTGTTCCACATACTTTGAGCAAGAAGGCTATACTTTTCCCTAGTATGTAGCTTAAAAGTAGCCATCGGCATACGTATATCCTCCTTATCAGGAAGGAGGGTAGTGGTCGTGCCGTTTCTGGCCAGTTCGTCTGCTATTTCATTGCCTTTGATATCTTGGTGCCCCGGCACCCAGATAAGGCTAATAACAAACTGCTGTGCCATCTCTTGAAGAGATTTGCGGCAGTTGTTGACTTTCGTCGCATTTGAGGATAACGAACGAAGTGACTTGATAGCTGCCTGACTATCTGAGTAAATGTTTATTACCCTGTTGTCTGGGCTGGCGTTGCGTAAGCAGATTAAAGCCTCGTTGATATCAAGGACTTCTGCCTGGAAAACACTACAGTGATCCGGGAGCCGGAAGGACTGCCTAATATTTAGTTTTTCTAAGAAAACCCCTCCCCCGACTTGATTGTTGAGTTTGGAGCCGTCCGTGAAGAAACTAATGGAGTCTTTTTGACCCGGCTGATTTCCTATCCACGATTCCCTTGAAGGTATTATGGTAGTAAAAATGGTTGAGGTGTGTTCCTTAGGGATACAGTAATCGGTAGCTGGTAGTAGTGTCTTCTACAAGAATGGACGAGTGCCCATAACGTAAGACTGCTCAGGTTTGAGCATCCTTTAGGCGTCTCGCTGTTGAGGTAGCTAATTCTTTTGCCACTAGAAGGATTGGAGAGATATTGGTGATGCCATTTAGTGCCTCACTTGAAGTAGTTCTAAGGGCACCTGTGATACAAAGTTGTGCCATTCTTTGCACCTTATTTAGTGCTTTAAGCTTTGATTTTATGGTAAGGGCTGGCCACCAGGTAGAAACCCCGTACAGCATTATGGGTCTCACTATGGCGGTGTATAGCCATCGAACCACTAGGGGGACATGCCCCATCTGAGTCCTATTGTTTTTTTGCAGGCAAAAAGTGCTGTATTAGCCTTCTGGACTCTTTCTGAAATATTTTGGTTCCAGCTAAGTTTCCTGTCCAGTACTAGCCCCAAGTATCTTGCAGTATCACTGAAAGACAGGACTGAATCGTTTAGTCTCGGAGGAGAAAGATTTGGGAGCTTGTATTTCTTCGAAAATAATATAAGCTCAGTTTTATCTGGGTAAACGCTTAACCCACTTTCAAGTGCCCACAGTGACAGTTCTTTGAGCATTACTGTCATACGGTCACAGAGGGTCTGTGGAAATTTCCCGTTCAGCATTAAAACCACATCGCCCTCATATGCAACAACTTTGCAACCCCCTCCTTCTATGCGACATAGCATCGTGTTGACTGCCATGTTCCATAGAAGAGGTGATAGTACCCCCCTTGTGGAGTACCTCTGCTCACGTGCCTACAGAGAGTGGATGTACCAAGTGAAGTTGTCACCGTTCTGCACAGCAGCAGTTGGCTAATCAATCTCACTAGCCGGTCATCCACCTCTAGGTGCCGCAGTGCATCGGTTATTGCATTGGGGACGATGTTGTTGAAAGCGCCTTCTATATCCAAAAAGGCAGCGAGAGTATATTCCCTATAGTGTAAGGATTTTTCTATATTTGCTATGACAGAATGAAGTGCTGTTTCTGTCGATTTGCCCTTGCTGTACGCGTGTTGCGACCCCGATAATAACTTTGGGTCGATAGACGTTCTAATGTATAACCCTATCAGCCTTTCCAGAGTTTTTAACAGGAAAGATGACAAACTTATAGGTCTGAGGTCTTTGGGGACAGTATGTGAGGCTTTACCCGCCTTGGGTATAAATACCACTTTAGACGTTAGCCAAGAAGAAGGTATTTGACCTAACGCAGTGATTTTGATATAAATGGCTTTTAGCCACGAGACTACCAGGTTTCCTCCATTCTGCAGATGGGCGGGTTTTAACCCGTCAGGGCCTGGAGATTTGAAGGGTTCGAAACTGTTAACAGCCCATTCAATGTTGGACTCTGTTATTATCCCATTCAGTTACATGTACTGGGAGATAGGAAGCAATACACGATGGTGTATCTGAATTGCTACCCAGAAAGTGTGTGTCCAGAAGTAGCTTTAGAGACTCCTCACTGGAGTCTGTCCAGGAGTCATCTCGCCTCTTAAGATACCCTAAGTTTGTGGGTGCTTTTGAGAGCACTTTTCGAAGTCTTGCCACTTCTGAAGAGGACTCGACTTCGGAGCAGAATTTCCTCCACTCATCCCGCTTTGCCCGCCTTATTAATTTTTTATAGCTAGCTAGGCTTTGTTTGTACTCCAGCCAACTTTGCTCACAATTTAATCTTTTTGCTTTGTTGAAGAGTGTCCGACAGCTTGCCCTGAGCGTATCTGTTTCAGGTCTCCACCATGGTGGTTTCCTTTTGCCCCTTGGCTTGCTTATCGGACACGATGATTTGTAAGAGTCTATGCACGCATCTGTGAAAGTTTTAATAAGATGCTCAAGATCCTCCTTTGGGGAGGGAGTCATCCTAGGTGGAGTTGGGGTGGATATGGATAATAACGTCTCGATATACCTATAATCTGAAAAAGACTGCTCTTTAGAGACTCTCCAGCTTATGACTTGGTCATATATGAGATTAGAGATTAAAGTTAGGTCAATGACCTCTTCTCTGTCTCTAATTATAAAAGTTGGGTCACTACCTCTATTACAGATAAGTAAGTTTGTGGAGAGAAGATATTGAAAAAGTAACTCACCACTCTCGTTTGTGTTGGAGCTCCCCCATTGTCCATGGTGAGCGTTAGCATCGCAACCAATCAGTAGACCAATGCCCAGGTCATCGCTGTCTCTGATCAGTTCCTGTAGCTTAAGACCCGGAAGTGGATCCATAATTTCAAAGGCCAGATACGCCGATGTTATTCTTATCGGTTTACCATGGAGCTCCAGGCTTACCGACGTGGTGTCACCATTGCTGTAATTATAGAGCAAAAATACACTAAGGTGCTTTTTTGCAAAAATGCAGGTACAACTTTTACCTTCTTCAAGATCCGCAAACAGTCTATATTGTGGAGTGCTGAGCCCGGATACCCTGTTGGATACAATTGTGACGAAGCTTCTAAGCTCCGCCACAGATAATGAAATATAATTATATTAGACATAAGGCTTTCACATTCCTTAGGTATAAGTTGGATTTATGGGCTTTTGAACTATAGTGATAAGTTTAGTATTAAGTTGTGTTGAACATTATAAAGGGCTAAATATCGATACAAAGAAGATCGCTAAAACATCGTCACGTCGGACTGCCAACCCAGGCTGCCGATAGCCGGCTATCGGCAATAGCGATAGACGGGTATCGGCAGACTGTGGTACGAGCCGGCGTGGGGAGAAAAAACTTAACACGAGGAGAACGGTTTTAGACAGCACAGAGACAACACGTATAAGCGGACTATGAAAGTAACTAAAAGTGCACATGTGAAAATAGGAATAGGTTAGGGAGAAAGGGTACTGATTATAGAAAAGGAAACATAGATTGTAAAAGGAAAAAGTTTTTTTTTTTTTTTTTTTTTTTTTTTTTTTTTTTCTTCATATTTTATTTACAATCTGTCTTTGCTGGACAATAAGTAAATGTACTAAATAATAATAAAAATAAAAAAAAATTATAAGTAAAACAGAAAGTTTCCATTAAAGCCTACTGTTGTGTTTAGTGTAGATATCGCGAGAGGGCAAAATTCCCTAAGGTATGTATGTATGTATGCAGGTACGGCGAGGACGGACAGACTACAAATAAGTTGTAAGTCGACCCTGGCGTAGGCTGAGTTATACCCCAGCACCAGAACTTCCTTACACAATCCAGGGTTCCTGAATCAGCACTATGTCGACTTCGCCTCCTGCTAGGCGAAGCATTAGGGCAGCAGTTGCTGCTTTAAAGTGATGGAGGTTTATCTGCAAGATTCTTAGAGACATCCTGCGACTTTACCTCCACCACCGTTATATCTGCGTCCATGTATCGCTGATGTTCTCATCAGCGGAGTCAGCACTCTCCTGACACAGCGCTTCTAGCCCTCGAACCAAGGACGCATCGGACATCACCGATTCGCAGTCCTCGATTTCTGGGTCCTTCTCAGGTTCCTCGATTTCTTCATCGAGAACCTCCTCTATCGCCTCTTGGCTCTCCGTCCGCCTGGCATCCGATTTATAGACGCGAATATGCACCGAGCTAATACCGAAGTTTAGCTCTCCGTGCATCACGTCAATCGGTGCCAGCGACTCTTTGTTGTTGGGGTCTGCGTATCCTCAACTTTAGCGACCTTCCAATCCGAGACCGGAAGGTGGGGATTGCACCTCTGCAGCATCTTCAGGATCATCTCCGGCTCCTTAAAGGATGCCGGGATCCACATGATTGCGCGAGGTCTACTCGGGACGTCCTTCCAATCTACTGAAACTAGATTGGCGCCCGGGTAAACCTCGCCCACCTTCGATACGGCCGCTTTATACAGCTCAGCCGATCGTGTACCTTCGCAGGCTATCACTTTCACGTTGCCCTGGTACCACCCGACATCTTTGCAGATTGGGGGTGGACCGGGTATCGCTTCCAGTGCATCGAAACAGTGGATGGCCAGTGCCGCCTCCACCCATCTCCACTTTCTGGGGATCCTGCCGTCGGAATTGCCTTGGTCCAGGACCCCCAAAAGAATCTTTTCTTTCACTATCTCAGCGAAGCTTGTATTGGCTACCAACCCGTTCGCCCTGACTCTCTTTGGAGCATTAGGGACCGCGAGCTCCTGCGATCGCTGTCGCTTAGACTGCTTCGTCTCTACTATCGGCCTTCCCACGACGAAATTGGGCAACACCGCCTTAGCCCACTCTACCTTCCTCAGCCAATCGGCCGTCGGGTTCGTGACGCTAGTGGTGGCCTGACGCTTCAGGATTTGGGCAGCATTTTTTTCTCCGCATACCTTTCCCTTTTGGCCTTGCTTGTGGAGGGCCTCTCTAGCTCCCCCGCACCCGGCCGAGAGACAGCTGCGCTTAAGGTAGCACCTTGCTGACTGCTCAGGGTGACAGGGGCCTTCGAGGTGCCTTCCGCTTTGAACATGGCCAAGGGGCGATTGGGCACAGTTGCCTGCTTCATCGCCGGTGTGGAGCTGACTACCGGTCCGGTGACCTCTGTACTCGAGCTCATAATAATTGGGTTATTAATTGTAGGGGTCCAGTGACCACTGCGTTTGCCCCCAAAGAAGGACCTTCGGTCCTTTCCGGTTTTTTAAGAGTTCCGGACTCTTTTTGTAAAAGATTTTTATTTAAAGAAGACATACTAGGTCCCACGAGTGGCGGAGAAAGGGTGGTCGACCTGCGCAGAGATCCGCAATACGCAGGTAAGGCTAGTTAATCCGGAGGGCGCCAGGTATCCGGATGCTCCGTTTGCGACTGGGCTATTTTTGAAAGGGGCCCCCAGCCAGGTTGATCATCGGACCGGGTCGCGTGACACCTTGATCCAGCCCTTTTTACCTAATAGCCATGATAAGGAGTGACAAACAAGCCACCAAGCTATAGAGGAGCTAAGATGCAAGCAGCTAGCTCCAAATCTTAGCTGGTACCGCCCATAAAGGGCACTGTAGTACCATTACCAGTCGGCACCCTCGTGGAGGGTTTAGCTATAGGATTTTTGCCAACCATGTGTATGTATAATTCTGAAAATATCGCAAAACGAAAAGCCGCAGAGGGTCTGCTTACTGATATGTTGTTTTTAATACTAACTGGTGCAAGCGCAGCTTGCACTCAGCACGATCGGAAAGCGCCGTAACGAAGCTTCTCACCACGGCCGCTTTCGAGATTTAGTTACATCTAGCATGGATCTTAACCTAGCGCGGATCTCAATCTAAGCTTAGCGCGGATCTCAATCTAAGCTTAGCGCGGATCTCAACCTAAGCCCACACATGCCGTTTGGCATGAACATACCGCCCCCTTGCAACACTTAGTTGCAAAAGGATTGGTAGTCGGAAGGGGGTGTGGACTTAGCCGAGTGCTTGTTGCTGCTGATTAGAGACCGCAAGATCCGGAAAGGATCCAGCCGAAAATTGTACATTGGGTTGGCCAGGAAGCCCGCTTGAATGACCTGCGAATACACGGCGGCGCCCAGCACGACGGAGACTTGCGACGGACGATAGAAAGTTTCGTCCGCAAGCACGAGGCTCGAAAATTTGGCCCTGGCGGCTTCTTCAATCGTCCGCAGAGGAGTTCTCATGTTCAGGTCCGGGTCGACTTTGAACACCACCTCCAGCCTTGTCGACGGATCGAGCCTGGACCCAACCACGGCAGTATATGCCTTCTCGTCGCCAATGCGCGTCGAAGCAGCTTGAAGGCGGATGCAAGTGAGGCATTGATACGGCTCACCGGTGCGCATGAATCAATTAGCGCTCGGGTGTCATACCGAGTAGAGCCGTTGTCAACGGAGATAATGGCCGTCGGAAGCACTTGCGTCCCCTGGTGCATCAAGAGTGATGCGAGCGATGGCGACGAGAGGCGCTTGGAGTCGTAACCACTGCGGAGCGAGGAGTGGATGTATGCGTGGAAGCATGGGCGGCGATCGGGACGGCGTGTCCGAATGAGGCCGTGAGCGTTGTCGCTTGGATGCACGGAGGTGGAGGAGCGTGTGGTGATCGTCTCCACAGATGCGGCACCGATCACCACTCCGACAGGATTGCCGGGAGTGCTGGTGTGCCAAGCAGTTTGGGCAGTACTTGTTGATAAGGGGGCAGTACTTATCAACAAGTACTGCCCGCAGACGCTTTTCAGCGTTCAATCGCAGGAATGTGCGACATTTCTTTAGGGCATGTATCCCCCGGCAAACTCGGCAACGGAACGAGTTAGTTCCTCTAGGAGCGATTTCGCTGCTGCGGTGTTGTGGAGCCATCTAGACCTTTGTACAGCTGTGGACAAAGGGAAAAAAAATTAGGAGTGTTACAAGTCTAGATGGATTATGGATGGCTTATGGAAACTGGACACACTTTTTGTGGGAAGCAGGACGAGCTTCGCTACTGGTCGTTTTATGACACCGCGCGCTGTGATTGTTGTTGGCCATCTGCCACTTAGTCCTCTTGTGCAATTCCGTCAGATATTCCGTTTTCCAACGGCACAGAACTGTTGGTTGAGGGCCTTTAAGCGCTTCCACCGGTTCAGGATGGACATTGCATTTTCGTTTATCTCCGGTTCAGCTGGTGACAAGAGAGGTCCGCCAATCAGAAAATGACCGGGAGTCAGCGCTAGGAGGTCAGCCGGATCCTCAGACATTGGAGAAATCGGCCTTGAATATGAGCAGGCTTCGATTTTGCTTAGGAGTGTGGCTAGTTCTTCAAATGTATATTTTACGGAGGCGGTGCTTTTGTAGAACAGCGTTTTAAAGCTTTTAACGCCTGCTTCCCAGAGACCACCCATATGAGGAGCGCTAGGAGGTATGAAGCGACAGGAAACGTTTTGATGACTATATGGAAGCCTTAGTAGCCTCTTAGAATTCTCGGGAAAGGATCGCAGAGGCACCTTCGAAGGTCTTTCCATTGTCAGAATGGATTTCTTTCGGGCATACCCTTCTTGACACAAAGCGTGCGAAGGCTGCCAAGAATTTCTCAGTTGTGAGGTCTGACGTAGCTTCAAGGTGGATTGCCTTGGTTGCGAAGCACACGAAAACGCAGACGTAGCCTTTTGTGATGAGGCACGCTCGTCCCGTGTAGTTCTTTATCTCGAACGGACCGGCAAAATCTACGCCGGTGTGGGTGAAGGGCCGAGAAAAGGACGTTCTCTCTGTTGGGAGGCCCCCATCAGCTGCGACAGCAAGCGCTTCTTGTGGATGGTGCAGACCTTGCAGGAGTTGATGATAGACTTCGTCATATTTATTAATTTGGGGATCCAGTACTTGCATCTTAACAAGCGTACCATCAGCTGGCTGCCACCGTGGAGTGAGAGACGATGGGTGAAGTTGACTAGGAGGCGAGCGAAGGGACAGGCGTAAAGCAGTATGATGGGATGTCGCTCATCATAGCGATTTGGATGAGCTGAGACGACCACACACCCTTATGATACCCTTTGCGTCAATAAATGGATTGGGACTAATGATCGGACTACTTGTTGAAACTGTCCGTTTTTTTTCAAACACTTGCGCTCTTCGAGAATATGATTTCGTTGAGTAAGGATAGTGAGTGCAAGTTGGGCGTGCTCAATTTCACAGGATTCGAGATTCAGAGTGGATGGAACAGGACCTCGCTTGCATCTTGCGACGAATCGGAGTGCATATGCAGTCACACGCAGTGCTTTGTTGAGATCGGAAAAGGATCGGAGGAAATCAGCGTCCCGCAGAAATGTTGCTGCGTTACTCTTTAATGTCCGTTGTTCCAACTCTGTGTCCGTAAGCGTTTCTTCAGGGACAGGCCACTGTCCTTAAGGGAGTCTCAACCATTCGGGACCATGCCACCATAGATCGTTATTGATCAAGTCGTGGGAAAAGACGCCTCTGCTGGCCAAATCTGCTGGATTATGTTCTGAGCGCACATGGAACCATCTGTCGGAGTTGGTGGCTTCAGTGATTTTAGCCACTCGATTGGCCACGAATGTGGTCCATTTACATGGAGGTTTCGCGAGCCAGGCTAAGACAATGGTTGAATCGGTCCAGTAGAACGATTCGTAATCACCTAGTGGAAGGTGCGGAAGGATTGCGGTGCACATGTCTGACAAAAGTACCGCACCGCAGAGCTCGAGTCGTGGAATTGACAAAGTCTTGACAGGAGCGACGCGAGTCTTGGCTGTTAGGAGATGCACGGCACAACTACTGCCATGCGTAGCGCGAATGTAGATGGCCGCGCCATAAGCATGCTGAGATGCATCGCAGAAGGCATGCACTTGAAGGTTGGCTTCTGGAGTGTATTGAACCCATCTGGGGAACCGGATTTGGTTCAGCGCAGGGTAGGCTTGTAAGAACTCATGCCATCTCTCGAGGAGGTCAGCGGGTAATGAGTCATCCCATCCAATTTCGTGTAGCCAGATTTCCTGCATAAAAACCTTTGCCCGGACAATAAAGGGAGCCAGCCACCCTGCTGGAGCGAAGAGCTTTGCAATCTGTGGAAGGACTTCCCGTTTGGTGTACGCGGATTTTTGCGCAACCTGAGATGAGACGAAGTAGAAGAGGTCAGTTGTCGCTTGCCAACGGACTCCCAGAGTTTTGGCCACGCTAGCGTCTTCAATCTTCAAGAAGTCGGCGTGCAGCAAATGCTCAAGACTTCATTCTCGTTGGAGGTCCATTTCCGCAGCGGAAAGCCAGCTGATTGTAAAGCTTCTCGGAGTTGCGTGATAGCAATCACTGCTTCTTGCTTGGAATGAGCACCGGCCAAGACGTCATCAACATACATATAATTTTGGATAATGTTGCTGGCTATAGGGAGACGAGATTGTACATCCTTTGCGAGTTGCTGCAACACTCGTATTGCCAAGAACGCCGCACAGTTAACTTCAAAAGTGACTGTCGTGAGCTCGTAGTCACACAGTTCACCTGCGTCGTTGCGGAATATAATCCTCTGGAATGGAGTGTGGTTAGGATCTATACGGATTTGCCGATACATCTTCGTAATGTCAGCATTGAACACGAATTGGAACATACGCCACTTTAGGATCTGTAGTGTAAGGTCGGATTGAAGAACTGGGCCTACGTGCAGAGTGTCGCTTAGGCTCATGCCATTGAAAGATTTGCTGGAAGCATTAAACACCACGCGTACTTTCGTGGTAGTGCTCTCTGGCTTTATCACGGCGTGTTGTGGCAAATGCAAATGGTTTTTATTATTTTGGGGAAGAATCCTTTTCATATGACCCATATCAAGGTATTCCTGGATAACAGAGTCATCTTCCGCCTTTACTTGCGGATCACGTTTCAGCCGAGTTTCGTTCTTCAAGAACTGGCTGAGCGCTATAGGACGTGACAGACCCAAATCGATGTGCTCAGGAGTTTTGAAGGGCAGGGAAACCACGTAACGTCCATCTTCCTCCCTCCTGGTGGTTTGAACAAAGGCTTCTTCGCAGAAAACATCATCGATCTTTGTCGGCTTACGTGAGAATCTTGTCGAGCTTCGGTTCTTCCGACATTAATAGCTTTGTGGAAAAAGACGAAATAGCTGTTGTTGCCTTACTTGGTACTGGACCTGTAAGGATCCACCCGAATATGGACTCTTGTCCCAACAATGAGCCACATATGTTGTGTTGTGTACCTTGAAGTAAGATGGATGGAAGGATATCTGCGCCGATGAGGACGTCCACCTGGGAACTTTTTAGGAAATTGGGATCAGCTAGTCGAATGGCTGGCAGATCTCTCAGCGCATTACGTGAGATAGAGTGGGAAGGCAGATTGCCTGCGAGGCTCGGGAGAACAAATGCCGATGCCTCAACTTGAAGCCTTGGCTTCTCAACGGGAGCGAGTTTAAAATGACATATTTTTCGGGATTGTGCTGCGACCGCTTGGTTGAGTCCCATAACCTGCGCTTGGACGCTTCTAAATGGCAGCAATATGGTGTTGAGGAGGCGTTCCGTGATGAACGTTCCTTCTGAACCTGAGTCGATTAATGCACGGGCTGTGAAGGTATATCCGAGGTGGCAAACGCTGACGAGCGCCGTTCCTAGAAGTACACCTTGTGTGTTGGAGGAAAAATAGTTTTGCAATCTCGTTTGCGGTGGATAGGGAGTGGACTGTATATTATGTGTTGGGGTCGTTTGAGTAGAGTGAGGAGGTGCAACGTGAGTCGATTGCACGTTATGAGTCTCTAACGATGTTGAAGCAGGAGAGCCTTTGTGGAGAAGGGAGTTGTGCCGCCCTTTGCACGTGTAACAAGTGTGAGTACTCGTGCAGTCCTTGAGGATGTGTATTCGAGCAAAACAGTTGAGACAATACTTTTGTTGCTTTATATAAGCTTCTCTTTCGCTGACGGACATTTGGAGGAAGCGTGGACATAGACGCACAGAGGAGAATCTTCAGTTGACTGTTGACCAGTAACCTTTTATTCTCGAAGCGGAATTTGAGATTGTCCCAAGCCGCCTGAAAACCTTCATTGGTCAGCGGGGATTTTGAGACAATCTCGTTTGCTTCACCTTTCGTTTTGGAGAGCAAGTCAAATAATTTCTCCACAGGAGTTAGTCGCGCATTGTTGATATAGACGGCAGTGAATAGCTCACGAAATGTGGGCCATCGCAGATAGTCTCCGGAAAAAACTTCTGTATGGCAAGGCGGGAGGGACATGTTGTGACTTGAGGGCTCTTGAGGTTGCTGTGGAGCGGACTGGGCAGTGCTAGCGGAGAGGGCTTTCATGCGTCGATTAAGGACAGCTATGCACCGGTCGTACACAGAGTATGATTGGTCGTATTTGGCCCTAACGACATGTAAGTCATTTCGCGCTTCATCGCTATCCATTGCAATTAGAGCCCTGGAACAGGCCTTATATTCTTGGACGATTTGTTCCCATAGCGTTTTCGTCGTGTCCCGCCATACTTCTAACGCGTCGGGTGAATCCTCTTCAGAAAATGCCGAATTTATGCGGTCTTCAAAATGGATTAAATCATCCGTGTATGCAATGAAATTTGCGATAGCCATGTTGCTCATGTTCCTCTTACTCTGAGATTGACTCCTTGTAGCAACCGTACTAGTAGTGGCACCTGGTGTCGGAGTTGACGTTTTGGAAGCTAACCTTGATAGCGATGGAACAGTTAGCCTATGCGCCGAAACAGGTGTTTTTCGTTCACCACTTGCTACAGCCGATGGAGTTGCGCTTTGTGCACTTGCTCTTGGAGGATCGGATGATTTGCGGCGCACAGATGGATGTGAGAGAGGAGCTAGCTTCTTATCGCTACCAGGACAGGATGATTTTTTTCCTTGTCACTGCCAGTGGGCATAGTATGCCTTGCGGAGTGCATATGCAGTCACACGCAGTGCTTTGTTGAGATCGGAAAAGGATCGGAGGAAATCAGCGTCCCGCAGAAATGTTGCTGCGTTACTCTTTAATGTCCGTTGTTCCAACTCTGTGTCCGTAAGCGTTTCTTCAGGGACAGGCCACTGTCCTTAAGGGAGTCTCAACCATTCGGGACCATGCCACCATAGATCGTTATTGATCAAGTCGTGGGAAAAGACGCCTCTGCTGGCCAAATCTGCTGGATTATGTTCTGAGCGCACATGGAACCATCTGTCGGAGTTGGTGGCTTCAGTGATTTTAGCCACTCGATTGGCCACGAATGTGGTCCATTTACATGGAGGTTTCGCGAGCCAGGCTAAGACAATGGTTGAATCGGTCCAGTAGAACGATTCGTAATCACCTAGTGGAAGGTGCGGAAGGATTGCGGTGCACATGTCTGACAAAAGTACCGCACCGCAGAGCTCGAGTCGTGGAATTGACAAAGTCTTGACAGGAGCGACGCGAGTCTTGGCTGTTAGGAGATGCACGGCACAACTACTGCCGTGCGTAGCGCGAATGTAGATGGCCGCGCCATAAGCATGCTGAGATGCATCGCAGAAGGCATGCACTTGAAGGTTGGCTTCTGGAGTGTATTGAACCCATCTGGGGACCCGGATTTGGTTCAGCGCAGGGTAGGCTTGTAAGAACTCATGCCATCTCTCGAGGAGGTCAGCGGGTAATGAGTCATCCCATCCAATTTCGTGTAGCCAGATTTCCTGCATAAAAACCTTTGCCCGGACAATAAAAGGGAGCCAGCCACCCTGCTGGATCGAAGAGCTTTGCAATCTGTGGAAGGACTTCCCGTTTGGTGTACGCGGATTTTTGCGCAACCTGAGATGAGACGAAGTAGAAGAGGTCAGTTGTCGCTTGCCAACGGACTCCCAGAGTTTTGGCCACGCTAGCGTCTTCAATCTTCAAGAAGTCGGCGTGCAGCAAATGCTCAAGACTTCATTCTCGTTGGAGGTCCATTTCCGCAGCGGAAAGCCAGCTGATTGTAAAGCTTCTCGGAGTTGCGTGATAGCAATCACTGCTTCTTGCTTGGAATGAGCACCGGCCAAGACGTCATCAACATACATATAATTTTGGATAATGTTGCTGGCTATAGGGAGACGAGATTGTACATCCTTTGCGAGTTGCTGCAACACTCGTATTGCCAAGAACGCCGCACAGTTAACTTCAAAAGTGACTGTCGTGAGCTCGTAGTCACACAGTTCACCTGCGTCGTTGCGGAATATAATCCTCTGGAATGGAGTGTGGTTAGGATCTATACGGATTTGCCGATACATCTTCGTAATGTCAGCATTGAACACGAATTGGAACATACGCCACTTTAGGATCTGTAGTGTAAGGTCGGATTGAAGAACTGGGCCTACGTGCAGAGTGTCGCTTAGGCTCATGCCATTGAAAGATTTGCTGGAAGCATTAAACACCACGCGTACTTTCGTGGTAGTGCTCTCTGGCTTTATCACGGCGTGTTGTGGCAAATGCAAATGGTTTTTATTATTTTGGGGAAGAATCCTTTTCATATGACCCATATCAAGGTATTCCTGGATAACAGAGTCATCTTCCGCCTTTACTTGCGGATCACGTTTCAGCCGAGTTTCGTTCTTCAAGAACTGGCTGAGCGCTATAGGACGTGACAGACCCAAATCGATGTGCTCAGGAGTTTTGAAGGGCAGGGAAACCACGTAACGTCCATCTTCCTCCCTCCTGGTGGTTTGAACAAAGGCTTGTTCGCAGAAAACATCATCGATCTTTGTCGGCTTACGTGAGAATCTTGTCGAGCTTCGGTTCTTCCGACATTAATAGCTTTGTGGAAAAAGACGAAATAGCTGTTGTTGCCTTACTTGGTACTGGACCTGTAAGGATCCACCCGAATATGGACTCTTGTCCCAACAATGAGCCACATATGTTGTGTTGTGTACCTTGAAGTAAGATGGATGGAAGGATATCTGCGCCGATGAGGACGTCCACCTGGGAACTTTTTAGGAAATTGGGATCAGCTAGTCGAATGGCTGGCAGATCTCTCAGCGCATTACGTGAGATAGAGTGGGAAGGCAGATTGCCTGCGAGGCTCGGGAGAACAAATGCCGATGCCTCAACTTGAAGCCTTGGCTTCTCAACGGGAGCGAGTTTAAAATGACATATTTTTCGGGATTGTGCTGCGACCGCTTGGTTGAGTCCCATAACCTGCGCTTGGACGCTTCTAAATGGCAGCAATATGGTGTTGAGGAGGCGTTCCGTGATGAACGTTCCTTCTGAACCTGAGTCGATTAATGCACGGGCTGTGAAGGTATATCCGAGGTGGCAAACGCTGACGAGCGCCGTTCCTAGAAGTACACCTTGTGTGTTGGAGGAAAAATAGTTTTGCAATCTCGTTTGCGGTGGATAGGGAGTGGACTGTATATTATGTGTTGGGGTCGTTTGAGTAGAGTGAGGAGGTGCAACGTGAGTCGATTGCACGTTATGAGTCTCTAACGATGTTGAAGCAGGAGAGCCTTTGTGGAGAAGGGAGTTGTGCCGCCCTTTGCACGTGTAACAAGTGTGAGTACTCGTGCAGTCCTTGAGGATGTGTATTCGAGCAAAACAGTTGAGACAATACTTTTGTTGCTTTATATAAGCTTCTCTTTCGCTGACGGACATTTGGAGGAAGCGTGGACATAGACGCACAGAGGAGAATCTTCAGTTGACTGTTGACCAGTAACCTTTTATTCTCGAAGCGGAATTTGAGATTGTCCCAAGCCGCCTGAAAACCTTCATTGGTCAGCGGGGATTTTGAGACAATCTCGTTTGCTTCACCTTTCGTTTTGGAGAGCAAGTCAAATAATTTCTCCACAGGAGTTAGTCGCGCATTGTTGATATAGACGGCAGTGAATAGCTCACGAAATGTGGGCCATCGCAGATAGTCTCCGGAAAAAACTTCTGTATGGCAAGGCGGGAGGGACATGTTGTGACTTGAGGGCTCTTGAGGTTGCTGTGGAGCGGACTGGGCAGTGTTAGCGGAGAGGGCTTTCATGCGTCGATTAAGGACAGCTATGCACCGCTCGTACACAGAGTATGATTGGTCGTATTTGGCCCTAACGACATGTAAGTCATTTCGCGCTTCATCGCTATCCATTGCAATTAGAGCCCTGGAACAGGCCTTATATTCTTGGACGATTTGTTCCCATAGCGTTTTCGTCGTGTCCCGCCATACTTCTAACGCGTCGGGTGAATCCTCTTCAGAAAATGCCGAATTTATGCGGTCTTCAAAATGGATTAAATCATCCGTGTATGCAATGAAATTTGCGATAGCCATGTTGCTCATGTTCCTCTTACTCTGAGATTGACTCCTTGTAGCAACCGTACTAGTAGTGGCACCTGGTGTCGGAGTTGACGTTTTGGAAGCTAACCTTGATAGCGATGGAACAGTTAGCCTATGCGCCGAAACAGGTGTTTTTCGTTCACCACTTGCTACAGCCGATGGAGTTGCGCTTTGTGCACTTGCTCTTGGAGGATCGGATGATTTGCGGCGCACAGATGGATGTGAGAGAGGAGCTAGCTTCTTATCGCTACCAGGACAGGATGATTTTTTTCGTTGTCACTGCCAGTGGGCATAGTATGCCTTGCGATTGATTAGAAAATCGAAAAAAACGCCTGGAAGCCTAACGGAGCTGGATAAGCGAGTGGAAGATGAAACTATTTGGAGCAACAAATGAGTACGTGGTGTTTCCGAAGTAACTGCGGAAGGATCCACAGTGAATTTTAGAAAAAAACAACTGCTATGGAATAAGTTGACAGACTATGAAAGTCAACTTCAACTATGTGTCGATCTACTCGCGAGATGATTTGAATTTAAGGTTGACAACTAATATGGATGGGTCGCGTTAAAATGTTATAGATATATAACTTATTGTGCGAATTAAGAAGGGTATAATATTACCTATATACTTGTGTATGCACATATATATGTTGTATGCTTAAATATGTATTGTGTGTGTTAATATATCGTGTGTAAATATATAGATGTGCATATAACTGTATAGATGATGTGTATAAAATGATCCGTTGTGTATAAAATAAATCCGAGGTGTGTGTAGATATATATATATATTTATATGATGTGTTTAAATTATTATCTTTGATGTATGAGTATACACTCCCCGAAATTCAATTAAGAACACCTGTTTTATTTAAAAATATTAAGTTTTAAGTTATTTAAAAAGCATTTGTGGCTCAAAATATATTTTTAGCGTTAATTTATTCCGAATGAACCAAAAACTTATCCTTAATAACCAAAAAAACGCTTGAAACTTCAAAAAGGATTAAAAATTAAATTTATACTGCGAAATTCAATTAAGAACACTTTCTAAAAAGGAACAAAAATTAAATTTAAAAAAAAAAAGAAGGGAAAAACACAATGTAAATAGTTAGTCCAGGCTCCCGACTTATTTATAACATCGAAAATTCGGGTTGGCATCCAAGGATCCACCTCCTGAAAATCTGAAACTGAGATTTGAGCCCATTCTTCGATAACTGTCCTGCGTAGCTCCTGCACAACCTGAAATTCGCGTTCGCAAGCCTAGACACGACGGGACAGGTTCCCCCACATGTTCTCAATGAGGTTCAAGTCCGGCGATCGATGTTTTTGTCCTAGAACCAACCACGACTGGCCGTTCAGACGTGGATCCGAGCGTTATCTTGCAGAAAATTAGCATTTATTTATTTTTATGCACAATTAATATTTTATTTGATTTGGTTGTATATTTTTGATGTTTTAGGGTTTATTAAGTTTTTAAATGGAATAATTTGCACTTGACACACTGCACGTTATATCTGGATAAAACACTACATACATACTTGAGTGATTTTGCCAAAAAAAAATGTGTAGGATTCCACCGGTGCTTGAAGTGGGGGGTGAGCTATCCGGCTCGAAGGACCAAATGTTGTGGGGGGCTTCCTCCTACCAATATGGCTAAGTGTTCCTGTGTCTGTTCCTGGTGACCTCTGTTTAACCTCCAGTAAATTGCCTTGTTTGTGGTTATGTTTAATAACTGTTTAATGTAGTATATGATATGTACAGTGTTTGTTTGTGGTTTGTATATGTACAATAGGGTGGAGTGAATGTGTATGAACAAAAATTTTTTTAAATTTTTTTTAATGGAATAGCAATGCAAAGTTGCCTTTTAATGAGTAAATTCAGCATACAAAAGATTGTTCACTTGTCTTGATGTTATGAGGTGCCCCAACCCAATTGAAAATTAGAAAAATACTAAATTTTTCAAAAAAATTGATCTGATTTTGAATGATAGTATTTTTCTAGATTTCCTGTCCCTTATAAAACAAACTACATTGTGATCCGTTAAATAAAAGCCTGGATAGTAGTATTAATGTTTTTAATCAAGAAAAATTAAAAAAATATATATTATCAAGGAATGAAAAAATCAGAAATAAGTACATTATTTGGTATTAAACTGTTTTTTTGCTTCAAAATCAGGCATTTGCTGCCGTGATAATAGTCTTGCCCTTATGAGACCGTCTCGTTTTTTTCTCCACAAACTGCACTTGAAGCCTCGGTCACCAATTTGATACAGCGCTCTACGGCTTGGGTATGGCACGGAAAATCTTTAATATTCTGATATGTAGTCGCTTTTGACAATCTCTTTCAAGGCTTCATCAGATAAATTGGAAGTCAGAGGTGGTTCAGTTATCTTACAGTCTTTCCACGAAATTAAATCGGTATAATCTTTAGCATCGAAATTTAAAGCAGGCACTTTAAATTTTCGAAGCCCTAGAGTATTCTCTGCTATTGCTTTTAAAATTCGCTGATATGCTAGTTTAGGTATGATTTCTCTGTCATCTCCAAGCATAGTAATAAGAATATTTTCTGGGTGACCAAAATATCCATTTCGTTGGAATACCTTATCAAGGATTTTCTTCAAAGGCGCATTCAAATATCGAGTTAGGGTAATTGTTTGCCACAGGTGCTTAGCTCCATTTGTACATGAAGGATAACATTTTATTGTGAACCACATTGGACCATAAACTCTCATTACGAAAGTGGCTAATATCACTAAATTTTTTTCAGGATCTGTTTTAGTAGAATATAATCTTAAGATTCTGTTCGCTGTAGTAAGCCATCTAGATTGGTTAAGTGGTCCAGGTGTAATATTAGCTAGATTGGTAGAAAAAATGCCAGTGCTGATAGCTGTCATCACATCGTAAAGATATTTTTGGTCGGTGCTCAAGTCATTTCTAGCGACTTCAGGTAATATGCAAGGAATGGTGGTAAATTTAACAAGTGGCATTGGTTCACATTTTTGTAATTCAGATCCAATAAGGCCTGAAAAGCATTTTGGCCCTGTAGTTTTTCCATCCAAATGCAATAAAATATGTCGCAATGGTAACTCATTCGAATGTAACTGGCAGACAAACCATTGTAATGGTTTGTTAAGTTCTTCTTCAAGAAAACGAATAACACCTCCTTTGAAACCTGTATTCACGACTGTACCATCGCAACCAATAACAACTATTTCATCCAATTCCACCGATTTTGTTCTCAAATGATTTATTATGGTACTTTCAATACCTTAAGCAGTTCCCAACTCACACGTAACATGCCCGAAATAATCGCTTCCTGGCTCTGATAAAATCACATAATGGTCTTCTGTTACTCTTTTTCTATAAAATTTGCCTTCCTTCTGAATACTAACCAAAGTCTTATCTTTTTTGCCATCAAAATAAATTCCGCGTATACTTTTATTGCGATCTGCATCGTGTAATGCTGATCTGACTTTCGATCTTTCTCGGCGCAACTTTGAACGATCAATGACAGCACTTGGATCCTTTGATGTAATAATACCAACATCTTTTAACACAGAAGAAGCTATAATAGCAGCTGCTCTATCTGAGACTCCAGTACGATCGCAGGCGAGAGCTTATGATGGTAAATTTAATCTCTTTTTCTTTGATGGCGGAGCAGCTACTTGTTTTGGCGATTGATAAGGACTAGAAGCTACGCTATTATTGCTTGAACTGGTGCATTCGGTTGTTAAGTCATCAGGCAAATAACGAGAACAACACGGTTGGTTAGGATCCATTATCTCTTTGTTACCCAGTAATTCTTTTTCTTGTCTTTTTAATTTTTTCATATTTTTACAGTCGCAACCAAATCTTGAAGTTCTTTGATCAAGTAAAAAATATACTTCTTCCTCTTAGATTACTTTGCATTTGCAACTGCAAACATCAAATAACCGTTGGGACAAATTCATTTATTTTCTCTTGACATTTCTTGTTCGTTTGACGACCTTGATAAGGTTTTAGTAAGCTTCTATATTTGTCATGGTAAGATCGAATAAGTTGTAGTAATCTCATAAAGCTGACAGTAGGAAGCGACGCTTTTCGCCAGATATCTAAAATTTCCGTAGCCAATCTTTGGGATATATCATGAACTGTCGGCTTATTTTCTGCTCCCGACAATTAGACGTTGGTGTTTTTTGACAAAATTTTGCGAATTTCTCTAAAGTTCGTGATGTCGGGGGCACCTCCAAATTTATCATGTGCCAAATAAAATTTTGTATGCATATTTGTGAACAATAACAGCAACTTTTTACAGGTATTCCGAAACGAATATGAAAAAAATAATTTTTCACTCCACCCTAGTGTACAATGTGTATGTATAATTCTGAAAATATCGCAAAACGAAAAGCCGCGCGCAGAGGGTCTGCTTACTGATATGTTGTTTTTAATACTAACTGGTGCACTCAGCACGATCGGAAAGCACCGTAACGAAGCTTCTCACCACGGCCGCTTTCGAGCTTTAGTTACATCTAGCATGGATCTTAACCTAGCGCGGATCTCAATCTAAGCTTAGCGCGGATCTCAACCTAAGCCCACACATGCCGTTTGGCATGAACAATAAGCAAATCATTAGAAATTGATAAAAATAAGCATTTTACAGACAATTTTCAATAGAGCTTGAAAACGACAACAACAAAATTTAAGAAAACTGAAATAAAAACGCATGATTACTAAAAGTTATGAAAATTGATTGATTTTAAATTTAAGTGCGCATTAAATTGAATTTAAAAAAACAAAAAAATTTAACTTTCCAGAGAAGTCACAATTGTGGTTTTTTGTGATCGGTCAACGTGCAGCCATACTGAAAATGAATTGTTATGGAAAATATTGAAAAAATATATCAGAAAATTGCAGAAATAGTCACTAAAAACATTTCAAATTAGTTTCAATGACAATTTCACACAATAAAAGATGGCGTACGTTAAAGTCGGGCGCAGACGACTTTGGGATACCCTGTACCACCACATTGCAATTAGGTCCGACACATTTCTTAAAACCTCCAAAAGATATTTTATTCGGCAAATTTGGTAACGATATTTTCATAAAAAAGAAGAAATCAGTCGAATTTTGCACCAAACAATTTTTTTGACTGATCGGTCCTATGGGGACTATATGATATAGTCAACCGATTTTGATCAAATTTAGTACACTGATTGGGAACTATAAAAAACTCCCGACAGCCAAATTTGGTTCCGATATCTTCAAAACCAAACGAAACACAACGAATTTTGTAAAAAAAGCGTTTTTTTGACCGATTGTTCCTATGGGAGGTATATGATATAGTCAACCGATTTTGATCAAACTTGGTGCAGTGCTTGGGTACTCTAAAAAACTTCTTAATGCCAAATTTGCTAACAATATCTTTACAAACAAACGAAACGCAACGAATTTTGTAGAAAAAACGATTTTTTGACCGATTGGTCCTATGGGAGCTATATGATATAGTCAACCGATTTTGATCAAATTTGTTACATTGCTTGGGAACTCTGAAAACCTTCCTCTTGCCGAATTTGGTTCCGATATCTTCAAAACCAAACGAAACACAACGAATTTTGTAAAAAAACATTTTTTCGACCGATCGATCCTATGGGAGCTATATGATATAGTCAACCGATTTGGATAAAATTTGCTACAGTGTTGGGGATCTCTAAAAAACTTCCGACTGCCAGATTTTGTTATGATATCTTCATAAACAAACGAATTATCCATCTAAAACTTTTGCTTTTTTTCGAGGTCCTCTGAAACACCCCTATGGGTGCTATATTATGTAATCCCGATATCAAAAAAATAAAATAAACTTGTCTCCTATGGATTAACAAGGGATCTTATCTGAAAGTTTGGTTGCTCTAGCTCTTACCATCTCTGAGATCTAGGCGTTCATACGGACAGACGGACAGACGGACATGGGTATATCGACTTCTCGAGTCACACTGATCATACTTTAGGTAACTTTGGGGGGTCTCCGACGACTCCTTCTGTACGTTACATACATTTTCGGCTTGCACAAACACAATATACCCTTTGTACCATACGGTACAGGGTATAAAAAGTCATGTAAAGAAAATAGCAATGAAAAAAATGAAAATAGATGTGTGACAACTTACAGGCTAAAAAGTGTCCCAACTTACATTTTTGAAGCCATTTTGGAATGCATTGAAAAAAAATTGTCTATTCACTGCATGTCCGAAAACCTTTTTTGATTATGGAAGTTCATTAAATTTCAGTTCCAGCACATATATTTATTTTCCTTGATTTTTTACTTTGATTTGATCACTTTTTGAGTGCAATCATTTTTATTTTCCGATTTCTTTAAAAACAATTTTTATATTTTGTTCACATCAAGAACACATTTAATTTGTGTACGGCGTATTTGCCATCGAAGACGTGGTGAATTTTGGAGTTTTCTTTGCTGGAACATCAAAATCGAACAGGTGTCCCAACTTACAAGACGTCCCAACTTACAATCCTTTCCCTTACCACTGTACTTTCGAGTATAAATTTAATTTTTACACAATGTCCTTAATAGAGACATGTAGGCAATATAGAGTTTTTCATTAACAGTATTCTGATTTTTGTTTCCTTTACTACTTTTTTCGAAAGACTTCGCGTCAGTTTGAATTTAATTGCATGTGAAGCAGATCGATCAGAAAAATTAAACCTTTTGGGTTGGCATAGTAAAACAGTGTGAGTTTAAAAATTTTTAAGAGTTTCCTTAAATAGAAAATATTTTGGGATCACTAAGTGTGTTTAAATTGCAGTTTACTTGGGCACATTTTTGCAGGAATGTTATGCCACTGAATTGCATATGAAACCATAAAAATATCAACCTTTTATAACTCCAGGCAAAAAATTTAGCCAGTTCTATATTGAGAACCAAACGAAAATGGTAGTGGGTTTGGAAGGAAAGAAACCGATTGTAGTTTTCGAAACTTTATTTGATAGGTGAGCAAACTAGACTGTAAGCGTGTTAGGAAAGGTAAGAGGAATTTTGCCAGTTTGGAAACATATATGAGAAGCTGTAATATTATAGCAGGTGTTCATCGATACAATTTATAGGACGAAAAAACTTAAAAATTGTATACGAAAATATATCTGGAAACAATTCTAATTTAGTAGACTGTCATCGCATTCTTCTTTTTCTTAATTCAGACTTCGATGTCATACAAGCGCTCAGCGTTTTCGATCATAGCTATATTTGCTGGAAACCGTTTCCAAAGAAAAAAAATCTTCTAAGCTAATTTAAATAAATTTCAATAGTTAAACAAAACAAAAAATCTCCTTGATTTGAAATTTTAAAGAGTGTCGGATATTAATGGGTTAAACGGTGCAACATTGACAATGAGCCCGTAAAACCGATGGCGATCCTCTGAGTAGCTTAGACTCAAGAAATTCGATAAGCAGCTGGGCGCATTTCAAATGTCGAAGATGGTGTTTTGTTCGGTTTTATCTATAAATGAACCTAACGTGTGCCATTGGTCATTTTAAAAAAGTGACCACCATATCCGAGCAATCGACATCGGGAGCTGACTCGATGAGTGGCTTCTAGATTTTAGATGCAATAGGTCCTTTAAGAAGAGCTAAACCAAGGAAGCCTTCAGAGCAGTTAACAAAGGAGCTAAAGCGACACAAATAAAACGAACCTTAGCTTCAGCAAGAACAGTGACTCTGTCAGCTAAACGTGTCAAGCTGAAACCATCGGCTAGACGCGTCAATGCAAAGAAGGCTCCATCATCATCGTCTGATGACGGGGATCGCGATTTTTGCATTATTTGCAAGAAGCTGTTGCCCATTCAAATGACCGCCGAAAACTCCCATCGAATGCAACACGAGCCACCGGCCGGTGCATTTGAGATGCGCTGACTTGCGAAACTGATACGGACGATGAATAACTAAATTTTAATTTTTATTTTAAGTTTTATTTCATCATTACTGCTTTGAAGGCAAAATAAATTTCGTTTTTTTGTATAAATCTATATTTTACTCTATATTTTTCTATTTTAAGGGCACTTTCCAGAAGTGTCCACAACCGGTTAAATTGTTTTTTTTCGTAAAAATTGACTACTGCAGAAAAAGTTTAACAATTTTTTTCTTTTTCATGGAATCGAGTCAATTCTTTTTCAGTAGTTAGCTAATGTCTGTAGATTTCCACTGATATGCATATGTCTGCAAAATATTGACTTGGTCAAAAGTTATGGTTGAAATAGCAAACTATATCCACTCCCCAAAAAAAGCGTTGTATCATATTTAGGTGTATGTTTAGATCAGTGATGGGCAAAACCTATACAAACAAATACTTGGTTGTGTGAGTGAGCAGCGAAACTCTCAGTAAATTTGCAGTGCACTGAAAAAAATTTGTGACTAATAAAGTGGACAAACAAATATTTTTAACATTTTGTCAAATCATCCAAGTCGATTGTGCCTCGGTACTCCTTTATTCGCAATATCGGCATCAGATAATAGATTGCGGAATTTACTTAAAATAATTTTTAAAGTTGAAAAGGCCACTTCGCAGTTATAAGTTGTGCCAAACATTGAGTACAACTTGTATATTTCATTTTTAAGTTTTGGATAATTATTGTCATCAATATTTGCCCAAAACTTTTCCCCACTTTCCAGCGATGTTGTAAAATCATAGCGCAATAAATTTAATTCTACTTGAAGTGGGACTTCGAATTCACTTATATCGCAAGTAAAGGGATTCTCATGCAAGCATATCATTGGGTTGATGGACTTTAAGTCATGAAAACGGTTTTGAAAACTTTCATTTATTCCCTGAATTATATCTCCATATTTTTGGTATTTTAAAATGCTATCAATTTTTAATTCTAAAAGAATTTCGGTAGTTCTTTTGAGGTTTATAAAACTATTGTTTTTAATTTCATTTATTAATATCAGCAATTTTCTCTTTAAGTTATTTATTTTTGTTGCTAATTGAAATTCAACTTCCGGTTGAAAACATTCAGTAATATCGGCAACAAATGTTAAGAAATATTTGGCCTTGAGCTCTAAAAACTTTAATTCCCGTTAAACCTCCTTGTATTCATTAAATTTAGTATGTACTGCATTGTAGTGTCTCTTAATCTTAAATAAGTCTATGCGAGCAAGAGTGCGCCAACAAATGAGGCACTGTGCTTCGCCATCCATATTTTCAATAAAAAAAAATCATTTTCCCAATATGCCAAAAACATTTTTGTTAAGTGTATTTTTTTCAACCTTGCGCATGAACGTCTTGCTTCCGTAAGATCTGAACATTGACTGAGCTGATTTATTTCGCGCAAAAAAACCCAAAGCAAGAGCGAACAAAAGCGTAAACAGCATGCAAGAGCGCAAGAGCGACAAACACGCACAAGCGAGCGGGAGAATTTGAGTGTACGTGTGCCGACTGCGCTGCGGCAGATTTTGGTGCAATAGCCTCGCGAGTTATGTAAATGACTGCCCATCACTAGCGAAGGCTAAGAAATTTACCACGCATTCATTAGACCAATAATAACGTATGCATGTGCTATATGGTTCAACATATCCCCATCATGTATGGAAAGAATTCGCGAATTTGAAAGGAAATGGATGAGAACATGCACTTCCCTATACAGATCTCCCCATAGCAACTACACTAGATTTATTTCAAACAATAGACTATACAATACAGCCAATATCTCAAGAATAGACAGCCACATTATCAAACTAATCCGCCATCACATCTTACGTTCCACAGAATTTCATGAAAACAATTTAATAATGGCCCCATACTACGAAAATGAAAATTATATAAGCAATACATTTATAACAGGATTTATTCCACCAGAAGCATTTGTTTTGCTAGATAAAAAAAATTTATTCAGAACGAAAGAGGTGTTCCTATATTTTACCACATGTACAGACGTGCTACTAATAAGACCATTCCAGAAAATTTATTGCAATTGGCAGATTGGCGCTTCAGTATGAGCATCCCTGAAAAGGATTCACATCCTAAACACTATAAGTTCTGGTGGCTATCAGAATCTGATCTCCCATAATCCCAAAATCCATAATCCCTCCTCATTCCATCTCATCCTTTTTTTTTTTTATATAAAACTATATATTATATATACATATGTAACATTTTTGTAAATTTTTTGGTTACAATTACACTTTATTCTTTTGTAATATAACAAGGACATGCAATACACATAATACGATAATACATATTTATTTTTTTAACACTTGAGAACTCTCTAAGAGGCAGTGTGTAATGTTATTGTTAGATAATAACTATTTTGTTTGTTAAATATAAGCTTTTTATAGAATAGCACTAAATAACGATAAACAAAAAAAAAAAAAAAAAAAAAAGACACATTGTTCCTTTCGTGACCAAAACAAGTCTGTCTTTTTGCTAGGTGGCTGTTTTCGTGTCTGCGTAGGGCCCTTTAAGCTTTGTGGCAGTTCTTATAAACCATAAACAGCTGCTGCTTGCTTTTTTTGCGTATTCAGCGCATGTGTCAGAGTAGACGACGATACACACAAGTCTATTTCATTTGTTGCCGTTCTTGTCACATCTTAAACGTTAACGTCACCTGCTGCTTTGCCGTGATTTTCGTAGTTGTTGTTGATGCTGTTTACATAATTCTCGCCTGACCATGGGTGGCGTTGAGTCTGTGGTCTAGGAGGTTCCATACCGTGTATGGTAAACCGCGCACATATGAACATGTGTATTGAAGTCGTGCGCGAAATTTGAATTAATAAAACTTGCGACGTAATTTTCGTCATTATTATTATTATTGTAATGGGTGTAATATGTACTGTGACCCAAGTGGATCTATTGTACCCCCTTTCACGGCTTAGAGCTCTCCCAACAGTCCAATTGCCTGCATATACTGCGGTATTTTGTTTGGATTTATGGTAACAATGCTCTCCGGTGAGATGACGTGCATGCTTAGAAGCTTGCTTCTTTTGTTGACGAGTGCTATGCATTCACATAGTAGATGCACTGAAGTTTCTTCCTCCATACTGCAGAAACGACAAAGCTCCCCTATCCGCTATGCCAATTTTATTTAAGTGGAGCCTACAGTGCCCCGTCAAGAGGCCTGTCACGGTATTTTTCCCGTGAGCTATCATGTGTTTGAACCTCTTGCGGTTGCACTTAGAAAGGAGGGTTTTTGACTGCTTTAGTCCTGGTATCTGTGCCCAGTGAAGCAGCCGTTTGTTTTCTTCCTCTTTCCTCAATAGGTCCCTTACCACGTGGTTACCAATCCCACAGTATGGTTCAGGTCCGATTAGCGGAGTTGCTGCACCTGTCCTTGCTAGTTTGTCTGCTAGCTCATTTCCAGGGATATTGTTGTGTCCTGGAACCCATCTAATTGTGAGCTTGTTTCTGGCACCTAAATTGTCAAGTGCAGTTCTTACTTCTTTGACCAGCCTTGATGTTATCTTGGCTCTGCTTATTGCCTTTATCGCTGCTTGACTGTCAGACAGGATGGAGATTTCCTTGTCGTGATAGTTCTTTTGCAGATTAAATTCTGCACACCTTCCAATAGCACAGACCTCAGCTTGAAAAATGCTGGTGTGTCTGCCTAGTGACTCATGATATTTAGTCCTGGGTCCCAGACCACTTCCTTCATCGGTGAGGGATCCATCCGTATACCACTTTATTGTGTGTGGTTTCATTGGGTGAATTGCCGAAAGAGTTGTCCAGGCCTCTTTCGTGCTGAGTTTAATATCGAAGTTCTGATTGAAATTTTACTCAGCTGGCATTTCATCCCTTGGTTGCAGAAGCATAGGTATGTCCTTTGCTAAATCTGCAGGGTCTTTTCTGGTGAGGTTGAAGTCAACTCCTTCCCTCCCAATTCTTATTAACGTTGCTTTTTGCTGCATTTAAACAACGATATGAAGCGGTGTAACATCCATTAATACTTCAATAGCCGCAGTAGGACAAGTACGCATTGCTCCTGTCATACATATGCAGGCCATTCTTTGCAGTTTCTGCAATCTGTCTTTGGTCGTGTTAAGGCGCGCCCTGCTGCCCCAGGCTATTGCCCCATATAAGAGCATGGGCACGATTTCCCGGCAATGCTTCTACACGTAAAAAGAGCCCTTGAGCACTTATTTATAGTATTGTTTACATGGGTTCTGAAGTTAAGCTTAGAGTCAAAGGTGACTCCGAGATACTTGACTGTTGGCGCAAATCAATTATGTAGTATCTAAGTACCAAAATATTGTAATGCTATGAAGTCTAGTGTAAGTGAGAGTAGGGCGGAGCTGGAGCCAATAAAGCTTTCATCGCTCTTGGTGATTTCGCCCCGCTTCGCCGTGGTAGTTTAAGCTAGACTTAAGAGATAAAATTTGGATTTAGCATAAGTTAGTTGCCGATTACCATTTAATGCGAGCGTCCACACATTTTTCGCTATCGTTTGTTTCTGTTTGCAATATATTATAACAATTTCACTTAAACGCGTTCCAATACTTTCTTATTAAAAAACAAATAATCATAAAAACTCTTATGATGTTTCATGGCGCCCGAGCAGGGACAAGTTTAAGTGCTAAATTTTAATTTTATTACAATAAACACATACAAAGTGACAAAGTAACAAAGTGACAAAGTGCAACAAACAACAACTAAAAATCAACAGCCACCAAATTAAATTTCAAACGCGCATACTTCTTTGTTATTGTATTTTTGATTATTTGGCCGCGTACGCAATTTAAAATAATAATTAAAAAAAAAAAAGTGTGATAAATATACTTCGCGTCGCGACGCGCCAAAATTAAAAAAGAAAAAAGGAAAAATACGCCATTTTCCCGCCTTACTGCCACTACCACAGAGGGATGTCCCGTACGGAGTCAAAGGGGAAAGTAGCAGCTGAAAAGAAAGACACTAACCAAGAAAATAAGGTACTGTGCTAAAAATTGAAAGCAAAAATTTTATTAACGTCCGTTTGGTACACTTGGTGCTGTTATTAATGAGCACAACGCTTTCAATTCTTGGCACCTATGTAATAGAAGAGCATTTGAAATAATTAATTGGATTTAAAAATAATAAAAAATATTTACCATTTGAACCGCTTTAATTTGCAATTGTGCGATTTATGTAATTAAAAAAAAAAAATAAAAATAAAATAAATAAATAAATACTATCAGCATAACATTTGCAATTATCTTCATTGTGCAAATATCCTTTGTTGCAATTATATTATACCAACTATTTTTGTGCAGCACTGACTATCAATTTGTATTTAATTGCTACTTACAAATTTTAGGTCAGCTGTTCTATTACTTTGTCGCCCACTAAACTTTCGCTCGCATTGTACACCTTAGAGCTGCAAAGCTTAAGCGCCTATTCGTACATACGTACAAACATACATACACATCAGCAATAGCATCTGCATAAGCCTCTCTTTCGTTGTCGCTTATAACGGCTGCTGCAGTGCTGTTGTTGTTGTTATCTCTTTCGTTGGCGCGCTTAAGCTTAGCTGTAGTATTAGAGATTCACTCCCCTACATTAAGTTGGTCCGGCTTATTATTTGTAACAGCCGTTTGCACTAACTGTGTGTGCGCTCCCCTTTAATTCTCGTTTAGCATATTACAAGTGAGTTATTGCTAAAAACCATATTTCGCTCCTTTTTGTTTATAAAAAAGTCACATTACTTTCCGCTTCATCATGGCAGGAGATCATAAAGAAAAACCAATAAAGGAGTCTCTTGAGGAAAATAAAAGAAAATTAAGTACTTGCGTTAGGAGTATTCTGCGACTCAAGCAGAAGTTAACAGAAAATTCAATTCCCAAAACTCTAGGTGAATTAAATTGTAGGCTAGAGCTTATAAAAACGCATATAGACAATGCTTATGTATATCAGTCTCGCATTGAATCCATTGATGCTGAAGACGATTACAGAGATGAGTTAGAAGATTTATGTGTTGAAACTAAGGGTCAACTTGTCTCCCTGATTTCCGACTTAAAGTCAAAAGCCAAGCTTGACAGTCAAACAGTAGCCACTGTCGTAGCTGCGCCTTCACATGCTCGCCTGCCCTTGTTAGCTTGTAATGTAATGTAATGTAATTGTGAATGGGTTAGGCATAGGCCTTTATGCACTGCGACCAATTTGATCTATTGTGCACCCCTTTGTATTTAGACATTTAGTATGTCGAGGAAGTTGACCAGCTCCTTCACAGGGAGCTTCTGTAAGTCTACATCTTCTAGTAGGTGCGCCCCTAAAATTTTGTATCTCCTGTGGCATAGTGCTTCACAATTTGTGATCAGGTGTTCCATGGACTCTTCCTCATCACAGCAGAATCTGCAAGTATCTGAATCTGATAGACCTATTCTGTGTAGGTGTTTTTTGCAGGCGAAGTGGCCCGTTAGTGCTCCAGTGAGTGTCTTTAGACTTTGCCTTTTTAGAGTGAGAGTAGTGGTCGCTCTTTTGGCATCGAAGCTTAGGAATTTTTTGGAATGATTGAGGCCCTCAATGCCATTCCAGTATTCCGTAATTTTTTGTTGAGTCCATTTCTTGGTCTCATGTTAAGGGAGTGGGGACTATAAATGGCTTTTCCGCACCCTTCTTGGCGTAAAGGTCCGCCTTTTCATTGCCTTCGTGTCCTTCGTGACCCGGCACCCAAATCAATGAAACTTGGTTGTGGGTGGCCAGTTGGTTGAGTGCATTGTTACACTCTGTAAGGACTTTAGAAGTGAATGTGTAGCTTTTTTTAGTGCTTTGAGGACTGATTGACTGTCTGAGAGTATTTTGATCTTAACTCTCTTGAGTCCTCTTTTAGAAAGGATATCCACAGTTTCCATTATAGCGAACAGTTCCGCATGGAAAATTGTGGTGTCCTTGCTTAGGGTTATTGATTTGTGTGCTCTGGGGCCCACTATTCCTGCTCCTACACCGTGGAGCGTTTTGGATCCATCTGTATACCATACAAAAATGACTTTGTACCTCTTGGTGAAATTGAGTACTGGGTCTGTGTGGTCGTTTACCTGGGTCATGTGTGTGGCATTTCTGACCCTGTTAAGGATTTGAAGGTGGCCAGTAAGGTTTCCTGGTTTGAATTTTTCTTTTAAGTGGATTGAGAGTGCTTGCATTGCGGCTTCCTCTTGTATTGCTAGGTGTAGCGGTGGTATATTTAGCAGTGCTTCCATGCCAGCAGTTGGGGTAGTTTTCATGGCCCCTGTGATGCTTAGGCACGCTAGCCTCTGTAAATTGCTCAGTTTTGAAATAGCTGTGGTTTGTTTGGTTTTCTCCCACCATACCAATGCCCCATATAGTATGATGTGTCTAACCATTTGGGTGTAGATCCATAGGGTCGTTTTGGGGCTCAGACCCCAGGATTTGCCCAGAAGTTGTTTCGTAGTCCAGAGGTTTTTCTTGGCCTTTGTTATTGCGGAATCGAGGTGTGCGCCCCAGGTGAGTTTTTTTATCCAGGATAATTCCCAGATATTTTACCTCTTCCCTTAAGGGTACCTCTATCCCATTTATTGTTAGTATGGGGATGTGCAACGCCCTTTTTCTAGTAAATGGGACAATGGTGGTTTTTGTAGGATTGATTGACAAACCCTCTCTCTTACACCACTCCCATGTTGTGTCTAAGGCGTCTTGCATTAAGTCCCTAATGGTCCTTTCATGGTTGCCTGTGATAATTACAGATATGTCGTCTGCATATCCGATTGTTTTGTACCCTTTGTTGTTGAGGGTCTCTATTAGGCTATCAGCTATCAAGGACCATAGCAGTGGTGAGAGTACCCCCCCCTGCGGACATCCTTTTACAGCTTTAACAGTAAGCACGGCTTGCCCTAAAGATGCTTTGATCTGTTTTGGTTAAGCATATCGCATACCCATTTTACTATCGCTGGATCTGCTCCTCTGCTGGAGAGTGCCAGTTCTATTGCTTTAAAGTTCGCGTTATCGAAGGCCCCCTCAATGTCCATAAATGCACATAGGGCAACCTCCTTTAGGCTTATCGCCTTTTCTATAACTCGAACAATTGTATGTAGTTATGTGACTGTTGACTTGCCTTTTTGATAGGCAAATTGCAACTTGTTAAGCGGAGTATTTGATAAAACCTCTTCTCTTAGGTAGCAGTCTATGATCTTTTCCATGGTTTTTAACATGAAAGACGTTAAACTGATGGGTCTGTAGGATTTGGGAGATTCTGGGGGTTTGTTTCCCCCCTTTGGTAGAAAAATTACCTTAACCTCTCTCCATATCTTTGGAACGTATCCCAACGTTAGGCTAGATCTAAATATTTGAACCATGATACGTATAAGTCTTACTGTCCCTATAGTGATTAGGGCTGGAAATATACCATCAGGTCCTGGTGATTTGAAGGGTTTGAACGAGTTTATGGCCCATTCTACCCTTTGAAAGGTGACTATATTTGTAATGTTAGAAGTTGTTGCCCTGTTATTTTTTTTTTTTTTTTTTTTTTTATAGATGTTTATTTATTTCATACAATATTATTTAATTACTATTATAAACATTAGTTGAAAAAAATTTTATTATTTAAAGCACTGACCCCGGACGGGTACTCAAACTTTGGCATATCAAATTAACATTTTAAAATTAATAATACAAATATTAAAACTATATTGACTAGTACATAGTATATAGTAAAAAAAGAAAAAAGATATAGATTGTAATGAAAAAATTATATAAAAACATTACATTAAATAAGAGTTATTTATAAAAGGAGGTGTGAGAAAAAAAAAAAAATATATATATATAATATATATATAAAAATAATAATATCAGATTTACATATGTTGCCACCAAAAGCGTTTTTTGATAAAATTGTTTAAAATGTAAGACAAGTCTTTACGAGACATACTTGTGTCAAATCTCAAGTTGGTACAGCTTACTATATCTGTTATATTTACGGATTTCTTGTTTGCTCTTCTGTAGACATGATAGAAGTAGGGGATCCCTTCAGAGTTCTGAATGTATCCCATTTTGTCCAAATACAAAAAGGCTTCAGGAGGAACATAGCCGGATAGTAAACATTTTTCCAGATATTCATCGCAGGTATAATAAGGAGCCAAAATAAGATTGTTATTTATACAGTCAAAGCTTCGAACGATGTGTTTTCTGATAAGATCAATAATGAAGTTATCAATCCTTATAATTTTTGTAGAGTTGTAAATTTTTTTGTTTGAATAGAGTTTTAAGAAGTCACTTTGCGGCGTTCTGTGCATTGAGGTGCAAACTCTTAGGCACTCTCTCTCAAATTTCCTTAATCTTTCCATGTATGATGGTGATATGTTGAACCAAATAGAACAAGCGTATGTTATAATTGGACGGATAAATGATTGATACATAATAACTTTCACTCTAGCTTTGACATGTTTCGAATAAAAAATATGTTTGTATATAAAGAATGCTTTTTTGGCTTTAATAATTTGTTGTTGAATGTGTTTATCAAAATATAAGAACTTATCAATTCTTACCCCTAAGTAATTGACAGTATCTTTGTTGTTTATTAATCCTCCACCATTCGGGGTTGCGATGCCGAAAGATTTCCAATTTTTTCGTAGGTTATTGTTGCACTTGTAGACAGGAGGTCTAAATAGGATAGTTTCACATTTATCCGTGTTAACTTTTAAGTGCCAATTCTTTGTGTATTCATAAACAGTGTCAAATTTTTGTTGTAGAAAAGTATTGATTTTCTGAACTTTGCTATCAGCTTGATAAATAATGATATCGTCTGCATAGGTTATTATATGGTCGATTTTTTCAAGAAGGTCGTAAATGTATAGATTAAACAAGATAGGTGAATTAACTGTTCCTTGTTGTAATCCATTATCAATATTGAAAGTTTTTGAGCTGAATTGGTTGCCATGAAATACAACGAATTCTCGATTAGTTATCATATTATGTATAAGATTCAGAAGATGAATAGGAAATTTAAAATTGATCAATTTACATATAAGACCTTTAATCCAAACACTATCAAATGCTTTCTCCAAGTCAATCAAACAAGCTCCAGTAAATAGCTTCTTGTTCCAGTTCCAATTTATGTTTGAAACTAAACAGTTAATTGCGTGTGTTGTTGAGTGACCCGATTTAAATCCGAATTGTTTTTCGCTAATTATATTATTTTTCATACAATGATTGTTTATGTTGTTATTTATACAAATTTCAAAAATCTTGCTTATGTTGGGAAGTAAGCTAATTGGCCGTAAATTGCTGACTACATTAGGATCCTTGCCTTTTTTTGGTATTATAATCATTTTTGCTCTTTTCCATTGGACAGGAAAGTAAGCATTATTCAGCATGTTATTGAATAAGATGCAGTATGCCTTGATTATTATTTCTGGAAGGTTTTTGATAACAGTATTTGGGACTTCATCCAGACCATACGATACTTTATTGCGTAAATTTTTAATTATATATTTTAAGTTTTCAATGGTGATAAAATAATCATCAGTTTGCGATTTAGACAAATTATATGCTGGTTTGCTATTGCTAAAGGTGGTTCTATGAATAAAATTCATTTCAAATCTTTGTTTATATAAAATAAATTTATTGAAGGAAGACTCAGTTAAAATATGTGTGTTATTGTTCGGATCATTTGTTTTTTTTGAGTGGACTTTTTCAAAATATGAGCCTATTGCATTAAGTATGTGATTTTGATTTCTGATCACTATGTTGTTTACATCCATTTCAATGCTTTCTGCAGGTATTTCGGCTTTTTCTATAATGTCACTCAAGCTATGAGGTATTTTGATTGTCTGAAGATCTAGATTTATTGATTTTTCTTTGAGGCTGCTTTTAATTTGTTGGAACATTTGTGATGAGTCTACGGTATCCAGTTGTTTCAGTTTATTTTTATAGAAATTGTTAATTGCAATTTTTAAGTTTTCATTTATTAATTTTTTAATAAGCTTTAATTTAGATTTTTCCCATTTTATATCCGATGATGACATATTACTTGAAAGACGGTTATAGGATTTAATTCTCGACAGTGTTTTACTTTTTTCTTTATATAGTTTGTTTATTGTTGCATTAAGGAATTTTTGAGTATGATCGGAATCTTTGTATTTGGGTACTTTGGATTTAATTGCGTTAGATATTATATTATTAATTTGATCAGATGATTGTCTATTTCGGTATTTGAGAGATTTCTATCGTTTGGAATTATTGATTGTTGAAGTAATTGCGTGTTTATATGTTTTTGAAAATTCAGCCAACACGTTTTTTTGAAATTGAATTTGCTCGTTGAGTTTTCATTAATTACATCAAATTTGAATTCATCATTAGACGAAATTATGATATGGAGGGCATTATGAAAGCTGTCGTATTCAATTGTTTTTAAGCAATTAGTTGAGTCGTTTTCTTTTTTAATTGAAAGTCTGGCGTCCACTAAACAGATGTCCAGGAAAGATGCAGATCTTGGAAAAGAAGGGGAAGATGAGGCAAACAAGTTGCATTTAAATAAGATAGAATTAGAATCCAACCAACGTCTTACTATTTGGCCTTTTGGGTTGTTTGAGGTGTTACACCAGTCTGTGTGCTTGCAATTCAGATCCCCAGCTAGAATATAGTAGTGATTGTTGCAATTTAGATGTAGAGATTCAAAAAGCGAATTAATTTCAGATTGAAAGAATGTATCATTGTTACCGCTAGGGTAGTATGCTGCTATAATGAACAATTGGCAATTGTCACTCATTTGCATTTTTATGATACATGTTTCAAGATGGACAAATGAGCTAATTTTAGTATTTGTATAAAATGAGCATGTTAAGTTTTTTTTTTACAAGAACCGCTGTTCCGCCTCCTTGCTTAGAGTTCATCCTGTCTTTTCTAAACAAGTTGTAGTTTTTGAAGCAAAGTTTGTGATTTGGATTAAGTTTTGTTTCATTGATTAGTACGATATCTGGATTGTGGTAAAATAGGAATTTTTGCATCTCTACTCTTCTATTTAGGTTAATTAGAGAGTTTACGTTTATAGAAATTATGCTTAGCTCGTTGATAGTAGGCATTTAAGATTCCATTATGGTGAAAATTGCGTCAATTCTATTTGATTGCTTAGTGAGTTCATGTTTAAAAGTTACAATTTGTTGTGTTAGACTTTGTATCATATTTTTGAGATCAACTAATGTGTTGTTATTGTTTAAAGCTAATAAGTCCTGCTCTTGAGGAACAATGGGCAAGTTGGATTTAACAGCGTTAGCAAAACTTATATTCTTGTTTATGTAGTTGGATTTAAACATTTGTGTTTTTTCTGCTAAATTTTGTTTTTTAGCTCTAATTTTTTCTTGTAGAAGCTTATATTTTTCGCAACCTCTGTATGATGCAGGGTGACCAGGCTTATTGCATATAATGCAAAATAGTTTACTCCTGTCTTCGCCGGAATTGGTGTTCACATTACATTCGTTACTTTTATGGTTGGCTCCACATTTAACACATTTTGGGGGAAGAAAACAGTTTGCAGCGCTATGGAAAAAGCCTTGGCAGTTTCTGCATTGAGGTATAGCTTCTCTTTTCAAGGGTTCCCAATAAATGCAACGATATAAAAGATTTGTAATTTTTTTAAGCATGTTTACGTCACTGTCAGCTGTGACTTGCACCAAAAATATAGGCAAGGCGACTTTTAGTCTTGAAGAAGTTTTTGTCGTAAATGCAGAAACTTTCGTAAATTTGAGTTTTTCATTCTCTTGCGTCCGAAGTTCGTTGAAAACTGTTTCAATATCTGTATTAGCATTTAGACCTTTAAGCAGATAGGATTTTGTTTTTATAGATTTTGGGGTGTAAGTATAGAATTTAACACCCATTTTAATAAGAAATGATTTTATTTTGCTGTAGTTGTCAAGATCTTGAATAAAAAGAGTTTGCTTTTTTGAGCTATTTTCTTTAATTTTAAACTTGGTGATTTTAAGCCCCTGAGTCAGAAACTCTATAAGTTTATTTGTTTCGATATCGTAAACTATTATGGGTGGTATTTTTTTATTGTAGCTTTTATTGTCTGTTTTAGTATTACGGCTAGATACACTTGCCTCTGGGTTGGTTGAGTCCTTATCCGATAGCGAAGCCTTTTGAGATGAGCCTACAGCCGTCTGGAGCTCTGCTTTTTTAAAACTCTGCGATACATGGTCCTCAAATTTTTTTATATATTCTTCTACACCTGCTTCATCTACTTCAACATCGAGTAATTCATAGTAATTGCCTTTGACGAGCTTTGGTTTCTCTTGATTATTCATATTGTTTTTTCTTTTTCTTGCGTTTTGTAAGGTTATGTTTTCATTAGGTATACTCTGCTTTTCATTATTAGAGCAGATATCAGACGTATTTTGAGCATGCTGCGCATACATACTAGCCACGTACACTAAATGCACGTGATTGTGTGCGAACGTAAAAAGTGCGCACGCGTAGCACAATGACAGCTGTCAGAAAAGTCTCACACAAAATTTGCACTGTCACTGCACAAAATTTTTTTTATTTTTTTTTTATGTGTTGTAATAGTTAGTAAGTTTTTTTTTTTGCACATAAACATTAATGTACACAAGTAAAATATATATTGCCACGTTGGTGGACTTGTCCATAAATTAAAATTGTAACAATTTAATTTTTTGCAACCGAAGAAAATTTTTTCCGCACACGTGTTGGCGCTGCCAACTCATTTCTCGTTGCCCTGTTATTGTTATAGGTTATTGCCCATTGAGCATTGTCATTGGTTGCGTTAAGCCTACAGTCAGGGAAATGAGTTTTAAGGAGAAGCTCTAGTGTATCGGTGAAAGAGTTTGTGAAGGTACCATCCGGTGCCTTTAGTGTGCCAATGGGATTAGTTACCCCTTTTGACAATGATTTTTGTATTCTAGCAGTGTTCGGGACGTCATTAAGTTCTTCACAGAATTTCTTCCATGAGTTCCTTTTTGACTTCCTTAGTTCTTTGTTATATAGTGTAAGGGATTCTCTATAATCTTCCCATGTGTTGTTCTTCCTTGCGTCATTAAATTTGGATCTTGCTATTTGGCGCAGCTTAGTAAGTCCTTTATTCCACCAGGGAACCCTCTTCGTTGAGGATTTTACCTTAAGTGGACTACATTCGTGATATGAGGATATTATGGAGTCGGTCAATGTTTCGACTGATGCATCCAGTTCCTCTATCGATTTTGGGGAAAGCGTGGTTAGTCTAGATTCTAGACATTCTGGGTATTTCTCCCAGTTAGTTGCTTGCGGGCTTCTGTAGAGCATTAGGCTCTTGGTTAACCCCCTTATTTCAAAGAATATGTGTTTATGATCAGACATAGAGTCCTCGTCAGAGACTATCCAGTTAGTGATCATATCTAGTGAATTATTTGTTATAAGTGTGAGATCAAGAACCTCTTGTCGTATGGCGTTTTCAAAGGTTGGTTGATTACCCCTGTTTGCAATGCCTTAGTTGCTTTGTAGAAGGAATTCTATGAGTGTCTCACCTCTAAGGTTTGTATCTGTACTGCCCCAGATTATGTTGTGCCCATTTGCATCACAGCCTATTATTAAGGTCTTACTTTGTGTTCTACAGTATTCCACTAGACCTACAATATTTGGTGGTGGTGCTTCGTTGGTGTCTCCTGGAAGGTAAGCTGAGGTTATGACAACCTCTATTTTCTTTCCACCCGAGACTGCTTCAACGAGCACTGTTGCTGTGTCGCCATTCATAAATTTTGTAAATGGCAGAAATTTAATATTGGTATCAATGACAAGTGCAGCCCTTGGTTTGGCTGCACCAACGTCAAAGATTACCTGTGTGTTTGGTATTTTGAGGCCTGTTATTCTGCCTCTGTGTATCCAGGGCTCTAGGATTAGCCCTATGTTGATGTTTCCACCGGCAAACCTTCTGCTTAGTTCGGCTGTTGCAGCCTTAGCATGGTGAAGATTTGCCTGGATGCACCTCATGTTGTGTTAGCGGGGTCAGGAGTGGATGGGATACTTTCGTCCTCTTTTTCCAGCTCTACTGCATCCATTTTGTCCGCCAATGCGTCTGCATTGACGGGCGCAGTTTTTAGCCGTATGGTCGCTTGGCCAAAACGGAAGTTGACCTTTTCCGCCGACTCGATCAGGCTGGCTGCTGATTTTTGGTCCACCGCCAGGACCAGGACCAGAGTGACATTAGAGCCTCTTTCGGCTCTTTTCAGTGTTCGCCACGTCTCGACGTAGAGGCCTTTGTTCTGCCCCTGTATTAAATTCAATATCCTAGAGGTTTCTAGGGATTGAGAGTTAGGGAAGTACCCCACTGCGATCCTTGAGTGAGGAATTTTGGATTCCTCTGTGGCCCACAGTGAGGCTCCTTCCCAAGGTGGTGCCGTTGTGATGATCGCCTTTAACCATTCTGATGAGGCGCTATCTTTACAGTGCAGGACTAGATATCCTGCTTTATATGTAGCGCCTATGAAAGCAGGTTTTATGGCCTGTTCTTTCTCCTCTACTATTCTGTCCAGAATGAGGTTCTGTATGGAGGTCATTTGCTCCGTTGTCAGGGGCGTATTTGGGTAGTCCCTTGCTAAAACTGCCATTTTGATGCCAGACACCACATCCTTATAGGAGGCAGTGGGCTGCCTCTTCTTGGCTGTGATGCTGGCCTCTGTTGGCTTCTTTACCGCATCCGTTAGTCTTGATGCGGGTGTTTCTGCTGCTGCTGCGGCCTTGGAAGTAGAGGGTTGATCCTCTCTGGCCCGCTTGTTAATAGTAGCCTCTTGAGGGGTCGTTTCATTGGACCTCTGTCTCTTGGGGCCAGGAGTGGCTTGTTCTCCCTTTGTTGGCATAGGGTGCAACGCTTTAGTATAAGCCTCCTCTTTGCTAAGCCCTTTTTTTAGGAGGTACACGAACCTCTTTTTGCCCGCTCCACTGAGTTTTTAGGCCTCTCTGCTGGTGGTGCCGTGCCTATCGGGCTTTGAGGGGCATCTTCTTGGCTCGCGCCTGTGGAAGGTTGCTCTACCTCCATTTGTTGAGGTCTAGTGGCCTTTTGCTGTGAGCTGTTTAGGCCGCTCTCGCCAGTGTTTGTGTTTGTGTTGTTAAAAGTGTTCATTTTTGGTCCCACGAGTAAAGGGGAATGTCGGTCCACTGCGCCAGTGCCCCGGTGACGCAGTAAGGCTCTTAATTAAATGGGGCCTTGCCTGGGCGCCCCAAGTTCGCATATTATCGACTAGATACCCTCTAGCCATTCATCCATCGGCATACGCTGTTCCACCTTGGATTGGGGTTTGTGTAGAGTTTTCTCTCTTAGCCCAACTATATTAGCCACACTCTCAGCAGAGACATGACCTTACTGAGAAGTGTGTTACCGGTAGTTACCACTTGGAGGTTATAGTCGCACTTCCGTTAGCCTAGCAGTTACGGCACAGCGGTATTACTACCACTGCGTGATTCCCCCTACATAGGCTAACGGCTAACTACCTTAGCTTTACCACAGTTCAGTGGTAAATATTCTGAATTTAAAAATTTCATTGGATTATTTGAGACACTGGTTGAGAAGTTCAATTATTTGATTTCGTGTCTCTCCGGTGAAGCTCTAGGAACCGTAAGAGCATTTCAAGTAACCGGTGAAAATTATAGTAAAGCCCTTGCTGCGTTAAAAAGAGTTTACGATAATGATTGCCTCATTTTCGCAGAAAATATTTCTGCTCTTTTTAGCTTGCCGAAAATTTCCCAGCCCACAGCAGCTTCGTTGAGTTGCCTAATTGACACGACCTCTGCTATTTATGGTTCGTTGCTTTCGATTGCTGACGATCGAAAAATATCAAACGCCATATTAATACACCTTGTTATGAGCAAAGTCGACCCCATTACTAAGCAAAAATGGGAAGAACAGCTCGATTATTCTCGCATTCCATTGTGGAGTGATTGCGAAACAGCGTTAGATCGCCGATACCAGCACTTGTCAGCTCAAGAATCGGCTAAAGTATCAAGTGATGTTTCCAAATCTAATCCCAAAGCTGTGACTCAACATAATCGTAGCTCATTTTCGTGCTCTGCGGATAAGCCTAAAACCGACAGAAGGACCCAGAAGTGCCAATATTGTAATTCCGAAGAGCATAATATAAATAGATGCACTGCATTTGCTACACTAGCTGTGCAACAGCGGTTTGAATTTGCAAAAACAGTTTCCCTATGCATCAATTGCCTTCGGTCGGGTCACATTGTTACTAAGTGCAGTAGTACCAAATGTCGTGTATGCAATCGTCCTCACCATTCGTTGCTACACGTTTACACTGTCGTAAATGGAAATCGAGCGCTACCACCACCAGTTACCTCCGCTCAGGATCAGCCATCCACTTCACATGCTATGCATGCGACGTCATCGGATAAAGTGATCCTTGCAACATCCGTCGTATGTGTCAGAACAGTATCGGGTGAATACGTTTTGGCTAGAGCACTTCTGGATTCTGGTTCACAAATTAATTTTGTAACAGAAGAACTTGCTCAAAAGTTGCAAGTGCGTCGAGAAGAATCGTGTATCAGCTTACTTGAAATTGGTGAGTCCAATACCCAAGTTAGAAAAAAATTCACGTGCAGTACAAGCACGCGTTAGAAGTAAAACTCTACGCTTTTTTTTTTTTTTTTCTTTAGTTTAGCCGTCTTAACATTACTCTGCAGTTCAAACAGTGTCTTAACAATCAATTATGTATTATAATAATAATGAAAGTAAAGGAATTCTCGTTCCAGAGAGATATCTGATATATGTGATGTAAATTTTTGTTAAATGTATAGCTAAAAGATAGAACACGTCAAATTATAATTTATATGCATATTTTATTTTGTTCTGATGTAGCATTTTTACAGTTGTATATTAAAGGTGTTGGATTAACTAATATTTTTTAGTTAATTGTTTTTATATAAATGAAATGAAACGAACGTATTTCTAAACGTTATAAATTTTATTGTATTGTTGTTGTCACGCAACCGTGTAAGTTAGGTTACAGTGACGGCACATAACCTCACAACCGTATGTTTAGCAACGACTAATTTGATCTTGGAACGCTGACGGCAATACAAGGGCCGCAGCGCTCCCAAGATTCGTACATATTATAATACATAAATAAATATATATAAATAGATAACGATTATATTGCAGTAACCAAAGAGATAAACAATTACACTAGTTTACACGAAAAATGAACCTTCGTGAAAAAGTGTTTTTTATGGTGATTTGGGGTCGAGAAACACGCAAATGGAAACCTTTTTTTTTTTTTTTTTTTTTTTTTTCTTAAGCACCGTTTTCGAGATATTTTCGAAAAACATGCTTTTGGGCTCTTATTTCAGTTATTCGTCAATATCTCGTGAGCCAAATTTTGTATCGACATAAAAGATAATTAAATCGAAAGGTATTGATGTGCTCTTCACAGTGATATATAATTATGTACAGGTTAAGAAAAAATTATAGAAGTTACAAGCAACCAAAATCGAAAAAACGTGTAATTTTTTACAATTTTTCAAAAATTTGTAATTTTAATTACACAACAATTGCTTTACGTTGCATTATCTCGAGTGACAACGATTGAGGGACTTTTTATTGTAACAATGAGCGACAATGATTTTAAATTTTACCATGGAACAAGAGCTGTTACTTCAATGATTTATCTTCAAGATTAATTTAGCAGACTATTAACGACAAAGTTACAAACACAACATATGACGTTGATGGACTTTATTTCGAATAGACCAGGACTGTCTATATTATCTCTTAATTGTCAAAGCTTACGAAAGCATGCTCAGGATATATCCATTGACAAGATTGCTACAAAAGCGAATATTAATTTTGAAAATAAGGAATATTGTTACAAAAAAATAAAAGTATTTTAGCCGTCTTAACATTACTTTGGAGTTCAAACGGTGTCTTAATAATCAATTATTATAATACATACATTGTTGAGTCGCCGAGCTTTTTCGGCAACTATAGTTTAAGCAAACGTTTTTTATAATTTTAAAATGTATTTATTGTTTGTTTCGATAGTGTTGGTTTAGTGTATAGTATATGTGTTTATGTAGTGTAAAGTTTTTGAATGTTAATGTGTGTAATGTCAAGCTGCGATCCAGACTTGACAGCGAAAGTAGTATTTTAACACTGATTTGAGTGCATTAGCAGATCAAGCTACTGACCTCTAAGCATAAGAACAATATTTTATAAGAGCGGCTGAGTGCAAGCAAAGCAAACAAATGATAGTTGAGTAAATGTTAATGCACTCTTGCTACGCAGAGCAATGCCGTTAGTTAAGAGATGTACAAGATATATTAATGTTAAGCGGTGACAAAATTAAGAGCAATAATGCTGCTGTTGTTTACATTTGTGTTGTTTATATTTATATATTTGGCTGCTGGACCAAACATACATAGTTATGAAAGTGAAGGAACGCGAGCTTGTACTGCACGTGAATTTTGTTTAACTCTACCATTGCTTTTTGTATGAATGTCATACTATTTGCAGCGGTGGGCAAGAAAAATAACGGAAAGAGCACTTTTTGCTTCTGCGCCTATCTTTCGCCACTGACAAGACATAACGGAAAGAGCACTTGGTACAAAAAACGCCTTGGCTCTTTTTGCACCGAGTGCTCTTTCCGTTATGTCTTGTAAGTGGCGCCAGCCAGACGCACACGCAAAAAGCCGAGAATATTACAAAAACAAAATATACACAGTGTGCGCTTTTATGGCCCTACTCGAGCATGCCTTTTTAGACCGTAACGGTAGTTTTTATTGGTGCTCGCGGACGAAAAATTCGCACAAGTACACTGAGCACAGAAACATAGTTAATTTGGCAGCTGTCAGACCCAGTAATTTTTTTGGTAAATTAAAATTGTCATATAAACTCCTATGACTTTTCTGTTTCTTTGAATGTGTTGCAAAATTTCGTTCAGTGTACACGCACAAGCAGATCGCCGGCGACGCGCCGAGTTTACAAAAACAAAATACACACAATATGTGCCTTCGCTCGACTCGCAGCAACTTACAAAAACAAAATAACACATTGTGTGCCTTCGCTCGACACGCAGAAAATTACAAAAACAAAATACACACAGTGTGCGATTTTTATGCTAATGCAGCCATGGGGGTGGTTTCGCTCTCTCACATTTTCACTCAAACTAAAAATAAGGTTTCAGTGCAGTGAATGCATACCTTGTATAATTCTACCATGCCACGGCATTGCTGTGAGAGTAACAAAAAGTGAGAGAGAGAAAAGCAAGCAAAAAAACGAGCTGGCACACAAGCTAATGCATGCACACTGGGACTTGTATGTATGTACACAGAGTACAAAAATTATTCGGACACTTTGAATTTTTTGAAGCCACATAACTTTTGATGTAGACATGATAGAACAAATATTTTTTTAATATTAAAAATATAACATTTTTCTTGCTTTCATGCTTACACAATAATAAGCCAACTTCAAATAACATGCATAAAATCTTAAAAAGACTAAAAAAAATGAGCGATTTTGACGCACATAAATTATTCGGACACTTGTTACCAAATAAGGAATATTGTAACAAAAAAATAAAAGTAGTTTAGCCGTCTTAACATTACTTTGGAGCTCAAACGGTGTCTTAACAATCAATTATTATAATACATATGTACATAGTTATGAAAGAGAAGGAACGCGAGCTTGTACTGCACGTGAATTTTGTTTAACTCTGCTATTGCGTTTTGCTTTTTGTACGATTTTTTAGGCGCTCAGCGCAAAAAAACGTTATGAATGTCATACTATTTGCACTGCTTAACTAACAAAACGTGACAGTGACTTCCAATTTGCAAACTTGTCAATGTAAACAATATAAATAATACATATATTTTGTATTTATATTTTATTATATTACAACTGAAAATACAGTTAGCTCAATGTGTAGCTTCAAATATCTTTTAGCATCACTTTTACTTTTTAAGTAGTGCGAATAGAACAAAATCAATGGTAATTCCTCTGCGCTGAGCGCGAAAGAAAGCAGCATATAAAGAAATAGAGAAAGAAAAAGAATTAGACAATGTAACTGTCGTGCAATGCTGCTTGGCTTTGTTGTTCGTGCAACTCTCACCTCCCCCGCACCAGCTTCAACATCGTTCTTTGCGCAGCGCGATCTTATTTTGTAGCCAACCACCAAACAACACCAAGGCCACGGCATTGCTGTGAGAGTAACAAAAAGTGAGAGAGAGAGAAGCAAGCAAAAATACGAGTTGGCACACAAGCTAATGGCAAACACTGGCACTTGTATGTATGCATGCATGTATGTCGCTGTGTTGTATTCACGCAATGCATACAAAAACAATTCTTTCGTTTGCACACATACACATGTGCTGCGTGCTTTAGCTAACATTTACAAAATTTCAAATTTACTCCCTACGAAAAGTCGCAATGCCGCACAGCTGGCACACAAGCTAATGGCTAGCACTGGCACTTGTATGTATGTATGTCGCTGTGTTGTGTTCACGCAATGCATACAAAAACAATTCTTTCCCTGCAGTACTGATGGTGGCGATTGCAAGGTTGAACTACCTACTTGGATGGTCCGCGTATGGGTATCCAACGAACTAGTCCTTCGAAGAACGAACGTCGAGATAGCAAAACAGAAAAAATGAACTTAGTCCCGTCTACTTTTGTAACCCTATGCCCACCACCCAATGTACTAGTTCGCAGGTAAGCGAACGCCGAACCACCGGACAAAAATAGATTTGCTCCGCTTACTTTTGTTAGAGAGAAAGACCGAAGTAAAATAGATTTTTGTTGTTTTTCGGCTGGGAAGACAAAGGAGAACATGTTTTGTCTTGTCCAGCATGCTCGCGTGTTTTGTATTGCTGGAATATTCTTTAGTTTTGGTTCTGACTCTTGTAAGTGACAACTGCTGGTAACGCCGCGGCGAAAATTGCAACAACTTACAATTAAATAGCAGACAAAATAAAAAGTGCACATATTTAAAATTGTGTAAGCAAAGGTATAAAACTAAATTGTGAAATACCAAATAAATAAAATAAAAACCAAGTTAATAATATAATGTCCATATATGAAAATTAATAGCAAAAGGCATGTTCGTAAGATGAATACACAAAAAACTAAGCGTGCTGCATTACCTATCAGCTGTAAGTATCAGATAAGGTTTCTTTAAAACAATAAATATATTTAATAATAATAGTTCATGTTTTATACTCCAGCACCTAAAAGCACTTGTAAAAATTTAATACATTTTAATGTTGAATCACTTGGTAAGTTTAATTTTTTTTTTAGTTTTGTATTTATCAACATTTGCTTTAATATATTTAAATATTATCTTTCTAGATGCACTGGATCTGTAAAATCAAAAACCGGCGTAAAAAATGTAGCACCCATAGTAATAAATAATTTATGATTTAAGTTATTTATAAAATAAATTATTTTTCAAAAAAATTAAAAGAATTCAAATTGTTTTTATTTTGTGTGGCTCAGCAGCATAGGGAGCGAATTAAACAATTGGGTAACCTTTGCTCTAGGCACCAAATGGGTCCCCATTTGCACTACCCACCACATGGGTACCCATTTGGACTACCCATGAGGGAAACGATGTGGTGTCGCCGGTCCCCATGTCCTAGGACATTCTGTGCAAAAAACGAAATGAAGCATTACATTGGTGGTGGGTTGTAAGGTGGGTAGTGGTGGTCTGCTGGTGGGTGCCCATTTCAGCACTTCCGAACTAGTGCGCAGTACTGCAGGGTTCGTTTACACACATACACATGTGCTGCGTGCTTTAGCTATCATTTACAAAATTTCAAAGTTACTCCCTACGAAAAGTCGCAATGCCGCACAGCTGGCACACAAGCTAATGGCTAGCACTGGCACTTGTATGTATGTATGTCGCTGTGTTGTGTTCACGCAATGCATACAAAAACAATTCTTTCGTTTACACACATACACATGTGCTGCGTGCTTTAGCTAACATTTACAAAATTTCAAATTTACTCCCTACGAAAAGTCACAATGCCGCCTAAAAACTTTGCTCTCTCAACAAGAAACGAAGTCATGACTCATGACCACGTCGCAATGCGAATGAGAACATCAAAAGCAGCTAACGTTTTTTGGGTTAACAAAATTTCAAAGTTACTCCCATAGAAAAATGCCCAACAAATCCAAAAATGCATAACGCCGCCTAAAAAGTTTTACTTCAAAAAAATACAAACTGTGGTAAAGTCGCGAGTCAATTGTTGTGAGTTTCCGATCGATTCGTGGATTCTCAAGTCTATTTCTGGGTACCAGCCGAACCAAACAATTAATTTAACTGGTTGGAAAATACCCAACAATATTCAATTGGCTGATCCATGTTTTTATAAACCGCAGAAGATAGATATGCTCATAGGTGCTGAAACGTTTTTCGAACTATTATCTGTTGGTCAAATTAAGCAAGGCCCGAACTGTCCAATGCTGCAAAAGACTCTCCTCGGATGGATTGTATCTGGAAGATACTCATCCAGCGGAGTTCCCACGGAAGATATTGCTGTCAATCTGAGTTGTAAAGAAGAACCCTTGACCTCGATTGATAGGACTTTGCAGAAGTTTTGGTCAGTTGAAGAGTTACCTAAGCAATTTAAGTTTCAAACTCCAGAGCAACAGATGTGTGAAAAACATTTTTGAAGTAAAACTTTTTAGGCGGCGTTATGCATTTTTGGATTTGTTGGGCATTTTTATATGGGAGTAACTTTGAAATTTTGTTTACCCAAAAAACGTTAGCTGCTTTTGATGTTCTCATTCGCATTGCGACGTTGTCATGAGTCATGACTTCGTTTCTTGTTGAGAGAGCAAACTTTTAGGCGGCATTGTGACTTTTCGTAGGGAGTAAATTTGAAATTTTGTAAATGTTAGCTAAAGCACGCAGCACATGTGTATGTGTGTAAACGAAAGAATTGTTTTTGTATGCATTGCGTGAACACAACACAGCGACATACATACATACAAGTGCCAGTGCTAGCCATCATTAGCTTGTGTGCCAGCTGTGCGGCATTGCGACTTTTCGTAGGGAGAAAATTTGAAATTTTGTAAATGTTGCTAAAGCACGCAACACATGTGTATGTGTGTAAACGAAAGAATTGTTTTTGTATGTGATACATATTAGTACTTTAATACTAGCTTAGTGATATCGATAAGTAACCAATGTAAGCGAACATCGATATAATGTAAAGTTACAATAAGAATAAAAGTAGAAGTGTGCAAGACACAACATAATTGGCGACGAGGAAAAAAATTAAAAGTTATTTAAATAGTAATTATTATTTAAATAAGTGCGTAAATACGCGAGAATAATAAAGAAGTGATAATATCACAAAATCAACAAACAAAAAAAAAAAAACTAAAAACTTACAAGCAAATTCGTAAATACGAAAAGCAAAAAAAGTTACGTACATACATATATAACAAACATATATAAACGGCAATGGACGCTACAGTGAACACCAGCATGACAACAACAACTCTTCTGCAAACTGCAACGCTGCCGGAGTTTATGCACATGAAGGAGCCGTGGTGCATTTGGAAGGAGAAATTCGAAATTCATTTGTGTGAGATTGGGTGCACAGAGGAGCACATAAAGAAAGCAATTTTGCTCAAGTCAATTGGATCGGAGCCATATCGATTGCTTCATAGTTTGTGTAGTCCAAACAGCCCCGTATCAAAATCATATGACGAATTATGTTCAATGTTGGAGAGTCATTACACTCCACCTACAATAGTGTTTGTTGAAAGAAAAAAATTTTATGCAGCAAATAAATTGGCATCAGAAAATGTGTCGCAATGGTATGCGAGAGTGAAACAGTTAGCAATAAATTGCAAATTTGGCGCCAACTTAAATGCATTTGTGTTGGACCGCTTTGTAACGGGTCTGCCGGACTTCATATTTGACAAAATGTGTGAAGAAGACGAAACGCTAACTGTAGAAAAAGCCTTGCGAAAAGCAATAATTATTGAAACAAAAATGCTAACCAAATCTGATGAAATGCCAAATATAAATGCAGTCAAGGAAATAAGGAACAGAAGAGACAACAGAAAGAGCTACGGTAATAGCAGCCAGTGGCAGAACAACAACAACAGCAGCAGCTACAGGACGAACTGCAGCAGCAACAACAACAATAAGGAAAAACAACAGCAAAAAGAACACTCACACGCATGTACTCATTGTGGATGGAGAAATCATAGATCAGATGTTTGCCGCTACAAAACCAGCAAGTGTCATATTTGCAACAAAGTGGGACATTTAGCAAGCGTTTGTAGAAATAACTCTAAAGTTGTAAATAATATTAGTTCTAATGAAAATGTTAATAACTTTGATACATCTGTTTACAGTATTCAAACTGAAGATAGTGCTGATCCATATTTTTTATCAGTTACTATTGACGGTACAGACTTGGAAATTTTTTGCGACAGCGGATCTCCATGCACATTGTTTCCGGAAAAATATGTAACGGCGGATCAGCTTAAAAATTAAATACCTGTACAAAAGAGTACAGCAGCTACACAAAACATAAAATAAATATTATTGGTGAGTTTTATGCAAATGTGAAATTCAATGGGATCACCAATCGAATTAAAATTATTGTAACAAATTGTAAAAACCAACCACTATTAGGTAGAAATTTTCTTAGAGCATTTAAATTTGATTTTGCACAAGTGAACAACATACAAGTAAATACTGAAACTTTAGTTGAGGAAATAAAAAACGAGTTTAGAGAAATTTTTGATGGCGAATTAGGAACATTTAAATTAAGTGAGGTTTCGTTACCAATAGATAAAAATGCAAAGCCTATATTTTTTAAGCCGCGAGCCATACCATTAGCATGGAAAGAAATGGTAGAGAAAGAACTCAAGAGTCTTATAAAAAAAGATATTTTAGAACCAGTAGATTATTCTGATTGGGGAACACCATTAGTACCAATTTTAAAACCAGATGGAAAAATACGTATATGTGGTGATTATAAAGTAACAGTCAACAAATGGTTAGTTGACTATAAATATCCTTTACCACGCATAGATGAAATTTTTGCAGCTTTAAGCGGAGGTGAATTGTTTTCCAAGTTAGATCTTTCAAGTGCTTATAATCAACTTGTCCTAGATGAGGAATCGCAGAAAATTTGTACATGGAGTACACATATAGGCACTCTTAAAATGAAAAGGTTACCTTTTGGTGTAAAACCAGCTGCGTCAATATTTCAAAAAACAATTGAATCCGTTTTAAATGGAATTTCAAGTGTAGTCGTATATCAAGACGACATAACAATTACAGGAAAAAATTTAGAGGAACACACTCGAACTCTAAAAACAGTATTAAATAAATTACAGTCAGTTGGACTAAAATTAAATATTAATAAATGCCAATTTTTACAAAAAAAAGTTTCATATCTGGGATTCACAATTGATAGAACCGGTTTACAAAAAAACTTAGATAGATGCAAAAGTGTTGTAAACTGCCCAATTCCAAGTAACGTTACACAGGTCAGAGCATTCATAGGAATGGTAAATCATTATTCGAAATTCATTAAAAATTTTTCCCAAAAAATAAATCCATTGTATGAACTTCTAAAAAAGAATATTAAATTTAATTGGTCGACAAAATGTCAAACAGCGTTTGAAGTCATGAAAAAAGAAGTTGTATCTGATCAGGTTTTAGTACATTTCAATAACAAGTTACCGATCATCCTGACAACGGATGCAAGTAATACTGCAGTCGCAGGTATACTTTCACATAGATTTCCAAACAATGAAGTTAAACCAATTGCATTCGTTTCAAGAGCGTTAACAAAAACTGAGCAAAACTACAGCACGTTAGAAAAAGAAGCTTTAGCTATTAAATATAGCGTTGTTAAACATAAACAATATTTACTTGGACAAAAATTTATTTTAAAAACGGACCATAAACCATTAAAGTTCTTATTTGGAGAAGATAAAGGTTTACCAGTAATGGCGTCAGCAAGAGTCCAAAGATGGGCATTTATTCTGTCAGGTTTTAATTATAACATTGAGTATGTTAAAGGCAAAGCCAATGAAGCTGACGAGTTATCCAGAATACCTCAATACGAAACAGCAGAGAATATACAAGAATGCAACTTTGTATATTATACAGAATCAAACAATCACTTACATTTAACTTACAATGAAATTGCAAAAAATACAAGACGTGGTCCTATTCTTTCAAAGGTCATGCAAGCAATAAATGAAGGTAGAATTGAAAATTTAAAAGGAAATGAGTTTGATATATATAAAATTAAAGCTTTAGAACTAAGCACAGAATATGGTTGTGTACTTTGGGGCTACAGAACGATAGTTCCTAAAAAACTTCAACAATCCGTACTGGACGAACTTCATCGTTCGCATATGGGAATTGTTAAAACTAAAGGATTGGCAAGATCATATGTATGGTGGCCAAAAATTGATGCAGATATAGAAAACTTAATAAGAAATTGTAACTATTGTCAAAAATTAGGAGCAAATCCAGAAAAATCAACTTTAATACCTTGGCAACCAACTAGTTCAGCATGGAGTAGAATACATGTAGACTATGCAGGTCCAGTAAATAATTATTACTTGCTAGTGATCATAGATTCATATACAAAGTGGGTTGAAGTTTACAAAACAAAAGAAATAACAACATCGTTCACTATCAAAGCTTTAAGAGAAACGTTTTGGCGTTATGGACTTGTTGATACACTTGTTAGTGATAATGGAAGACAATTTACATCTAATGAGTTTAAAGATTTCACAACCAATAATGGTATAAAACACATTTTCACAGCGCCAGGACATCCAGCTTCAAATGGTCAGGCAGAAAATTTTGTAAAAACATTGAAGAAATCGCTTATAGCCACCCTAAATTGCCGTGTAGTTCAAAATTTTGATACAGCCTTAAATCAATTTCTATTTGATTATAGGAACTCAAAACACTGTACTACAGGAGAAAGTCCTTCAAAACTATTTTTTGGCAGAACTCTAAAATCAAGATTTAGTTTATTAAAACCTCTATTAGTTCGAGACAAAATTATAGAAAATCAAGAAAAAAGCATAAATAATTATAAAGGAAACAGAAACGTAGAATTTAGTAAAGATGAATCTGTTTTCATTAGGGACTATAAAGACCCAAACAAACCAAAATGGTCTGAAGCCACAATAAAAGAACAACTTGGACCCAGGTGTTACATATGCATAAAAACCAACAATAATAAAGAAATAAAACGCCATTGTAATCAAATGCGAAAAAAAGAAACAAATATTGAGAACAATTCTAAAAAACTTTATGATGGAGAGAAGGTGATCGACAAAGAATCTTCAAGCAAAATGAAATTAAGACCACGTAAAGATGGTAAAACATATTCAAAATAATTACTATCATAAATCATTATTGTATTTTAAATTTAAATAGGAAAATTGTATAAAAATGAATTAGTTGTATAAAAGAAATTTGCATCATATATAGTATAATTACATTTACAGATAAATGATTGTTTTTAAATGAATTTATAATGTACATACAGCTAAAATTGTTATTTTAAGTTTAAAAAAAAAAATAATTGTTAACTATCACACTTCCATTTATTAAACAAACTTAAGTGGGGGCGTGATACATATTAGTACTTTAATACTAGCTTAGTGATATCGATAAGTAACCAATGTAAGCGAACATCGATATAATGTAAAGTTACAATAAGAATAAAAGTAGAAGTGTGCAAGACACAACAGTATGCATTGCGTGAATACAACACAGCGACATACATGCATACATACATACAAGTGGCAGTGTTTGCCATTAGCTTGTGTGCCAGCTGTGCGGCATTGCGACTTTTCGTAGGGAGTAAATTTGAAATTTTGTAAATGTTAGCTAAAGCACGCAGCACATGTGTATGTGTGTAAACGAAAGAATTGTTTTTGTATGCATTACGTGAACACAACACAGCGACATACATACATACAAGTGCCAGTGCTAGCCATTAGCTTGTGTGCCAGCTGTGCGGCATTGCGACTTTTCGTAGGGAGTAAATTTGAAATTTTGTAAATGTTAGCTAAAGCACGCAGCACATGTGTATGTGTGTAAACGAAAGAATTGTTTTTGTATGCATTGCGTGAACACAACACAGCGACATACATGCATGCATACATACAAGTGCCAGTGTTTGCCATTAGCTTGTGTGCCAGCTTGTATTTTTGCTTGCTTCTCTCTCTCTCACTTTTTGTTACTCTCACAGCAATGCCGTGGTCTTGGTGTTGTTTGGTGGTTGGCTACAAAATAAGATCGCGCTGCGCAAAGAACGATGTTGAAGTTGGTGCGGGGGAGGTGAGAGTTGCACGAACAACAAAGCCAAGCAGCATTGCACGACAGTTACATTGTCTAATTCTTTTTCTTTCTCTATTTCTTTTTATGCTGCTTTCTTTCGCGCTCACCGCAGAGGAATTACCATTGATTTTGTTCTATTCGCACTACTTAAAAAGTAAAAGTGATGCTAAAAGATATTTGAAGCTACACATTGAGCTAACTGTATTTTCAGTTGTAATATAATAAAATATAAATACAAATTATATGTATTATTTATATTGTTTACATTGACAAGTTTGCGAATTGGAAGTCACTGTCACGTTTTGTTAGTTAAGCAGTGCAAATAGTATGACATTCATAACGTTTTTTTTGCGCTGAGCGCCTAAAAAAAATCGTACAAAAAGCAAAAAGCAATAGCAGAGTTAAACAAAATTCACGTGCAGTACAGGCTCGCGTTCCTTCTCTTTCATAAGAAAAATGCTATATTTTTAATATTAAAAAAATATTTGTTCTATCATGTCTACATCAAAAGTTATGTGGCTTCAAAATATTGAAAGTGTCCGAATAATTTTTGTACTCTGTGTACATACATACAAGTCCCAGTGTACATGCATTAGCTTGTGTGCCAGCTCGATTTTTTGCTTGCTTCTCTCTCTCTTACTTTTTGTTACTCTCACAGCAATGCCGTGGCCTTGGTGTTGTTTGGTGGTTGGCTACAAAATAAGATCGCGCTGCGCAAAGAACGATGTTGATGTTGGTGCGGGGGGAGGTGAGAGTTGCACGAACAACGAAGCCAAGCAGCATTGCACGACAGTTACATTGTCTAATTCTTTTCTTTCTCTATTTCTTTTTATGCTGCTTTCTTTCGCGCTCAGCGTAGAGGAATTACTATTGATTTAGTTCTATTCGCACTACTTATAGTACAGTAAGAGGTTTTGACCCGGAAAAAATTGCACACTGGAATTTCTCTTGCTTAATGTATTAAGGACCATCCAAAAAGTCGAAACCAATTTGAAGACCTCCTCCCCCTTAGTTTTTTCCGTTATTATGACATATGTTTGAGCCCATTTATCTCGAAATCTATAAGCCGTTCATAAAAATTTCCAAGGCAGAAAAAGTTTAAAATTTAATTTAAAATTTTGTTTGTATTGGGAGGTATACCCAAAAGTTCACATTTTAGGCGGCAGAGGGGGCCAAAGTTACAACAACGCAGTTTTTCTTATTTTTATCCACCCCCTTGCCATTTTATGATTTTGGTTTGTATAAAAAAATTATAGATCTCAAAAAAGTCATGTAAGTATCTCTAGTAGTTCCCAAGGTATAACGCTTTAAAGTCATCCCGTACCTTGAAAAGCGTGCAAACGCAGCACCAATAAGCATATTGAAGGGCAGGGGGCGCTAAAGTGCTTAACGTAGCGCAGCGCTTGCTTGTTTTTCAAGGCGTGGGAAGACTTTAAAGCTTTATAGCTTGAAAACTACTGGAGATACTACTAGAGATACTATTATGCGTTGACATAAAAGTAAAACTGATGCTTAAAGATATTTTTGTATCAATATTGAAGCTACGTATTGAGCTAACTGTATTTTCAGTTGTAATATAATAAAATATAAATACAAAATATATTATTTACATTGTTTACATTAACAAGTTTGCATATTTGAAGTCACTCTCACGTTTTGTTTCAGCTAAGCAGTGCAAATAGTATGACATTCATACAAAAAGCAATGGTAGAGTTAAACAAAATTCACGTGCAGTACAAGCTCGCGTTCCTTCACTTTCATAACTATGTATGTATTATAATAATTGATTATTAAGACACCGTTTGAGCTCCAAATTTGCCCTTGAATCCTTAATTTGCCCTTGCATTGCCGTCAGCGTTCCAAGATCAAATTAGTCTTTGCTAAACATACGGCTGTGAGGTTATGTGCCGTCACTGTAACCTAACTTACACGGTTGCGTGACAACAACAATACAATAAAATTTATATCGTTTAGAAATACGTTCGTTTCATTTCATTTATATAAAAACAATTAACTAAAAAATATTAGTTAATCCAGCACCTTTAATATACAACTGTAAAAATGCTACATCAGAAAAAATAAAATATGCATAGAAATTATAATTTGACGTGTTCTATCTTTTAGCTATACATTTAACAAAAATTGACATCACATATATCAGATATCTCTCTGGAACGAGAATTCCTTTACTTTCATTATTATTATAATACATAATTGATTGTTAAGACACTGTTTGAACTGCAGAGTAATGTTAAGACGGCTAAACTAAAGAAAACAAAAAAAAAACAGCGTAGAGTTTTACTTCTAACGCGTGCTTGTACTGCACGTGAATTTTTTCTGAAAATACGCAAGTTTTGCCGTCAGGTCGTTTCGAAGTAAAATTGCCTTTCAAATCTGATCCAAGTAAATTAGGATTATCTTGTGACACCGCAAAGAGGCGGTTTTTGTTGCTCGAGAAAAAGTTGGAAAAGAATTTCGAATTAAAGAAAATGTACTTGGAATTCATGGAAGAGTACCTTTCTTTAGGACACATGTCAGAAACTGACAATAAAATCCCAACAAGTCCACCCTATTTTATTCCTCATCAGTGTGTTGTGCGACCAGAGAGTACGTCAACCAAGTTGCGCGTAGTCTTTGACGCATCCTGTCGTACCTCCACTCAAGTTGCGTTGAACGGAATACTTATGGTTGGACCGACCATACAAGAAGAGTTGCTTGCTTCGTTTTCGCCTTCACAAATATGCTTTAACGGCTGACATTAAGAAAATGTATCGCCAAGTAATGGTACATGAAGCAGATCGAGATTTTCAGCTTGTAGTGTGGAGAAGCGACCCATCTGACTCCTTGAGATATTCATGTTAAATACCGTCACTTATGGCACTGCGCCTGCTCCTTTTCTTGCGATACGGTGTTTAATAAAGCTGAGTGAGAACATGGAGTCATCTCACCCAATAGCTGCTGATGTTATCAGGCATGATTTTTACGTTGATGACATGTTGACTGGTGCTGAATGTGTTGAGAAGCTGAAGACAATCAAGTCTGTAGTAAATATGGCATTGCTAAGCGCAGGGTTTGAGCTAGCAAAATGGCAACTCAAAAGGTCCTGATATCTCCACATCCGAGAGCACAGCTAAGCCGATAACGATCTCAGAGTCAGATTCTACCAAAACTCTTGGAGTTCTCTGGTTGCCAAATGAAGATGTCTTCCAATTTAAGGTCGACAACTCATTTGTGGGTCTCCGAGCAACAAAGCGGAACATTCTCTCGGTGACATCTCGTTTATTTGATCCTCTTGGACTGTTGAGCCCTCTAGTCGTAAAGGCTAAAGTCCTAATGCAGGAACTTTGGCTACAGAAGCTAGATTGGGATGAATCCATTCCATTAAGTTTGTAAAACCGCATGGGAAACAATGAAATCAACTTTGATTCAGCTGCAAGATATAAAAGTATCACGGTTTGTTTTCACAGTTCCAACATCACCGATTGAGATACATGGTTTTGCCGACGCCTCTATAAGAGCATAGGGCGCCTGGGTGTACATATGCAGTAACACTGCAGAAGGTTTTCGCATTTCGTTGCTTACCTCAAAATCAAAAGTAGCGCCCCTCAAGACTAAGACATTACCTAGACTTGAGATGTGTGCTGCTCACATTCTTGCAGAGCTCTGTTCTCGAGTGAAGCCTTTCATAAAATGTCCAATAAATCACACCATATTATGGTCAGATTCAGAGATCACACTCCATTGGATCAAAACCCATCCTTCTTTGTTATCAACATTCGTTTCAAATCGAGTGGCTGAGATCCAGGAGTGGACAGAGGATGCCATATGGCGGCATGTACCAACTAAGCAAAACCAAGCAGATATTGTCTCTCGTGGCAGCGATGTAAAAGAACTTGCAGAATCAATTTGGTTTAAAGGTCCCTCTTTTCTAGAAGAACACCAAGATGCCTGGCCTAAGAATGCTCATTTCGAGCTCACTGAGGAGATGCGCACGTTGGAAGTGCACAATACCGCTGATGGACTGGCAGCTGTAGTAAAGAGGTCCGACTTACTAGAAATTATTGAAAAATATTCATCGCATGCCAAACTGCTGAGAGTCTTTGCCTATGTTTTCCGCTTTTTAAAAAAATGCAAAGATAAAACTGTCAAATTTGACAATGTTCCTACGGCGTTCCTAAAAATTGTTGAAATAATTCAAGCTTTCGAGTTTCGAGAAGAGATTGAAAGGGTTCGCAAGAGCGCCCGCTTGGGTCCGAGCTTACAGTCTCTTAATCCATTTTTACACACTTATAGTGGATCTTGGTGTACATTTTCATTGTTGCGAGTTGGGGGCAGACTTCTAAATGCTTCTATTTCATATGATGCCAAGTTTCCATTGCTACTGACAAAACGCTCACAATTCGTTCGAAGCTATGTCAGATATCTTCACCAAACTAATTGTCATGCTGGCCCTAGAGCACTCGTGTGCGTTCTTAGAGAACAACTGTGGCTAGTCAATGCTCAAGAGATCTGTCGTCAGACAGTTCGATCATGCATTCGTTGTTTTAAATGCAAACCACATGCACGCAAATAATGGGAAATTTGCCAGCAGATCGGCTCCGAGCGCTCCTCCCATTTACAATATGTGGCGTTGTTTTTTGTGGCCCAATCAATACTACGTTGAGAATTCGTGGAAAGCCTCCATATAAAACATATATTGCACTATTTGTTTGTTTTGCGTCCAAAGCGGTTCATTTGGAAATCGTGTCAGATCTGTCAACTAACAAATTTCTTATGGCTTTTCAAAGGTTCGTCGGCCGCCGAGGAGTTCCGCAAGTAGTCCATTGCGACAACGCGACGAACTTCGTCGGAGCTCAACGGCAGATGCAGGATCTTCGGAACAGGATCGACGAGGAGGCGGATGCCCTTCGCGAATTCGCATCAAAAAGCGGATGCGAATTTGTGTTCATACCGCCAAGAGCTCCGCACTTCAGGGGTCTATGGGAGGCCGGTGTTTAAACTGCAAAGCACCTACTCCTACGGACGGTAGAAGGCGTGCTCCTCACATCGGAGGAGTTGAGCACCGTGCTCGTGGCAGTCGAGGCAGCAATGAACTCCCGGCCTCTCGGCGCCCTAAGCCAAGACCCAAGCGACGGCGCGGCGTTGACACCAGCGCACCTCCTGATCGGGGGTCCATTAGCTTCTCCGCCAACAGAGGAAATCCCGGACCAGAAGGGTCTAAGCTGCTTGAAGCGATGGCGAGCTGTCTCGTCGCTCAAGCAACATTTCTGGCAGAAATGGTCCCGGGCGCCAAATGGCACCAGAGCCAGCCCAACATTCAAGACGGGGACCTCGTCGTCGTCGCAGAGGACAACCTTTCACCGCAGCAGTGGATGGTGGGCAGAGTCGTAGCCACTCACGTCGGGCAGGACGGCACATATAGACGCGCTATCCACAAACTTGCGCCATTGCCAATTATTTAAAGGCTCCTTCAGCCTTTCAACGGGGCCGGTGTTGGCGCAAATCAATTATGTAGTATCTAAGTACCAAAATATTGTAATACTATGAAGTCTAGTGTAAGTGAGAGTAGGGCGGAGCGGGAGCCAATAAAGCTTTCATCGCTCTTGGTGATTTCGCCCCGCTTCGCCGTGCTAGTTTAAGCTAGACTTAAGAGATAAAATTTGGATTTAGCATAAGTTAGTTGTCGATTACCATTACATGCGAGCGTCCACACATTTTTCGCTATCGTTTGTTTCTGTTTGCAATATATATTAACAATTTCACTTAAACGCGTTCCAATACTTTCTTATTAAAAAAATTCACGTGCATTACAAGCACTCGTTAGAAGTAAAACTCTACGCTGTTTTTTTTTTTTTTTCTTTAGTTTAGCCGTCTTAACATTACGCTGCAGTTCAAACAGTGTCTTAACAATCAATTATGTATTATAATAATAATGAAAGTAAAGGAATTCTCGTTCCAGAGAGATATCTGATATATGTGATGTCAATTTTTGTTAAATGTATAGCTAAAAGATAGAACACGTCAAATTATAATTTCTATGCATATTTCATTTTGTTCTGATGTAGCATTTTTACAGTTGTATATTAAAGGTGTTGGATTAACTAATATTTTTTAGTTAATTGTTTTTATATAAATGAAATGAAACGAACGTATTTCTAAACGTTATAAATTTTATTGTATTGTTGTTGTCACGCAACCGTGTAAGTTAGGTTACAGTGACGGCACATAACCTCACAACCGTATGTTTAGCAACGACTAATTTGATCTTGGAACGCTGACGGCAATGCAAAGGCCGCAGCGCTCCCAAGATTCGTACATATTATAATACATAAATAAATATATATAAATAGATAACGATTATATTGCAGTAACCAAAGAGATAAACAATTACACTAGTTTACACGAAAAATGAACCTTCGTGAAAAAGTGTTTTTTATGGTGATTTGGGGTCGAGAAACACGCAAATGGAAACCTTTTTTTTTTTTTTTTTTTTTCTTTTTTCTTAAGCACTGTTTTCGAGATATTTTCGAAAAACATGCTTTTGGGCTCTTATTTCAGTTATTCGTCAATATCTCGTGAGCCAAATTTTGTATCGACATAAAAGATAATTAAATCGAAAGGTATTGATGTGCTCTTCACAGTGATATATAATTATGTACAGGTTAAGAAAAAATTATAGAAGTTACAAGCAACCAAAATCGAAAAAACGTGTAATTTTTTACAATTTTTCAAAAATTTGTAATTTTAATTACACAACAATTGCTTTACGTTGCATTATCTCGAGTGACAACGATTGAGGGACTTTTTATTGTAACAATGAGCGACAATGATTTTAAATTTTACCATGGAACAAGAGCTGTTACTTCAATGATTTATCTTCAAGATTAATTTAGCAGACTATTAACGACAAAGTTACAAACACAACATATGACGTTGATGGACTTTATTTCGAATAGACCAGGACTGTCTATATTATCTCTTAATTGTCAAAGCTTACGAAAGCATGCTCAGGATATATCCATTGACAAGATTGCTACAAAAGCGAATATTAATTTTGAAAATAAGGAATATTTTTACAAAAAAATAAAAGTATTTTAGCCGTCTTAACATTACTTTGGAGTTCAAACGGTGTCTTAATAATCAATTATTATAATACATATGTACATAGTTATGAAAGTGAAGGAACGCGAGCTTGTACTGCACGTGAATTTTGTTTAACTCTGCTATAGCTTTTTGTATGAATGTCATACTATTTGCAGCGGTGGGCAAGAAAAATAACGGAAAGAGCACTTTTTGCTTGTGCGCCTATCTTTCGCCACTGACAAGACATAACGGAAAGAGCACTTGGTACAAAAAACGCCTTGGCTCTTTTTGCACCGAGTGCTCTTTCCGTTATGTCTTGTAAGTGGCGCCAGCCAGACGCACACGCAAAAAGCCGAGAATATTACAAAAACAAAATATACACAGTGTGCGCTTTTATGGCCCTACTCGAGCATCCCTTCTTAGACCGTAACGGTAGTTTTTATTGGTGCTCGCGGACGAAAAATTCGCACAAGTACACTGAGCACTGAAACATAGTTAATTTGGCAGCTGTCAGACCCAGTAATTTTTTTGGTAAATTAAAATTGTCATATAAACACATATGACTTTTAGTTAGTTATTTGCTTTATTTATATAATTTATACATTTGCTTAAAGCTAGCTAGTATTTACATTAACAGAGTTAGATATTAATCTTTTCAACTGAAACATTTAATTTTACATAATGAATAAAAATTATAAGGGTATTATCGTTATACAATCAAGGAAAGTGAAAACAAAAACCTTGGTAAAGAAGGAAAAAAAAAAAAAGGTGTATAAATTTACTGAAAACTATTTAAAGGTATTGAGTTTCATTGAGTTTTAGATTAAATTTTCTTTTTGCACGAGATATATGTTTATCAATCATGTCAATACTAGCTTGTAAATGTAAATATTTTGTTGGATAGTAATGAGGGAGGTTCAATATCATCTTCAATATTTTGTTTTGAGCTGTTTGTAGTTTTATTAAATGAGTTTTAGAACAGCTTCCCCATACTTCACAGCCATATAATATAAATGGTAAGAAAATTGTTTTGTAAATAATAAGTTTGTTGTCCATAGATAGTTTTTATTTTCTGTTAATGAATGGATATAGAATTCGTATTGTAATATTGATTTTGTTTAATGTTGTGCTGATATGATTATTGAAAATAAGTTTTTTATCCAAAATAATGCCCAAATATCTCACGGAGTTTTCCCATTTGATATAAGAGTTGTTCAGTTGAAGTTCATTAAAATAAAAAGCATGGTTTTCTTTTCTTTGAAAAAAGATTGCTTTTGTTTTTGTTGGGTTTATTTTAATTTTCCACTTGTAAAAATATGCTGAAATGGAGTCCAATGAATTTTGTAGTATGTTATGAATATTCGTGCTTGAATCACCAGAAGTATAAAGGGCTGTGTCATCAGCAAAAATTAGAGTATTGCAATTTTCAAGTAATGGAATGTCATGAGTGTATACATTGTACAAAATAGGGCCGAGAACAGATCCCTGAGGTACTCCAGCACTGACAAGTTTTTTATAGGTGTCGGTACTATCCAATCTCACGAAGAAGTATCTTTCTGTTAAAAAGCTTTGTATTATTTTAGTAATGTAAGTTGGGGTATTAATTGTAATTAGTTTGTGAACTAAGCCATTATGCCAAACTGTATCAAAAGCAGCTTCAATGTCAAGTGTTACCATCCCAACTGACTTCTTGCGATACAAATTATCTTTAATGTATTTGGTGATTTTGTCCAGTGGGTAGATACAGTTAAGAGATGCTCGAAATCCATATTGAATTGAAGGAAGGATGTTATTTTCTTCTAAGTGTAAATTTAATCTGGTCTTAATTAATCGCTCCAAGATTTTAGAGAATCCACACAGTAGGCTAATTGGTCTATAGCTATCAGGTGAATCAGGAGGTTTTCCAGGCTTGGGAATAGGGATAATTTTTGCAATTTTCCATTTTAAAGGAAAGTACCCAGTTTTAAGACAATTATTAAAAATAAGTGTTAAAAAAATCATAGTGCCATTTGGTAGTTTTTTAAGGCAGATATTTGGTATTTGATCAGTACCCGGAGATTTCTTATTTTTAAGAGATTTAATAATTGCTTGAACTTCTCCAGACGTGATTTCAGGGCAGGTTGAAAAAGTTGAGTCCATAAGGCATCTAAGTGAGTTATCCACAAAAGTTGATGTGGTAGAATCAGAGTAAGTCACAGTTTTATTATGCTTGGATTCAAATATGTCAGCTAGGATGTTAGCTTTTTCTTGTCTGGTGCAATGAATTTTATTATTGTGGACGAAACTAGGTATAAATTGTTTCTTGTTTTTAATGATTTTGGTAAGTTTCCAAAATGGCTTTTCATTTTTCTTTAGTTCAGATAATTTATGATTCCAAGTGACATTGTTAAGTTCAATTAGTTTCTGCCGAATTTCATGATTGAAGAAATTCAACCTGGCTTTAAAGATAGGTTGTCTGGTTCTGATCCATTTTCTTAGAGTAGCGTTTCTGTCTTTAATGAGATTTTTAATGTGAGGTGGAAGTTTACTGATTAAAGGTTTAATTTCCTTTTCAGGTACTGATTTATGTATTGCATTTGTTACATAAGTTGTAAGAATATCAGCCATTAAATCAATAGTTTCAATATTAGGGAGACGATTCTTAAAAAGTTCGAATTGCTCTTGAGAAACACCGTTTAGGAGACGCTTAAACTTCTTCCAGTCTGCTTTGGAGTATTGTAAATATGTTTTATATTTGATGGCGTTAACATTATTAGCAAATTTACACAGGACTGGTAGGTGATCAGATGATAATTCTGCATGTAACACTGGTTCCGCGAAATTATATGGGGAATTTGTAAGAAATAAATCTAAATTAGAAGGTTTTCCCTTATAATTGGGTGGAATATATGATGGATCTTTGGAATATAGAACGGTAAATTTTCCAAGGAGCGTCAATTCTTGAAGGGTATTTCCGAAAGAGTTAGCTTTGGCACAGTTCCATAATCTATGCCTACAATTAAAGTCTCCACCAATGATATAGTTTCCTTCAATCTGTGATAATTTAAGTAAATCAGATTTAAACATGCTTTTAATGCGTTTACTTGACAGTGAGTAATTATTTATAATGCATTTTGCTGAAGAACCAGGAAAGTAAGCGGAGTACAGTTTAAGAGTATTGCAGGAGTCAGTGTGAATTTTAATTGCAATGTTTTCAATAACGTGGGCTTTAAGGCTGTTAATTAGCTCATGTTTTATTGTTTTGTCAATAATAATTGCGACTCCACCGCCTCTACATTTATTGCGATCATTTCTATAAATTATGTAGTTAGGGATAGAGAAATTATCATTTTGCGTTAGCCAAGTTTCGCTTAGAAGACAGACGTGGATTTGATTATGTAAGAGAAAGTCGACTAGCTCAAGTCGTTTTGTAAGAACGGCACGAGCATTCCATGCCATAATATTAAGATATTTATGGTTTTTACTTGTGGGAGTAAACATATTTTATAGCAAGATTTGTTATAACTTTAAATTGCTCACTTTTTGATGTGCAACCATTTAATTTGCTTATAAGCTCAGTAGAAAGAGCAGTGATTTCGTCTACAGTGAATAAATCGGAAGAGATCGGTTGATGAGAGCTTCCATTGGTATTAGTATAATTCGGTGAATGTGAGATATCATTGACAAGGATATTTCTGTAGCTCTGGTAAGCAGTAGGAGGAGAGTTATAAGATAGACTCTGCACAGTATTTTCTCTGAGCAGCATTCCATTGTTGTTTTGATTTATTCCATGATTTGTTTGGAAATGGGGCTTAATTTTGTGTTGATAATTACCATTAAACGAGCGTCGTTGAAGTAGAGATTGATATGAGAGTCGGCAAGGACATTTGACATCGTTAGAGGGGTGATTTCCTTTGCAATTTGCGCATTTTAACTTGGTTTTGTCGGGGCAATTAATAGTATTGTGAAAGCCAGCACAGTACGAACAAGAAGTTTTAACAGCACAGTGCATTGAGCCATGCCCGTAAAGTTGGCAATTGTAGCACTGAGTAAGTTTATTGTGGGATCTTGTTTTGTATTCCCATCGAACTTTTGTATGGTTGATGTACAAATAATCTTTACGTAGCTTATGCAAAGTGACGCTTTTGTGAGCAAAATACACTACATAAAGTAATAGTTTGTGATTATTTTTAGTTGTTTTCTCAATGGTTTTCACATCGAGGCAATTTAAACCAAGATTTATAAGTAATGATTTAATTTCGTCATTAGGCAGTTTATCAAGACCAGACAGTACGGCTTTGTAGGGCTTAGAATTTTTCGTTTGATAAGAGTAAAATTCACAATTTAGTACACGAAGTTTTGTGCATGTCTTAATAAAATTGTCATTGCCTTTGATGAATATTTTGTTTCCAATCGAAATTGTTTTGATGAAGTAATCAGTTACTTTTAAGCTTTCAAGAACATCATGAAGGAATTTTGCATTTTTCTTTAAGACAGTAATAGGCGGTAATTTTGCGTCCACCTCAATTTCGGCCGATGACGAGTCATCTATATCGTTAGAGTAATTGTCGTCCTCAATGGTCTGAAGTGGACGATAGTAATTTGTGAATTCATCACGGCGTGATTGCTTAACAGCAATATTTTTACTAGTGCATGGTACTTTATTTTTAATTGATGTAATAGTTCCAGAAGAGGATCTAGCAGGACGTTTCTTAGTAGTAGTATTATTATTAGAAGAAATAATCTTCATCGATGATCCAGATAAGGAATTGGAAAGCTGAGGGAATTGCTCTTGAAAAGAAGCATCTTCACCTTTTTTTGCCATCATCAATTTAAATAGTAAAGCTGAACCGACCGGCGAATACTGGCAAGCGGAGGCCCAGATTTTACCTACAAAGCTGAAGCTTAGTGGTAGGTGCAAGATTTAAGATAGTTACCCCGGGAAAGAAAAATTTTCAAAATTTAAAAATTCAAACTTTTTTTTTTTTGTTTTAAATTCAAAGCGACTTAAAAATACGTCCGTACACGATGAAAGTTAAAAACATAAGACGATATGACTTTTCTGTTTCTTTGAATGTGTTGCAAAATTTCGTTCAGTGTACACGCACAAGCAGATCGCCGGCGACGCGCCGAGTTTACAAAAAACAAAATACACACAATGTGTGCCTTCGCTCGACACGCAGAAAATTACAAAAACAAAATACACACAGTGTGCGATTTTTATGGCCCTACTCGAGCATCCCTTTTTGAACCGTAACGGTAGTTTTTATTAGTGCTCGCGGACGAAAAATTCGCACAAGTACACTGAGCACAGAGATATAGTTAATTTGGCAACTGTAAGACCCAGTAATTTTTTTGGTAAATTAAAATTGTCATATAAACTCATATGACTTTTCTGTTTTTTTGAATGTGTTGCAAAATTTCGTGCAGTGTACACGCACAAGCAGATCGCCGGCGACGCGCCGAGTTTACAAAAACAAAATACACACAATGTGTGCCTTCGCTCGACTCGCAGCAACTTACAAAAACAAAATACACACAGTGTGCGATTTTTATGGCCCTTCTCGAGCATCCTTTTTCGACCTTTTTCTTGATGTTGTTGTAGTGCTCTTTCCGTTATTTTTCGTGCCCACCTCTGCTATTTGCACTGCTTAGCTGAAACAAAACGTGACAGTGACTTCAAATATGCAAACTTGTCAATGTAAACAATGTAAATAATATATTTTGTATTTATATTTTATTATATTACAACTGAAAATACAGTTAGCTCAATACGTAGCTTCAATATTCATACAAAAATATCTTTAAGCATCACTTTTACTTTTATGTCAACGCGTAATAGTATCTCTAGTAGTATCTCTAGTAGTTTTCAAGCTATAAAGCTTTAAAGTCTTCCCACGCCTTGAAAAACAAGCAAGCGCTGCGCTACGTTAAGCACTTTAGCGCCCCTGCCGTTCAATATGCTTATAGATTGTGCTCGTTTGCATGCGTTTCAAGGTACGGGATGACTTTAAAGCGTTATACCTTGGGAACTACTAGAGATACTTACATGACTTTTTTGAGATCTATAATTTTTTTATACAAACCAAAATCATAAAATGGCAAGGGGGTGGATAAAAAAATAAGAAATATGCTGCGTTGTTTTAACTTTGGCCCCCCCTCCCCTAAATGTGAATTTTTGGACTTCCCCAAACAAAAAAAATTTTAAATTAAATTTTAAATAGTAAAATTCGTCGCGTGAAAAATAAATTTTAATAAAATTAATTTTTATGGACAAGTCCACTTGTGGCAAACACGTATTACCGCTAAGCATATGCACATTTTTGTGTTCAATTAGATTTGTATCAAACTATATATTATTGAACAGTTCTTAAACAATAAACTAAAACATAAACCAGATTAGTGACAGTGCATTTTTGAGACTCCGCTGGCACTTCGCACAGTGTGTACGCATTATATTTGTGTAAAAATACTGATTGACATTTCAGTGTATACCAATATACTTTTTAATCGTAAAATTCATTTTTATCGGTCAAAACAACAACATGATGAGTGACGATGATGACGACAATGCCGTTATGTCTTGGCAAAAAGTCATTAACAAACAAAGGCCAACAAAAAGGCTTGCGTTAAATTCACCGGAAATGACAAGAAAAATTCAAAAGCAAGATTCTGGACCGAGTACTTCAGAGAGTGCAAATCGGTTTGTTTTGTTAAGCGACAACACAATAAATAAGAACGGGAACGAAACAGTTGATTTGGTAACTAAAGAAGATAGCAACGATTCCGATAAGCCGCCACCTATATATTTGTCTGACATTAATAACATAAATGATATGTTAACTTATCTTTACACCAGAATCAAAAAAGAACATTTCAATTATAAAACGCAACGCGATGGACATGTAAGAGTTATGGTTAAGTCTATTGAAAATTATAGGAAATTAGTTAAAATTCTTAATGATGATGGTGTTAAGTTCCATACATATCAGCTTAAACAAGAAAGAGCATTCAGAGTTGTCATTAAGAATTTGCACTTCTCCACGGACACTGCAATGATAAAAAGCGATGTAGAGTCGAAAGGTCATAAAGTCAGAAATGTAACCAACATTAAAAGTCGCTTTACCAAAGAGCCTTTGAATCTGTTTTTCCTAGACATTGAGCCTGACAAAAAGAATGGGGATATTTACAATCTGAAACATATTGGAAATGCAATTATCAATATAGAACCACCTCGTAAAACTAGCGATATAGTGCAGTGTTATCGTTGCCAAGAATATGGACACACAAAATCTTACTGTACTAAGCATTATAGGTGTGTTAAATGCTCTCTTAGACATCCTAGCAACTCTTGCCTGAAAGACAAAGAATTACCAGCAAAATGTGCCAACTGCAATGAAGATCATGCCGCTAGTTACAAAGGGTGTCGAATTTATCAGGAGCTTATGTCGAAAAACGTTATTGACCGCAAAAATCTAAGAAACACCGCAAGGGAAAATATAAACGTCTGCGGAGCATCACAAAGCTTTGCTCCTCCCAATGAACCCGCCTCAACCCATCGGAGCAACACTTACCAAACCTATGCCCAAGTCACAGCAGGAAATGATAATACAAATAGCCCACTGGACAGAATAGAACAGTTACTTAAAAAAAACAAGCTGAGCGCAGTGATAAATTACTTGACATGATCATGCTAATCATAAATAAGTTATGCAAGTAAATCTGAATATCGGAATATGGAATGCCAATGGGCTTTCCAACCATGTAAATGAAATATCTTTATTTTTAAAAACGAATCAAATTCACATCATGCTAGTATCTGAAACACACTTCACCAGTAGATCATTCTTTAGAGTGATTGGATATGAAATAGTTAGAGCGGATCATCCGGCGGGTAGAGCGCACGGGGGCGCTGCTATTCTCATCAAAAACGGTCTAAAGTTTGAAATAATGGACAGCGTCAGGGAAAATGCTATTCAAGCTGCCACCATTGAGATCAATTGTATGCATGCAGATGTAACAGTAACAGCAATTTACCTCCCCCCAAGGTTCACACTTAAAGAAGCTGACTTTTGCAATTTTTTCCAAAAACTCGGAACGAAGTTTATTGTAGGTGGCGACTTCAACGCCAAACACCCATGGTGGGGCTCCAGATTGACCAATCCAAAGGGTACCGAGCTATACAAGTGCATACGCAACAAAAATATGGCTACTCTTTCAACTGGCATGCCTACATATTGGCCTACTGACCACCGGAAAATACCTGACTTGATTGACTTCGTAGTATACACGGGAATACCACATTCACATATGCATATCTCAGAAAGTTTTGATCTAAGTTCAGACCATTCTCCAATAATAGTAACGTATAGTACTATAGCTCATATGCACTCGAAGCCATACAAAATAATCTCTACAACTACAGATATCAATGCATTTAAAAACTATTTAGAAACAGCTATTAGCTTGGATATCTCACTAAAAACTGGAGCTGAAATTGACTCTGCTGTAGAGCTTCTTACAAGCACCATTCATAAAGCAAGCTATATAAATACGTCGCCTGCAATTAGGCAAAAACAAACAAATCAGTTGTATCTTTCAGCTGAAATTCGGCAAAAAATACAAAACAAAAGAGCTCTACGGAAACGATGGCAAGAAACGCTATACCCTGCTGACAAAAGATTGTATAACAAGGCTGCATCTCTGACCTCAAGAAATTGTTGTCTGAATTAAGAAATGAGTCCCTTGCCGCATACCTTAGAAGTCTAGACCCCCATTCTTGCAACTACGAACACAATCTATGGAGAGCAACTAAATATCTCAAACGACCCACCAAAAGAAGCACAATTGTTCGTACAAGTACCGGCGAATGGTGTAGATCTGATGACAAGCAAGCCGAAGCATTTGCTCAACATTTGCACACTGTTTTTCAGCCAAATGATATTGCAGACACTTCTATAGAAAGTGAAGTAGAAAGTTTTCTAGATTCACCCTGCCAAATGAGGAAGTTACAATGGAAATTGCAAGTGTTAACAATAAAAATGCATCAGGCTCGGACAAAATTGATGGCTTAACCATAAAAAACCTCCCACCAAAATGCATCCGTTTCTTAACGCTAATATTCAATGCAATTCTCAGACTAGACCACTTCCCAATTCAATGGAAATGTGCAGAGATAATAATGATCCCAAAGCCGAACAAACCTGAAAATGAACTCTCGTCGTACCGTCCTATTAGCCTATTGCCAACATTTTCTAAAGTATTTGAAAAAATACTTCTAAAGAGAATGTTACCAATTATGGACGAACTTGCTATAATTCCCGAATATCAGTTTGGATTTAGAAGAGGCCATGGTACCCCTGAACAATGCCACCGAGTTATAAATGAAATCACTTCAGCTTTTGAAAGCAAAAAATATTGTACCGCTGCGTTTCTTGATGTTCAACAAGCTTTTGATCGAGTTTGGCATAACGGCATCCTATACAAAATAAAGAAATGGCTACCAGCGCCATACTATTTATTATTAAAGTCGTATTTGGATAAACGATACTTCTACGTGCAGCAAAAAAATGAATCATCGTCATTGTTTCCCATAAATGCAGGAGTACCGCAAGGAAGCGTATTAGGACCCGTCTTATACACTTTGTTCACGGCTGACATGCCAGTTTCAAGCGATATAACTCTTGCCACGTACGCCGATGACACTGCTATTATAGCAACTAGCTCATTAAGAGATGAAGCTTCTCATCTACTGCAATCACAACTTAATCTTATTGAAGCCTGGTTTCTGCGTTGGAAAATAAAAATAAACGCCCTAAAATCTGCTCAAATAACATTTGCATTAAGAAAAGGTGACTGCCCAGAAGTATCTCTTAATGGATCAGCAATTCCGCAAAGTAACTGTGTGAAGTATCTTGGATTACATCTCGATCGTAGACTCACATGGAAAAACCATATTTCAGCAAAACGTCAGCAACTAGTTACAAAAACAAAACGTATGTCCTGGTTAATAGGCCGAAATTCTCAAACAAGCCTGGAAAACAAGATTCGTCTCTATAAAACAATCCTAAAGCCTGTGTGGACATATGCTATACAACTGTGGGGAACTGCCAGTAACTCAAATATTGAAATTCTGCAGCGGTATCAATCCAAAACATTACGATCCATAGTCAACGCTCCTTTTTACGTGTCTAATGCATGCATTCATAAAGATTTAAACATTCCTTTTGTTAAAGAAGAAATAATCAAATTTAGCAAAAAGTATATTGACAGACTTCACAACCACGAAAATAATCTAGCCTTAAGCCTAGCCGATAACAGTACAGCAGTAAGAAGACTTAAAAGACTGCACATTCTCGATCTCATGGATAGATAATTTTGGCACACACAACATATGCTAAACACAACAGTAGGTTTTAATGGAAACTTTCTGTTTTACTAATAATTTTTTTTATTTTTATTATTATTTAGTACATTTACTTATTGTCCAGCAAAGACAGATTGTAAATAAAATATGAAGAGAAAAAAAAAAAAAAAAAAAAAATTTTAAACTTTTTCTGCCTTGGAAATTTGTATGTACGGCTTATAGATTTCGGGGAAAATGGGCCCAAACATATGTCAAAAAAACGGGAAAAAACACTACGGGGGAGGAGGTCTCCAAATTGGTTTCGACTTTTTGATGGTCCTTAATACATTAAGCAAGAGAAATTCCAGTGTGCAATTTTTTCCGGGTCAAAACCTCTTACTGTACTATAAGTAGTGCAATTGAACTAAATCAATAGTAATTCCTCTACGCTGAGCGCGAAAGCAGCATAAAAAGAAATAGAGACAGAAAAGAATTAGACAATGTAACTGTCGTGCAATGCTGCTTGGCTTCGTTGTTCGTGCAACTCTCACCTCCCCCGCACCAACTTCAACATCGTTCTTTGCACAGCGCGATCTTATTTTGTAGCCAACCACCAAACAACACCAAGGCCACGGCACATGGTAGAATAAACAAGGTATGCTATTCCCGAAAAATTTTCGCATTCTAACCTTATTTTAGTTTCGTTGATATTTTACACGAAAAAGGTTGTTTCCGAGCATAGTTTTTCAGCATTTACCGTAATTTTGTGCAGCGGTAAAAAATAAGCCACTCTAGTTGCAACCATCAGCACAAAAAAAAATTTTACATATGCTTGCCTACGCACAACAGCAGCCATGGGGGTGGTTTCGCTCTCTCACATTTTCACTCAAACTAAAAATAAGGTTTCAGTGCAGTGAATGCATACCTTGTATAATTCTACCATGCCACGGCATTGCTGTGAGAGTAACAAAAAGTGAGAGAGAGAAAAGCAAGCAAAAAAACGAGCTGGCACACAAGCTAATGCATGCACACTGGGACTTGTATGTATGTACACAGAGTACAAAAATTATTCGGACACTTTGAATTTTTTGAAGCCACATAACTTTTGATGTAGACATGATAGAACAAATATTTTTTTAATATTAAAAATATAACATTTTTCTTGCTTTCATGCTTACACAATACTTCAAATAACATGCATAAAATCTTAAAAAGACTAAAAAAAAATGAGCGATTTTGACGCACATAAATTATTCGGACACTTGTTACCAAATAAGGAATATTGTAACAAAAAAATAAAAGTAGTTTAGCCGTCTTAACATTACTTTGGAGCTCAAACGGTGTCTTAACAATCAATTATTATAATACATATGTACATAGTTATGAAAGAGAAGGAACGCGAGCTTGTACTGCACGTGAATTTTGTTTAACTCTGCTATTGCGTTTTGCTTTTTGTACGATTTTTTAGGCGCTCAGCGCAAAAAAAACGTTATGAATGTCATACTATTTGCACTGCTTAACTAACAAAACGTGACAGTGACTTCAAATTTGCAAACTTGTCAATGTAAACAATATAAATAATACATATATTTTGTATTTATATTTTATTATATTACAACTGAAAATACAGTTAGCTCAATGTGTAGCTTCAAATATCTTTTAGCATCACTTTTACTTTTTAAGTAGTGCGAATAGAACAAAATCAATGGTAATTCCTCTGCGCTGAGCGCGAAAGAAAGCAGCATAAAAAGAAATAGAGAAAGAAAAAGAATTAGACAATGTAACTGTCGTGCAATGCTGCTTGGCTTTGTTGTTCGTGCAACTCTCACCTCCCCCGCACCAACTTCAACATCGTTCTTAGCGCAGCGCGATCTTTTTTTGTAGCCAACCACCAAACAACACCAAGGCCACGGCATTGCTGTGAGAGTAACAAAAAGTGAGAGAGAGAGAAGCAAGCAAAAATACGAGTTGGCACACAAGCTAATGGCAAACACTGGCACTTGTATGTATGCATGCATGTATGTCGCTGTGTTGTATTCACGCAATGCATACAAAAACAATTCTTTCGTTTGCACACATACACATGTGCTGCGTGCTTTAGCTAACATTTACAAAATTTCAAATTTACTCCCTACGAAAAGTCGCAATGCCGCACAGCTGGCACACAAGCTAATGGCTAGCACTGGCACTTGTATGTATGTATGTCGCTGTGTTGTGTTCACGCAATGCATACAAAAACAATTCTTTCGTTTACACACATACACATGTGCTGCGTGCTTTAGCTAACATTTACAAAATTTCAAATTTACTCCCTACGAAAAGTCACAATGCCGCCTAAAAAGTTTGCTCTCTCAACAAGAAACGAAGTCATGACTCATGACCACGTCGCAATGCGAATGAGAACATCAAAAGCAGCTAACGTTTTTTGGGTTAACAAAATTTCAAAGTTACTCCCATAGAAAAATGCCCAACAAATCCAAAAATGCATAACGCCGCCTAAAAAGTTTTACTTCAAAAAACAAACAATCATAAAAACTCTTATGATTTTTCAACTTGTTTCTATGGTGCATCCTGATAGGGTTATACTTATCATCCTTCCAAGTTTGTATCTCCTTGTGAAGTTTACTATGACTGTCTTGGCAGGGTTAAGGCTCAGGCCTGCCTTTTTACACCAGTCATTAGTTTCCTTGAGCCCTAGCTGGATAATGTCGCAGAATGTTTCCTCATACTTGCCTCTGGCTATAATAACGATATCGTCAGCATAGCCTTGGCATTGTATGCCTCTGCCCGCTAGTTTCTCCAGTAGCTCATCTACTAGCAGACTCCATAAGAGGGGTGATAGTACACTGCCCTGAGGGCAGCCTCTTGTCGTTACTACAGTGGTTTATTGCCCACCAATAGTTGCTGTGGCTTGCCTAGACGTTAACAGTGAAGTTATCCATCTGCTAGTGGTTGCGTCTAGGCCCCTTCTGGCCAGTGATGCGTTGACAGCCTCGTGGGAGGCGTTATCAAAGGCACCCTGTATATCCAGAAAGGCGCATAGTGCCACTTCCTTATGAGTTAAAGATTCCTCAATAGGGGTTTTCAGCTGATATAGTGCTGTGTCCGTAGACCTTCCCGCCCTGTATGCATGTTGCATATGTTGAAGGGGTCGTTGTACTAGCAATGTGCTTCTAATTCTGAAATCTACCAGCTTTTCCACCGTTTTCAGCAAAAACGAAGTTAAGCTAATAAGTCTGTAAGATAAGTCTGTAAGACTTTGGATAAGTGATGTCTTTCTTCCCAGCTTTCGGGATGAAGACCACTCTAGCTGTACTCCACGCGGTAGGTATGTGTCCTAGCGCAAGGCTGCTAACCAGTACTTCCCTAATGGGGGTCAAGAGGTTGCGCAGTCCTTTCTGTAGGAGTACTGGGTGTATACCATTCATACCAGGAGATTTATAGGGCTGGAAAGTGCCAATTGGCCATTTTCATCTCTCAGGGGTTACCGTTGACTTGGCAATGGCCCAGTACTTCCAGGGAAGTGCATAGCCAAGAGGAGTTCTAGTTTCTCCTAATTACTTTTTGTGAAGGAGTTATCAGATTTCTGAGTGCTAGATTCAAGTCTGGCACTCCTTTGAAATTGCTTTATGAAGTCGTGCGCCTTCACTAGTTTTTTTCAATGGCTTCGCAGCTTCGCTTGGCTTTTCTGATCTCCTTGTTATACAGGGTCAGACTATTTCGGTAAGCGTCCCACTCTCCAACGCGCCTCGCGGTGTTGAAGAGTTGCCGGGTCACTTTCCGTAACTTCTCAAGTTGAGCGTTCCACCATGGGGCGTCCTTTTCCTTCTTTGCGTTAGCAAGAAGCATTGTTGTCTCATTTATTCTACGTTTGTCCAGACTTAATGTCACCTCTATAGGTTGGTGGTCAGAGTATATCATGTCCTTTACCTGCAAATTTTCCATCATATCTAGCCAGGCGCCTTTAACAAAACAGAAGTCTATTGTTGATTTTGCCTAACCTCTGATAAATGTTAGTGTACCCCCCTTGTCACCAGCCATTCTGCCATTAAGAACTGTAACACCCATCGTATTAATATGTTGCCGGGTCACTTTCCGCAACTTCTTAAGTTGAGCGTTCCACCATGGGGCGTCCTTTTCCTTCTTTGCGTTAGCAAGATGGCAGCTTTCATTGAAGGCGTTCACTAAAAATGTATTCAACTCCTCCACTGCGCATTCCAAACCAACAGGGTTTCTGGGCTTTCCAGATGTTCTGAACTTTTCCCAGTCTGTGTTTCTGGGGTTACGTTTGCGTTCGCTACTTCTTAGACTTAGACCTAGGTTAAATCTAATTCTGTGGTCTGACATAGACTCTTCGGGAGATACGTGCCAGTCCCTAATATGTGGCTTTATTGCCCTACTAGTCAAGATTATATCTAGATCCTCGGATCTTACCCTAGTTACAAAAATCGGGGCACTGCCGACGTTAAGGATTTCTAGGTTACTTCTTGAAATAAACTCTAAGAGTGTTCACCTCTAAGGTTTACATCCGTGTTGCCCCATACCACGTGATTCGCATTAGCATCGGAACCAATGATGATGGGGAGATGTTGTCTTGCACAATGCTCCACGAGTGCTTGGACCTCGGGCGGTGGGCAGGTTTCGTCACCCGCGAAGTAGACGGAAGCTACGACAACTGTCTTCACTCCACCGGCTTCTTCGACCATGATAGGGACACAGTCACCGGTGAGGAATTCTGTAAGTACATTATGATTAATACTTCTACTTGCCAAGATACAGGCTCTAGGGAGTGGGTCCCTATGGTCCCAAATTACCTTGGCATCTTCCACGTACAGTCCTTTTATACCCTGGTTATACCAGGGTTCCTGTACCAGGGCTAGCCCTAGGTGTTGTTTAGTGAACATCCTTGCCAGTACGGCCGCGGCCGCCTTGGCACGGTGAATGTTCACCTGGGCTATCCCTGTACTTCCAATCATAAGATCGGTTCCACAACTGGCGTCTGAGGTCTGGAGGTCGTCTCCAGATTCCTCTCCTCTTCTTCGCCCAGCTCCATGGCCAGTTCCTGCGAGGACATGGGAGGCTGATCTCCCATGTCGCAGCTCGCCTCAATCACCGTGGTGTCGAGCTCCTCATTTTCCGCCAGGTCTGCTAGGGAATCAGAGGTTTTCAATCCCTCATCCTCCGTTACAGATTGGGGAAGCGCGGCCGGCGTTGGTTCGGTGGCAACCGTCTTGCCCTTCCTCAAACGACTCACCGGTATGCTTCCGAACCTAAAGTTCAGCTTGTGGCCGTTCTTTATAGTTTCGGCACAGGAGTTGTCGTCGATGCCGAGGACGAGGAGTAGACCACCCCCTTCGCTTCTTCTCGACAGCCTCCAGTACTCCGTGTTCAGACGGTTCTGCTTATGGATCAGCTCCAAGATCCATTCCGTCGGCTTGTCTCCCGTTCTAGGGCAGAAGATGGTGATAATATGCGCCGCCGGTATGTCGTCGCCCATCCTCGCCTCTAGTGGGACTCCTTTCCACAAACGCAGGGTGGGGGCTGCCAGCCGCAACCACTCAGCCGCCGTTTCGTCCGAGCAGTCCACGACTAGATGGCCCACCCTGAAGTGGATCCCATCGAATATTATTGGGGAGTCCCAGCCTGACGAGACTAGCTCCTCCAATATTGCTTCCTCAAGCAGCGAAAGCTCCTCGCTGCTGAGGACCATCTGAGGGTAATCCTCAGGTACAATTGCTACTTTTAGCCTCTTGGCTACGGCAGCATACGTGGGTCCCTCTGTCGCTGTCCCAGATGTCGAGGGTTGGTCCTCGGCATCCGGAGCAGCGAACGTAGGTCCCTCCGTCTTTGTCCCGGATGTCGAGGGATGGTCCTCGGCATCCAGAGCAGCTACGGAGGTGCTCGCTACTACCGCAGACGATGGCCCTTCGACGGTCCTTTTCTCCGTACGTACTCTCTTCGGGGTTGGTGGCGTGAGGGCGCTGCTCGAACTTTTCGGGGCAGGGGTGGAGCCCTGCACAACCTCCTGGCGTGGCTGTTTTGCCAGAGCCAGTGCTTCATCAGGTGCCTTGCCCTGATGAAGATATCTGATGTACCACTTAACCTTGGCACCACTCAGACCCTTTCGGTTCGGGTCATCCCGACCTCCAGGTTTTCCAAGTGCCGGTCTGGGAAGCTTCACCATGCCGGCTTGTCCTGGAACGACTGCCTTGCTAAAGCAGGTGCCGAGTGTGGGGTAAGTCCCACTACACGGCCACCCGAACTTTGTCTTCTCTCCTGAATTCTCCTGTTAGGAGCAACTGTTGGTGGTCTCACCAATGAGGGCCGCTCCCTATCAAGGTCACGGTCCTCAAACTGCTTAGGAACAGTTTCCGCAGTGACATCCTGCGGTGTTTTCAAAAATTTATTGTTCTTACTTATAAATCCCACGAGTAGCGGATAAATATATTGTCCACCCGGGCAGAGATCCGCATACCCGGGTAAGGCTCACCAGACTAGGCGGTCGCCGCTTGCCTAGACTCTCCGTTAAAGACTGGGCTATTTGTTTTCCGGGCCCCCAGCCAGGCTGACTCTCGGCACGGGTAATGTGTAATTCGACCCGTGCCGGAGATGTGGAAATTTTAAGGAGTTTCCAGCTCCTCTACTATTAGCCAGCCCCCTTAGCAGTGACAAGGCCTAACTAAGGGGCTGTTTCCAGCCGCCCTCGCGTGGAGAGTGTAGTCGTACTTCCGAGTCAGCAACAGTTACGGCACGCCCATTACGGTGCATGTTATTCCCCCTGTTGCAGTCCTCGGCAGGCGGCCAATTTTTCGTCATTATTTTGAGCTAATAATTATTCCGTTAATCCCCTTTCGTCAGGCTTGAGTATGTACAACTAAGCTAAATAAAAATTGAAAATTAAATTGTAATATGTACAATAAAAAGATGAAATGAAAATTGAAAAGTATAACTAAATTGTAATAATATGTATATAACATGTATGCAGCTACCAATTTGAAATGTATAATACAAAGCTTAGAGGGAGCGTGTTATATATCGATGTAAATTTAATATCAAAATGTAATCGATGTAAATCTATTGTAACTTTACATGACAGTACAATCGATGTTGATCTGCAACATCGAGTAGAAGAATAATAAGAAGAAGAGATAGTTGTAAGAAGAAGACAATTAATTAATAAAAGAACTAATAAGAAGTACACACGTACATCACATTGGCGACGATGAAAAATAAAAAAAATCAAAGCCATCAGCAGCATAAAATTTATGCAAGCGTGTAAATACACAACTGAATGTGCTTATTATATAAAATATATATTTAAAACAGTTTCAACATCATTAAATAATGAATTCTAGCACAATAAAAAGCGAAGCTGCAAATCCGACAGCATATATGTACATGCGCTCGGAAATGCCCGAATTTTTGCCAAACCAATCCTCGTAACAAATGTGGAAAGAACGCTTGGACATCCACTTGGCACAAATGGGGTGTACTGATAACAATGTATGCAAAGCCATCTTGTTAAGATCAGTTGGAGACGAGGCGTACAGTATCTACATTACCTTTATAGTCCCGAACTGCCGTCAGCACGTACATATGAGGAGCTTTGCAACACCTTAAAAATGCAGTTTACGCCACTTGTCATAGTTTTTCATGAGCGCAGGCTATTCCAGCTCGCTACAATGAAAACGGAGGAATCTGTTACGGCTTGGTATGCGCGCGTCAAACATTTGGCAATGAACTGTAAATTTGGTACACACTTAGACGCTTTCGTTATGGACAAATGTGTAGTGGGCCTACCGGCAAAAATATTTAAAAGGCTTTGTGAGGAAGACGAGACACTTATTTTGGAGCAAGCCCTTAAAAAGGCTTTAATTATGGAAACCAAAATTATCCCAAGAAGAGCAGCAAACGTTGAAGTCAATGAAGACGTTAACTTCATTAGGCGTTAGAATAAAGGCAACAAAAGGCAACCATGCAAACACTGTGGATGGCGCAATCATGAATCCACAGCTTGTAAATATAAGAAAAGCCACAAATGTAAAAAAGCAGGTCATTTAGCATCGCAAGAGCAACCCGGATAAGTATAAGAATATCAATTATATTTCCAAAACACTTTCTGTAGATAACATTAGTATTGAATATATTTATAGTATAGGTGATGCCTCAGCCGAAACCTCCACAGAATTGTATACACTTACAGTTAACATGCAAGGTACTGAAATTAATGCAGCTTGTGACACAGGTGCTCCCTTGTATCATCATACCTATGAGCTTGTACAGCAAAATGAACATGCCGCAATTCAAACGGTGTCATGTACCATACATTACCTATACAGCGATCGTATAAATATTGTGGGTGCGTGTAGTAGTAGCTCTTTATTGTTTTAAATTCTGTATAATGGTATGTACAATGTAATAAATTACAACAATGTTATATACAGAGCTTACGGCTATCGCTATATGCCGTCAGCCGGCTATTTCTGTACAATTTTCCTTTTTTTTTTTTTTCAAATTTAATATGAGCAGAAACTTCAATTTAACGTTTCAAAATAATCTCTAAAAACTTTCATTCACAATTTTACTCCTATAATCTAAAGCTGCATTAATGTAAGCGATTAACACAATCCAATTACTACCGTTTAATATATCTAGTACATCATTGAGGTTCAGCGAGGGTTTATTAAAATAGAGCATTCGGAGTTCTTTAAAAATTGGACATTCTCCCATAAAATGAATAACGTCCCCTTTTACTCTAAGGCTGCATATAGTGCATAGTGTTGTCTGCTGACTTTCATATGGCACATAACATAGGCGTATTAGTTCTCCGCGAGTTTTGAAGATTGTGCGTATGCACTCAGCACTGTATTTTTCGTTAAAATAATTTTTGGCACCAAGGTCATAATTTAATTTTCTGTAAGCATCTCTTGTGACACTATTTCTTGCTTTTTCAATAAATCCTCCGCGCTCTTGAATATATATCTTTTCAATTATATTTTTCTGCCATGTTCTCCAGCTTTCTGAGTCGTTGAAATCTATGGGCTCGTTTAATTCAACCGCGAGCTCAGACCATTTTTCGAAATACAATATCTTCTCAGTAGACATGTACTGCATTAATACTTTTTGGATCCTGCCGCCTCTCATACTCATTACTCGATTAACGTAGTCAAAATGCAGTTGTAGCGTTTGTATATAAAGTGTCGGCAATCCAGTTTCGATATGTATCATATAATTCGGCGTATTCATTGGAACTAGAACGAAACGTTTTATAAAATATTTTTGTAGTTTCTCTACTTCTTCATATCTATCAGCTCTCCACACTTGTGCTGCATAGCTTAAAACAGATTTGACTGCTGCTTCAAAAACAATATGTTTCACCGATAGAGATACTTTTTGGTTTCCCATAACTTTTTTCCATGTACAATTTAAAGCCAATTTGGCCTCCTTAAGTTTTTCCCTTAAGTGGTCATCAAAACTCGTATTGTAATATATCATATGTACTCCTAGATATTTGTATGTCTTGACACTTTCCAGTTGTTCTCCATTTAAAAACCATTTTTCTTCGTTCTTTAACCTTCTTGCATGTTTTTTAAAAATCATGACTTTAGATTTGTTTATGTTTACGGTGAGGCCCCACTTTTCGCAATATTCTGTTAATTTGTTTATCATTTCTTGCAGTGTTTTCGGAGAGTCTGCTAACAAGACAATATCATCTGCATATAACAGTACTTTAATACTCACGCCAGCGATATTTATTCCACCAGAAAGAGCTTCATTTATATCATACATAAACAACGCAAAGAGCATAGGGCTTAATATACAGCCTCGCTTTACACCTGTACATGTTGGGAACCATCTCGATATACACTTCCCATCCCATACTGTTGTCTCGTTTTCAGCATACAGACTTTGGAAGATTTTTATAATTTTTGTCGAAAGACCGAGGTTGCTAAGTTTATAAAATAAAGCATTTCTTTGAATTGTATCAAACGCTGCTTTAAAATCAACATAAAATACATACAATTTACGACCCATTGCAATTCGTTGTTTAGCAGTACTTAAAAGAACAAAAATATTATCAACCGTTGAATATCCCTTCCGAAAACCTGCTTGAAATTCACTCAATACTTTGTTATTCTCCATCCAGTTGTTAATTCGGTTGTACAGGATGATTGTGAACATTTTTACTGATGCATTCAGAAATGATATTCCTCTGTAATTTTCAGCATTATTTGGATCGCCTTTTTTGAATAGGGGGGTGTTGCGGAAGCAGGCACCAACTGAAATACATATTTGAATAATATAGCCCTGCCAACTGTTTGTCAGATCTTAGATGTGGTACCCCCTTTTTGTGTTGCAACTCTGCCATTGATGAGTTATCGAAACCGAGGTTCGGCTTGGCACGTTATCGACTATGGCGTCACTCCGAATTTATGTACGAAAGAGAATGGCGGCAAATTGTAATTACGGCAAAGATACGTTTTAATAAACACCTCTACACTTCCCCACACACATTCATTATATTTTAAAATTACTTAACCGTGTTTTAATTTAAAGTGTCCGTTGTATTTTTGTATCTTTAAACACCGCTTCAAGGGAAGCGGCAACATTTTTATTAAAACTATAACTTTGTTTGCATTTGTGAGCACATACAAGTTCAAGGACCGGGAGCAATTTGGGCACCCACAGTTGATTTGCTGCGTTCGGCGCTATTTGGAGCGCTATTTGGATTGTCGTACGGAGTCATTGGATTTGTGCATTGATGGATGCAGTGGATTTTGAATTTACAGATAAATAATTGTATGCATACATACGTGCATAAATTGGATTTCTGAGAAATTGAATTTTATCATATTGTGAAATACATAAAAAGGCTTGTACTGTTGTTGTCTCACTCGCACTTATAGTACAAAAGGGAAAATTTGCAAACATGTCTACACGCAAGCAGAAACGCCTGGAAGCTTCGACGCCAAAGAAAAGTGAAAAAGAAGAAAACGATATGGACTCGGACATGGACGAAACGGTGATCGAACCAAAGTTGGAACAAACTACGGTAAACTTGCAGAATTTTATGGAGCAAATGATGTCAATGCAAATGGCGCAAAATGAGCAAATTTTGTCTGTTCAATGTACACAAAAAGAACTGATAAAAGGTGTGCAACAAAGTCAAGCCGAGCAATTTTTGGCCTTTAATAAAGAAAATCCGGAGATGGATGAAGTTGTTGTTGCTAAGCATGACGTGCATGCGTGTTTAAAAACAACAATTGAAGACGCTCAACAAGGTGGCAGCGCAGTTGGTTTTGGCGAGCTACAAGATGGTGGCGCGATCGGTTCTAGCGTGCTACAAGGCAGTAGCGCGAGTGGTTTTGGCGCTCAATATGGAGACGCCGCAAGTGGATTTGGCGCTCAACAAGAAGGTGGCGCGAACGGTTTTGCCGTGCTACAAAGCGGTGGCGCGAGAGGTCTTGGCGCTCAACAAGGAGGCGCCACAAGTGGTTCTGGTGTGCTACAGCGTGGTAGCACAGATGGTTTTGGCGCGCTACAAGAAGGGTGCGCGAATGCTTCTGGCGTGCTACAAAGCGGTAGCGCGAGAGTTTTTGGCGCTAAACATGGAGGCGCCGCAAATGGTTTTGGCGCGCTACAACGAGGTAGCGCAAATGGTTCTGGCACTGGACAACGAGATGAGAAGGATGGCTTATCAGCACCGCAAGCAGGCGATGCAAAGGGATCTGGCGCAACACATGTTTTGTTTGATACGCAGGTGAGCGAATCTTTTGGTTTTGGTAATGGTACTTTTGGTAGGGGTTGCAACACGGATAGGTTAGGTGCTTCTCAGGGTTTTGGCACTCAGGTGGTTAATGCAACACAGCAATATATGCCCACTCGAAAGTTAATGGATTTACCTCAGTTTAATGGGAGGTCTGAGGATTGGCCTGTATTTGCCACAATGTTTCTTGAATCAACAGTTGCTTACGGTTACACAAATTTGGAAAATTTATTAAGGCTGCAAAAGAGCTTAACTGTATCAGCTAGGGAAGAAGTGGCAGGACTGTTAATAAATCCTGTAAACGTGGAACACATAATGGAACGTATGCAGTTTAAATATGGTCGTCCCGAGCTGCTGATTAAAAGTCAATTGGAAAAAATTAAGGATATCCCCCAAATAGCTGAAAATTCCCTGGAAAAATTGATAGCATTTTCATCAAAAGTTGACAATCTGGTTATATTTCTGCAATCAGCAGGTGCTGAGTCTTATTTACAAAATCCAATATTGCTTGAGGAATTGGTATCGAAGTTACCAATAAGGAGTCGTATACAGTGGACAGAGTATGCGTGCGAAATTGATTGTCCTGATTTAAGACATTTTAATAATTGGGCTAGTAAATTAGCAAGAACAATCGCCAAAGCAACACTTGTTACTGTCCCAGGTGCTCAGCAGCATGTAAAGGCGGAACGGTTTAACAACAGGTCAGTTATGCAGACAACTGAAGTAGCAGCAAAGAAGATAATTTGTTATGATTGCAAGGGTGAACATTATTTTGACAGATGTAACAATTTTCAAAGAGCCAATGTTAAGGAGCGTTGGGCGATGGTAAGAAGCTTCGATTATGTTTTGGGTGTTTACGTCTTGGCCACAGTTTGACATCTTGTAAGTTTGTGCGAGCTTGCCAGGTAGATAACTGTAAGATGACACACCATAGATTGTTGCATGAGTCGCGCAAAAATGAAACTGTACCAGGTGGGATATAAACGAGCAAGCAGCGGTTAACACGGTGGCATCAGCTGTGCCAAAGATATTGTTTAAGGTTGTTCCAGTCGATGTTAAGGGTCCAAATAATAAAGTAATTCAGACATATGCCTTTTTGGATGAGGGATCTCAGGTGACACTGGTTAACGAAAAACTTGCTAAAGGGTTGGGTGTTTATGGAGACATTAGAAAATTAACGCTCAATTGGATTGGTAATCACGCCACTGATATTAAGTCAATGAGATGCGAAATGAAAATAAGACCAACTGGAGGGTCAGAAAAATGGTTGCGGTTGAGTGGGAATAGCGTTCCCAATTTGGAGTTACCGTTGCAGTCTATGGACCTGGAGGTAATGCGGGAAAAATACAAGAAACTGAAAAAGCTGCCAATTAATTGGAATTGATACCTGTCATTTGGTGGCAACAAGAAAAAGCGTATATGTTGAAAGTGGTTTGTTGGCAGCAAAAACACCATTGGGCTGGCTTGTATATGGATCAACAGACAATGAACAAGGGCAATCATGTGGGAAATTGCAGGCAGTTTTTCATTCGTATACAATAAATTATGATTCAGAACAAGCAATGCACAAGATGATGGCTGATTATTTTACTACTGAAAATTTTGGTGTTAAAGTATCTTCAAAGCCTTTGGAATCAGAAAGTATTGTACGGGCTCGCAAAATATTGACGGATACCACCAGGAAACTGGAGGGATCATACGAAACTGGACTTTTATGGGCTGTAGATGATGTGCAGCTGCCGGATAGTTACGAAATGGCTTTAAAGAGATTGTGTGCTGTTGAGAGAAAGATAACAGCATCGAAAGAGCTGGACCAATACGAGCAGGCTATTATGGATTTTGTTAAAAAAGGGTATGCTGTAAAACTGTCTGCTGAGGAAGCTGCTACAAATGGGAGTAAAAATTGGTATTTGCCACACTTCGGGGTTTTTAACGTAAACAAACCAGGAAAATTGAGACTAGTCTTCGATGCAGCAGCATCTGTTAATGGAGTTTCTTTGAATACACATTTGCTTAAGGGTCCTGATGAAAATCCTCCGTTAATAAAAATCTTATTCCAGTTTAGACAAGGCAGTGTGGCGATTTGTGCAGACATAAAAGAAATGTTCTTGCAAGTACGTGTACGTAAAGAGGACCAAGATTCATTGCGATTTCTATGGCGCCATGGTGATCCAGACAGGGCTATCGAAGTGTACAGGATGCAGGTGATGATATTTGGAGCGGCGTGCTCACCGTGTTGTGCACAACATATAAAAAACTTAAATGCACATACGGTCACTGGCAATGAAGCGGTGGTAAAGGCAATAACGTCTAAGCATTATGTGGATGACTATGTAGCTAGTTTCACGTCTGAGAAGGAAGCCTATGAGGTCAGTAAGCAGGTCATTGGGGTCCACAAGAGAGCGAACTTTGAATTGAGAGGCTTCATTTCGAACTCGCCAATGGTGCAACAAGGATAGCGTAACACAGTCAGCTGTTAAATTGGATGGTCACGCAATTGACAAAATTTTGGGCATATACTGGGACAGCAAGTCAGATATGTTTTTATTTGACTTAAAGCTTAATCGAGTCGACAAGGAAATTGTAAAGGGATCAAAATGTCCAACTAAGAGGCAGCTTCTAAGCTTGGTGATGTCCGTATATGACCCTTTCGGAATGCTGGCTGACTTAATGGTTTATGGAAAAATATTGGTGCAGGATGTCTGGCGAGAAGGTTTGGATTGGAATGATGTGTTGTCTGATACATTGTTTGAACACTTTAAGGAATGGATTTTACAGTTTGAAAATGTTAAAAGGTTTAAGCTGAGTCGATGCTATTCGTCGGGTTTCTTGTCTCAGGGTTGCCAAATAGAGCTTCATATATTTGTAGATGCCAGCGAACAGGCGTTTGCGGCCGTTGCATATTGGCGTGTAAAGTTCTGTGACAGGCTTAGCGTTGCCTTTGTGGCTGGAAAGACTAAATGTGCACCGTTGAAAATGTTATCGGTGCCTAGATTGGAATTGCAGGCGGCGGTTCTTGGAACGCGTTTGAAAGGCTCAATATTAAGTTGCCATGAAGTAGAAGTTCAACGTTGTTTGATGTGGTCAGACTCACAAACGGTTCTAGCTTGGATACGGTCGGATCATCGTCTTTATAAACAATTTGTGGCGCACCGTATTAGTGAGATATTGGAAGCAACAGAGGAAAGTGATTGGCGTTGGGTGCCGGGACATTTGAATGCGGCAGACATAGCTACGAAGACACGCAAGGGTATGAAGTATGAGCCTAAGAACATTTGGACAGCAGGTCCGGAGTTTCTTGGTAAAGAAGAACAATTTTGGCCAGGACAAGAGGTAAAATATCAAACAGACGATTTGGATGAGCGAAGGAAGGTTTTATTGGCTGTATTGTTGGATCCAGTTATTGATTTGGAACGATTTTCAAGTTATCTGCGTCTAAAAAGAACAATGGGTTGGATAATAAGATTTATAACACGGATACAGAGGCGTGATACCTTTGAGGAATATGGAGTGCTGGTACCATCTGAGCTTCGAAACGCGGAAATGATGTTATGCAAGCTGGCTCAGTCGCAGTCGTATAGGGAAGAGATTCAGGATTTGGAACTTAAAGGGCAGGTATCAAAGGAAAGTTCAATTCGATCTCTATCGCCGAGATTAAATGAACAGGGTGTGATGGTGGTCTATGGAAGACTTGACTATGCTACCGCGCTGCCGGAAAGAGCTCGTCAACCAATTATATTAGCAAAAGGACATTTGTTGACGAGCTTAATAGTACAATGGTATCATCAAATATATCACCACCAGAATGATGAGCTGATTGTCAACGAAATACGACGCAAGTTTTGGATTATCGGTTTGAGAGGTGTGGTAAAACGCGTTAAAGGATTGTTCCAGTTCTGTAAGAATAGGAATGCTGCGCCTGTACCAACGCTGATGGGACAGTTGCCAGTGGATAGAGTCACTCCATTTAAAAGACCTTTCAGCTTTACTGGTCTGGACTATTTTGGGCCGTTTGTTGTGACTGTGGCGCGGCGACATGAAAAACGATGGGTGGCTTTGTTCACTTGTTTAACTGTAAGGGCAGTTCACTTGGAACTCGCAGAGGACTTGTTTACGGACTCATGCATCTTGTGTATTAAGAATTTTGTTGGAAGAAGAGGTGTTCCAGAGGTGATTCGATCGGACATGGGCACCAACTTCGTAGGGACTAAAAACGAATTGGTCAAGGCACAGGATTTATTTGATTCGGAATATATGAAAAACACCTTGGGAATCAAAGGCATTAAATGGCAGTTTAATTGTCCATCCAATCCAAGTTCGGGTGGTTGCTGGGAGCGCATGGTGAGATCAATAAAGAGAGTATTAACAGTGACTCTTAAAGAAAAGGCACCACGAGTTGAAGTTTTGAGAGGCCTGTTGATTGAGGCTGAAAACATTGTAAATAGCAGACCCTTAACTCACATTCCAGTTGACATTAATGATCCGGAACCGCTGACTCCGAATCACTTTCTGATTGGGGAAATGAATTCTACGCAAAGTCCTGTTGAAATTGAAAATTTTTGTTTCCGCAAACAGTATCGCATTGCTCAGCAGTTGAAGAACTCTTTTTGGCGTCGTTGGATACGGGAATACTTGCAGATGCTAACAAGGCGCACCAAGTGCTTTGCGCCGGTCAAAGCCATCACTGTGGGAGATGTGGTTATCGTTTGTGACGATAATCTACCTAGAGGCAGCTGGAAAAAGGGAATGGTAGTGCAGACGTTTCCAGCCAAGGATGGTCAAGTGAGGATCGTCGAAGTAAAAACATCTGTTGGCGTGTTCAAAAGATCTATTTCGAAACTTGCGGCTTTGGACGTTGTGGGTAAAACTAAGGAACAGTTTTACGGTGGGCGGGATGTTGCGGATGCAGGCACCAACTGAAATACATATTTGAATAATTTAGCCCTGCCAACTGTTTGTCAGATCTTAGATGTGGTACCCCCTTTTTGTGTTGCAACTCTGCCATTGATGAGTTATCGAAACCGAGGTTCGGCTTGGCACGTTATCGACTATGGCGTCACTCCGAATTTATGCACGAAAGAGAATGGCGGCAAATTGTAATTACGGCAAAGATACGTTTTAATAAAAATGTTGCCGCTTCCCTTGAAGCGGCGTTTAAAGATACAAAAATACAACGGACACTTTAAATTAAAACATGGTTAAGTAATTTTAAAATATAATGAATGTGTGTGGGGAAGTGTAGAGGTGTTTATTAGGGTGAAGGTTTTATGGCTATATGACTGTATATGCTTACATAAGTCGCTGGCGGGGTCAAGAGATTTCAGGCAAAACCTTTTGGCCATTTTGAAATATGATATTTGAATTTCAATCAGCCGAATTTTTAAATGAATTCCTTTAAAAGCATATTTATTTTTTAAGCGCTCTAAAAATATTGTTAATAAGCTTAACCCACTAAAGCCTTAGAAATTTATGCTTCAACTATACATCAATAGGTTTTATTGGAAATTACTATGTTCGGCTATGCGCCGAACCCAAGCAGCAGAAATAATTCCCCGCCCATGTTAAATCATAAATATGTAAATCGCTCTGCGCAGCGATAACTAGAGTAACTATTGTAAAGAGTTTAATGCTTATCACTCAATCTAAACTATGTTAATCTCATTTTCCTTTGTCGCTTGCCATCTGCAAGCTAAGCGCAGCCGCTATCGGCTCTCACTTTGTCTTAAGCTAGAATTAGTTCTCACTGATAGCCCGGTGCATCTAGTTCGAGCCAGCTCAATCTCGCCCAGCGCGTAATAATCGGCCTTACGCACGCTAAGCCGCCGAAATATTTAATAACTTAATAAACATTGTTAATAGTTTAAATTAAATCTTATCGTTTAATTTTTTACGGCCAACGAAAAAGCTCGTTGGTTCAACATTTGGTGACCCCGACGTGATTTCGCTAATAATTATTACATTATTAAAACAACAAAACCGCCGTTTAACAAACATAAAAGTGAACAGATATATAAGAACATATACACACATACAAACAACTCTCTCAAAGTGCAAGTGCCAAAAAATAAAGTACAGTTTTATTTACATACATATGTACGTACATATGCGCATGCATTAGGGTGGCTCTAAACAGTTAAAAGTGCCTAACATAAGTCAACTGCTAAAACAGTTAGTTTTAGTACAGTTCTTAGTTCATTGCCCTTTCTTTATATTGAACAGTTCTTATTTCACCCACTTTGCGTTTTATCGGCATATTTTCTTTAATTCTTAACGGTTACGGTTAGTTGAAAAGGTGACTGTGACTTTTTAACCTCTAATAAAAATGGAAAGTGAAAATGTGTCTAATACATCGCTTCAAAGCAAAGTAACCTTTTATAAGCGTAAAGCCATAGCGCTATACGGGCGTGCAAAAACTATCGAAAGTGCATTTGCTGGTGAAAAAATCAATGCATTAAGCAACGTGGACCTAGAAGTGTATTTAAAGTTAATTTCACAAGCTCAAGCCGCGTTTAATAGTGCACATGATGGACTCGAAGAGCTTGACTATGAAGAAATTGGCAGTTCCTTGCGCGATGAATTTGACGAGCTTGTAGCAACAATGGAAACGCGGATTCGGTCTCATATTCATCAGCATCGTAGCCTACCAGCCAGTTCTACAATACATCATAATTCAACAATGGAGCAGCCGACTGTAATTATGGCCAGCAGACCACGTCTGCCTGAGCTCAAGTTACCAACGTTTACGGGTGGCTACACGGAATATGCAGATTTCATATCGATGTTCTCATCTATAATCGACAAGGATCCAGATTTGTCAAGTATCGAGAAACTCCAGCATCTACGTTCGTGCTTACAAGGCCAAGCCTTGGATGCAATTCGTGCGCTGGAGATTTCTAATGAAAATTATAAAATCGCCCTAGATATGCTTAATAAAAGATTTAACAACAAGCGACTTGTTTTTCAGGCACATATCAGCGATATCTTTGGGCTCAAGAGAGTGGATGCGTCATCAGCAATGAAACTTCGAGAATTCTCGGAATAAATTACAAACTAAATTAAAATTGGACAGCAATACACAGGCGAAATGGGAGGAGCAGACTTCAAATGACAAAATTCCAACGTCTGAGCAATTTTTAACATTTTTGGAAAATCGCTGCCAAAGGCTGGAAAACATGGAGCATGCTACGGCCACATACGCGCCTAGCAACAAGGTGGGAAAAAACAGCAAAAATATACATTTAAATAGTTCGTTTGTTGCCACTAAATCTTCTGTCTCTAGCTGCCATTTTTGCGAGAATTCTGAGCATGTTATATACACCTGCAGCCGCTTTAAGAATTTATCGCCTATGCTTCGGCTCAAAGAAGCCAAAAAACTGGAGCTGTGCCTCAATTGCCTTAGAAAAGGCCATCAAGCTACCAAGTGCAATTCCGGCTCATGCCGTACTTGTGGTTCCAAGCACCACTCATTGTTGCACATCTACCAGTCCCATTCGCTGCCTCATCAAAACACGCAACACTCATCGCCATCCATGCCGCAGCCTATCGTACCATCAGCATCCACATCAAGCTCTCTTGTGGCCCAGGATCATCGCAGTGATGTAGTGCTTCTAGCTACGGCAGTTATTTTGGTAAAGGATCGAGCTGGATCATTTGTGCCATGCCGAGCGCTCCTGGACTCAGGATCTCAACTGCATTTAATTACGGCTCGCTTAGCACATCAATTGCAATTAAAGAAAACCAAGTCATCTGCTTCTGTAACAGGTCTTGGTAACGCAAACTTCGCAACGAATGGTTTTACTGTCTGCCTTAATATAAAGTCCAATATTTCTGACTATGATGCAAATATAACAGCATTGGTTGCTCCTAACATCACAGACCGCCAGCCCTCTTTTGAATTAAAAACTACGCATTGGAAAATACCCTCAAATATTCGTCTTGCAGACCCAGCGTTTTATAGGCCTCAGCGCATCGACATGCTTATAGGTGCAAGTCTATTTTATGACCTTTTATGCGTTGGCCAAATCAAGTTGGCAGAGGGACTACCATCGCTGCAAAAAACCCGATTAGGATGGATAGTGTCTGGAGGAGGAAAGCAGTCACAAACAACGCCGTTGCTTGCAGCGCATGCTTCGTCTGAAATTGAGCAGAATACGCAAAATCATGTCGATGAACTATTGAAGCGCTTCTGGGAAATCGAAAGCTGCACTCATCTCCCAGTCAAGGCTACAAAGGAGGAAATCGACTGCGAAAAACACTTTTCAGCTAACTTTGCACGCTTGCCATCTGGTCAATTTTCAGTTCGATTGCCAGTAAAGCGAAATTTGGATCTCTTGGGCGATTCTTATACTCAAGCATATCGCCGTTTTCTTAATTTGGAACGTAAACTTGAACGTCGTCCACAGTTAAAAACTCAATACTCAGCCTTCATCAAAGAATACCTCGATTTAAATCATATGTCTTTGGTAAGCCCTGAGTCACTGAGTCTTTGTCGCTATTTTCTACCGCATCATTGTGTTCTAAAGGAAGATAGCACAACCACAAAACTCCGAGTCGTATTCGACGGCTCCGCAGCTACATCTACTGGATTCTCATTGAATGAGGTTCTAATGGCAGGACCTACAATCCAGTCAAAACTAATTTATACCTTACTTCGCTTCCGCACGTTTGCCGTTGCACTGACTGGTGACATCTGCAAAATGTATCGATGCGTACGAGTTACAGATCCTGATAACTACCTTCAGTGCATCCTCTGGAGGGATTCGCCACAGGATGAAATACAAGTCTACAAGCTGGATACGGTAACATACGGAACGAAGCCAGCATCATTCTTATCCATTCGCTCAATGCAACAATTGGCCACAGATGAACAAGCATCATTCCCAATAGGCTCACAGGTGCTACTTCGCGACTTCTACGTTGACGATTTGATGACTGGAGGCAGCACAGTGGAGGAAGTGCTCGAAATTTTAAAACAAACATCAGATCTGTTGGCCCAGGGGCAATTTCAAATCAGGAAGTGGTGCTCCAACGTCTCATCTGTTCTCGATAAAGTTCCTGATAAGGATAAAGAAACGCTTCTAAGGTTCGACGACGGCACTGATTTCACAAAGGCGCTTGGGCTAATTTGGAATCCTGCCTCAGACGAGTTTCTATTTGCATTTCAACCCACAGAGCTGTCATTAAAGCCATCTAAGCGAACTGTCCTCTCCACAATTGCACGCATCTACGACCCACTAGGCTTGATCGGTCCTGTTATTACCAAGGCGAAAATTTTCCTGCAACAATTGTGGAAAGAAAATCTCGATTGGGACGAAAGCTTGCCTTCACATCTCTTTTCAGCGTGGCGAAACTATTGCGATAATTTGTCTAACTCTCAGCGTTTCAAATTTAATCGTTTAGTTCAAATTCCAGATTCTGAAGTGGAGGTTCATGGATTTTGCGACGCTAGCGTTGAGGCGTATGGAGCATGCGTCTTTATAGTCTCAAGAACGGAGGGCCATGCATGCACACAGCTTCTGTGCTCAAAGTCGCGTGTGGCACCTGTGAAGTCGCAGACTGTTCCCAAGTTGGAGTTATGTGGAGCTGCCTTGCTCTCACAACTCATAAGCGAGATAGCTAAACTGAAAATATTTTCTGGGCAATTCTACTGCTGGTCAGATTCCTCAACGGTCTTATCTTGGATTCGCAGTGAACCAGCCAGATTTAACGTTTTCGTCTCACATCGAGTATCTAACATTCAGGAGCTGACAGTCAACATGGAATGGCGCTATGTTCCAACAGCATTAAACCCTGCAGACATTCTGTCCAGAGGCGCGTTGCCAGATGAGCTAGCGCATTCCCACTTATGGTCTCACGGGCCATCGTTTCTATGCGAGAGCAAAGATGTATGGCCAAAGTCATGCCTGCCAGAAAAGATATTACCAGAGCTTCGTAAACGCGTGCTTATTGCAGTTTGTCCATTCGTCGATGTCTCTACTAGCTGCAAATTCGCAAATTCGTTCTCAAAACTACAGCGTGTTTTTGGATACGCATTCAAATTCATTCAACGCATCAAATCCCCTGAATTAACCGTTGCTGACATCCTTGGCGGCACGCGAATACTATTACGTTCAATACAAAGATCGCACTTATGGAGTGACTACAAAATCCTTTTGGAACGCAAGCAAGTACCATCATCAAGTTCGTTGGCCTCGCTTGCTCCATTTATAGACGAATTCGGACTTATACGCGTTGGCGGAAGACTCCAGAATTCATTCCTGGATTTCAACGCCCGTCATCCAATCATCTTGCCAAAACGTCATGCAATAACTTCTGCTCTTATTATGGATTTCCATGAACGCAACCTACATGCTGGTCCTCAAGCATTGCTCGCACTAATTCGGCATAAATATTGGCCAATTGGAGGTCGGAAAACAGTGACGAGTGTTATAAGCCGATGCATAAGATGCTTTCGAGCAAGACCACGTCTTCTTGAGCATATTATGGCTGATCTGCCAAAGGAACGCGTAAATACGACAACGCAAACCTTTATGATCACTGGCGTAGACTATTGTGGGCCATTCCTACGCAAGAGCGAAATCAGGACTAGGCCACCCATCAAATGTTACATATGCGTGTTCATTTGCTTTGCTACTAAGGCAGTCCACTTGGAGTTGGTGCAGGATCTATCTACGGCTTCCTTTCTAAGCGCACTTAAGCGTTTCATATGTACGCGAGGCCGACCTAAGGAGATTTGGTCTGATAACGCCACCAACTTTGTCGGAGCAAAAAACGAGTTAGCAGAGTTAAAGCAGCTTTTCATGAGTAGCAAGCACCAGAAGGCTGTGATGGAGTTTTGCGTCGCTGATCAAATCGACTGGCGTTTTATTCCTCCTCGTTCACCGCATTTTGGTGGTCTTTGGGAGGCAGCAGTTAAAACTGCAAAATATCATTTTTACCGCTCCACTGCCAACGTCGTTCTAACTCTTGATGAATTGCGCACTCTTGTTTGTCATATCACTGCAATCATAAACTCACGCCCACTATTTCCCATTACAGAGCATCCAGATGATCTTGATGTCCTTACACCTGCTCATTTCTTAGGTACTGCTGCTCTATCATCGTTTGCCGAACCTGATGTCAGCCATTTAAACTTCAATCGCCTCGACCGATGGCAACGAGTCAGTTACATACAACAGACCTTTTGGGCTCGCTGGCGAGAGGAGTATTTAACGTTCCTGCAACAGAGGACGAAATGGCGAGCTTCCAAACCTGGCATCAGCGTCGGCGACGTAGTTCTTGTAAAGGACGAGAACTTGCCGCCACTTAAGTGGCCACTAGCCAGGGTACAGGACCTTATTGTCGGAGGAGATGGCATCGCCAGAGTGGCTGCCCTAAAAACAGCTACCGGCGTCACTACAAGGGCTATAGCTAAGCTGTGTCTACTGCCTATAAAGGATGTTGGAAGCCAGTAACTCCCAACGGGGGGAGTATGTTCGGCTATGCGCCGAACCCAAGCAGCAGAAATAATTCCCCGCCCATGTTAAATCATAAAATATGTAAATCGCTCTGCGCAGCGATAACTAGAGTAACTATTGTAAAGAGTTTAATGCTTATCACTCAATCTAAACTATGTTAATCTCGTTTGTCGCTTTGTCGCTTGCCATCTGCAAGCTAAGCGCAGCCGCTATCGGCTCTCACTTTGTCTTAAGCTAGAATTAGTTCTCACTGATTGCCCGGTGCATCTAGTTCGAGCCAGCTCAATCTCGCCCAGCGCGTAATAATCGGCCTTACGCACGCTAAGCCGCCGAAATATTTAATAACTAAATAAACATTGTTAATAGTTTAAATTAAATCTTATCGTTTAATTTTTTACGGCCAACGAAAAAGCTCGTTGGTAACTAAAAATAATTTCAATTTGTTTGTAATGATTAAAAATATAAACCCATTTTTAGCGCATAAAATGTTTTTACTTTGATGCTCAAGTTGAACAAAGTTTAATAGTATTATGCATAATTCATTTCATGTAGCAATTTAATTTCAGTTCATTAAATTTAATGCAACAACCTTAGCGACTTGTGCAACATAAAGTTGTCTGCCCCCCCCCTCCCTAAAAAAAAAGCCCACCCAGTCAACGTGGAACCACTTGGCACCTAAGGCGGCGGCTGCTCTTTGGGCTTTGTTTAATTTGATGAAACGTAAAACAACAGCAGAGCCAATGTTGTGGAAGGGGCTGCAACAGTGGCGTACTTAGGGGAAAGGATTTAGGGTAACATAGGCCCAGCCCTTTTGTCGCAACGACAAACAAATATAGACAAATTTTCATATTACATAGGTGGAATTTTTACATTTTGATCCTCTAATATACAAACAAATTTTTATCGTCGTGTTCATCGTCATCATTTATTTTTGTGTGTAGTGTGGCCATATAAAAACAACACAAGTTTACACGAAAAATGAAACTTCATAAAAAAGTGTTTTTAAGGGTAATTTTGATTCGTGAAACACGAAAATTATACCTTTTTTTTTTAAGCAACGTTTTCGAGATATTTTCGAAAAACATGTTTTTGGGCACTTTTATCAGTTAGGGCCCATACGCAGCATGCAAAAATTCCGCACGAAATGTCAAAATTTCATATAAAAAAAAATATCCCTAAAAGTTGTTTTTTGAAAAAATCTCGTAAACGGGTCTTAAGAAAAAGAGTTCTAAACACGAAAAATCGTGTTTCTCGACCTAAAATTACCCTAAAAAACACTTTTATACGAAGGCTCAGTCGATGACCCTTAAATTTGTAAGCTAGTGTAATAAATAATAATAATTGCCCTGACTGACTTTTTTGTCAGTAGCCTCTAGGTAAAGCATGAGGATCTCTATTAAAAACTGTTTGAAGAGAACAGGAATTTGCAAGTAAGTTGTAACAAAACTTTAAAATACACTTAGTTACAATATTTCATATGATATAGGATGAATTTTTATATTTCACATCGTTAAGTTTATCGATATAATTTATTTTTCTAATTTCTAATTTTTTGGAGCTAGATTGAAGAACACATCAACCAACTGTTTACCATTGTTTGTCGCTAGGTGGCGCAAGTAAGTTTTTGCATATAATTAATAAAAAATATTAAAATTTTATTTCAAAGGGATTTTGAAAACATAGTTAAAACAAATTCCGAGACTTCTTTCAAAGGAAAAGTAATGACTAAAAAAAAATATATTTTATAAGCATTAAATTGAATAATCAAAATTATATTGAAAAATATTCAGAAGTTTAGTTTCCAAAATAATTTTACAATATTCTTCATCGTTTGCCAAATATTTTTAATTTAAAGCTGGCCAACAAAAGTTAGTTAGAAATTATATGTCTCATTACTGCTGAGATATACTATTCCAATTCTGATAACCCCCTGAACCCGCCACTGATGGAAGATAAGATATAATAAGTAAGTTCTCAATAGGAGTATGGTACTATCTGTTCAAAAAAACTAACTTTTTATGTGAGATACAAAAAATTGTAAATTACTTTTTCGTAGGATGATTTCTTCTTGCGAAATTATTGGGTTGCCCAAACAACAGAAACTGAGGAAGGAGTACATAAGTGTCTTATTAGTATTGCACTCAGAGAAAAAAAAAATATTAAACAATTTTTTGTCTACCCCCTACAAAAAATTCTACCTACGCCACTGTCCTATTATATAAGTCTACAGGGCAGTGTAGAGTATTTGTTGAGCCTGGGTGTAAGTTTATTTAGCTGATACAGACGCACTTTATTGCAAAGTTCTTGCGAAAATTAATTCATTAGCATTTTATTACTTTGACGTAGTGGCAAAGACTTCACCCGGTTGATGCTGCTGCTGCTCCGGGTACGGCTACTGCTGCCTCCACTTTGATGTGTAATTAAATCAATAATCACTTTTGAGCAGTGTATGTGCCAAGTTATACGAGTATAGGGATCTGAAAAGTTTACAAAATCATGCAAAAACAACAGCAACAATGACATCGAGGCATATAAAATTCTTGGAGACAATTCCAACTAGTTACAGGTAAGACAATGTAATGGAAAAGCTTTTCCATTGATGACAAGGTATAAAACTGAAACTGGCTGCAAATTGAGTTTGCTTAAAATGTAAGTCTTTGATAATTTACGTAGTTATTAACTTTAAAATTATTTGCTGGGTAATGAAGACAAAAAGGCAGGTTGAAGCGAAATTTTGCGCTTATTTAGTTTGTAAGGGAATTTTATTAGAAATATTTCATAATAAAATGGTATAAGAAGCATCTTATTTAAATATCACTCTATATATCTGTAGCTATTCGCCATAACCATATAAGTCTGTTTTTTTTTTTTTCCAATATCAGAATCATATAATGTAGCTCACATAGGGGCATATAGAGCACCTTAAGCGAAAACAAAAGATTTAAGAGTATCTAAATTTGGCGTCCGGATTTTTTAAGAGTTCCCAGGTTCAACGTTTGCCATTTTTGTACCCTGCATCTTAAGATAAGAGGTGTATTAGGTTTTTGCAAATATATGCAACACGGAGAAGGAGACGCTGGATACCCTCTAAAGTTACCATCAGTATGATCAGCAGGACTAAATTAAATTATCTATACATGTGCTTTCCTCCGCCCATCTGTTTGTCTCTCAAACTCTTCGTTTGCCCGTCTTACCATCTGTATGAAGTAGTGCTAGAGAAAACATCGATTTTATATCAATGCATCGATTTATCGATGTTAAAATATCAGAAAGAAACCATGGTTGCACTCCCAGTCGAGACAAAATTTTTTATTTTATTTTTAAAATTTTTTGTGCAATAGTTTTTTGAGTCACCCATTCAAAAATGTAATTTATTTATGTAAAACATTTTTTTTTGCAATACCATAACACTTATTTACGAGCACTTTTTTTGTTTTACATTTTTTCACTTCTTAATGGATGTTTCTGCCAACTTAAGATATATGTCTCTAAATCTTCAATAAGAATCCTAAAACATGGAAATTTCAAGCTATAGCTTACCCATATAAACACATATTGTAACCATTTTAAAAATTCAACAGGCTTAAGTTTTTTATCCAATCTTTGGTTAGTGTCTAAAACAAATGTTTAGCATTAGCTTAAAAATTGCTTGGGACTAAGCGAGTAGCAGCCCAAGACCAGCAAAGACAACAATCACCCAAAATTGTAATTCGATTTCTGAAGTTTGCTTTTGGCTGCTCAATGCTGGCAGTTGAAGATGGTTGAGAAATTGTTCTGTGTTAACTGATGCCTCTACTTTGGTATTTTGATTTTATTTAAATTTCAATTGTAAGCAGCAGCATAAACAGCAGATAAATTCTTGTTTTAAGGCCATATTTCAAGCAGCTAACTGCTTTACCCCCAACCAAGCAGTTCCTTCACGGAGACACACTTTTCCATTGGCAACTTTTCGCACTTTCCTTTCGCGTATCGTATTACCAGATTTGTGGGGGATTTTCCTGGCTACTTAGCTGTTGCTGTGTTTACCCTTAACGCGGTATTGCTTATCATGGTCCGCAACATGAAACAATAAATATTTTATAGCATTTTTTGGCTGAGCGCATAAATCTCCCGAAAACTGATACCAGAGTTAACGAAGAAAAAAAGGGGGGACTTGATGGTATAACTGAGCTGTTGCCAGCAGACTATTGACACATTGAGCTGGAGCTGTGTACGTGCGCGTATTACGTTCCGCTGGCAATCCTTACTCAGCTCAACCCTCAACCCTCAGCGGAGTAGTAGTATTTTTCACCTTGTAAAATTGGTACATTGATTTTTTGGGGTTATGTGCTTTAAGTAGGTCGTCAAATACATGTTTGGCATGTCTAGCAGGCGACCAGGGGTTAAAGTGCTGCGCAAATATCATCTGATAGTCAGTCTAGTGTGAATGTCAAGGTAACCCGAAGTAATGCTTTAAAAATACCACTTAATACCAACCAAAAATACTAGCATACACATTAAATGCCCAATTAACGCATTTGCCACTTCAAGTGCGCTCAGCCAGAAGATTTTTATACCTTAAATACAGCAAAGCGTTAAAAATTTTGTAACAAAAAAAAATGAACGTGCCACAAAGCGCAAAATGCCACAACACACAGACTAAGCAGACATCTCCCTGCCACATTCCCGAAAACCAAGTCCAAATGGTTGGGGGAATGTGGTATAAGGAAAACACGCAGCATTTGTCGCTTGGCTGCAGTCGAGATGAAGAGCTGTGGCTCGAGCTGCACTTCATTAAAATCAAGAAAAATAAAAAATATAAAAAGTAAAAAGAAAATAATATTAATAAAAAGCAAGCAGTTGCAGACGTTGTGGACTGCCTGGTTGAGAGAGTGCTTCAATAATGTCAGGAAGTTTGGCAGCCATACGTCCTATCATGCTGTCCGCTCCAGCATTTATGATATAAAAAAGTCCAATCACTAATTTCGCTGATTCCTCCTGAAGTTTGACACCCTTGAGCTGCTTTCTATAGCCTTCGTTATTTGGTCATGTCATCTTAATGGTTGGGGTTCATTATTATTGGGATCAGTAGGTCCTCTACACATGGCCTCTGCAACAGCGATATTTTCTTCGGACCAGTGCTGTTCTCATTCTGATTGGTGGTCAGACATCGTGGAATGTCAAATGAGTTCGTACATGATCAAGAACACGACGAATAGCACGATCCTTATGGACGATTATTTTATTCGTTTTTACAACAGATTGTAAGTCTCGAAGATTTGAAGACGTTGTTGTGGTGTAAATCTTCCTATGATGAATTGTTAGTCCTTACTGAATAAAATGAAATTTAAATTTGTCAAAAGTAACAACTGGTTTCAGAGATATCCCTTTCGGAAATTCGGGCGTTGTTACAAAAACACCCTTTACATGCAGGGTATTTATCACGTTATAAAAGCTACCGTGTTGATCTACTAAAGGGACCATGGACGACTCTAAGTCTCTGAGTTCCAACATGAAGTAATATTTGTAACTCCCAAGATGTCTTCCAGGCAAAGTTCGCTTTAATGTTCAAAATTTGTCAAATTTTTAAAATCAACCGTCCAAAACGTATCAAGTATACAAGTTTCTGGAGGATATTAAACGAGAGATGAAATCTCTCGGATATCACATGATTTTGTCCTGATACGAAAAACACCAAAGATGGGACCACAGACAAATCTAATATTACTTTTACTGCGCTTAGAAGAACACCTTGCCAACTACCCATGTGGTTATCTTGCAGACGAAGAATGTAAATTTTCGCTATTAAATGAAGTGCAATAAGTGGAGCCAACAAGTTGGTCTAGCAACTGCATTTGCAGGTTACTCCAGAGTCTCGTAGTGCTGATGACAGAAGGTGAAGCACAAGTTGAAGCTTCTTCTGAAGTTTCTTATCCTAGAGTTTTACGTTCTGCTTGCAAACTCAGGTTGCCGAGAGGCGAGATAACTCTGCAGAAGACGCTCACCTTCAAGGACGATACTGAAGCCTAGGTTGTAGCAACCATACAGCTCATCACAGGTTGGTCTTAGAGACGATAATCTGGTACTTGTTGAAGAGCAGGTGAGCTTCTTTACCTGTCGGTATGGCGTTTGAATGTACCTGTTGGAGTAAGCAAGAGGTCTGGTAGGCTCGATATTCATCATATGCTTAATGAGAAGGCACTTAAATAATTCCTGGCCAGTTCACTTCAACTTAAGACATTCTATTCCTTTTTTACATTTTTTATATAAACCAATCGATAAAACTGGAAAGAAACCGAAAGAAATTACTTTGGTGTATAAAAAATACACCAATTTAAACTAACGACAATTAAAAAAGATAAAACAGCTTGATTTGCGAGCTTATGTGTTCGAGACTATTAGCCCGAAAAAAAAAAATCCTTTTCAAGAAGAATAAAGAGCCATCAGTGGTCAGAACTAAAAATTTAAGACTTAGTGGGACCCATGTTCATCATCTCAATTCAACCTATAAGAAAGAACAGAACCTTTATATTTCTCACTCATCGAGAGTATACCAATGTCGGTGCTTTGCACTCAAAACTTTTTTTCCCTACTGGCTGTTGCTATTGTTGGTTCATGACTTACAATTACATTCACCGCGAAAGTGTACAGTGAGTACAGAATGATGTAATGCTGGGTCCTTCTCAGCTTTAATTTGGTCTTGCTTTCTTTGAATGTCTTTCTCTCGCCGCTTTCGCCTCTCATTCTCTCTGTCTCTTTGGTGTTTTTTTTTTTTTGAGTATATCTCAGCGGGTATATGAAGTCACAGTAGGCGCACTGTGCTCATTGTCGCTTGTTGACATAAAGAATGCCTTAACATATTTTTGGTTGTTGACACTCCCCGCTCTCCCAAGCGTGTCTATGTGTGAGTGTTTTGTGTGTGTTTCTGTATGCGTGCCTGTTTTCGTGTGTGTGCACTTCCGCTCCACTTACGCATTGCTCTTGGGCTGCGCCTTTGCTGCGTGTCTGGAGCGCGGTTTTTGAGTTAATGACACCGTCAGCTGCTGTCACTCCAGCGCTGAGGCGTGCAAAAATCATTTTTTTTTTTTAGTTTTTTTGCCTTCTGCACCCGTTATTTATAGAGTAAAAGGGTATGCTGAATTTGGTTCAAATGTATGTTACAAGGAGAAGGCAGCATTTCCGGTCTTATAAAGCATATATCAAGTTGGATAGCCTGAATAGTTGTGTCGATAAAGACGTGGCCGTCTGTTTGTAACAAAGATGACGTACTGGAGACCAGAGTAGGACATTAAAAAATGTACTTAATCCTGAGCAGATGAAGTCTATGGAAGAGTTCCGATAACTGCGTTCCATAAGATCTACCGGAATCAGAACTGAAATCAAAGCTCAATTTGGCTTCAAGGTGGTAGTACTTTGGGTGGGAGTACGGACGTAGAGAGAAAATCCGAGCCCGGGGGAAAAATTTACCGGCCCCTCTATTACACCTTTAGCTTGAATCAAGTCAGTACGACAGTAATTACACCGGGCCCCTGAGAAAACACAGGGCCCGCGGGGGAATCCCCCCTTCCCCCACCCATCTCGTCAGGCCTGGGTGGGAGCATCATGTTTAAGTAATCGCACTGAGAGCGAACTTGAAACCCGCTCTCTCTTTTTTTGGGCTCTGCAATTTGCGTAGCGATTAACTAGACTGTCCTGAGTGCTCCAGTTGAATTTAAAATTTAATTATATGCGTCCCATGGGCACTGAGTGAGTTTATTATATGCGTCTCATGGACACTGAGTGCCCCAAGACAGGGTTAAAATAGATCTAGCGAAGATATCGGCTGATCAGTCCAGTTTTAACTTAGTCGCCTGGCTTTCTGACTGTTTCTGTGCTAGTCGGTATCTCAGTTTAAAGGTTATACGGAAAAAGCTTGGCAGATAGACTTCCTCTTCCCTACGTAAGTCGAACATCTGTTGGAACTAATAGGATCCGCGTACTTAATTACTTAGCCGCCAAAGTTTCTATCAGCAAGCGTCAACCAACAAGCCGTTTAAGGAGTATATTCTAGTCGATCATTGCCAACTTGTAACTCATGAAATTTTTCCCCATTTTTTTTTTGGCTAACACCCTTCATGCCATTTACAACACTTTATTTATGTATATTTTTCATTTTTCACATTTTCGTTTGGCTGTGAAAATTGCCTATAATTGAGGCAGTTGTAAAGGTCGCTGTTGTTGTTGTTGTAATTTTTCAGTGCCGTTCCAGGTGTCTAGGCAGATCCGACAACGACTGCCGTTGACAGTTAATTATTTGTATAAATTGTTCAAGTTGTTATTGTTGGCACTGTGGTGACATTGAAGCCTTAAAGTGTTGGCCCTAGTCAAATGACATCTGATAAAGTATTTTGCTGTTGAATGCCTTTAGTTACTTATTCCATCTGGCAACTTTGTGTCACAAACAAGTTGCAAGAACTTTGCGGCTTGTTGCAATTGAACAAAGTGCTGGCAAGTTATATCACAATGAAGCATTGGTTTTTGTTGGGTTAGTCAGTTGACTCCTTCTCTTTCCCCATCTGGACCACTTACTTTATCAACTGTGTTAGAGAGTGCGTCAATAAAACTTTTTGCTGAGCTAGTCAATTCTCTTAGCTGGGTTTTGGTACTTTTAGTTACCCTATTTGGAAGAGTACGTATGTTTTGTCATTGATCGGTGTCTCTCTATGCTGCATTTGTAGTTGCCCGTATATTTCTAGGGTTTGCCAGCAAAGTTTTATTAAAACACGTATAGGGTAAGCCATCTGTTGGTTTGTTTGTTAATTGCATTAAATGTATATACCCAATGCAAGTTTGAAACTACTCATTTATGTATGAAAAATAATATCGCCCAAATGGCCACCGCGGCTGGCTCTACAGGCCCCCAATGGAACATCGTAATTTTGGATGACTTTGGTTTTGACCAAAACTCATCTGGCTGTTCTCCCATCCAATGAATGAATAATCGAAGCTGATAATGGTCCTTCAATTGTTGCGTCATTTGAATTTTGAAAGCGTCTAAATGCAGATCCGCATGTATATTTTGAAGCAAAGGAGTTCTAGCAAGATATTTCCGGCAACGATGTTCCTGAGGACTTGTCAACACTGGCTTCAACTATATGTATATGCATTTTTTCACAGATCGACCAATGTAGATTACGCCTGTACCACTTTTACGCGTGGTTCCGTTGTTAAACGATCCATGAGTAGTTTTAAACTTGACATACTATAGGTCGAAGAGCATCATTCACTTTGAACGGTTATGCTCCGAATTATGAGGGATTAACAACCAAACCAACAGATGGACCACCCTGTATAAGCCAATTTATTTGATAATTTTAGCATATTACATTTTTGCGTATGCTCTCATATGCTTAAGGATTTCTTTATCTGTTGGTAATACTATGTTGATACTAATCGAAAAAACTTTATCCTCTTTAGAAAAATATCCGTAAAGATTTTCATTAGTCGATAACAAACAAAAAAACTTTTTCAAAACGATTTTTATTTGTGTCCGTTTCTTTTTAAGTTTTTGTATAATTTTTTAATTGAATTAACAATTAATTGATACTCATCATCATCATCATTTCCTTTATCTTTTACTGTAGCATGGGTCCTCATACTTCCTGATACTAGAGTTAGATGAATACCGAGCAACGAATGCTGGAACGCGTGTTCTATAAACACTATAGTTAAAAATGTTCTGAACTAAATTACTCTTAAGAAACTCGCAAAACTGAAGTAAGGATAGAAGCAAGCAAAAGCAAGAAAATTTTCAGAACCATACAGTGAGCGAAAATAAAAATAGTTGACTTTTATTTTTTTTATTATCAGTAAGTGCATTTTTTCAAAGCAATTGGAAACTTTATATTGAAACTTAGGTTTGAACAAATTTTATATTTTATCTATACCTATTAATTTTAATGTTTTTTTTTTCGAGGTTAGGGTAGAACCTAGATCCGTTGGTTTCAGCCTTGTGCCCAGATCACTTCATTTTTTTTTGTTTCGCTTTACAATTTTTAGTGCAGCATATTATATCTTGGAGTCTCATCCCTTTGAACATAATTCAAAAACCCCAAAAACGGATTATAAACTTTTTTTTTTTTGTTTTCAGATTGGATGCGCTCTCTCTCTTCGCTTTAAGGCCCATACGCAGTTCGAAAAATTTCGCACGGAATGACAAAACTTCATATTATAAAAATCCCATTTGGTATATTCCTTTTGGCATTGAATGAACTAAACTTCATATAAAAAAAATCCCATGTGGTATATTCCATTTGGGATGTTTTTTTTTGTTTATATGAAGTTTTGTCATTCCGTGCGAAATTTTTCGAACTGCGTATACCCATTCGGTATATTCCATTTGGGATGTTTTTTTTTGTTTATATGAAGTTTTGTCATTCCGTGCGAAATTTTTCGAACTGCGTATGGGCCTTTAGAATATTACTTTTCATACTACAAATATTTTTAATATAAGTTGTTTATTATAGTAGACTTAACGCTAGTCTTGGAAAGTAAGTCATATATATTTTAAACATTATGACTTTGAACTTATTTAAATATTTATCAACGATAGTTTGAAAGCGCATTTGTTTTAACATTATTTCGAAAACAGTTAAGGGTTATTTAGTTTTTTATATTATTTTGTTCTTCTGCTGCTTATAATTCACAGCTGGTTAAAGCAGTACTTGCAGTAAAAAGCAACTTTTAGTCTTAAATTTAGAAAAATAGTTTTGTATTGATTTTGACTTCCATTATTATTATTATTATTATTATTATTATTATTATTATTATTATTATTAAATATATGTAACGCAATTTACTTTGAAAAGAGCTTATAGCCAGCTGAAAAGACAATTTTATATTTTAAGGGTATCTACTTCCATTTCATTGTGTACGCTTTAGCATACCAATGGTTTGTTTTTCAGCGAGTGAAGCTCTTGTGGTCAATCCCAAGAGTGAAATTAAAAATGCCAAAAATCCCCTAAAACGCCAATAGTCAACTGGCATTTGGCATCGAGTGTTTTGGTTTGGTTTTTGCGTAATTTGCATTTAAAGCGATCAGTAGTCAATATAAATAACGCGTATTTTCAATGCAATGGAAATTTAAAATTGTCTTAAAAAAAAAAACAAACAAAATATAAATTTAAGGTTATCTAAAAAGAGAATAAAAATAGAAACTACAATACATATTGCATTTTTGACCATAATTTTTTCATGGAAACAAAGCAACTCTACAAATAAATTTGTACTCAATATTTCAAAAACAATAGATTGAAATATTTGGTCAAATTTGAGCCAGTAAAATGTTTATAAAACATGTTTGCATTTGTTGTTGGTGTTGGCGAACAAGTTTTCAGTGTTGAGTTGCTGACATTGCAAATGCTATTATGGATTGTTGTTGTTGTTGCTGTTGCTGTGCTATCAGCAATACAACAGCGATAACAACATGCATAAATTTATATAGTTCGCTCAGTTAATGAACTACTTATTGACTCTTCAATGTGTTGGTTAATGCATGTAAATTGTACACTGAAAAAATTAATATAGCTAGATTTGCATGAATAACATCAATGTCTTTTTTTAATGCAGGCAGATTGCTTGTGGTAGCAGTAGTGTGTCCGCATTCTGTGACGATAACACGGTTATCGATCGATCGTTTAAATTACATTTTTTAAATTCTTGTATGAGCTAAGCTCTTGATTTCACTTGTACAACACTAAAAGCTAAAAAGATCTTTGGAACCATTAAAATTTGAAACTTATTTTGATTTTTTAATATTTAATTTAATTTTTTGTTTAAAAGCACGCAGTTTCATTGACTAGTTAATGATATTTTTGATAACAAGTGAAATTATTTTGCTGTTCAGTTTTACCAAACTTATTTGATCGATAGTTCACGCGTGATTTGTGAAATGTGTAAAAGGCATTTCAATATGAAAAGAAAGAAATATCATAGGATTTTATTATATTTTAAAAATTGGTGCTATCTGTAAAATTTAAGCAACTGGCTAAATAACATTAAATTTATTTATTTATTTATATAATTATAAACTAGCTGTTAATTCTAAATTATAAAGGTTTGTAAGGCGGAGCAACGTTGTCCTTTAGCCTGCTTAAAATATAAAACATTACAAAAAATGTAAAAATTATGAAATTAAAAAATTGTATTTTTTTTAATTTTTAATTAGCCTTTTAAGGCTAGCACTCTATGAAAAATTAATATAATTAGGGTATTCACGTTTTGTGAGCACTTGAGCACTTGAGCAGTTGAGGAAAAAGTGCTCAGGCTAAAGCGTGAATCCCTCTTGTTGACTTTTTGTGTTGAGTTGAGCACTTTTCTTCTTCTTGCCAGAGTTTGTTTACATTTGTAAATTGGTACAATTTACATTAAAATTTAAAAACCTGAATTAAAAATGCCGAGTCGAAGCATAAAATCTATTTTAACTAAACCTGTAGCTAAAGTAGCTATATATTACATCGATTTTTATTATTTTATAACTATTTACTATTTATTATTTAGATAACTATCATAAGGACGCAAATGCAATTATACTCTCGCGTCGGGGCGACCACTTCAACATCCCTAAGTCAATTGATTGGCACCACAAAGTGTTCAGTTCCTTGGACGAAAACCGATTTATTCAAATGCTGCGAGTAACTCCACAACAGTTCCCTCATAGTGCAGCCCCAGCATTTTCCAATTCGCATCTATTTTTTCTCTTTTACTTGCGTTAACTCCAACAACAAGTAATAATGTCTAATTCACTTAATTTCGCACAAAAAGGCACAACCTTTTTTTACTTGCGTTGATACAATTTGATTATTTTAAATTTGGCGCCCATTTTTTTTAGCGAGTGTAAGGCAACTCGTTGTTTTTCATATCACGAAATGACTAAAAAATGGCAAATGCGTTAGTGCTGAAAAAGCAGCGAATTACCATATTGTGCAACACTTTCTGCTCAACTCAACAGCAAAAAGTATAGGGTATTCACGCTTTGTGAGCACTTGAGCACTTGAGCAGTTGAGGAAAAAGTGCTCAGGCTAAAGCGTGAATCCCTCCTGTTGACTTTTTGTGTTGAGTTGAGCACTTTTCTTCTTCTTGCCAGAGTTTGTTTACATTTGTAAATTGGTACAATTTACATTAAAATTTAAAAACCTGAATTAAAAATGCCGAGTCGAAGCATAAAATCTATTTTAACTAAACCTGTAGCTAAAGTAGCTATGTATTACATCGATTTGTATTATTTTATTGCTGCGAAAATTAAATAATTGCAGAGAAACCGTATTTGATTTTGTGCTTCCTCTTCTTGTGTTTTTTTACATTTGCAAAATGCTGCAAATAATTATTAAAATTAAAAATGTTGAATTAAAAATGCCGAGTCAAAGCATAAAATCTATTTTAACTAAACATGTAGCTAAAGTAGCTATGTATTATATCGATTTGTATTATCTTACTGCTGCGGAAATTAATAATAGCAGAAAAACCGTATTTGATTTTGTACTTCCTCTTCTTGTGTTTGTTTACATTTCTTAATTGCTGCAAATTATCATCAATAGTAAAAATTTATATTTAAAAATGCCAAGACAGAGCGTAAAGTCTATGCTGCTTGAAGCTGTTGCTCAAATGGCTTTGGATGAAATCTATTTAATTGAAGGTTCGTCTGCTAAAACAAATTCATCGTATCAAAACTAAATTTTATTTAATACAGAGACTATGAGACTATATGAAGTTCTAGATAGTTATCTAGAGGACATGAATGCAATAACACTCTCGCGTCGGGGCGACCACTTCCACATCCCTAAGTCAATTGACTGGCACCACAAAGTGCTCAGTTCCTTGGACGAAAACCGATTTATTCAAATGCTGCTCCACAACAGTTCCCTCATATATTATGCCTAGTGCAGCCCCAGCATTTTCCAATTCGCATCTATTTTTTCTCTTTTACTTGCGTTAACTCCAACAACAAGTAATAATGTCTAATTCACTTAATTTCGCACAAAAAGGCACAACCTTTTTTTACTTGCGTTGATACAATTTGATTATTTTAAATTTGGCGCCCATTTTTTGTTAGCGAGTGTAAGGCAACTCGTTGTTTTTCATATCACGAAATGGCTAAAAAATGGCAAATGCGTTAGTGCTGAAAAAGCAGCGAATTACCATATTGTGCAACACTTTCTGCTCAACTCAACAGCAAAAAGTAGACTTGGGTCTGGGTTGAGCACTTGAGCAGTTGAGAGTTGAAACGCAGGGTTGTATTTCGCCATACATTTTGTTTTTGTAAAAGCGCTCAACTGCTCAACTGCTCAAGTGCTCACAAAGCGTGAATACCCTAGTAGACTTGGGTCTGGGTTGAGCACTTGAGCAGTTGAGAGTTGAAACGCAGGGTTGTATTTCGCCATACATTTTGTTTTTGTAAAAGTGCTCAACTGCTCAAGTGCTCACAAAGCGTGAATACCCTAAATATTTTATACTTATTTTAAATAAAATAAAAAAAATTTAAAAATATTTGTTTTTATTAAATTAAAAGATTTTTGTAAATATATTTATTTTTTTGCTTTAACCGTTCTCTCTCTGAAAAATCGTTGCCCAGCAGGAAGAGCAAAAATTTTCAGTAATATGAATTAAAAATTGTATATTTATTTTTAAATTCAGATTTAAAAGAAAGTACTTATTTTTTGTTATTTATTAAATTATGAATTTTTTTATGTTTATTTTCTTTTTAGACTCTATATAGTATCTATATACTATATAGTAAAATCTTTGCTCAGTAGAAATCGCAAAAATATACATTAAAATGAATAAAGTATCTTATTTTTCATAAATGATTTAAATATTTGTATCGAAATTTTGTTTATTATTTATTAAATTAGCATATTTTTGTGAATAATTTTATTTAAGCCCGATCTGTCTTTAAAAAATCGTTGCACAGCAGGAATTTTTCTAATCACATTCAAATTACATTTTTAATCCTTTTATTATTTATTAAATTATAACATTAATTTTTATTTTTTTTGTCTTTTTAAGCCCAGAACTATATGGTAATATATTTGCTCAGTACTAATAAAAATTATTGCAAAAATATCCATTAAAAAAATACAAAAATGTATTATAAATTTAAAATTTTTTTAGTAACATCTTAATTTTTTTTCGAAAATTTTGCAATTATTTATTAATTAACAAAATTAAAAAATTTTTGGTTTTGAGCCGATGTCTAAATAAATTTTGCAGACGAAACGCAAAAACATACAGTAAAATGAATAAAAACATTTATATTTATTTAAAAAAAAATATTTCTTTTCTCATATTTTATTTACAGACAGAGTTTCAGACAATAAGTCAATTTTTCAAAAAGTTATAAAAAAAAGTGAAATTTAATAGCAAGTTTCCACTAAAACCTACTAGTGATCCAAAAAAATAAATAAAGGTACAATTTTTTTTATTCTATATATTAGTTAGAAAATTTAATTTTTTTGAACTGCTTTTTTAAGCCGAGCTCTCTTTGAATAAATCGTTGATAAGTAGGAATCGCAAAAATATCGAGTATACTGATTTGTTAAGCTTCTTTAAATGCTACATATTAATTTTTCATATATCCATTATTTAGTATACAGCTATATTAATATTCTGGAGAAAAAAAAATGAATCCGATACTTAAATATTAATTTATCGATATGTACGATATGTATTTTTGACATTTCACCGTCAATATATTTATATTCATTGCAAATTTTTGAATTTCTCATAAAATGTCAAATCGAGAATTTTTTTATATAAAAATACTTTATATTGACTTATTAATATCATTTCTAAAAAACTATTAAAATATCGTTAAAAAATGTAAGATCAATTTCTTGTCTTATTCTATTTCTATTTACAACCTCCATTCCCTCTAGGGAATCGCGGTCTTCTCGGAGCAACTAAACATCCGGCAGTCTTTTCGACTTCCAGACCACTGCAGCGTCTTTCAAGCGGAGATCCTCGCCATAAACGAGGCTCTCATCTGCTTACGTAATGCTGGCCTGGAAACCGGGGAAATAAATACATACTCCGACAGTTAGGCAACCATAAAGTCACTACGAGCGATGTCTTCCAACTCGTTGACAGTCAACAACTGCCGCAAATCTATTCAAGAGATTGCACAGCAGTTTGTTATAAGCCTAATTTGGGGGCGTCTTGCCCTTCCTCAAACGACTCACCGGTATGCTTCCGAACCTAAAGTTCAGCTTGTGGCCGTTCTTTATAGTTTCGGCACAGGAGTTGTCGTCGATGCCGAGGACGAGGAGTGGACCACCCCCTTCGCTTCTTCTCGACAGCAACCTCCAGTACTCCGTGTTCAGACGGTTCTGCTTATGGATCAGCTCCAAGATCCATTCCGTCGGCTTGTCTCCCGTTCTAGGGCAGAAGATGGTGATAATATGCGCCGCCGGTATGTCGTCGCCCATCTTCGCCTCCAGTGGGACTCCTTTCCATAAACGCAGGGTGGGGGCTGCCAGCCGCAACCACTCAGCCGCCGTTTCGTCTGAGCAGTCCACGACTAGATGGCCCACCCTGAGTGGATCCCATCGAATATTATTGGGGAGTCCCAGCCTGACGAGACTAGCTCCTCCAATATTGCTTCCTCAAGCAGCGAAAGCTCCTCGCTGCTGAGGACCACCTGAGGGTAATCCTCAGGTACAATTGCTACTTTTAGCCTCTTGGCTACGGCAGCATACGTGGGTCCCTCCGTCGCTGTCCCAGATGTCGAGGGTTGGTCCTCGGCATCCGGAGTAGCGAACGTAGGTACCTCCGTCGTTGTCCCGGATGTCGAGGGATGGTCCTCGGCATCCAGAGCAGCTACGGAGGTACTCGCTACTACCGCAGACGGTGGCCCTTCTACGGTCCTTTTCTCCGTACGAACCCTCTTCGGGGTTGGTGGCGTGAGGGCGCTGCTCAGCCTTTTCGGGGCAGGGGTGGAGCCCTGCACCTCCTCCTGGCGTGGCTCTTTGGCCAGAGCCAGTGCTTCATCAGGTGTCTTGCCCTGATGAAGATATCTGATGTACCACTTAACCTTGGCACCACTCAGACCCTTTCGGTCCGGGTCATCCCGACCTCCAGGTTTTCCAAGTGCCGGTCTGGGAAGCTTCACCATGCCGGCTTGTCCTGGAACGACTGCCTTGCTAGAAGCAGGTGCCGAGTGTGGGGTAAGTCCCACTACACGGCCACCCGAACTTTGTCTTCTCTCCTGAATTCTCCTGTTAGGAGCAACTGTTGGTGGTCTCACCAATGAGGGCCGCTCCCTGTCAAGGTCACGGTCCTCAAACTGCTTAGCAACAGTTCCCGCAGTGACATCCTGCGGTGTTTTCAAAAATTTATTGTTCTTACTCATAAGTCCCACGAGTAGCGGAGAAATATATTGTCCACCCGGGCAGAGATCCGCATACCCGGGTAAGGCTCACCAGACTAGGCGGTCGCCGCTTGCCTAGACTCTCCGTTAAAGACTGGGCTATTTGTTTTCCGGGCCCCCAGCCAGGCTGACTCTCGGCACGGGTCGAATGACACCTTAGTCCGGCCCGGAGATGTGGAAATTTTAAGGAGTTTCCAGCTCCTCTACTATTAGCCAGCCCCCTTAGCAGTGACAAGGCCTAACTAAGGGGCTGTTTCCAGCCGCCCTCGCGTGGAGAGTGTAGTCGTACTTCCGAGTCAGCAACAGTTACGGCACGCCCATTACGGTGCATGTTATTCCCCCTGTTGCAGTCCTCGGCAGGCGGCCAATTTTTCGTCATTATTTTGAGCTAATAATTATTCCGTTAATCCCCTTTCGTCAGGCTTGAGTATGTACAACTAAGCTAAATAAAAATTGAAAATTAAATTGTAATATGTACAATAAAAAGATGAAATGAAAATTGAAAAGTATAACTAAATTGTAATAATATGTATATAACATGTATGCAGCTACCAATTTGAAATGTATAATACAAAGCTTAGAGGGAGCGTGTTATATATCGATGTAAATTTAATATCAAAATGTAATCGATGTAAATCTATTGTAACTTTACATGACAGTACAATCGATGTTGATCTGCAACATCGAGTAGAAGAATAATAAGAAGAAGAGATAGTTGTAAGAAGAAGACAATTAATTAATAAAAGAACTAATAAGAAGTACACACGTACATCACATTGGCGACGATGAAAAATAAAAAAAAATCAAAGCCATCAGCAGCATAAAATTTATGCAAGCGTGTAAATACACAACTGAATGTGCTTATTATATAAAATATATATTTAAAACAGTTTCAACATCATTAAATAATGAATTCTAGCACAATAAAAAGCGAAGCTGCAAATCCGACAGCATATATGTACATGCGCTCGGAAATGCCCGAATTTTTGCCAAACCAATCCTCGTAACAAATGTGGAAAGAACGCTTGGACATCCACTTGGCACAAATGGGGTGTACTGATAACAATGTATGCAAAGCCATCTTGTTAAGATCAGTTGGAGACGAGGCGTACAGTATCTACATAACCTTTGTAGTCCCGAACTGCCGTCAGCACGTACATATGAGGAGCTTTGCAGCACCTTACAAATGCAGTTTACGCCACTTGTCATAGTTTTTCATGAGCGCAGGCTATTCCAGCTCGCTACAATGAAAACGGAGGAATCTGTTGCGGCTTGGTATGCGCGCGTCAAACATTTGGCAATGAACTGTAAATTTGGTACACACCTAGATGCTTTCGTTATGGACAAATGTGTAGTGGGCCTACCGGCAAAAAATATTTAAAAGGCTTTGTGAGGAAGACGAGACACTTACTTTGGAAAAAGCCCTTAAAAAGGCTTTAATTATGGAAACCAAAATTATCCCAAGAAGAGCAGCAAACGTTGAAGTCAATGAAGACGTTAACTTCATTAGGCGTTAGAATAAAGGCAACAAAAGGCAACCATGCAAACACTGTGGATGGCGCAATCATGAATCCACAGCTTGTAAATATAAGAAAAGCCACAAATGTAAAAAAGCAGGTCATTTAGCATCGCAAGAGCAACCCGGATAAGTATAAGAATATCAATTATATTTCCAAAACACTTTCTGTAGATAACATTAGTAATGAATATATTTATAGTATAGGTGATGCCTCAGCCGAAACCTCCACAGAATTGTATACACTTACAGTCAACATGCAAGGTACTGAAATTAATGCAGCTTGTGACACAGGTGCTCCTTGTATCATCATACCTATGAGCTTGTACAACAAAATGAACATGCCGCAATTCAAACGGTGTCATGTACCATACATTACCTATACAGCGATCGTATAAATATTGTGGGTGCGTGTAGTAGTAGCTCTTTATTGTTTTAAATTCTGTATAATGGTATGTACAATGTAATAAATTACAACAATGTTATATACAGAGCTTACGGCTATCGCTATATGCCGTCAGCCGGCTATTTCTGTACAATTTTCCTTTTTTTTTTTTTTTCAAATTTAATATGAGCAGAAACTTCAATTTAACGTTTCAAAATAATCTCTAAAAACTTTCATTCACAATTTTACTCCTATAATCTAAAGCTGCATTAATGTAAGCGATTAACACAATCCAATTACTACCGTTTAATATATCTAGTACATCATTGAGGTTCAGCGAGGGTTTATTAAAATAGAGCATTCGGAGTTCTTTAAAAATTGGACATTCTCCCATAAAATGAATAACGTCCCCTTTTACTCTAAGGCTGCATATAGTGCATAGTGTTGTCTGCTGACTTTCATATGGCACATAACATAGGCGTATTAGTTCTCCGCGAGTTTTGAAGATTGTGCGTATGCACTCAGCACTGTATTTTTCGTTAAAATAATTTTTGGCACCAAGGTCATAATTTAATTTTCTGTAAGCATCTCTTGTGACACTATTTCTTGCTTTTTCAATAAATCCTCCGCGCTCTTGAATATATAACTTTTCAATTATATTTTTCTGCCGTGTTCTCCAGCTTTCTGAGTCGTTGAATTCTATGGGCTCGTTTAATTCAACCGCGAGCTCAGACCATTTTTCGAAATACAATATCTTCTCAGTAGATATGTTCTGCATTAATACTTTTTGAATCCTACCGCCTCTCATACTCATTACTCGATTAACGTAGTCAAAATGCAGTTGTAGCGTTTGTATATAAAGTGTCGGCAATCCAGTTTCGATATGTATCATATAATTCGGCGTATTCATTGGAACTCGAACGAGACGTTTTATAAAATATTTTTGTAGTTTCTCTACTTCTTCATATCTATCAGCTCTCCACACTTGTGCTGCATAGCTTAAAACAGATTTGACTGCTGCTTCAAAAACTTTATGTTTCACCGATAGAGATACTTTTTGGTTTCCCATAACTTTTTTCCATGTACAATTTAAAGCCAATTTGGCCTCCTTAAGTTTTTCCCTTAAGTGGTCATCAAAACTCGTATTGTAATATATCATATGTACTCCTAGATATTTGTATGTCTTGACAACTTCCAGTTGTTCTCCATTTAAAAACCATTTTTCTTCGTTCTTTAACCTTCTTGCACGTTTTTTAAAAATCATGACTTTAGATTTGTTTATGTTTACGGTGAGGCCCCACTTTTCGCAATATTCTGTTAATTTGTTTATCATTTCTTGCAGTGTTTTCGGAGAGTCTGCTAACAAGACAATATCATCTGCATATAACAGTACTTTAATACTCACGCCAGCGATATTTATTCCACCAGAAAGAGCTTCATTTATATCATCCATAAACAACGCAAAGAGCATAGGGCTTAATATACAGCCTCGCTTTACACCTGTACATGTTGGGAACCATCTCGATATACACTTCCCATCCCATACTGTTGTCTCGTTTTCAGCATACAGACTTTGGAAGATTTTTATAATTTTTGTCGAAAGACCGAGGTTGCTAAGTTTGTAAAATAAAGCATTTCTTTGAATTGTATCAAACGCTGCTTTAAAATCAACATAAAATACATACAATTTACGACCCATTGCAATTCGTTGTTTAGCAATACTTAAAAGAACAAAAATATTATCAACCGTTGAATATCCCTTCCGAAAACCTGCTTGAAATTCACTCAATACTTTGTTATTCTCCATCCAGTTGTTAATTCGGTTGTACAGGATGATTGTGAACATTTTTACTGATGCATTCAGAAATGATATTCCTCTGTAATTTTCAGCATTATTTGGATCGCCTTTTTTGAATAGGGGGTGTTGCGGGAGCAGGCACCAACTGAAATACATATTTGAATAATATAGCCCTGCCAACTGTTTGTCAGATCTTAGATGTGGTACCCCCTTTTTGTGTTGCAACTCTGCCATTGATGAGTTATCGAAACCGAGGTTCGGCTTGGCACGTTATCGACTATGGCGTCACTCCGAATTTATGTACGAAAGAGAACGGCGGCAAATTGTAATTACGGCAAAGATACGTTTTAATAAACACCTCTACACTTCCCCACACACATTCATTATATTTTAAAATTACTTAACCGTGTTTTAATTTAAAGTGTCCGTTGTATTTTTGTATCTTTAAACACCGCTTCAAGGGAAGCGGCAACATTTTTATTAAAACTATAACTTTGTTTGCATTTGTGAGCACATACAAGTTCAAGGACCGGGAGCAATTTGGGCACCCACAGTTGATTTGCTGCGTTCGGCGCTATTTGGAGCGCTATTTGGATTGTCGTACGGAGTCATTGGATTTGTGCATTGATGGATGCAGTGGATTTTGAATTTACAGATAAATAATTGTATGCATACATACGTGCATAAATTGGATTTCTGAGAAATTGAATTTCATCATATTGTGGAATACATAAAAAGGCTTGTACTGTTGTTGTCTCACTCGCACTTATAGTACAAAAGGGAAAATTTGCAAACATATCTACACGCAAGCAGAAACGCCTGGAAGCTTCGACGCCAAAGAAAAGTGAAAAAGAAGAAAACGATATGGACTCGGACATGGACGAAACGGTGATCGAACCAAAGTTGGAACAAACCACGGTAAACTTGCAGAATTTTATGGAGCAAATGATGTCAATGCAAAAGGCGCAAAATGAGCAAATTTTGTCTGTTCAATGTACAAAAAAAGAACTGATAAAAGGTGTGCAACAAAGTCAAGCCGAGCAATTTGTGGCCTTTAAAAAAGAAAATCCGGAGATGGATGAAGTTGTTGTTGCTAAGCATGACGTGCATGCGTGTTTAAAAACAACAATTGAAGGCGCTCAACAAGGTGGCAGCGCAGTTGGTTTTGGCGCGCTACAAGATGGTGGCGCGATAGGTTCTAGCGTGCTACAAGGCAGTAGCGCGAGCGGTTTTGGCGCTCAATATGGAGACGCCGCAAGTGGATTTGGCGCTCAATAAGAAGGTGGCGCGAACGGTTCTGCCGTGCTACAAAGCGGTGGCGCGAGAGGTCTTGGCGCTCAACAAGGAGGCGCCACAAGTGGTTCTGGTGTGCTACAGCGAGGTAGCACAGATGGTTTTGGCGCGCTACAAGAAGGTGGCGCGAATGCTTCTGGCGTGCTACAAAGCGGTAGCGCGAGAGTTTTTGGCGCTAAACATGGAGGCGCCGCAAATGGTTTTGGCGCGCTACAACGAGGTAGTGCAAATGGTTCTGGCACTGGACAACGAGATGAGAATGATGGCTTATCAGCACCGCAAGCAGGCGATGCAAAGGGATCTGGCGCAACACATGTTTTGTTTGATACGCAGGTGAGCGAATCTTTTGGTTTTGGAAATGGTACTTTTGGTAGGGGTTGCAACACGGATAGGTTAGGTGCTTCTCAGGGTTTTGGCACTCAGGTGGTTAATGCAACACAGCAATATATGCCCACTCGAAAGTTAATGGATTTACCTCAGTTTAATGGGAGGTCTGAGGATTGGCCTGTATTTGCCACAATGTTTCTTGAATCAACAGTTGCTTACGGTTACACAAATTTGGAAAATTTATTAAGGCTGCAAAAGAGCTTAACTGGATCAGCTAGGGAAAAAGTGGCAGGACTGTTAATAAATCCTGTAAACGTGGAACACATAATGGAACGTATGCAGTTTAAATATGGTCGTCCCGAGCTGCTGATTAAAAGTCAATTGGAAAAAATTAAGGATATCCCCCAAATAGCTGAAAATTCCCTGGAAAAATTGATAGCATTTTCATCAAAGGTTGACAATCTGGTTACATTTCTGCAATCAGCAGGTGCTGAGTCTTATTTACAAAATCCAATATTGCTTGAGGAATTGGTATCGAAGTTACCAATAAGGAGTCGCATACAGTGGACAGAGTATGCGTGCGAAATTGATTGTCCTGATTTAAGACATTTTAATAATTGGGCTAGTAAATTAGCAAGAACAATCGCCAAAGCAACACTTGTTACTGTCCCAGGTGCTCAGCAGCATGTAAAGGCGGAACGGTTTAACAACAGGTCAGTTATGCAGACAACTGAAGCAGCAGCAAAGAAGATAATTTGTTATGATTGCAAAGGTGAACATTATTTTGATGTAACAATTTTCAAAGAGCCAATGTTAAGGAGCGTTGGGCGATGGTAAGGAGGCTTCGATTATGTTTTGGGTGTTTACGTCTTGGCCACAGTTTGACATCTTGTAAGTTTGTGCGAGCTTGCCAGGTAGATAACTGTAAGATGACACACCATAGATTGTTGCATGAGTCGCGCAAAAATGAAACTGTACCAGGGAAGGATATAAACGAGCAAGCCAGCGGTTAACACGGTGGCATCAGCTGTGCCAAAGATATTGTTTAAGGTTGTTCCAGTCGATGTTAAGGGTCCAAATAATAAAGTAATTCAGACATATGCCTTTTTGGATGAGGGATCTCAGGTGACACTGGTTAACGAAAAACTTGCTAAAGGGTTGGGTGTTTATGGAGACATCAGAAAATTAACGCTCAATTGGATTGGTAATCACGCCACTGATATTAAGTCAATGAGATGCGAAATGAAAATAAGACCAACTGGAGGGTCAGAAAAATGGTTGCGGTTGAGTGGGAATAGCGTTCCCAATTTGGAGTTACCGTTGCAGTCTATGGACCTGGAGGTAATGCGGGAAAAATACAAGAAACTGAAAAAGCTGCCAATTAATTGGAATTGATACCTGTCATTTGGTGGCAACAAGAAAAAGCGTATATGTTGAAAGTGGTTTGTTGGCAGCAAAAACACCATTGGGCTGGCTTGTATATGGATCAACAGACAATGAACAAGGGCAATCATGTGGGAAATTGCAGGCAGTTTTTCATTCGTATACAATAAATTATGATTCAGAACAAGCAATGCACAAGATGATGGCTAATTATTTTACTACTGAAAATTTTGGTGTTAAAGTATCTTCAAAGCCTTTGGAATCAGAAAGTATTGTACGGGCTCGCAAAATATTGACGGATACCACCAGGAAACTGGAGGGATCATACGAAACTGGACTTTTATGGGCTGTAGATGATGTGCAGCTGCCGGATAGTTACGAAATGGCTTTAAAGAGATTGTGTGCTGTTGAGAGAAAGATAACAGCATCGAAAGAGCTGGACCAATACGAGCAGGCTATTATGGATTTCGTTAAAAAAGGGTATGCTGTAAAACTGTCTGCTGAGGAAGCTGCTACAAATGGGAGTAAAAATTGGTATTTGCCACACTTCGGGGTTTTTAACGTAAACAAACCAGGAAAATTGAGACTAGTCTTCGATGCAGCAGCATCTGTTAATGGAGTTTCTTTGAATACACATTTGCTTAAGGGTCCTGATGAAAATCCTCCGTTAATAAAAATCTTATTCCAGTTTAGACAAGACAGTGTGGCGATTTGTGCAGACATAAAAGAAATGTTCTTGCAAGTAAGTGTACTTAAAGAGGACCAAGATTCATTGCGATTTCTATGGCGCCATGGTGATCCAGACAGGGCTATCGAAGTGTACAGGATGCAGGTGATGATATTTGGAGCGGCGTGCTCACCGTGTTGTGCACAACATATAAAAAACTTAAATGCACATACGGTCACTGGCAATGAAGCGGTGATAAAGGCAATAACGTCTAAGCATTATGTGGATGACTATGTAGCTAGTTTCACGTCTGAGAAGGAAGCCTATGAGGTCAGTAGGCAGGTCATTGGGGTCCACAAGAGAGCGAACTTTGAATTGAGAGGCTTCATTTCGAACTCGCCAATGGTGCAACAAGGTTTAAATGGCAGCAAGGATAGCGTAACACAGTCAGCTGTTAAATTGGATGGTCACGCAATTGACAAAATTTTGGGCATATACTGGGACAGCAAGTCAGATATGTTTTTATTTGACTTAAAGCTTAATCGAGTCGGCAAGGAAATTGTAAAGGGATCAAAATGTCCAACTAAGAGGCAGCTTCTAAGCTTGGTGATGTCCGTATATGACCCTTTCGGAATGCTGGCTGACTTAATGGTTTATGGAAAAATATTGGTGCAGGATGTCTGGCGAGAAGGTTTGGATTGGAATGATGTGTTGTCTGATACATTGTTTGAACACTTTAAGGAATGGATTTTACAGTTTGAAAATGTTAAAAGGTTTAAGCTGAGTCGATGCTATTCGTCGGGTTTCTTGTCTCAGGGTTGCCAAATAGAGCTTCATATATTTGTAGATGCCAGCGAACAGGCGTTTGCGGCCGTTGCATATTGGCGTGTAAAGTTCTGTGACAGGCTTAGCGTTGCCTTTGTGGCTGGAAAGACTAAATGTGCACCGTTGAAAATGTTATCGGTGCCTAGATTGGAATTGCAGGCGGCGGTTCTTGGAACGCGTTTGAAAGGCTCAATATTAAGTTGCCATGAAGTAGAAGTTCAACGTTGTTTGATGTGGTCAGACTCACAAACGGTTCTAGCTTGGATACGGTCGGATCATCGTCTTTATAAACAATTTGTGGCGCACCGTATTAGTGAGATATTGGAAGCAACAGAGGAAAGTGATTGGCGTTGGGTGCCGGGACATTTGAACGCGGCAGACATAGCTACGAAGACACGCAAGGGTATGAAGTATGAGCCTAAGAACATTTGGACAGCAGGTCCGGAGTTTCCTGGTAAAGAAGAACAATTTTGGCCAGGACAAGAGGTAAAATATCAAACAGACGATTTGGATGAGCGAAGGAAGGTTTTATTGGCTGTATTGTTGGATCCAGTTATTGATTTGGAACGATTTTCAAGTTATCTGCGTCTAAAAAGAACAATGGGTTGGATAATAAGATTTATAACACGGATACAGAGGCGTGATACCTTTGAGGAATATGGAGTGCTGGTACCATCTGAGCTTCGAAACGCGGAAATGATGTTATGCAAGCTGGCTCAGTCGCAGTCGTATAGGGAAGAGATTCAGGATTTGGAACTTAAAGGGCAGGTATCAAAGGAAAGTTCAATTCGATCTCTATCGCCGAGATTAAATGAACAGGGTGTGATGGTGGTCTATGGAAGACTTGACTATGCTACCGTGCTGCCGGAAAGAGCTCGTCAACCAATTATATTAGCAAAAGGACATTTGTTGACGAGCTTAATAGTACAATGGTATCATCAAATATATCACCACCAGAATGATGAGCTGATTGTCAACGAAATACGACGCAAGTTTTGGATTATCGGTTTGAGAGGTGTGGTAAAACGCGTTAAAGGATTGTTCCAGTTCTGTAAGAATAGGAATGCTGCGCCTGTACCAACGCTGATGGGACAGTTGCCAGTGGATAGAGTCACTCCATTTAAAAGACCTTTCAGCTTTACTGGTCTGGACTATTTTGGGCCGTTTGTTGTGACTGTGGCGCGGCGACATGAAAAACGATGGGTGGCTTTGTTCACTTGTTTAACTGTAAGGGCAGTTCACTTGGAACTCGCAGAGGACTTGTCTACGGACTCATGCATCTTGTGTATTAAGAATTTTGTTGGAAGAAGAGGCATTCCGGAGGTGATTCGATCGGACATGGGCACCAACTTCGTAGGGACTAAAAACGAATTGGTCAAGGCACAGGATTTATTTGATTCGGAATATATGAAAAACACCTTGGGAATCAAAGGCATTAAATGGCAGTTTAATTGTCCATCCAATCCAAGTTCGGGTGGTTGCTGGGAGCGCATGGTGAGATCAATAAAGAGAGTATTAACAGTGACTCTTAATGAAAAGGCACCACGAGTTGAAGTTTTGAGAGGCCTGTTGATTGAGGCTGAAAACATTGTAAATAGCAGACCCTTAACTCACATTCCAGTTGACATTAATGATCCGGAACCGCTGACTCCGAATCACTTTCTGATTGGGGAAATGAATTCTACGCAAAGTCCTGTTGAAATTGAAAATTTTTGTTTCCGCAAACAGTATCGCATTGCTCAGCAGTTGAAGAACTCTTTTTGGCGTCGTTGGATACGGGAATACTTGCCGATGCTAACAAGGCGCACCAAGTGCTTTGCGCCGGTCAAAGCCATCACTGTGGGAGATGTGGTTATCGTTTGTGACGATAATCTACCTAGAGGCAGCTGGAAAAAGGGAATGGTAGTGCAGACGTTTCCAGACAATGATGGTCAAGTGAGGATCGTCGAAGTAAAAACATCTGTTGGCGTGTTCAAAAGATCTATTTCGAAACTTGCGGCTTTGGACGTTGTGGGTAAAACTAAGGAACAGTTTTACGGTCAGGCACCAACTGAAATACATATTTGAATAATTTAGCCCTGCCAACTGTTTGTCAGATCTTAGATGTGGTACCCCCTTTTTGTGTTGCAACTCTGCCAGTGATGAGTTATCGAAACCGAGGTTCGGCTTGGCACGTTATTGACTATGGCGTCACTCCGAATTTATGCACGAAAGAGAATGGCGGCAAATTGTAATTACGGCAAAGATACGTTTTAATAAAAATGTTGCCGCTTCCCTTGAAGCGGCGTTTAAAGATACAAAAATACAACGGACACTTTACATTAAAACATGGTTAAGTAATTTTAAAATATAATGAATGTGTGTGGGGAAGTGTAAAGGTATTTATTAGGGTGAAGGTTTTATGGCTATATGACTGTATATGATTACATAAGTCGCTGGCGGGGTCAAGAGATTTCAGGCAAAACCTTTTGGCCATTTTGAAATATGATATTTGAATTTCAATCAGCCGAATTTTTAAATGAATTCCTTTAAAAGCATATTTATTTTTTAAGCGCTCTAAAAATATTGTTAATAAGCTTAACCCACTAAAGCCTTAGAAATTTATGCTTCAACTATACATCAATAGGTTTTATTGGAAATTACTATGTTCGGCTATGCGCCGAACCCAAGCAGCAGAAATAATTCCCCGCCCATGTTAAATCATAAATATGTAAATCGCTCTGCGCAGCGATAACTAGAGTAACTATTGTAAAGAGTTTAATGCTTATCACTCAATCTAAACTATGTTAATCTCATTTGTCGCTTGCCATCTGCAAGCTAAGCGCAGCCGCTATCGGCTCTCACTTTGTCTTAAGCTAGAATTAGTTCTCACTGATTGCCCGGTGCATCTAGTTCGAGCCAGCTCAATCTCGCCCAGCGCGTAATAATCGGCCTTACGCACGCTAAGCCGCCGAAATATTTAATAAATTAATAAACATTGTTAATAGTTTAAATTAAATCTTATCGTTTAATTTTTTACGGCCAACGAAAAAGCTCGTTGGTTCAACATTTGGTGACCCCGACGTGATCGCGCTAATAATTATTACATTATTAAAACAACAAAACCGCCGTTTAACCAACATAAAAGTGAACAGATATATAAGAACATATACACATACAAACAACTCTCTCAAAGTGCAAGCGCCAAAAATTAAAGTACAGTTTTATTTACATACATATGTACGTACATATGCGCATGCATTAGGGTGGCTCTAAACAGTTAAAAGTGCCTAACATAAGTCAACTGGTAAAACAGTTAGTTTTAGTACAGTTCTTAGTTCATTGCCCTTTCTTTATATTGAACAGTTCTTATTTCACCCATTTTGCGTTTATCGGCATATTTTCTTTAATTCTTAACGGTTACGGTTAGTTGAAAAGGTGACTGTGACTTTTTAACCTCTAATAAAAATGGAAAGTGAAAATGTGTCTAATACATCGCTTCAAAGCAAAGTAACCTTTTATAAGCGTAAAGCCATATCGCTATACGGGGACTATCGAAAGTGCATTTGCTGGTGAAAAAATCAATGCATTAAGCAACGTGGACCTAGAAGTGCATTTAAAGTTAATTTCACAAGCTCAAGCCGCGTTTAATAGTGCACATGATGGACTCGAAGAGCTTGACTATGAAGAAATTGGCAGTTCCTTGCGCGATGAATTTGACGAGCTTGTAGCTACAATGGAAACGCGCATTCGGGCTCATATTCATCAGCATCGTAGCCTACCAGCCAGTTCTACAATGCATCATAATTCAACAATGGAGCAGCCGACTGTAATTATGGCCAGCAGACCACGTCTGCCTGAGCTCAAGTTACCAACGTTTACTGGTGGCTACACGGAATATGCAGATTTCATATCGATGTTCTCATCTATAATCGACAAGGATCCAGATTTGTCAAGTATCGAGAAACTCCAGCATCTACGTTCGTGCTTACAAGGCCTAGCCTTGGATGCAATTCGTGCGCTGGAGATTTCTAATGAAAATTATAAAATCGCCCTAGACATGCTTAATAAAAGATTTAACAACAAGCGACTTGTTTTTCAGGCACATATCAGCGATATCTTTGGGCTCAAGAGAGTGGATGCGTCATCAGCAATGAAACTTCGAGAATTCTCGGACAAAAATTGGACAGCAATACACAGGCGAAATGGGAGGAGCAGACTTCAAATGACAAAATTCCAACGTCTGAGCAATTTTTAACATTTTTGGAAAATCGCTGCCAAAGGCTGGAAAACATGGAGCATGCTACGGCCACATACGCGCCTAGCAACAAGGTGGGAAAAAACAGCAAAAATATACATTTAAATAGTTCGTTTGTTGCCACTAAATCTTCTGTCTCTAGCTGCCATTTTTGCGAGAATTCTGAGCATGTTATATACACCTGCAGCCGCTTTAAGAATTTATCGCCTATGCTTCGGCTCAAAGAAGCCAAAAAACTGGAGCTGTGCCTCAATTGCCTTAGAAAAGGCCATCAAGCTACCAAGTGCAATTCCGGCTCATGCCGTACTTGTGGTTCCAAGCACCACTCATTGTTGCACATCTACCAGTCCCATTCGCTGCCTCATCAAAACACGCAACACTCATCGCCATCCATGCCGCAGCCTATCGTACCATCAGCATCCACATCAAGCTCTCTTGTGGCCCAGGATCATCGCAGTGATGTAGTGCTTCTAGCTACGGCAGTTCTTTTGGTAAAGGATCGAGCTGGATCATTTATGCCATGCCGAGCGCTCCTGGACTCAGGATCTCAACTGCATTTAATTACGGCTCGCTTAGCACATCAATTGCAATTAAAGAAAACCAAGTCATCTGCTTCTGTAACAGGTCTTGGTAACGCAAACTTCGCAACGAATGGTTTTACTGTCTGCCTTAATATAAAGTTCAATATTTCTGACTATGATGCAAATATAACAGCATTGGTTGCTCCTAACATCACAGACCGCCAGCCCTCTTTTGAATTAAAAATTACGCATTGGAAAATACCCTCAAATATTCGTCTTGCAGACCCAGCGTTTTATAGGCCTCAGCGCATCGACATGCTTATAGGTGCAAGTCTATTTTATGACCTTTTATGCGTTGGCCAAATCAAGTTGGCAGAGGGACTACCATCGCTGCAAAAAACCCGATTAGGATGGATAGTGTCTGGAGGAGGAAAGCAGTCACAAACAACGCCGTTGCTTGCAGCGCATGCTTCGTCTGAAATTGAGCAGAATACGCAAAATCATGTCGATGAACTATTGAAGCGCTTCTGGGAAATCTAAAGCTGCACTCATCTCCCAGTCAAGGCTACAAAGGAGGAAATCGACTGCGAAAAACACTTTTCAGCTAACTTTGCACGCTTGCCATCTGGTCAATTTTCAGTTCGATTGCCAGTAAAGCGAAATTTGGATCTCTTGGGCGATTCTTATACTCAAGCATATCGCCGTTTTCTTAATTTGGAACGTAAACTTGAACGTCGTCCACAGTTAAAAACTCAATACTCAGCCTTCATCAAAGAATACCTCGATTTAAATCATATGTCTTTGGTAGGCCCTGAGTCACTGAGTCTTTGTCGCTATTTTCTACCGCATTATTGTGTTCTAAAGGAAGATAGCACAACCACAAAACTCCGAGTCGTATTCGACGGCTCCGCAGCTACATCTACTGGATTCTCATTGAATGAGGTTCTAATGGCAGGACCTACAATCCAGTCAAAACTAATTTATACCTTACTTCGCTTCCGCACGTTTGCCGTTGCACTGACTGGTGACATCTGCAAAATGTATCGATGCGTACGAGTTACTGATCCTGATAACTACCTTCAGTGCATCCTCTGGAGGGATTCGCCACAGGATGAAATACAAGTCTACAAGCTGGATACGGTTACATACGGAACGAAGCCAGCATCATTCTTATCCATTCGCTCAATGCAACAATTGGCCACAGATGAACAAGCATCATTCCCAATAGGCTCACAGGTGCTACTTCGCGACTTCTACGTTGACGATTTGATGACTGGAGGCAGCACAGTGGAGGAAGTGCTCGAAATTTTAAAACAAACATCAGATCTGTTGGCCCAGGGGCAATTTCAAATCAGGAAGTGGTGCTCCAACGTCTCATCTGTTCTCGATAAAGTTCCTGATAAGGATAAAGAAACGCTTCTAAGGTTCGACGACGGCACTGATTTCACAAAGACGCTTGGGCTAATTTGGAATCCTGCCTCAGACGAGTTTTTATTTGCATTTCAACCCACAGAGCTGTCATTAAAGCCATCTAAGCGAACTGTGCTCTCCACAATCGCACGCATCTACGACCCACTAGGCTTGATCGGTCCTGTTATTACCAAGGCGAAAATTTTCCTGCAACAATTGTGGAAAGAAAATCTCGATTGGGACGAAAGCTTGCCTTCACATCTCTTTTCAGCGTGGCGAAACTATTGCGATAATTTGTCTAACTCTCAGCGTTTCAAATTTAACCGTTTAGTTCAAATTGCAGATTCTGAAGTGGAGGTTCATGGATTTTGCGACGCTAGCGTTGAGGCGTATGGAGCATGCGTCTTTATAGTCTCAAGAAAGGAGGGCCATGCATGCACACAGCTTCTGTGCTCAAGGTCGCGTGTGGCACCTGTGAAGGCGCAGACTGTTCCCAAGTTGGAGTTATGTGGAGCTGCCTTGCTCTCACAACTCATAAGCGAGATAGCTAAACTGAAAATATTTTCTGGGCAATTCTACTGCTGGTCAGATTCCTCAACGGTCTTATCTTGGATTCGCAGTGAACCAGCCAGATTTAACGTTTTCGTCTCACATCGAGTATCTAACATTCAGGAGCTGACAGTCAACATGGAATGGCACTATGTTCCAACAGCATTAAACCCTGCAGACATTCTGTCCAGAGGCGCGTTGCCAGATGAGCTAGCGCATTCCCACTTATGGTCTCACGGGCCATCGTTTCTATGCGAGAGCAAAGATGTATGGCCAAAGTCATGCCTGCCAGAAAAGATATTACCAGAGCTTCGTATACGAGTGCTTATTGCAGTTTGTCCATTCGTCGATGTCTCTACCAGCTGCAAATTCGCAAATTCGTTCTCAAAATTACAGCGTGTTTTCGGATACGCATTCAAATTAATTCAACGCATCAAATCCCCTGGATTAACCGTTGCTGACATCCTTGGCGGTACGCGAATACTATTACGTTCAATACAAAGATCGCACTTATGGAGTGACTACAAAATCCTTTTGGAACGCAAGCAAGTACCATCTTCAAGTTCGTTGGCCTCGCTTGCTCCATTTATAGACGAATTCGGACTTATACGCGTTGGCGGAAGACTCCAGAATTCATTCCTGGATTTCAACGCCCGTCATCCAATCATCTTGCTAAAACGTCATGCAATAACTTCTGCTCTTATTATGGATTTCCATGAACGCAACCTACATGCTGGTCCTCAAGCATTGCTCGCACTAATTCGGCATAAATATTGGCCAATTGGAGGTCGGAAAACAGTGACGAGTGTTATAAGCCGATGCATAAGATGCTTTCGAGCAAGACCACGTCTTCTTGAGCATATTATGGCTGATCTGCCAAAGGAACGCGTAAATACGACAACGCAAACCTTCATGATCACTGGCGTAGACTATTGTGGGCCATTCCTACGCAAGAGCGAAATCAGGACTAGGCCACCCATCAAATGTTACATATGTGTGTTCATTTGCTTTGCTACTAAGGCAGTCCACTTGGAGTTGGTGCAGGATCTATCTACGGCTTCCTTTCTAAGCGCACTTAAGCGTTTCATATGTACGCGAGGCCGACCTAAGGAGATTTGGTCTGATAACGCCACCAACTTTGTCGGAGCAAAAAACGAGTTAGCAGAGTTAAAGCAGCTTTTCATGAGTAGCAAGCACCAGAAGGCTGTGATGGAGTTTTGCGTCGCTGATCAAATCGACTGGCGTTTTATTCCTCCTCGTTCACCGCATTTTGGTGGTCTTTGGGAGGCAGCAGTTAAAACTGCAAAATATAATTTTTTCCGCTCCACTGCCAACGTCGTTCTAACTCTTGATGAATTGCGCACTCTTGTTTGTCATATCACTGCAATCATAAACTCACGCCCACTATTTCCCATTACAGAGCATCCAGATGATCTTGATGTCCTTACACCTGCTCATTTCTTAGGTACTGCTACTCTATCATCGTTTGCCGAACCTGATGTCAGCCATTTAAACTTCAATCGCCTCGACCGATGGCAACGAGTCAGTTACATACAACAGACCTTTTGGGCTCGCTGGCGAGAGGAGTATTTAACGTTCCTGCAACAGAGGACGAAATGGCGAGCTTCCAAACCTGGCATCAGCGTCGGCGACGTAGTTCTTGTAAAGGACGAGAACTTGCCGCCACTTAAGTGGCCACTAGCCAGGGTACAGGACCTTATTGTCGGAGGAGATGGCATCGCCAGAGTGGCTGCCCTAAAAACAGCTACCGGCATCACTACAAGGGCTATAGCTAAGCTGTGTCTACTGCCTAAAAAGGATGTTGGAAGCCAGTAACTCCCAACGGGGGGAGTATGTTCGGCTATGCAGCAGAAATAATTCCCCGCCCATGTTAAATCATAAATATGTAAATCGCTCTGCGCAGCGATAACTAGAGTAACTATTGTAAAGAGTTTAATGCTTATCACTCAATCTAAACTATGTTAATCTCATTTGTCGCTTGCCATCTGCAAGCTAAGCGCAGCCGCTATCGGCTCTCACTTTGTCTTAAGCTAGAATTAGTTCTCACTGATTGCCCGGTGCATCTAGTTCGAGCCAGCTCAATCTCGCCCAGCGCGTAATAATCGGCCTTACGCACGCTAAGCCGCCGAAATATTTAATAAATTAATAAACATTGTTAATAGTTTAAATTAAATCTTATCGTTTAATTTTTTACGGCCAACGAAAAAGCTCGTTGGTAACTAAAAATAATTTCAATTTGTTTGTAATGATTAAAATTTTAAACCCATTTTAAGAGCATAAAATGTTTTTACTTTGATGCGCAAGTTGAACAAAGTTTAATAGTATTATGCATAATTCATTTCATGTAGCAATTTAATTTCAGTTCATTAAATTTAATGCAACAACCTTAGCGACTTGTGCAACATAAAGTTGTCTGCCCCCTCCCCTCAAAAAAAAAGCCCACCCAGTCAACGTGGAACCACTTGGCACCTAAGGCGGCGGCTGCTCCTTGGGCTTTGTTTACTTTGATGAAATGTAAAACAACAGCAGGGCCAATGTTGTGGAAGGGGCTGCAACAGTGGCGTACTTAGGGGAAAGGATTTAGGGTAACATAGGCCCAGCCCTTTTGTCGCAACGACAAACAAATATAGACAAATTTTCATATTACATAGGTGGAATTTTTACATTTTGATCCTCTAATATACAAACAAATTTTTATCGTCGTGTTCATCGTCATCATTTATTTTTGTGTGTAGTGTGGCCATATAAAAACAACACAAGTTTACACGAAAAATGAAACTTCATAAAAAAGTGTTTTTAAGGGTAATTTTGATTCGTGAAACACGAAAATGACACCTTTTTTTTTTAAGCAACGTTTTCGAGATATTTTCGAAAAACATGTTTTTGGGCACTTTTATCAGTTAGGGCCCATACGCAGCATGCAAAAATTCCGCACGAAATCCCAAAAAATGATATTTTTTTAGATAAAGGGATATTTTTTTATATGAAGTTTTGACATTTCGTGCGGAATTTTTGCATGCTGCGTATGGGCCTTTAATGGTTAATATCTCGTGAACAAAATTTATCGACATGAAAGACGATTAGATCGAAATGTATTGATGAAGTCTTTACAGTGATGATATGTACAGATTGAGTAAAAATTATTGAATTTATAATCAACCGAAGTCGAAAAATAGTGACATTTTCGAAAATTTTTCAAAATTATAAATTTTTGGTGTGCTTTTTTATTAACACATCGTCTTTCATGTCGATACAAAATTTTGTTCACGGGATATTAACGAATAACTGAAAAAGTGTCAAAAAACTTGTTTTTTGAAAAAAAAATCTCGTAAACGGGTCTTAAGAAAAAGAGTTCTAAACACGAAAAATCGTGTTTCTCGACCTAAAATTACCCTAAAAAACACTTTTATACGAAGGTTCACTCGATGACCCTTAAATTTGTAAGCTAGTGTGATAAATAATAATAATTTCCCTGACTGACTTTTTTGTCAGTAGCCTCTAGGTAAAGCATGGGGATCTCTATTAAAAACTGTTTGAAGAGAACAGGAATTTGCAAGTAAGTTGTAACAAAACTTTAAAATACACTTAGTTACAATTTTTCATATGAAATAGGATGAATTTTTATATTTCACATCGTTAAGTTTATCGATATCATTTATTTTTCTAATTTCGAATTTTTTGGAGCTAGATTGAAGAACACATCAACCAACTGTTTACCACTGTTTGCCGCTAGGTGGCGCAAGTAAGTTGTTGCATATAATTAATAAAAATAGTAAAATTTTATTTCAAAGGGATTTTGAAAAACATAGTTAAAACAAATTCCGAGACTTCTTTCAAAGGAAAAGTAATGACTAAAAAAAATATATTTTATAAGCATTAAATTGAATAATGAAAATTATATTCAAAAATATTCAGAAGTCTAATCTCCAAAATAATTTTACAATATTCTTCATCGTTTGCCAAATATTTTTAATTTAAAGCTGGCCAACAAAAGTTAGCTAGAAATTATATATCTCATTACTGCTGAGATATTACTATTCCGATTCTGATAACCCCCCTGAACCCGCCACTGATGGAAGATAAGATATAATAAGTAAGTTCTCAATAGGAGTATGGTACTATCTGTTCAAAAAAACTAACTTTTTACGCGAGATACAAAAAATTGTAAATTACTTTTTCGTAGAATGATTTCTTCTTGCGAAATTATTGGGTTGCCCAAGCAACAGAAACTGAAGCAGGAGTACATAAGTGTCTTATTAGTATTGCACTCAGAAAAAAAAAAAAAAATATTATACAATTTTTTGTCTACCCCCTAACAAAAAATTCTACCTACGCCACTGTCCTGATATATAAGTCTACAGGGCAGTGTAGAGTATTTGTTGAGCCTGGGTGTAAGTTTATTTAGCTGATACAGACGCACTTTATTGCAAAGTTCTTGCGAAAATTAATTCATTAGCATTTTATTACTTTGACGTAATGGCAAAGACTTCACCCGGTTGATGCAGCTGCTGTTCCTGGTGCTCCGTCTACGGCTACTGCTGCCTCCACTTTGATGTGTAATTAAATCAATAATCACTTTTGAGCAATGTATGTGCCAAGTTATACGAGTATAGGGATCTGAAAAGTTTACAAAATCATGCAAAAACAACAGCAACAATGACATCGAGGCATATAAAATTCTTGTAGACAATTCCAACTAGTTACAGGTAAGACAATGTAATGGAAAAGCTTTTCCATTGATGACAAGGTATAAAACTGAAACTGGCTGCAAATTGAGTTTGCTTAAAATGTAAGTCTTTGATAATTTACGTAGTTATTAACTTTAAAATTATTTGCTGGGTAATGAAGACAAAAAGGCAGGTTAAAGCGAAATTTTGCGCTTATTTAGTTTGTAAGGGAATTTTATTGGAAATATTTCATAATAAAATGGTATAAAAATCAGCTTATTTAAATATCAATCTGTGTATCTGTAGCTATTTACCATAACCTTATAAGTCAGTTTTTTTTTTTTTCCAATATCAGAATCATATAATGTAGCTCACATAGGGGCATATAGAGCACCTTAAGCGAAAACAAAAGATTTAAGAGTATCTAAATTTGGCGTCCGGATTTTTTAAGAGTTCCCAGGTTCAACGTTTGCCATTTTTGTACCCTGCATCTTAAGATAAGAGGTATATTAGGTTTTTGCAAATATATGCAACACGGAGAAGGAGACGCTGGATACCCTCTAAAGTTACCATCAGTATGATCAGCAGGACTAAATTAAATTATCTATACATGTGCTTTCCTCCGCCCATCTGTTTGTCTCTCAAACTCTTCGTTTGCCCGTCTTACCATCTGTATGAAGTAGTGCTAGAGAAAACATCGATTTTATATCAATGCATCGATTTATCGATGTTAAAATATCAGAAAGAAACCATGGTTGCACTCCCAGTCGAGACAAAATTTTTTATTTTATTTTTAAAATTTTTTGTGCAATAGTTTTTTGAGTCACCCATTCAAAAATGTAATTTATTTATGTAAAACATTTTTTTTGCAATACCATAACACTTATTTACGAGCACTTTTTTTGTTTTACATTTTTTCACTTCTTAATAGATGTTTCTGGCGACTTTACATATATGTCTCTAAATCTTCAATAAGAATCCTAAAACATGGAAATTTCAAGCTATAGCTTACCCATATAAACACATATTGTAACCATTTTAAAAATTCAACAGGCTTACGTTTTTTATCCAATCTTTGGTTAGTGTCTAAAACAAATGTTTAGCATTAGCTTAAAAATTGCTTGGGACTAAGCGAGTAGCAGCCCAAGACCAGCAAAGACAACAATCACCCAAAATTGTAATTCGATTTCTGAATTTTGCTTTTGGCTGCTCAATGCTGGCAGTTGAAGATGGTTGAGAAATTGTTCTGTGTTAACTGATGCCTCTACTTTGGTATTTTGATTTTATTTAAATTTCAATTGTAAGCAGCAGCATAAACAGCAGATAAATTCTTGTTTTAAGGCCATATTTCAAGCAGCTAACTGCTTTACCCCCCAACCAAGCAGTTCCTTCACGGAGACACACTTTTCCATTGGCAACTTTTCGCACTTTCCTTTCGCGTATCGTATTACCAGATTTGTGGGGGATTTTCCTGGCTACTTAGCTGTTGCTGTGTTTACCCTTAACGCGGTATTGCTTATCATGGTCCGCAACATGAAACAATAAATATTTTATAGCATTTTTTGGCTGAGCGCATAAATCTCCCGAAAACTGATACCAGAGTTATCGAAGAAAAAAGGGGGAACTTGTTGGTATAACTGAGCTGTTGCCAGCAGACTATTGACACATTGAGCTGGAGCTGTGTACGTGCGCGTATTACGTTCCGCTGGCAATCCTTACTCAGCTCAACCCTCAGCGGAGTAGTAGTATTTTTCACCTTGTAAAATTGGTACATTGATTTTTTGGGGTTATGTGCTTTAAGTAGGTCGTCAAATACATGTTTGGCATGTCTAGCAGGCGACCAGGGGTTAAAGTGCTGCGCAAATATCATCTGATAGTCAGTCTAGTGTGAATGTCAAGGTAACCCGAAGTAATGCTTTAAAAATACCACTTAATACCAACCAAAAATACTAGCATACACATTAAATGCCCAATTAACGCATTTGCCACTTCAAGTGCGCTCAGCCAGAAGATTTCTATACCTTAAATACAGCAAAGCGTTAAAAATTTTGTAACAAAAAAAAATGAACGTGCCACAAAGCGCAAAATGCCACAACACACAGACTAAGCAGACATCTCCCTGCCACATTCCCGAAAACCAAGTCTAAATGGTTAGGGGAATGTGGTATAAGGAAAACACGCAGCATTTGTCGCTTGGCTGCAGTCGAGATGAAGAGCTGTGGCTCGAGCTGCACTTCATTAAAATCAAGAAAAATAAAAAATATAAAAAGTAAAAAGAAAATAATATTAATAAAAAGCAAGCAGTTGCAGACGTTGTGGACTGCCTGGTTGAGAGAGTGCTTCAATAATGTCAGGAAGTTTGGCAGCCATACGTCCTATCATGCTGTCCGCTCCAGCATTTATGATATAAAAAAGTCCAATCACTTACTTCGCTGATTCCTCCTGGAGTTTGACAAGCCACCCTTGAGCTGCCTTCTATAGCCTTCGTTATTTGGTCATATCATCTTAATGGTTGGGGTCCATTATTATTCGGATCAGTAGTATTCCTCACCTGCAGAAGATGATGTCCTAGCGCGGCTAAACAAGGCCAAGTCAATACCGGCCAATTGAGAGTAGTGTGGAAGACTAGTAGTCAGATAAATGTTAACACCAAGTGACGCCTATTCTATTCCAATGTGAAATCAACCCTATACAACGAAACGTGGAAAAGCAGTGCAAGCATACAATCACGCATCCAAGTATTTATTAACAAATGTGTCCGACTTATTTTGCAGATTTGATGGCCAGAGCGTATCTCCAACGAAGTCCTCTGGGAGCGTACTCAACACACACAAGCAGTGGTAGAAATTAAGCGAAGAAAGTGGAAATTTGTCAATTTCTTAACATATACTTAAAAAAATAGGTCCTTCACTATCGCGTAGCTTTTAGAGTTTAGAGTTTGAATAAGAAATGGAATTGGAGCGAAAATATTTCAGAAAAGTATGCTCGCCAGATTCAACTCATTCAAGATTTTGGAATGATTCATGCAGGATACTTTTTCGATTTGCGTGTTCAGCGGTCTTTAAACCTTTTTAACTCCCAACAACGTGTTGCCAGGTGACGATCGCTCTTATGCGTTAAATTGACAAAGTTCTTAAAATAAAATTAAGAAATAAAGCATCTGAAATCTACCAACTTACAAAAATATGCCCTCGGAAAGAAAATCCCTCGAAAAAAAATCTGTATCTGAAGTCTCCACACAGCTTTGTGCATGACTCACGAAATTATTCTTCCGCTTCCATCTCTAGTTTAAACAGAATATGCCTGCGAGGAAGTAATGGCTGTATTTTTAAGCGCGTCCGGATTTCAAACTTAAATGAAACAGAAAAATTAATTAATTAAAATTAATTAATTAATTAATGTACTGACCCCAAATATGGTTTTATTAGAGAATTTTGTATCATTAAAAATTTGATTGATTTTTGACCCCACCATCGAGCATTTAGGGCCGTATTTCAGTAATGACACGTTTAATGTTGGTTTCCAAGTCATCAATTGTTGCTGGCTTGACGTGTCCCCAAAGAAAATAATCTAAAGGGGTCAAATCACACGACCGCGGCGGCCAGTTGGTGGGCGCATTTCTTGAAATAACTTTCTCACCGAATTGAGTTGCAATGGTTGCGGTCGCCGTATGGCACGTAGCGCCATCCTGTTGAAACCAGAACTCTTCGACATCGATGTTTCGTAAATTTGGAAACAAATATTCGTTGATCATCGCTCTATATCGATCACCATTGACGGTAACACGTTGCGAATCGATAAATTTGGATTTTCCTCTACACTGGCCTCTACAACAGCGATATTTTCTTCGGACCGTGCTGTTCTCATTCTGATTGGTGGTCAGACATCGTGGAATGTCAAATGAGTTCGTACATGATCAAGAACACGACGAATAGCACGTTCTTATGGACGATTATTTTATTCGTTTTTACAACAGATTGTAAATCTCGAAGATTTGAAGACGTTGTTGTGGTGTTAATCTTACCATGATGAATTGTTAGTCCTTACTGAATAAAATGAAATTTAAATTTGTCAAAAGTAACAACTGGTTTCAGAGATATCCCTTTCGGAAATCCGGACGCTGTTAAAAAAACACCCTCTACATACAGGGTATTTATCACGTTATAAAAGCTACCGTGTTGATCTACTAAAGGGACCATGGACGACTCTAAGACTCTGAGTTCCAACATGAAGTAATATTTGTAACTCCCAATATGTCTTCCAGGCAAAGTTCGCTTTAATGTTCAAAATTTGTCAAATTTTTAAAATCAACCGTCCAAAACGTATCAAGTACACAAGTTTCTTAAGTTGAAAGAGAGATGAAATCTCTCGGATATCACATGATTTTTCCTGATACGAAAAACACCAAAGATGGGACCACAGACAAATCTAATATTACTTTTACTGCGCTTAGAAGAAACCTTTTCAACACCCATGTGGTTATCTTGCAGACGAAGAATGTAAATTTTCGCTATTAAATGAAGTGCAATAGCCAACATGTTGGTCTAGCAACTGCATTTGCAGGTTACTCCAGAGTCTCGTAGTGCTGATGACAGAAGGTGAAGCACAAGTTGAAGCTTCTTCTGAAGTTTCTTACCCTAGAGTTTTACGTTCTGCTTGCAAACTCAGGTTGCGGAGAGGCGAGATAACTCTGCAGAAGACGCTCACCTTGAAGGACGATACTGAAGCCTAGGTTGTAGCAACCATACAGCTCATCACAGGTTGGTCTTAGAGACGATAATCTGGTGCTTGTTGAAGAGCAGGTGAGCTTCTTTACCTGTCGGTATGGCGTTTGAATGCACCTGTTGGAGTAAGCAAGAGGTCTGGTAGGCTCGATATTCATCATATGCTTAATGAGAAGGCACTTAAATAATTCCTGGCCAGTTCACTTCAACTTAAGACATTCTATTCCTTTTTTACATTTTTTATATAAACCAATCGATAAAACTGGAAAGAAACCGAAAGAAATTACTTTGGTGTATAAAAAATACACCAATTTAAACTAACGACAATTAAAAAAAGATAAAACAGCTTGATTTGCGAGCTTATGTGTTCGAGACTATTAGCCCGAAAAAAAAAATCCTTTTCAAGAAGAATAAAGAGCCATCAGTGGTCAGAACTAAAAATTTAAGACTTAGTGGGACCCATGTTCATCATCTCAATTCAACCTATAAGAAAGAACAGAACCTTTATATTTCTCACTCGTCGAGAGTATACCAATGTCGGTGCTTTGCACTCAAAACTTTTTTTCCCTACTGGCTGTTGCTATTGTTGGTTCATGACTTACAATTACATTCACTGCGAAAGTGTACAGTGAGTACAGAATGATGTAATGCTGGGTCCTTCTCAGCTTTAATTTGGTCTTGCTTTCTTTGACTGTCTTTCTCTCGCCGCTTTCGCCTCTCATTCTCTCTGTCTCTTTGGTGTTTTTTTTTTTTGAGTATATCTCAGCGGGTATATGAAGTCACAGTAGGCGCACTGTGCTCATTGTCGCTTGTTGACATAACGAATGCCTTAACATATTTTTTGTTGTTGACACACCCCGCTCTCCCAAGCGTGTCTATGTGTGAGTGGTTTCTGTGTGTTTCTGTATGCGTGCCTGTGTTCGTGTGTGTGTACTTCCGCTCCACTTACGCATTGCTCTTGGGCTGCGCCTTTGCTGCGTGTCTGGAGCGCGGTTTTTGAGTTAATGACACCGTCAGCTGCTGTCACTCCAGCGCTGAGGCGTGCAAAAATCATTTTTCTTTCCCTTTTTTCGGGAGTTTTTTTTGCCTTCTGCACCCGTTATTTATAGAGTAAAAGGGTATGCTGAGTTTGTTCAAATGTATGTCACAGGGAGAAGGTAGCATTTCCGGTCTCATAAAGCATATATCAAGTTGGATAGCCTGAAAAGTTGTGTCGATAAAGACGTGGCCGTCTGTTTGTAACAAAGATGACGTACTGGAGACCAGAGTAGGACACCAAAAAATGTGCTTGATCAAGAGCAGATGAAGTTTATGGAAGTGTTCCGATAACTGCGTTCCATTAGATCTACCGGAATCAGAACTGAAATCAAAGCTCAATTTTGCTTCAAGGGGGTAGTACTTTGGCTGGGAGTACGGACGTAGAGAGAAAATCCGAGCCCGGGGGAAAAATTTACCGGCCCCTCTATTACACCTTTAGCTTGAATCAAGTCAGTACGACAGCAATTTCACCGGGCCCCTGAGAAAACACAGGGCCCGGGGGGAATCCCCCTTCCCCCACCCATCTCGTCAGGCCTGGGTGGGAGCATCATGTTTAAGTAATCGCACAGAGAGCGAACTTGAAACCCGCTCTCTCTTTTTTTGGGCTCTGCAATTTGCGTAGCGATTAACTAGACTGTCCTGAGTGCTCCAGTTGAATTTAAAATTTAATTATATGCGTCCCATGGGCACTGAGTGAGTTTATTATATGCGTCTCATGGACACTGAGTGCCCTAAGACAGGGTTAAAATAGATCTAGCGAAGATATCGGGTGATCAGTCCAGTTTTTACTTAGTCGCCTAGCTTTGTGACTGTTTCTGTGCTATTCGGAATCTCAGTTTAAAGGTTATACGAAAAAAGCTTGGCAGATCCGCGTACTTAATTACTTAGTCGCTAAAGTATCTATCAATGAGCGTCAACTACCAAGCCGATTAAGGAGTATATACTAGTCGATCATTGCTAACTTGTTACTCATGAAATTTTTTCGCATTTGTTTTTTTTTGCTAACACCCTTCATGCCATTTACAACACTTTATTTATGTATATTTTTCATTTTTCACATTTTCGTTTGCCTATGAAAATTGCCTATAATTGAGGCAGTTGTAAAGGTCGCTGTTGTTGTTGTTGTAATTTTTCAGTGCCGTTCCAGGTGTCTAGGCAGATCCGACAACGACTGCCGTTGACAGTTAATTATTTGTATAAATTGTTCAAGTTGTTATTGTTGGCGCTGTGGTGACATTGAAGCCTTAAAGTGTTGGCCCTAGTCAAATGACATCTGATAAAGTATTTTGCTGTTGAATGCCTTTAGTTACTTATTCCATCTGGCAACTTTGTGTCACAAACAAGTTGCAAGAACTTTGCGGCTTGTTGCAATTGAACAAAGTGTTGGCAAGTAATATCACAATGAAGCATTGGTTTTTGTTGGGTTAGTCAGTTGACTCCTTCTCTTTCCCCATCTGGACCACTTACTTTATCAACTGTGTTAGAGAGTGCGTCAATAAAACTTTTTGCTGAGCTAGTCAATTCTCTTAGCTGGGTTTTGGTACTTTTAGTTACCCTATTTGGAAGAGTACGTATGTTTTGTCATTGATCGGTGTCTCTCTATGCTGCATTTGTAGTTGCCCGTATATTTCTAGGGTTTGCCAGCAAAGTTTTATTAAAACACGTATAGGGTAAGCCATCTGTTGGTTTGTTTGTTAATTGCATTAAATGTATATACCCAATGCAAGTTTGAAACTACTCATTTATGTATGAAAAATAATATCGCCCAAATGGCCACCGCGGCTGGCTCTACAGGCCCCCAATGGAACATCGTAATTTTGGATGACTTTGGTTTTGACCAAAACTCATCTGGCTGTTCTCCCATCCAATGAATGAATAATCGAAGCTGATAATGGTCCTTCAATTGTTGCGTCATTTGAATTTTGAAAGCGTCTAAATGCAGATCCGCTTGCATATTTTGAAGCAAAGGAGTCCCAGGAAGATACTTCCAGCGACGATGTTCCTGAGGACTTGTCAACACTGGCTTCAACTATATGTATATGCATTTTTTCACAGATCGACCAATGTAGATTACGCCTGTACCACTTTTACGCGTGGTTCCGTTGTTAAACGATCCATGAGTAGTTTTAAACTTGACATACTATAGGTCGAAGAGCATCATTCACTTTTGACGGTTACGTTCCCAATTTTGAGTGTTTAACAACCAACCCGACAGATGGACCACTCTGTATAAGCCAATTTATTTGATAATTTTAGCATATTACATTTTTGCATATGCTCTCATATGCTTAAGGATTTCTTTATCTGTTGGTAATACTATGTTGATACTAACCGAAAAAACTTCATCTTCTTTAGAATAATACATACTCGCATATTCTTAAAGATTTTCATTAGTCGATAACAAACAAAAAAACTTTTTCAAAACGATTTTTATTTGTGTCCGTTTCTTTTTAAGTTTTTGTATAATTTTTTAATTGAATTAACAATTAATTGATACTCATCATCATCATCATTTCCTTTATCTTTTACTGTAGCATGGGTCCTCATACTTCCTGATACTGGAGCTGGCTTAATACCGCGCAACGAATGCTGGAACGAGTCTTCTATAAACACTATGGTTAAAAATGTATCTGAACTAAATTACTCTTAAGAAACTCTCAAAACTGAAGTAAGGATAGAAGCAAGCAAAAGCAAGAAAATTTTCAGAACCATACAGTGAGCGAAAATAAAAATAGTTGACTTTTATTTTTATAATTATCAGTAAGTGCATTTTTCAAAGAAATTGGAAACTTTATATTGAAACTTAGGTTTGAACTAATTTTATTTTTTATCTATACCTATTAATTTTAATGTTTTTTTTTCGAGGTTAGGGTAGAACCTAGAACCGTTGGTTTCAGCCTTGTGCCCAGATCACTTCATTTTTTTTTGTTTCGCTTTACAATTTTTAGTGCAGCATATTATATCTTGGAAACTCATCCGTTTGAACATAATTCGAAAACCCCAAAACGGGATTAAAAACTTTATTTTTTTTTTTAATTAGGGGCTTATAACTTGGCCCATACGCAGTTCGAAAAATTTCGCACGGAATGACAAAACTTCATATAAAAAAAATCCCATTTGGTATATTCCATTTGGCATTGAATGACAAAACTTCATATAAAAAAAAATCCCATTTGGTATATTCCACTTGGGATTTTTTTTTTTTATACGAAGTTTTGTCATTCCGTGCGAAATTTTTCGAACTGCGTATACCCATTCGGTATATTCCATTTGGGATTTTTTTTTATATGAAGTTTTGTCATTCCGTGCGAAATTTTTCGAACTGCGTATGGGCCTTTAGAATATTACTTTTCATACTACAAATATTTTTAATATAAGTTGTTTATTATAGTAGACTTAACGCTAGTCTTGGAAAGTAAGTCATATATATTTTAAACATTATGACTTTGAACTTATTTAAATATTTATCAACGATAGTTTGAAAGCGCATTTGTTTTAACATAATTCCGTAAAGGGAATAAGGGTTATTTAGTTTTTTATATTATTTTGTTCTTCTGCTGCTTATAATTCACAGCTGGTTAAAGCAGTACTTGCAGTAAAAAGCAACTTTTAGTCTTAAATTTAGAAAAATAGTTTTGTATTGATTTTGACTTCCATTATTATTATTATTATTATTATTATTATTATTATTATTATTATTATTAAATATATGTAACGCAATTTACTTTGAAAAGAGCTTATAGCCAGCTGAAAAGACAATTTTACTTTTATATTTTAAGGGTATTTATCTCCATTTCATTGTGTACGCTTTAGCATACCAATGGTTTGTTTTTCAGCGAGTGAAGCTCTTGTGGTCAATCCCAAGAGTGAAATTAAAAATGCCAAAAATCCCCTAAAACGCCAATAGTCAACTGACACTTGGCACCGAGTGTTTTGGTTTGGTTTTTGCTTAATTTGCATTTAAAGAGATCAGTAGTCAATATAAATAACGCGTATTTTCAATGCAATGGAAATTTCAAATTGTCTTAAAAAACAAAATATAAATTTAAGGTTATCTTAAAAGAGAATAATAATAGAAACTACATATTGCATTTTTGACCATAATTTTTTCATGGAAACAAAGCAACTCTACAAATAAATTTGTACTCAATATTTCAAAAACAATAGATTGAAATATTTGGTCAAATTTGAGCCAGTAAAATGTTTATAAAACATGTTTGCATTTGTTGTTGGTGTTGGCGAACAAGTTTTCAGTGTTGAGTTGCTGACATTGCAAATGCTATTATGGATTGTTGTTGTTGTTGCTGTTGCTGTGCTATCAGCAATACAACAGCGATAACAACATGCATAAATTTATATAGTTCGCTCAGTTAATGAACTACTTATTGACTCTTCAATGTGTTGGTTAATGCATGTAAATTGTACACTGAAAAAATTAATATAGCTAGATTTGCATGAATAACATCAAAGTCTTTTTTTTTTAATGCAAGCAGATTGCTTATTGCAGCGATAGTGTGAACGTATTTTATGACGATAACACGGTTATCGATCGATCGTTTAAATTACATTTTTTAAATTCTTGTATGAGCTAAGCTCTTGATTTCACTTGTACAACACTAAAAGCTAAAAAGATCTTTGGAACCATTAAAATTTGAAACTTATTTTGATTTTTTAATATTTAATTTAATTTTTTGTTTAAAAGCACGCAGTTTCATTGACTAGTTAATGATATTTTTGATAACAAGTGAAATTATTTTGCTGTTCAGTTTTACCAAACTTATTTGATCGATAGTTCACGCGTGATTTGTGAAATGTGTAAAAGGCATTTCAATATGAAAAGAAAGAAATATCATAGGATTTTATTATATTTTAAAAATTGGTGCTATCTGTAAAATTTAAGCAACTGGCTAAATAACATTAAATTTATTTATTTATTTATATAATTATAAACTAGCTGTTAATTCTAAATTATAAAGGTTTGTAAGGCGGAGCAACGTTGACCTTTAGCCTGCTTAAAATATAAAACATTACAAAAAATGTAAAAATTATGAAATTAAAAAATTGTATTTTTTTTAATTTTTAATTAGCCCTTTTAAGGCTAGCACTCTATGAAAAATTAATATAATATTTTATACTTATTTTAAATAAAATAAAAAAAATTAAAAAATATTTGTTTTTATTAAATTAAAAGATTTTTGTAAATATATTTATTTTTTTGCTTTAACCGTTCTCTCTCTGAAAAATCGTTGCCCAGCAGGAAGAGCAAAAATTTTCAGTAATATGAATTAAAAATTGTATATTTATTTTTAAATTCAGATTTAAAAGAAAGTACATTATTTTTTGTTATTTATTAAATTATGAATTTTTTTATGTTTATTTTCTTTTTAGACTCTATATAGTATCTATATACTATATAGTAAAATCTTTGCTCAGTAGAAATCGCAAAAATATACATTAAAATGAATAAAGTATCTTATTTTTCATAAATGATTTAAATATTTGTATCGAAATTTTGTTTATTATTTATTAAATTAGCATATTTTTGTGAATAATTTTATTTAAGCCCGATCTGTCTTTAAAAAATCGTTGCACTTAAAGCATGGATATTTTTCTAATCACATTCAAATTACATTTTTAATCCTTTAATTATTTATTAAATTATAACATTAATTTTTATTTTTTTTGTCTTTTTAAGCCCAGAACTATATGGTAATATATTTGCTCAGTACTAATAAAAATTATTGCAAAAATATCCATTAAAAAATAAAAAAATGTATTATAAATTTAAAATTTTTTTAGTAACATCTTAATTTTTTTTCGAAAATTTTGCAATTATTTATTAATTAACAAAATTAAAAAATTTTTGGTTTTGAGCCGATGTCTAAATAAATTTTGCAGACGAAACGCAAAAACATACAGTAAAATGAATAAAAACATTTATATTTATTTAAAAAAAAATATTTCTTTTCTCATATTTTATTTACAGACAGAGTTTCAGACAATAAGTCAATTTTTCAAAAAGTTATAAAAAAAGTGAAATTTAATAGCAAGTTTCCACTAAAACCTACTAGTGATCCAAAAAAAAATAAATAAAGGTACAATTTTTTTTATTCTATATATTAGTTAGAAAATTTAATTTTTTTGAACTGCTTTTTTAAGCCGAGCTCTCTTTGAATAAATCGTTGATAAGTAGGAATCGCAAAAATATCGAGTATACTGATTTGTTAAGCTTCTTTAAATGCTACATATTAATTTTTCATATATCCATTATTTAGTATACAGCTATATTAATATTCTGGAAAAAAAAATGAATCCGATACTTAAATATTAATTTATCGATATGTACGATATGTATTTTTGACATTTCACCGTCAATATATTTATATTCATTGCAAATTTTTGAATTTCTCATAAAATGTCAAATCGAGAATTTTTTATATAAAAATACTTTATATTGACTTATTAATATCATTTCTAAAAAACTATTAAAATATCGTTAAAAAATGTAAGATCAATTTCTTGTCTTATTCTATTTCTATTTACAACCTCCATTCCCTCTAGGGAATCGCGGTCTTCTCGGAGCAACTAAACATCCGGCAGTCTTTTCGACTTCCAGACCACTGCAGCGTCTTTCCAGGCGGAGGATCCTCGCCATAAACGAGGCTCTCATCTGCTTACGTAATGCTGGCCTGGAAACCGGGGAAATAAATACATACTCCGACAGTTAGGCAACCATAAAGTCACTACGAGCGATGTCTTCCAACTCGTTGACAGTCAACAACTGCCGCAAATCTATTCAAGAGATTGCACAGCAGTTTGTTATAAGCCTAATTTGGGGGCGTCTTGCCCTTCCTCAAACGACTCACCGGTATGCTTCCGAACCTAAAGTTCAGCTTGTGGCCGTTCTTTATAGTTTCGGCACAGGAGTTGTCGTCGATGCCGAGGACGAGGAGTAGACCACCCCCTTCGCTTCTTCTCGACAGCAACCTCCAGTACTCCGTGTTCAGACGGTTCTGCTTATGGATCAGCTCCAAGATCCATTCCGTCGGCTTGTCTCCCGTTCTAGGGCAGAAGATGGTGATAATATGCGCCGCCGGTATGTCGTCGCCCATCTTCGCCTCCAGTGGGACTCCTTTCCATAAACGCAGGGTGGGGGCTGCCAGCCGCAACCACTCAGCCGCCGTTTCGTCTGAGCAGTCCACGACTAGATGGCCCACCCTGAGTGGATCCCATCGAATATTATTGGGGAGTCCCAGCCTGACGAGACTAGCTCCTCCAATATTGCTTCCTCAAGCAGCGAAAGCTCCTCGCTGCTGAGGACCACCTGAGGGTAATCCTCAGGTACAATTGCTACTTTTAGCCTCTTGGCTACGGCAGCATACGTGGGTCCCTCCGTCGCTGTCCCAGATGTCGAGGGTTGGTCCTCGGCATCCGGAGTAGCGAACGTAGGTACCTCCGTCGTTGTCCCGGATGTCGAGGGATGGTCCTCGGCATCCAGAGCAGCTACGGAGGTACTCGCTACTACCGCAGACGGTGGCCCTTCTACGGTCCTTTTCTCCGTACGAACCCTCTTCGGGGTTGGTGGCGTGAGGGCGCTGCTCAGCCTTTTCGGGGCAGGGGTGGAGCCCTGCACCTCCTCCTGGCGTGGCTGTTTGGCCAGAGCCAGTGCTTCATCAGGTGTCTTGCCCTGATGAAGATATCTGATGTACCACTTAAACTTGGCACCACTCAGACCCTTTCGGTCCGGGTCATCCCGACCTCCAGGTTTTCCAAGTGCCGGTCTGGGAAGCTTCACCATGCCGGCTTGTCCTGGAACGACTGCCTTGCTAGAAGCAGGTGCCGAGTGTGGGGTAAGTCCCACTACACGGCCACCCGAACTTTGTCTTCTCTCCTGAATTCTCCTGTTAGGAGCAACTGTTGGTGGTCTCACCAATGAGGGCCGCTCCCTGTCAAGGTCACGGTCCTCAAACTGCTTAGCAACAGTTCCCGCAGTGACATCCTGCGGTGTTTTCAAAAATTTATTGTTCTTACTCATAAGTCCCACGAGTAGCGGAGAAGTATATTGTCCACCCGGGCAGAGATCCGCATACCCGGGTAAGGCTCACCAGACTAGGCGGTCGCCGCTTGCCTAGACTCTCCGTTAAAGACTGGGCTATTTGTTTTCCGGGCCCCCAGCCAGGCTGACTCTCGGCACGGGTCGAATGACACCTTAGTCCGGCCCGGAGATGTGGAAATTTTAAGGAGTTTCCAGCTCCTCTACTATTAGCCAGCCCCCTTAGCAGTGACAAGGCCTAACTAAGGGGCTGTTTCCAGCCGCCCTCGCGTGGAGAGTGTAGTCGTACTTCCGAGTCAGCAACAGTTACGGCACGCCCATTACGGTGCATGTTATTCCCCCTGTTGCAGTCCTCGGCAGGCGGCCAATTTTTCGTCATTATTTTGAGCTAATAATTATTCCGTTAATCCCCTTTCGTCAGGCTTGAGTATGTACAACTAAGCTAAATAAAAATTGAAAATTAAATTGTAATATGTACAATAAAAAGATGAAATGAAAATTGAAAAGTATAACTAAATTGTAATAATATGTATATAACATGTATGCAGCTACCAATTTGAAATGTATAATACAAAGCTTAGAGGGAGCGTGTTATATATCGATGTAAATTTAATATCAAAATGTAATCGATGTAAATCTATTGTAACTTTACATGACAGTACAATCGATGTTGATCTGCAACATCGAGTAGAAGAATAATAAGAAGAAGAGATAGTTGTAAGAAGAAGACAATTAATTAATAAAAGAACTAATAAGAAGTACACACGTACATCACATTGGCGACGATGAAAAATAAAAAAAAATCAAAGCCATCAGCAGCATAAAATTTATGCAAGCGTGTAAATACACAACTGAATGTGCTTATTATATAAAATATATATTTAAAACAGTTTCAACATCATTAAATAATGAATTCTAGCACAATAAAAAGCGAAGCTGCAAATCCGACAGCATATATGTACATGCGCTCGGAAATGCCCGAATTTTTGCCAAACCAATCCTCGTAACAAATGTGGAAAGAACGCTTGGACATCCACTTGGCACAAATGGGGTGTACTGATAACAATGTATGCAAAGCCATCTTGTTAAGATCAGTTGGAGACGAGGCGTACAGTATCTACATAACCTTTGTAGTCCCGAACTGCCGTCAGCACGTACATATGAGGAGCTTTGCAGCACCTTACAAATGCAGTTTACGCCACTTGTCATAGTTTTTCATGAGCGCAGGCTATTCCAGCTCGCTACAATGAAAACGGAGGAATCTGTTGCGGCTTGGTATGCGCGCGTCAAACATTTGGCAATGAACTGTAAATTTGGTACACACCTAGATGCTTTCGTTATGGACAAATGTGTAGTGGGCCTACCGGCAAAAATATTTAAAAGGCTTTGTGAGGAAGACGAGACACTTACTTTGGAAAAAGCCCTTAAAAAGGCTTTAATTATGGAAACCAAAATTATCCCAAGAAGAGCAGCAAACGTTGAAGTCAATGAAGACGTTAACTTCATTAGGCGTTAGAATAAAGGCAACAAAAGGCAACCATGCAAACACTGTGGATGGCGCAATCATGAATCCACAGCTTGTAAATATAAGAAAAGCCACAAATGTAAAAAAGCAGGTCATTTAGCATCGCAAGAGCAACCCGGATAAGTATAAGAATATCAATTATATTTCCAAAACACTTTCTGTAGATAACATTAGTAATGAATATATTTATAGTATAGGTGATGCCTCAGCCGAAACCTCCACAGAATTGTATACACTTACAGTCAACATGCAAGGTACTGAAATTAATGCAGCTTGTGACACAGGTGCTCCTTGTATCATCATACCTATGAGCTTGTACAACAAAATGAACATGCCGCAATTCAAACGGTGTCATGTACCATACATTACCTATACAGCGATCGTATAAATATTGTGGGTGCGTGTAGTAGTAGCTCTTTATTGTTTTAAATTCTGTATAATGGTATGTACAATGTAATAAATTACAACAATGTTATATACAGAGCTTACGGCTATCGCTATATGCCGTCAGCCGGCTATTTCTGTACAATTTTCCTTTTTTTTTTTTTTCAAATTTAATATGAGCAGAAACTTCAATTTAACGTTTCAAAATAATCTCTAAAAACTTTCATTCACAATTTTACTCCTATAATCTAAAGCTGCATTAATGTAAGTGATTAACACAATCCAATTACTACCGTTTAATATGTCTAGTACATCATTGAGGTTCAGCGAGGGTTTATTAAAATAGAGCATTCGGAGTTCTTTAAAAATTGGACATTCTCCCATAAAATGAATAACGTCCCCTTTTACTCTAAGGCTGCATATAGTGCATAGTGTTGTCTGCTGACTTTCATATGGCACATAACATAGGCGTATTAGTTCTCCGCGAGTTTTGAAGATTGTGCGTATGCACTCAGCACTGTATTTTTCGTTAAAATAATTTTTGGCACCAAGGTCATAATTTAATTTTCTGTAAGCATCTCTTGTGACACTATTTCTTGCTTTTTCAATAAATCCTCCGCGCTCTTGAATATATAACTTTTCAATTATATTTTTCTGCCGTGTTCTCCAGCTTTCTGAGTCGTTGAATTCTATGGGCTCGTTTAATTCAACCGCGAGCTCAGACCATTTTTCGAAATACAATATCTTCTCAGTAGATTTATCTTAATACTTTTAATCCTACCGCCTCTCATACTCATTACTCGATTAACGTAGTCAAAATGCAGTTGTAGCGTTTGTATATAAAGTGTGGGCAATCCAGTTTCGATATGTATCATATAATTCGGCGTATTCATTGGAACTCGAACGAGACGTTTTATAAAATATTTTTGTAGTTTCTCTACTTCTTCATATCTATCAGCTCTCCACACTTGTGCTGCATAGCTTAAAACAGATTTGACTGCTGCTTCAAAAACTTTATGTTTCACCGATAGAGATACTTTTTGGTTTCCCATAACTTTTTTCCATGTACAATTTAAAGCCAATTTGGCCTCCTTAAGTTTTTCCCTTAAGTGGTCATCAAAACTCGTATTGTAATATATCATATGTACTCCTAGATATTTGTATGTCTTGACAACTTCCAGTTGTTCTCCATTTAAAAACCATTTTTCTTCGTTCTTTAACCTTCTTGCACGTTTTTTAAAAATCATGACTTTAGATTTGTTTATGTTTACGGTGAGGCCCTACTTTTCGCAATATTCTGTTAATTTGTTTATCATTTCTTGCAGTGTTTTCGGAGAGTCTGCTAACAAGACAATATCATCTGCATATAACAGTACTTTAATACTCACGCCAGCGATATTTATTCCACCAGAAAGAGCTTCATTTATATCATCCATAAACAACGCAAAGAGCATAGGGCTTAATATACAGCCTCGCTTTACACCTGTACATGTTGGGAACCATCTCGATATACACTTCCCATCCCATACTGTTGTCTCGTTTTCAGCATACAGACTTTGGAAGATTTTTATAATTTTTGTCGAAAGACCGAGGTTGCTAAGTTTGTAAAATAAAGCATTTCTTTGAATTGTATCAAACGCTGCTTTAAAATCAACATAAAATACATACAATTTACGACCCATTGCAATTCGTTGTTTAGCAATACTTAAAAGAACAAAAATATTATCAACCGTTGAATATCCCTTCCGAAAACCTGCTTGAAATTCACTCACTAATACTTTGTTATTCTCCATCCAGTTGTTAATTCGGTTGTACAGGATGATTGTGAACATTTTTACTGATGCATTCAGAAATGATATTCCTCTGTAATTTTCAGCATTATTTGGATCGCCTTTTTTGAATAGGGGGTGTTGCGGGAGCAGGCACCAACTGAAATACATATTTGAATAATATAGCCCTGCCAACTGTTTGTCAGATCTTAGATGTGGTACCCCTTTTTTTGTTTGCAACTCTGCCATTGATGAGTTATCGAAACCGAGGTTCGGCTTGGCACGTTATCGACTATGGCGTCACTCCGAATTTATGTACGAAAGAGAATGGCGGCAAATTGTAATTACGGCAAAAGATACGTTTTAATAAACACCTCTACACTTCCCCCACACATTCATTATATTTTAAAATTACTTAACCGTGTTTTAATTTAAAGTGTCCGTTGTATTTTTGTATCTTTAAACACCGCTTCAAGGGAAGCGGCAACATTTTTATTAAAACTATAACTTTGTTTGCATTTGTGAGCACATACAAGTTCAAGGACCGGGAGCAATTTGGGCACCCACAGTTGATTTGCTGCGTTCGGCGCTATTTGGAGCGCTATTTGGATTGTCGTACGGAGTCATTGGATTTGTGCATTGATGGATGCAGTGGATTTTGAATTTACAGATAAATAATTGTATGCATACATACGTGCATAAATTGGATTTCTGAGAAATTGAATTTCATCATATTGTGGAATACATAAAAAGGCTTGTACTGTTGTTGTCTCACTCGCACTTATAGTACAAAAGGGAAAATTTGCAAACATATCTACACACAAGCAGAAACGCCTGGAAGCTTCGACGCCAAAGAAAAGTGAAAAAGAAGAAAACGATATGGACTCGGACATGGACGAAACGGTGATCGAACCAAAGTTGGAACAAACCACGGTAAACTTGCAGAATTTTATGGAGCAAATGATGTCAATGCAAAAGGCGCAAAATGAGCAAATTTTGTCTGTTCAATGTACACAAAAAGAACTGATAAAAGGTGTGCAACAAAGTCAAGCCGAGCAATTTGTGGCCTTTAAAAAGAAAATCCGGAGATGGATGAAGTTGTTGTTGCTAAGCATGACGTGCATGCGTGTTTAAAAACAACAATTGAAGGCGCTCAACAAGGTGGCAGCGCAGTTGGTTTTGGCGCGCTACAAGATGGTGGCGCGATAGGTTCTAGCGTGCTACAAGGCAGTAGCGCGAGTGGTTTTGGCGCTCAATATGGAGACGCCGCAAGTGGATTTGGCGCTCAATAAGAAGGTGGCGCGAACGGTTCTGCCGTGCTACAAAGCGGTGGCGCGAGAGGTCTTGGCGCTCAACAAGGAGGCGCCACAAGTGGTTCTGGTGTGCTACAGCGAGGTAGCACAGATGGTTTTGGCGCGCTACAAGAAGGTGGCGCGAATGCTTCTGGCGTGCTACAAAGCGGTAGCGCGAGAGTTTTTGGCGCTAAACATGGAGGCGCCGCAAATGGTTTTGGCGCGCTACAACGAGGTAGTGCAAATGGTTCTGGCACTGGACAACGAGATGAGAATGATGGCTTATCAGCACCGCAAGCAGGCGATGCAAAGGGATCTGGCGCAACACATGTTTTGTTTGATACGCAGGTGAGCGAATCTTTTGGTTTTGGAAATGGTACTTTTGGTAGGGGTTGCAACACGGATAGGTTAGGTGCTTCTCAGGGTTTTGGCACTCAGGTGGTTAATGCAACACAGCAATATATGCAAACTCGAAAGTTAATGGATTTACCTCAGTTTAATGGGAGGTCTGAGGATTGGCCTGTATTTGCCACAATGTTTCTTGAATCAACAGTTGCTTACGGTTACACAAATTTGGAAAATTTATTAAGGCTGCAAAAGAGCTTAACTGGATCAGCTAGGGAAAAAGTGGCAGGACTGTTAATAAATCCTGTAAATGTGGAACACATAATGGAACGTATGCAGTTTAAATATGGTCGTCCCGAGCTGCTGATTAAAAGTCAATTGGAAAAAATTAAGGATATCCCCCAAATAGCTGAAAATTCCCTGGAAAAATTGATAGCATTTTCATCAAAGGTTGACAATCTGGTTACATTTCTGCAATCAGCAGGTGCTGAGTCTTATTTACAAAATCCAATATTGCTTGAGGAATTGGTATCGAAGTTACCAATAAGGAGTCGCATACAGTGGACAGAGTATGCGTGCGAAATTGATTGTCCTGATTTAAGACATTTTAATAATTGGGCTAGTAAATTAGCAAGAACAATCGCCAAAGCAACACTTGTTACTGTCCCAGGTGCTCAGCAGCATGTAAAGGCGGAACGGTTTAACAACAGGTCAGTTATGCAGACAACTGAAGCAGCAGCAAAGAAGATAATTTGTTATGATTGCAAGGGTGAACATTATTTTGATGTAACAATTTTCAAAGAGCCAATGTTAAGGAGCGTTGGGCGATGGTAAGGAGGCTTCGATTATGTTTTGGGTGTTTACGTCTTGGCCACAGTTTGACATCTTGTAAGTTTGTGCGAGCTTGCCAGGTAGATAACTGTAAGATGACACACCATAGATTGTTGCATGAGTCGCGCAAAATGAAACTGTACCAGGGAAGGATATAAACGAGCAAGCAGCGGTTAACACGGTGGCATCAGCTGTGCCAAAGATATTGTTTAAGGTTGTTCCAGTCGATGTTAAGGGTCCAAATAATAAAGTAATTCAGACATATGCCTTTTTGGATGAGGGATCTCAGGTGACACTGGTTAACGAAAAACTTGCTAAAGGGTTGGGTGTTTATGGAGACATCAGAAAATTAACGCTCAATTGGATTGGTAATCACGCCACTGATATTAAGTCAATGAGATGCGAAATGAAAATAAGACCAACTGGAGGGTCAGAAAAATGGTTGCGGTTGAGTGGGAATAGCGTTCCCAATTTGGAGTTACCGTTGCAGTCTATGGACTTGGAGGTAATGCGGGAAAAATACAAGAAACTGGAAAAGCTGCCAATCTAATTGGAATTGATACCTGTCATTTGGTGGCAACAAGAAAAAGCGTATATGTTGAAAGTGGTTTGTTGGCAGCAAAAACACCATTGGGCTGGCTTGTATATGGATCAACAGACAATGAACAAGGGCAATCATGTGGGCAATTGCAGGCAGTTTTTCATTCGTATACAATAAATTATGATTCAGAACAAGCAATGCACAAGATGATGGCTGATTATTTTACTACTGAAAATTTTGGTGTTAAAGTATCTTCAAAGCCTTTGGAATCAGAAAGTATTGTACGGGCTCGCAAAATATTGACGGATACCACCAGGAAACTGGAGGGATCATACGAAACTGGACTTTTATGGGCTGTAGATGATGTGCAGCTGCCGGATAGTTACGAAATGGCTTTAAGAGATTGTGTGCTGTTGAGAGAAAGATAACAGCATCGAAAGAGCTGGACCAATACGAGCAGGCTATTATGGATTTCGTTAAAAAAGGGTATGCTGTAAAACTGTCTGCTGAGGAAGCTGCTACAAATGGGAGTAAAAATTGGTATTTGCCACACTTCGGGGTTTTTAACGTAAACAAACCAGGAAAATTGAGACTAGTCTTCGATGCAGCAGCATCTGTTAATGGAGTTTCTTTGAATACACATTTGCTTAAGGGTCCTGATGAAAATCCTCCGTTAATAAAAATCTTATTCCAGTTTAGACAAGGCAGTGTGGCGATTTGTGCAGACATAAAAGAAATGTTCTTGCAAGTACGTGTACGTAAAGAGGACCAAGATTCATTGCGATTTCTATGGCGCCATGGTGATCCAGACAGGGCTATCGAAGTGTACAGGATGCAGGTGATGATATTTGGAGCGGCGTGCTCACCGTGTTGTGCACAACATATAAAAAACTTAAATGCACATACGGTCACTGGCAATGAAGCGGTGATAAAGGCAATAACGTCTAAGCATTATGTGGATGACTATGTAGCTAGTTTCACGTCTGAGAAGGAAGCCTATGAGGTCAGTAGGCAGGTCATTGGGGTCCACAAGAGAGCGAACTTTGAATTGAGAGGCTTCATTTCGAACTCGCCAATGGTGCAACAAGGTTTAAATGGCAGCAAGGATAGCGTAACACAGTCAGCTGTTAAATTGGATGGTCACGCAATTGACAAAATTTTGGGCATATACTGGGACAGCAAGTCAGATATGTTTTTATTTGACTTAAAGCTTAATCGAGTCGACAAGGAAATTGTAAAGGGATCAAAATGTCCAACTAAGAGGCAGCTTCTAAGCTTGGTGATGTCCGTATATGACCCTTTCGGAATGCTGGCTGACTTAATGGTTTATGGAAAAATATTGGTGCAGGATGTCTGGCGAGAAGGTTTGGATTGGAATGATGTGTTGTCTGATACATTGTTTGAACACTTTAAGGAATGGATTTTACAGTTTGAAAATGTTAAAAGGTTTAAGCTGAGTCGATGCTATTCGTCGGGTTTCTTGTCTCAGGGTTGCCAAATAGAGCTTCATATATTTGTAGATGCCAGCGAACAGGCGTTTGCGGCCGTTGCATATTGGCGTGTAAAGTTCTGTGACAGGCTTAGCGTTGCCTTTGTGGCTGGAAAGACTAAATGTGCACCGTTGAAAATGTTATCGGTGCCTAGATTGGAATTGCAGGCGGCGGTTCTTGGAACGCGTTTGAAAAGCTCAATATTAAGTTGCCATGAAGTAGAAGTTCAACGTTGTTTGATGTGGTCAGACTCACAAACGGTTCTAGCTTGGATACGGTCGGATCATCGTCTTTATAAACAATTTGTGGCGCACCGTATTAGTGAGATATTGGAAGCAACAGAGGAAAGTGATTGGCGTTGGGTGCCGGGACATTTGAATGCGGCAGACATAGCTACGAAGACACGCAAGGGTATGAAGTATGAGCCTAAGAACATTTGGACAGCAGGTCCGGAGTTTCTTGGTAAAGAAGAACAATTTTGGCCAGGACAAGAGGTAAAATATCAAACAGACGATTTGGATGAGCGAAGGAAGGTTTTATTGGCTGTATTGTTGGATCCAGTTATTGATTTGGAACGATTTTCAAGTTATCTGCGTCTAAAAAGAACAATGGGTTGGATAATAAGATTTATAACACGGATACAGAGGCGTGATACCTTTGAGGAATATGGAGTGCTGGTACCATCTGAGCTTCGAAACGCGGAAATGATGTTATGCAAGCTGGCTCAGTCGCAGTCGTATAGGGAAGAGATTCAGGATTTGGAACTTAAAGGGCAGGTATCAAAGGAAAGTTTAATTCGATCTCTATCGCCGAGATTAAATGAACAGGGTGTGATGGTGGTCTATGGAAGACTTGACTATGCTACCGTGCTGCCGGAAAGAGCTCGTCAACCAATTATATTAGCAAAAGGACATTTGTTGACGAGCTTAATAGTACAATGGTATCATCAAATATATCACCACCAGAATGATGAGCTGATTGTCAACGAAATACGACGCAAGTTTTGGATTATCGGTTTGAGAGGTGTGGTAAAACGCGTTAAAGGATTGTTCCAGTTCTGTAAGAATAGGAATGCTGCGCCTGTACCAACGCTGATGGGACAGTTGCCAGTGGATAGAGTCACTCCATTTAAAAAGACCTTTCAGCTTTACTGGTCTGGACTATTTTGGGCCGTTTGTTGTGACTGTGGCGCGGCGACATGAAAAACGATGGGTGGCTTTGTTCACTTGTTTAACTGTAAGGGCAGTTCACTTGGAACTCGCAGAGGACTTGTCTACGGACTCATGCATCTTGTGTATTAAGAATTTTGTTGGAAGAAGAGGCATTCCGGAGGTGATTCGATCGGACATGGGCACCAACTTCGTAGGGACTAAAAACGAATTGGTCAAGGCACAGGATTTATTTGATTCGGAATATATGAAAAACACCTTGGGAATCAAAGGCATTAAATGGCAGTTTAATTGTCCATCCAATCCAAGTTCGGGTGGTTGCTGGGAGCGCATGGTGAGATCAATAAAGAGAGTATTAACAGTGACTCTTAAAGAAAAGGCACCACGAGTTGAAGTTTTGAGAGGCCTGTTGATTGAGGCTGAAAACATTGTAAATAGCAGACCCTTAACTCACATTCCAGTTGACATTAATGATCCGGAACCGCTGACTCCGAATCACTTTCTGATTGGGGAAATGAATTCTACGCAAAGTCCTGTTGAAATTGAAAATTTTTGTTTCCGCAAACAGTATCGCATTGCTCAGCAGTTGAAGAACTCTTTTTGGCGTCGTTGGATACGGGAATACTTGCCGATGCTAACAAGGCGCACCAAGTGCCTTGCGCCGGTCAAAGCCATCACTGTGGGAGATGTGGTTATCGTTTGTGACGATAATCTACCTAGAGGCAGCTGGAAAAAGGGAATGGTAGTGCAGACGTTTCCAGACAATGATGGTCAAGTGAGGATCGTCGAAGTAAAAACATCTGTTGGCGTGTTCAAAAGATCTATTTCGAAACTTGCGGCTTTGGACGTTGTGGGTAAAACTAAGGAACAGTTTTACGGTCAGGCACCAACTGAAATACATATTTGAATAATTTAGCCCTGCCAACTGTTTGTCAGATCTAGATGTGGTACCCCTTTTTGTGTTGAAACTCTGCCATTGATGAGTTATCGAAACCGAGGTTCGGCTTGGCACGTTATCGACTATGGCGTCACTCCGAATTTATGCACGAAAGAGAATGGCGGCAAATTGTAATTACGGCAAAGATACGTTTTA